>BSEG01000003.1:35788750-37172500 GCA_036245055.1 Diospyros kaki
TATTGATTTGAAAAACTATTTTGATTGTTAATCACTTAAAGAACAAATTAATTCTGATTTTGTGGGTTGGATGGCTGCTGATTGGACACTTTTTAGCTTGTTCTCTATAAACAAATTTGGGCCTCAATTACTTACTTTTTCACATATAGTGTGTTAATACGTTTGTGAGAAAATAATTATGAGAGAAAACTTAAGAGACTAAACTCTCTTAGTTTGTTATTTATAATAAGTATAATGAGTCTTAAACCTATAGGCTTAATCTAATTACAAATAAAATGCAAACATATAATAATTATAATATATACTAATAATTCTAATACTTCTACTCAAGCTGGAGCATAGATATCATATGCACCAAGTTTGTTATTGATATATTCCACTCGAGCACTTTTTAGAGACTTGGTGAAAATATCTGCAAGTTGATCATTAGAGTTAACAAACTCTGTAACAATAATACCTTCAACTAGCTTTTTTCTAACAAAGTGACAGTCGATTTCAATATGTTTAGTTCGCTCATGGAACACTGGATTTGAAGCAATGTGTAAGGCAACCTGATTATCACAAATAAGCTTCATAGGAGACACTTCACAAAACTTGAGTTCCTGCAAGAGCTGTTTAAACCAAATGAGCTCATGAGTTGCATTAGTCATAGCCCGATACTCTACCTTTGCACTAGATCTAGCTACTACATTACGTTTCTTACTTTTCCAAAAAATCAGATTTCCTTCCACAAGAACACAATACCCAGAAGTTGATCAACGATTAGAAGGAGATGTTGCTTAATCTACATCTGCATAATAACAAATATCTGTGTGTCCCTTATCCTCATAGAGTAGCCCTTTACTTGACGCTCTTTTGATATATTTCAAAATTCAGATAACAACATCTTAGTGAGAATTACATGGAGAACTGAGCAATTGACTAATTACACTCACAACAAAAGGAATGTCAGGACGAGTGACTGTGAGATAGTTCTACTTGCCTACTAGTCTCCTATACTTTCTAGGGTTTGAATAAAACACCCCATGTCCCGGCAAGAGTCTAACATTCGGATCCATTGGGGTGTTAACTGGTTTGCAATTCACCATACCAGTTTCTTCTAAGATGTCATGTGCATACTTCCTATAAGAAATTGAGATACCATTTCCTGATTGAGCAACTTCAATACCCAAGAAATATCGAAGTCGGCCTAGGTCTTTGGTCTGAAAGTGCTAATGTAGATGTTCCTTTAGCTTTTGTATTCCAACTTGATCACTCCCTATGATAACAATGTCATCTACATAAACAACAAGATAGATACATAAGGAAGAAGAATGGCGATAGAAAATCGAATGATCAGCCTCACTTCGAGTGAGACCAAAGGCTTGAACCACAGTGCTGAACCTGCCAAACCACGCCCGTGGAGATTGTTTTAGACCATGGAGAGACTTCTTAAGTTTGCAAACTACATTGGACTCCCCCTGAGCAACAAAACCAGATGGTTGCTCCATATATACCTCTTCTTGCAAATCACCATGAAGAAATGTATTTTTAATATCAAGCTAATAGAGTGGCCAATGACGCGTAACAACTAGAGAGAGAAAGAGGCAAACAGAGGTCATTTTCGCAACATGAGAGAAAGTATTGCTGTAATCTAGCCCATAGATCTGTGTAAAGCCTTTGGTAACCAAACGGGCCTTAAGACATTCCACTTGGCTATTAGGACCCATTTTGGGAGTGAATACCCAACGACAACCAACGGAAGTCTTTCCTGGTGGTAAAGATACCAAATCCAAGTACCATTTGAATGTAAGGCATCAATCTCATCTAACATAGCCTGGCGCCAATTAGGATGGGACGGAGCTTCACATATGGTTTTAGGAATTGAAACAGAGGAAAGACTCGAAACAAATGCACTATAAGAAAGTGACAAACGATCATAGCATAAAAAGTTATAAATAGGATGGGGATTACGAGTAGACTGTGTACCTTTGCGAAGAGCAACAGGGAGATTATCGGGCTCAGGATCTGGGGCAGGAGGGACCACAGACGGAGAGAGCGAGTTAGGAGAGTCCTGGGCTGGAGGAATGCTGGCGTCGGTAGCGGAATGAGGACGACGGTGATATGTAAGAAGTGGATGAGTCGTGGTAGGTGGATCGAAAAATGGTAGGGGAGGCGCCACAGAGGAGATAGACGGACTTGAGGAAGACAGCAAAAGAAAAGAAAAAGGAATAAGCAAAACTTGGTGAAGACTATGAATCAGGCTGAGCAACCAAAAAAAAAAAAGACTGATGTTCAAAGAATGTGACATTAGCAGACAAAAAATAGCGATTCAACTCAGGAGAGTAACACTTATAGCCTTTTTGCAACCGAAAATAGCCGAGGAAGATATACTTGAGAGATTTTGCAGCAAGCTTATCTTGTCCAGATGAAAAAGAATGTAGAAAACAGATACATCCAAAAACATGAAGAGGAATATAATAAAGTGGCTGTGTAGGGAACAAAAGGGAATGAGGAATTTGCTCCTGTAATGCTGAAGATGGCATGCGATTGATTAGATAACATGTAGTTAGAACAGCATCGCCCCAAAATTTGGTGGGAAGATTGGTATATAAAAGGAGCGTCCATGCAGTCTCAATGAGATGGCTATTTTTACGCTCATCAACACCATTTTGTTGAGGTGTGCAAGGACAAGAGGATTGATGCAAGATGCTATTAGCAGTCATGAAGGTAGTAAATGGAGAAAAAAAATACTTAGGGGCATTATCACCACGTAAGACACGTATAGAAACTCGAAACTGTGTTTTTATTTCAGCAGTAAATGTCTGAAAAATAGAAAACAACTCGGACCGACTCTTCATAAGAAACAACCAAGTGCAACGAGAAAAGTCATCAATGAAAGTAACGAAATATGAAAAACCAAGAGTAGAATTGAGTGTGTTTACCACGTTGACACGACTCACAATTAAACATGGACAATGACGACAAACTAGGAACTAATTTCTTCAATTTGGAGAGGTTGGGATGACCGAGACGATAAGGGAGAAGATTTTGGGAAGCGGCACTAGTGCAAGCTACCGATGAACTAGGCACAATAAGATGATAGTGACTCTGTGACTCACGCTCGATGCCAATCGTCCGCCCCGTATCTTGGTCCTGAACACAAACAGAGGTAGGAGTAAAGATAACATAACAGTTAAGAGTTTTAGTGAGTTGGCTAACTAAAATCAAATTAAAAGGATTATTAGGAACATATAAAATATAATTTAATGAGAAAGAAAAGGTGGGTGTGATTTGGCCGATTCCTTTAATTGCAGTTTTGGTACCATTAGCCAGGGTAACAGTAGGTAAAGTATTAGAATATGTAACAACAACATCAACAACAACATATCCAGCCTTTATCCCACTATGTGGGGTCGGCTACATGAATTCTAGACTTCCATGTATTCCTATCGTTTGTCATATCTTCATTTAGATCCATATACTTCATATCGAACTTTAATGTCTCTCCTAAAGTCTTCTTGGGTCTACCTCTACCTCTTTTTGTGACTAATTGTTCCATTTCATCAACTCTCCTCATAGGAGCGTCTCTATTAGAATATGTAAGTGAGGAGAAAATAAGTTCATTACCACACATATGGTTAGTGGCGCCAGAATCTATAATTCAAGGACTAATAGATGAGCCTTGAGGAACACAAGCAACGAGATTACTAGGATGAGACTGCTGGGTGGCCTGGAACTTCAGGAAGGCATCATACTCAGCTACAAACATAGCTACCAATTGTGAACCTGGTAGAGATTGAGCAAGACTAGGATCACTCTGAAGTATATGACTTACATTGGTAGATGATGCAGGTGGAGCGATTGACCGACCCTGTTTCTTCCAGCATTTGTCCTCAAGATGACCTAGTTTCTTACAAAAGGTACATTGTGGACGTCAACGATTATTATTGCGTCCTCTATTTCCTTCGACGGTGGATCCCTGAGATACAAGAGCTGAAGATTCGGCTGGAAGAACTACATGAGAAGAAGAAGACATACCATGTGCACTTGTCATATTCAACAATTTTTTGAAAGAGTCCTTCATGGTAGGGCTAGCGGAACTGGTCAAGATTTGATATATGATGGCGTCAAACTCTGGTTTCAGACTAGAGAGAGCAATAACCATAAAAAACTTCTTTTGTTGAGCAATTTGTTCGGTGCGAGTCGTAGTAAGAGGAAGAGGAGCATCAAATTCTTGCATGAGAGCTCGAACCTTCCCTAGATAAGATTCCATGGACGACTTCTGCTTAAGATTCTTGATATTAAAGACCATAGTGTACAAACGTTGGATGTCGTTTGTATAATACTCTTTAGCTTCCTTCGACACATCAACATAAGTTTCAAAGGGGTGAAAGAGCTGCATGATGGATGGATGAATAGACTGCCGTAGGAGGCTACATAACTGGGCATCAACTTGTTCCCATCTCTCTCGATTAGCTTCTGGCATACTTTTAGCCTTTATGGTAAGATGATCCGCTTGACTTTGCCCTTTCAAGCACATTTTGACAGAGGCTGTTCATGAGAGATAATTGGCCGATCCTATCAACTTGATAGTGGTAATATTGGCTATCCCAAGACTAGAGACAATAAAGGATTGAGAGGCAGTAGGGGCAACAGGTGTTGAAGCGTGAATAGCATCAGCAGAAACGACTTCACTGAAATCAGACATGGCAAGGGTTTTGACATTGGAAGTGGCTTGAGGGGTCGCCGGTGATTAGATCTGGAGAAGGCGAAAAATATTGGTCGGTGGACACGCTGTCACGCGCTAGCGCGTGGAGACGGAAGCATCAAGTGGCGGTAGCGCGTGGGTGTTCCGGCGGCAGTGAGTCTTCTACGTTGGTCGATCTAGTGGTGGTGAACCCGATGGTGGTGGCGGTGTTATCCAATGATGGCCAAATAGTGGGGTTCTGGTATTGGGCAGTGACGGTTAGAGTTTGAAGACTAGGGTTTGACGGTAGTTGGAAAAAGATACACAACAACGACTAGGGTTTTTTTTCTCACTGATGACTCTGATACCATGTGAGAAAATAATTATGAAAGAAAATCTAAGAGACTAGCCTTTCTTAGCTTCTTATTTATAATAAGTATATTGGGGCTTAAACCTATGGGTTTAATTTAATTACAAATAAAACACATAAATAATAATAATTATTGTGAAACTTAGGAAGAAAACCCTAACTTTTAATATGTATATACCACTTAATTAAATTCATAGACTATACACCTATATATATATATATATACACAAATACAATGGGCTATGGGCTGTGGGCTCTAACATAGGATTAACCCTAGACTATAACCATATAACTCAACACTTCTCCTCAAGTTAGAGCATATATATTATATGCACCAAGTTTGCTACAAATATACTCAATTCGAGGACCCCTGAGAGACTTAGTGAAGACATCTGCTGACTTGTCATTGGAATTGACAAAATCTGTGGTAATATAACCAGATAAAATCTTCTCTCGGATGAAGTGACAATCTATCTCGATATGTTTGGTCCTCTTGTGAAAGACTGGATTTGAAGTAATATGTAATACAGCTTGATTGTTGCAAATTAATCTCATCTGTGATATCTCCCCAAACTTGAGCTCCTGAAGCAATTGTTTTAACTAGATAAATTCACACATTGCCAAAGCCATGACACGATATTCTGCTTCTACACTCGACCTAGCAACAACCTCATGCTTCTTACTTTTTCAAAATACTAGGTTTCCTCCAAGCAGAACACAATATCCTGAAGTAGACCGTCTATCAGAGGGAGAATTTGCCCAATCAACATCAGAATATCCGACTATTTGAGTATGACCTCTGTCCTCATACAATAGTCCTCTACCTGGAGCTCCCTTAATATGCCTGAGAATCTGGACTACCGCATCCTAGTGGCTATCGCAAGGAGACTATAAAAACTGACTGACAACACTGACTGAGAAAGAAATGTCTAAGCAAGTGATAGTGAGATAATTAAGTTTTCCGACTAGCTTGCAGTATCTTTCAGGA
The DNA here is from genome assembly GCA_036245055.1 of Diospyros kaki. Lineage (NCBI taxonomy): Eukaryota > Viridiplantae > Streptophyta > Magnoliopsida > Ericales > Ebenaceae > Diospyros > Diospyros kaki. The sequence goes on from BSEG01000003.1 coordinate 35,794,778, forward strand.
TCAACAAGAGGCTCCCCCTGTCCTTGTAAGAGCTTTACATTAGGGTTCATAGGAGAATCTATAGGTTTACAATTAAGCATTATAGTTTCTTCCAAAATGTCTAACACATACTTTCGTTGAGAGATAATAATACCAGAACTGGACTGAGCAACTTCTATGCCAAGAAAATATTTAAGTAACCCTAAGTCCTTAGTTTGAAAATGATGGAAAAGATGTTTATTTAACTTAATAATACCATTTTGATCATCACCTGTAAAAACAATATCATCCACATAGACAACCAAGTATATACACCTCCCCTGTGATGTGTGTTTATAAAAAATCGAATGATCAGACTCACTGTGAGTCATACCAAAGTTTTGAATGACAACATTGAAACGACCAAATCAGGCTCGAGGAGATTGATTCAACTCCTATAGTGAGCGAGGAGTTTACAAACCTGCCTAGACTTCTCCTGAGCAACAAACCCAGGAGGTTGCTCCATGTAAATCTCTTCCTGAAGCTCACCATGTAAGAAGGCATTCTTAATGTCCAATTGATACAATGGCCAGTGACGCATAACTGCTGTAGAGAGAAACAAACACACAGAGGACATCTTAGCAACAGGGGAAAAAGTGTCACCATAGTCAAGACCATAAAGCTGAGTATAGCTTTTGACAACCAAACGGGCCTTAAGGCGATCAACTTGCCCATCAGGACCCACCTTGACAGTATAGATCCATCGATAGCTGACAAGAGATTTTCCTGGGGGGTAAAGGAACCAAATCTCAAGTACCATTGGAATGCAAAGCAGTTATCTCATCCACCATTGCTTGTAGTCACCCCGGATCAGAAAGTGCCTCACTAACAGTCTTAGGTATTGAAACAGAGGATAAGGAAGACACAAAAGCACGAAAAGGAGACGAGAGACGATGATAGCTTAGAAAATTATAAATGGGGTGAGGATTGCGAGAAGAACGAGTACCTTTCTGAAGGGCAATAGGAAGCAGATCCTCAGAAGGTAGAACTGCAATAGGTGGAGAGACTGGAGCAGGATGTGAGGTAGCATGAGGAGTTGAAGTAGTAGCTCCACTAGGAGGAGATCGAGGCTGATGACGCCGATGATAAACCTGTAATGGGGTAGAAGAAGGAACAGGGAGAATAGGAGCAGGAGGACTCGTGGGAAGAGGGATTGCCTCAAAAATGGGTTAACACTCGGAATGAGGTGAAGAGTAGAAAGGAGACGAGTCAAAGAAGGTAACATCCGCCAAAAGAAAATAGCGGTGGGTGTCAGGAGAATAACACCGATAACCCTTCTGAAGGCGAGAGTAACTAAGAAAAATGCACTTGATGGACTGAGTAGACAATTTATCTTGACTAGGAGACAGGTTATGGACAAAGCAGGTGCAACCAAAGACACGGGGAGGAAGAATCTATAATGATTGATCAGGAAACAAGAGAGAGTGAGGAATTTGGTGCTGAAAAACTGAGAAGGGCATCCTGTTAATGAGATAGCAAGCAGCAAGGACAGCTTCAGCCCAAAAGCGTGAGGGGGACATGATGATGTAGAAGAAAGGTGCGAGTAGTTTCAATCAAATGTCTGTTTTTACGCTCAACAATCCCATTCTGCTATGGTGTAGGTGCACAAGACGATTGATGCAAGATCCCCTGAGAAGACATAAAGGTAGTAAAGGAAATAGAAAAATACTCAGAGACATTGTCACTATTCAATACTTGGATAGAGGTATGAAATTGCGTTTTGATTTCAGGACAAAAGGATTTAAAAATTGAGAATAACCATATAACTCAACAATTATAGTATATAGTAATAATTCTAACAACGTTTTTGTCTAAAAGTTAATGTAAAACAGTCAATTTGAAACACATTCTGAAATTTCTTAAAAAAATGTGATCAAGGTGAAGAGAATCACTGAACTAGTAACATTTTAAATAAAGCTTCAATCCTCTATCATGTTAGTATTGGTCATTTTCTTCTTCTTTTGCAGTCATCTGGTGGCAGAATTTCACAAACGACTGTTTCTGCTGAGGGATTTCTTTCAATAGAAGTTTGTGACATATGTGACATTTCTCTTCTGAGAGATTTCTTTGATGATTTCGTTAATAGATGATTTCTAGATGTTACTTTCTTTGTTTACTTGTGGAATATCTATATATGGTATTTTGTTGTATTCTAATACTTTCTAATCCACTGGATGAAAATAGTCATTGTTAGGTTCAATGTTGTTTTGCAGGGTAGAATAGCTTTCCATCCTATGTATTTCTCCTTTGTTAGAGACTTCGAAAAAGAGTGTAGCAAAGCTCTCCTGCTACCTTTCCCTAAGAGATATTGTAGGTCAGACTGGCAGGACTATTTAGTGCTGACTGGTGGTAGATTGTGAAGTTGAATGGTCTGAAAACTTACAAAAATTATTTTGTTTCATGAAGTGACAAAAGGGTAGGGGGTTTAGATATGAAAAAACGGACTTGGCGACTATTCAAGACTGGTGGGTGCTGTTTACTATTCCCAATAACAATAATGAGCAGTGATTTCTTTTAGCCTTATAGGTGAATGGTGGTTGTAGTGCCCCGCCCTGGTAGGACGCCACCCTTCAACCTGCCTTGCAAAGTTGCAAGTTTATTAGATAACTATCAGGAATCAGAGAGATAATTAGGAGTAATTGGGTTGGGTAACAGAGATTGGGAGCAGTTGTTGCATTTAATTTACAGTTATGGGTTAGTGGGGAGGTAGTAGATTAGTGGAAACTGCTGTAAAAAGAACCTCGATAGCTTTTATATATTAAGCTATGCCGGATTATGGGAATTATCAAGTAAATTGTAGAAGTTATTCTCTCATTTTCTCCCTACAGTTCTCTGTTTCTCTCTCACTCTCTCGGCTCTGTCTAAAATTCTCTCCTCTCTCTTCCTCTCTTCTTCTTCGTGTTTGTCACTCGAATTCCTAGATTAAAACCCTAGGATCCTGACAATAACTATAAGACTAGGGCTCCATTTGGTATTGCTGTGAAATTTCTGGTGGAGAATCACTTTTGTGAGAAGTGTTTTTACAAGAATCACTTTTTATAAAAAATAGTTTAACATTTGTTGAAATTATTTTTAAACACTTTCAATATTGTTGTGTTTGGCCAATGAATGAAAAAAGTGCTTTTAATAATCAAATTGTCAAAAAGTATATTGATAAAAATTCTTTTATAGTTACTACTTTCTGGATATAAAAATGCTTTCAATATTTTTTAATTTTTATGAATAAACATTATTTTAAATTATAAAAAACTTATTACAATTTTTTTGTATCAAAACATATTTATGTTATATGCATATTTTATGTATACATATATATATATTTTAAAAAAGTAATTCAACGTCGGCTGGTGAATGAGGCCGAGCACCATGGCCATGGCGGCAAAAGGAACCTCCCAATTGCTGGGGGTTCCTTCTGCCTCCATCGACCATTGCTGGTGGTTCTGTAGCCAGCTGCTGTATTTTCTTTTAAATTTATATAAATATATGTATTTGTGTGTATACCTATAAAATATGTTTAAAAGTATATATTTTGTATATATTGAATATACATATTAGGAAGACAACAGTTGTATCTTTTCCTTTTGCTGTATTTCTTGTAGAAGGTAGGTTTCTGTATACGTTTCCTCTTCTTCTCTATATGGAGGACCTTATTGTTTTGTCACGACCCCAAAGGGCGGACAAGGGTAGGAATGTAATTAATAGAAAGGGGGCAAGGTTGTAATTAGCCTAAGACTTGTAATAAGCAATAGTTGTATCAAAGAGTTGTCGCTTTAATAGCTTGTACACTTCCGGTTACAACTAAAGGGCTACTTATAAAAGGAGAACAAGCGCCTGAGGATGGGATTTATGCAATAAAATAAAACATAAATCTTCCCTTCCTATTCTCTCTTAATTCTCTCTCCTTTCAAACTCTCTCTCTCTCTCCAATTCAAATTCCTACGACTACTATAATTTCCAGAATTGTATAAGTCTCAGATATGAGACTTATCATTTTTGTATCAGAGCCGGTCATCCTCAGTGAGAGGGTGGTTATTAGAACGAGCAATTGAGGTGATCTAACGGTGTGGAGACAATGGCAGAGGGTACTCATTTGAAGTAGTTGGAGAAGAATGGAGGTGCTGGAGTTTGGCATGAATCGGACACACGAAGAGGTCAAGAAAGAGAAGATTAGATCGTCGCGGGAGGAGATGCAATGCGAATTGGCGAAACATCGAGAAACAGTGGAGCAGTACGAACAAATGATCAATAGCATGTTCAACATGCTGTCCTCTCTTCCTTAATTCAGGCTACTGCCTGAATTCCCACCCCAATCATTCACGGATCCCATCCATTTCGGCCACAAAATCCTTCCACGACCCCTCGGGATGGAGGAGCCAACCGAACCTTCATAGGAGGACATGAGAGTCCAAGTGAGAGGAATTACTTCCCATACTAATAATCATACCCTGATGCTACGATTGGAGATTCCCCTATTCGATCCAAGCCTAGATGGTGGATCCGTAGGTGTGAAAGATTTTTTCAATTATACAATGTGCTAGAAGTGCAGAAGGTAACCATGATAGCGGCTTATCTGAATGATACAACCGATTCCTGATACCAAGGATGGATCAAAGCGAGGGAGATGGAGGTAGGTTGGAATGAATTTGCAGAGGAGATGTGTGAGAGGTTTGGGGAGAAGAATATGTTCGATGTGATTGAAGAGTTTAAGATACTGAAGCAGGTAGGAACGTTGACTGAATATTTGGATAAATTTAAGGAATTGTGGGCCCTTATGTGGAATGCTCAGCCATCACTAACTGAGCAGTATTTTGTATCCAACTTCATAAGTGGCCTTAGGGGAGAGCTGCGATCTATGGTTAAAATGATGATGCCTACCATTGTAAGCACCCCCGCCCGGATATCCCAACCACTCGGTCTACTCGAACGAGAGTGCTTATGGAAGGGAAAAGAAAGAATAACAAGGCAAAAATTACCCTGGCATGCATACTCAATAAATAAAACAGTGAAAGCAAGGCTATACACATGCACATCCACGAGTACCCTGCTGGAATAGCGGTCACGGAGTATACAAATATATACAGACACCTGTGCCAACAAATCGAAGGTACAAGGAACAACTCGGCACAGTAAAAAATAAGAGACAAAAATCCTGCCAAATATCAGAGACAACGGGGGGCAAGTTAACTGTACACCATATCGACACGGCTGGTTGCTAGGTGGTGCGATCCTCGCCCTCGATTTTCGCTTTACCCTTATCTGGAATGATGGAAAGCAAGATGAGTCGCAAGACTTAGCAAGTTATAAGAAAAGGAAGGTTATAAATTAAACAGAAGAAGAGATCTCCCCAAACACAGTCTCTCACATACACACAAGCCATGAGACGCAACAACACAATAGCATAGCATAAGGAAAAACACATACCAGTCATTGGGGCCTACACAAGACACCCGACACCCAAGTCCCATACCAACTTGCCGCTGCCTTGAAAGGCAACATAAGTCTTCGACAAACCTGTGCACACTCCTGCGCACTCCTTGGTTCGGTACTCCCAACACCCGAGCCGCTAAATAACCGAGCCCTGGGCTCCCTCGGAACGGTACTCCCGTCCCAGACTGCTGAACAGATAGTAACCATGCAATGTGCCTATAAAATGCAAGGTGTAGTAAGCATCAACTAGATACACTGTTGCCCATACATCCAGGCATCAGGCAGATGCTTCGCCCACATAGTAAACCACATGCGATGCATATGCCCATGCCAGATGCAGCTAACAATTATAGGATGTCCGTGTCCAAGCATAAACAGAACATGAAAACCCCAACATGCAGCCTGTACCCATGTGCATACGAAACCATGAAACAAAAATAAATTATATCAAGTTATGCAGTAACCACATAACGGTAGAGCTAGTCAACAGTGCCTGACATCGGTCAACGGTCAGTGACTAGGAGTGTCCAGCCGACGACCTAAGAAAGAACGTACAATAGTCACTCCAATGTCACCTAACAATCGACCCCTACCCCCACTGCCCAACAGCTCTAGCCCATTAACAGTTAAGAATCTACAATTATACCCGAACCTCTAAGAACTTAATCCCCGAGTGAATTCGGCATCATTCCCAAAGGCATGGGGGTGGCACAAACTCCCGTAGGCAACTAGCAAATAAAATCATTGAAACTAGCTTATTAAATTTAATTTACACCAATAGGCTCATAATTCCATAATTAATAAACGAATCGAAATAAACGGAGGGAGGGTAAATAAATTCACAATGGAAGGAACTTCGTAAAGGGGGTAAGAAACTTGCCTCGAAGAAGATATCCTTGGGCTTGTTCTGTCCCAAAGCAGTAAAGATTATACAAACTGCAACATCGTATAATTTGTCAAAATTAATAAAATTGGCCTCTAAATGAAATTCCAACCGTAAGAAATTATTCATACTAGCTTCTCTACTTACCAGGTTACTTAAATCCTCAATTAAACCTGATTAAAACCTCAATTTCTCCTTTTTTCCACCATTTCCAGCGGCTGTATGAGCTTCTTCTTCTTTGCATTTAATCTCATCAGTTTGCTGGAAGAATTTGGCCCGAAATGGGCCTTAAATTGGCCAAAACGAGCGGCCAAGACGTGGCCACGTGGCGGCCGCTGGGAGGCCACCGCCTCAAGCCCAAAACAACGTCATTTTGGACGCCTAGAGGCTGATTAAAAATCAGCCAATTTCCCAGCCTCGCGCGTGCACCCCCGTATCTCGATCCCGCGTCCGCCACATGCCAACTCGCGCGCGAACCACCTGACCCGACCATCTCCTTCACATATATAATGCGCTCAATTTTATTTAAGGGGACCCTTGGTCCCTTTTTTGAAAATCACACCAACACCCCCCCCCCCCAATCTTTTGAAATTCACACACACCCCCACTTATTATTTACGCCAGCACCCGAAACTTCCAAAAAACTCCCAATTTAATTTATTTCAATTTTTCCTCTTCCATAAATATTCCAGAATAAAATAATTAATTATCCTAATTTCCTATTTCCTCAAAACATCATAAATTATTAGTATTAATATCAACAAGATATATTAGTATTCATTTTAAATTAAATTAACACAATAAACTAATAATTAAATTAAATTACGATTTACGGATCGCTACAACCATAGTGAGGCAAGTTGCAGAGAAGGCTAGATTACAAGAGGCTGGAGCTAATGTTAAAGGCCATATTTGGGAAGAATAAGGTGTGGCCTAAGACTAGCTATAATACTCAACAGATAGTGGGGATGAGCTCAAAGGGAATGAATGCAAGAGTGTTGTTGGGACCTCCTAAGACCAATTTTAACACGGCAAAAGGAACTACAATGGAGCAGAGAAGGCCATTGGGGCTTTGCTACAAGTGTGGGGATAGATACAACCCTGGCCACTAGTGTAAATGGCAATTATTGAAAATGGAAGGCAGAGAATAAGAGAAAGAAAATGAGGGAGGGGATGATCTCAGGGAAGACATTGAGATAGCAGAGGAAGCTGAAGCAAAGGATGAGGGAGGAGAGATATCTCCTTCCATGCATTGAAAGGGAGACCCACGGGAAAGATTATAAAAGTGAAGGGGCAAGTTGGGAAGAGGAAGTTGATGGTTCTCATAGATAGTGGCAGTACACATAGCTTACTCAGTGAAGCTATTGCCACTAACCTGAAGTGTGAATTGGTGGCTACTACGCTGTTGTCTATCACTGCGGCCAATGGTAATCGCGTGTATAGCCACTACAAATGCGCTGATTTCACGTGGTTCATGCTGGGGCAAGAATTCTCTATGGATTTGAGCGTGTTGGAGTTGGGAGGATGCGATATTGTATTGGGAGTAGACTGGATGAGGACCGTTAGTCCTTTGACATTTGATTTTAACAAGTTAGAGGTGATAGTAGATGTGGCAAGAGAGAAGCTAACACTTGTGGGGAGTCTGGAAACGGGGGAGTGTAAACTGATCACGGGGAAGAAACTGCAGAAGTTACTCGTGAAGAGGAAGGTCCAAATTTCCCAGCTATTCTCCATCCAAGCTGTGGAAATAGAAGAAGAAGAATGCACTAAAAGGAGGGACAAAGAGGAGTAGAGACTGGAACTTACCAGGCCCCAAGAGGAGGTAACTACTTGGACACCCTCAATGAACTTTTGATTGAGTTTAAGGGTTTATTTGTTGAACCTACCTCTTAAGCCAAACTCAAAACCGATTAACATCCGACCTTATCGTTACCCACCTATAAAAAAGTTTGAAATTGAAAAACAAGTGAAACAGATGCTATCCACCTCAATTATACAACCCAACCAAAGCCCATTTGCATCACCCGTCCTATTAGTAAAAAAAATAAAAAAATAAAAAAAGGTATGGCATCTGGCAGTTTTGTGTGGATTACCACCAGCTCAACACCCTAACCATCAAGAATAAATTCCCTATCCCCATTATAGAAGACTTGATGGATGAACTACATGGGGCAACCATTTTTTCTAAGTTGGACCTAAGATCTAGTTCTAGTTACCATCAGATCAGAATGCACCCTGCTAATGTTCCTAAAATTGCATTCCGTACCCATCAAGGCCTCTATGAATTTCTTGTTATGCCATTTGGGTTCACTAATGTCCCTGCAACCTTTCAAGTCTTGATGTACCAATTATTCGCTCCCTATCTAAGGAAATTCATATAAGTATTCATTAATGATATTGGTATTCGCTCCATGCCATTTGGGCTCACTAATGCCCCTACAACCTTTCAAGTCTTGTTCCTTATTTTGTTATACTTATTTGTTTATTTAAGATAAAATGGTGCTTACAAAGTACCAAGCTTTTTAGTCCCTTTTTTGGTTGTATATGTGATGACTTGTCCCTTGGGTGCACCACATATTTAAAATTATTGTAATTTTTTTATTATTCGTTGTATGGCACAAAATGTTGGACAATAAAGCACTACTATGCAAAATAGGGATGTAATTGAGATAAGAATATTGTTGCGGATGTGCAACCAGAAAAGGAAAAATAGAATTAGAATGAGCTCATCAATAATAGGGTTAGAGTGGCTCATATTGAAGAAGAAAATGTGTGGAACACAAGTAACATGGTTTGGTCATGCAAGGAGAAGACCAATAGATGTTTGTGTGAAGTGAGTACATGAAATGGAAGAAGTTGGTAGCAAAAAGGTAGAGGAAGACTAACAAATACATGGTGGGAAACTCTTAGGCTCGACTTGGTTATAATGGACTTACAAAAGATATGGTATGGTATAGATAGAAATGATTAGCAAGCTATAACCCATGTAGTTGACCCCACCTAATGGGAATAAGGCTTCATTTATTGTTTGTTTGTTTTTCTTGGTAATTTCCCTCCCTTCTTATCTGAAGTTGTTTCTTACTTTGTAGGCCTGCCTTATTGCTGATATTGTTCAACATTTTGTTGATGCTAAGCTGGAATTTGATCCGTCCTATGTCTATCAAGATGTAAATCGTGCAATTCAGCATGTTCACCGAAGTGGGTTGGCTCACAGAGGAATTCTTTCAGATCCACAGAGATACCTAGTTAAAAATGTGTGTTACCATGGACTCTGTTTTGTTACTAGTAGTGTGTGTATATTTTAGATCCATTTTTATGTCTTCTGAGGTCAGTGGTCCATTGTAAAATGGGACAAAACTTGAATTTATTATAGTTGATATCTCAAAGTTTATGCTTATGTGGGCAACACTTGCAGAGCCAGCTTCTGAGCTTTCTCAAAATGCTGAAGGAGAATGGGAAGAAGCTTTTCTTGTTGACCAACTCTCCATAATATTTTGTGGATGGAGGGATGCGTTTTATGTTAGAGGTGATAATCTCATTTCATATACTGTGATTACCTTTACTATTATGTAACTTTTGTATTTCATACTTCTTCATATTGATGAAATCTTGGAGAACTTGTACTTGTTAATTTGGAACTCTTTGATTGTTTACTGTTTTAAAATCTAAAGTATTTGATGGTGATTATTTATTACACAAATGGAACCACAAGACCTGAACGATTAAATCTTCCTCATGATAAACCATAATTGAAAGCTCAATAGAATTAAAAGCATCTATATATGTGATGGTGGAATAGTTTTCAAAATTTTTAATACTGCACGGATTTTCTTATGGGTGTTAGTTTTTCTGTTGGGTTGAATTTAGATTTCTTCTCCCAAGGGTCAACGTTGGGGCTGATAGCAAGATAATACTCCTGGGCTGGAAATCATTTGACTTGGATGAACAAAGGGATGATTTATCTTGAGCAGCAACAGATGAATGTGACAAAAGGATTCTCAAATCCAAGATATTTCTTCATTAGTGGTAGATGGATGAAGTCTGTGATCCATTTCACTTCTAGGTTCCGAGGCCCAATCAATAATTTAGAGGATATTTGAGGCTTCATAGAGAGGGAGAAGAGATTGGTTTATGAGGACATTGTTGGGGATGGGAGAGCTTTGAAGGATGAGTTTTTGGTGTGGGTGGGTGTCTTTCGCTAAACTGCTGAAAGGTTTGGCCTAGGAGGTGAAGGAAGAAGGTTGATAGTGATTCCAGCAAAGCTGACCACACAAGGTTATGAAGTGGTTTAAAAAGATGCCCATGGGAACTGCAATGTGGAGGTTTTTCCATCATATATCAAAGACATATAGTAGTTTCCACTTCCAGGCAAATGTTTGACATAACACGTGGTGGTATTTAAGTTCCTCCTATGGAGGTGTGCTTGATCGGGCATCAAGTATGTGGTGCTCTTGGTAGAACTGCTTTTGGTCTATTTATTTATGTATGGTCTAAAGAGGAAGCAAGATGGATTTTATAGATGGACTGATATTTTGGGAATCAGCCATCATGTGTGAACTGGTGTTTATTAGTTGGGGTGCCATCCCCATCCTTCTTAACTTTGGTTTCTTTAGGTCAAGGTGTGTGGGCTTTGTCATGTACCTACTGTTACTAAGGGTTGTACCTTGTTGGGGTAGTTATAGCAATGATTGATTGTACTTGGATAACAGATTAAGGCGGTTGTACTCTCTTGAATTTTGGCATCCTTTGGCGCCTTCTTGGGTTGCTAGATCAATATATAATAGACTGATCCCACTCATTTGAGATCATCGAAAAACATAATTGAGATCTATGTTTTCCTGCCTAACTTTCTCTTCTCTTTATCTTAATCTTTCCCTTTCTCATTCTCTGTTCTTCCATTTCTCCCTACGATTTTGTTCCCCCCAAATTCTTCCCAATTTCTCGTCACAATTGGTGAGAGAACCTTGTCAAATTCCTGAATCTAACAAACTGGTATCAGAGCAGTTCCTCAGCCTATGATTCTTCTTGCAACCAATATGTTGATGGCAGACGACACCCGGATGAAGAACTTTGAAGCACAGTTGCAACAATACAGCTCCACAGGCTCCAATCTACAAACCAGGGTTGAATCATTGGAGATTGGATCAAATCGGAACCATAAGGTGATCATTGCTATGGATCAGAGGTTGGAAACCATGGATCAATAAATGGAGAATTCGATGGATGGATTGGCGAAGAGATTGGATGGGTTAATGCGGATGTTCTCAAAATTACCCCAAGTAAGCCTACCACTTGAATTTCGTCTGAAAGAGAGATCGGATCCACTCCTCCTTGGGAATGGAACGATCCAAGGGGCTGTCGATTCCTCAGAATTTGAGGTAGAACCGATTGTTGTTGGGGAGAATGTGATTGAAAGGAGGCTAGGAGTATAGGCTGCATCTAACCAGCCTAGCCTTGTTTTCCCATCTCTAAATTAGAGATCCCTTTGTTTGATGGGTAGAACCAAGGTGGTGGGTGAGACGGTGTGAAAGGATGTTTAGCCTATATAATGTGCCCGATCAATAGGTCACTCTAGCCTCTACTTATCTCAACGATGTGGGGGACGTATGGTTCCAAGGATGGATCCAAGTTAGGGATGGTTGCTAATGGATAGATTTTGTAGAAGACCTGTGTGAGAGGTTTGGAGATAAGAGTATGATGGATGTTGTGGAGGTGTTCAACAAACTCAGAGAGGAAGGGTTAGTACATGCCTATCAGCTCAAGTTCGAGGAGTTGAAATCACTTATGTTGATCCTCAATCCACACTTGACCGAAGGATACTTCGTCTCAAGCTTCATCAGTGGTTTGAGTAAAGAATTGAGACCCATGGTGAAGATCCTACAACCTAGGACCATCAAACAAACAACTGAAAATGCTAGGTTGCAAGATTTGTCAGTGGAGAGGCCTTAATGAAGAAACAAAGATTGCAAGGGGGGTAAGCTCTAATGTTTTGTAGCAAGGAAGCAAGGGACTCTATAGGGAGACAATGAAGAATGGCTAAAGCTCAAAGGGATTACTAATTTCACCCACGACCACCCTTGTTCAGTCATAAAGAGAGAAGGTTATTGAGCAAAAGAGGCAAGCAGGGCTGTGTTTTTGATGTGGAGACAAATACACACTAAGGCACCAATGCAAGAGGCAACTACTCTTACTAGAAGGAGAAGAAGAAGTAGAATTGGAGGAGGAGCAAACAAACCCATTGGAGACCGAATGAAAGGATAATGGAGAGATCTCCCTACACACCCTAAAGGGGTTAGCCAACAACAAAATCATCAAGGTGGAAGAGAAGGTACAAAACTACAAGCTAATGGTTCTTATTGACAGTGGGAGTACCCAAAGCTTCTTAGATGAAGGTACAACCAAGAGGTTGAATTGCAAGTTCACTGGCACACACCCCTTATCGGTGATTTTGGCTCATGGCAACAAAGTCATGAGCAAATCAGCTTGTGTGGGGTTTTGTTGGGAGATGCATGGAGAGGAGTTTGAGGCTGATTAAATTAGGAAGATGTGACATAGTGCTACGGGTGGATTGGATGAAGGAGGTGAGCCCTATCAATTTTAACTTTAACAAAATGGAAGTAACATTTGAGAAGGATGGTAGGAAGAAGACCCTTACAAGCAACCTAGAGTCAAGGGTATGTAAGATGATCACAAGGACGAAATTACAGAAAATGTTCAATAAGCAGTTGTCCCAAGTGGCACAATTGTTTTCCATTCATGCTGTGGACTAATTGAGAGAAATTCAGGAGCAAGAAGGGGAGCTTATGCTGACCAATAGCAACCAATTACAACATCAATGGGAGGCAAACAAAATTGACTCTTTTAACATACTCTTGGTTGAATTTGAGGACCTATTTGTTGAGCTTGACTTCCTACCCCCTAAAAAACCTTATGACGATTCCATTTCCCTCAAATCCAATATTGAACTCGTTAACATAAGGTCCTGTCGATACCCTCCAAAACAAAAGACTAAGATTGAGGAATTGGTGAAAGACATGCTTCAAAAAGTTATCATCAAACGAAGTGACAACCCCTTTGCCTCAATTGTGTTATTTGTAAAAAAAAAAAAAAAAAAAAAAAGGTGGAACATGGCAGTTTTGTGTTGACTACCGTCAACTAAACGCCATCACCATTAAAGACAAGCTCTCTATACCCATCATTGAAGACCTGCTTGATGAATTAAAACATGCCATAGTCTTCACTAAATTAGACCTTAGATCTGGTTACCATCAAATAAGAATGAAGTCGAAAGATATACCCAAAACAACTTTCAAAACCCACTAAGGGCACTACGAATTTACAGTGATGCCCTTTGGACTCACTAATAGGGTCGCAAATGAGCCGAGTTTTTTGTGAGCGGCTTAGTGTTCAGCTTGATAAAAGCTCGTTTGAGCTCGTTCATTAAGATAAACGAGCTGAGCTTGAGCTTTAGTTTGAAGTTCGATTTGTAAATGAGCTGAACTTGAGCTCAATAAAGTTCGGCTCATTAGCTCGCAAGTTGGTTCTATTAGAGGCTCATGATAGGCTCGATTAAAAGTTCGCAATTAGCTCGTTTGTAAATGCATTAATAAATTTATTCATAATTTTATAAATATATTATTTTATAGTAGATAATATATGTATATATTAAATATATATTTTATAAATATATTATTTAAACATAAGTACATACATATGCATATCATCATTATATCTCATATATATTTATTATATTTGATTGATTTAGGGGGCTGTCTCTCCATCTCCAAGAAACCCATTCTATCTTTGCCCTCCCCTTCCCTTCCCTTCGTATGTTCCTTCCTCTTCTTCTCCAGCAGTGAGGCACCTATCTGCGCCTGTTCTATTCCTCTTCTTCTCCTTCCAGCACTGGGCAGGGAGACGATCGACAGCTTCTTCTCCTCCTCACTAGTTGCAACTTGCGACCAACACCTATTGTCCATCTTCTTCGACCAACTAGCGTGCAACTTTCGTGCTTGTGACCGTCTGCCTTCTCCAGTGAAGGCAATTGCCATCCATTTTACCGATTCACCTTCTTCGATCGGATGCCTGTAACACCAACCCATTCGCCGCCTGTGCTTGCAACTCTGAGCCCTTGCCAAGCTTCTTGACAAGCCGAGCCTGAGCTAGGCTTTAAGGCTCGAGCTCTAGCCCATACACTTATTCATGGAGGCAAGACTCGATTGCAACCCTACTCACTAATGCCCCAGCCACATTTCAGGCCTTGATGAACCAAATTTTTGAACCTTACCTATGGAAATTTATCCTAGTATTCTTTGATGATATCCTTGTGTATAACCCTTCATTTGCACAACACCTTGAGCACTTGAAGGCCACATTTAAGGTCCTTAGGTTCAACAAATTGTATGCCAAGAGGTCAAAATGTGCCTTTGCACAAAGACAAGTAGAGTACCTTGGGCACATCATTTTGAGTGCTAGAGTGAGCACAAACCCAAGGAAGGTGGTTGCCGCCATGATTTCCTAGTCGAGACCTAACACTGTTAAAGCCTTAAGGGGTTTTCTGAGGCTAACAGGCTATTACAGAAGATTTGTAAGAGATTATGGGGTGATTAGTAGACCTCTCACTGAATTATTGAAGGAAGAAGGGTTCAATTTGGGCCCTAAGGCTGAGGAGGCATTGGAGAAATTAAAAAGGGCAATGAGTAAGGTACCCATGCTAGGCTTACCAGACTTCAATAAGCCCTTTACTTTGGAAACCAATGCTAGCAACATGAGGATTGGGGTGGTTTTAATGCATGAGGGAAGACCCTTGGCATTTATCAGCCAAGCCTTAGCTCCCCGACACTTGGTCTTAAGTGTATATGAAAAAGAGTTGCCAGCAGTGTTGGTGGCAATAGAAAAATGGAGACATTACTTTGAAGGAAGTCAGTTTATAATTAAGACTGATCATGAAAGCTTGAAGTTCTTGCTGCAACAGAAACTACACACACATTTGCAGAAGAAGGGGACGGCCTAGCTTATGGGACTGGACTATGTTATTCAATACAGAAAGAGGAAGGAAAATGTAGCTGCAGATGCCTTCTCCTGACGTTTTGAAGAAGGAACATCTGCTGTTATTACATCCATTGTTCCTGATTGGTATCAGGAAGTAACAACAAGCTATGACAAGGATGAGAGTACAAAAGAGTTGCTGGAACAGCTAGTCATGGACCCCTCAAGCAAGCAGGGTTTCACTCTAACTAATGGGCTGATCTTGTATTAGGGTAGGCTGGTAATTGGAGAGTGTGATCACCTCAAGAAGAAGATATTGCAGTCCCTATATGAATCTCCGATAGGCGGGTATTTAGGTATACAAAACACATTCCACAAGGTAAAACAACTCTTTTATTGGCATCGGTTAAAACAAATTGTGATAGAGTTTGTTATGGGTTGTGATATTTGTAAGAGGTGCAAACACGAAATAGTAGCCACCCTAGGCCTATTGGAACATTTGGCTACACCGAGGCAAGTACGGGCAAGTGTGTCCATGGACTTTATAGAGGGCTGCCAAAATCGGAAGGAAATGATTGTATACTAGTTGTGGTGGATTGATTTAAAATATGCCCACTTTCTGAGCCTATCACACCCCTACACTGTACAAGAAATGGCCTGGATCTTCCTAAATTAAGTAGTGAAACTCTATAGCACTCCACAATCAATAGTGTCAGACAGGGACAAAGTCTTCACAGACCTGCTATGGTAAGAACTGTTGAAGTCACTAGGGGACCAAACTACACATCCACTGCCTACCGCCCCAAGATAGATGGACAAATGGAGAGAGTGAACCAATGCTTAGAGACTTACCTTTGTTGCCTCAGCTTCCTATAGCCTAAGAGGTGTCATAAGCGGCTGTCTCTGGCTTAGTGGTGGTACAACTCCAAACACCACAGCTCCATCAAGATGTCCCCCTTCAAGGCTTTATATGGGTATAAGCCTCCTCTCCTATTGGCTATCAAGGACTCAACTACGGTGGTAGTCCTGGATACATATTTACAACAAAGACAACATGTCTTGCAACTGCTAAGGAAAGAGTTAGCAACTGCCAAAAATTGCATGAAGCAATTTGCGGACAGGAGAAGGAGTGAGAGAGAGTTTGCTGAAGGAGATGAGGCATACCTAAAGCTGAAACACTCCCACCTCGAGACTTTATCACAAGGGCAAGTCTCTAAATTTAGCCCAATGTTCTACGGTCCCTTCCCTATTACTGCAAAATTTGGGAATGTTGCCCATAAACTTCAACTGCTTGAGGATTCCAAAATCAACCTGGTATTTCATGTCTCATTACTCAAGAAGTCAGTTGGGATGCATCAAGTGAGTTCCTCTCTTACCCCACTCCTTAGAGAGACTATTGCTATTGTGGAACCACCTTCGCTCGAACAACAACACATGGGATTATCTTCCTGACCTGCTCAAGCAATTTCCCCAAACTGCTAACCTTCTTTGTATTTCTTGAGGACAAGAAAATTTTTAAAGGGGGGAAATTTGTCATGTACCTATTGTTAATAAGGGTTGTACCTTGTAGGGGTAGTTATAGCAGTGATTCATTGTACTCGGTAACAACTTAAGGCGGTTGTAATCTCTTGAATTTTGGCGGCCTTTGGCGTCTTCTTGGGCTGCTGGATCAGTATATAACAGACTGATCCCATCCGTTTGAGATCATCAAAAAACATAAGATCTCTGTTTTCCCGCCTAACTTTCTCTCTCTCTCTCTCTCTCTCAATCTTTTCCCTCTTGCATTCTCTATTCTTCTATTTCTCCCTATGATTCTGTTTAATTCCCCCCCTATTTTTTCCCAATTTCTCATCACAATTGATGAGTGAACCCTGTCAGATTCCCGGATCTGACAGGCTTCTGGTTGGCTATTGCAGAAGTGCAAACTGGGTGGTCTATGTTGAGTCTGGATAGTGATTGTAGGAAGGGATGTTATTGCAGTTTGAGACTGTGTGCCTGAGCTGAGATGTGGTGATTTACCCTTAGCACATAGACTTGGCCAAATAAATTGAATGGGCTGTGGCACTTTGGATTTGGTGCTTTCAGATTCCAATGAGGAGGCAGTGCCTGTTGGAGCCCTTTTTTTTGGGGGGGGGGGGGTGGGGGGGGGGTATCGTTAGATGTATAAGTTATTTTATTTGGGTTTTAACTTTTTAGCTATTCCTGTTTCACTCTTTCTTTCATTATTGTAGCACCCTTTTGTTGCCCCAAGAGGGATTGGCATTGAATCCGATAGACTTGCCCCATAAATTGGACACATTCTTTTTCTTTTTTCCCCTTCTGATTCTGGGTCAAGTCTCAACCCAGTAGACACCAAGTGTTTGTTGACAATCTGAAAAAAGATTGAAAAGAAATGCCCATCCTAATGGAGCAATAAATCCTTTCACAAAATGGCTGATGCTTATAGGAGGTGATGTCTCGTAACCAGTTTTGTTTATAGGAGCTATTTTGTCGGTCCAAAATGGTGCCTAGGATCTGTGGATCAGTCTTGAGTTGTCCTCAGGCAGATGGCTTGCAATAGAGTGAAGCTTATGTGGATGACACAATTGTAAATTAAAGTAATGCAATGGGGATAAGGAGTAAGGGAATGACATCATCAAATTTGCATTTACCCGTTTCTAGAACAGTGTTGGGATGTAGTTAGGTTAGCGATGGTATTATGTGGAACGTTTTCTTTCTTTTTCAAGACTGTCTAGCTTGAGAATACTTATGACTTTTCTGTAGCTGTAATCCCAAAATTGTCTTCCTAAGGTGACTGTCAAATTCTGCATTTTCTTTCAAGTTACAATTTTACCTCTTTCTTGGTGATTGCTGTTAACTTGTTGGGAATTGTGAATGTGACCATTGCATGACCAATAGTGCTTTGACTTGAAGTTTGTCTGGAGAATCACAGTATCAATCTTTAACTCATATTCTCATGGTTTGGTTCCATTCATTTCTAGACATAAGTTGACAAGGAGTTGAAATTGAGCTTTGAGGGAAGCCCAATGGTAAACAACACTTACAACGCACTAGGTGAGATGATCAACTTACAGATCCTCATTTCCCCAGGATTTGGCCTACTTTGTACCAAAAAAGGAAAAAAGGAACACAAATTTGACTAGGATTACAGGTTTTGGAGTCTATTGACTGTCATAATAAGAAGTACAAAGGCTAAATTGAAATTTGAGGTGTAGCATAGGGTGTGAAAAGATACCTTATATAATTTTGGCATTAGGTACCTATGGTGAAACACCCTTCTCTTTAGAGTGTGTTTCCACGTTATAATTTGGGGATTGTTTTTGAAAAAATTTCTCGTAAAATCCCTTTGCTAACCCTTACGATTTACATCTTGCTTTCAAAGCTTTCATTCACTTGACCTTCTATTTTTATTATTTATTTTTTCCAAATTCACTGGAGATTATTCTCTTAAGCGTTTATCTCTATTGGTCTCGCCTTTCCACCTAAACTCTTGTGTTCGATTTAGTTTATCAAGGAGTAGTCTTTGCATGTGTGTTCATTTTCATGGATCGAATCTAGTTTGATTTATAACTTGCTTTAAGAAGTCTAAATTCCCGAATCATTCCAAAATATTGAGTTTAAAGGAAAAAATAACTTTTTGGGTGTCCTGGCCTGAAATCTTTAAAAGCCCTTGAAATAAATTTCTACATCACTACAACTTTATGAATGTTAAAGTTGTTTATTTTTGTCAAAATAAAATAACGTGCTTTAAATAAGAACTGAATTGGTACATTGAGTTTGAGATATTTAATACACTTGATATCATCAAAGTAAAGCCTATGCATGCTTCTAATGTGTCACATAAAAAAATGTATAGCATCTACCAAACATGATATGCTGCAAAAATATAGTGAAGCTTTGAAGACCTACGCTTCAAGGACTTCCTTCCCTTTTGAACTGCTTGCTTTGCCTAGAATGTTTGAATATTCTAGGAAATGATTCCAAATTAGAAAATGAACCTTCTAAGTACCCTCCAAAAATAAAATATTTATATAAAATGCATGCATGAAGGAAAATGCAAGTTTTTACTCCGTAGTGTCACTTGTGATTGTGTCGGTCTCCTTTCAAGAGCTTTCTCAATTGGTGCCCTAAGCACCTCTTGAAATATCCCTGACCATGTCACCTCAGGCCTAAGTGGCGTAGAGCAAAATAGCATGGCCATACATGATTAATGATCATGGATGCAAATGAAAAGCCTAACACAGTATGTTTCCTAAATCGATTTCTCATGCAACATGACAAAGCCTTGAAATAAGAGTTTGTGGTTTGGGAGAACTCACCTTGGGGTCTCTTTGGAGAAGTTCTTGCTTGCTCCTCCTAGCTTCCCAACCTCTCCTTGGCCACCTTGATAGAAGCTTCTTCTACCCTTCACTAGTTTTCTCTCTTCTTTCCTTCCTTCTCTATTTTCTTTCCTCTCGTGCACTCGTTTCAAATTTCTCAAGTGGGAGACCCTCCCTCAGTTTGTAGGACTCCTAATTGTTCCCATAAAGAAGCCAATTAATGTGATGGATTTTGTGTTTTATTTCTAATTTTTGAACCTACCTTTCTTGTGAAATACACCTATATATACATGCAAGGAAAGAGGCAGAGGAAAGGGGCTGATGGGATCCATGGGGGATGGCTTCCAAGCCATCCCCAAAGGGTGCAAAGGGGGGCAGCTGCTTGCCGCCCCTTCCCCTGGGCTCCCTATGTATATATATATATATATATCTCATACTTTATTAATATATATATATATGTAAATATGTATATTTGAACCAATTGACCCACTCGCTTGGCCAAATAAATTTTCTCAACATTAAGTCCAAATTTATTTTCCTAAGCTTCTAAGTATTCTAAATAATTTGGGGTGTTACAAATGAAATTTTATTTTTATTTTCTTCTTCCTTTAATCTGTGTGTAAGAATTTGCTTTGCTCTTTTCATTTTTGGCTGTCTCCCTTTTGTGAATGGCTTCTACTGTTTTATAATCACTGAATTAAGTTTCTTAAGCTTCAAACACTGAATTTAGTTTGTTAAATCTCCTTGGATGTTCAAATTAGGACTCTTTGGGTCACAGCGACTCTTGGAGGGAGCTTTTTGATGTTGTGATTGCAAAGGCGAATAAACCAGAATTTTACACATCTGAGCATCTGTTCCGGTATTTTCTTCTTCTCTTTAGCTATTTTATTTCCTCACATTTTTTACTTGACAAAAAGATAATCTTGCTTTCTTTGCTTCCTGCGTTGACAATTTTCTGTATAACTTTTGGTCAAGCTCTTATAGTATGTATTACGGGTTTTTGTATTCACATGAACAGTAGAGCAATCCAAAAATATAGAAAGAATATGGTCATTCAGTCCTGCTTCTGTAATTTGTGTGATTCATTTTTTTGAATTCTCAATTAGTTTTGCATTTCAATTTTGTGTTTTGGTGTTGTGTACTAAATGCTCTTTGGCCATTTTCATGTGTTTCTAAGGGTTTATCATCATCATCCCAGAACAAATGTCTCTTTCTTTCCATCTTGAAACACACAGATGCCTTGAGGTAGGGTAACTGGCTAGCAGCTATGAGTCCTAAAAGTTGGATCTTACCTCTCAAGGTTCTTCGTGTTGCCATTCCCTAATTAAAAATATAGTAGATGGAGTTAGGTATGTGTATAAGTTGTGGATGCATGTATCCAATTGTTAGAACAATTTCATACCATCATCGAAGGATAGAACAATTTCATGCCATCATCGAAGGATTTAGGATTTCGGAAAAATATTTTCATTTTTCTTACCTTGTTTCTTTTGTTACATTCAATATTCCCCTAATTTGTGGATAAATCAACCATGGTGATTTCGCTTGAAATGTTATGTAAGAGAACTAACATAGGCAGAGAATTTTGAGTCTTTTTATACATCTATAGAGTACTTGCTTGCTAGTTATAACCTGATGAGAAATAGTGGAGATATGCATTCCTAGATCAACTATCATGTAGAACAACATAGAAACATGAGGTGGAAACACAAAATTTAAAGTTTTTATAAAGTGGATCATGAATTTGACAGAGCCGTAAAATATTTCTTCACATATTGAACTGGACATAGTTATAGAAGGATGGTTACATATAAAACTAGACAGAAGTCTTATACAGTGTTAATTCTTGACAACTCTTTTCTTCTTTTCATCAAATGCACATATTCTACAATGTAATCTTTGCACCTCCTGGAAGGTGTTTGCTAGATGCATAAATTGTGGTGGCTATAGATATATGTGTCAAATTTCTCTCATAGTTGAGTTGGCCTTAAAAGGCCAGAGTTTATAACCAAGAAACTTGTGGTTTGCAATGAAATTTCATTTTTTTTGTAGAATGGTTGTATGCTAAGGCATGCTTTGATCCTATTTTTAGGAGTGTCTGATGATGCTCCTCAACTACACAATCTAAACATCAGAGAGGTGAAGTTTTTGGACAAAGAAGTGACAGACTTGTGCAATAAGTGCCCAATAATTGCCCTGTTCAGGAAGGGATTCAGCACCTGCATTAAAAATCTTTGAGATTCTTAGTACTTCTTCTTGTGTTAATATTTGTACTCCTTCCAGTTATGTGTGGGTCAATGCCCAAACAAGTCAATGTAACCCCCCACCCCGGGCGCTCTTCCACAACCCACCCCCCAAAAAAAAGGAAAGAAGAAAGACAATCACACCCTACAATAACCAGAGAGGAAGAAATCAGTGTTATTAAAGGCACGCCTAGGCACAAGGCACACCTTTGGCACCTGGAATGCTCCCAGGTAGGCGTAGACGAGCCAGGCATGCCTAGGCTCACTAGGCCCTCAGGCGCATCCTTGGACTTAGGTGCGCTTAGCTTTTTTTAACTGTTTTTAGGGTTCATATTTATTGTTTATTACTTTATTTAATTTTTTACTTTTAGGGTTTATATTTATTGCTTTAAGTTTTTTTAAAAATTAACTATATCTAATAGAATCCTAATGGGAAAAGGAAACTTTTGAGATTCCAATTCTTACAAAGTTTTTAGGGTTTATGTTGGCATTTTTTATTGTTCTTTTCATTATATATATGTGTGTGTGTGCGCGCCAACAATAGATTTTAAAATTTTTTACAAAATTTTTAACTTTTGTGATGCTTATATATGCGAGTTGTTAAAATATGATAGGATGCGCTTTGCTGAAATTTATAGGTGTATAATTTGTTTTAATATTTTTTTTAGTTAGTATATGTTGAATTTTTTAATTTTCTTGATAACATGCTTGTGAATATGTTATTAAGAGTTATAACCTATTTTATATCTTATTTTTCAATTAGGACATTTTTTTAGTTAGTGTTAGAATTATTAGTATATATTATAAGTATTATATGTGTGTTTTATTTTGTAATTAGATTAAGCCCATAGGTTTAAGGCCCATTATGCTAATTATAAATAACAAGCTAAGAGAGGATAGTCTCTTAGATTTTTTTCTCTTAATTATTTTCTCACATGGTATTAAAGTCACTGGTGAGACAAAAAAAACCCTAGCCGTCGAAACCCTAGTTGTGTATCATTTTCCAGCCTACTTTTAAACCCTAACCGTCACTGCCTATACTGAAACGCCACTGTCTGGCCACCAACTCACCACACCGCCACCACCCTCGAGTTCGCCGCCTCCAGATCGGCCGACCGTCGAAGAATCGCAGCCGTTGAACCAGCCATGCACTATCTCCGACTCCACGCGCCGGCGCGTGACAGCATGTCCGCCGGTCTTCTTTCGTCGGATTCTCCAGATCTAACTATCGACGACCCCTAAAACTATTTCTGGTGTCAAAGTCTTCGTCATGTCTGACTTCAATGACGCGGTTTCTCCCGATGCTACTCCCGCTTCAGTTTTTGATGTTGCCCCTACTGTCTCTTAATCCTTTGTTGTCTCTAATCTTGGGACAACCAATATTACCACTATCAAGTTGATAGGGTCTGTCAATTATCTCTCATGGGCAGCCTCTGTCAAAATGTGGTTCAAAGGGCAAGGTCAAGCGGATCATCTTACCACGAAGGCTGAAAGTGTGCCAGAAGCTAATCGGGCGAGATGGGCACAAGTTGATGCCCAGTTATATAGCCTCTTATGGCAGTCTATTGATCCATCCATTATGCAGCTCTTTCGCCTCTTTGAAACTTGTGTTGATGTGTGGAAGGAAGCTGAAGAGTGTTATACAAATGACATCCAACGTTTGTACACTGTGGTCTCTAATATTAAGAATCTCAAGCAAGAGTCGTCCATGGAATCTTACCTAGGGCAGGTTCGGGCTCTCATGCAAGAATTTGATGCTCTTCTTCCTCTTACTACGACCCGCACTGAACAGAATGCTCAACGAGAGAAGGTTTTTATGGTTATTGCTCTCTCTGGTCTGAAACCAAAGTTTGACGCCATCAAACATCAAATCTTGACCAGCTTCGCTAACCCCACCATGAAGGACTTTTTCAAAAGGTTGTTGAATATGACAGGTGCACATGGTATGTCTTCTTCTTCTCATGTTGTACCTCCAGCCGAATCTGCAGCTCTTGTACCTCAGGCTTCCACTGTTGGAGGAAATAAAGGACGCAATAATAATCGCTCACGTCCACAGTGTACCTTTTGTAAGAAACTGGGTCATCTTGAGGACAAATGCTGGAAGAAACATGGTCGGCCAGCTGCTCCACCTGCATCATCTACCAGTGCAGCTCATATATTTCAGAGTGATCCTAGTCTTACTCAATCTCCACTAGGTTCACAATTGGTACCTATGTCTGTAGCTGAGTATGATGCCTTCTTGAAGTTCCAGGCCAGCTAGCTGTCTCATCCTGATAATCCCGTTGCTTGTGTTGCTCAAGGCTTATCTATTAGTCCTTGGATTATAGATTCTAACGCCACTGACCATATGTGTGGTAATGAACTTCTTTTCTCCTCACTTACCTATTCTGATACTTTACCTATTGTTACCTTGGCTGATGGTACCAAAACTGCACTTAAAGGGATCGGCCAAATCACACCCACCTCTTATTTCTCATTAAATTATGTTTTATATGTTCATGATAGTCATTTTAATTTGATTTCAGTTAGCCAACTCACCAAAACCCTTAACTGTTCTGTTCTCTTTACTCCTACCGCTGTTTGTGTTCAGGACCAGGGTACGGGACAGATGATTGGCGTCGGGCGTGAGTCATAAGGTCACTATCATCTTGTTGTGCCTAGTTCACCAGTAGCTTACACTAGTGCCGTTTTCCCAAATCTTCTCCATTATTGTCTCAGTCATCCCAGTCTCTCCAAATTGAAGAAATTAGTTCCTAGTTTGTCGTCATTATCCATATTTAATTGTGAGTTGTGTCAGCGTAGTAAACATGCTCATCATTCCTTTTTCTCGTCGGGTCAATAATAAGGCTGAGGCTCCTTTTTCCCTTGTGCACTCTAATGTATGGGGGCCTAGCCGTGTCCATTCTACTCTTGGTTTTTCATGTTTCGTTATTTTCATTGATGATTTTTCTCGTTGCACTTGGTTGTTTCTTATGAAGAGTCGATCCGAGTTGTTTTCTATTTTTCAGATATTTACTGCTGAACTAAAAACACAGTTTGGAGTTTCTATACGTGCCTTACGTAGTGATAATGCCCCTGAGTATTTTTTTTCTCCATTTACTACCTTTATGACTTCTAATGGCATCTTGCATCAATTCTCTTGTCCTTACACACCTCAACAAAATGGTGTTGCTGAGCATAAGAATCACCATCTTATTGAGACTGCACGGACGCTCCTTTTACATGCCAATCTTCCCACCAAATTTTGGGGTGATGCTGTTCTAATTGCATGTTATCTCATTAATCGCATGCCATCCTCAGCATTACAGGAGCAAATTCCTCATTCCCTTTTGTTTCCTACACAACCACTTTATTCTGTTCCTCCTCGCGTTTTTGGATGTATCTGTTTTGTGCATTCTTTTTCACCTAGATACGATAAGCTTGCTGCAAAATCTCTCAAGTGTATCTTCCTTGGCTATTCCCGATTGCAAAAAGGCTATAAGTGTTACTCTCCTGAGCTAAATCGCTATTTTTTGTCTACTGATGTCACATTCTTTGAACATCAGTCTTTTTTTTTGGGTTGCTCAGCCTGATTCACAGAGTTTTTACCAGGTTTTGCCTGTTCTTTTTTCTTTTTTTCCATTGTCCTCCTTAGATCCGTCTATCTCCTCCGTAGCGCCTACCCTACCGTTTTCTGGTCCACCTACCATGGCTCCTCCATTTCTAACATATCACCGTCGTCCTCATCTCACTACCGGCGCCAGCATTCCTCTAGCCTAGGACTCTCTTGACTCGCTCTCTCAGTCTGTTGTCGCTCCTGCCCCAGATCCTGAGCCTGACAATCTCCCTGTTGTTCTTCGCAAAGGTACTGTCACAACTCATGGGTAGTTAGGAGGGCATTATTGTAATAAGGATGTAGTAGTTAGTAGGAAGTAGTTTGTGAGTTGTTACTAGAGAATAGCCTATAAATAGGCCCTAAAATGTAGAGAGAGGAGGTTAATGAATATGAAGTGAATTCTTATTTCCCTAAATTTCCTATCCCTCTCGTTTCCTCTCTAACCCCTCCCTCTCTTCCTCTTTTGATTTCTCTCTCCCTCCTTTGAAGTCTATCATCCAATTTCTCTCCTCAATTCCAATCACAACCCTAGGTAACCCTAGGTATGTGACAAATGGTATCAGAGCTAGTCCTTTCTCGGCTGTGAATCTTGATAAATTCGTATCAGCTTGGATCAAAATCGAGAAGGCGCCAGCGAATCTTGGCTCGAACGTGTAGGTGGAGTCCATTGTGAGAAGTAGATTCCTCCGACTCCTTTGCTCGTTGATTTCTGAACCTTAGGCGGTAGAAATTGATCAATTGTAAGGCAATCCTTAGCGGCAACGGAATTAATTGGATTTTTAAGAGGCAATTCTAGAAATAGCTAAGAGTTGACGGAGCGAGGATCCGACTTCGTTATTGATCTCAGACGGTGACTGAGATTGGCGATTAGGAGTATTTGTTCCTATCGGAGTTTGAAGGTCTTGAAGGCAAATTGGAACCGAGTAGAGCCAGGCTAACCTCAACCATAATTCCGACGGTGATTATCGGAAGGGCGAACTGAAGCGCGAAGCAAAGAAATTATCGGCTAATACTCAGGCGCATTGGAGTAGCAATTTTGCGAAGTTAATTCAGCAAGTTCACAAAAAGAATCGGTTCTCTGGAGATTGCTATGAGTATTGATCGAGGTGAGCAAAGGCGAATCGGAAGCCACCACTTGCGTGGAAGTGGATCAGTAGGGCCAGAGTGTCAGCGACTTCTGGTCATTGATCGAGCAACGATTTAAACGGAAATTAAGGCATCGAAGAGAAGCCGATCTAAGCCGACAACAATTGCAACTGCTTTCAGTGACCAACTCAAATCAGGTAGGAAGAAGAGTTAGGCAGCGGAAGTTGCTTCGGAAGCCAGACAGTGGACGGTGATTGGGTGGCAACACCACTGGGGCAATTTGATTCGCATCGATCGGGCTAGAAAGCGGCTAGTCGCAAGGCGGAACTGAACTCGAATTTGAATGGAGAAGCCGAGCAAAGCAAACGTCGATCGGAAGTGAATTGGATTAGAAAGGCAAGGCTGAGGCGCGATTGTAGCAGAGCCGTGGGCGATTCAAGAATTCAGGAGAATGAGAATTTCAAGTAGATGTCGGTGATTGGGTGAGACTGGGCGATCCTTGAATCACTTTGATTCCGACAAACTCGCTGCATGTGGTTGAGGCGAGAAGGCAGGCGGGTCAGGAGCGGAAATTCAAGTCTAAGTCGCTGCAAGTGACCAAGTTGTGAAAGAAGGTGCGATCAGAAACGGTACAAGGGTTGAATTTCGGCGATTGGGAGGAATTACAGCGAGCGGAATGATACTCTCTGTTATTAACTCCCAACAGTGATCTTCGTTTGAGATCTGGAGGCGACTTTGCAGTACTACAATGGAACCGATCATTCCTCAGCTGTGAGTCAGGCAGCTCCAAAAGCAAAATTAGCAGTGATCAGTTGCAGTCGAGGCGAGCAGCAGTTGCAGTCGAGGCGAAGCAGTGATCGAGGCAGAATAGGTTGTTGAATTTAGGTTCCAGCGCATCTAGATTGGCTGAACTTGAAGCTGCTAAGGTTGCGGATTGGGAAGCGATTGATTATAGATAGGTCTTGGTGATTTATCGAAGCAATTTCAGTGACTGAATTCTGGTGGGTTTGAAGTACCGAAATAAGTTTCCGGAGTGGTCTTTGGAAGCTGATTAAGAGGCTGTTGCAGGGTGTAATTTCAAGGAATTGAACTGAGGAGATGGCTGAAGGATTAATTGCTGCAACAAAAGAAATTAAGGACCTCCGTAGGCAGCTGGATGATTGTTTGATCCTGCATTCACATAAATTTCAGATTGCTAATCGGACTTTGTCAACTTCAATTCCAAGTGCCAATTTGCCCACTCTTGCTCCATTGGCTATTCCGGTATTTGACAGGGATAGGTCAAAATGGTGGATTCGGCAATGTGAACAGGTGTTCTACCAACACCGAGTAGCTGAAAAGGAGAAGGTAAAAATGGCTGCAAGTAATTTGAGTGGAATTTCATACGTTTGGTTCCAGAATTGGAGCTGGGGAAGGGTGGAATGGAGCTGGCCGCAATTTGTAGTTGACTTGTGTAATCGGTTTAGAGAAAGGACCAAAACCTATATGATCAATGGAGCTTCTAAGGCTGTTAATCTAGAGATGCAAGAAGCTGATGAGGAAGAAAAAGAAGCAGTAAAAGGGATCGAAGCATTGGGGAATGGCAGTCCAACAATGGGCAGCATCTCAAGCACCCTCACTGGTACTGAAAATGCAGCCGCTAAAATCCTCAATATGACACCATTGGAGGAGGTAACTGTTGAGGATGAAGCTGAGATGTTTGCTAACAGTCCGGGAGCCAAAGATCTTGGAATGGAAACGCCCACAACAGCCTTAGATTGTGGAGATTTTAAATCTATTTCCCTTGAAAGAATAGGAATGGAAGATGTGGCTGAATTACCTACTCTGAATCAGGTAACTCCAACTGAGAAATCAATCAATTGGAGGGGAAATTGTGCCTTAATCGAAGTGGATAATCAATGGAGGGTAGTTCAAGAATGGTTAGAGGTTAAGGGAGGATGCTTGCATGATTTTATTACACTAACACATTCCAGCAAAATGTTCCTGATTTGGAACAATGGAGGAAGCAGAAGAAAGAGAAGGGATTCCTTGTTGAAGGGACCAAGACTCTTCTTGTCTTGCTTAT
This sequence comes from Diospyros kaki, assembly GCA_036245055.1. Taxonomy (NCBI): domain Eukaryota; kingdom Viridiplantae; phylum Streptophyta; class Magnoliopsida; order Ericales; family Ebenaceae; genus Diospyros; species Diospyros kaki. The sequence continues at coordinate 35,823,402 of BSEG01000003.1, forward strand.
ACATGTTTCTATTGGTGTGGCAGCAAGACAAAATGTTGTTGCTGTTAAGGAGAAAGAACAAAGAAAGCAAAAGAGAAGGGAAAAACAAGATAAAAAGAAGGAAAAGCGAAGAAGAAATCAATGGGTGAAGAGGGGCATTGGATGAAGAACCAATGGCTGGGTTGTAATAAGTTTCTTGGGGACAAGAAACTTTTCAAGGGGAGGGGAATGTCACAACTCATGGGTAGTTAGGAGGGCATTATTGTAATAAGGATGTAATAGTTAGTAGGAAGTAGTTTGTGAGTTGTTACTAGAGAATAGCCTATAAATAGGCCCTAAAATGTAGAGAAAGGAGGTTAATGAATATGAAGTGAATTCTTATTTCCCTAAATTTCCTATCCCTCTCGTTTCCTCTCTAACCCCTCCCTCTCTTCCTCTTTTGATTTCTCTCTCCCTCCTTTGAAGTCTATCATCCAATTTCTCTCCTCAATTCCAATCACAACCCTAGGTAACCCTAGGTATGTGACAGGTACATGGTCTACTCGTAATCCCCATCATATTTATAAGTTTTTATGCTATGACTATTTGTCTCCTTCTTATAGTGCCTTTGTTTCAAGTATTTCCTCTGTTTCTATTCCTAAAACAACAGGTGAAGCTTTGTCCCATCTTGGTTGGCGCTAGGCTATGTTAGATGAGATTGACGCCTTACATTCAAATTGTACTTGGGATTTGGTGTCTTTACCACCAAGAGAGACTCTCGTTGGTTTTCGTTGGGTATTCACACCCAAAGTGGGTCCTGATGGCCAGATGGAACGTTTTAAGGCCCATTTGGTTGCCAAAGGCTTTATACAGATCTATGGACTGGATTACAGCGATACTTTCTCTCCTGTTGCGAAAATGGCCTCTGTTCGCCTCTTTCTCTCTCTGGCTTCTATGCGTCTCTATGGAGCAACCACTTGGTTTTGTTGCTCAGGGGGAGTCTAATGTAGTCTGCAAACTTAGGAAGTCTCTCTATGGTCTAAAATAATCTCCACGAGCGTGGTTTGGCAGATTCAACACTGTGGTTCAAGCCATTGGTCTCACTCGAAGTGAGACTGATCATTTGGTTTTCTATCGCCATTATTCTTCCTTATGTATCTACCTTGTGGTTTATGTAGATGACATTGTTATCACATGGAGTGATCAGATTAGAATACAAAAGCTGAAGGAACATCTACATCAGCACTTTCAGACCAAAGACTTAGGCTGACTTCTGTATTTCTTGGGTATTGAAGTTGCTCATTCAGGAGATGTTATCTCAATTTCTCAGAGGAAGTATGCATTGGACATCTTAGAAGAAACTAGTATGGTGAATTGCAAACCAGTTGACACCCCAATGGATCTGAATATCCGACTCTTGCCGAGATAGGGGGAGCTTTATTCAGATCCTGGAAGGTATAGGAGACTGGTAGGCAAGTTGAACTATCTCACAGTTACTCGTCCTGACATTGTTTTTGTTGTGAGTGTAGTTAGCCAGTTCCTTAGTTCACCATGTGATTCTCACTGGGATGCTGTTATCCAGATTCTGAAATATATCAAAAGAGTTCCAGGTAAAGGGCTACTCTATGAGGATAAGGGTCACACAAATATTTGTTGTTATGCAGATCCAGATTGGGCAGGATCTCCTTCTGATCGTCGGTAAATTTCTGGGTATTGTGTTCTTGTGGGAGGAAATCTGGTTTCTTAGAAAAGTAAGAAACATAATGTAGTAGCTAGATCAAGTGCAGAGACAGAGTATCGGGCTATGGCTAATGCAACTTGTGAGCTCATCTGGCTTAAACAACTCTTGCAGGAACTCAAGTTTTGTGAAATGTCTCCTATGAAGCTTATTTGTGATAATCAGGCTGCCTTACACATTGTTTCCAATCTAGTGTTCCATGAGTGGACTAAGTATATTGAAATTGACTGTCACTTTGTTAGAGAAAAACTAGTTGAAGGTGTTATTGTTACAGAGTTTGTTAACTCCAATGATCAACTTGTAGATGTTTTCACCAAGTCTCTAAAGGGTGTTCGAGTGAAATATATTTGTAACAAATTTGGTGCATATGATATCTATGCTCCAGCTTGAGGGGGAGTGTTAGAATTATTAGTATATATTATAAGTATTATATGTGTGTTTTATTTTGTAATTAGATTAAGCCTATAAGTTTAAGGTTCATTATACTAATTAAAATAACAAGTTAAGAGAGACTAGTCTCTTAGGTTTTTCTCTCCTAATTATTTTTTCACAGTCAGCATGCGTCTAATATCCACCAGGCTTGCGCCTCGCCTTGCACATTTTGGCTTTGGCTCCAACACCCTTTGCATCTTAGTGCGCTTTGGGCCTTTAATAACACTAGAAGAAACATATGTAGAGAGAGGAAAAAAAAGAAAGACTTGAAAAAAAAGATGGGAAATGCTCAAGGCAAGACATGATAGAGCCAGTTGGCTTACTTCTCTAAATCTCTTGCGGTGAAAGGTCAAACCTTTTCTCTTTCAACCTTAATTGCTTACCTGCTCCTTGGATAATGATCAAAACTAATTGAAGTCATAAAATGTTTCTTCATATGTTAATTTCTTCTACTTGGTCCATTTCTCTGTGGTTTATGCTAATTAGTTGGCCTTTTTCATTGTTTGTCTATGAACTTTGAGTAGTTGTTATGACGAAGAGAAGGATACGTTAGCCTTCTCAAAAGTGGATTCATTTCTTCCCCATAGAATATACTACCATGGATGCCTTAAGTCCTTCCTCCAAATTACAAAGTGGAATGGTCCCCAGGTAATTCACTTCCACACGCTCCTTGAATGAGATGATACTTGAAATGTTCAACCATTTTTATAAATGTACCTGCAAGTTAAAATTAGTTAATGTGTTTACTTAATTGCTAATGTTTGCTGCTACATAATAATTAGGTGATTTACTTTGGAGATCACCTCTTTAGCGATCTACGAGGTCCTTCAAAAGCTGGGTGGCGTACTGCTGCCATCATCCATGAATTAGAAGTATATCTCCAATCCCCCAACTTCAACTTGTTTTTTTTTCCATTGCTTGGATTAACTTTTGGAGAATGCCTAATTGATCACTTCTTGTCAGTTTTTAATTTTTTGATGGCTTAGAACAAGAAATGTTGAATCAATAGGATTTGATCTTGAAATCTAGGTTATTTGTTATTTTCATTACAATCATAATATGTCCAGCATCAAAACCTTAGTTTAGTAAAAGTTGGAGCCCAAAAAAAAAAAAAAATTGTCTACAGAAAAATTACTTATGCAAAAAAATGGATTATTAATTCCAGAAAAATTGAAAGTGTGTTGGTGTTACTTGAATAATTGCAACCTGTTCTTATGTACCTTTTGTTGGAGATGTGGAGCCTGATTCGAATTATGACACTTATGTCGAGCTGGCACTAACTGCGGGTCAAGGGGGCAATGCCCCTTAAAGGGGCTCAAAGGTGGAGCCCCTGAACCCTAAACAGGAAATTGTTTCTGAAACCTAAAGCCCATGAACCCTAAACATGAAATTGTTTCTGAAACCTAAATAGATTAGGAATCCTATTCGAATTAGGAGTTCTATTTTCCCTAGTTTTCATCTATAAATACATGGGCATAATTCTTGTATTTGTAGCCTTCTCAAATAGTGAAAAACATCTAGTGCGGCCGTGGAAGTAAGCATTCTTTTCCGAACCACATAAATTTTGTCTTGTGTGTGCGTGTGAGATTTTGTTCCAAATTTTTTTTATTGCTTGATTCATTCCCTAACACCTTGACCAAATCTTAGTTTTGAAGATGGACTGTATGCAATCACAATTTCAGATACTTTGTAAGTGTTTGTTGAGATCCAGTTTATTCTAAGAATCTTGTCCTTCTAGTTTAGATGAATGTGGTATTCGGCCAAGTTTGATGCACTAGAAAACTCTTTCCTTTAGCTTTCCTTTTTATTATAGTAGACTTGTGACCTAGTAACGATGGTTGAGGAGCAAGTGGAAAAGGAAGACAAGTCCATAACAATGGCCAACACCATTGAGTAGGAGCACATGGGTACTATAGTTATTTTATATTAGGTCACTTGCTTGGTAATGAGTCCTGCTCCTTAATTTTTGTATTTCTTTGTTTATTTAAGAAAAAATGGTGTTCACAAAGTACCAAATGTTATTTGCCTTTTTTTTTTTTTTTTCTTTTTGTCTGTTTTTTTGTTGTATATGTGATGACCCTTCCCCTTGGGTGCACCATTGATTTAAGTTAGAGTAATTTTTTATGATTTAGTTATTGTTATTTTTATTTTAGTATTACTTTATTCATTTTTTATTTAATCATTATTAAATTTATCCATTTAGCATAATTCCATTCATCAAGACTATTAATCCAACTATAGTTCATTAACCCATCCAAGATTAACCTAAACACCCTAGTGTTCTCCACTTAACGGCCTTGGCTTAAGATTAACCTTCATGTCTAGTTACTTCCCAACTTTGGATTACTCATTTATGTTAAATTACTTGGGCCTCACTTGTTCCTTTGAGTCGCATACTCTTATATTTAGTAGGGTCTAAGTTAGGTCTTATTGTGCCTTAATTTATTTTTTAAGTTGGACCTTAGGTTTATTTAAATTTTTAAGGTTTGATTTACCTCCACTTCGGCCTAACCCTTAAATCAGACACTCACCACATAAGTCCATATCTGGGGCCCAAACGAATCCTGAGTGATTTTTTTGCATGAGCCTCACCTTAAACCAAAATTTATACCAATCTAAATTCCAGTTTGAGCCTAAATCTAAGCTCGTGCTTTAAGAAAATAACCCCAACCTCTTATTTTAGTATTATTTTAAACACTTGGACCCCCAAAACAGCGCACTACCCAAACCGAAAGGATGGAGGAACCCATCTCCCTTTGTTTGGCATTGCTGTGAAATTTCTACTGTTGTGAGAATCACTTTTGGAAGCACTTTTACAAGAATTACTTTTTATAAAAAGTAATTTTGCGTTTGGCCAAATTATTTAAAAATGCTTTTAATGTTGTTATATGTGTTTGGCCAATGAATGAAAAAAGTGCTTTTAATAATGAAATTACCAAAAGGATATTGAGAAAAATGATTTTATAGTTAATAGTGCTTGTATATTAAAATGCTTTCGATATTTTTTAATTTTATGAGTAAACATTTTTTAATTGATAAAAAATTTATTACATTTTTTACATAAAAATATTTTATAGGATAATGCTAACCTTAGGGCAATGGTTAAGTGGCAATAAATGCACCTTGTTTCCAGATAAGGTGTATTTATTGCACCTTGTTTTTAACTACCAAACAATTTTATTGGCTGATAATAAATGCATTGTATTTGAACTATTTAATCAACCAATAGAATTGTTTAGAAACTAAAAACAAGATGCAATAAATGCACCTTGTTTGAAATGCAATGTGCATTTATTGCTGCTTAACCATTGCCCCTAAGGCAATGGTTAGAATTACCCTATTTTATATTATATGCATACTATATATATATATATATTAAGAAAATAGTAAAGCAGTGGTGGCTGGCAACGAGGCTGGCCACCACTCCAACGGAACCTCCATGGCTCGGGGTTTTCCCCAGCCATTGGGGGTACTGCTGCAGCGGCAGCTGGTGGTGGCTGCCACTGCTGTACTTTTTTTTAAATATTTTATATATATATGTATTCAATATATATAAGGACAATAGTTGTAAATTTAAATGTTCATTAAGATTAAGTTTGTCTATTAACAATTTATTTTTCTGCTTCTGCTTCTGCTTTTGCCATACAGCAAAAGGTCCAAATTTCTACTTCTGCTAAATTGCAGAAAAAAATGCTTTTGTTGTCATTAAAAGCACTTTTAAATTATGGCCAAACAGTATAGAAAATAGATAAAAGTGCTTATGCCCTAAAAAATGTAACTTTTCCCTTCACCATTCCACTACCGAACAGGCTCTTAACCCTTTTGCCTTCTAATCATCCCCAAATCTCTCTAAAACCCTTTTGGGAACCTTTTCGCACATTTCATGGCTGATTTCAGGCCCTTAAAACAGCTTGTTACAACTATGATTGGCTGCCATGCCAGCCCCCTAAATTGAGCATCTCTAGGTATTTCTCATCTTTTAGCTTATTTATGGTCCAAAATCATTTTTTGACCCTCGGTATATCAGAAACATCAATCATCTAACTGTCTTAAACTAAATGAAGTATGGTCCTTTTAAGCCTTCTCCAATCTTTTAGTTGGTAAGGTTACAAGTCTTATTTTAAGCCTCATTTGGCATGTGCTCTTTAATCCTTATATCACACTACAAATAAGGAAACGTTAAACTATAAAGGCCCCAATAAGTTGAGCTTCTAGGGCCTGTTTGGTATTTCTGTGTTCTGCTGTGTTGTGACTGCTGTGCTGTGCTTTATTGTGTTGTGCCGTGAAAACAATGTTGATTAAGCAGTGTTTGGTAACTGAATGTGATGTTGTGCTTCTTAATATTAAAAACATGTAATAATTGTTTAGTTAATATTTTATTGGCAATGCTGTAGATATGTAAAATGACTTAAAAGGACACTAGTATGTTAAATAGCTATTATGAAAAGTGGTATAATTATGAATAGAGAAACTGGATATAAAATTAAATAGCGTTCTAATGATTGTGGGTCCCTGTGAAAGCTTCTGTGCATTTGATAAAAGAGTAATGCTACATTCCCCCTCTAGGCTACCTTCTGAGCTACCTTCTAATTTTTTAATATTTCCCCTTCCCCCCCACTCACTCTCCCTCTCACGAGCCCCCCCCCCCCCTCCCTCCTTCTCAGCCCACTGTTCCCGCCCTCCCTCTCTCTCACATTACTCTCTCTTCCTCTTGCCTATTTTTTCCCTCTCCCTTTCTTGCTCTCATGAACACCCCCTATCTATCTCATTAATTAAACATGTTAAATTAATTAAATATTTAAATCATAAAACTAAATAATAATATATTTATAATACATGTTCTCTATTAGTGATATTAAATTTTTGTAACTTAATAAATTAAATTATTTGATCAATCTTCATTTGATGCTATGTTTTACTCTATTATTTTAGAACAGACAAATTACATATTTGAAAAAAACAAATTTTGAAATTCCACATGATGAGCCTAATAATAAAGCCAGCTCTGCATGGCTGGCAGTTTTTGTTTCCCATGTCACATATGGCAAATGATTGCATGACCCCAAAGGTTTCACCTTATGTGTTGTTGCCCAAAGCCAATTTCACTTTGTGCATCCCCAATTGAAAAAAAATGCTTAGTCCCATGGCTAAGTTCTCCTTCTTGGATATATTTTTATTGGTCTAATTCCACATGATGTACTGCCTTATTCATTTGGTTATCATTTTTTTTTATACTTAGATTAGCACGGGTTGAAAACTTAATGTTGCTGGCAGTAAACTATTGCCAGGTTTCCTAAAATCATGGGTGATACAAGATAGTTGATGTGATTCTATGCATTATCTAGATTTGTTGACTCTTAAACTTCATGCAGGCAAATATCAGGTGACGAAACATATTTATCTAATGTAGGGGTGATTTAAGACAGTGCTGAAGTAATGGATTGTGTGCACAAGCTGTTTATATGGGCTGCATGGTCTTCTGTTGGAGAGAGAGGGAAATAAATGAAAAAAGAATAAAGCAAAATTAAAAATGAAACAGAAAAGAGAAAGAAATTCAGTCCAGCTACTTATATACACTTCAATTTCCAGCAAGAAACATTTCAAAATCCATAAATAAATTTTATTGGTAACACGAGTTTAAAGAATGAATCTGGATGTCATCCTCATCTAAAAGAGTGGGAGATTGTCTTTGGTCACTAGAAATTGCTCAAAGGTCTAGGGGGAAGGGAGATTCTCCTTTTGAGTTGGTATAAATCATTAAGTGACTGGACAGAAGGAATGCTCAAGGGCACAGAAGGAATCACTAAAAGGGAAGGAGATCAATCTAAATACTTCAAAGGATGGAAGTTTTATGTGCTCAGTGGATTCAATGAAACCAAATTGATTTGGTTTGGTAATATAAGCTTTATCACGCATCCATTGTCCAGAGGATATGTATTAATTATCATAGTGTCTCCAGGTCAGTTGGGTTCTTGGAGATGTTTGATCTAACAACTGCCAAACAAACTGGAAATGTGTGTTGATGAGAAGACACAATATACCATTCACCCCATGATCTTGTGTGCTACTGTCAAAACTACAATTGTTTCAAGAAGTGTAAGTTGAGGAAATGGGCCAAACATTTACATAACTGTCCATTGTGGTAGGATTAAAGCTTGCTGTTGTTTTACTAGATGTGCAAGAATGGTCCATTATAGATGTAGATCGATGGTAAATGGGATTCATTAGGAGGAAAATTGATGACAGAAGCTGGTTTTATGGTTGGAATTGAACCTAAACCTATATCTAGGTGACCTTAGAAAGATTAGTGATCAATGAAATTTTTGCCATGCTGGGGCAATGCAATTATTAACAGTAAAAGTGTATTTCTGATTTCTAATTTGTTGATTTGATATTCAATCATTTCCTCTTTCCAATTATTATATTTAAAGACTGAACTTTCACGTGTTCATCTTGGTGATTATGCAGAATGAGATACGGATACAAAATGAGGATTGTTACCGTTTTGAACAGGTAAGGTCGTACACATTCATTGGACTTGAGATTGGCTTTGTCATACTAGTAATATGCTAGAAAGGATTATGTACATGTTTTGATGGTTCCTTCATGTCTTTTCTAAAAATTGTAGAAAAACTTATTGTTAACTTGATTAGTTATACGCAATTCAGAATTTTAAAAGTATCGCACAGCATGGTCTTCCTCATGCATGTGCTACCATGTGCAAGCTAGAATAGATGTTTTACAGGACTTTTGGTTTAATGAGATCCATAAACTTCTCTGCACAAATTTGACTGTAGTAAGTTGACATATAGACATGATTTGGAAAAACTATATATGAAACCGTGTAGTATTGTATTTCTACCACTGTAAAAACAATCAAAAGAAATATTAGATATGCTAAATAAGCTGTATGATGATATTTGGAACATATAGAATAAGATAAAAACCCACTGAGTTGATAGGGTCTGCTTCTGCTGAAGCAGCACGATAGAAACTTGAAACTTATTTGCTGTCTATCTTCTTACAGTCCTTCAGGTTTCTAAGTCTAAGGCTGAACGGGTATGATGATTTAGAAGTACTAGAAAAAATCTAGACTCTGGAAAGAGGCAGTATATCTAAAGAAGAGGGTGGTATCTAGTTACTACACTAATCAATGCCCCTGGCTGTCCGAGTGTTTCTCCATTGGACTTTTACAATGTAAAATCCAGTGCTCAATGAAAGACCTTAGAGTAAATGTTGTAATCTTGATAACCTCTTACTTTAGTTACACACCTGCCAGAACCCGACACAACTGAATCCAAGGATTCATACGGCAAAAGTTCTGGTTTATTGTCCTAATTTGGCTGTGCCTTTTCCACATGATAAAATTCAGGTAAGGCATATTTATTGTCTCACTTGAGAATAAAATTTTTTATTGACTTCATTCATTTTTTATTTTTGTGAATTCTTAAATCTACCTTGTTTTGATATTTCTTGCGGATACAGGCAAAATTTCATATAATGCAAGAGCTTCTTGGTAAATTGCATGCAACTGTTGCCAATAGTCAAAGAAGTGAAGCTTTCCAATCTCTTTTGTGGGATATAAATGTGGAGAGGCAGAAGGCACGCTGTGCAATGAAAAACATGTTTAATAAGTCCTTTGGGGCTACCTTCCTCACTGACACGGGTCAAGAATCTGCTTTTTCTTATAACATCCATCATTATGCTGACGTGTATACCAGTACGCCGGAGAATTTTCTATTGTATTCATCCGATGCATGGCTCCATGCTCCTTTTGATATAAAGATAATGCCTCACCATTTGAAGGTATAAAGTTTTCTTCTGTTTTTGTTATCACTTTCTCTCTATTCAGCCCCTAGATGTTGAAGCGAGAGCTTCAAGATAGTAATGAAGAAAGAAAATAGAAGAAAGATTGAGAGAAAACGTGGGAGGAAGAGAGAGGAGTGTTCCTGAAAGAATAATGCCTTTCTCAATAATAAAAATAAGAATTAGCTGAGTATTTATATTCAGCTAATCCTTGTTGATAAACAACTTGTAAGTTGAGCAACTTGATTACAACAAACTAACTGAAAGCAACAGCATTTAAACAGTCAACATACTAACCGTAGCAGACAAGTGGTATTCTAACAAGAATTTACAGCAACTGTAAAACAAACAAAAATTCTCTCTTCTAGAGATGTATACTTATAGACAAATAAAGCATTTTGGTTGTTCCTATAGTTAATGCTTTTGTTTGCCTCTCTATGGTTGGTCTTGTATGTAAATCCATCATTTGAAGAGAATTGTTGATATGTAACAGTGCAGTCTGTATCATCATTATAATTCTAGTCTCTGATGCCAATATCCATATGGTTGCCAGGAGTGCTTGTTATTATTCTAGTCTGTTGTGATAGTGTTTGTTAACTAAGATATAGATCGGAAAAAGTAGGATATAAAAAATATTCCAGATAAAATTATTTTATATTGTGTTTGTTAAATTTATCTGGCAATTCTTAGAAAATAAGTCACGTGACTTCTGATTTAGGTTTTTTCAAATAAATTTATCTCTCCCCCTCCCCCCCTCTATGGATAAATTTATCTTGGGCTTTACAGATAAATAAAAATGATGCATATGTCTGCTAGTGCATTCAAAAAAATTTAACGAATAGTTTGATAAAAATTTTGAAATGTTTTTCAGCTTTGTCTTGACTATTTCATATCTTGCTTTGGAAAATATTACAATCTTATCCTACTTAGTTTAACAAATGGTATCTATGTGTGTAGTGAGTCCATAGCTTGTTCAGGTTTTATGTTTCATGACCTTTCTTCTCCTTGTTTTTTTTTTTTTGGCAGCTTTGCTGACAAGTATAAAATTTGTTTTCCAGGTTCCTTCAAGCTTGTTCAAGACCCCATAAACTAAACAAATAGTTGATAACATCAAATTTTGGCACCTTAGCCGTTGGATGCTAGCAGTCATTATTGCTCTTTTTTTTTTTTGTATTATTGTGATAAAAATAGGTGAAGGTAATGCTTGTAAATCAAAACAAAAAGAATAGGAGGAAGTCAGCCAAATAAAAGCCATTATTACGTTGCAAGTGAATTTATTATTTTCACCTTTAGTTCTCTCATGTACACAAAATTTTGAATGTAAACATTTCTTGGGACACAAATTAAACATGGTTGTCACGAGGAAGGACGCAAAAGTTTGCTTATCAATGATCAAATTTTGGATATTCGGTTTAGCTTACTGTCGTTGGTTGCCATCACGGCTAATTTCATGTTGTACCTGATCTTCCAATTCGGGGATGTCAATTCATTCGACACCGAAACATATTGGCGAGTGTTGGATATGCAAAGAGACCAGAAGCAAAGCTGTGCTAGCTAGGATCTTTGTAAAAATCTTTTGATGTTTCCTTTACAATGCATACACACACATAAATAGCCACATTCCAGGCAGGTGATATAGTTTTGGATTGGAAGCCAGATGCTATGTTTTTACACGTGGGATATCTCTAAATTTCATGTCAATTTTGAATGCTTTTGGGAATTCTACGAATGTGGCCTGGGACAATCTCTTGTTATCTTCAGTTGCAGGATCCTTCAAAGAACTTTTTGATGGCTACGTTACATTGCCACTGTCTCATCTCTATGTCATTTATAATAATACTGAACTGAGGTGAGCTCACATTTGCTGACCGTGTTATTAGAAACTAGCGATAAGCAAATGATCATATTTTTAGTGCTCAATTTCCATCTAAATTACATGCTTTTATTGATTGGCTGAGTTCTCATAAAATTGCTTAAAATCTTGTGGTAAAATTAACCAACCAACTGCACTTTTTTGATGGGGGCAAATCTTTATCTGCTGGGGGTCTAGGTGCCAAAGTTTTTGCTGTAATAGAATTTTACTAACATGCCTATTTTAAGTTAAAATAGGCTGGATGAGACCCAAAAGAGTCAAGATTGCCCTGTAAGGGCTTATTTTATTTTAATTATTGAGACATTTTAATTATCTTTTAACATCTTATTATACTTTATTTTTTAAAAACACTAATAATCTCTTCACCTAAACATGGCATAGGTTCACTTAAATAAGAATAAGACTTAAAAATGATTGAAATTCATAATTTTGATTTACAAATTAGGAATATGATACCTTCATAAAAATAGCAATATTGTTAGAGTAGAATTGGACTGGTAAGTTCAATTGGGGAGCAATCCTCGAGCTGATCCAGCTCATGGATCACAACTAGATGAAGGAACAATTAGCCCAGCGATTGTGCAATGAATTTACATTCAAATTGATGATCGTAAGAATTAAATTGGTTCAATTGCAGATTCTCCTTTTCTTTTTTTCCTTGATCCTTTTTTATTTTAATATCATCCATCTTTCTTCTTCACATTGACCACATCACTTGATTCACACCAACATTAATAGTCAATGATCTTCCAACCTCTCTTCAATCATATTACAAGAAATTCTCGTTGACAGTGCAACCACATAAAGCCTGCTCAAATATATGAAATTTGGGTAAATTTGAAAAAAAAAAAAAAGGGAAAATGAGAAGTCATAAAATAACTAAAAATAGATAATGTTTAATTATTTTGTGATTTTTTAAATTGTTTAGGTTTACAATAGAATAAAACTAAGTATACTTTGTAACTTTAAAATTTGATATGTCAAAAGAAGACGAAATGGATACTTTCCATAAATGTAAACATTTTAAATATGTTACATTAAAGAGTTTAAAATTACTATTGATAGTCTTTTTTGACTAATTATTAATAGAATTTTTTTTATCGTCTTTAGGGCTACGTATCATTATTCTTAGTGGACATGTCTTTCACATATTTTTTTATTTTTATATAATTTTATAAGTTTTAAAGGGTATTTTCATGTACAAAACTCCTCACTCAAGGAACACTAGGAAGGGTAATTTATTTTTTGATATATGGAATTGCATTCTTGAAAGGCCATAATGTCTTGCAAATGATTACTGTGATGATTCATGCTAGGGACCATGCTGCTGATGGGAACAAATCAGCTGCTTATTATTATTTGTATAGCACTAAAAACTGTTTGCTACAATTGCTGAATGAGATTAGAACCTTGCAAGCTGATAAATTACATTTTCTTCAGCTCAAGAATTCAGCTTCTATTGTGTCTATTTGGTGTCAAAACCACCACCAAGAAAGCAGCCAAAACTCATAATAAGCGGCATCTACTAGTCTTACAGACAACACAACTCTTCCGAACATGCACAAGAACTTCCGAGTATCCTCTGTTTGTTAATTGCTTGTCAACTGTGTTCTCGTTCCCCTGCTAACATGGCAGCATGCATCTCCAAGTACTGTCTGCTATTCATCTCTGTTAACCTGCAATACAATAGAACATGGGTCACCATCATCAAAAGAAAATAATTAGAGCAGCACGTGCAGGCGGGTGAGTTCTCCACGTTTGGGAGAGACAATAGCAATTGAACGGAACGGGTCCTATCCAATGCCCTACTTTTTGTCTCCCTCAAATTGGGGAAGAATGGATAGAAACCTTGCTTTTGTGGTTTGACAGCATTAACCTTAATAGTTTTTTAGAGGTTCAAAGTTGTCCTTAACCTCAATGGTCATTTGTTGTTTAATATCCATCCATTTCATCTATTTCCATTGCTCATCTAAAAAAGGAGACAGATCTCCAATTATACTCTCCCAAATGAGGAGAAAATATTTTACATTCCATTCCATTACTAAATCTCTCATAGTCTCAAACAAAGCTTTGGGATAACCTAAAATATGCTGCCCATACTATGTAACGTTGAAGTTAAAAGGAATGAACTAATGCAACCCAGACACTTCCCTTTTTTTAACTTTCCCATAACAATAAGAACTCACAACGCCTATCATTTGGGTGTACATTGGGCAAACTCAAGGGTACCCTCAGCTAACCCAAAAACAAGCACACAAAAGTCTGTATTGTGAGTTTGCTCTAAAGATGGTTTGAATTCTGGTCACTGAAGAGACAACTATAATCTCTCACTACCAAAGCCAATCCTTGGGAGTCAATTTCAATCCTAGAATGCATGTTCTTAACAAAATTCCAGCTGAGTGAATAGAGCAGATGGCATAAAGTAGAATCCACAAAACACAGAGAAACAAATTCCTTCTTAAAACAAACTACTAAGGATATCAAAAAGCAAGAATTTGGCAAAACACTGTACCTACTAATGGTGCGATCTTTAGCAAACCCCAACTCATTGTCCACACAAAGGTCCATATCATCATTTCTCCTTGACCTTGAAGAGGTTCTGGGTGCCATTTGTTGAGCATCAGATACTGTCACAATTCTATGGAAAAGATCAAAAGGACTCCCCTCAGCAGTACAAATCAATCTGGCTTTGTTCTCATACATCACCTGTTGTGATAGTGAAAAAGCATCAGTTTCTCGTCTAACTTCCAACAAGAAGAAAAATCACAAGCCTTCATCTTGTTAGGCAGGTTGGCTACATAATTGTAGCTCTCCAACCATCTCTATCCATGATTGTGCATTTTGTAAGACCATAATTATCTCAATGTCATGACTAAGAAGCTAGGTCAATCATCTTTCCATTCATGCCATGGCCCTTCCAAGATGGGTAGGGTACAATTTTCTGCATTTCATGCCAGACATGGAGCCAAATAACTAGGTAACGGTAGATTGCTCCTTTGTGACCGGAAGGTCAAGAGTTAAATTTATAAAAACAGTCTCTTTGCAAAAAGTAAGGGGGAGGCTGTGTAAAACGACACTCCCCCAACCCTCACAAAGTGAGGAACATTGACGCCCTTTTTCTAAATTAAAACAGTCAAAAACAATTTGGAAAGGGAACTAACATCAATTAGAGTGACAAACCGGTATGCTGCTGTCTTATTATGGAGTCCAAAAACTGGCACCCCTTCCAACGACAGGGTATGGAAGCTCTCTGCCAGAAAGGAATAATAAAACTAACACGTTAGTCTGAAAGGAAATACGCTACACAATTGATAGATCACAGTTTTATCTCAAGCATTACTTACTGAAAAGTCCAAAATAGTCTGCAGCACCAAGTGGTTTATCACAGAGCTCTTCAAAGGGAAAGTACGCACATCCTTTAGCACCCAGTGGAACCTAAATGGTGAGAGATCAAAGTAAGACGATCACTATGTAAACTGCCTTTTATGCCACAGAAAAGCATTAAAAGAATTTACATCACATACAAATAATTTCCTCCCCATAACGACTTCAACTTCTTGTGGTGAAGCTGTGTGTTTTCCAATTATCTGTTCTAACTTTTCCTTAAGAAGGGAAGATGACTCTTTCCCGACAAAGTAAAAGCCTTGTTGGGCCTGCAGTTTAGGGTTATGGGTTTAAGTGATGAAGATTTTGACCAGCTAAAGCAAAAGGAGAGAAGATCATCTTATTACCGAAGTCATTTTTCGATAGTCTACTGAGGACCCAATTTGATGAGCTATACACCTTTCCTACATAAAAGTAAGTTAACAAAAGAATAAACGCAACTGTAAAGAAGTTCAACTGTTCAAGCCTCTGTAAACTCAACATCAACTGTAAAGAAGCTCAACAAGGAACCCTCATTTGCATACCTTCAAAGTGGAAATAAATGGGAGAAAAAGATCTCTCTGCAGTCCACCTTCATAAAGGTTATCTGGAGCACGATTTGAAGTAGCAACAAGAACCTATTCTTGCAGAAATACGTGTTGATTTGTTGCTGCAGAAACCATCCAGGAAGATGGACAACTAAGGATGTTTAACAACTTACCACACCATTATTGAATAAATGTCTGCATAAACGGTTTAGAATCAGGGCATCGGCAACATCAGTCACCTATGAAAGGTCCAAAAAAAAGAGAAGAAAAAATCAATGATGAAAAGAAAATAGGAAGCTAGCAGATGTCAATCCATCATCAAAGAATAAGATTCTATTCCACACACCAACATACCATAAATTCATCGAGACATAATAAGATTGATTCATCGGATATCTCCGCTGCAACCACTTCAAGGGGATCGGCCACACCCTTGTGCTTCTGGGGATTATAGACAATATTTCAGTACTAAAGTTTAGACCCTATACCCAGTTTTGCAATGCAAAATGGATTATTCTTACCCGTAAGCGGCTGTGGACATCCAACATGAAGTCATGGAAATGAATTCTCTTCTTTCTCCAGCTGTTAGGCCTGAGAAAGTATTTGTATTCAAAGAGAAAACCAGTGAATGCTTGATAATGAGCAGATAGGTCTCAATTCTCCAAGCAAGGAAAATCAAATTATATAACATCAAGTAAAAGAAGCAAAGTACAGTTGATCGTAAAATAAGTCCATCAGCATAGTTTTTCCTGTTCCTACTCCTCCATAGAGATAGAGTCCTTTCACCGGTGAATATGAAGGCTGGGGAATGATGCGCGACCAGAACCATCTACTCCTGCAAACAAAGTACACAGAGAATCGACAGTGATGAGCAATTAAAACAACAAGAGGATTACTGCCATTTAAATAGAAACTAAATACTGGAAAGGGTATAGACATCTTACCTGCTTGCTTTATCAGAGGCAGCATAGCGGTCTAGCCGGCAAGCATCAGCCGAGTCAACAAGCTCATCATAGAGTCTCTGCAGTTCTCTCAAGGTGCCCACCTAAAGAATGCTGTCAATGTATCAACTCATAAAGGAAAACCAAAAACAGATACACGGGCAATAAATCCTTCAAACACTCCCTTAGGGCCCGCTTAATTTTGCTATCAGTTTTTATGTGTTTGTTCTCAGTGTCAGTTAACAGGTTGAATGTACTATAGTTAGCCATTAATTTGAAGAGGCTATATATCCACCCAGTTATGGTTGAAATCTCCTTTTTTCTTGCAAAACTTACAAATAAGTATGAAGAATTGCATCGATCACTATACCTGATAACTATCACCATCAACAAGTTCGCCTGCAGCAATTCTGCGCTCATACTCAACTAGAGGTCCTCCTCTGCTCAATTCTGTTGTATAATCAAATGAAACCCAAAAGATGCCTTTTAAAACTGTGCCAAATATTACTAAACCAGTTTGAGAAAAAGTAGGAAGATCGCTGAGAAGCCAACCTCCAGTGGTTACTTTGGCAGCATCAGCAAATAGAGCTCTTGAGTTCACATAAGAGGGATGATTATGTTTACAATTTTTGGCATTGAAGAAGCACTTGTTGGCAGAACCAAGCCTTGTATTGGCAAAATAATTGTGTTTTCTAGATAAAACACTTGAGAAATTGCCTTTTTGATGCCGAAAAGCTGACTGAAATTGTCGAACAGGGCGGAGAACAGTTCTCATCTCCAATCCAGGAGTCCAATCAGAATCGCAAAGATGAACGGGAACAACGAAAAAGAGATGTAGGAATTGTTTTGCAGGGTTCTGATACAACAATGCTGAAAGAAATAGCTGGAAAATATTATATACTGCTTTCAGAATAACAGAATATCATATTTGCAACTAGACATTATAAGTAAATTTACACAGCTATGTGACCCAAAAAGGGAATCAAAACAATTCATGAGAAAGGGCAAGTAGGAATAGCTTATGCTTATCAGAATACAAGAATTTACATTCCTAATTACACAATTTTGATCTTTACAACATTATGCAACTCTGAGAAGATTCAATATAAAGCTTTGTCACAGGACAATGATAATGGCAGTGGGGAAAGAATGGTTCACGGGATCCAAATACACATGCAGTAACAAGTAGAATAAAACACACGCACGCAAATATATATTTGCCATCAGAAGTATTCAGAACATAGAGAAGCATATTCTTAGATAAAAGTGAAACACAATAGAAAACATATGACAGTGAAAATAAACAATAGATAAAAGTAGAGAATCAGAAACAGGGAAAAAAAAAATCATATATTTGAAGTTTGTAAAAAAGTAAATATAAACATAACATTATTCATCAGCAGAATCAGGAAAACTGTTATCTTAATGGAAGATTACAAACCCCAGCTCAAATTTCAAAAAGTGAAAATTTTTCAATAACACGATCAAAAGAATGATTTCTCTCTTACTTTTCTTGCAATGAAAAACCCAATCAATTTTTTCCCAGAAAAAATTGAAAATAATAATGCAATCAACAGAACGCAGACGGAGAGAAATTGAGAGGCAACGACATACCTGCCTCCCGTTTTGGCCGATTGATTAGAAGAAAGTGCAGAATTTCAACGGCCTGTGTTGATTCTTGAAGAACCAAACAGAAGACAAAGGAAGAAAAATTAAAATATTGATTTACTATTTGTTCGCGTG
This sequence comes from Diospyros kaki, assembly GCA_036245055.1. Lineage (NCBI taxonomy): Eukaryota > Viridiplantae > Streptophyta > Magnoliopsida > Ericales > Ebenaceae > Diospyros > Diospyros kaki. The sequence continues at coordinate 35,841,804 of BSEG01000003.1, forward strand.
TGTGTGCCTGTGTGTACATATACATATATATATATAGGTGCATACAATTTAGAGCACAAATTTTTGTTGGAGTTGGAGAAGACCCAAAACACAGAACCCCATATTTTGGGAAACCTTGAAGGGAGAGGAAAAGCAGAGAGAAGATGCCATCTGTTTCTCCCATGCCTTTATTTTATCCTTTTGAGTAGTTGGAGTCTGACTCCTCCTCGTGATTCAACAAGCTAATCACTAATCAGAGATTGGTTACAATTCTATCATATCACATTATACTTTTGGAACATGCAGTTTCGTAATCAGAGAAATAAATATACATTAATATATATATATAATATATACACGCACACGCATTCACAATTTCATATTCATGAATGAGTCACAAATCACACAGTGACAATCAAGAGGCAACGAAGGTGACGTATAGACGCATGCCCGTCTACATTATGAATGCGTCAGTTGAAACTTTGAAAGTTCTATTACCAGGCACCGGTGATCCATTGACCATCAACCTAATAATAGAAATATCGCTTTTAATTTTTAAATTATATCAGATTTTAATCCATAATTGAATATAATGATAAAAATTAAACTTATCACTATCAATCTCCACATCCAATAAATATTTATTTAAAAGTTTTAATTTTTTTAGTTACACCTTTAGTTGAAAAAAATAATTTTTGTATTGACTAACCCATAGGGGGTTTAAGTGCGTGCTGGCAGAAACTTTAGCCCTGGAAATAGCAATAATTGTGGCATTCAGCAGCCCAGCTGACCTTGTGGTCCCATCGTTGAAAAAGGTTTTAGCTTTTAACGGTGGGGAAATTGGAAACTGGGAATCTTTTTAAAACGGGAAGCATGAAAGATTTTGACAGTCTAAATGTTATTTTAACATATTTTGTATTAATATTATTGTGTTGTAGATAAAAATTTATTAAAAGATTAAAAATATTCAAAAGTCTTAACATAATTCTTTAGACTAAAAGATATGAATCCCAAACAAATGCACAAATTAAATAACTCTAATATTAAAAAATTATGTTGAATATTTTAAAAAATAAATAAATAATTATTTATAAAAAAAATTAATTTTAAAATAATTTCAGAATATTGAGATAAATATCATCCATAAAAATTATAATCCTAATGGGTTCTAAAATGTAAGAATCTTAATTTTAATAAGTTTCAAAAAATCAAAATAGATGTGTAACTATAAAAATCTTAATTCATGATTACTTAATATTATTTTATATCTTTCTATAAATAAACAAACACTCATTTTTTAAAATGTATGTCTCTAATACTGATTTCAATACAATTTTTATAATTTTTAGTGTTTGACTTAAATATGGAAGTATTTATGTAGAGACCTTCCCATACCCTCGAACTGTGTTCTTGTTTATAGATTCAGTCAAATTGACGGCAACATTTGTAATCAAATAAATTTATTATTGTATCTCAACAATAACAAAATATATTGACATAATATATAATATAATATAATATATTAATATAAAATATTATTATAATTATTAAATTTGAGTATTTAAATAATATTTACATTTAAACAATTTTGTGTTTTACAACCTATGAATCCAATGACAACTTTATGTTGAAAATGAATGTTATAACTTTTTAAAATATAAAATTTTAAAACCTCTCTCATTATAAAATTTGAATTGAAAATTAAAAAATATTTTCTAAAGTTAATGATAATTTACGGTTTATCATTTAGGGTTTTAGACCTAATCACCACATGTTACCTTGAGATCTTCTTTCGACCCCTTGGACCTATACCAACAAGAGAAACACATTGACTTGGGATTTTGACCTTGAGAGCCATGTCTAAGAATCTGCACCCATATAGAATGAGGCAAGGTTAGATCTCTCAATTTGACCTTGGAAACTTAAATTAGTAAAGGAAAAATAGATATAGTTCTCTAAAGATTGAAAGTAAATTTAGATTAGATATGTATGTATAAAGAAATTCCTCCTATATAAGGTTTGTAAATAGATATGAATTCTAAGATTCATGAATCCCATTTCAAGAGGATTTCCCGTCAACAGGTGAAAAGTTGGGAGGTAATGTAAACAATTGCATGCTTTTTAGGGAAAGGAACATGCCATCTGATTCAAAATTGGAATAAAACAGTTTTGCCCATTTGGCCTAGCTGTTTGGTCTACATCTTGAACCAATCTACATCTTGAACCAAATTTAAACTTAACAACATTATTCTTTAATAAAATAGGAAACTCGAGCAATCGTAATAGTTTATAGAGACCTCTTAGTAAATAATAACTGACATAGTTGTCGTTGTCAGACACTGTAAAATAATTTTATCTTATTCAATTAGCTCTTCAATCTAGATTTCAGACTACTTTAGTTCCAATCAAATTATTATTTTAAAAAAGATAAATTTCACACATTACTTGTGATGATACTTTATTTTTTTTATAATTTTTTTTATTTTCATAACAACTGGGTTTGTATGGTGGGTACTTACTTAGGTAGTATTTGTTAACTAAGATATGAGGTGAAAAAGATAAAATATGGGAGCATTCTGGATCTTTTAACTTTCCAACATGTTGGTTAAACTTATCTGATAATCCTTAAAAAAATCTCACGTGACTTCTTATCTAACTTTTAATAGATAATCGTAAATTACCTATAGGCCCCTTTTAGGATAATTACTATTATTTAATATATTTTTAAAATTTAAATTTATTAAGTTTTATTTTTATAATAAGGTTTGTTTTAAAAGAACTTAGGGTATGTTTGATTGCATTACCTAGAATTTAATTCTAGATAATTTTGCCTAAAAAATAAAAACCACCACACCTCCTTGAAAAATGAATTCCATGAAAATAAATTTTAAATGCTTGTACCATACACATTTTTTCGTAGAAAAGTTAAGAATGTGATTGCTTCCATAGAAAATATTGTAATAATTACACATTTTCTATGAAAAATATATACAATCAAACACACTCTTATTTATTAAGTCTTATGATTAATATCATTTAATACATTTTTAAATTACCATATGCTTTGGCAATTTTTAAAATTTAAATGATATTATTTCTTTCACCAATTTTTAAAATTTAAATTCCTATATATATATATATATATTTTATTATCTAATACAAATTTCTTTCATCGATTTTTTAAATTATATTATTCAATTTTATATTTCATTATCTAATATGAAAATATATTTTGGCAATCTAAGTGGAATTATTGTAATTCCACCAATAATTATTTCTTCTTTCTGAGTTTTTTTAGAATCTATTTTTGAACATGGATTAAAAAGTAAAATACTATTTTTATTTTTATTTTTATTTTTATTTTTTTTGACAATTCACGTTAATTATAAAATACTGTTTTAATCATAAATTTGTTATTGATATTAACACACAGTTTTGAATGAATTTGGTAATAGGGATATTTTAGTAAAAAAAAAAATCTTATCTTAGTGTTTATCATATACATTGAACAAACATATGGAAAAGAAAAGTGCAATTCTCAATGGATTACAAAAAATTTAACAAAAAATTTAATAGAAATCTTTAAATGCTTTTTAGTCTTATCTTGTTAGTCGATTAAAGTCGACTATTATGCTTGTTTGTTGCACAAATGACATCAAATTTCAAAGAAACTTTGACGTATCGCAACCTTTCCCGTGGGCTCTCCCTCGACATATTTTGGATGCAAAACCAAGCTTATTTAGTCCATTGTCTTTCTTAGTCATGAAAAAATATTTAATTTTTGTCAATTTTAACTTACTCCCAAATCGCTTCTTTTCCTTAAAACCTTCCCAAAAACCTTGATGGCCATAGTAAATATTGACTTGGACCTCAATGTTGATTTAAAGTGATTTTTTTGTTGTCAAATTTAACATTTTAAATAAAACTCATTTTACCTACAAAAATAATTACTCTTAGCATAGACATTCTTCTAATCACAATAAAAGTTTAATCAAAGCTACAGTAGTTAAATTAAGACTCCATTTATGCAAGATCAAGTACAACCTAACAAACCAAATATTTATCCTATCAAAACATGCTACATTATATAGGATAGCATGCTCTCGTAACCACTTCGAATTAGGAACTACTCTAAAATGGTCTCTATTAATGGTAGTTGCCCTTTTTAAGTATCTAAAAATATAAAGAATGCAAGTCATGAGACTCTATAGCTCAATAAGAATTTCATGTGCATCATGAATACACTTTAATTTCCTATTCTCTTATTTTCAAAGCCATTCAACCAAAACAAGACTCCCTCTTTATAGAGGGAGTGACCTCCATGGTTATTATCTTTGAAGCAACATCCATTGCCTCGACAATGAGAGTCTTCCATGGACGACTTTGTCATTCCATAACCCATATTCTCTAAGTGCCTATGATAATTATATAGCATAAAATAAAATGTATCACACACAAAAATAACATGTCATGGATGCCATGTCATTATCTTTTATGCACGCAAAATGGGTTAAGGACGACTTAGTGTGGTCTCCAAACATTAAGATCTTTTTCTTCCTTCCTTGCTAGGTTGTTTATGGAAGAATTGCTCTCCTTAAGCTCTCAAAACCTCTCCACATTCTCCTTCTATTCCGTTAATTGTTATGTAACTTGCATGCGTGAAAATAAGAAGAAAACTCTATTCTCCAAGCCTTAGATAATTCCATACAATTTATCCAATTGCTTTTATTTGATACCTATTTGTCTATTTCATAGGGGCATTTTAATCCACAAAGATTAGGAGACAACCTATAGATTTAGCCATTTTTTTTATTTCCTCCCATTCTTTTCCTAGTTTTTTCAAGTTTTGTTGGTTGGGTCAATAGGGCAAACATAACCTTAATTCCTTTTCTTTTTTTTTCTAGATTTGCACCCTTTTAATGATCTCCTCTATTTTGATCGGTTTACATGCTAATCACTTCATTCTCTCATTTTTTATTCGTCTTATTTTGCACAACATTTTCAAAAATAAATATTGAAAAACTTTATTGTCCAATTTCTTTGATTGCCCTATAATTTCTCATCAATTTAACCTAATAATGGATCACCATAATTGACCAAATTTAACCTTTAAAATTGTCCCATTAATTGATTATTAATGCCCAAAATTATGTCTTAAAATCCCTAAGATCATATCCCACAACTCAGCTTTAATTTGAATTGTTTGTAAAAAAATTCATCAATTTAGTCAACTACTATGCTTAGTTTGGTCGACTAAATTAGTCCAGTGTATTGGGTTGAATTTTTCTTTCTTAGTTTAAATAGACTAAAAGATTCAATTTGGTCAACCAAACTAATCTAATGAGTTGGACCAATTTCAATTTCTTATTCTAGTCGACTAAACCTCTTAGTTTGGTTGGCCAAACTAGTCAAGTAAATTGGATTAATTATTTTTTTTCCAATTTAGTGTAAGGATCTTAGGCTTTAATCTTTGGTTAAGGGAAAGTGGCTCCTATGATATTTTTATCCTCTTTTCATCTTCATTCACTTCTTTATTCTCTTAATCATCTTTCATGTCTATTTTAGGCATGAATTTACTTCATAATTACCCTGTTTAAAACCTTACTGGTTTCATCTAGTTTGATTATGTCTTGCTCAATTAAGTTTGAATATTTAATTTTTTTCAAAATTTTTCACTAATAAATTTAATTAATTCGAACAAAAATATGAATAGTTACACTAGTCTTGACTTTTGCCTAAATTACCAATTATCCCAATATTTTTGGAATTAACACACACCTCTTATGTGTATTATGACTGTGAATCATTTTCTCTACTACTAAAAAGTTATCAACTTTTTATAAATTTCCAAAAATATTTTCTTTTTATCTTTCAATTCAATTACAAGGAACCTATTTTGAATTGTTGAATTGATCTAAATATTCAAACCTATTTTATTGTATCCAAAAATAGGATTTCATATTCAAAATGGGATTTTTGGGTTCAGTCAACTGACTCAACTCAACCATTCCATTGAATTTAGAAATCAATTTGAACATTTAATGGGATATATATATACCTACTATTGGGGCTCCTCAGTAAATAATATCGGCATACTGTATGTAGAATATTGTAAACCGCCACGCGGAGCTCATAATCTCGGATGGAGAATACATATCCTTGTATCCAAACAGACGGCCGATCAAGGGTTTCGTTCACTGATCGTTCGACGTAATGGTCTGCCCTTGAATCTAAATTGAATTGACCACTGCTTAATTCTTCTCGCAGGGAGATGGCGAATCAAGGCGCGAAGAAGCGGAGGGACGAGAACAGCCGCCACATGAAGAAACTCTTTCGCCTGATCATCTCTTGCAACGTACGGTTTCTCAGGGTTTTATCCTTTCCCCCAATTGTTATACTTGATTCATCAGTTGCATCCACTATCGTTTTCATTATATAAGCGTGTATAATCATCTTGCTTTTGTGGGGTTCGTAGTGCCAACAATCTTTCTCCCAAGCCCTAAAGAATCTGAACATCTTGTATATAGAGCCTTTACTGCCTTCAGTGCTTAACTTGAACTAGAACTGAACTACATGGTTGATTCTTTTTTTCAAAAAATCCAATATTATTGAGAGCAGTAGGACTGCAGTTAACAATCTAATTGCTCTGATGTTTTGCCCTTACTTTTTTGTTGCTTGTGTCTCCCGAGAGTTGAGACGCTCTAATTCTACCGAGATGAAAACTTTCCCCCCTGCACTTTCTCAGCTACACATAACAACCCCCGCATATCAAATCTTAATCCACTTATGTGATGTTTACTACATGAATTTTAGATTTTCGTCAATAGCCTTATAATTCTTATCATTCCTAAGAGTCTTCCAACAAGTTTTCTTAGTCTTTCTCTACCGCTTTTGCTAAAAGCTTGTTCTATTCTATCCACTCTCCTCATAGGAGTCTTTATTGGTCTTCTTCTTATATAATGAAACAATAATCAGGTCTCATGTACCTTTTCTTCAATGAGAGCCACTATGACTTTCCTATGAATAACCTCATTCTTAATTTTTTTTTTCTTTTCTTTCTTTTTTTGTATAACTGCACATCTTCCAATTTTTGAAACAGAGCCAAAGTGGATAACTAATTGATTTGATAGGATGGAAATTTTTTTTATCAGTGTACCAGGTAGTGTCTTTGGATGATTTTTCCTAGTGTTATTTGTGGGTTTATTATTTTCTTCAAAAATTGGAAAATCAAATTGTATATGATCTATGATTAAAGAGCTTAAAAGAGGTTTGCTCTTCTTGCTTGTTTTCTCAATCCAAACAGGAATGTAATGTCAGACCTTAGCGAATCTGACAGTGAGTTCCAGAGGATTCGAAGAATGCTCTGGAGAAAAGAAGATAGAATTCGAGAAAGAGAGGGAAGAAAGAGAGGGAAAGAATTTGAGAAAGAATTCAGAATGAGTTTCGATTAAATTTCCAGCATAATCCATACAATTTGTGCGGTCCTTTATATAGGAAGGATACCGCGTGTCTATTCCCGCCAAGGCGAGGTTATTTACATGAGTGTCCTCCTTCTAGAATTAACTACATAACTACCTACCCATGTGCATGTGATACTCCCCACTTGCATGACTTATTCCCTAGCTAGTGACTTATACCATGACAAATTCTCCCGGGCTTGAAACATTTCTTGTCCTCAAGAAATGGTGAGTAGATTGGCTGCTTGCGGAAATTGCCTGAGTAGGTCCAGTAAGGATTCTCATGTGTCATGTGGAAGGTTGGACCATTTAATCAGCACCTGAATAATTGGGGCCCCATGCTTGTAGAGTACCCCCCTGTCCAAGATTGAGCTCGGTTGTGCTGTAACGTCTGCCTCTCTTGACATTTGCGGTAAAGTAGAAGCTTGCTGCTGATCTCCTACTAACTTCTTAAGTAAGGATACATGGAAAACCGTGTGGATCCTAATCTTCTCTGGCAGTTTAAGTTTATAGGCCACAACACCTATCTTAGCTTCAATGGTGTAGGGCCCGTAGTACTTAGGACTTAACTTGGTTATCTGGCCCTGGGCAATCTTCTTGAGATGTGCTAGTCGAAGCTTTAAATAGACCTTTTCCCCTACATCGAATTGCCTCTCACTTCTCTTTTTATCCACGTATTGCTTCATGCGGTTTTGGGACACTGTCAATTCCTTCTTGAGCTGTTGTAATACATTCTGTCTTTTTTCCAAATAATCCTCCACTGTGGCCACCATAGTGCCTTCCCAATAGCTGGAAGGAGTGGGGGTGGGTAGCCGAACAGTGCTTCAAAAGGTGACCGTTTAATCGAGGCATGGTGGCAAGAGTTGTACCACCATTGTGCAAGAGAAATCCATCTGTGTCATCCCTTAGGGTGAAGGAAACATAGGCACCTTAGATACCCTTCCACACACTGTTTACCCGTTCAATCTGGCCATCCATCTGAGGATGGTAGGGTGTAGACATCTTCTATCTCACTCCTAAGGCCTTCATAAGCTCCTGCTAGAAAAGGCTAGTGAAAATCTTATCTCAGTCGGAAATTATTGAGTTAGGGACCCCATCCAACTTCATAACTTGGTCGAGGAAAGTTCTAGCCACTTCTCGAGCAGAATATGGATGAGTTAACCCAATAAAGTGAGCGAACTTCGTGAGTTTGTCCACTATGACCATAATACAGTCTTTGCCTTCCGATTTAGGTAAACCCTCTATAAAGTCCATGCTGATACTTTCCCATGCCTAAACAAGGATGGGTAAGGGCTGTAATAAAGCTGGGGAGGCTATTGTTTCATGTTTACATCAGCTGCAAGTATCACATGCCATCACAAACTCCGTTACATACCTTTTCATCTGGGGCCAATAGAAGAGTTGTTTCACTTTGTGATAAGTGTTTTGGATTCCGGAGTGACCACCCACTGGTGACTCATGTAGGGAGTTCAATATCTTCTTCTTTAAAATCTCACTATCCCCTGTCAGTAATCTCCCCTTATGCCTCATTATCCCATGACTCAGTCTATATCTAGGCTTCTTGTTGGGGCTGAGTATCAACTATTCCTTAAGCTCTTGCATCTTCTGATCTCCTTCATAACTTTCCTCTACTTCCTTGTACCAGTTTGGGGTCACCAACGTGAGGGCGGCAGTGTATCCTTCTTCAAAGCATCTAGAGAGGGCATCAGCAGCCACATTCTCTCTGCCCTTCTTATATTGGATGGTGTAGTCCAAACCCATAAGTTTGGCCATCCCTTTCCGCTACAAATGTGTCTATAGTTTCTGTTGGAGAAGAAACTTAAGTCTTTCGTGGTCAGTGCGTATAATAAATTGACTGCCTTCTAAATAATGTCTCGACCGTTCCACAACCATCACTATTGCTAATAACTCCTCCTCGTATATGCTCAGGCCGACATGTCTGGGAGATAGGGATTGACTGAGATAAGCTAAAGGTCTATCCTCTTGCATTAACACTGCCCCTATACCCGTTCCACAAGCATCCGTTTTGAGGATGAATGGCTTATTGAAATCCGATAATCCCAACACTGGTGCCTTGCACATGGCATCCTTCAATTGCCCAAATACTCTTTTTGCCTTCGGTCCCCACTTAAACCCATCTTTCTTCAGGAGCTCTGTTAATGGCCGGCTGATGAGGCCATAATTTTTGATAAAACGCCTGTAATAGCCGGTGAGTCCTAGGAACCCCCTCAAAGCCTTCAAGTTAACAGGCTTTGGCCAATTCACCATAGCAGCTACCTTCCTGGGATCAGTACTCACCCCCACCCCTGAAATAACGTGGCCCAAGTACTCCACCTTCTTCTGGCCAAAGGTGCATTTAGACTGCTTAATATACAATTGGCTGGATTTGAGGATATCGAATGTAGTCCTTAGGTGTTGCAAATGTTGGGTGTAAGTTTGGCTGTAAATTAAGATGTCATCGAAGAAAACTAAGATGAATTTACGTAGGAAAGGCTCAAAGACTTGGTTCATAAGTGATTGGAAGGTAGCAGGAGCATTGGTGAGCCCAAATGGCATCACCAAGAACTCGTAGTGGCCATGATGGGTTCGAAAAGCGGTCTTATGGATGCCATCAGGTTTCATGCTAATCTGATGGTAGCCTAAACGTAAATCTAGTTTGGAAAATATTGAAGCATTCTTTAGTTCATCAAGTAAATCTTCGGTGATGGGAATTGGAAACTTATCTTTGATGGTTAAGGCATTAAGTTGACGATAGTCAACATAGAAACGCCATGCCCCATCTTTCTTTTTGACAAGTAGGACAAGGGATGCGTATGGGCTTTGGCTTGGTCGGATTAGGGATTGCTGCAACATTTCCTTCACCATCTTTTCAATTTTGGTTTTCTGATGAGGGGGGTATCGGTATGATCGAATGTTAATAGGTTCGGAGTTAGGTTTGAGGTTGATTGAGTTGTCGAGGGATCTTTGGGGTGGAAGGGAGTTAGGTTCTACAAACAATTCCTCATACTCAGCCAAAAGTATATTAAGACAGTCTAGTTGTTGTACCTTTATTCTATTTTGATCTCAGCTGAGTGTTGTTAATTAAGATTCTCCTTGCAGCTCATTTCCTTCCTTTGCCTCCTCAATAGCCTGGATTGAGAACAATTGGGTCACTTGAGCCCACTTGCTTTTGAGCAGCTTTTGCAGCTTCCTTCCCGTGATCATCTTACAAGCCTCAATCTCCTTGCTGCCTGTGAGAGTCATTTTCTTGCCCCCCTTTTCAAAAGTCACCTCTATTCGGTTAAAATCGAAGCTAATAGAGCTCACTTGTTTCAGCCAGTCCACTCCAAGTACTACATCACAGCCTCCTAGCTTGAGTAGTCTTAAATCCTCCTTAAACAGTTCACCTTGCATTTCCCAACAAAACCCAACACAAGCTGACTTGCATAGCACCTTGTGACCATTGGCAATGGTCACTGACAGGGGTTGGGTCCTAGTCATCTGGCAGTGGAGCTTTTTAGCAGTGCCCTCATCCAAGAAATTGTGTGTAGAGCCACTATCGATTAGGATCATTAGGCTGCCATCCAATACCCTACCTTCTACTTTGATAATCTTGTTATTGGTTAACCCCTTAAGTGCATGTAACGAAATTTCTCTGTTATCTTCTTCCTTTAACTCTTTTTCTTCTATTATCTCTTCTTCGTTTCCCGTAGCTTCTTCTTCCCCTTCTAGCAAGAGTAATTGTCTCTTGCATTGGTGTCCCGGGTGGTACCGGTCACCACATTTAAAACAAAGCCCAACCTGCCTCTTTTATTCTAGCACATTGCCACCCTGGCCTACTGAGTGGCTACCAGGTGCAGTCACTGTCACCCCCCTTGCTCCAGGGTTTATCCTGCCCAATTCTCTTCCATATCCTCTCATCATTGGCATCACCGTTCCCCCTTTAGCTCCTTTGTTTTGCTGCCATTGTTTCCTCATGATCGCTTCTACCATGATCTCCTGTAGCCTTGCATTCTCTGTTGCCTCCTCAACGGTTTTCGGCCTCAGCATCTTGACTATAGGTCGAAGCTCTTCGTTCAACCCACTTAAGAAACTCGAGACAAAATATGCTTTGGACAAATGGGGATTCAGGGTGACCATAATCGATCTTAGCTCCTCAAATCATGCTTGATAGGCCTGCACACTTCCTTCTTGTCTTAATTTGTTGAATTCTTCTACTACATCCTTCCTATTTCTGTCCCCCGAACCTTTCGCATAATTTGTCCGCGAATTCTCCCCACGGACATTCTCCTCTACTCTGTGATCAACCTTGGTACCAGGCATCCCCTGAGTCATTGAGGTATGCGGCTGCCAAGGGTACCCTTCGTTCCCTCGGTATATTGTACCACTCAAACATCCTTTCACATCTTCTAACCCACCACCGTGAGTTACTTCCATCAAATACAAGAATCTCCATCTTAGGCATAGGGAACCCCGGTTGATTATGGATAACCGGTCCTCCTAGCCTAAATTCTACATCTACATCCTCTTCCACTCTTGGTGCTATCTCAATCTCAGCGGCTCCAGTATTCTCGTTCCTTCCTCCGACACCAGTCAGGACTAGTTCCGTTCTTTCCCTTGGCAGAAAATTAGGTGATAGGCTTACCTGGTTTTAGCGCGTAAACATCACTATGAAACTTTGCAACTGCTCGCGTATCTGGTTTCCCACTTCATCCCTGATTCCATCCAACCTCCTTTCCAAATTGCCGAGAGGCATATCCACCCTCCTGCCCATCGTCATGATTGCTTCATGGTTGTGGTTGGATCCAATTTCCAGTAGTTCCACCCGAGCTTGTAGATCGGTTATCGTCGCATGGAATTGTTGCACCTGAGATTCGAAATTCTTCATTCAAGTTCCTTCCGCCATCTACGTCTTTCGCCCAAAATGAGCTTTGATACCAGATTTGTCAGACCTTAGCGAATTTGACAGTGAGTTCCAGAGGATTCAAAGAATTCTCTGGAGAAAAGAAGATAGAATCCAAGAAAGAGAGGGAAAGAATTTGAGAAAGAATTCAGAATGAGTTTTGATTCAATTTCCAGCGTAATCCATGTAGTGTGCGTGGTCCTTTATATAGGAAGGATACCACGTGTCTATTCCCGCTAAGGCGAGGTTATTTACATGAGTGTTCTCCTTCTAGAATTAACTACATAACTACCTACCCATGTGCATGCGATACTCGCCACTTGCATGACTTATCCCTAGCTAGTGACTTATACCATGACATCTAAGTCTGTAGTTACCTTATACTCTTGTCTTACTACAATTGCGCAACGCAAGGGATAGCTATAAGGATCTTATGGAGAACATTATGATATAATTGCAAGTTATTGGTACTAAGTTGATGTGATGCTCCGTGATTCAACTTATAACCATTGTTATTGAGTTGTTTAATGATTTCCTTTTTCAAAGTTTGGAGGCTGTTACTCCTTGGCTTTTTGAGTAAATAATTATTATGCTTGGTATTGGCTCATTCTTTTTGTTCCATTAAATACTTCAATGTAGCATAATTGATTCTACTCTAAAATTATCACCCTTTGTTCTCAGTTACAAGTTGTGCTTATCTAGGTTATATATCTTGTGGTGAGGGCGGGGATCTTTCATTCTACTTTCAAGTGGAAGCATTGGGTCGGGTTCATCTTAACCTTTTTTTCCTATGCTGTTCCCTATCAACAACTAGCCGTGATGGCAAAGCCGACATATGCAGACGATGGGGAGCTTTTAGATGGTGGTTTTGATATGAGCTCTGATGGAATTTGTGGGTATGTCTCCCTAATGTTGTTGTTCAGTTGTTCCTTTTGTTTTCATGTTTAATCTGCTTTGCTCTTTGCATTGTAAATGGCATTTTGTTTTATTTGAATAAATGTCACATAAAAGCTTGTATGTAGTGAACAAATGTCACATGTTTTGCAACTCCATAAAATAATATGCTTGTAACATAAAGCTTCTAGAAAGAACCATGAGTTTGTATGTCAATAATTTGATTACTTAAGAAACGTGTTTTGTAATGTCATAATATACAAGCATGTGCTTTTAAAATGAAACTATGGAAAGAGTTATGAATCTGCACGTCAATAATTATTTGAATACTGAAGAATGTGACACCGTAGAATAGGTGTGATATAAATTTAACCTCTCCTGGATTCTTTAATTGATGATACAAGAAGAGAATGAGGAATGGGAAATGAAAAAAAAAGAAAGGGGGAGAAATGAAGTAGGAGAGCCTATAAAAGGGTATAGGGGAGATTATGAGAGAGCAAAAGAGAGAGTTAGGGTAGTCGAGACAACAGAAAGCATATGTGTGCACCCTATGTGGGCAATACAAAGGAAAATTCTTCCATATCTTTAGCTTCAGTAGTTCAGTTTCTTTACTAATAGATGACTTTTTTACCCTTAATGCTTTTAATTATCCAAGAACTTAAAGTACTGCTCAAGCTTCCGCATGGTTGAATGCTACATTCTCCCTTCTCCATTTTGATCCTCCAGGAGCAACTTGTTTGATCTTAACCTGCCAGATCATATCATCAATTTGTATGGTCACTAGTGACACTGTGTCAGAAAATTATCCTATTGCACCATGTGAATTGTTCTTAAGCATATCAAGATGATGCTAGTTTCAACCATTCATTAATTGGTTTTTGTGAAGCCAAATTAGATTAGAACCACAAGTGTAGTATCTAGTGGAGCAGGGTGGGGACTAAGGGTGAAATTCTCCAAGAATCGTGAGCTTGACTTGTGACCTTATATTCCACTCTTGAAGGGTTGTATGTTAAACCTTTCTTGCTATAGTAGTTCCATGTTAGGCACTTAACAGGGATAAGAATCATGCAGACCACATCTTGGCAAAGAGCTACGTTGGTCTCCCTCAACTTACCCTGTCAGTTAGCCTAAAGAAAGAAAGCATACTAAATTAAAACACTTTTTCCTACAATTATTTCAAGAACACTGTTTTTCATGGGATTAATGCAGCAACAGGTGGTATCTCATTTTTCTGAAATTTATTTGGAAGTTCAGATAATGTAGTGGAGTAAACCAATGACTTCTTAAGGGGTGTTACCTATGAACTGCATAGCACTGTTAACTAAAATTCTCACCTATTTAATTAGATCAATTTCCAGGCTAAGACATATAATTTTTCTTTGTTCTTCAAGCCCGTGAGTTATTGTTTAATTGATCAGTCAAATTGCATTTATATGTTCCTTATATGTCAAAATTTAGAAAACCGTAAAACAATTCCATATGATTGATCCTTAGAAATGAATTGTTTTAATTATGAGAACTGATGCTGTGTAGGATCAATTTACAAAACTTGGAAGAGAGTGAATATAAGTCCACCTGAACATCCTTCACTTCTCCAAGCCACCTGTTGTAAATTGTTTTAATTATTTTTCTTGTCATCTTTATGAGTTGCCTAGCTGTAACATATGATACTTATTTTTCATTGGTTTGACCATGAGGCTTACATTTATGGTGATTCTCTTGCAGATATTTACATGATGTCATCTATGTTACGGCCTTTGTGCAGATCACAAGTATCATCTCTGAAAAATTTGTGTACGTTTATTTACTGGTAAGATGCAATTCCTGGATTGATTGGGCACCTGCATTTACCCATGCACTTCATGGAGTTGTCATAAGCAATAGAACTTTAAAAAGAAAAAAAAAAGAAAAGAAAAGAAAGAAAGAAGAAGAAAAAGAAAAGGAAAAAATGTGTTGCCATGTTTAATGGCAAGATCCATTTCCTGAATTTGGGTAGGTGCCTGCATTTTTACCCATGCATTTCTTCTTACTGTTTGGGTAGATTGACTTGCAAGAAAATTTTGCTAGGTAGGTTTCATCTACTTAATATGTTGGCTTTCTGATGGTAGGGTACGCTAATAAAGTTAACTCTCATCGGCAATCTTAGCCATCAATTATGGGTTATTATCATTGCTGTCAAAATTTTTTAATAAAGAAACCCTCTAGAAGGAAAATTTTATAAGATTCCCATAAGGCCAGCTATATTGTATGGAACATCATTTTGGGCAGTAAAGCATCAATATGTGCAAAATATGAATGTAATAGAGAAGATGTTATGGTGAGAGTGTAGCAATACAAGAAAAGATAAAACTAAAAATAAGGTCATTTATTTATAACAAGGTTGGAGTAGCTCCTATTAAAAATAAAATGTGTGAAATATAATTAAAATGGTTGAGTTTTGTGAGAAGAAGACCATTAGAGGTTCTTGTGAGAATAATGGATGAAATGAAACAAGTCCTTGGCAAAAGAGGTAGAGGATGACCAAGAAAAAATTGGAGGGAGACTCTTAGGTATGATATGAGTTATAAAGATCTTATAAAAAATAAAGCTATAGATGAAAATTGATTGACAAATGGAGAATTAGATTTCGTGTTTTAATCCCACTAGGTGGGTTAAGGCTGGATATCTTCTTGTTTAATAAGTAAACCTAAATGCAAGATGGAGAGGAACAGCTTGATGCAGAAAATGTTGGAGGGCAACAAAAGATGGATGTGGCAGGTTTCTTGCAAGTCAATTTGGTTTAAAATGAAAAAATAAAAACTATCTGCACATACAACTAGAGCAGGCTTGGAAATCTGCCATGCTTGAATTATTTGATTTTATGCACTAATACTACAACATCAAGAACATGGTCAGTGTGTTATTTGGCCAAGGCTTGGTTAGCATTCAACATGGTCAACTTGGATATTGGATTTACTGTTGGATTGTTAGGACTTATGTTGCAAGAGCATGATGCATTTTATTGCAAAAGACATTAGTGATGGGCGTGGATTGGATTGGTTATGGTTTTTGGGATAACCATAACTATGGTGCATGTCAATAATCATATCTGTAACTGCAACCACACAATTATGGATTTTTGTAACCAAAGCCTGTAACTGATGGATAATGTAATCGCTGGACTTTATCAGTAACCATATTAAATAAATAAAATTCAAGCAATAAATAAAAATAATACAAAAAAAAAAACTTAAATATCAACAATACAAACACCTTAAATAGATAAATAATAATAATTCAAACAAAAAATAACAAATAATAAAATTATAGAACAAAAGTTCTATAACAATCTATGTGCTACAACAATATTACAAACAACAAATAAATAAAATTATAATAACTAATATTATTTAGGTTATGGTTTTTGGCTATGGGTATGGTTACAAATAAAATTTTTATAACCGTCAATTTTTCTAATTTTGTATCCACAATCACGTCCGTATGCATTTCTTTGGTTTTTAGTAGTGTCCATTGGACACGGTTATGAATCTTTTATCAGATTAACCTAACCACACTCATTCCTAGATGACATGCTCTTTTACCCATTTGTGAAGAAAAATGCAGATTGCCTGTTTTTAAGTGAGGGTAGATAAAATTGTAGTGAATTCTGCATTACTGTAATTCAAGAAAGTTTGGATTGCTTTGGTGAAACTCTCCTGTCAAGTATGAACATGTAACTAACAACATATAAAGAATCTCACAATGTAGAAAGTATGAAGATGTAAGTTGCTGGTCCTGTTATCTCACCATCTATTCTCTCATTGTAGTTCTATTAGTTTTTTAGTTAGTATTTGCTATATGCAGCGGTGGAAAATGTCTAGTTATGATGGAAATGTGGTATTTCATATTGAATAAATGAATCATGCTGTTGTTTGTATGGCTCAGCAGTAATTGGGTTCTGTATTTCGTGAAAAGGGACAGTCGGTTTTCAAAAGAAAACTGTAAACTAAATGATTTCAACCTTTTGCTTTCCAGATACCAACATTTGCAGCAATCAAACTCTTCGGTTTTGTTAAAGGGTTTTTCTCCCATGGATCACAGGTACCTCTCTTACCTAGATATTTGTTAATATCCTTGTAAGCAACACAAAGCACTGCCATGATTAGCTGCTCTTAACTATCCTCCAAATGATGTTTGACAGCCAGCTGAAGAGGATGAAAAGACGCGAAAGAAGCGTGAAAAGATGGAGAGAAAAGCTTCAAGACCCAAGTTGATGCGGACTAGAAATAAGTGATACGGATTGGAGATAAAAAGATAATATGGCTATGGTTATAACCTGCAACTCTGGTATCTTGAATCTGACTGCTTGCAGCCTTGCATATGTATGAGTCCTGCAAATGCAAGTCTAATATGTGGATTTAATTCTCTGTTTATTTCTAATTTATGAAAAATGAAAATTAGTCTTAGTGCCCACGCTTTTCTTGGGAGTGACTTAATGTTATTGTGGATGAATATATCAAATTTGCTCTGCAGCCATTTAAAAAATTTATGCCTAAATTTCTGAAACTTAGGCTTGGTATGTTGTTGAAAAGGCTTTCTTCTTGCTGCTTTCTGCTCGCTACACCTTTGATGAGAGCACGTTATGTTCTAGTGAGATTCAAAAATGGCGAATTTTCGAATATGATAATACATTCCAAAATGGCGAATTTTTAGCTTCTCAACCGTTCTCTCTCATCTGAAAAACAAAACACACTTCTCTTAGGATTTGTATGTAATGAATCTGAATTTAAAGAAATTAAATATATTTATTTGAAATTTTAGGAGAGTGGTGGTTTATTTAGACAAATTATCAAAATTTGCCATCATGTTTAAAAAAATTAGTTTTTATATGATTTATTAATAAAGTTTGACTTGTAATATGCTATATATTGTTGAGTACTTAGTTAAAATTGTAAGTAGCATTTAACAAAATTTCTATTATTACTTGTGAAAGATAGTAGTGTTTGTAGTTCAGCCCATACATACAAGAGACTAAAAGTTTTACCCTATGCTTATTTCGTACTAATAATGTGAAATTTATGTTTTATAAGAATTATTCTTTTAAAAAAAAACCACTTTTAGGAAACAATTTTAATGAATTTAAAAATAATTTTATTTTTTTACTCCTGACGTAAAAACTCTAAATTCTTTTCTTTTTTTTTTTAACTTCACAGCCAAAAATAATTACCATCATTAAAAAAAATGCTTTTCACTATTGGCCAAACAACCAGAAACATGCATTATCGTGCTGGTACATGTTTTATATAAATTCAAACCTCAACTAATCATTGAAAAGTCAAATTTTAAGGCTAAAACTCACTTAATCTTTGAAGTTTGAATAAGTTCAATTATCAAGTATACTCAAAACTCATCAACACCCATATTCACCACTTTAACTTCTTAATTGGAAGGGAAATCATTGTTGAATTTACATATACTACCAATTTCATAACCCTAGGTCAGCCAACACAAACACTTAGAAACCGTGTCCTTGAACCTTCATTCTCCATGTAGTCTGATTGCGGCAGACCATATAATACACACACACACAAACACACGTATATATGTACAAGTGAACAGGTCACCACATAATGTACTTATTAACATGGCTTCCCTTCCAGTGATAGCTGCTCTGTCAGCAATGGTTGAGAATGAAAAATCATGGTATTCATGAATTGATGGCGTGCTCAGTTATAGCTGCTAAAAGATTGAATTCACGCTCCAAAATCCACGAGGACTCGTTCTGATGGTTGATGCTCAACCTATACTCCAGTAAGCACCCACTGTAGGTGATGATGGATATGCTGGCCCTGAAACATTATTACCCACACAAATTTAATACCAAAGTAGATTCTCATAGCTGTACCTCAATAAGATGGAACAAACCATGTCCTCCTTATATCCCACTTATTTTATTTTCTTTAGTTTTTTATAGTATTTGCAAAATCAGAATTTTGTCATATCTTTACGGCATCAAAGCCCTCTCTCATAATCACCAGCACCAGGCATCATAATCATATATGATAAAAATCTACAAGCAATTTACTCTTAATATATGTCACTACCCAATCCCAGATTGGCAGTCAATCTTGGGTCATAAGTCATCTTTAGCTAGCACTTTTGAGAGAGGGCCTGAGGTGTTCAATAATATAATCATTCTAACCTTCCTAATCATCAAACCACATCTAACTTTTCAAGACAGATGGGCACAACAGATCTTTTAGAATACTTTAGACCTGGACTGATCAAGAAGCCTTTGAGGCTGCAAGGGAAACAGGCTGAAATTTTGATCTACCGGGTAGCCTTCAGGTATATGAATCAATACATATTATTACATGGTTGATGATTTTCAATAGACATTTTGGAATTCAACCAAGTTGAAGGCAGGCAAAATACAAGACAGAAGCAAACAGTACAAACTATATAAATTATAGATGTATAAACACCATATCCATGAGCTTACCTAAATGCCACAGATCCGGACACAGATGAGTCAGCAACCTTATTGATGCAGCGAACCACAGCACAGCTGCATCAGAGGCACCTCATTTTGTAAATACATTTAAGGAAAATATAAAGCAAGTTAGTTCTTTGTGCAAAAGTTAATTATATATTGATGCTGAAAACATTACATAGTCTACTTTTTTCTTTATCCATATATCCTCCTCAAAAAGATAGGAGTTTTAATGTTGCTGGCAGTGGCAGGTGCAGGTCCCATAACAAACAAAGCATTTTTTCGTTTGTGTTCTTAACATACCCGGTGGCCTACTATTATATTCCTTCAAATGTTAACATCCACATGCCTCTCTGAAAAGTAAAGTATTTCATTTAATCAAGAGCGAAGTATCAAATTTCTTGTTTCAATATACATTGTTTTGATTAGCATGGGAACATAAACATAGACGGAACACTTTCAGAAGAGAAAAAGTCTTTTAGAAAGCATTTTCACATACGACACATTCATAAGTGATATATGTAATTGTCCATATAAAAGAATTATATTAAAACAAAAAATTTACCCAAATTTTTCTTAAGTATTTTGAAGTAATATTTATAAAAGAGGGGCTATAAAAAAAATCAGTGACACTATTCTATGCATGTGTAAAGACTCCAAAATAAAACAGAGAGACTTAAGGCTGAATCTTGTTATCTGTCCAAAAAAGAAAAACATGTCTTTGTTGGGGTTCCCAAGATCACTTTCCCACTGATCATTCTTTGTGTAAAGATCTGTAAAATGCTTCACCTTTTGACTCCTGCTGGAACAGCATTATGGAGTACATGATGATCAGCAGGATCCAGCACATCAGTCACAGATTCTGGTATTATCGATCCGAGGAAACTACTTGATCTTCTTCTTCTGATAAGGATTACAGTTTATGAAAAAGGGATGAGCTGAGTTTATGAATCCTTTGAATGAAATACAACTGCAAGTTAAATGTGGTATATCATGTGCTGAGTGCCACTATTTGGAATGCACAGTTCTATAGAATTGGAAACAGAAAGCAGTATGAAGAAAAGATATCCAAAAAGAAAGATATTAAGTGCCTCTTTAGTTGTAGAGAACATTTTCTAATTTTTCAACTCCAATTATGTAATTAAACAGGCCCTAACATTTTATGTTTCAAAAACCAATAGCAACTAAACAGGACTAAAGATTTTAGAGAAAATTGGAGATAGAAAACTAGAAAACATTTTCCACAACTAAACAGCTCCTAAACTTGTTAGAGAGAATGAGAACTACTTAGGCAAGTTTCAACAAAAAAAGGAAAGCATGAAAGAGAGAATGTAAAAGACAATCAGTTGATAATATCTACAATAACCCAGTCACAAGGTTTACCAGAAATAACACAAGCTGAAGTAACAAAGTCGGCGCTTATGTAGGAGACGAACAAAGTAGAAAAGTTTTAATACTTAGACAAGATCCAAGCGAATGTTAGTATTTGGGGAAAAAATTCATGCATATAATTTATAAAGTATTACAGAAAAAAATAATAATAATAGCTTATGATGTAGAAAATTATGCTAGCTGACAATTTTCGGGCAGCATATATCATAGGATAGACAGTGCTTCAGTGTTTCTTAACAGTGAGGCAATTATGGAGGAAAAGCTCCAAAAAATCCAGAACTTAGAAGCACTACCATCGGATGGGTCACTACCAAGAAGCACTGCTGCCAACAGAAGACTATATGCACACATGCATGCACTCAAATGTGATAGCAGCATCGACATCCTAGGAAGAGGTTTAAACTGCATCTCTCACCTTTGATTTATAGCAAATCCTAGGGAAAAAGCATGAACAGAACCCGAAGAACTTGTGGCTACAAGAATGTTTGGAAGTTCCTTTGATGGACCGAACGATAACGAATATATAGTTGACGGGTAGGTCCCCCTACGGAAGCTGTATGACTGGTAAAGAAGATTGAATAGTTAGTTTTCATAACTTCACATAACACAATTAAAGTTCCGAGATGGAAATGGATACAAAACATTGAAGCATTGGGCAACAACATGAAGGTTTTGAAAGGCTTAACCAGCCACTTATGAAACTGCTCATGAAATTTATTCCAGATTACTCATTAAATAAGCTAAAACTGGGACAATTTTTTGTCCTAGGAGCTTCAAACTGAGCATCAGCAAGACCACTGTCCTCTACCTTTCTGCACCACAAGCTGTGGCAGAATGTGGATACCTGAATGCACTAATTCATAGACGTCCTACCAAAGATATCATGCATTACCTTAGTTGCTTCTGAGACAAGGTGAACTCGGATTATGGTTCCCTGTTCAGATGCTGTTGCAATATACACCCCATTTGAAGAAAGTACCATTGCAGCCAGTGGCGACTGATGAGCATCTATCTGTAAGTTGATTAGAATTGAATGCAGAAACATCAACAACTAGCAACAATCTTCAATAGTGAAAATGTCTTAACACCAACAAAATTCTTAGAAGTATGCACACATTGAGGCCAAAGCAATATCTCTACATAGTCCAGACATGATTGTTTAATTTCTTGTATGACTCTTGTCATTTAACTGTTTTAAGATGATAATGACTCACAAGAGAGACAGATCCTCTATATTAAAACAATTACAGCTTCTATTGAACTTTCAAGAAGTTTCCAGCCTTTTTGGTATACATATACACATGTTCATTTGTAGTTCGTAGAACTGGAGTGTTTAACTATGTGTTCGACAAAAAATAGAAAAAAAGGTTGATAGGTTACAACTTGGGCAGACAAACTAGTTAAAACAGACCCAAAGTAAAAGTTCTCCAGGAAACTCAACATAAAGTTTTGGATGCCCTATAGTGTTAAATAAAAAAGTTTTACTTTCTGGAACTAGAAACAGTGGTTCTTTATAAGCTACTCTCACGGGGAAAAAAGAGAAAAAAAAAAACATTAAATCATGCTGAAAAATGTTTGAAATTCCTTGCAAGCCACAAAAAATTACAACACTATAACAGGAAATAGTCCTGTTACCAAATCACAGAACATCATAAAGCTAATGAGAAATAATATAATAACCTCACAGTGAGATTGGAGTTCCATGACATTGTAGACTAACATAGATCCTTTTGTTGTACTTGCTGGAAGAGCCAAAAAGCAGCCATCTAAACATGGGGAAAATGCAGAGAGTCCTGAGGAGAAAAAAATCAATTGACAAAGTGCCACAACATGTTATGGTAATAGAAGTCAATGTAACGATATGATTTATTCAGCTGATGAGATTTCAAAAAGTAAACTCAAACTTAGGACCCTAGCATTATCATAAAGAGAAAAATAAGATAATGCATTTCAAAACTAAAATTTCTTCAATTTCACTTGAGAAAATATATTTTTATCCTGGCCAAGTGATCCACAATACCAGTCCTTGCTTGTCAAGACCTTCGAGAATAAAAGAAACACTCATTCAACTTGCATATTTTCTTCACAGCTTACCACTTACCTGCCAAATCCCCTACCTCATAACCACAAATATCTTCGCCCCAGGCCTTCCACAATGGTCTTCTCTGTAATGTTATGGAAACCTCAGGCTGATAAACTTTTAGAGGGGCTGCCCTATGCATTCGCAGATACATGGAAGTGCCTCAGTTTTGACAGTCTTGTTTGATATACAATATAAGTGCCTCATCTTTTTTAGTCAACTGTTGTTTGAGAAATTGGCCGTGGATAGAGATGATGGAAAGTTAGAATTAATGTAACCAACCCCACCTAGTGGGATTAAGGCTTGCAATTGTTGTTGTTTTTGCTTTGTTTAAAACATCATTGCAACATAATATCTGAATATTGAAGGGAATCAAACAAATAAGCAACCTTTCTTACTACTTTTTAGTTTCTTCTGCAGTTCTGCTTTGGGTTGGAGTAATCCTCCTTCAGTCATTTATGCCAGTTACAGATTGCATTCTCCAATAGCAATCAACAACAATCACAAACCTTTATCTCACTAGGAAGGGTTGGCTACATAAATTCTAAATCTCCAACTATCCCTATTTATGGCCGTATCCTCTAAAGGCCATTATATTTTATTATCATGTCTAAGGGTTTCCCACCAAATTTACTTTGGTCTTTTCCTCCCTCTTTTGCTACAAAATTTCTACATTTCATCCACTCACCTCACAAATGCTTCTATTGGTCTTCTTCTCACATATCCAAACCATCTTAATTATGACTCATTTTATCCTCAATAGGCACCACTCAAACCTTATTGCATACTTTTTGTTTCTTATTCTGTCATTTCTTGAATGGCCACACATTGTAACAATCTTATCTCAACTACACATATTTTTGCACATGTTGGCAATTAACTGCCCAACATTTTAGGCCATACAAAAAAGATGGTCTTATACTCGTCCAATAAAACTTCTTTTTTATCTTTAAAGGAATTTATGATTGCATAAAATGTTGGATGCATTTCTCCATTTTAATCATCCCACATTAGTTCTATCGGTAACATCCTCCATATCCCGTTCTTTTGAACAATTGATCCAAGATACCAAACTTGATCCTTTTTGGGGGATAACTTGGATCTCTATGTTTCGCAATAATATTATCAACACTTATATTCCGCATATGCAGTTTTTGACCTACTTAATTAAAACCCTATGGATTCTAAGGTATTTCATAATTCAAGTTTATCATTCAAGCATTCTTTTGTATCATCTATAAAGGCAATAACATCTGTAAATAACGTACCAAAGCACTCCTCCTTGGATTACAGATGGCATTCTCATCCTTCTCTATATGCAAATAACATACACTAAGGCCCTTTTTATTGTGTGCTTAGTGTAGTAGAATAGTGGTTTCGCTCATAATTTTCTAGAAACAAGAAAACTCTTCATTGCAAACACAGAAATTTATATAGCTGTTGATTGGACAATTGTCAATTCAGTTAAAAGTCACAAAAGAATTTCCAACCTCACCTTTCAAATTTGGCACAGTGTCAATTGTATCCAAGATGTTGAGGTTGTTCACGTCATATATGAATGTTTTTTCTTGCAAAACAACAATCAATCTGCACATGCAGAAACATCTCAAGATAAACTGGAAGAAAAACTAGAACCACAAAAGTAGGGAGTAGAAACTTTTTGAATGAGAGAAACTGCTGGCCAAAAGATTCAATCAAAATCCTAGAATTAGGTGAACAGTGTCAAAATCAGAAATATTATTCCAATATTAAGAATTACCATATTCTTTTCAGATTCTTTTTCTCCTTTTCATTAGTTTAAATGTGAGGGAAAGTATTTATAGCAACAGTAAGATTGCTCTTTTATGACTGGGAATTCATGGGTTTGGGTTGTGGGAAAACCTCTTCACAAAGCAAGGGTAAAGTAATATACAAAAATGACCCTCGCAAAGCTAGAAGGATTGTGCACTAGAGATGCCATTTCTATTAGTTTCAATATGATCATAACAATAAAGAAACCATGCATCTTTGTGCTCCTTCAGTTTGTTATAGTCGATCAAATAACACAATCACACGAGAGAGAGAGAGAGTTATTGATGGTTAAATTTGCAAAGATATTCAAAACCCAAAAGAAATATGTACCCATGAACACAAGGCTAAGAAATAAGATATTCACAACTGTAAGTGATTATAGATAACCGAAAAGATTTCTTATGGTTATTCACAAGGCTAAGAATGGAAAGAATAATTACTTAATGAACCCATGTACACACCTGTAAGTTATAAGTGAAGGATTGCTGATTCATTTGAAAAACTGCAACATGGTTATGAGGAATGAGGATTAATAAAACTGAATCTTGGTTTGGTTAACCTCCCACAAAATTCACCATGGCTGCAGAGGGTCAGTAGCTTAGCAACACAGAATTAGCTGATCTCAAACCTACAACTGGATGGCATGTCCTTTTACATTTGCAAACAGAAATCTCTTATTTGTAAAAGGTGCCCCCTTTGGACTTGTCACATCCAAACATCAAAAATATAGGATAAAAATTTCCTGAGAACTTCACACAATTACACTTGACTTAAACTAGAAGAGGCACCTGTTTATGAAAAAGTTGAGCTATAAAATATCTTCTTTTGCATCTTTGTGCAAAAGAAGAACCACTAGAGGTAATAGTTACATTACAGTAATGCAAAGTAATCGTTCCTGATGCTTCTAATAACCAACTCTCTGCAAGACCACAATTGTTCCCAACAATTTGACAATTCAATATATAGAGCCAATTACAGCCTTTGTCCCATCTGACAACCTTACAATCTTTCAAACTAAATACAATAACTTAATTTGACTCTGCTAAATAGAAATCCAATCGTGGGCACCACAATATGTGATTCTAAGTTTTCTATGGTATACAACTTAAAAGGCCTAAACCCATTGGATTACAATGTAATGAAATATCAACTAGGGAGAAAAAGGAGAAAAAAGATAAACTTCTTATGATACTGCATATACTGCTAGGTAAAAACTTGATGCACTTAAGTCTTTGGATTATTGAAAAAACAGAACATGTTCCCCAAATAGTAGTCACATTTAACATTTCGACAATTATCATTCATGCCACAATGAAACTGCCAATCCCCCCCTTTTTTTTTTTTTTTTGCTAGTAGTCCATAATAGGCATTTTAACAACAAAAGGCAAACAGGAATAATCAAAATTATCAACTATCCACAACAGAGCAAGTCCATGATGAATGTTTACCTTTTCCTGTTTAGACGAACAAGAAGTATTGAGGTTAAGAAAGTTAGCTCTTGAAGAGCATTTCTAGTAGTTGTATTGAATAAACATAAGCGTCTTGGAGACAAAGCTGGCTGTTGGAGTCGGGAAACGACAAAAAATAATCAGAACTTATAAAATCCAAAACAAGGTGTTGTTTACTAGAAGTGCATAAATGTATAACCTGTTCACCAGCTCCAACAATAGCAAGAAGACTTGAGGAATAAAGCATTTCCACAATGATAAATGCTCCAATAGCTGACAAAAAAATACCAGATTTGATGAGAAATCACCTTCAAATGTGAAACTGAATATGTTCACCCCATCTAAAATCCCGCTACATGCATTGAACTTGTAAATGCTTGAGTGAAAAAGCAACAAAAAGAAGGCAAAAAGGCTGTAAGGAAGCACTTTGTGAATGATAAATATCATACCCTCTTTTATTGTTTTTCATTACTCAAAAGTGCATTTATCCTTCTTCTTTCCCAAAGTGAAGATGATGTTGAAATAAATGAGGATTCAGAATTAGTTTAATGATAGCAAATCTAAAAGAAAAGTAGATGTCCCTCCATTTATGACTAAATTTTGTTATAGTTCTGAACTTGTTCTGTGGCCAGAGACCTTTACAAGAACATGTTCACAAAGGAAATATCACTCCTTGAAAAGACTCTTACAGATACCAACACAATTTTAACATGAGAATGAACTTAAAACTTTTCTCTTAAACCTCAGTCAACAAAAGAATACAGAATCAGATTTATAGTTCCAATGTGTTTAGAATTTGTATCTAGTTCCAGGTCTTGTGATGGAGAGAGAGATGTATAAACTAGCTAAAGCAAGGGAAAGACAAATAAGGTATTTGAGCAAAGTGAAATGCAATTAAGACAAGCACCAAAAGGCACTAGTAAATGAGGGTGGGATCAAGGAGATATGGAAGCTGTATTTCTTGAAATTATTCAAAGAAAGTGGAGAAACAAGTGTCGTTGTTCATCAAATAAGGTATTTGTCTTCACTGTCAATGTTATCATTTTGGATTTGCAATATCAACAACCATACATCAAGCATGAACCACAATGATGAGATAGGTATAATCTAGAGCCACAATGCTTAACTAAATCATATCACTCTTGAGGAAAATAAATTAAAAGTGTATCAAAAGACATATTTTATTAACAGGGTAGGTACAACATTCCCTCCATAAAGCAGTACATCTTGAAAATGATGTTTCTAACGTACACAGGGATAGGGGGGATGCATTATTTATCTTTTCAACCAGATAAGGGGCAACGTTTGCACCCAGTTAGAAAAGGTAAAAAAGGAATAAAAAGCCATAAAATTGTTAAGGCCTCCCAATCATTCTCTTTATGACTTCAGAATATGTTATCCTTTTATCTAGCACTACCAGCCTCATAATCAAAAAATAATTTCTCTTTTCAATATTCTCAACCTGGTTATGCGATGTCAAAGGTGTCCATACAACCTGAATGATATTAGAATAACACAAAGTTAAGCTGAAAAGGTCCAGCATAATTACAGAGTCCATGAATGGAATCCTAAGAATGATATAGCAATACAGCATACTTGGAACAGATTCACTAGGGGAAACCCATGAACTTACAAATGAAATAAAGTTTTTACATTTATTTCAGAACTTATCTTCTTCCTCCTCTTAACACATTTTTAAGACATCACTAGTCATAAAAGCTTAAACTATTAGGACAAAGGCCCAACAATGTATATCAAGTTTTTCAACACTCCCCCTCATATGCAACCTTGTCCTTGCAATTAAACTAAAGAGACAAATAGATGAAACCAAGGTATATCAACACATACAAAACAAGAATGCACAACAAACATGAATATCGAGAAACAAATGCATATGACCATATTGAACCTAGGACATCCTAAAATTAGACACAGCTAGTTTCAAAAGTTTAAATTGTAACAAAAAATGGCACACCAATGTATATAATAATCCTCCACTAGCAAGCAGTTTAAGCTAGAGATCTAGCACATCATATTCCCATTATACTGATTTTGTAAGACATTGATAAATTGATCCACTTGAAATTAAGCACTTTCATGGTGCCTTAAGGCAAATTAACTTCTGAAGTCTTCGTGGAAGCACCTAGAACCTACATATGTATGTCTTCTTGGGAATATTAAATCATCATTCATTCTTACCATGCTTATGAACCTTTTTTAGAAGGAACTTTGTTCCATGGACCATCAAGAAGCAAGGTGGAGCACTAATTTACACATATCAGAGTACTAAATTATGAAGTAAACTCATCCAATAATGTACCACAAATACTTCAGTAGAAGAGACAGGTTTTCAAGATTAAGGTAATGATGTAGACTCCAATAGCATGTCTACTGAATTAAGTGCATTATGTAGAGCAATGAACTTGTGAATGAAGAAAAAGGCATTAGGCTAATTAAGTAATTGGATCGGGTAATCAGAACATTGCCATATAAAATCAACTGAATCCTGATTAGGGATAGTCCACGTTCATGAAAAACCAATTTTACTAATGATTTGAAATTTTGATTATCAAATAGACTTTCAGAAACACAACAAAGTCTAGTCCCAGATGCTGGTAGGACACAGGAATCCTGTTCAGTCATTTTAGTTCTATGTTGAGCCGTGACTTTAGCTGAATAAATTTAAGCTAATCCTCCTTGTTGATGTACAACAAGAATTTTCTCCATCACTGATTTTCTGAAAAGTGGGCTTCCTATAACACTTCCATGCGCACTCTCCACTCTCCCACATCTTAAAAATTCATCTGTACGAAATACCCTCTCTCTCTCTCTGTGCCAAGGACCAATTATTGTTGTTTTTTTTCTCTCTGTCTCTCTGTGTCTGTGTGCCAAGGACCAATTATTGTTGTTTTTTCCTTTTTCCTAAGACGTCTTACCCAATCTTTTTCCCTTTAACAAGTCCAAAACAATGTGTACGGGTAGAATCCACGTCAAATACACTAATAAAACAACTGGAGAATGGAGGCCATAGAAACAAAAATGAAGTTAACAATCAAGTAAGCAAAAGAATCAAACTTTAAAACTTGCCTCGTTCATATAAGAGCCTCCCCGTACTGGAATCAAATATTCTGAATCCATGCCTCGTCCCAATAGCAACGCAACTACAAAAAACCAGAATCCAATAACTCATCACTCGAAGCAAGCAAAGCAAACTTCAAAGTTAAATCCCAATTTCTTAAAAAATAAATAAATAAAAGGTACTGAAGCGTTAATTCTCAAAATCAACAGAGAGAACTGCACCATACATACGTTTATAAAAGCCATAGATTACCTATTATCCTGATTGAAGGAAGCACAGAGGATTGGGTTCGACGACAACTGGTTTGCCATAGCGAGATTTGCTGTTCCCCTTCTTTATTATACTTAGTTTTTCATCAAGAAATTGGGGGAGAATAGATGCTTCGCTTTCTCTCTGTCGATGACTAGAAGAAAACAACGCATATAATCGCTTCTTTCAGAGGCTTCTCGCCTCCCTTCCACGCCACGGTACTCCTCCTCCTCCTCTTTCATGCTTTCTTTGTCTATTTTCCTTTCCTTTCGATAAGGCTTTTTTTAAGCCTATCCTGTACTAAATATATATATATATATATATATATATATTTTTAATTAATAAAAATATATTCAAAATAAAATACACTAAATACGCTGTATCTATAAATAAATAATATTTATCACTCCTTAACGAACAAAGTTACCCAAATAATAATTATAGTATTAACCGTTTAACTTAGATTTAATAATGCTCAGTTTAAAAAATCAAAAATGATATATATATATATATGAGTACCATATTTATTATTTCTATTAAAGACACTTTAATTACATACATTACTTATTAAAAGACCCAATAAGCTTTTAAACCTTTTAAATTTTTTAGAAATAGAAGTTATTAGTGTTTAAAATATAAAATATTAAAACATATTTTTAATTACAAAATTAAAAATTAGAGGTTAATGGGGAAGAGAACATCTTCTTTAAAACACCCGGTTTGGTAACATTAAAGGCCCATTATTTCTCAAATTTTAAAGAGGTACAAAGTCTCCTCAATTAAAGGCCTTATAATTGTCACAAACAAAATGACCCATATATATCCCTAAAACAGGCTTATAACATAACCTAATACTTGGTCTTTAATCCACACAAAGAATGAAACCCAAAACCCAACAATGAATTAGGTGAAGTGAGGAGACAAAGTGAATCGCCAAAAGATAAAATGAGCAATAGAGGAAGCAGCGCATGCTCCTCTCCAAAGGCATCGAAGCTGAAAATGACTCTCCAACTGCTCAGAGCTGTTGCCCTACTACCCCACTTCACTGAACACACTGAAGAAGACAGCCATGACCGTGAGAGCAGCTTTTAGTCAAAAACTGCCAAACACCCTTTTGCTTTCTCTTTCACTCACTGTCCCTCTACTTTAGGGCAGAGTACCCGATGATGTTCCCACCTCCTCTCATCATATGCGTGAGTGCGCGCGCGCGCGCACACACACATATATATATATATATAGAGAGAGAGAGAGAGAGAGAGCGAGAATGTTCTACAACCCCCATTGGAGACTTGTAAATGCATTTACATTACAGTTCAGTATAGACAAAAATAGTAAACAAAGGGCAACAAAGACATGGAGACTAAGCTTCGTTTTACACTGCAACTAAACCTAGCCATCAAGAAGAGTAAATATAGCAAAGAAAGGGGACAAATATTTACATGACAAATGCAGAATACTAGGAGGATATAAGAAAGAGACGCTGCCTGTTTCTCCTTTTTTTTGTTGTTTTCTCAAGAACAAAGTTCGTTCGGACTGCCAATAAAGAATCTGAAAGAATCCACTTCCTTTTTGTGTGTGTGTCTCCTGCTACCTTATCTAGGACCAGAGAGCTCCATGGCAAGGGCACCATGATCATCATCAGACATCAAGCCAAACATGCTGGAGTGATCATGATCGTTGTCATCATGCATTGGGAACAAGGCAGGGTAAGAGTGAAATTTGTTGTCTTTGCTGCCCGGGAAGAAGTTCGTGCAGGGGTTGACGTGGTTGTGAGAGGCAGCCCATTTTTCAGCAACGCCATCCCCCTCAAGCATGTGCACCACTTCGGACATCCTGGGGCGGTGGGCAGGCAAGTATTGGGTGCAAAGAAGAGCCACTTGCAGCATCTCTCCAACCTCAATCCGATCATAGTTGCTTCCAAGCTCTCGGTCCACCAGCAGCTCGTTTTTCTTTTCCTGCTGCACTTTCCTCACCTAAAGCAAAGCAGACATAACGTTGTGAATTTAAGCAGGCAAGTTTATGTCATTTGGCCAGCAAGATATAGATAAGGTTAGTTTGTAGGCCAAAAACAAAAAATTCCGTTCAACATTGACCAACCACTTTTGTGTAACATGCCAAGTGGGGTGCCTAGGTGACTGAAAATTAGTAGTCTTCTTTAGCCTTCAGAGAATGGATTGGATGGAAGCTTATGCAATCATATGCCATGCACAATCTTCTATCCTCTTACAAGTTACAATGATATATATGACCAAAGAAACTCAGTTAAAGGTTCAACTTTTTAACGAGGATCTAGCAAACATGAGTTTCTTAATTTTACATATTAAGGACTTGACCAGGACTATGACACAAAATCGAGTAGACATCTTTCAGATGAAAGGTTAAGAACAAAGGCTCACTCCAGTGTTCAGAGTGCATTACTACAAAATATTAGCTGATCTGAACATAATGAAAGTACATGTAAAACATTTTTTACCTGGCATTTAACCTTCTACATGCCTGCAGTGTTTGAGAATTTATTTGTATAACTTGTACTATTTCATGAATTATGACAACAAAATAAAATATTTTCTACTAATAGGTTTTACCAACTTCCCTTCAAAGTTCGAATTTGGCATGGCTTGAGTGTTGTGACTACAGTGAAACATTGTAGTGAGATTATCGCAATTGGGACAGGATCCAATCTGCTTACATATCATGCTGTTAATGTAGGAAACACGTCAATTGCAGTTTTGTCAAAACTGAATTTACGTTTATAGAGTTAGGTTTGGTTATAGGTTTGACCATCATATAGACAAACAGGATGATACGGTTGCTAGTGACATTAGAGCCAGACAAAGTGAAGGGCAAGTCCTCCCTTAAAAAAAAAAAAAAAAGCATTCAAAGTAATACCTTCAGGATCTCTATAAGTCACGTTAATCTTCTATAACAACTTGAGGAAGTGCTAAAGAAGGTTGAGGGGTGATCCATTTTGTTCAGGTGGGGTGACCTGTTTAATAATAGGACGATGTGCCCTCAGGTGACTGGGTGCATGGAAAAAATGTCACAGACAATAGGAAGGTGGCTATTGATGGTCTACATCTAGACCCCGATCAAACCTTTTCCTTTCTTCCAGGTCACTTTCCCACTGCTGTTAGAGTGAGATAAGATGGGGCATCTACAAATATGGTGGCACCTAGGTCCTAAATTAGAAGCGATAAGTCACTTAACTAATAAATATTCTTGAACTTGATTGTGCAACTATGATACAGTTCAAATCTTTTACTTCCATTATTATATAATTTATGGGTTTTCAAACATTACGAGTAACTAAACAGGAGGCCCTACAAAAAATTAAAAAAAAAGTTATTAACTCTCAGCGTTTCATTTGTTTCTTTACAAGAGGGCTTCTATGCAGTATAAGCTCTTTAACTACGGAATTTGAATACTGGCAGACAGTCATGAGTTAGTCGGATTATCTACAGTGAAAACTTTAATTGAAGGACATAATTCAATCCAACCCCCCCCCCAAACACCCCCAAGAAAACAAAAAATTAAAATTAAAATATATTGTTTTGATTATATATAATAGTGATTAATGGTAACTACAATTGGATTTTTAATAACTAACAAAGGATTAACAGGAGGACTGCTGAGAAGAAATGGCAAGGCACTTTGGAATTTTGACAGTTATTATCTGATTTCAGTCCACAAATTTAAGCAGGCAGAATATAGCGGCACTCAAGAATGAAAGAGAAGGAAGAGAAACAAATAATACAAAACAAGATGGAAAATCACAGATTATCTAGCCATATTAAAGTTACGATAGTAAGAAAATAAGGAGGGGTCATACAAAGTCCTAACTTGAATGTGATAATCTCATGCAAAGGAGGTGCCGAGGTGGTATCTCTACTGGTACCAGATTGCTGATACAATAATAGGCAGAAATTTGTCATAAAATAGTTTTGGAAGAAACTTACCCATTCAAGCATGGCTCCTTTCTGATTAACTGTTTTTCCAAAATCAAGAGCTCTCATCCCAGTGATGAGCTCTATCAAGAGAATCCCAAAGCCAAAAACATCCGTCTTCTCAGATGATTGGCCAGTGGAGAGATACTCTGGTGCAATATGTCCAACAGTACCACGAACAGCTGTGGTGACATGGGAGTCAGCATGGTCAAGGAGCTTTGCAAGGCCAAAATCACCAACAATGGCTTCGCAGTAATCATCTAACAGTATATTAGCTGCCTTCACATCTCTATGGATTATCTTTGGATCACATTGCTCGTGTAAATATAGAAGACCCCGAGCAGCTCCAATTGCAATTCTCTTTCTAGTGTTCCAATCTAATGCTGGTTTCTCTGTTATAAAGAACAAAGACAAAATGGATTTTTAAAATGCCTGCTCTAATTAAGGTTGATTTTTTTTTTTTTTTTTGGGTCTGATGAATTAAGGTTAATTTATGATGAAGTAACGCCACAAAATTTTCATTTCCTTGCAGTCATGAACTAGAAGAAAATAAATTAATATGTATACATGGTTTCCCTCAAGAACAGGAATTCATCTGTTTTACAAGTTCTTTTTCCCCAAAAAAATTAAAAAAAAAAAGAAATCACACGGAGCTGAAAGAAAAACCATCGGTAATGGAAGTCAACATGACCATACCGCAGTAATTATTCAAACGTGAAAGATCTACCTCAGTTACCTTCAGAATTTATAATTTGGCTTCAAGTTTAATGCCTCAAAATATGGCCTTTGAGAAAAACGATGAGTCAAATTCAAATCATCAAAATTTGATGGATGTAAATATTAAATTTTTCGCAAATGCTTTGAAATTGAAATCTCATCAAAATTAAGAACTTTAAATTAAATTGAAATAAAACAGTGGAATAAAGCTTAGCCACATTCCGCTGACTTGACTAATACCATAGCAACGAAGAAGCTCAGGAAATGGGGCAAAGCAGATAAAATCAAAAATTCCGCATTGATAGTTTTGGTAAAGTAGGTTCAGTCAGAACAGGGGAAACAATTCCCCAAACCTATAGCATAAAATTGGCAAGATCACCATCCGCATTATCTCAGATGGTACAAAGATGTGGTGATATTAAAAACTGGTTAAGGCAACTTTGTTATTTCTTTAAAATTCATTCAAATCAAGTAGTCCAAAAATCAATTTCCTAGTTAAAATGATTGTCCAGAAAATGACAATTAGTTTCCTTAAACCCGAAACAGCAAATGTTCCTAAGTAGCTAAGTGTGGTCCCAGCTCCCTCTCCATGGTTCAGAAGCTTGAATCCAAAACATCTGAGGCCATGGTGGTCCACAACAGGTTAAAATTTGAGTACCAGAATTCAAAGTTAATGTAGTACTCTAATGCAAAGGTCACAGGAATCATGGCCATGTCCTGCGAGCATGAGTGTTGTCAACACAACAGACATCAGGAGTTACAGTAATTGCAGACTTGCAGGAAGGAAGACAAGTACCAACCTCTAAGCCTTGAGGCCACACTGCCATTAGACATGTAAGGATACACCAGGAGCCTTTCATTTGGGGTAGCACAATATCCGATCAAGCGCAACAAATTCCGGTGAATTGCAAGACTAATCATCTCCAGTTCTGTCTTAAATTGTGATTCCCCAGCTGTTCCAATGACATCCTTTAACCTTTTCACTGCCACCATTGTGCCATCCCCAAACTTTCCCTTGTACACATTTCCAAAACCCCCAGCACCCAGTATATTTTTGGAGCTAAAATTGTCCGTTGCAACTTGGAGTTCTCTAAACGTAAAATTCCGGAGGTTGCCTAGGTTCATTAGACCCTCTTCTTGCATATCTACAACCAAATTAACGAGCTGTTAAAGGTGTCACAAAAATAGGAAATACACAAATAGATTTTTGAGTCAGAGACCATTGATATTAAGAATAATTTGCTTTTTCCTTCTATTTTTTCTCCAAAACAGGAACCCCACTGCTAGGAGGAGGAGTATGACGAATCCCAGACCGACTCCAAGTGCAATGGCTAGTGTCTTGGAGCTACCTTTTCCTTTTCAATGGAAGAAACATAGTTTAGTAAGGATAAATTGCTGTATATATATATGGGGAGAGACAGAGTGAGAGAATTGTACCAGGTGATGAGGTAAGAGAGAAGGAAAGAGGAATAGGAAAGGGCGATCCGGAGCAACCATCATTGGAGTGACTTCCACAAATCAGAGGATTGCCCACAAAACTGTATGAACCAGGAGAGAGAAGCATTATCAAAGATGTGTGTGTGTGTGTGTGCGCGTGCGTGCGTGTGTTTGAGAGAGAGAGAGTTTTATACAGAAGTCATACTTGAACGTTCTGGCAGGAAACTTGGGCACAGCTCCACTGAGATTGTTGTAAGACAAGTCCCTGAATGTTCAAGCAGAGTTTTCATAAATGCAGACCGATCGTTCGTATTTTCAATAAAAAAACTCTGATTCAGAAAAGCACGGAGAAAATATTTGCAGGCTGTTCGATTTTCAAGAAACTGAAACACAATAAAACATACAGAGAAAGAAAGAGGGAAGAGAAAATGTATACTCACAAGAAAGCAAGTTGAGGAAGTTTGGCTAAAGACAAAGGAATCGACCCAGACAAGCTATTGTTGTTCAGCCTCCTACTCATATTACACGACAAAAGCAACACAGTCAACGAATATGACAACAAGAGAAAAGAAAGAGTAATCAACAGAGAAAGAAAGAAGAAAACCCATTAAAAATCAAAACCCATTAAAAATCTTTTTGCAGGGAGAGAGAGAGAGAGATTACAGATACAGAAGACTAGTCAGCCGACCCAGGGACTCTGGCACGTGACCGTAGAACCGATTATTGGATAAATCCAGCGTCTGAAGGCTCGGAAGACTACTAATCTCCGGTGGGATTTCACCGGAAATGTTGTTGTTCTGCAACAATCTACACACACACACACACAAATCATGTAAGAAACAACCAACAGCTTAGCGGCCTCTTCTACTACTAGAGTTAAAACCTGGTGTGTGATCTGTGAATTATTGCGGGCCTTTGATGAGTTTGTCTAATGCACATTCAAAAGGTAATGATCACAGGATCTCATTGATAACAATATATATACACATATATCTTACACTTGGCGGAGATTTGTGAGGTTGGCTATCGTCGCAGACAAGTCTCCTGACAAGCCTTGGCTTGGCGCTCCTCTGTAAAACGCGAAAATTTTGAAGGTTCACTTCCACTTTTATCCACATAACATTCGCGATATTCACAACGAAGAAGAAGAAGAAGAAGAAGAAGAAGATATTCAAAGTACTGACAGGCCAATAACAAGATTATCAGGCGAACAAGTGATCATGGCCCAGCTACATGGGTCTACAGAGTCCTCGTCCCAGTTGTTGAGAGCTCCCCAAGGGTCGTGCAGCGCATCTCTGATAGCAATCAACGCTTCAACTTCATATTCAAATCACCATCAACGAAAAACCGCAGATTAACATATAATCCATAAACCGAGCAACAACAACAACAAAAAAAACAAGTAATCCAAGAAAGAAGATAAAAACAGAAAAAACCAAAAGCAAGTAGTTCGTTTGTTCCATGAAGTAGCAGCGAGAGAGTACCTTCGTGATTCCGAGGCTCGTAGGAGAGGGAAGGAGTTGCAGAGGAGAGAAGCAAGAGTAGATGGCAGAGGCGGTGGATAAGAATGAGCTGGGAAGGAGGAGACATTTTTTGCGGGAGTTGGTTGAATTATGCTTCACAAACAGTAACAGCGTGAATGTATTGATTTGGTAATGTCTTATGCTTTCTCAGCAAAATTGTTGCTCGCCCTGAGGTCCTGAGAAAATACAGAGGAAAAGGAGAGAGAGAGAGAGAGAGAGAGAGGGTAAGTGAGTGAGGGGAGAATCAGGTGGATGATACGCTATGTCAGTTAGCGTGGAAACGCAGAGTGACTCTGACAGTAGCTGATTCATGCCTTATGCGTCTCTCCATATATGTACATATATACTTGATGTTTTGTAGTTTAAATTTGGCGGTTTGATTTATGTCTTCTGTACTACTAATTATCCATATCTATTAGAATATTAATAATAGTTTTTTTTTATTTTATTTTATGCCCGGGTGACATGATAGTCTATGAGTAGACTCGACGAGACATGCTCGTCCACGTCCATTCTAATTATTATGGCCTCTGCCCGCCTTCCTGTGTTTATTTACGTTACTTCTTTTCGTATTAAAAATAAATAAATAAAGAAAACATAGCCGTGGTCTAAAGCGTGTTGGGGCCCTGGCCCATGCAAAGATAAAAGCAAGTGCATGAGAGAGGAGAAAGTAAAGACGCGTGGGGGCACGAGCGAGAGGCTTTCTTTTCCCAGTTTTGAAGGCCAACAAAAGCGTCCCTCTTCCTCTCCTCGGCAATTGTGTGGGCGTCGGGGGGGCCACATTATAAATAATTATAAATCCATTGGATGCTGCAACGGACAACACGCAGGGCTATTTGGAGAGTTTAGGGTGTGTTTGATTATATTATTTAAAATTTAATTTTAAATAATATTATTTAGAAAATAAAAATTATTTTATCTTTTTAAAAAATAAATTTTATGAAAATATGTTTTAAATGTTTGTACCATATATATTTTTTTATAAAAAAATAAAAAATATTTAATTATTTTTTATAAAAAATATGTAATAATTATATATTTTTTATAAAAAATATGTGTAATCAAACATACACTTATTCCTTTATTTGAATGGTCATTTTGGGAATTTGGTTTTATTCATCTAATGGAGAGAGAGAGTGGGATAATAATGAAGGCAAAATCTTCGTTGGAGTGCGTTTATTCTCTTCTTCTTCTTCTTCTTCGGGGGAGCGGAATTGATTCTTCTCCCACGTTGGCTGCTTGCTTCCCACTTCCAATTGATAAAACTGGGGTCTGTGGGGGTGGGGGTGGGGGTGGGGGTGGAGGTGGTGGCTAAAGCCATAAAGCTACTGGATTTTGACAAAATTAAATTCAAATAATTATTACACTAAAGGTGTCGCCAATCCCCCACCATCTCTTAGTGTAATCCAACTTCTTTAAAATCAGATACATACGATAAGATGTCAGTGAAGTAAAATAAAACATTGGCAAGATTTTTATACTGGGAGATTCATTTAAACTTGATATCAATTAGAGGTATCTTTGAGAATTTAGATCAAAATTAAACCTAAAAATAATTTTAAAAAATGGATCCAACCAAATGGATTGGATCCAACCAACTTCTTTTTTAACTCCAAATTGGGTCCGAATGATCCCCAAATAATACCAAAATGATGACATGGGTATATTCTCTTTGTACATCTTGACGAGAATAAAGAAGGTAAGTAGACAAGCACTAAGCACAAATTGCTAAAAAGTTAGTGGAATACTGTGATTAAAATAAAATAAAAAATAAAAGAATACATTTTTGTAATTTTCTATTTCATTTTCATTTTCTTCTCACCTTTAAGTTAACTTTAAATTTTTATAATATTTTTAAATGAAAAAACAAACCTGCAAAAGGCAAACGTAAAAGGAATCCTAAATTTCTCTGGAACATGTGTGAGAAATTGCAGAGAATATTACTCTTGACTTGCTTTTCTAAAGAAAGTTATTCTGGGGAACGAGCATTTTTATCCTAAGTGTCTTATTTAGTCGATTTAAAAATATATTTTAATGTATATAAATATGTGTTTGAAATGATATTATTTTATAAAAAAATAATTAATATTACATAATAATATAATTATTATACTTTACGACCTGCTTATGAATAAAATACATACAGATATCTATTTTAAAATAATTTCATCTATTAATTTTAAAAATACTAATAATATAAAATTTTTAAATATTAAATCCATCATTTGTCTTTAGTCATTCAAAATCAAAATTTTAAAATATTAATTTATGTATAATGTGAATTTCAAATTTTACCAAACTTACACTATTAAATTGTTAGTCAACCTTGATTTTATGAAAATTCAAATTTATAAACGAATTAACTCATTTAAAGTTATTTGACTCGTGTATTCGTATAAGTTGATTCATGAATTTAAGAATAATATTTAAGATAATCTCAATAAGAAAGCTAACAAGCAAAACTTTAAGAGACGGTGTTCTCATAAAAAAATCTTAACTAATGTTCAAATATGATTTTATTATTTTTTTCATCATTTAGTTTTTAATTTTAAATTTATATTTAATATTATATTTTAAGTATTTGTTTTAAAATTGTTAAAAATATATTTTTTTTATCTATAATATTTTTTGCATTTTAGAAATTTTGAATATATTTGTGATGAAAAGGGTTAAAATAAATTTGTATTGTTTTAATTTTTTTATTTTAAAAATATTAAAATAAATACATTTTTACTATTTTATAAAATTAAAAACTAAAAATTATCTGAAAATAAGAATGAGAACAGACTAAGCTTTTGATAATTTCTAGGAAGTGTTTGTGCGGTGAGGCCAGCGACAATAATAAATAAGGATGAATTAGTAAAGAAGTTTCATCCCCGTGGGCTGGGCATGGCTTCACAACATCCCAAGCTCCGACTCGTTCAATTCAAATTTAATGCGAGGATCAAATTTATGTGGTGTGGTCACTCATTTCGCAACTTGTTTAATTCATGGGTCATTTCTGTCCAAATATAGGCCCAAGGAGAGCCCATTTCATTGCCAAAGCCCAATAAGAAAGCCCGCATCTGGAATCCTTAAGACCTTCGTCCTCAGCTCGTTTAAAGGGCTTGCACCTTTTTTCAGTTCAATCAAGTTCCATTATACAGAATATCTAAAATTATTAATCTGGATTACAATTCATTTTGCAGTTAACACTAATCAAAACGACATCGTTTTAATCATTTTCTTCTCCTCCCCTTCTTTTTTTTTAGAAATCATTCTATTTTATTTGTCTAAAACATTAATATTTGACAGCAATACTAATAGAGATTGACCAGCAACACAATAGGAATGAACAATAGCGAGATAAATACTAAAGGCAAATTTGATGGTGACAGAAGGGTTGATGCAATCCTTTGCCTGAGCAATCATCAATATGACCCTTCTCTATTGCTCATTTCTATCGCATTGCCAATGAGCCTCAGTTGCCTCCTCGTTAAATTTGTCATTCCTTATTGTGTTGTCAGTGAGTCCCCACTGTTGAATATTTAATAATTATTGTACAAATAAAAGGAAAGGGAATAAAAGAGAATAGGAAAAAAAAAAAGAAGGGAAAAGGATAAGAGAAAATGATCAAAAATACATTTTATTAGTTCAAATTGCAAAATAAATTGTAATCTATATTGATTTTAGATATTTTGTCAACAATAAAAGCTAATGTTGTGTTTGGAAAATAATTTTTAAAAAAATATTATGCTCAAAATGAGAAATTGGCAATGTTTTATGTTATAGTTGGATTTTTTTTTTTAAAGTTCAAATAAATTTTATGGTACAAAGTATTGACTTACTTGCGCATAAATTAATTGATTAAGTCACAATAAGTTAAAATTCGTATTAATAGATCGTAAATTCGATTCATTACCCTGCGTAATGAGATACAGACTTTATTTATGATTTACATCCTTGATCGAAATTAAGAGCACGAGTAACAAGGAATCGCGTAAAGACAATAATCTTAAATATTGATTTAGTTCTAGAATATTAAGGAATAAAGTATGAATATGTAAAATATGATTGTAATGCACTAAGGACGTTGACACGAACAAATGATTATATAAGATAAAAGATGGAATAAAAATAAAATACACAAAATATATTTAAAATAATTTAATGATATCATAAGCTCATTTGACAAGAATAATGTTAAGAAAACTTTTCATCTTTCTTACTTAAACCAATAATTTATCATGATAGATTTAGGAAAGTCTGTTAAAAGTGAACATTAATTTGATTTTTTTTATTTTTTCTATTATATAAAAAAAGTTCGCCCGATGTTAGATTGATTTTAACAAGAGTAGGCACATTTCAGTTTCAAAAATTTTAATAGATTTACATGATAATATTATAATTCTGTTTATTTTAAATTTAAATATACATGTGACAGAGATTACGAAAATCAAATTTTTAATTTAATAACACAATATCCAATCATCTAAGTTGTCATACATATAGTATATCTTTTATTTTATTTTTAAAATTCATAACGTAGAGTAAAATTTATATAGAACAATATATTGCCGTTGTATTTATATTAAAAATATTATTTAAATATTTAAATTTAATATTTATAATAACATTCTTGTTTTTATGTGATATAGTAATATAAAATATTATTAAAAATATTAAATTTTAAGTGTTAAATTAGCATTTCCTTCTTCATATATCCCATAAAAATTGTGAACCAAACGTGCCACAGAATTCTGCCAAAAGCCCCTTTAGTCTCTGTCTTTCCGTTCCGGCAGAGTTAATATAGCAAGTGCCCTCTCTCTCTCTCTCTCTCTCTCTCTCTCTCTCCCTTGTCTCTCCGCCGATTGCTCAGGATGGGAGGCCCTAACGACGGTACTCTATCTCTCGCTCGATCTGTGTGCTGTTCATAGTATTCCTATGTCCAACGATGCAATGAATGCTTTGATCTTTCTGCAAAACCCTAATCTTAACGTCACACTAACGCGTTCACTGTTTCCACTGCAGATTCCATCACATTGGACAGATCCGCCAAGATCTTCGTCGCTGGCCACCGCGGCCTCGTCGGATCCGCCATCGTCC
Organism: Diospyros kaki; assembly: GCA_036245055.1. Taxonomy (NCBI): domain Eukaryota; kingdom Viridiplantae; phylum Streptophyta; class Magnoliopsida; order Ericales; family Ebenaceae; genus Diospyros; species Diospyros kaki. The sequence goes on from BSEG01000003.1 coordinate 35,884,233, forward strand.
GGAAGCTCCACCAACTAGGCTTCACGAATCTCCTACTCCGCTCCCACTCCGAACTCGACCTCACCTGCCAATCCGCCGTCGACGCCTTCTTCGCCGCCGAGAAGCCGCAATTCGTCGTCCTCGCCGCGGCCAAGGTCGGCGGCATCCACGCAAACAACACGTACCCCGCCGACTTCATCGTGATTAACCTCCAGATCCAGACCAACGTTATCGACTCGGCCTATCGCCACGGTGTCAAAAAGCTCCTCTTCTTGGGATCCTCTTGCATTTTCCCCAAATTTGCTCCCCAACCAATCCCCGAAGACGCACTGTTGACCGGTCCCTTGGAGCCCACCAACGAGTGGTACGCTGTGGCCAAGATCGCCGGCATCAAAATGTGCCAGGCGTATCGGATTCAGTATAATTGGGATGCAATTTCAGCAATGCCGACGAATTTATACGGCCCAAATGATAACTTTCATCCCGAGAATTCACACGTTCTGCCGGCATTGATGCGGAGGTTTCATGAGGCGAAGGTTTCCGGTGCAAAGGAGGTGGTGGTGTGGGGTACCGGGTCGCCATTGCGTGAGTTCTTGCACGTCGATGATTTGGCTAGCGCAGTGGTGTATTTGCTGGAGAATTATAGTGGATTGGGGCATGTGAATGTGGGCAGTGGGAAGGAGGTGACAATTAAGGAGCTTGCTGAGTTAGTGAAGGAGGTGGTTGGGTTTGAGGGAGAGCTTGTTTGGGATAGTTCTAAGCCGGATGGAACGCCGAGGAAGCTCATGGACAGTTCCAAGCTGGCTGGCTTGGGTTGGATACCGAAGATATCTCTTCGGGATGGGCTTGCTGATACCTACAAATGGTACGTGGAGAATGTCAAGCAATAATGGAGGTGATATCACCGTCCATGTATTCTTATGTGCTATCAAATTTCATACTTTCTAGTCACCATTATTTTTATTAATGTCCAATGTGGCGTAAGATTATATTTAGACGTCATTTTAAAAGTTGGTGTTGCTATGTATTGATAATTTATTAGAGCAGTATTACTTCGTTGTATATTTCCAATGCGAGGAATGTTGGTTATTGGTTACCATGGGTGCTGATTCATGTGCTATTTCCCCTTAATCTTCATTGTCTTATGAGTTTTTTTTCCTTAACTGCTTTTATATCTTTTCCTTCTTCACTTGTAGATATGCTTTAAGATCTGACTCACCAAAAAAAGTTTCAAGTTCTGTTTTGGCACTTTATTGCTCTGAGTTTGCAGCAGTTTTCTTGTCATTGCGTGTTGTTTATTCCTCTTGATTAGTACAGAAAGTAACATTATACCTATAAAATCAGAGAAAGAACTCCTTGCATTTTCTTTCTGGTGGGTTGTGTTGCTTCTCTACCAAACTGAGCCTTTCGGTCAAATGTTTTGGGACTTTATAATCAGATAGATGATGTCTGTTAATTTATTTTAAATTTGGGAAAATGATGAAAGAGCAAGAGCACCAAAATGAGCGCAGGAACATGAATCCCATATTTCTATGCTTCAGCTTCCTCAATCCTTTGTCCTTGTTATGTCTCTAAATCTAACTGCATATCACCCTCAAGGAAAGGTCTTCTTTTTCTTTTGATGTTTCCTCTGAATTATCTAAGTAAAACTAATACATTCTAATCCATATTGTTTTGCTACTCATTCTTCAACATCCCTGTTTGTGTAAACCAGCTTTATTTATTTATTTATTTTGTAGTTATTGGCTTATCAAAATCAAATGTCCCATAAACAGGGTCATGAAAATTGTGATCCAAATGGCATGATCAATTTGTGGAGAATTCAACCAGAGTTCTTGTAAATTGTTTTCTGTAGGATCAGAATAGGATTATAGGAATTTCCAAGACCTCCATTCTAGCCGTTTTGAGTTTTTACTTCTCTTTAGGTTAACACTTGGCTTTTGGCCTTTGTCTAACCTTTTCCAGCAGTGGCCTGGAGGCACATTATCCAAATTGAATGAATACTTGTGCAATTGAGAATTTCTTCTCAGTCATTAGTTTAGGGAACATTATGAACTCTCCTTGCTAACCATATGTGCTTCGATAAATCCAGATAGGTAATAGTGTTGATGATCTTCTTCTTCCTCATCCTCCATAAATCCAGATAGGCAATAGTGTCTAGTTGTGAGGAGATATGATGTTAACCTAAGGAGGATAGTTCTTGGGTAAGGTGACCTCTCTTGAAGGAGTGGCTGGGGCTGTGAAATCCTTGGATAGTATCATCAGCCCTAGTCCCGGATGGGATTACTCTTTCTTTCAACAGAGATAGGAGTTGTTATGGATATTTTAGGTCTGTTGTCAGTCTAATGTGTTTGCAAAAGTGTAGATGATGATGATGTCATTTCTTGCCTTGATTTTCAAGATGGAAGGGATTTGAAGCCTCTCAATAATCTTGGGAGCAAGTTAATAACTAGCTCTGGGATTGAATGGTTTGCTTCCTGAGGTGGTTTTGATTCTCAGAATAGTTTTATGGTAGGCAAACAGATTTTTGGAGCGGACAGCCAGGCTTAATATGTAAATCGAAATTGAGAAAAGTAACAACCATATCAATTGGGACTTGCTCCCATATTTGCTTCTAGAATGAGATTTTCAAAAATAAATACATATTGTGTTTCCATTTTCACTTTTCTTTTTTGGTTTGGACAGTGGGTCAATGACTGGGTTTTCCTTGACATTAAAGGATGGTCCTACTTCATCCTTTTTTTTTTTTTTTTTTTGGTTATTTGTCTTGGTTATGATGGTTTTGAGCATGATTTTAAACATAACTGTAGTTTGGAGTCTGGATGACTTAAGGTACGCAGCTTTACGGGGCTTCATTTTTATGGTTTCTTGTTTACTTTGGTATGGATGATACTATCATCTTTTTGCGGGCATCAACTGAAAAATTTGATCATTTGTGATGTGCACTTTGCATTTTGAGGTTGTATCTGCCTTGAAGGTTGAGACTTGGGAAACCATGGTTTTTTGGACTCTGTTCTGGAATTGTTAATTGGTTACTCTGGCTTTTGTTTAGTTGGTTCACAACTCACAAGTGGTAGCATTAACCCATCTTTGAATAATTTTTTGGATACTGTAATTGCAAAATGATGTGAAGATCTTTGTTCTGATCCTCTCCCTTTTATACATGTGCCGGTACCCTTGTACCTTTTCCATGTGCACATGCTAGATCAAAAAGGAAAATGACAGCTCCAGTATGACCAAAAACGAGTTATGTTTTCTAAGTGTCAGTTCAGGTGCCATGAACACCATGTAGATTAAAGCCAGGTGCAAGAATCTATGAAATTGGTGAGCTTCCCACTATGAAACCGTGCCTCCCTCTATACATCGTATGGGAAATGCTACTTGTAGAGAAAGCTTTAGAGAAGGGTTTACAGAAAATATTATTTTCTTTTTTTAATTTTTTTTCATCCTTTTCTCTTTTTGAAATCCCGCTGAACTTCATTTTCACTCTCTCTCTCTCCCTCCCGCCACAGCCACTCGCACCGTAGTCACCCCCCACCGCCACTTGCAACGCCCCTGCCAATGCGGATCACACTGCCATTGCCCCACCCAGCCGGCCACAGAAACCACCAGTCACAACCGCCACCGCCTTTAGATCCGCCGTCCCTCCCTTCCTCAGCCGCTGAATCTGCCATTGATCCTGCCACTGCCGCTCAATCCGTTGTCCCTCCCTTCCTCTGCCACTGCTGCTTGATCCGCCGTCCCTCCCTTTCTCCGCCATCATTCCTGCCACCGGCAAGCAAATAGGAGCCTATGCGGTGGCTATAGCGACCAAAGCTGCCACTGAGGCGGCAGTTGCCACGGCCAGAGCTGCAGTGGATTTCTCTGGCTAACCAGGCCCGCCATTCTCGCAAGAGAACACAATGCTGCCATAGCCATCCAAACGGCTTTCAGAGGATATTTGGTAAGCGCTAGTTAAAGGCGACTATTAGTTTCACAGAAAGACCATCATCATGGAAGATCATAGAAAGTCCATTGTGAGTAACGTTTTGTTGCAAAGCGGAATGCTCCTCCTTTTATGCGAGCTTTGATTGATTGGCTTTGCAACTCTGAAACAGAGTTCAGAGATGACTGCAGCGGTGAAGATGACTGGAATACAGTAGAAGAGGTCAAAGCTATGGCTACTATTAAACGTGAAAAAGCCCTTGCTTATGCCTTCTCTCAACAGGTCATCAAATTCATGGCTTCTTTTTCTCTTTGGAGTTGAGTTTAATTTGTAGCTTCAGCTTAGTACTAAAATTTCTGAACGGTTTCAGATGTGGAAGTCTGATAAGGGCCTAGTCACAGTCAGCCAATTAGAGGTACAAGAGAAATCGGGATTGCTAGACTAGTGGATGATGACAGGCGGAAGTTCATGCGACCAAAGACGGGCGTCCCTACTGCTTGAGGTTCCCCGGTTTGCAACAAGCAGAAGTTCCTGTGACACGATAAAAACAGTTGAAATCGACACTCTGGGCCTTACTCTTACACAACCGCCAACTTCCAGCAAGAGCCATTTCCATCGCCTTATAAACCAAAACCTTTCCAAGTACACTCTGCTAGCCTACGGTGCTATTTTATGTTAGGAGGTGGCTGAATTGAACTATTTTACCTAAGATTGAAGAGAGAAGAAGCAGCTGGTTGAAAAAGCTCTGTGCTCGGAAATAATCTTAAGCAAATGTACCATGCTTACACTGAATGCTTTGCCTATCAATTTAGTTTGACGCACATTTTTTCTATTGTAAGTGCTCTGAAATTGAGTTTGAAACATTAAAATATCAATAATCTTGCCAGAATTAAAGTAGACAGTCGCTCTTAAAATTCAGTCAAGTTCAAAACATCAACCCAAATTGCCATTGAAAGATCAAGTCAAAGTGGATAAAATAAGCATCTTGTTGCTACCAAAACCCGTAAAACTCTATACACCAGGGCTAGTAGTTTGAAATTATCCGTGGCCTTATCTTCTGACCAAGACCAAGAATTGGGTCGGGATAAGTCTCGGCCACCTCTAACAATTAGAAAAATAGAGCCATACATACATAGAATAATTGATAGACAAATACATGCAAATGAACAAAAAATAACAAAGATAATGCAAAAACGAACACAAACAATTTATCGCGGTTCACTCATTAATGAGGGTTATGTCTACGTTGAGTTCTTATAAGAAGAGTTCATTGCACTATCAAAAAAAGGGATTACAGCCTCAATATACAAAGTTCACTTCTCATATACACCTCATACCATTACTCACTGTACACAACAAATCTCTCTAATAAAAAATGTCCCATAACCACACGAATACAGGTTAGAGTCTAAACCCGAGAGAGAAAACAGAAAAAAGATGGACTATATAGAGCTATCGTGAAATGAGGAGAAAGAAATCCTAAAAGTAAATACCAATCGGAGGCTGTGCTGTGCAGATCTCGAGGCGTTAGAGAGAATAAATAAGGAAAAAAACAATGGTGACGATTTAATCGTGAAAAGGTAACATCGACGGCCAGGAGATCAGTAGGCAAAATGACAAGCATATCGTACGAGGTGATGAAACGATAAGGGGGTTGCCACTTTAGCCCTCCATCTCATGGGCCCAAAATGCCAGCGTTGGTGTTTTGGGCTGCTAATGACAGTTGCCAAAAGACCCTCCGTCCCCTTTTATTCTTCAAGCAAAACGACATCGTTTGAAGCTTCACATATATCCAACAATCTCCACCTCGAAGCTTCAACACTTCAAGGACACCCTCCCAATATAGTGCATCATGCTTCAATCCTTGCCATCATTACTCTTGTTGGTTGTTCCTTCAACCAACTTCAACATGCAACAAGTCCAAACAATGTTTGAATTTAGCTGCAATCACTATCTTGGTTCTCATATCAATTGGATTGTTTTTAGTGGGAACTTTCTAGATGTTCACAATACCTTTTACCATCTGATCTCTCACATAATGGTATTTTACATCCACATGCTTGGTCCTTTCATGGTACACTAGATTCTTGCACAAGTGGATAACACTCTGGCTATCAATAAATACTACAATCTTACCTTGTAATATCTGAATTTCATTTAGGAGACCTTGAAGCCAAATGGATTCCTTAAATGCATTTGTTACAGTTACATATTCTGCCTCAGTGGAAGACAGTGCAACTAGAAGCTGCAACTGTAACTTCCAACTGATGCCATTACCACCTAAGGCAAAGAAGTAGGCAGTGGTGGATTTCCTTGAGTCTCTATCCCTTGCAAAATCAGAGTTTACAAAACTTACAAGATCAAGTGTATCACATATTTTCTTGTAATTTAAACCAACATTTAAAGAATCATTAATATATCTTAATAAAAAATTTAAAGCATCCCAATGAGTTTTCCCAAGGTTAGACATAAATCTGCTAAGGAAAGAGATTGAAAACGCAAGGTCAGGTTTAGTACTAATCATAGAGTACATGATGGTTCCAACTACATTAGCATATGTGATGTTTTCCATTTTTAATTTTTTAGAATCAGATGATGGTCATTGCATTTTAGATAGAATAAAATGATCAATTAAGGGACTGTTTACAGGTTTACAACTTGATATGCCAAATTTTTGAACAACCTTTAACAAATAGTCATGTTGATGAATTTTTAAATAGGACTTACTTTTATTTCTCTCAATAACCATTCCTAACACTTTCCTAGTAGATTCTAAGTATTTCATGTCAAAATTTGTGTTCAACATTAATTTTAATTCACATATTTTTGACTTAGATTTGCTAATCAATAGAATGTTATCAACATACAAAAGCAAATAAATAGGAATTTCTGAGAGAATAAAATAAAAACAGTTGTCGTATTCACTTCTAACAAAACCAATCTCAGTCACAAAATTGTTAAATTTCTCATACCATTGTCTTGGGGATTGTTTTAATCCACATAAAGATTTTTTTAATAAACAGACATATTTAAGATGAAATTTGTTAACATAACCAACTGATTGTTTCATATAGATAAGCGCATTTAAATCACCATGTAAGAAGACAGTTTTAACATCTAGTTGTTCTAATTCTACGTTAAACTGAACAATTATGACAAATATCATACATATAGTTTTAAATTTGACAATAGGTGAAAAGATTTCAGCATAATTTATATCTTCCCTTTGAGTAAAACCCTTAGCCACTAATCTAGCTTTAAATCTTATAAGGTCAAAGGGAAACATACATTCTTTGAGCTTGTACAACAATTTACATCTTACCAGCTTTTGTTTCTCAGGTCTTAGGGACCAATTTTTATGTATTGTTGGCCATTAAAGAGGTTATTTCCTCATCCATTGCATGCTGGCATTTTGAGCAGTCATGAGAGCTGACAGCCTTCTCATAGTAGGATGGCTCACTGCTTCTCATCTTCATAGCTGCCACTAAGGCACAGTAACCCAAGTCTAAATATGCATATCTAGCAGGAGGTTTGACAGTCCTTTTGCTTCTATCACGAGCCAACTAATAATCCCTTAAGTCTTGTTAGGGAGAGTCATGTTGTTCTACCTCAGCCTTAGGGACATCAATTGATTCCTCATGATCACCTTCGTAGTCAGAGATTGGATCAATATCTGGGATGGGATCATAAGAGACTAGAGTAGCTGACAGGTTAGCAACACCTGCTGGTTGCTCCACCTGAATCTGAGTACTACCAATTGTAACAAAGTCATTTGGGATACTAGGTTTGGGATCTATTTCTAAGTTTTCTAATCTGCAAGAGAAAATAGTTTCATTAAATATAACATCCCTGCTTATGATTATTTTAATTTCACTTGATTTCCTATCCCACAACCTATAGCCCTCAGTTCCATTTTGGTACCCCATAAATACATATTTTATGGACCTTGGGTCTAATTTTCCCACTGATTGGTAAATATAGGCTTTACACCGAAAGATTTTGAGATATTCTAGGTTCATTTTCCTACCTGTCCACTTTTTTTCAAGACACTTGAGGTTTAAGATTGTGGAAAGGCTTTGATTGACTAGGTAGGCTACAATACAGAGGGCTTATCTCCAAAAGGTTTTGGGCATACCGACTGTGAATAGTAGGCATCTTACCTTTTCTAGAAGTGTTTTATTCATTCCTTTAGCCATCCCATTCTGTTGGGCTGTATTCCTAACTATTTTGTACCTAAGAATATCGTGTGTGTTACAGAACTCATCAAAATCTCTATTGCAAAACTCTAATCCATTGTATGTCCTTAGGGTTTTAATCATCTTGTCAGTTTAGTTTTCAACTAAAGCCTTTCATGTTTTAAATTTTTCTAATGTCTGATCCTTAGTCCTAATAGGAAACACCTAAACTTTTCTAGTGTAATCATCAACAATGAATAAGAAATATTTGTTGCCATCAAGGGTATGTGTTTGTGAAGATCCTCACAAGTCTACATGCAACTATTCTAGGCATGCCTTGGCCAGGTGAATTCCTTTATGAAAACTCAACCTGTGTTGTTTGCCTAGAGTACAAAACTCACAGAAATTCAGCGAGTCTGCAGACATTGGACCAAGATAGCCTTGATTTGATAGTGCTTGCAACCTTTTTTGGTTCATGTGACCAAGTCTCAAGTGCCAAAGATCTATTTTATCAAATTTAGCTATGCATATAGAAGAAATAGGGAGAAGAGAACAATCATTTAAAACATATAAGCCATGCTTCTTAGTACTAGTTAGAATCAGGTCATTGTTTTTAAAAACATGCATAAAACCATTTTCAGCTTTATAAGAATAACCTAATTCATCTAATGTACCAAGAGATATTAAATTTCTTTTCAAATTAAGCACATATCCCACATTGGTAAGCATTCTAGTTTTATTGTCATGCATTTTTAAAGATATGTCACCTATGCCTTGCACACTACATGAATGGTTATTTCTCATATAAAAAATACAAGATTCTTTGTTACTAAAGTTTTGAAACCATGCAATGTTTGGACACATGTGAAATGAACACCTAGAGTCCATTATCCATTCATTAGCAACAGATGAATTAAAGACAATAAGAACTTCAGTTAAAGCATTAGAATTATTGGTAGCTACAGTTACACTACCCTCTTGTTTCTGTTTCTTTAAGAGATCATAGCAATATTTCTTAATGTAACCTCTTTTCCACAATGATAACATTTTCACTTAAGTTTTTGTTTACCCTTATTTTTTTGTTTTTACCTTTAGTCTCAGCACTCCCAGATTGATCACCATTCCCAGTATTGTTTCTCTTGTCAAATTTTTCTTTAACAAATAAGTTATTACTAGGTTTCTTAGAGGTATTTAACTATAACTCTCTGGTTTTAATTCCATAAATAACAAGATCTAAGCTAGGCACAATTTCAGTATATTGTAAAGCATACTTAACAACATTATAATCATCAGGCAAAGAATTTAACAAAATCATAGTCTAATTGGTATCACCTAAAGCTTGATCAGTACATCTTAACAACAAAGCAAGTCTAGTGAACTCATCAATATTTTCATCCATAAACTTAGATATATTTATTTTAAAATTAAATAACATGTCCTTAAGGTAAACCAAGTTAGGAACATATATAACAGAATACAATGAATCAAGCTTATGCCATAAATCGATAGGAGTATTCATACCATCAACTTTGCGGATAATAACACTATCACTAAGGTGCAGAAAAATGAGGTTATAAGCCTCTTCTCTTACCTCATCAGTTTTTGCTAACTGTTCTGCTATCCATTTCCTATCATTGGGCTCCAATGCAATAACCATTTTATGATGAGAGAGCAAAACTCTCTTTTTTTTTCCAATTACTGAAATCGCTTTTTTTTTTATTGAATGTTCTTATTTCAAACCGGGTTGTGTCATCTTTGCCTTGCACGAAGGTACCCTAAAACCCTAGACACTGATAGAGACTCACACAGTAAACACTTAACTGACAGAGACTCTCATCAAATCCTAGAGAATCAGACCGACTCGAGCAATACATAAAAATAACCATTAGATTTGAATGGCATAGACTCTGATAACTTAAAACCCTAAATCGTGAATACCAGAATAATTGGCTCTGACACCACTATTGGGTCGAGATAAGTCTTAGCCACCTCTAACAATTAGAAAAACAGAGCCATACATACACAGAACAACCAATAGACAAATACATGCATATGAATAGAAAATAATAGAGATAATGCAAAAATGAATATAAGCGATTTACCATAGTTCACCCGTTAATGAGGGCTACATCCATGTTGAGCTCCGGCAAAAAAAAGCTCACTACACTATCAGAAAAAGGGATTACAGCCTCAATATACAAAGTTCACTCCTCATATACACGTCTCACACAATCACTCACTATACACAACAAATATCTCTAATAAAAAATGCCCCATAACCACACAAATACAAGTTCAAGGCTAAACCCTAAAGAGAAAATAATAAAGAGATGGACTGTACAAAGCTATTGTGAAATGAGGAGAAAGAAACCCTAAAAGGAAATATTGATTGGAGGCTGTGTTGCGCAGATCTCGAGGTACTAGAAAGAATAAATAAGGGAAAGCATTGGTGGCGATTTAATCGTGAAAAAGGTAGCATCGACGGCCAGGAGAGCAGTAGGCAAAACGACAAGTAAATCGTATCAGGTGATGAAACGGCAAGGGGGGTTGCCGTTTTAATCCTCTAGCTCATGGGCCCAAAACACCAACTTTTTGGGCTGCCAATGACGATTGCCAAAAGACCTTCTATCCCCTTTTATTCTTCAAGCAAAACGACATTGTTTGAAGCTTCACATAAATCCAACACTAAGCATTTTACCAAAATTATTATCACCAAGGCTAGCAAATATTAGTGTTAGCAACCTTCGCTTTCTATTGAACTTGGTAGAAACCAAAAACCAAATCACAAGTGAGTTATGGGTTAGAATGAATTAGAACAATCTTGATATATATTTTTATACAGAGATATTTAAGGGCAATAACCTTATAAGCTCGATCAAGTCTCTATAAAATTTTCGCACAAAAAGTGAAATACAATTATACCATGAGAAAAAGAAGACTTTCCACGAAGGTTTATAGTAAAACACATAATATTATAGATTCAAAGAAGGAGATCAAATATATAATACACAAGTATATATAATAATTGAAACATGTAGAGCTCAGTTTACATAGATAAACAAGAAACAAACACGACAAAGGTTGTAAAACAATCGAGTTCAAAATGAACAAAAAGCACTCTGAAAAGATCGCTGGAAACCACCAATTACTGTGGCCGGTGGCGACTGGCAGTACATTTACATGGGTGTTAGGTTTAGTTGTAACATCTCGTATCGAGCGATAAGAAGGATCAGAACAACTTACCCTAATGGGCCTACGCGAACTTCCCAAGGGGTTCACCCATCCTTGGATTACCCCAGATTAAGCACGCTTAATTTGAGAGTTGTTTGCCAACATTCAGCCCAAAAGGTATCCAGCTGGTGTTGTTTCCTTCCTTACTGATCCTCGATATATGCTACTCTTATCTGGGCTCTTAGGGTATTACATTCTCCCCCCCTTTGAGCACATGACGTCCTCGTCATGCGACCTTACAACTGGTCCCAGACCTTTTCCCCTTTGGAGACTACCATCCTAGAAGCCTGCCAGGAGCCACTCCTTGATCAGGCCTCGTGTCCCGGCGCCACTCCCCGCCCTTATCGGACCGCCTTCACCAAGGGTCGGCTCTGATACCACTTGTAACATCCCATATCGAGCGATAAGAAGGATCAGAACAACTTACCTTGATGGGCTTGCGCGAACTTCTCAGGGGAGTCACTCATCCTTGGATTACCCCAAGTTAAGCACGCTTAACTTGGCTTAACTTGAGAGTTATTTGCCAACATTCAACCCAAAAGGTATTCAGCTGGTATTGTTTCCTTCCTTACTGATCCTCGATATATGCTACTTTTATCTAGGCTCTTAGGGTATTACATTAGCCAAAGGTTTAAGTTTAGATCTAGGGAGATTTGACCATTGGATCTTACTGATTTTTTGATATGTTAGTCGATGGAGATAGGGGTGTCGTTGTGACCGAAAATTAAATATCAGATCTATGAAAATTCAATTGTTAAATCTAGCCCATTTTAGTGTATGTTAACCCTCTTGAGTTGGTGTTTTTAATGGTAGGCTCTGATCGTAGGAATTTTCAATCGACGATGTCACCGACAACCACTGGTGGCGACGATTGTGATTGATTAGGTTGTTTTTTGCGTCCATACATACATAAATACATATATTTTTATCTATTTATATATTCCTCTTTATTCTACATTAATTTTTTTGGTTAGTTTATGTTATTTTTTTGATGGGGATGATGATGATGATGATGTGACTGTTGAAGTAGAAATTAAAAAATTTGATTTGTTTTTTTTATTGTGTTTTGCATGAGAAGGAGTTTGGGTCTCATTGTAGAGGAGTTCGTAAATTAGTGTTTAAATATGATTTTGTAATTATTTTTGTTCATGTTGTGAACGTCAATATTTAATGTGAAATTTAATTATGAGTTTGTATTGCAGATGTTGAATGTTAAGTTGAATATTAGATTTGTGATCTTTTGAATATTGTGAAGGTTAAAATGAAATTATTGATTAAAATTTGAATGTTAATGAATTGAATTGGTTTGTATTTGTTTTGTGAATTTTTGAAGTGAAATTATTAAGTTTATTTAAGAATTGAATTGTAAATAGTTTTTGTTAATTTTATTTGAATTTAGATATTTATTAATGTGTATATATATTTTAAATTTATATTAAATAAAATTTTAAAAAATTAATTAAATGGAATTACAATTTTTATATGTTAGGCCACGTCTCCCACCACAAGTAATTTAATTTTATTTAATATAAATTTAAAATATATATATACACGTTACTAGTCGCCATTGGCCACCGTAGTTGGTGGTTTCTGGCGATTCAAGACAACCACCCAACTCTTTATCCCCATTAACTAACAGATCAAAAAACCAACAAGATCCAATGGCTGAATCTCTATAAATCTAAATGTAAACCTTTGGCCAAACCCAACACTCGCGTATATACCTTTGCTAAAAATCATTGTTGATAAAATTAAAGACTTATCTCCTTATAGATCGGGGCTGAAGCGAGCATAAGGGACACCAGAGATGTTATTGCACGGGCTGAAGAGAGATAGATGGCCAAAACAACTTGAAGGGACTCAAAAGACTCGGTTGAACGTGCGAGAGAGAGAAAGAGATGGCTGGAACGAGAGGAATGAGCTAAAAAGACTCCGGAGCCTTGGTTGAACACGTGGGGGGAGAGAAAGAGATAGCTGAAACTAGAGGAACGGAGGAACAAGCCAAATGGAAAACAGAGAGAAGGCTAGAATAAGAGGAAAGGTTGCACGAAAGAGAATGTGAGAAAGAGAGAGGTGTAGGAGAAAGAGAGATTTGAACTTTACAAATCAAAAGCTACCCTCCTTTCATTGGACATAACGCGATATCTCTTGGGTGGTTTTGAGTGTGGCATTAAAGATGGTCGAATAGCATTACTCTAGTGAAAGATGGAAAGAGAGAGAGAGAGTGAAAATGAAATTGGGCGGGACTTTAGAAAGAGAAAGGGATGAAAAAAATAAAAAAAATAATATTTTTAGTAAACTCTTCTCTAAAACTTTTTCTACAAGTAGCATTTTTCTAATTCATACCTATAAATACCTTAAGTGTTATTCTTTAATTAAAAGATACCAAACTAAAAATTGGAGACCAAGAATAATCAAATCATTCTAGTAAACTATAAGAAGAGAAAAACTATAAAATGATATTAGTAGCTCTAAACAACAATGGGTTATTCCTTTTGATCAATTTTTAAATTAAAATTTTTTAAAAAAATCACAAACCAATTCGAAAACCCGATGAACAACAAGCCACAACAAGAAGTTCACCGTTGGTCGTTCTACTTGTCGTCAATGCTGCTAGTTGTCATTGCCTCAGATCTAGTCAGCCTCTTTCGTTGTTGCTCGTCGTCTCCACTGGTCGTCGTCGCCTCTGAATTTGGTCACCCTATTTCACTATTGCTCCTTGCCTCCACTTGCCTTCTGCCACGCCTGTAACTCGTTTTCTCCGATGTTGATGGCCGTTGTGGGGGGAAAGAAGAGATGACAATGCTGTCTTTGAAGGTTTTGATCACCACAATTGACGACTCTTTTGAGTTTTATCATAAATTTAGCTTGTATAAAGGCCTTTCACATTTGGATGAGTGAAAATGATAAAAATTAACCATGATTCAAATAAAAAATTTCGTTTTAAACGAAAAGGTGATCCACTGGTAACTAACCAATTTTAACCAAATAGAAAATTGGTTTTATGATGGTGTACTTCTACTGGTAACTAACAAATAAAAAGGTGACCCATTGGCTATTGCAATTGAAAAGTTGCTATACTTTTGCTTGTGTTCAAGGCTTTAAGCCTGTCTGAATTAATTTTAAATAAAATTATTATAAATTTATGTGTATTACGTCAATATATAAGTATTATTTGTCAAATTTATTCGTACACAAGTTTGTGCTGCCTCTATTTTTCTTATTTAGTGTCTTAAATGAGTTTTTTTAAACTTAAAACACTTTTATTAGTCGATAATAAATTTATCTTATACTTATAATAAGGCGGATTAAACCGAATAGGTAAAACGCCTTTTCTGCCCCTGTTGCCTTGTGCTCTTTCTTCTTCTTGACAATCTTTCATCTTCTTCCCACTAGTGTATATAGTACTACAACGCCTGGACCTCAAAGCTTTCACTCTCCCCAAAAATGGGGTATGAAATTGGCCCACTCAAACAAGGGGGACAAAGCAACTTTAATTTAATTATGTGAGACTGAGATGTAACGTACCCTACCCTGTGTTTATTTTTATTATGTTTTTGTAAGTCTATGGACTTTAAAATGTCTCCTCTCATACGTTCTATATTAAAAAGAGGCTCACTTTGTGAAGTGAATCAAGGGCCTGGGCCCCCAACCCCAACGGCAACCAATAAAAGTAAGCACAAAAGCAGCTCATGAAAAGCGAAAACAAGCGACAAACCAGCCACGTGGCCACTTAATGCATCCCAATCAACTTTTTCATCTCTATTTTGAAGTGATTTTTTATCCTCATACTCTTGATAATGTCAGGAGAAATAAATTACAGGTTGAAGATTTGACCTTTACGTAGTGTAAGAATCGAATTCGTAATTTACTAAATTAACACCAATATATTGCTTATTCAATCACTTAATTTATGCCTTAAAACACTTTTTCACCTCTACTAAGAAAGTTTAATATATATATATATATATATACATGTCAAAATCACCACCTAAATTAAAAGAGATATGTTATTTGTATATATGGCCATTTATAGGTGGCTTTACATATGGAAAATATTGTGATAAATTAAAAATATTTTAAAGCTAAATTAAAGTAATTTATCACAATAAATTAAAGAAAAATGAAAAGATGAAGATAGAAGACAAGACTTGCGAGAAATCGACCAAACCCCTTCTTCTTTGCTCTACCCAAACCAACTGACCACTAACCTCCATCAGCGATCTACCTCCCATCACGTTAGCCTATCATTTTGGTTGATCTGTCTCCCGTCAAATTAGTCCATCGTTCCTTGAGACCTCTTCCTCTCTCTCTCCCTCTCCATCTCTTTGTGGCACGGTGGTTCTCCTGATATCGCCATAGCCACTATCTCTAAGCTTCCTGTGAAGGCGTCACTACTGTGAAACCACCAAGCTTCGTCACCGACCTCTCTTTCTCCATCTCTTTGTAGCATGGAAGGCCACCGAATTCACCTCAAGTGGCCACTGATGCCCTTTTTCGATCAATACAACAAGGCCACTATTGCTCGACAATTCAAATCTATCTCCCTCTAATCATTGGTTTTGGATATAAGTCTTGTATTGCAATTAATATTATTTGTACATTGTTCTTCAAATTTTAAAATTGAAAATAACTCCATGTTCTTCAATATTATTTTTTTCAACAAAGAAAATAGCTCCTTGTTTGCTGTCCATTTTTTTTTTTCTTAATCTTTTTACTTATTAAGAATTTATTTCTCAAATTTGGTGTCTCCCTAAATATGTCGCACTCAAAATTTAGGAACAAGTTGATTTATTGTCTCCTCTTGAGACAATTATTCCCTCAAGAGGAGATTAAGGATTCAAACAATGTAACTTGAAATTGCTCGAAATATTAATGAACTTTATGATAGTGTTGAATAAGGATTCGAACAATTCCGATCTCTTCTGGATCCATGTGGGATGTGGCAGACTCCCTAAGATTAACATTGCTAACATCTTTATGGTGATAAATTTTAGGGCAAATTTATTTATTCAACAACAATATACTCTCTTATACATACAAAATCAGTGATTTACGGAGATGTTCTTGAGAGGGAATGAAAAAGGGAGACAGAGCAGGGACTCCACGAAATGGAGGCCCAATATTCCATTCAGAATAAACAGGAGCAAAATGGTCATTTAAATGCTAAGGGCAAAATAGTCATTTACCCCACCACCTGTTAATCAGTGATTTACTTACTCTTCTGTATGCTATTTTGTACAGAATGACTTTTGACAGGTGCAGTGAATTGAGGGGGCCGCTTCATGCTTAATTGGCCTTTAGCTTCAAATTAATTATATATAGGAGTCTACAGTACACACCTCGGCTTCAACAATGCCCTTTCTTTTATTCTCTCTTCTTCCATATATGCCACTGCCAGTAGTACCCTTTCTGATGTTAATTTTGTTGCTGCCTTTTGGGTACTTTTAATTTCGTCAAAACATCTACCCAACTTTAATTGCATGTTATGTTATGGGGAACCAGACAAACATACATTCTGCAGGTCACTAATTATTATTTTTTTATTATTATTATTGTATACTGGCTTAAAAAACAAAAGAAAATTAATTAAAACCTGCAGGATGCAGATGCAAAAACTACAACCACTTCAAGTCAAGCCACAGTGGAACTTGTAGTCACCAAACTAGTTTTACAGAGTTTCACCATATCCGGCCCAAGATATATCCTCTATCTCTCATTCATTTTCCTTTATTTATATGGATGTGTGTGTCTACACACACACACACACACACACACACACACACATCATTATTCTCATTCCAAGTAAGGGTTTGCTTTAGGAAGTATATATATATATATATATTTGGTTGCACAAGGCACAGGCAAAATGAGAGCGAGAGAGAGAGAGAGTAGCCAACCTGTTTTGGAAGAACAGTAGCACAATAACAATGCCAACCTGTTTTGAAAGAACAATACCACAATAACAATTAATTCCATACACCAAATCTGTAATTAACAGGGAGAGAGAGAGAGAGAGAGATTGATTGAGCCGTCCCGCCAATATCACTACCAACGCCGCCGCCGCCGCTGCCGCAAGTGATGGAAACAGGAGGGAGGTGATTGCAAGTTGTGAAGCATTTTGATTTTGGACATGGAAACAAGTGGTTAACTTCTACTTCAGAACTAACCCAACCCTGGTGGAAACAGCCGGCATCGATCACAGGCAAGCAACCCCTCGTTGATTATGAGCTTCAGCCGCCGCCATCGGCGGAGCCACCACCGCAGAACATCATACCACCACGAAACAGTATATATATATAAAACAAAAGGAGGGTTTTCTTGCTGAAAGAAACTTGGTTGGTGAACATATCTCTAATAGCTTTCTAATTCTTTCCAAAGCCTGTAATGGATCGATCTTAGACGGATATTTTGTCCTGACCCAAGAGAGACGCAGTGGGTGGAATGAGAAAATCAAGGAGTGTGAACAAGGCCTGGGCCTTTGATGTTGATGGGTACTCGATCGTGTCGTGTCATGAAATTAAAACATAAAAGGTTGGTTCTTGCTTGAATTAATAATACAAGTCTCTACGATTTATTTTTTTTTATCAAAATCAAACACACTAGCGATCAAGAACTGCGCAAATACGATAATTGCAATAATATGAGAAAATAAAATCAAGATGAGTGAGATTGTCTTCTTTTCTTATCCACAAAAGCCACCAATACACAAGTATATTTAAGACAAGTAAAATGATAAATAAAAATTATTTTTACGCCACCAATCTCTTAATTATTAAAATTCATCCTAATTAATTATATTTGAACAATCCATTACTTAAATAATTAAATTCTAAATTGTGTAATTAAAAAAAAATTAAACAACTAACAATCATTTAAATTTTAAAGAATTAAAACTTAAAATTTTTAAAATTCACTTAATAAATCTATTTTATCGAATTACTTCAATCTTGATTGTTGATTAAATTATTAACAATATCAATCATGTACTCTAATTTATTTATTAATCTATGTACATATCTAACAAATTTATTCAAATAACATAACATGAAAATATTTATCATAAATATAATCAAAGATTGCACATATAATCAAATAAATATTTTCTCCTATTAACACATATTTTTTGTCCAAGAGTCTATTCCTTACTTATCTCTGTCTAGCATCATAAGAAATATCAAATCATGTAAGTGCCGTTTAAGTAACTACAAGCATTAAGTTTAGAAGAAAATAAATATAGTCAAAATAACAATTACAACTAAAAATTAAGTAAACTAACAAAGCCTTTAAAATGACTTTTCCGATAGTAACCAAAGTTAGTTGATTGGAGATTTCAAGATCTAGATTAAACTATCCAACTGGCTAGAATAAGTCATAGTTAACACACTTAGAAACTATTGGTCCCTTAACCAGGGCCGGCCCAAGACCCAGTGAGGCCCTAGGCGAATTTTTTTTTTTTGGAGGTCCTAATTTATTTATTTTTTTTGTAAGAGGGGAGGTGATTTGTTCTGTGTATGGGTTGGGGGGAGGGGGGGATTTTTTTGAGGGGCCCCAAATTCTGTGTGTGCGTGTGTGAGGGAGGGGGGGAGGGATTTTTTTGGGGCCCCAAATTCTCTGTCTGTGTCTCTGTGTGAAGGGGGGGAGGGGGCTGTTTGGGGCCCCAAATTTTGGGGGGGCCCTAGGCATAGGCCTCAGTGGCCTATGCCTTGGGCCGGCCCTGCCCTTAACACACGATGGCCACTCAAGAGAGAGGTGAATTGAGTGCTAAAAACTTATTAAATTGAATTCTTCCTTTTTTAAAACTCTTAAGTTTTTCTTATACAAATAACATATTTATTATAAATATATATGTTGTTTGAGAGTGATAGTAATATAAATACACAAACAACAATAATTAACACAAGAATATATAGTTGTTTGATGTCTCCAACACCTACTCCACTCTCTCAAGGTCAACCTGACACTTGAGGTTCCACTATAATCACACATAAGTTTTTCAATAAGCTCACCTAGGAAACTTTTACACAATACCGAGGTTTTTCCCTTATCTCACCCTGAAAACCATCACAACACACCTAGATTACTTGGACTATATGGATATAAGTATAATGAAAAATATACAAGGCAAATGAATAAATATAATAATACAATTTTTACCACACTTAGAGAGAATATCTCTTTTGCCTTGGTCTTCGAAGATTTATCTTTAATGCTTGAGCCTTAGATTGCTTAAAATAGATGCTTGAGAACTTGGGTGTGCTTTAAAGATGTAAGATTTGATAGAGCATTAACCTTCTCCAAAAATTTCTTCTTGATATTTATAATGGAGCTCTCAAACAACCTACAAAGTATAGTTAGAAAAAATTCGACTGTTGGAATCTGACAGTCGACTGTTCTAACCGACAGTCGACTCCACGACACCCATAGTTGACTCTCGACATCGACAGTCGACTCTTATTGGCCTACAGTTGACTCCTAATTGACTAGCCAAAAACTACTCTTGCCTACCTCGACTCTGCATAACACACAGTCGATTGTCCCTCACTGGGAGTCGATTCTCAGTCCAGATTTTCAGAAAAATTAAATTTGTTTTGATGATACAAACCATAACATGTATTCATAACAACATATCAAAATTTCATTAGAGAATTTAAATATACTAAAAATAGTTTTACTAAAATTATATTTTGTTAAATATTAAAATACACAATAGATTGATTGGAGCAACTTGTCTCAACAATTTCTCCATTTTTGGTGATAACAAAAACACTAAAATTTTATAAAAATATTTTTGTAAAACAACTCCCCCTAAGTTTTGTACTAATTGCTTTCCCTAACTAAAACACTAATTGCTTTAGGAAAGAAAATAATTTTATAAAAAAAATACCAATAAAATAACAACCACAAAGGTTGTTCTTTTTTTTCAAAAACATGAACCAAGGTTTTTCAACGAAAGACCATTTTCGAAAGGTTTTCAACGAAGAACCATTTTAAGAAAAACATTTTTTCTCTCCCCCTTACAATTGACCTCCCCTTCACTACATATTTCTCCATCTTTTTTGAAATCATTAAAAAGAGAAATATAGGAAAAATAATAAAGTAATGAAGCACAAGGGATCAAAGCATGTAGAGTATGACAAATAAGTAGGAAATAGCAGCCAAGCAATCCAATCATATATACTAGCCAAAAAAAATAAGAGATCAATTAAAACAAATGGTTAGAAAGAAATTTTGTATGCCTTTGATTTGAAACAAATAAAAAATTTTGATACCAATTTAAAGTTGATACCAATTGAAACATTAAGGTCAATTGTTTGAAATTACATTGCTAATAAAATGATTAATACCAATTGAAGAAAATATACATCATTACCAAACATGTTGATACCAATTAATGACAATATATGATACCAATTGCTGAAATAATGTAAACTTTTTCAAACCAATTGTTGCAAAAAAGAAAAAAAATATCCTCTTAATGTCACTTGTTGACGAACAATGAAATAAATTAAAACAATTGATAAAACAATGAAGTACTAGGACACCAATTGATTTTAAGAAACATATTTAGGCATACTTATATTTAGAAAAAATGGAAGATAAAAATTGATCCATTAATCTCATTTTCTCCCGAAGACTTCAGGAGAGTCGACTTTCGAAAATAGATAGTTGACTTTCAAATGACAGTCGACTGTAACAATGAAATCTTGAAAGAAACTTCCTCCTTTTAAAATATATGTCAAAAACAATTAACAAAACATATACCAATATATTCTATAAGACCTAATACACACATAAATGAAACATTTAAGCACGTAAAACACACAACACATTTAGACCCTTTCAAAAAAATAATTATTCTAGAAAATAGGAACTAAATTGTTCAAAACTTCATTTTTCTTTCAAATGAACCAATTTTGCTTGCATTGAATGATTCCAAAAAATATATCTATCACAATAGGTCATGCAAGTTGGATCAACAATGAAAATGAGGGTTTTCTAATAAAATCCCAAAGAATTTCAAACATTTAAACACCATGGGATAAAACCTAGACAAAAAATATGAAAATTTTCATTAAGCCCAAATCTTTTATATGCCACAAGATGATTTTCACATTTTAAAGCATTTAACAAACTTAGATTTCAAACCATAATAATTTTAGAATTTAGGAATGAGGTGATTACCCAAAAACCAAACCTCTCCTATTTCCATTAATCCATTGGCTTTCCATCTTATTTTTGAGAATGATGTCTAAACTATAGAACTCCTCACCTCTCTTGTGCCATGAGTCTCCGCTTAAACAAACATAACATGTTCCACTATAACCACACCTAGGTTTTCCAATAAGCTCACATAGGGAACTTTTACACAATACCGAGGTTTTTCCCTTACCTCACCCTAGAAACTATCACAACACACCTAGATTACTTGGGGCTCTAAGAGGCCACTCACAATCCACAATTAAACTGATTACAATACAATTGTAAGTTCAACAATCTTCGACAAATATGGATATAAGTACAATGAAAAATATACAAGACAAATGAACAAATATAATGATACAATTTTTACCACACTTGGAGAGAATATCTCATTTACCTTAGTCTTCAAAGATTTATCTTTAATGCTTGAGCCTTGGATTGCTTTAAATAAATGCTTGAGAGCTTGAGTGTGCTTTAAAGATGTAGGTATTTTTGTCTTCTCTAAAAATACCTTTTTTATATTTATAATGGAGCTCCCAAACGACCTGCAATGGCTAAAAAAAATTCGATCATTGGAGTTTGGCAGTCGATTCCGCGACACCCATAGTTGACTCTTGACGCCGACAGTCGACTCTCATTGGCCTATAATCGAGTCCCAATCAACTGGCCAAAACTTGTTCTCAACTTTCTCGACTTTATAAAACACACAATCGACTATCCCTCATTGGGAGTCGACTCTCAGTCCATATTTTCAAAAAAATTAGATTTGTTTTGCTAATACAAACCATAACATGTATTCATAGCAACATATCAAAATTCCATTAGGGGATATAAATATACCAAAAATAATTTTACTAAAATTATGTTTTGTTAAACATCAAAATACACAATAGGTTGATTGGAGCAACTTGGCTCAACAGAAACGTCTAGTTTCTCCCCATGTCTTAGAAATTGGAGAATGTGTCTTGTCGACATTAAAGGGAATATTGATATCTTAAAATAAGTAGAGTAGTGACAGGGTACTCTTAGTCGATGCTTCCCTATATGAGAGTACGAATGGGGTCACTTCTATGAGAACTGTTCAATGGTTTGGGTTCTCTAAAGCTCTCATGAAACCTAAAATATTGTCTAGGACTAAAATGGACACAATCATATAGAACTCAAGGGGTCAAGACAAGTTGTGTGTGATGTTTATTGTCTCGATTTACCTCCAAAAGGATAGTTCAAGAGCCAGTCTCACTATTTCTTCGATAAGTCCGATAAATACTCACTAAGGAAGGTTTTAGTTCAAAAGATACCTTGTTGATGCATAACTTGTCTATTTGTTCTCAGTGACTCCATGTCGATTTTGTGTGTTTTCCGCACACACGCACTTATGTGGGGGATTGTTGGAAGTGAGTGTGTATGGTTTTTTTATTCTTCCGTGTCTAGTCCTCAAGTTCTTCTAGTCTTACTTGGTCCCCAAGGTCTTTTAGTTTTGCTTAGTCTCTAAGTTCTTCTTTGCTTGGTCCCCAAGTTCTTGGCTTGGTCTCCAACTTATTCCAGGCCATATATATATTTCTAAGCTTCTTTAAATTTTTTACAACTTGGTCTTCTCAAGTTTTCTGTCATTGAGAACGAGTATGTCATGAGTTTTGCTTGCTCCGGTTGTTTGTGGTTGTCGTTCACCGGAGATGTCGTTTCATCCTACTGAGACAGTCGCTGTAATATGCTTGTCGACAGTGTGGGGTGCTAACTATCTTCAGGACAATGCTTTGCGTGACTCGACCTGCTTTTTCTCCTTCGACTCCTCAACGTTCCAGTTGTGGTGCTTGTTGTTACGCTTCTGTTTGATCATCTTCTTCGCTTTGTTGTTTGGTCTGGTAACATTTGTTATTGTTCAATTGTTATTATTGTTTATAAGTTTGAGTTGTTATTTAGAAGTTTCTATTATTATTTATATTCGTGTTCAAGTTGCTATAGTTAGAAGTTAAGCATTGTAGTTACGTTTTATATATTGTAGTGGATTGGAATTGATTCTCTTGTATTGGGTGAGTTATTACCATGTAATCTTCATATATATATATATATATATATACTCTCTGTATCCTAACAAAAGTACCCATAATCAAACTCTAAAACCTAGAAATAAAGAAGAGATCAACAATTAGGTTAAAAGCTTGAAATTGTTTTATTGAATATATGAAACTAAAGATAGGGCTATTAGGGTATGAGATAATTATAGTGGGAAAGATTATAATACTAACTCTAATAAGAATAGTATTAATAATTTGTTGGCACATATGATAAAGTGTAAAGTAAATCCAACCAATTAAAAGTAACTTAAAAAACATAAACAAAGTTAAATTTTCAACTCATGTAGTGTTTGTTAAAATAAGTAAGATAAGATTATAAATATAATTTATCTGTAATGTTCAAGATAAGTTATCCGAAAAGGGGGAAGAAAAAATTAAATTTATCTTGAAAATTCAAGATAAAAAGTTATGTGACTTTTTTTTAGAAAATTTAACAAATATAATAAAAAAACTTTTGTTCAAAATGCTTTTTATATCTTATCTTTTTTATTTATATTTTAGTTAACAAACGCTATTTCAAGAGAGATAAAGGTCATGAAAAGAGGTACACTTTCATGTTAAAAATTTGAACAAGAAGCTATTAAGGAGGCAATAACTTCCATGATCATTGTGGATGAACTTTATTTTAAATTTGTTGTGTATCTTGATTTTAAACATTTGGTATCAATTGCATGTCCTTAGAGTTCACATTTCACCATTGCACGTTATTGTTTTTAACTTTATATTAATGAGATTTTAGAGTTGGAGAATTTAAAACATCTTACGTTAAAAAGTTTGTACTATCAGTAACACTTAGATTTCAATTCAAATGATTAATTACACATTATTTTTCATCATATGGGTGAAGGCTACGAGGCTATTGACAAAGTTGTTGAAGTGACTTTAATGAATTGAGAACTTGAGACAAGAGTAAAGTTTCAACCATTGCCATCGATAATGCTAAATCAAATGATATTGTTTGTTCACACTTGAAGAAGAAACTTACATAAAGAATGGGTTTTATATGCGAAAAATACTAAATCAAATGATATTGTTTGTTCACACTTGAAGAAGAAACTTACATAAAGAATGGGTTTTATATGTGAAAAATACATTCATACACACAATTCATTGCTCATATTATTAATTTTATTGTATGAATAGTTAAAAATGAATAAACAAATTTATTAGTAGTGTCGGTGTAATGGTAAAATGTGAGATAATCTCTTAATAGATTGTAAAGATTTAAGATATGTGTACTTAAAAAAATTATTGAAAATGAGATCTTGTTATCCTTGAAGCTACATGGAATTCAACATATATAATGTTGAATACAACTTAAAATAAATAAATAAATTAAGAGAGCATCTTTGAGAAGTATAGGAAACAAGATCCATTTATGCAATATAAGTAATGATGATAATCATGGGGGGGGGGGGGGGGTGTCCAAGTAAGGATCATTGGAATTGGAAAGTTGTTAGAAATTTGACTACTATGTTAGTAAACTTTTATTAATGATGATAATCATGGGGGGTACTGAACTGGATATGCTTTTATGGCTTTGCTTTGTATTATAAGGATTACTTTGTTTGCAATTCCCTTAGTTCCTGTAACTTGCAATTACCTTGGAGGTTGAAGTTGAATGTTAGATCCTCAATCCTTTCAATATTGTGGAAGTAATAATGAAATGATTGATTGAAATTTAAATATAAAAAATTAAATATTAATTTGGTTTTATTTTGTGAATTTTTTAAATCAAATTATTATGTTGAATTAATAATTAAATGTTAAACAATTATAGTTAATTTTACTTGAATTCAAATATTTATTAATGTAGGTGTATATTTATATATATATTTTTTAAATGCATATTAAACAAGACAAAAAATTATTAATTCGATTTAAATTATGTCAATCGGTCTTTGATTTTCAAAATATTTTTTTTTATTTCAATCTAATCTAAACCCCTAATTTTCATCATAAAAAAAATCAAGTCAGCTAAGTCAGTGATATTTTAGGTTTAAAAAATGATATACATCTATTATCCTTGATTAGGAAAACCTATTATAAAAAAAATAAAAAAAAGAAGAAAATGAGTAGACTTTTTAAGATATTATAATACCAAAAAAAGTTATTATATATTATTCTATTTATTATGCATTGGTTATAAGCGACACCTCAAGGGGCAGCATCACAAAAATCCAAAAACCCCACCTTCCAGCTTTTCTTCATTTATTTTTAGTAATATATATATATATATATATATAAAATTAATAATTGAAAATACTTACAGTTACATAGACTGACAATATATAGGAGGTAGCAGGAGATGATGCACTGCTTTTGAGCTTTTGTTTTCGAGAGCTGCGGCCACTCTTCAGTCTTCAATCCGCACAAAATTCCCATATTCGGATCTGAAATAATAACTGAACAAACTAAAATATACATTAAATTTTTTTATTTTTAAATAAACTAAAACATAAAATAAAAAAAATCAATTTTATGATTGATAAAAAAAGAGCCGGCCATGGTGAATTTGATGATGTACTTCAAAGGTCTATTATTTATAATAATCATAGTGAGACAAAAGGGGCAGCAGAAAGGCAGGGACCCCATTCATTACAAGTAATTATCACTTCAAACAGATATAGAAGAAAACTTTAAAAATCAATACAACGACGACAAAAGAGATGGTCATTTGCTCCTCACCTGTTTGTTTATTTGCGTACTGAAAGAGCAATATACAAACATTGTGAACTTATCAAAGTAATTGCTTATAAAGAATTGAAATTTAACATGTCCTAGGCAAGCAACCCATAATTGTTCTCCTTCGTTTTGAGCCCCAGCAAACATCAAACTTACCAATCTTTCTCTTCATCCCAAGATAACCTTGACAGTTTGGAGCTCCACAGTTACACCTTACCTCAGGCCCAAACTGCACAAATCTACAAAGGCAAACCAAACAACTATTTAGACATGTCTACAGCATATGCTCCCTATTCATGTTCGGATCACTACGTTTATATTCACTTCAAATACTATTAAATAAAAACATTCCCTTTGGTGTTCATGAAAACAAAACAAATTTACATTTACCAAACAAGCAGGTTGCAAGGAGGACATAAAATACAAAGTGTGAAATTCATAGAAGAGGGTGAGTTGGAACATAAATTTTAATTATAAGCAGGTTGCAAACATCAAAAGCAGGAGCAGAACAAAGAAATTTAACAACAGCAACATATCCAGCCTTTATCCCACTATGTGGGGTTGGCTATTTGAATTCTAGAATTTAATCAAGAATGAACAATGTGAAAGAATTTAATCAAGAATGAAGTAGAGAGAGAGAGAGAGAAGTTAGTCAAAATAGTTACCAGAGCAATTTTGCTAAACAGCTTATGTTTCCTCCCTTAGGCCATACAATCTATATAATCTTTCTTTCTTTTGTCCCTTCTCTGCTAACTCACAAACCATATTACCATGCAAGGACTGTTTTCTTTAAGTTTCCCATGACATATATGTTGTCTCCATATTGGGGACCCAGGAAAAGGTCCTAAACCAGAAGAGACACGTTTATCTTGCAAAAAAGGACCTTTATGCTAGCATTTCAATTTTCGACTGAGATACTAAAAGAACTAAAAATCAAATCTGGTCCCAAGGAGACCCTCACACTTACCACCAGTCCTCCTGTTGAGGAAGAAATGAGACAGAAAGTAAACAACAATAGCATATCAATGGGCAGGGCAAGGTACATAGATTCTAACTTGCCAATAATCCCTATCTTTGGCTATATCTTTTGCAAGGTCATTATAACACATTATGTCTAAGAATTTCCAGCTTAGCTTTTTTTGATCTTCCTGTACCACTATTGGTAAAAACTTTTCCATTATATTCACTCTCCTGACATGAGCATGCATCAGTCTTCTACTCACATGAGCAAATCATTTTAATCACATCTAATACAACCTGGCCACTCTAAACTTACAAGGAAAAGAGGCAGAAGCTGCAGAAAATAAATTCCAATAAACAAATATCAAAAGCAAAAGGCGGTGCATTGTAAGAGTGGCAAGTTTAAGCACATGAATTAGATGATCAGTAGAAGGGAAAGCAACGCAGGCCCACATAACCAATGCATGCATATTCCTCTACTAATAATCCAAGTGCAAGAGCAGTTGCTTGCACTTTTTTAGTAAGAAGAAATTTCGTAGTAAGAACTTTCAGGCACCTTGCACTGGATGATTAAAACAAATATGTTCACTGCCTATTAAAGCTAGCTTTTCCTCTTCCTTCACTTGTGTAAATGCTTTAAGATATAAAATTTGAGTTCGTCAATTTCTTTAGCATCAGCATTTTGTTACTGTGAGTTCAAACTGTAGTTATCTGTCCTATTCTGAACCAGCCAATACACACCATACCAAGAATATAAGTATCTAATAATAATAACTCAACTCTTCAAGAACTTACATAAATGATTTGACTGATTGTAAGATTGGATTTCTACATGGGGCAAAAACCATGTGTATGTAGCACGTAATATTAGTTATTGACTAGTTCATCAATGTTGTCGTGAGCCTTAATCCCACTATTTGGAGTTTCAGCTGCATGAGTTCTAGATATATGATGATATTTTCTCCATATATATAATTAGTTACTGACTAGTTATACTTGTATAGAGAAGAAAAAATACATCTAACTTGGTCCCAGTTGCATGCAAAGTAAGTTACATATGGAGGAAAAAGAAGGTAAATTTAATTTGGTCACAATTGCATGCTAAGTAAGTCTCTTGCACCTGCTCACTTGTATGCCCTAATTGAATACAAAAGTGCAAGTAGATTGACAGTCTGACTAAACATGCCAATCATATCTTCACATGCACAAATGCATGCTCAATTTCATCCTTTGCCACAATCCAGTATTTATAAGAATAACAGTGACAAAAAAAGGAGGGGGGTGTGGAGAGACAAAACAACACACCTTAATAAAAGAATTATCGAAGACACAGAATAAAATAAAACATACCGATAATCATATGTCAGTGGTTCCCCAATATTAATACATTTAGCAGCAAAGACACCAACACGTGTCTCCCCGTCCGCTTGCCTTCAAAAAGAAACACATAAAAAGGTTAGAACCTGTTTATGCAAATCAGTGAGATTTTAATATGATTTAAACATTCTTGAATCCATTCTTACTACCACAAAAACAGTATTATAGGCAAGCCAATGCCCAGTAAATATATACATGAACTCTCAGATAATGTCAACGGATCATCCAATATAACAATAATACAAGATCTCATGTGAGCACATTAAATCTATTGTGAAAAACCAATTATGGGGAACTATAAGGTCCAACACAAAATGGAACTAAGAATTAAGAGACCACCTCTAGATTCTACCCTACATCAACCATGTGTCTTAATACATTTTTCCAGAAAACAAATAGAAGATGAGCTCATATGTTATAGATGCTCAATGATGTTGAAATTTCTAGCCTCCAGCTACCTTCACTCTACAAGATTAGTAAACGTAGTCTCCATATAGATGTAGCAGAAACTACTCTGAATAAACCTACCTACCCCTAAACATGATTTGTGAACAGAGGAACTGTCTTTAAAGGACCTATCCAGGTATATAATGAAAGGTGTCAGAAAAGAGGGAATTGCAATCCCATTTATAATTATACAAGAACAAGAATCAGAAGCCCAAATCCCACTGGGTGCGGAATTCCATTTATGTTCCTTTTTAGGGGGTGGGGGGAAGAAATCCCTGATAACTGTCAAACAAAAATAAATTGATAAAAAAATCAATAAAAACAAATCCATTCCCCTAAAAGAGAGAAAACAAGAATGCGTGATGAGAAACAAGTAGAACCACCTTGAAATGAGAAGACAAGGTTTGGAGCATAAACTCAATATGCAGCAGCTCCAATTGGGAAATCAGATCTTTCTAAAACTAACATAAAGTAATTGCAAAAGAGATCAAGACTAACCACTTCTCCAGTTTACAGTTAGGATCACAACTATGGTTCAGAAAGCGAGAAGAATTTCCCTTGAAAGTTGCATCAATTATAAAGTCTTTTCGAATTTCACACATGTAGAAGTTTTTATCGCCATTGTACTTCATGTCCCACAGCCTTTGTTCACAAATAGCATCATCAATAACTGCAAATAAAAAAAATTATTTAGAACATATAAATTGACAGAAAGAGGAACTGCATGCAAAAATTTAAATTCCAATATAAAGAAAAATTTCAATTATCTGATTTCAGAAGTTCAAAGAAACACACTTTGATACTAAAAGCTGGAAACAGAAAGTGGAACATCACAATGTCTGCATGCTGTCGAAATAATAATAAATTGTAAGAATTGTGAGTCCATGAATTCCATGTCTGGGAACGTTAGGAAAGGTTTATCAAAACTTTATGGATTTCCAAACAGAAATATAATGTACTGTCTACATGCTAAATAATAGTTCCAACCTGCAAAGATGGGAAAACATGTGAAAAAAAAAACCATTTAAATTGAATCCTATTCACATGTACTTCACACAGAAAGTTGTTGATCAACTATAAATAACAAGATAATATCATTAAGAGTAACCATAAACAGCCAACAACATGTAGTCAATAGAACAATGTTAAAAAGATCATGAAGATACCACCATTTATACTGAAAAAAGGGGTACACTCTAATACATCTCTAGTAAAAGATAAATAAAATTACCTTCCCCAATATACTCTATCACAAAATCCCCTTTATTAATGGATTCAGCTGCTTCTACTCCCCACCCACAAAGTTCAGTCTGCAAAGGATATAACCATGCCATATTAAATAATTAAAAAAATAATTACTATGTTTAAGGAAGACCTAGATGAACAGCCAAATGTTATACTAAGGAAATTGAGGAGACCATAAAGCCAAATTTCATACCTTAACAATTTTGATTTTCTTTTCCTTTCGAAATGGTCTGTTTGAACACAATTCAGAGCAGCGACAAGCCTTTGAGCAGCTTATACACTGAACCCTGTTAATCATACATTTATATTACAATACGTTGATCTACCAATAACCCAACAAAGAAAAAAGAAATCCTTAGTGCACAAGGCATCCTGCTTTTTGAGGGTTGGGGAAGGGTCATTTTTGTTTACTGCCTCGCTTTTGCTTAGCAAAGAGGTTGTTTCCATACTGATGAATGGATAACAGATGAAGTTAAATGCAGTAAAGTCAAGAGACAAGTTCACAAAATTTCACCCCCCAGAATGAGTTAAAAATGTTCTTGAATGCTACACATGACTGATACCTAAGTTTAAATTCCATAGTTCTATTAGCATAAATTTGTCCATGGCCCTGACATGCAGTCTACCTTCTCCCTTGGAGTTCAAGGGGAACAAAAAACCATTGTGTGGTTTACATTTGGGAAATTACATTTCTCAAATCACAAGATCATTTATACACCAGGATAAAGAATCATTATATAATGGAAGAGGCCGTGCTTAATTTCGTTGTTAAATTGAAAATAAGCCCTCATAAATGATGTCCAGATTTTTGCACTAGGACCAATTATCAGGGAATTGACAACGGAACTGGAAGCCCAACTGTAATATGATTTGTTGAGACAAAATCACAATGTACTGGAACAAGATACCTGCAAACACAATCTTCAGAGCATTGACTTGAACTGCAATTCGTGCATCCAATGTCAACATCAACGTCACTTCGTTTTTTCTTAATAAGGAAGACATCTAAACCAGTTAAGGAAATTAACTCCATGGAATACTAATAAGTAATCCAATTCAAGCAAATAAATTTTAACCAGAAAAGCAGAAACGGATTTGACCACATGAAGATGTTAGAAAATTTCAGTACTTTCACAAGGGCAGTTTATATGACTTAATCATCACCCCAAAGAAAATGTCAAATAGATTAAATTAAATTAAACAAACGCCAGTTTAGGATACTACGCCTGATGTGCACATAATGAGGAGCCTCCATTTTGTTCTCCAGCATTTCTTTTCCATTGACGTCAATCTTGAACTCCTCCTCAACATATGGTAGTGGCAAGTGACAAAATATTTCCTAAATTTGAGAGGTCAATAAGTTCAGTCTTAGCAAATAATTTATGCAAAACATCTATAGAGGTGCAGGGTTGTGTTTCCATATTGTACTTGTTGGTTTCACCATGTCAACTAAGTTATGGAACACAACTATATCAATTATCTTCATTCACCACCATCTCATGAAATTTCTCCATATGAAGATGGTGTTCAAACTTCATTCCATCATTACTCCGCCAGGGGATATTATCCACTGCCGGTCCCAAACCCAGATAAAGGAGGAGGGTTGCGTTAGGTAGCCGACAGCCAGCGTAAAACCTAGTCAGATCCAAATATGAATTCTAGACAAACTATCTGTTGGGATGTAACCCACATAGAAGTCTAGAATTCATGTAGCCAACCCCACATAGTGGGATAACGGCTGGATATGTTGTTGTTTTATCTATAGAGGTGCAATAAAACAACACAGTGCATTTTTTAGGCTTCCCAATAAATTGTAGCATGATTTGGATATTATCTTAGTTTTGAGTGAGACTGCATTCATGGAACCCGGAAATCAAGAATGTTGTTTTTTCATAATGATACTACTTTTTTTAATTTTAAGAAATACAGTTAGCACCTAATCAATTAATGTAGTTTTAAGCTTAAAAAAACAGAGAAGGGATAAGGAAAAAAGAAAAATAATATTTTCCTCACTGTACACTCAAACAATAAGTAATAGAATGTTACAACTCTCACCTCTATATCTTTCAGTGGAACTGCACGCTGCTCATGCAACAAGATACATCAGTCCTGTCAACCATCCTAATAAATAAAAAATATGAATAAAATAATAAAACCTACACTAAAAGCTTGATTATCTAGAGTTTAAATGCAAGAAGTCCATCCAACATCATCAAACAATCAGTTTCAGAAGCTTAATAAGAGGAATAAATAACTTAAGAAATAAAGTATTGAAGGTCATGACTTCAAATAAACTAAACTCTGTATGAAAATAGACTACCAGCAGAAATAGTTGCCTAGAACCTTTTTTATGTGTCAATAATATAATTCAAATGTGTGAGGATAAAACAACAATGCAAAGAATTCATAATGAATGCTGCAACCAAATAAATAACTAGACAATTGTACAAAATGGCATACAAGTCAAATGGAGAGAGAGAAAGAGAGAGAAGAAAGAGGAAAGAAATGACCAAAGAACTCAAAAAAGTGGATCAGCATAGCATGTTTGTGGACATTTACTGAACTTGATACTGAGGCCAAGTCCTGGCCAATGACTCAAGGAAAAAGTAATATGGTTAGAAATTAACATTTCTTTTTTTTTTTTTTGTTAGGTAAAGGAAAAAAAGAAAAATGAAAATCAAGGGGAGGGGGCTGTGTGTGTGTGTGTGTGAGAGAGAGAGAGAGACTTGAGCAGAAATCAGCAATTGTGTTCAATGCCTATTAATAGGCTAAATTTTAACTAAAGGGTAAATAAAATAGTTGGCCCCTCAACTTTATGCTCTATAACAAAATAGCCCTTGTACTTCATTTTGTCTTATAACAACCATTAAACTTTTAATCTTGTTACAATTTAGTCAATCTTTAAAAATTTCATCAAACTTTCTCAAAACAACTCTCACATTGCAAATATATAAAAGAAAGAAAAACAAAAAACAAAAAAATGGTTGACAGCAAGAGTCACCTAACACTTTGAAGATTCTGTGCAAATATATATAAAAAATTTCAAATATATATGAAAATTTGCAATAAATTTTTCTAGGCAACGAGAAGAATCTTTTCAATTTTGACGGGAAATTTTTCAAGAAATTCAAGGAAAAGCAACTTCAAAGAAAACCAAGTGATTTCCAAAGAAGAATAAAGAACCCAACAATGTGTTCTCCCAACACTGGGTCTGTAACAAACAGTTACCAGCAATGGCTGCTAGCAATTGCTACTTCTATTTTTTTATTTTGTATTTTTCTTTATTTTACACATCTGTCACATTACAATTCTTTGGTGGAATTTTTACAAGGGACTAAACTATAACAAGATTAAAAGTTAATGGTTGCAATAAGACAAATTAAAGTATAAAGACTAATTTGTTACAAAGCATAAAGTTTAGGGACCAATAATGTTATTTACCCTTTAACTAAAAGATAAATACTTTAGTTACAATTATATCAAAATAAGTAAAAACAAAAGATAAAAATACAAAATACAAAATTTAAGTACTACTTAAATACTAATATAAAAAATTAAAATTCAAAATTTCATTTTTATCATCAAGGGGTGCAACCTCTATACATTAGGTCTATAAAATCAAACAAAAGTCTTTCATCAAATGCATATATCCCTGACAGACCTACAAGATTCACTCATCAGAAATAGAGATACCATGCTGATGAAGGAAAGAAGAAATTGACCTTCTTCTCAAGCCGCCAATCAATGGGGTGCCTCCAACAAACAGCTCGACCTGGTTGATCCTTTAAATGTATCACACCCTCTGGAAATGCAGCACATCTGTCATGTGATGCTACGGTACATCTGACACACCTCCAATAAGATTTTTGCTTGCACAGGAAGCATGCCTGTTCATAAAAAGATGTCACATACACTAGCAAGAAATAGAGAAGCTAATAATGCACACCAGTGTAAAAATTAAACCCTAATGCACATCAGAAGTGAAATATCATGAACAACATGAAAAGAAAATATAGCAAAAAGAATAATTTCATTGAAGAGAGGATCAACACGTGCGTGTGTGTGTGTGTGTGAATATATATATGAAATGAGATATTCATTCAGAATTTATAGATAAAGAACGTATGTTTGCAAACTTCGGATAGGATAAACCTTCCTCCAGATCTTCTAAATTGTTAAATTATTTTTTCAAACACAAAAAAAGGGGTTTTTGACAAGTAAAAAGTAGCCAATTTACTGTGAATAAGAACTGTAATATTCATTAAAGGTTGTTGAGTTGTATACAGAGATAATTAGCATTATGTCATGACATTTGTATAAATGTGTTCCATCTTTTAGTTTGTAAGATAATAGAAATTCCTCTCTTCTCTTAGGTTTTTCTCTCCATATTATTTTCTCACATGGTATTAGAGCCACCGATGAGAAAACCTCAAGCCAACGCTATGTATCTTTTCCAACGGTTTCCAAACCCTCTTTTTCTCTCTCCTTGCCGCCGTTGTCAAGGCCGGAACTCCATTGTCCGGCCACCAATTCCCAAAACAACTGCCACCATAGGGTTCGCCGTCATCAGATCAATCAATCATCGGAGACCCATTGTCGTTGGAAGTCTCACACACCACTGCGAACTTCCTAACCCGTTGTCACACGCCGATGCGTGGGATCGCGTGTCTCACCAGAATTTTGTCTTCTGTTTCCCAGCACTTCTCAATGTCATTGCCTTACCTTTCGCAATCGTCGGATCTCACAACCAACAGCCATCCGCCATCAAATCTCGCAGCCCCTGCCACTGTCTTCAGATCCAACGGTTATCGCTACTGTTGCCATTACCCAAGTTTACTGCTATTGTTGCCATTACCCAAGGCTTCCACCACCTCCATCAGTGCCTATGGCTTCCACTGTTTTTGCCTGTGATCATCTCCAACAACTTATAGCTACTACATTTGACTCAGGGCAAACCCACTTTTTAGAACTTTTGGCTGACCATCATGGCGTTGTAGTCACCATCAATCCATTCTCCTCTTTCCGCCATCGACCATCCTCACACCCTTGCCATGTCTAACCTCACAACTCCTACCCCCATGGTGAGTCCGTTTCAACATCTGCTGCCTCTCAACCCTTTACTGATGCGGTCACTAATATTCAAGACCCAGTCCAAGACCAACCCAACCCAAACTGGGATGGTAATCGACTGAAACAATAACGCTACAGTAGAACTCCATAAACTTTTAGGATTTTTACTTCTATTCTACTTCATATGTTTTAGGATTTTAATTCTATTTCATATTTGATTAAGATTTTATTTTTATTAAGATTCTAGTTAGATTTTATTTACAAACATTAGATCGATTTGGATTGGTCAAACACTATAAATATGCCTAGAACCTAAAGTTTGTAATCAGTTTTTCTCACTACAAATGTCGGCAACCTATTTGAGTTTTCTTAGCAAAACAGTCTTGTTTTTGCATCTTCTTAAAAGACAAGCTTTGGCCATTGAAATTTGTTCTTTAAAGGGTTTATTTTGGTCTATTTTTTTCACACACATGCTACAGTTGAGTCAAGTGGTATCAAAATGGTTAACAAACAAATCAGATGGTCAATCTTGAGAGTAACGATAGCAACCAACCTCATGACGATGATCGAGGGCTATCCACGATTTGGAGAGCAATCGAAGAGCAACCAGCCTCACGGGAAGTTTGATGTTGATCTTCCACATGAGGAAGGGTCTCTTGTTGAGTTGATTGGGCACCACGAGAGAGTCTATCGACCGCTTCGAGTTTATGCCATGGTGAATGAGGGTTTCTTGGCTTTTTGTTGGTTTCCTACATACAGCGTCAATTGTTGTTGCACATTTACAACAATAAATTTGTAAATGGGAAACTATCGAGGGATGACCCACGTGTGGCTAATCTGAGCGATGGATGACTCACTCGGGAGATGTATGACTCCTTCGAGCAATGGATGACGTGTAGATTATCCAAATGATGAGTAATTATCGAGAGAAATGGGTGAGTCTCCCAGGGTGGAGCGACAGCGATGGATGAGTCTCCCGGGAGGAGCAACAGCGATGGATGAGTCTCTTGGGGGTAACAACAGCAATGGATGAGTCCCTTGGCCAAGTTGAGAGGATGACCTATTCAAGAAAGAAGATCGATTAGAGACACGGGCGAGGATCCCCGCGCAGACCCTCCAATGCCTGAGTTAATCTCTCAAAAATATAAAGTAGTCGAATGCAAGAGAGAGATGTGAGCATGAGAGATTGCATACCGAATTAGGGGAAAAGACTCCCTATTTATAGCGATGGGAAGGGCATCCATGTGTCAAATGGCCCTATTTTTTCGACGGGCATCTCGAAAGCGATTTTGACCGAGTCTTGTGAGGTTATCGGTGCGAGAGTGTATGGTCGAACATGCACGCAAGCATACGCAGGTGAGGCATGCATTAGGCACCCCCGAGGGACCTCCCTCAGGGGTGTGAAGTACCCCTGAGAGACGTCTCTCGGGAGTCAGTGGGGGGCTGGAGCC
The DNA here is from genome assembly GCA_036245055.1 of Diospyros kaki. Lineage (NCBI taxonomy): Eukaryota > Viridiplantae > Streptophyta > Magnoliopsida > Ericales > Ebenaceae > Diospyros > Diospyros kaki. The sequence continues at coordinate 35,921,056 of BSEG01000003.1, forward strand.
CCCCCTCCCATATCCTTAGCCACGTTGTTGCGTGGCTACGTGGCAGGGCGGGAAGCACTCCCCTATCTTCCTTGGCCACACTGTTGCGTGGCCGCGTGGGGGACAGGGGAAGCAGCCATGGTGGCCGCTTCCATGAGGCCTGGGGCCCCATCCTGGCTACATGAAGCAACCAGGTGGCAATTTGATGGCCTGCCATGTGGTGGCTCTTGGGGCTATCACGTGGCTTTATTTTTATTTTTATTTTTTTTCTTTTTGGACTTTTTATTTATTTTTTGATTATTTTGGAAGGCATAACAATTGCTCCATACTCTTTCTGTCGGGTCTCCCGAGAGGAAGAGTATTCTACCTGCAACATTGCCCTATTTTTAAGAGGTTATTTTTCCTCTTTTATTTCGTAGCAATCTCCTCCTTCACGTCTTTCATAGCTGTCTTTGACATTCTGCTCCCTATGTGCCTTATAAAAGGAGGCTTGAGCTTCTCATTTGGCCATTGTTTCAACAAGTCTTCAACGTTATTTGTACCTCTGGCATTTTTATATTTCAATTTCTCATAAGCGCCAATGGTTTTGAGAGGATGTGGCAGAGTCTTCGCATGACGTGTTGAAGCTCCTACCCTTGCAACGGGGGTCCATACATTCAATTCTTCATCTTCTATGAGTATAGACACGATGTCTTCATACACTCCCAGCTCCTGAGGTGACGGGGGTTCGGAAAGATTTTCAAATCAAGTCAAGAGTGATCATGTCGTTATTTGACTCATATATTTATACATTTTGGGGAATTTTTGCCGAGAGATAAATTGGCATATTGGGGAATTTTTTTCAAGTCCAAGGGTGTTTATGATGATTGGCGTTCCAGTTTTTGCTTTATCGGATTACTTGCAAAATGATAAATATGATATCTCTTCTTGCAGAACAACAACTATTGCCCCATTTAGACACCAGGCAAAGCGGCGTAAGTCGCTTGCGAGGCCACTGAAATTATACTCCCTTGATGTATCGCAAGACAACGGTCTTATGTCTTCTTGTTGTCAGGTTGCTTGCAAGGCAATGGGATGTTCTTGCCTCCTCATTGCCAGGTCGTGAGCGAGGTAATGGGCCATTTTTTTGCTACAATGTCGCGGCTCCCTAGTTTCACGTGTACATGCTCGCTGGTATTGTGAGCGTGGTGTTTACGTTTGCAATATTTTATTCTCGCAATTCGACATGATACCTATGTTCGCAATTAAATAGTATAAATATTTTATTTTTTCAATTCGGCATAACGCCTACTTCTACAATTAGAAAGAATATACATCTTTTGTTTTTGCGGTTCAGTGTAGCGCTTACGTCCACGATTAGTTTTAGTTTTCCTTGTGGGCGACGTATGAGCAAGGCAACAAACTTGTTGTTTTCACCCTGTGGTTGAGTTCTTAGCAAGACAACGAGTCTTTTTGTGTTTACGTTGTTGTCGGGCTAGTAGTAGGGCAATGGGCCTTAGGTTACCAAGCGAAGCGGTTGCTCGCAGGGCGACAGATATTATGGCTCCTTTCTGTCGGGATTTTTACAAGACAACAATTTTATTTTCACCCCATTGTCAGGCTAAATGCAGGACAATGTCTTATTTTTCCCCTATTCTCGGACTACACGCGGGACAATGGGCTTGTTATCTCCCTCGTTGCTGGGCTATGAGCAGGGCAAAGGGCTTTTAGCTTTCGCTTCGTTGTCGGGCTATGCACGAAGCAACGAGCTTTTAGCTTTCATATTGCTGTCGGGCTACGTGCGAGGCAAAGGGCCTTTTGCAGAATTGAGTACAAGCATTTTGATGTGATTCAACCAAATGTGTCTACGTCCACAATACCATTTTGGACTCACTTATTACAATGCAAATAATTCAAAAAAAGGAAATAATACAACTTAGTCTTGCATAATTTGCTTAGCAATCAATAGAGTCTCTTCACTCTGTTTCCCTTTTGTAGATGCAACATAGCATGTGTGGGCCTTCCGTTGATCCCCTCAGACTTGTCCTACACCTCGGGGTGTAGGAAATTTCATCAACAGATAGCAGGAAGAGACTACAGCTCTTATGTCGTTGAGCAGGGGATGACCAAAAATTACATTGTATGTAGTTGATGAGGCTTTAACCACCATAAAGCAGGTCTGGCTTGTTGTGCTCTGAGGATCAAAGCCCAATGTAACTGGCAATTGAATTGAACAAACCATCGGGATAGTCTCCCCGATAAAACTATATAAAGGGGAAGAGACCTTTTTCAGTAGATCTTGGGAAATATGCATTTTCTCAAAACAATTCCAATAAATGAGAGTAACTGAGTGCCCAGCAATCACCGATTACTATCTTGCCTTTGTATCTGATTACTATCTTGCCTTTGTATCTGATTTCTCCATTGGTAAGTGAGTGCCCTGGTTAACTAGTGGTGCTCACGGTTAGCTGTTCCAGAAGATTCTTGGTTCATCCGTCTTGGTGCTAGCTGTCAATGATTTCTTGTAACCAATCGGGTACCATTGTAGATATGGTTGCAACCATTCCTTCTTCATGACAGCAAGATAATGCATCTGCTACAATATTTTCTTTACCCTTCCTGTATTGAATCACATAATCTAAGCTCATGAGTTTAGACATACCCTTTTTCTACAGTTGATTGTGCAACCTTTGTTGTAAAATGTATTTCAAACTCTCATTATCTGTTTTGATTCTAAACTTTCCTCCTTCCAAGTAGTGGCGCCACCTTTCTACTGCCATTAGCACTGCCATCAATTCTTTCTCATAGATACTAAGGCCCTGATGTCTTGGGGCCAAGGCCTGGCTAAGAAAAGCCAAGGGTCTTCCATCTTGAGTTTACTCCATTGGAATCCATTTTTCTTTAACATTTCTGTCAGTGGTTTGCTTATAGAGCCATAGTTCCTTACAAACTTCCGATAGTAACTAGTAAGTCCCAGAAAACCCCTTAAGGCCCGTATGTTGGCAAGTTTGGGCCAAGCCATAACTGCCTCAATCTTCTTGGGATCAGTCCCCACTCCAACTCCTAATATAATGTGTCCGAGATACTCGACTTGGGGATGTGCAAAGGCACATTTCAACCACTTGATACATAGCTGATTGAATCGCAAGATCTCAAATGTAGCCCTAAGGTGGTTAAGGTGTTAGACAACGGATGGGCTGTATATTAGCAGTGTTCTAAAAGGCGCTAGGCGCTAGTTGAGCGGCAAGCTGCCGCCTAGCGCCTAGGCGCCGCCTAGAAAATTTAATATTTTTTTAATTTTTTACATTTTTTTCTTAATATATATATTTTTTTCCCCACCCCCTCAAATTTCAGCGCGACTCCCACCCCCTCAAATTTCAGCGCTACTCCCACCCCCACAAATTTCAGCGCTTCAGCGCGACTCCTCCCTCCCCCAACCAAATTTCATAGCGCTCTCTCTCTCTCTCTCATACCTGCCTCCTCCGAGCACGTCGCTGCCCTCGCCATTGCCAATCGGACCGTCTGCCTCCTCCGAGCACGTCGCTGCCCCCTGCCATTGCCAATCGGACCGTCTGCCTCCTTCGATCAAATCGTTGCCGACGGCGACTCTGCAACTACAAGAGGAGACGGTGGCGGCGTGCGCGAGAACGAGAGAGGCGACGGCGACGACGATTCAGCAATAGACTGTCGGTGGCTGAGGCTGTGCGCGCGAGAGAGAAATATTAACCGAGGAGGGAAAGGGGTAACGGCCTAACGGGTAAGGAAACAAAACCCTAATCAATTTATACCAGGCACTTCACGCGGCCCAGGCGGCCGATTTGTCCTCCTTGGCGTCCGCCTTGGCCAGACAGTTCACGCTGCTAGGCGTCCGCCTTGGCCGCCTAAGCGCCGCCCGGTACCAATTAGCCGGGCTGGCGCCTAAGGTGGCCGACTTGGCCTTATTCGCGGCGGTCAGGGGCCGCCTAGCACCTCGGCTCTGCCTAGGCGGCCGCCTAGGCCGCGTTTTTGTTCATTGTATATTAGTATATCATCAAAAAAAACTAGCACAAACTTTCTGAGGTAGGGTTCAAAAATTTGGTTCATGAGGGCTTGGAATGTAGCTGGAGCATTTGTGAGGCCAAATGGCATTACGATAAACTCGAAATGCCCATGATGTGTTCGGAAGGCTGTCTTGAAGGTGTCATTAGGATGGACTCTAATTTGAAGCCAGCCCTTAAGTCTAACTTAGTGAATATAGTTGCATGTTTGAGTTCATCAAGTAAATCATCAATGATGGGAATAGGAAACTTGTCCTTAACATTTATGGCGTTAAGCTATCTATAGTCAACACAAAAAGGCCAAGTTCCATCCCTTGTTTTTTACTAATAGAACAGGGGAAGCAAAAGGGTTGTGGCTTGGGCGAACTAAGGATTGATCTAACATTTCCCTGACCATTTTCTCAATTTCATATTTGAGTTTAGGCGGATATCGGTAAGATCAGATGTTAACAAGTTCAACCTGGGGTATGAGAGGTATAGTATGGTCTAAGGAACGTTTAGGAGGTAAAGTTTTAGGTTCTACGAAGAGATCTTGATATTCATTCAGCAATGAATCTAAAAAGGTCAGTTCAAGTACCTGTTGCGAACATTTTCAGCTTATTGTCTGAATTTGTCTTCCTTGTTAATTGCTGGTCTCAATGGAAAATAGATGAGCCACCTGCGTCCACTTCTTTTTTAACATTCGTTCTAACTTCTTGCCCCTTATCAATTTGCAGGCTCCTACCTCCATATGGCCCTACAGTACCACTCTTTTTCCCTTTTTATCCAACGTCACCTCCATGTTATTAAAGTCAAAGGTAATGGGACTCACTTCCCGCATTCAATCTACCCCCAACACAATATGATAGCTCCCCAATTTGAGTAGTCTAAGATCAGCTTGGAATTCTTCCCCTTGCATCTCCCAATAGAACCCCATGCAAGCTGATTTGCTGAGAACTTTATCTCCATTAGCTACCGTGACTGATAATGGCTGTGTCCTCACCATTGGCCACCCCATTCTTTTAGCCGTTGTTTCATCGATGAAACTGTGGGTACGCCCACTGTCGATTAACACCATGAGAGAACTATGGTGCACCTTCCCTTCTACTTTAATAACTTTGCTGTTAGCCACTCCTTTAATAGCGTGTAAGGATATGGCGCCACTGCCCTCGTCCTCGCCTTCTTCTATTGCTGCCAGTTCTTCTGTTTCATCTCCTTCCTCTTCTCCATCCAACAACAGCAGTTGTTTTCTACATTGGTGTCCTGGTGTGTATTTTTCCCCACACTTAAAACACAGTCCTGCTATCCTCCTTTACTCCAACAGTTTGTCTTTGCTCAACGTATGTAGAGGGGATGCAGGTAACGCAGAATACCTGTTATTAGGGCCCATCCTGATTGCCTCTCTTCCTGGTGGTCTACCACCCTGATATACCATTCCTCCTTGAGTTCCTCTTATTTGTCCCCTTTGTTTCTTCAACAACGTGTCAAACGTCATTTCCTGTAGGTAAGCCCCTTCTGCTGTTTCCGAAACCGTCCTAGGCCTAAGAACTTGGACTGCTGATCGAAGCCCCTCATTGAGTCCTCCTATGAAGCTGGATACAAAATAATCTTCAGTGAGGCCGGGGTTCCGATTGAGCATCAAGAACTTGAGCTCTTCGAACTTCGCTTGATAGTCCATCGCGGATCCTTCCTATCTTAAGCGATTAAATTCTTGTACTATATCCAACCTTCCCCGTTCTCCGAATCTTTCATTGAGACCTTAAGTGAAGTCTTCCCAATTATAGTTCGCTCTTACCCTGGACCACCCTTGGAACCACAAATCTCCTTCATCGTGAAGATATGCTACTGCCAAGGCCACCCTCTGATTCTCTAGTACTTGGTGAATCTCGAACAACTTCTCACACCTTCTCAACCACCATCGCGGTTTAGTCCCCTTGAATGTTGGAAGTTCCAGTTTAGGAATTGGAAATCCCCGCCTCCGGTCCACGACCGGTTCATCGCCAACCATTAGCTCTTCTTCCGACACGATAATTCCCGCATGTCGGTGTGGTATACCAATTCCCTATAGAATTGGTTATGTCCGTTCTCTAGGTGGAAAATCAGCAGAGATCCTTACCTGTGGTTGATTTGCAAACATCAACATAAATTGTTGCAACTGATCCCGCAACAAATTGCCTTGATCTCGAACATCTTGCAATTCCTCTCGGCTTTGCAAGCGCATATCCCCCCTGAGTCGATCGGCCAGAGTCTCCAACTTCCTATCCACTGCCGATCCGATCCTTTCTTCCACCGTATCAACTCTTTCTTGCATTTCTGTCATTGTCGTTGTTACCTGTTGGAGCTGCATCTCCATCTGACTCATCCTCGTACCATTTGCCATTGATCCGATCGCCTTCAAACAATCTGGCCCGAAGCTTGCTCTGATACCAATTTGTCAGATTTCCGACTTGACCGGTTAACAAACAGCGAGGGAAAGGAAATAGAGAACTCGAGGGAGACGGAAGGGAGAATAGGGAGAAATTTAGAGGGAAATAGAATTAAGGAGGAAACTTATTTCCTGATTTCATTCAACATATTCAAATCCAGCGCCTCGATCAGCTTATATACTGATCAAAATCAGTTAGGCACCAAAAGCCGTTGGCTCGCCCATGCAAATGCCAAGTGCACTTGCAAGTGGTCTCCGCGCGCGTTAAGTACGCTTTCACACGATTATGCATGCTGGAACAGTTTCTCCAGCTAAGCACAAGGATTTATTTGCATTCTATTAATGCTATTATTTCTACTAACACTAGTTAGCGTAACATAGAAGTCCATAAGTTTCTAGCATTTTAGATTTTTACTTCTATTCTACTTCATATGTATATGTTTTAGGATTTTAATTCTATTTCATATTTAATTAGGGTTTTATTTTTATTAGGATTCTAGTTGGATTTTGTTTACAAATATTAGATGGATTTGGATTAGCCAAACACTATAAATATACTTATAACCTAAAGTTTGTAATCAATTTTTCTCAATACAAATTTTGACACCTATTTGGGTTTTCTTAACAAAACAGTCTTGTTTTTACATCTTCTTGAAAACCAAGCTTCGGCCATTGAAGTTTGTTATTTCAAAGGTTTATTTTGGTTTTTTTTTTTTTTCACACACGCGTTACACGCTACGTCATTTACTCTTTCCAACATAGGGACCCCTATCATCATCTCTGACAAGTTGATAGGGTCTGCCAACTATCTCTCATGGACAACCTCTGTCAAGCAGTGGTTCAAGGGACAAGGATAAGCAGACCATCTCACCACGAAGGCAGAGGATGTCGACACAACCAACAATGCTAGATGGGAACAACTTGATGCTCAATTGTATAATATTTTGTGGAATTCCATTAATCGCTCTATTTTGCAACTCTTTTGGCCGTTTGAAACTTGTTATAACGTTTGGAAGGAAGCCACTAAGTGTTATACCAACTACATTCAACATCCTTATACTGTTGTTCACTCTATCAAGAACATCTAGCAGGGTCAATCTATGGAATCCTATATGGGCCAGATGCATTCTCTAATGCAAGAGTTTGAAGCTCTTCTTCTATACTCTAATTCCAAAACCACTCATCATTCTCAACGGGAAAAACTATTCATGATCCTTACTTTATCCGATCTCAAGCCTGAGTTTGACCCTGTCCGCCATCAGATCTTGACTGAGTCTACTATCCCTACTATGAAACATACTACTCTTGTGTCTCAAACTTCAGGCGATAATCAGGGTTGATCTAGTAGTTGCTCTCACCCTCTGTGCCAACTTTTGCAAAAAGAAAGGGCATGAGGAAGACAAGTGTTGGAAGAAGCATGGTCGACCAACTGCCCCTCCTGTATCTCAAATATCCCAGGCAACTCACATTGCACAAAGTGCCCCTAGTCCAACATTTAGCCCTCCAACAGTAAGCTTACTTGCTATTAACTATGAGGCTTTCTTGAAATTCTAGGCATCTCAACAATTTACTAGTAATCCCATGGCTTGTGTTACTCAAATCCCTTTTATTGGGCCTTGGATTTTGAACTCGAGCGCCACCGATCACACGTGTGATAATAAAAATCTTTTCTCTACCCTTATCTTTTAAGAACATTTACCAACAATCACCCTTGCAGATGGCACAAAAATGCTAGTTAAAGGGATAGGGAAAACCTCTCCTACCTCCTCTTTCTCTTTAAATTATGTCATTTATGTCCCCCGCAATCCTTTTAATTAGTTTTATGTTAGTTAGCTTACTAGAGAGCTATATTGTCCAGTAACCTTTACTTCCACTTTGGTTTGTGTGTAGGACCAGGGTACAGGACGGACAATTGGCATTGGGTGTGAGTCACAGGACCACTACCATCTTGTTATGCCTAATTCGCTAGTAACCTGCACTAATGTGGCTTCCCAAACCTCATCCACTCTCATCTCGATCATCCCAGCCTATCCAAACTAAAGCAATTAGTTTCTAGTTTGTCATCATTATCCACTTTTAATTGTGAGTCATGTCACCATGCTAAACACACTCGTAGTTCTTTTTCTAGTCGCGCCCATACTAGGGCTGAGGCTCCCTTTTCCCTTTGCACTACTCTGATGCATGGGGGCCCAATTGAGTCATCTCTACTCTTGGTTATTCATATTTCGTTACTTTTATTAATGACTTTTCTCGTTGCACTTGGTTGTTTCTCATGAAGAGTTGATCCGAATTGTTTTCTATCTTTCAAACATCTATTATCAAAATAAAAACACAGTTTGGAGTTTCTATACATGTTTTTTATAGTGATAATGCCCTGAGTACTTTTCCTCTCAATTTAATACTTTCATGACTAATAATGGCATCTTATATCAATCTTCATGTCCTTACACACATCAACAAGATGGTGTTGCAATGCGTAAAAATCGCCATCTCATTGAAACTGCGCGGACACGACTTTTACATGCCAATCTTCCCACTAAATTTTGGGAAGATGTTGTTCTTACTGCATATTATCTAATAAATCGCATGCCATCTTTAGTGTTACAAGACAAAATTCCTTATTCTCTTTTGTTCCTTACACAGCCACTTTATTCTATTCCTCTTCGTGTATTTGGATGTATCTGTTTTGTACATTCTTTTTCACCTAAACAGGATAAACTTGTTGCCAAATCCCTCAAGTGTATCTTTTTTGGCTACTCCCAATTGTAGAAAAGCCATAACTATTATTCTCTTGAGTTGAACCGCTATCTTATGTCTGCTGATATCACCTTCTTTAAACAGCAATCTTTCTTCTCGATTGCTCAGCTCGATTCACAGAGTCTTGACCAGGTGTTGCCTATTCCTTTTTCTTCTCTTCCATTGCCTTCTTCGAGTCCATCTATCTCCTCCTCTATGGACCCCCAATTATTATCTTCATGTCCACATTCCATGGATCCTCCATTCCTTACATACCATTGTTGTCCTCAACCTCTGTCAGCGCCATCATTCCTCCATAGCAGGACTTTCTTAACTCACTCTCTTTGTCAGTGGTTCCTCTTGCCACATATCCTAAGCCCAATAGCCTCCCCATTGCTCTCCGTAAAGGTACAAGGTTTACTCAGAATCCACACCCTCTTTATAACTTTTTGTGCTTTGACTGTTTGTCACCTGCTTATAGTGCCTTTGTTTGAAGTCTTTCCTTTGTTTATGTTCCTAAAACCAAAAGTGTTGCCCTATCCCATCCTGGTTGGCGCCAAGCTATGTTCGATGAGATTAAAGCCTTACATTCAAATGGTACTTGGGATTTGGTGCATTTACCACCAGGCAAGACTCTCGTTAGTTGTCGGTGGATGTTCACCCCAAAAGTAGGCCCCAATGGACAAGTGGATTGTCTTAAGGCCCACTTAGTTGCCAAAGACTTTACACAAATCTATGTGTTGGATTACAATGATACATTCTCTCTTGTTGCTAAAATAGTCTATGTTCACCTATTTATCTCTGTGGATGTTATGTGTCATTGGCTGCTTAATCAATTGGATATTACAAATGTCTTTCTCCATGGTGAGTTACAAGAGGAGGTTTATATAGAACAACCACCTAGTTTTGTTGCTTAGGGGGGATCCAATGTAGTTTGCAAACTCAAGGAATCTCTCTATAGTTTAAAACAATCTCCATGAACGTGGTTCAGCAAGTTCAGCACTATGATTCAAGCCTTTGGTCTCACCTAGAGTGAGACTGATCATTCAATTTTCTATCGACACTCCTCTTTTTTATGCATCTGCCTTATTGTTTATGTGTATGACATTGTTATCACAGAGACTGATTAAGTTAGCATACGGAAGTTGAAAGAACATCTACATCAGCACTTTCAGACCAAAGACCTAGGCAAACTCCGATATTTCTTGGGTATTGAGGTTGCACAATCAGGAGACGGTATCTCAATTTCTCATAGAAAGTATGCCCTTAACATCTTAGAAGAAATTAGTATGGTGATCTGCAAACCAATTAAACACTCCAATAGATTCAAATATCAAACTATTGTTGAGACAAGGGGAGCCCTTTTGAAATCCTAGAAGATAACAAAGACTGATAGGCAAGTTAAACTATCTCACCATCAATTGTCATAAAATTGCTTTTGTTGTGAGTGTAGTTAGTCAGTTTCTCAGTTCTCCATGGGATTCTCACTGGAATGTTGTTACCCAAATTTTGAGATATATCAAAAGAGCACCAGGTAAAGAGTTACTCTATAAGAATAAAGGACACAGATATTTGTTGCTATGTAGATGCGAATTAGGCCAGATCTCCTTCTGATCGTAAGTCAACTTCTAGGTATTATGTTCTTGTCAGAGGAAATCTAGTTTCTTGGAAAAGTAAAAAACAAGATGTAGTAGCTAGATCCAATGCAAAGGTAGAGTATTGAGCTATAGCTAATGCAACTTGTGAGCTCGTCTAACTTAAGCAACTCCAGCAAGAACTTAAGTTTTGTGAATATCCCATATAAAACTTGTTTGTGATAATCTGGTTACCTTGCACATTGCTTCTAATCCAATGTTCCATGAACGGACCAAATATATTGAAATCGGCTATCATTTTATTAGAGACAAATTGGTTGAATATGTTATTGTTACGGAGCTTGTTAACTCCAATTATCAACTTGCAGATGTCTTCACCAAGTCTCTAAAGGGTCCTTGGATAGAATATATTTGTAACAAGTTTTGTGTATATGATATCTATGCTCCAGCTTGAGGGGGAGTGTTGAGTTATATATAGAGACAACATTATGTCATGGCTTACGTTATGAGTTAGCATTATGTCATGGCATTTATATAAATATGTGTTCCATCTTTTAGTTTATAAGATAATAGATATTCCTTTCTCTTCTCTTAGTCTTAGGTTTTATCTCCTAATTATTTTCTCACAAAGGTACCTGAAATTTATATTCCAATGACCAATATGAAACAAATAATACAATATTTTAAACAACTTAAGCAACAACATCAAATTGTAGAATGATTTATTCAAATTTTTTATAAAAGCACCAAACACCAAATACACAAATTATGTAGAGTAAAATCAATATTTTCTTCTTAGAAACCTATGATGTCATTTATCCGTACACAAGAAATGCACACTAAACACGTTACAAAGATAAAAATTCTACCTAAAAGTAAAAGTTGAAAATAAGCCACAATTTAGAGAATCATACATGCTGAGGACACTTGAATTTCTTTGAAGTGAAACAAAGCTTTTCTTTTGCACATATTAAGTGGAAAACACCTTGGCAACCATGGACAGAGCATGACACCTCATCACCAGGATAGATTGAATTCTGGCAAACACGACACTCAACCTGCAATACATTTTCAAGTGTTTGAAAGCATTTGTTAGCTCAAACTGAAGCTAAAACAATAAATTTGCTACAAATACATGAAAGGACTGGTAAAATTATGGTGATGAATTAAAATGAGAATGAACAAAAAAAATGCAGAATTTTAGCCAATGGCAACCATAGCATTAGTTCATTTTTGGCCTCGGTTTAGAATTTAGATTTTTTAAGAAAAAAAGACATGGAAAGGAAAATAATACAAAGAGAAAAGGAGACTAAAGGAGAATAATTAAGATTAGGTTTTCATTCATTGTTTTTCTGACAGGCCAAGAAAATGAGAAGAAACAACAAATAAAAACATGTTAAGAGAGTACTACTGGAATTGATTATCCATAGAAAACATACTAGTCAAATTAAATTTGTTTTACATTCTAATCCCAGTGCCAATCCTATAACAATAACAATTTGAACAGATGTGTTTAATGGAGAAAGACAGGCAATTCTTTTTTTTCAAATTTCTAGAATTCTAGCTCCACAGTTGTGAACATTTTATAACAATAATTGGCAAAGGACATGAGCAAAAGACGAGCATAGCGGATATGAGGATGCTAAGATGGATGTGCGACCATACAAGAAAAGATAAAATTAGAAATGTGGTTATTCGTAATAAGGTAGGAGTAGTGCCAATCAAAGAGAAGATGAGAGAGATTAGACTAAGATGGTTTGGTCATGTGAAAAGAAGACCAAGAGACGCTCCTGTGAGAAGAGTTGATGAAATAGAACAATTAATTAAAAAAAGAGGTAGAGGCAAACTCAAGAAGACTTTGGGAGAGACATTAAAATTTGATATGAAATGTGTGGGCCTAAATGAAGATATGACAAAAAACATAAATATATGAAAGTCTATAATTCATGTAACCGACCCCACATAGTGGGGTGAAAACTGGATATGTTATTGTTGTTGTTGTTAATTGGCAAAGGACATAATTGTGATAGAGGTAGTTTCTTAGTCTAGTGATTCATAATCATTTCCACTTCTCTTTCTTCAACACTCACACACACGTCAATTGCATTGATTCGAAGGATAAACCATTGATTTCATACAGGACATAGCCTCAACTCAAACCATTGATTTGCAGTTTTGGCCTTCAAGTCATGGAGGTTTGAAATAGATTTAAATAATAAACGATATAATTGGATAAGGAGACTTTGTACAAATAAAATAGTGATAGGGCTTAAAATCAGGACAAAATCAAATGAGTTTAGCCCTTCAAGTCATGGAGGTTTGAAACAGATTTAAATAATAAACATGTAATTGGATAAGGAGACTTTGTACAAATAAAATAGTGATAGGGCTTAAAATCAGGACAAAATCAAATGAGTTTAGCCCTTTAATACTAGCATTAATATAATTATATAAGTGACCAGCTTCATATCCTCTTTTTTTCAAGATTGAGAGTTCATTCTTGGCAACAAGTAAGATAAGTTTTAGATGGTCTCACAAGAAGACTGTTGCAAATACAGGAAATTCAAATTCAAGCCCAACAAATGCAAACCTTTTATAAATGAAACTTTTAATACAACAACAATCCAGTGCATAAAGCTATAGCACTTCTTACCATAGCCTAGAAAAATCAGACAAATGCAACTTGCTCCACATTCCAAACATCTGATAAGAAAACACATATTTTGCTCTACTGTGTCGTGGCTTCACTTACAATTTGAAATTGCTTCAAATTTTGCATAAAAACTTACTGTATGGTGTAAAAGTATTTGTATTGGTGACTTTAAACGTTACAACCAAGTGATAGAGACAGAACAACATAAAGAGAAAAAACTAGCACCACCAACCATAACACATAACAAAAAAACGTTATATATATATAGAAGCAATAAAATCTTGAACGGGAAAGCGTCAGGGACAAGAAATACCAATCTTGGTGCACCGACAAGGAACGGAAGGAAGCATTTCTGTTGAGGAACTCCAGACTGGATCTTCTTTGTCTCCCAGTCCTTGACATAGGCGTCCACACTCTTGGTCCCCGACGACTTCTTGGTTCCTTCCGCTGACCCCCGAACCCCCCTAATAACCCTACTCCCATTTCCATGAGATACATCGGCCTTGTGCAAAATGGGCGAGGGCAGCGCCTGGTCAGAATTGATGAACCAGTTGTCTTCCCATCCTAGGGTTTTGACAGGGACCGGGTACAAAGAACCACCAGAATCACATTGATCAGTGAGTGGCCTCAGGTTCGAGCAACGAGGGACGGTTAGCGACGGCGAATTCAAGCAACTGCCAAAGTCCGGCATAGTGACTTGAAAATCCTTGGAGTAACCGCTAGGGTTAGGGCTAGTATAAGATCCAAAGATGTGTATGATTACGTATATGCATTGAAGCGTGGAGAGACAGAGAGACTCTGAAATGGGTGTCCTAGACGGCAAGAAATGGGCACCGAGAGAGAGAGAGAGAGAGAAATGGTTTGTTTTCTTCTTTTATTTATTTATTTTTTTTTTTTTTTACAGAGGGAGGGAGGGAGAGAGAGAAATGAATAAAGGGGGGAGGATTTGGGCGGGAAACCTGAAATTTGTAGTAGCATAGGTTTGCGATCACATTGCGGTGCCCAACTGTCCCTATTAAAACTACAGTGGGATTAAGTTTAACGTTGTCGTTTGATTTTGTACTTAGTTTTATATTTTTATTTTTGCATTAGTTATTAAAGATCGTGATTGAATGAATAATTTGAAAGTCAAGCCCACTCGTGCGCATGGCCTCAAAATACATGGCCTGGGGCCTCAATACAACTCTTCATTTGTCAAAACTTCAATGTGAAATTTAGTATATACGTTACTTTAGTTTGTTATTTGTAATTATATCCATTATTATAATTTGTAAATTATAAATTAGTATGTATTTTATAACTTTTTATTTATTAATGTTCTGAAACAATCAAAATAATTTGAATACTTTTATTATTTTAATAGTGATGCACATAAGGGTTTTGATAGTGTTGTTTTTGCTTTTTCAAAATGTCAAAAAATGCAAAAGAAAAGGTTTTTATTAATTTTATGTAATTTCAAAATGTTTCAAAGCATTTTGTAAAATATAAGTAAATATTGGCAACGTGTTACTAATTTAGGAATAGGTTAGAGATGAAATTTTTAATGTCTTTGATGAGCATAATACTTAGTTCTGTTTCAAACTCTAGTATTTATTTTTGACATTTCTCTAATCATCGTTCTCTCTTATAGCCTAGTTGCTAGGTGTTCGATGCCATCGTCGATTCACAATTCCAATTGTTCGGTGTCGTTATCGATTCACAAACACAAACTAGACTGAATAATCATCGATTTACAACTCAAATTAATGTATATATTATGTTATGTGAATGTATCTTGTATGCATATATTATGTGAATCAATTAATGTATTGTATATGAATATATGTAATACTTATTTTTCTAACTCAATACTATCTATGTAATATTTATAATTATGTATGTAATACTTGTTATATGAATTTATGTAATATTTATAAAGTATTGATTATTAATGAATGTGGATGTAGGTAATCCTTGGAAAATTTATGTTTGTTTGAATATATTATATAATTTATATTTATTTTTAAATTAAATAATTGTTTTATAATTTTTATATTAAAAAATATATTTATCAAAAAAATCCTATATTTTTTTTATTTACTTGTTTTTCTCACGTTCCTATTTTCTACTTTTATAAAAAATATTGCTTTCCTATTTTCGTATTATACAGTATTCGTTTCCTATTTTCATTATATAGAATGAAGTTTGATATATTTATTAATATTTTCTATATTTATATTCATATTATATATAACAAAAAATATTAATATAAAATATCATCTTAAATATTAAATTTAAGTATCAAAATGACATTATCATTAACATTCCTCGTTAAATTAAACATTTCAACTTCCTTAGATTATATTTTTTGTTAAAAAAATGTAAAATACCACTCCAACTATCATGTGGAGTGACTTTACTATTTTAGTTTTTTTTTTTTTTAGTTTAAAATTTAAACAAAAATTCGTTTTAAAACTATTACTATAAATAACAAATAATAAATATTTTCAATTACAATATCTAAGTTACTTACTTTATTTTTATTGTTGCCCTACTTTTCATTTAGACATTGAAAATTATAGTTTTTTTTTATTTTTTATGATCTAGGTGTTTGAACTTTACCCGTTTAGTCTTAAAGGAGACTGACATTTTTCCTATTTTTATTTTTAAATAAATTAGATACGATCACAAAGTTATACATTTTTAATCAGACACATGATCAAGTTTAACGTTATGGTTTGATTTTGTACTTAGTTTTATATTTTTATTCTTTTTTATTTTTGCATTATTAGTTATTAAAGTTCGTGATTGAATGAATAATTTAACCGTCTTTAGAAAGTCAAGCCCACTGATGCGCATGGCCCCAAAATACATGGCCTGGGGTCTCAATAACAACTCTTCATTTGTCAGAACTTCGATGTGGAAATTTAGTATATACGTTATTTTACTTTGTTACTTGTAATTATATCCATTATAATTTGTAAATTATAAATTAGTATGTATTTTATAACATTTTATTTATTAATATTTTGAAACAATCAAAATAATTTGAATATTTTTGAGATTACCGCCATTGCAGGATCTCTTGCCCCTCGTGCTCTCGATTTCATTAGAGGAGATAAATTACAAATTGAGACTTTGCATCATTGCACAAAATAAGAAATCGAACCCACGACCTACTGGTATGAATCTCAATTTATCATAATCCAACTATTTGACCTGTACCTTGTGAACAATTTAAATATTTTTATTATTTAATAGTGATACACATAAGTGTTTTGATAGTACTATTTTTGCTTTTTTAAAATATTAAAAAATGTAAAAAAAATGTTTTCATTAATTTTATATAATTTTAAAAATGTTTCGAAGTGTTTTGTAATATATAGGTAAATATTAGGAACATGTTGCCAATTTAGGAAGAGGTTATAGACAAAATTATTAATGTCTATAATCAGCATAAATACTTAATTCTGTTTCAAAATTTAGTCTATATCTCTAACCTTTCCTTCATCATTGTTCCTCTTTGCTGCCCGTTTGCTAAGTGTTTGGTGTCGTCGTCAATTCACAATTCTAATTGATGCCTGTTGTTGTTAATTCACGAACACAAACTAAACAAAACAACCATTGATTCGCAACTCTAATTACTCGATGTTGTTGTCAACTCACAAACACAAACTCTTGACTGAATTGGCTCATTGATCAACGATTGATGGCCATCATCAGATTGCTCTTTTCGTATGTATTTATTTTAGTTTTATATTATATTATATATGTATATATATATTATTTGTATGTATTGATTTCTATTATGTGATTGTATCTTATATGTATATATTATGTGAATTAGTGAATGTATTGTTTACGAGTATATGTAATACTTATTTTTCTAACTCAATACTATCTATGTAATATTTATAGTTATGTATGTAATACTTGCTATGTGAATTTATGTAGTTTTTATAAGACTTATGTTTGTTTGAATACATTATCAAATTTATATTTATTTTAAAATTAAATAATTATTTTTATAAGTTTTATATTGAAAATGATTTTTACAAACAAATTATATATTGTTTATTTACTTATTTTTCTCCCATTTCTATTTTTTAGTTTTATAAAAAACGTTGCTTTCCTACTTTGATTTCGTACCATATCCACTTTCTATTTTCATTATGTAGAATTAAGTTGATATATTTATTGATATTTTATATATTTATATTAATATTATATATAATAAAAAGAATCATCTTAAATATTAAATTTAAGTATCAAAATAACATTATCATTAACATTCCTCGTTAAATTAAACAATTAAACTTCCATAGATTATATTTTTTGTCAAAAAGAAATGTAAAATAGCACTCCAGCTATCAAGTGGAGTGACTTTAATCGTCCCTATCAGCATTCTTAAATTAAATTAATCTGATTATATTAGTTTAGTTTAAATTTTTTATTTTTTTAGTTTTGAATTTAAACAAAAATTCATTTTAAAACTATTACTATAAATAACAAATGATAAATATTTTCAATTACAATATCTAATTTACTTGCTTTATTTTTGTTGTTGTTGTACTTTTCATTTAGACATTGGAAAGGGCCCTTTTTTTTTTTTTTTTATGACTTAAGTGTTTGAGCTTTGCCCGTCTAGTCCTAGAGCAAACTGACATTTCCCCTTGATTTCGTTTTTAGATAAATTGATTACGGAGGCAAACTTATATATTTTCAAGCAGAGATGCAATCAATTTTTACTAAATAGAGTATTTTTACCTCCATCAATAAGTGATCCATTGCTACTCCCAATAAAAGTTGGAAATACCTTTTTGACAAGTCCCGATATAGTTCTCTTGATAATTGTTTTACATGTTCTTTAACTTTAAATCTACTCGTATTCAAAATAATTGTTGTCATATTTAAATAAATATATTGATGCTTAAATTTGTATTTGCAAATTTGTGTTTGGACAATTTAAGCTTCGTTCTTTTTGATATTTTCAAGTCATTTTTAGTTTTTGATTTTCTAAAATAATCAAAACGCATTCTCTTTGCTATTTTTAAAAATTTATTTTTGAAAACAAAAAAATATATATATAAAGAAAACTCAAAAGTTGTTTTAAGTGTTTTTATAAAAAATAAATTATAAACTCAAAATACATTTATTTGTTCATATTTTATTATTGTAATAGGAAAAAATATTACAATATTCATGAACTTTAAAATGTATATATTTATTTTAATAATATATTAACATTCAATATTTATAATTTACTGAATAATCAAATTTATTGAATAAAATATCATTAACAAATTATTTTCAAAATTTCAAAGAGAACGGATTTTCTAATTTTCTATTTTGAGAAATAATTTTTCAAAATGATTTAAGAACCGGTTTTTAATTTTCTAAAAACAGATTATCAAAATATAAAACTGAAAATGAATTCAAAATTCAAAAATAAAAAATGAAAATTAAAGAGAACACAATCTTAACTTTTAGATGTTTTATGATTTGAGATGATAATTCATAAATACAAATAAATTAGATGATAGATTAAAGTTTTAGACAAATTTTCTTTAAACTAACATAAAAAGTTAGTGAATAGAACTTACTCTTAATTTTTTTGATATAGAATTAAATATGTTGAATTATATTGTGGTTTTTTTTATAATATATTGTATAATTAATATTAAAATTAATAAGAGTTACAAAATAACGAAAAGAATATCTAATTGAATTCATCCTTAAATATTAAAAAATATATTAAAATTTTGTCCTTATATTAAAATAAAATATCAAATTAAGTTATATGAAAATTATTGAAAACACGCGTGATATATAATAATAAAATTATTTAACATAAGTTCAATCTAATTTTAATTAGGTAGATGTTAATTCTATAGAATAAGTATTAAACCAACATCTCACATGCCACCACTTTTGTGTGTCTCAAATAACCATTATTGTTGCCTCATACCATCGTATCTAACCATAAGATTTGTGGTTGTTGGCCTTTTGTCGTGTGCCATCGATCTTTATGAGTAGTACTCATGAAGCAATTGATTTTCGTTGCTATTATATGGCAATTCTTGCAATTGCCTCGTCATTATTTGAGTTAATTTGTCACCACTATTGATCTACTCTGGTAATATATAAACAAATTTTATATGATAAAACTATATATATACATAACTTGTAGGAAATATACATCTATCTATTATTTATTATATCTATTATCTATTATGGATAATGAAACCAAATAAGGGATATATAAAGTAATGTGTGAGGAAAATAAAAAGTTATTTTTTATTAATTTAATCAATGTGACTTAATTAGTGAGAAATTGGAAAGTTGTTTTTTGAGGTTTTGTTTATTAACGAAGATATAGAACAGAATAAGTGGGATATGAAAATCATATCAGATAAAAAATATTTTTTTAATTATATTTATTAAATTTATTTAAAAATATATTATGTGATTTATTTTTTTAAAAGTTTTAAATAAATTTATTTTTATCCCCTCACATAAGTTATTTTTAATCTTACAAATAAGTCATATTGATATAATCTTATCTTATTTATTTTAATAAATACTACTTAAATTGATTATTAAGGCATTTAAGATAGAATTAAATAATTGGAATTTGAAGGATTACGATGAAATTGAATAGTTAAAATTTGAAAGATCATAAAGTTGAAGATTGAGAAAGGGTTTATAAACTAATGATTGAGAAAAATAAATTTATTATTAATTTAATTAGTGTTGGAGAAGGGGATTAGGGTTTATAAACTTATAAGAAAGAAAAATGAGTATTTTTTATTAATTTAATTAGTATGGCTTAACTACTTTAAAATTAAAATGTTATTTATAAAGGTAATATTTGTTAATTAAGATATAGATTAAAAAATATAAGATATGAAAAGTATTTTAAATTTTTGTATTTTTTAATATATTTATTAAAATTTTTAATTTTTTTTAAAAAAGTTATTTAATTTTTTATTTAATTTTTTTAATACGTTTATTTCTTTACTCTGTATATATTAGTTTTATATATAAAAAAATAACTTTGTATTATTTAATACATTTAAAAAAATTTAACGGAAAAATAAAAATATTAAAATATTTTTTAAATTTATTTTAATCATTTTATATCTCAAAAAGTATTCAAACCTTAGGTGAAGGTGAAATAAATTAGACGGGCTCTCTATAATTTTAATAATAATAATTTGCTAGGGTTTAGCCTCATTGTTGTGGAGAAGACGACGACAAACCTTGAAGTTCTATAAATGGTTGCAGCGAACCAGCGGAAACCCAGGCAAAGTTGATACCAGCGGAAGGATGGATTTGTCGGAGGAATGGAAGTCGCTGTGGCCAATCTCCTCTGTCTTTTCCGCACCTCTCCTCCTCTCATCCGGGGGTAGCACCCGCGGAGGCGGTAATTCTTCTTCATTCAAGTCGAAGCTCGGACCTCTCATCTTCAATCCGTTTCCGGAAACCCTAGAGCTGCTCTTCTCGTCTCCCTCTTTCTCCCCTCCGATTCCTCCCCCTTATCCTCAACTCTCTCTTTCCCGCTTCTTGTCCACCCCACCTTCCTCCCTCATCCCCTCCATCGCTTCATCCATCGCCGCCACTATTGGTCCGCAAGTCTCCGACCATTTCGATGTATTCAGACACAACCGCCTCCAGTTGCTCCACTGGCCGGCTACAAACTCCGTCATTGCCTTCTTCCCTACCGGCGACAACTCTGACCAAATCGGGTTTGTTGAGGTGTCTTTTTTGCAACATTCTAAGTTAAATGTTAGAGCCAAAGGAAGAGATGGTCAGATTTTCACGTCAGACAGACAATTTAACCATCGGATTGAGAGATTGTTGGTTAATCCTTTGGCATATTTTAGCAACTCTTCCGTTGCTGGGTATCTTTTATCTTGTACAATGTACTCTGTTCATTGGTTTAGTGTTAGAATCGGGGAGCTTGGCGTGGATACTGGGAAAGCTACTTTAGGTTTTTTGGGTAGTAAGGTGTTCAAGAGTTCTGTTGTGTATGCTTGTTGGAGTCAACACTTGCCTGAAGAGAGCCTGGTATTGATGGAGAGTGGTGAAATGTTTTTGTTGGACGTAGATTCTTGTTCTAATGGAAGCTTTAGTGGGAAGAAGCTGAGAGTGCCGTGGGAAGATTACGCTAGTTTGGGTGATGGCCAGTGGCTGAGCTGTGAATTTAGTTGGCATCCAAGAGTTTTGATTGTCTGCCATTCAAGTGCGGTTTTTCTTGTTGATTTGAGACGTGAAGGATGCAATGTGAGTTGTTTGCTGCAAATTGATGCATTGGGTATGAATGCTCCAGTACAAAAAGATCAGTTTGTTGCATTCTCTAAGGCAGATTCTGATGATTTCTGTTTTGTGGTTGCTACTCGACGTTTGCTGCTTGTTTTTGATGTGCGGAAGCCACTGGTTCCATTGTTGCAATGGGCACACGATCTTTCTAGCCCATCCTATGTCAATGCGTTTCCATTGTCTGATTTGAGGTCACATTGCAAGGATGATCGTTTTAACTGGGCTTCTGACTCGGGCCACTGCATTATATTGGGATCATTTTGGCACTCTGAGTTTAGTATTTTTTGCTATGGACCAGCCCTTGGAGGAACTGTTGCTTCCGAAATTTCAAGATTTGGCAAATCATTTTATGCATGGGAACTCCCTTCAGAGCTCTCACTGTCTGGTCGTGAGTGTCACTGCGGTAGCTGTCTTCTGAGAGAAGAGTTCTCAAAGGATGCCCTTCCTGAATGGATTGACTGGCAGCAAAAGAAAGAAATAGTTTTAGGGTTTGGCATTCTTGACAAAGACCTCCATGCCAAGTTGTCTGAACCAGACGAGTTTGGTGGGTTTACCCTGATTAGGCTGATGTCCTCCGGAAAGCTTGAAATAGAGAAATACTGTGCCTCATGGGAATTCATGAAAGTGCTGAAGGAAGGGCACAAGGAGTCATCTCTTCCAGAAGATACTCTTCTGTATGATATGGGTGATGGAGGTTATAATTTTCCCAAGAGATTTAAATACCTGAAACTTGACTACCTTTATGCTTATACGAAAGGTAATCTTGACAAACTTCTGTTTACAAAGGCGAAAAAGCATATACGTGGTCAGTTCATGGCATCTGGCTTCAGTAGTTTAAGATCATATCCTGCTGTTCTTGATGTGCTTAAAGACATCCGACTACTAAGCAGCATACATGAGGTTGCTTTGAAGAAAATTTATGCAGGCTTGCCTGCCAATCTTCTGCAGCTGACCTTTTGTTGCTACTCGGAGCTTGATGAAGTCCTTGTAGATGATAAGAAGGTGTCCTTGGAATTTCTAGATGTTCCCAGCCAGCCTCAGTTGCCTCCTTTTGTCTTCCGGAAACCTTCATCCCGTAGCAGTAAGTGGACGCATAAAGTGCGGCCTGGTGCTGCTTTGCTGGGTCCTGTTCTTCCTACGCCGGTTCTGCTTTGTCTTCACAAGCTACATAACGGAGAAGGCGATGTCCTCTCTGCTAATGCGGAACTAAGGAACCAATGCAAGGAAGTCATACGTGTGGCTAGTGAAATGTCTTTAACAGGTGCTGCCACCATTGATCACAATGACCATGCTGTTTCCCTTGCTGATGACACAGATGAAAAGCCTTACAGTACTGCAGATAAACCCACTCTGTTCTGTTTACACAAACCGGCTGCTTTTACTAACGAGCTCTCTACAGTAGGACCTGTGGCGGAAAGTTTTGTTGGTGATCATGAGAGATTTACAACCTTTATTTCCAAAACACCTGAAAGGGAGCTTGTCCCCAACTCTGAAATGGAGATGGCCGGACCAGAACTGTTTAAATCTCTGTCGCCAGTAGAGTTGAGGTTCGATGAACGAGCAATGCCCTTTGGGCCAAATGAACTGAAAGCTTTCAAATTGTTGAGGAGACAGTACTCAAATTTTTTACACAATTTTAGTGCATATCAAGAATGTCTTGATAGCTCTAACTTCCAGAGACAGTATCTTTGATATTCATTTTTTTTGAGCTAGAACTCAGAGTGATAAAAAAGGTTTATTATATCATATTCACTTTTTCTCCCCCCACCCCTGACACCAAGCGCTGCCAATTTGAAATTCCAAAACAGGTGCTTCACTTCATTGGTTCCTCCTCTGTCATTCGATTTGCTTATGTTTACTTCATTATCTCCTGTTCTGTTGTTCATGCTAAGCCATTTGCAGGCATGTGGCAGAAGGGAGCCAGGAAGGTACCTACTGTGGATAAGGCTAAGTTGGGCACTTAAGAGTGACAGAATTTTTTTTGAAAAGATGGAGAAAGATATTCGTATCAACTATTTGTTTACAAGGATCGTGAAACTCTTGTTGTGGAACTGTATTGCACACACTGCAGCTTGCATTTTCTACTATTTGGCTACAACGCTGCCTCCATCAAGGGAAGTTTATACATGGATAGGAAGTTTAAAGATGGGCAATTACTGTTATTCATACTTCAGAGATATTGATCTTTGGAAGCGTTATGTAACATCCTTATATTTTGCTATTGTTACGATTGGCAACTGTTGGTAAGCTTCTTTTATTATGTCCTACGTTTGCTAAGTTTGTTGAATTTTTGATATTTTGCTTTGTTTCTTGACTACTTTTTGTATTCATTGGTTATCTATCTGGTGATATGTCTAGTTTAACTTGATATGACTGCGGTCAGATGTAAAAGTTTTCCTATATAGTAATTGTTTACTTTTAAATATTTTCTCTGGCTAGGGAGAAAGCTGGTTTTTTTGTCTTTTGTCAGAATCCAGTGCAACTAGCCTATCCTCTTAGTAGTATTGCTTTGACAAGAGCATTTTTGTTGTTGTTGTTGACTCTGTAAAGAAACAAAGGCTCAAAAATTTTATATTTGTTGACTTGTAGACTTAAGGAGTCTATTCCTAGTTGTTTGCTACACTGTCTTGCAGCCTTTAGCCACGTAATGAATTTCTAATGTCAAATCTCTATGCAATTGACTATTTTGCCTCTTCTTTGGAAGCAATGCAAATGAATCCTTCAGTATAAGGTAAAGGTTTCTTTGATTTGGAGGTGAAGTTCCATGACCATTGATTTCAATATGCACGGGAAAATTTTGTAGAAACAAGCCTTGATAATGGTATTATACATCTAGTTAACAGTGATCTGAAATTGCAAACCATGCCTGCTTTATTGAAGATATGGCCCTAGGTAGGATTAGTTATCTACCGTCTTTTAGATACGCTGTAGAATGACCAAGCTAATGAAGATTAGTTGATATTTTTCGGGCTTGCAAAAAACCTGTTCTAGATCAACTTGTTATGTCAAAAAATCATGCTTGGATTTGATTATTGTCAAATATTTTAGCTATAAATGAACTTGGCTTGTTAAGCGTACAGGTATTTGATGACTGAATAAAATACTAAACTACTTGATCTTGGTTCTTGGTTGGCTTGATGAAGCTCAATTAAGGTAACTTCAATATAAAAACAAACCTCCCCTCCAACGCATACATATTTACAAAATGTCCTTGGGGGGGCACTCCAGCTGTTTAGGCTGCATTCATTCAATAATGAAACTTGAGTCCATACAAACATGTCCTTATTAGAAGAATTAGGAGATAGAAAATAGCAGAAACCAGTTGAACTTGTTTCAACTGGTATTATTTCAGTTTCAGTAGCTGGCAACAAACCACTGCAACTGTTATAAGCTGTTAATAAATTCACTTACAATGTAACCAATTAACTGTTGAGGGTAGTCTTATATAAGGCTATACCACCTTGTATTGAGACATTAAGAATGAATTGATTTCAAGTTCTCTCATTCTTTCTATCCATTCGTTGTTTCCCTCTGTTTTTCTCTATGTTTTCTCCCTAATTTCCCTCATCTCTCTCTTTCTTTCTTTCTTCTTCCACAACTGCCAACTAGAAACCCTAGATTTGAAACCTAGGGTCCTGACAAAACACATGTATAAGCTATAAATACTGACAGAGGATTAGTATATATGCTGTGCATATATTTACAATTTTTTGGATTATTTTATTATTACTTTTTTTGGCAAGTAGTTAGCCTGGAATTCCTGGTGAACCGACAATATGTTCAGCCATGAACCTGTCCTCCTTTCTTGAGCATATCTAATAAATACATCCTTGATAAGCGTTTTGTATATTATCTGCTATCCATGTGCATGTTGTTCACATTGGTACACTTGTTTCTTTCCAACACTTGTACCATGCACCGTAAACAATGGTTCTCTTTTTGGTGAGAATGATGTAGTGCTACAATTTTTCTTAGAGAAGGGTTTCTCAATTATATGCATTGATTTCTTTCCACTCTGGCATAATGCTACAGGTTATGGAGAGATACATGCTGTCAATATCAGGGAAATGAATTCTATAATGGTCTTATGTGTCTTTTGATATGATTCTTGCTGCTTATCTACTTGGTAGCATGACATCATTGATTGTAAAAGGATAAAAAACAGAGAGGTTTAGGGGCAAAATGACAGATCTTATCAAACATATGAACAGACACAAACTTGGAAAGGGTCTCAGTAATGAGGTCAAAGGCCACTTGAGACTTCAGTACGAGAGCAGTTACACAGAGGCTGCTGTTCTTCAGGATATTCCAATCTCCACTCGAGCTAAGGTATCTTAAAACTAATAAGAATGATAGCATGCATCATTTATGCTAATTCTATATTCAATGTTGACACCTACACACAAAACGCAAAATAAAAAAACAAGAACACAAACAACCATCAATATTAACTTGGTTTCTTTGACACAGTTCATTCGTGACCGGTTGAATTTTGTTGAATTTGCAATTTGCTTTTTTGCTGCAGAAAGTCTATATCTTGAATTATTTTGCCCCGTTATCTGTTTTTTCTTCACAGATCTCACAGAAGTTATATGAGCCAATCATTAAAGAGGTTTCTCTTTTTGGGGGCTGCTCATCAGGATTCATTAAACATATTGCAAGTCTTCTTTGTTACTAGTAGAACGCTAATGCTAAGTTTGTATCAGTTGATTTTTTTAGGGTGCATTTGATATGGGTGGAAAATGGGGGTGGAATTCATTTTCCATCCAAATTTCAGGAAATTCCATCAAACAGTTTTTTTTTCCCATGAAATTCGAATTTTATCTTAGTTTAAAAAGTGAAGATTTTGCTTGAAATCAAGGAATTAGAATTCCTATAGGGTGGGATGAGAATTGAAATTCCGTCCTACTTTCCAACCCCAATCAAACACACCCTTAATTCAAACTTGTGGGCTCTGGTACCTGTGAGGTAAATATTTTCTTCAAGATCATAATACTGCTACATGCTTAACAGTTTTTAATTGCTGAATCTCAACTTTCTGATTCCTTCCTCTCTGGCTCTGTCACATGTAGAAATAAAGGTTCAAGAACCCAATCATTTGGTTGTCCAAAAATAATCAATAAATATTGAAGCCAAATCTTTGAAGTTTGAAAGATTACGAAAAAAATAAAATATTTATGTTGCCTCATTTTTTCTTGTTATTTTATTTTTCCTTTTCTCATTTTTTGGGGCGTGTTCTATCAAAGTTGTTGGATTGATGGCTTTGCCCACTGGTTAGATTGCTCCTTTGTGTCTTAAGCATCAGTGGGTTCCAAAACTGAAACAGCCTGTCCTCTCAAGGGGATAAAGCCCTATAACTTGGACCATTCATCAGCCTCGTAGTGGCAGAAGCCTTGTGCCTTGCTCCTTATTCTTTCAATTTGTCCGAGTCAACTGGGAGGCTAATAGATGAAACTGTATGACTTTTTGAAATTGAGGGCATCACCTTTCTTTACATCACCTTTCTTTAACGTTTCTGGCTTCTTCAGAGTGTTCTTGATAGTATTTTGGCAGGAGTAAATTGAATACTTTCTGCTGTATTTCCATGCTACTTCTATTTGCTACAATAATTAAACCCTAGTACTGGTTTCATGGTATCCCTTAAACTTCCTCTGATTGTTTTCCCCTTCTTGTTTTAGTTGTAATTTAATCATGCTCATATCTTCTGGTATGTTTCTAATGCGATAAGATTAGAAACCTAACTTCTTCTTAATACTTTATTAACCTTATTATTATTATTTCTGATTTGCAGGCAACAAGAGTTACACGAGAAATTTTCCTTCCTGGAGAAGTAGTTATAGAGCAGGGACACAATAAATATACAATATAATATTTTATTATCTCAATTTTAATAAAAATTGTGCGAGTTAAAACCCTCTCTTTTATCAAATATGACGGGACCAATTATGTGTTATGTTTATACTGTTGTTGTTTAGATATAATAATATAATTTATATGTTAGGGAATTGTCTTTATGCCAGTAAATTTTTACAAGGAGCAACATGTCCACTCAGCGTCTAGGCCTTAGTGCCCTATGCCTACGGCCCGCCAAAAATAGG
This sequence comes from Diospyros kaki, assembly GCA_036245055.1. Taxonomy (NCBI): domain Eukaryota; kingdom Viridiplantae; phylum Streptophyta; class Magnoliopsida; order Ericales; family Ebenaceae; genus Diospyros; species Diospyros kaki. The sequence continues at coordinate 35,948,838 of BSEG01000003.1, forward strand.
CTCCAAAAAAACTGAGGCCTCTTATGCTTTATTTCATGATGATTTTTTATTTGAATTTGTATTTTATTTATTTTTTTATTTTATTTAAATGAGGACTTTTAACTCTTTGAGTACTTGAATTATTTTTTAATGTTAAATAATGAATAATGAGATATCATTTCGACAAAAAAGTTTTTTTAATTCTTTACGGATATTTTTTTAATGTTAGATAACGAATAATAAAGTATAAATTAAAAATGTAAAAAAAGAAAAGAAAAGTGATGTTATTTTAAGGCAATAATTTGATAAAATAACTTTTTGGATAATGAAAATTTTATTTGGAGAATTTGCACTAATTTGGACTTTAAAAATTTGCACTTAATATAAAAATTTAATTAGTAATTTTGTATATAAAAAATAAGAAAAATAAATTTTAAATATTTATTTATATTATTAAATGACTCCCAAAGTAAATATTTCTAAGTTTACAAATATTCTTAAGTCAACTTTGAATGTTGTGAGGGTACAGGATAATCTTTATGTTATCATGTTAATATGTAAATTAGATTCTTGAAGTTGTTAAAAAAGTTGTAAAGATTTTGAATTAGTATTAGTAATGTATCTTTCTTATAATGAAAGTTCTTCTATTTATATAGAAATTTGGGATTTGGGATTTGAGATTTGAGGGTAAATATATATGGTATTTCAAGTTTGACTAAGATTTAGACTTTTATGGATAAGATGTATTTATTATAAATTTTTCGAATAGATTTTTTATATCATGTTGGTCATTAATTGGGACTACCCCTTGAGAGGGGAGGTTTTCAAGAGACTTCTAATCTTCGTGCTTGTTAGCTTTTTTCTTGAGATTATTATAAATTTTATAGGGGAATTTAGTTTGTTAAAATTGTTGATAGTCTTTGGTAGACTGTAGACAATTTCCAAGATAATTTCTTAGAAATCTCTAGAAATTGTCGACAATCTTTGATAATTTTTGGGATAATTTCTCAAAGATCTTCAAGAATTATTGATAATTTCTAAGAAACTGTTGATAATTTTTTAACAATTTCTCGAGTTTGTGGTGTTATTCTTTTTATGGAGTTTAGGTTTACTCTTTTTTGAGCCATCACTTTTATCGACTTTAACTAATGACACATCAACTACAATTCACAATGATTATAAATCAAGTGCTTGAATGAATTGACACTATATTTTTTGTACCATCTAAACTCTAAGTCCTTTTCTTCTAGGATTCTTTGATATCTCTGATAAATTAATTCTACCAAATTTCAAAATTCCTCAAGTGCCTGTAACACATACACCTATATATATATATATGTGCAAAGCTCTCCCAAACGAATAAATTAGAGGTTTGAAGTGCAACTTTACAAAATTTTTGTCATTCAATTGAAAGAAATAAATAACTCTGATTAATTTTAAATAAATTTACAAAAATAAATAAAATTTCAGACTACAAAACCAGACAGAGGGTTTTGGTTTTTTTCTTTTTTTTTTTTTAATTGGTCGATTAAGAAGATACATTAATAAACAAATGTCACCTTCTCTCAGATTATTTTTCATCTGGGCACAAGAGAATAAAGAATTTTTTATATTTTCCTATGACCTTATTACTCCTCCTTCCTACTCACAAAGAATTCTTCTCACTTCCTCATCAGTTGCCTTCCCTAACCATCAAACATGAATGAGTTGAGCTCTCCAAATATAGTATCGTCTCCTTCACCATACAGCCCAAAGTCCTGAGCCTCAAAGTGCGTTTGGATGTCATTCGGGAAGCTGCAGTGTGGCGAAAAAAGCTCTTGAGGGTCAGCCGGGCACTCAGTTGTCGAGGTCATCTCCATCATTTCCTTAAATTTCGATGACTGAAGCAGAAGTCCAAGGGCTGTTGTGGCAGTGGTCGGCCGGGGCGGGGTTGGACCTGGACCTGGACCGACATCGCTGACGATCGAGAAGGGCTCTTGATTATAGCGGTCGATGCTTAATCCGAGCTCGTGGGTAGGATTGGTTGGTGTAATGAAGTTTGGTTCGAGATTGGGGTTTGAATTGTTGGTATTATTATTGCTGTTGGGTTTTAACCATTTTATGTAACGACTAAGGTTAAAGTTGGTAACGGCATTGACTCCTCTGTACTCGATAGCTGCCATATCATATGCAATTGCTGCTTCTTCTTGGGTAGCTGCAGACATATTTGAAAAGAACTAATTAGACTAACAATCTGGTAAAGTAGTTGAGAATTAGAAACCTTTTGCAAGACAAATGGAGTTTGAAGATGATGGAACGGTTAGGGTTGGTTGATCAACCCAACTTACTGATTATCATTATTATGTATTTAAAGGTAAAAGAATTTCACTAATTGGACCATAAGTCTCATAAAAAATAAATAAATTACCATATGTTCCAAGATAAAGGTACTTGTTGCCAAAAACTCTGCCAATCCTAGCTTCCCATCTTCCATTATGGTGATGCCTGTCACATCATTTTATTACTACTATATATTATATATAACATAAAGATGAAATGATAAATTAAAAAAAAAAAAAACTATAATGTGAGACATACTACCTTGCAACTCCCCTATACTTTGACACTCCTCTAGAGAAGCCACTGCTCTTCCTGCGGGATCAGTAACAAAGTTTAATATAATTCAAAATATTAATGATAACTCATAGCCATTATTTGAGGAATTAAGTAAGTGGCTAATTACTCACAGTAACTTATTAAGAATCATAACATGGATAAAGGGAAATTTGGGATAAATTAATGAAGTTTAATCAAATAATTACCTCCTCAATGATCCAATGTATTCTTCTCTGGATGTCCCTTCCATTTCTATCAGTTCTTTCTCGTACGTCGTTAACTGCGATTACATAATTTCGTTTATTAACGTTTCATAATACAATTTATTAATCGCCGGAAAAAAATTCAGGACGACCGAATCTCTGCGAGTCCGGTGAGAAGTCAGTTACCGGAAAGTTCAGAATGGTTTCTTGGCCCCAGTATTTCAGTGCTGCCAAATCGTAAGCATGAGCGGCAGCTTCTTCATCATCATAGGCACCTGAGTTGAGGAAACCAGCAGCAATGGAGGAACAAAACCAAATAAGCAAACGATATAATTAATTTTCCGGGAAAATCATAAGAAGTTGAAAGGAAAAGATAATCAATAACTGTACAAAGAGGTTGTTGATAAGAACATACCGAGATAGACTGCATTTGATTGGAGTTTCCGCCAAAACCAGACAACCAGCACCATCCATGCAACAAGGAGACAAAAATCAACAAAATTGCACAAAATATATTACAAAAACCATGTATATATATATATATATACACTGAACCTTGTCTTCCTTTCTTGTTCTGTGATTCATTCCAGCAGTTCTTGTCCCACAAATGAGCTTCATATCTTCCAGTCCATCGATGCCTGAATCAATTATATGGAAAACCCATTAATAAGAACAAAGTTATGGGATCGGTTCGATGGATTACTCAAAACTCTTTTTTTTACAAGAACCAATGAAAATATCATCGTCATCAACAAGACCGATCAAAGCTAAATCGATCGGATCCAAAGAGTCAAGAAAATTCAACCTGGTAACACCTCTGTAAATGGAGCTACGCTGAGGTGGCGAATCTCTGGGGACAGTCTTCCTAGTCCTCTTGGGCTTCGTCGTCGCCGAAGCGGAGCTGTTAGTAGGGTTCTTGACATTTTTCTTCATGTTTTGCTGTGATAACTTCGTCATGGAAGCAGGCTTTTGGGAGGGCGAGTTGTGAGATCGAGAGGGAATTGGTAGCTGCTGCTAGCTGTGTGTGTAGGAGGGGATGGAGGGAATAAGTTAAAAAGATGGAATGTATGACTGGGTCTCCAATGGCGAGGGCTTTTAAAGGGAGCTGGAGATTAAAGAATGGGTAGGGAGGAAAGCGTGTGTTTGGGGAATTAAGCAGAGGGTAGCCGGCGAGGAAGAAGATGTTTGTTTGGCCGTCTTTAACCGGCTTTCATGTCCTCTTCTCTCTTGTCCTCCCTCTCTCTATTTTGTGTTATTTGGCGCCGTCTCTCTCTCTCCCTCTTATCTGTGGAATAGTTCTTCTATTTGTTAATAAGATATGTTAATAAGATACGGAAGATATTTCAAATAAAATATTTTTATTATATTTTTTAAATTTATTTCTTAATTCTTAAAAAAGAAGTTCCAATTCTTATATAAAATTATCCACATAAATTTATCTGAGCCTTTCAGATAAAAAAAAATGGCTTATATATACTCTCTAATACATTTTAAAAAATTAGTAATATTTTTTATCTTAATTATTTTATATTTTAATTTAAAAAATATTTAAATCTTAACTTAATATAATTTTATATTTTAACAAATGCAACTTTGCCATCAATTCTGTCCGTCCTTGCCGTTTAACATTAAAAAATGATAACAGCAGGGACAGAGGATCTAAACTTGATAATTTAAAAAGTTAAATATTATTATCCATGGAAACAGAACCACATGAACAGATAATTTGAAATAGAAATATGGATCCATTTCAATATTTCAATTTATTTTTTTTGCTATCTTTAGAGTTTATGGTGTTACTATATACATGAGGAAGCCAACGTCATTGGTACAGAATGTGATCGTATCCTTTAAAAAAGGTTATAAAAAATGTAAATATATTTTCACTGTCACTAAAAGAAATTCTTTTTTTATTGTGAGTGAGAGAATTTTTTTTAAGCACTGCTACTTTACCCTATAAAGTTATCGAAAGAGTGTCAAAAAGATCAAAATATCCTCGCTTCAATTACAAATTTTCAAAAGTTGTCACTGTTTGCCCGTTGCTCTCTCTTCTCTCCATAGCTACCAATGCAATCACCACCGTCGTTGCCTTTGCCTAGCCGCCTTGTTGTCGTCACCTAGTCTCTCCGATAGCTGTTGAGCCAATGTAGTGGCGGTCGGAGAGGCGACGATAGCGAGACGAAAGCAGTGACGACGGTGGTTGCATTGGAGACTAGGGAGAGAAGAGAGAGCAGCGGGCAAGCAGTGATAGTTTTTGAAAATTTGTAATTGGGACGGCAATATTTTGGTCTTTTTAACACCCTTTGGTAAGCCTCTCGTCAAAGTAGATTAACTCTTTTTTTTTTTTTGATGAAAACATCAACTTCAAATGGTGAAAATGACTACAAATTTTATAACATTATTGGTCTCATATCGTTGATTACTTAAATTTTATAACTCTGCTGAATGTCAAACTCCAATGCCAATGGTTGTTTAATAGCCTTTCTAAAACCGAGCAATTCACAGGCTGTTTGGCTTACCCTTTTTAAAACAATTTTTAAGTTATTTAATTTTTAAATTATATAAAACTTAAAAATTAGGGTGCGTCTGAACAGATAAAGCATTTAAATAAAAAAAAGTAATTTAAGTTGTCAGTTATATAATTATATATTTAGTTTAAAAAAGTTGATAAATTATTAAAATTTAACAAAAAGATAAAAATAGACATGTTGAATAGTATAAAAAAAATATATAAAATTTTTAATTTTTAATAAAAATAAATCATAAATTAATGTTCAACTGATAAAATTTTATCATTAGATGTTGATAAATTATATATATTATGTGTTATATATATATATTGAAGGATGGACGGTGACGATGATGGCGAAAGGAGATGAAAGCCAAGGCAACGAAGGAGGAGATGGGCGACGGAAGGAAATGGCAATGGATGCGACAAGAGGTGACAATGGACGATGTAGAATGTGGTGATGGATGTGGAAGGAGGAAATTCAGGCCGACGACGATAATGGGAGAGGATGAGAGAGTGTAAATATTTGAATTGTGTAAAAGTAATTTTATAATTTGCTTGATTAACACAATAAGTTGTTAAGAGCTTATTTAAATTATTAAAATAACTTATAAGTTTGATAACATTTAAAATTTTAAATTTTAATAATTACGTAATGAAATAAGCTACGTAACTTAAAAAAAATAGCTTATAGAGGGTTAAATCAATAAGCCAAACACCCTGTCAGTGGGCTTGTTAGTTACTGTTAAGTCCTAAAACTTCCTTTTTTTAGCATTAAGAAACTAAAAGCTAGAAAAGAAAGATGCTACGAAACACGTCTTTTTTGCTTTTGCCAAATGAGTAGTAGTCATGTACTAACCTCGTCGTGGTGGTGCGAGGTAAGGAACGGCCTCGTCGACCACCTTAATATCCTCGGCCCATGTAGTTTAATCCTAGGCTCCTAGCGGATATATCCGGCCCATTTAATTCAATCATATTCATAGGATAGGATAGATTTGTTTGAGATTGGAGTTAGTTGGTTGGCCCATTTATATTTGGAAAGAGGTCCAATTGTTGTTGACTTGTACGAGGCCATGACGCCGTTTTGCCTTTCTAGAAAAGGCAAATATATTCCTTCCTTCCAAAGTGCATTAGAGATGGGGTTTGATTGCTACGATAATATAAAAGAAGTAGGATCCTTTTCATGTAAATAGAAATGATTTCAGCATTATAGTACGCTTTGCACGTGGGTGACGCAACAAATCCCGCCCCCCTGACATCATGCGGCCCAGTCTACAGGACGATTCAAGTTCGTGTTTTTTGTAGAGGTTTTAAAATATGGTATTATTTTTAATATTGTAATATTATATTTAATGTTTTATTAAATATATGAGATAAAAGCGAGTTCAGTTTAAAATAGTCTCTAAACTTTACACTTTATATAGTAAATTAGATATTATGTATTAATTTTTATGTAATAAATTTTTTTCTTTTAATTAAATTTGTTTAATAAATAAATAGTGATTTTTTAAATTCAAATTTATATACTTATTTAATAATAATTAACTTAAACTAGACAGAAATGTTCATTAATTGTTTACCTAACCCCAACTCGTTGGTTCACACGGCTTCTTCCGCCAAATTTGAAAGTTTGAAACTAGAAGGCGCAAAGGTGGAAAAAGATCTCCGGGAAATAACTTTTCTTCAGCCAATAGCTCTCTTTTACGCGTAAATTCTTAATTGGCTGTCTAGTGAGTGGGAATAATTCTTGTCCACCGACTTTGACAATTCTTTGGTCAAGCTACTTAGATTCTGAAAGTCGGCTATTCATTCTTTTTAATTTTTTCTTATTTTCTATGTAATCCGGTGACACTCTGATCGCTAGCTATAAATATCTCACCCGCTGCATGGAACTCCGTTGATTTGGAGACGGAGGGAGACGGAGGTGAAGATCAGAGTGAGTTTCGGGAAGGACTTCGCCGGAAAACGAGGGGAAATGCCGGCGAAGATGAAACGGAGAGGGCAGAACCTCGGTCGTGGGGACCGAGTTGACTCGGAAGAGAACGGAACCGCGAAGGAGAAGAGATCGAAGAGGCGCTTAGTGAGGTTCGAGGAGTTGCCTGAGTATCTGAAGGATAACGAGTTTATATTGAAGTATTACCGGTGCGAATGGCCTTTGAAGGATACGCTTCTCAGCGTCTTCGCTTTGCACAACGAGACGCTCAATATCTGGACGTGAGTCATCTATGGCTCCGTTTCATTCATCTGTTGATCTCAATTAATAATTCTTCCGTGAATTTCTTTTCCGATTCGGTGATTGGCCTTTGCAGGCATTTGGCGGGGTTTCTGATCTTTTTTATATTGACGGTGTTGAGCTCGTTGGAGAGGACGAAGATTGATGGCATATTTGCGATTTTCTTCAGGTACGTAATTTTTCCGGCTTCCCGCATCTTGTCTCGTTAGTTGAAGAATTCATTCCTGAGGTGTGCCCCGTCGTTAGACCTGCGTTTCAGACACCGTTGATGACGATGAGGATGACGGCGAGAAAGTCGACCGGCACCAATGGCTCCGATCCTTTCTTCCAGGTTTGACCATTTTCTCTCTCTTCTTGTGACAAGAGATAATTTCCACAGAATTTTTATATATAAAATATCATTTAAATAAAAAATAATGAGACAAGTATATCTTTTTATTTTCGTCGGGACTTAGAAGTAGATTTTTCAATTTTGAGAATTGTGTGATAGATAAATTTAAATAATCATAGTTATTAATATTTTTAATTTTATAATCATCAGAAGTTACCTCACTTATGATTAAGATATTTTTCTGTACGTTTTTATTCTGTTTTAAAATTTGAATATAAATTCTTTCTCTTTTATCGTTTTCTTGTTCCTCTCCATCACCATGGCCTGGCGTGAAATGACTACTCTGAAGCGACAGGTTACGGCTGAGAATTTGGTTGGATGGCCACTGAGCCCTACCACGTGGTGTGATTATTAGATTAATGTAGGTTGCGCGTGATTTTCACGTGACGGCTCTTGCCTACACACAATTACATTACATATTTGTGCCTTGCATATACGACGGCGACATGCAGCATGACATCTTTGATTTCATCAATGGTGCCTAGGCTTTCTCATTTTCCAGCCTGATGCCTTCCAACTTCCCACCTACAAATTGATGCATGCATTTAATTTTATCATTTCTTGGAACTTGAATAGAGGAAGAAATTTAATGAAAAATGTTATATGAAAAGAGGAAGGTTAAAGTCAGGCTACTTAAGTGCTTTGTGTTGTTAAGGATGGAAAGGAAGAAAGGAGTGCTTGCTTTGTGCGAGTAAGGAGAGGAAGAGAGGGGCGGAGAAGAGGGTCAAAGACAACAAAGAAATAATTTTTGAGTTAAGACGAGTATGAAGATGATGGAGTGAGGGTCTAGATCCAAGTTAACGAAGTAAAGATAACGACAAAGTGAAGTAATTGAAAAGTTAAAAGAAAAAAAATTGAACCGTAAAGTAAAGATTTCAGTTTGGTTGATCATGCATACCATATACTGTTGAATGATTTTTCTGGGAAAAATATAATAATAAATGTACCAAGATGAGAAGGCGAAATAGGGTGCTGCCAATCATAGTGAAATATCAGATTTATCTTTGTGGGTTCAAAAACTCATGCAATGGAAAATTTCTTATTTCACAGTGTCGATGCCTCATTTTGCCCACTCTTATGGTATACCTATCGCTATTCTAGTAAAAATATATCTAGTAGTAGGGTATTAAAATTCATCATATTTAGTTTTTTGAATCATAATTTTTTATTCAAGAATGTTATCTTCAATGAGAGTCTGAAAATGTATTTATTCATTTTATCCTTGCAATAACAATTGTTTAAAATGTGTACAAAAACATTTTCAGACAGATACTTCATACTTGGTTTTTTACTCGGATCTTAAGATGAGCACTCTGCTTTTATCTTGCACTTTTGCACCAAATCCTTCTCTCTGTTTTTATCTCCCACTTTAGTTGCTCGTGCAACTGTATTAGCACACTCCCTAGTAGTCTAATTCAAATGCCCAAGTCCAAATTAGTATCAACCAAAGATGAACAAATGAAGCCCAACTTGTGGAAGCTTCTTAAGTTAGGTGGGTGTTCCATTACTTAAGTATTGAGTGGATTTAGTGTTTTCATTACTTAAGTATTGAGTGAGTTTAGTGCTAATTATGTGTTTGTCCTTAATTTAAGTATTGAGTGGGTGATTGTATCTAATTTCTTTATTTTTTTTAAAAGTGTGGTCTCTAATACATTTTGTAAGCTATATATAGCTTATTCTGCTGTACTTGTAAGACATTCAATCTTGAATCAAAATATATTTGTATTCTTAGCACTTCTATTTAAGAATTGTTCTTTTCTTTTCTCTTTGTGAGAATACAAGTTAGAGTGTAATTTAGCAAATCGTTGCATCAATAGATATCAGAGCAATTAATGCAGTGGCTTGTTAGATTTTGCCCTAACTTGCGTTCTTACGAAGAGAAAAGAGAAGAACAATTCTCAAAGACAAGTGCTAAGAATATAAATGTATATTGATTCAAAATTGGATGCGTTATAAGTGCAACCAAATGAGCTATTTATAGATTATAAATAGTATTAGAGACCACACTTTAGAAAAAAAAAAGGAAATTAGGTACAACCACCCACTCAATACTTAAATTAAAGACAACCAAAGAATTAGCACTAAATCCACTCAATACTTAAATAATGGAGTACACGCCTAACTTAATAAGCTTCCACAAGTTGGTCTTCTTTAGTTAATACTAATTTGGACTTGGGCCCTTTTTTGTGTTTTTAAAATATTTGGGTTGCATCTGTTGTCCCCCTTTTGAAAACAACTCGTCCTCGAGTTGGTCAAGGTATTGGTTGTGGACCATGGTACTCGTACAAGCCTTGAACATTGAAAGTCTTAGAAATTGTGTAACTTTCTAGTAGATCAATGATATAAGCATTATCATTAATCTTTTGGAGGATGCGAAAATGACCAATCTTCTTCTTCTTAAGCTTATTGTATTCCCTGATAGGAAGTTGTTCTCTACACAAATGAACCATGACATAATCGCCTACATCGAAAGATTTAAATCTTTTGGGCTTGTCAGCGATGGTCTTGTACTTTGCAACGAACTCTTCTAACTTTTTCTTGATTTCTTCATAGACGTTGGTCACCTTATTGATCAAATGATCAGCAATGATACTCATTCTAGGTAGTTTTGGTAAGGGAATCAAATCTAGAGTATGCAATGGAGGATGAATATAAACAACTTCAAATGGAGACTTGCCACTAGAACGATTTGACACATTGTTGTAGGCAAATTCAGCTTGTGGTAGGACATTGTCCCACTGTCTTGGGTTTTCTTTGATCGAACATCACAAAATGTTGCCTAACGTGCGATTGGTAACCTCAGTTTGCTCATCTATTTGTGGATGACAGGTGCTGCTAAACTATAAAGTCATATCAAGTTTTTTCCACAAAGTACACCAAAAATGACTAAGAAATTTGCTGTCGCGATCAAAAACTATTGTTTTTGACAATCCATGTAAACGAACAATCTCTCGAAAGAATAGTTGAGCAATGTGGGTAGCATTTGAAGTTTTCTTGTAGGGAATAAAATGAATCATCTTAGAAAAATGATCTACCACAACAAAGATAGAGTTCGAACCTCTTTGTGTTCGCGGTAATCCCAAAATGAAATCCATGGACAAATATTTCCAAGAGGCATTAGGAATAGGAAGTGGCATGTACAACCCAGTATTCTGAGTTTGTCTTTTTGCAGTCTGGCATGTATAACAATGCTTTAACTTCTCGACATCACGCTTGAGATACGACCAAAAGTATCATGCTTTAACCAATGAAATGGTCTTGTCTTGCCCCATGTGCCCTCCTAGTCTGCCAGCGTTTAACTCTTGAATAATGTGTTCTCTAAGAGATACTTGGGGTTGATGTTTACCTACAACCCTGTTAATGCACTGCTGCCATTTTCTTTGAAATCTTCATCGTCTGCATATAGATCCTTCAAATAATCAAAACCAATTATTTCCTTTTGAATTGCTATCAATAACAAAACTCGACAGCTCAATGCATCTGCGACTTTGTTCAACTAGCCTGAGTTGTGTCGGAGTGAGAAAGTAAATCTCTGGATATAAGAAATCCATCCAGCATGCATTCAATTGACTTTGGAAGAATTGTTGAGATACTTGAGAGCCTGATCATATGTGTTAGGATAAATTCCTTTTATACTAGGTATGATTCCCATTGTTGCAAAGTGCATGCAATCGCATACAATTTTTGCTCATATGTTGACCACTTCTTTCTTGCGTTGTTGAGTTTTTCACTAAAAAATGCTACTGGCTTCATTTCTTGAGATAGAACTGCTTCAACTCCTACCCCAAGCGTCACAATCGACTTCAAAAAGTTTGTCAAAGTCAAGAAGTGAAAGGACAGGTGCATTTGTAAGTTTCTCCTTCAAAACTGCAAAACTTTGTTCTACTGCCTCCGTCCAAACGAATTGTTTCTGCTTCAAATAGTCAGTAAGTGTGCAACTATGGTACTGAAGTCCTTCACAAACTGCATGTAGAAAGTTGCAAGGCCATTAAAGCTCTGAATATTAGTAATTGTCTTATGTGTGGGCCATTCTCGAATAGCTTTCACCTTCTCTTAATCAACTTTGATTTCCTCAAAACTTACGACAAATCCCAAGAAAATTAGGCTATTTGTCATAAAATTGCATTTCTTCAGGTTGGCATACAACTTATTTATCTATGACGCTTCAAAGACTTCCTTCAGATGTAGAAGGTGTTCTCCCTCGCTATGGCTATAGAACAAGATATCATCAAAGTATACAACAACAAACTTCCAAATGAAAGGTTGGAATACCTTATTCATTAGCCTCATAAAAGTACTTGGAGCGTTGGACAGAACAAAAGGCATGACTAGCCACTTATATAACCCTTCATGAGTTTTGAACGTTGTCTTTCATTCATCACCGGGATGGATACAAATTTGATTGTACCCACTTCGTAAATCAATTTTGGAAAATAATTTTGATCCTCCCAAACTGTCAAGCATGTCATTTAATCGAGAAATAAGGAATCAATATTGCATCGTAATCTTGTTGATGGCCCGACTATCTACGGACATTCTCCAACTTTCATCTTTCTTTGGAGTTAGATGTGCAGGTATGACTACTAGACTCATGCTTTCTCGAACCATGCCTTTGTTAAGAAGATCTTTGACTTGTTCGTGCAAAATCGTATATTCTTTGGGACTCATGCGATAGTGTGGCAAGTTGGGTAAGCTTGCTCTAGGGACAAGATCGATATGGTTAATGATAATTTGAACTTGGGTCTTTTTTTGTGTTTTTAAAATATTTGGGCTGCATCATAAGCTCAAGTTCTGGTCGTTTGGCTTCTTAGAAATCCATGTGTAAGTGTGGTTGCCACTAGTGGGAAACCCTTTTGTTTCTCTGTTCATTTGATTTGTGTGAAGTAGAAGAAGAATGAAGATCCTCCAGATCTAATGCAATCACAAGTTAAGGAATTAAAACTTCAGTCAACAAGTAAATAAGAGTTTCATACTATCGTTTCATTTAATATCGAGTTCCTGGAGGGTGATTATGTTCAAGTACAGTGCATTAAAGACTTACAAAATTATAAATTATAAATTTAACAATAATCAAAAGGAAAAGAATTATAGAACATGAGGAAATGAAGTTTAAAAACCAATCAAGATGTCAGCCTGGTCCTTTCATATCTCAACTGTATTTGATTTGAACAACTTCTAGATATTAAGTCTTAATTGGGAAATTAAATATAATTTTACCTTAACCAAAAAAATTTCTTTCTCAATCTACTCCAGGTTAGTGCACAAACTGTTCACATGCTATCTGAAATAATTTCTTTTTTTTTTTTTTCAATCTAGCATTGAACAAAATGCTATAGGAGAAAATACTGCTTCTTATTTGTCAGATACAGGGTGCTGTAACTGAAATTTTGTTTGTGATGCTTACGTGCTCTAGTCGAACTGTGGCGTAAGTTGAGCTATTTCTGTATTGTGCAATTGTCTTTTGCCTTCTTTCTGTGTTTTCCAAATGGCTTATTGACATAATATTATTTATTTTTTTTTTTCAAGGAGTAACTACAACATCCCTAATATATAGGCTAGCTAGCTTCTCAAGGGATTGTCAGCTGAGCTAAATACTTACATTTAACTTTGCAGGATTCACAGGTAGGACACGTTTCGCCTTCATCAATGCTAGATATGGAAGGATACGGTGACTCTTCTACAATTCCTCAATGGCCTGGTTTGTGTTCCTCGCGGGCGCCATGGGCTGCTTTTTTTGCAGCTCCATCTCCCACCTCTTCGCTTGCCATTCCAAACGGTTCAACTTCTTCTTCTGGCGCCTCGACTACGTCGGCATTTCCCTAATGATTGTCTCCTCCTTCTTCGCTCCCATCTACTACGCCTTCTTCTGCAATCCACACGCCCGGCTCCTTTACCTCACCTCCATTTCATTCTTTGGCCTCCTCGCCATCACCACCCTCCTCGCACCCGGTCTCTCCTCTCCTCGGTTTCGCGCCTTCCGGGCCTCACTTTTTCTCACCATGGGCTTCTCCGGCCTGATTCCGGCGGCCCATGCCGTGGTTCTCTTCTGGGACCACCCCCAGATTCTCGTGGCCGTAAGCTACGAGCTCGTCATGGGAGTCTTATACGCTATAGGCGTAGGTTTCTATGTACGTAGGGTGCCCGAGCGATGGATGCCGGGAGCATTTGATATTACAGGGCACAGCCACCAGATTTTCCACGTCTTCGTTGTCGCCGGAGCACTTGCCCACAGCGCCGCTACCTTGGTTGTCATGGACTGGCGCCGGGGTTTGCCAAACTGTGAAAGGATATAGTTAATTAATTAGCTACAGCCTACACACGGCACCACACTTTTGATGAGACCATTTGCTCTGCGTCTCTTCTCCTCCCAGGGTACATAAGCCTTGATATTTTTTTCAAGGACATGTTATTGTTGTGTTGTGCTTCTTGACATTATTCAAGGAACATGATGATTACATAATGATTACCTGATGAGGAGTTTAGTGTACTGTAATTGGTTTTTGGCCCGGGCTGTTTGCCGAGGAACTTGAGGCGTAGAGGCCTTTGTATTCGAATGACGTGGAACTATTTATACTGGAGTCTCTGATGAATATATTGCCAATTGCTAATGATAGCTAAAGGGAACTGCTTCGATCTTGCCCGAACACCTTGATATAAACCAGCGTAAAATGCCAACTCTAAAGTGGTCAAAGATCTTCCAGCAAAAAAAGAAAAAGAAAAAGAAAGAAAGTCAAACATCGTACAAAATTTAATAGTAATTAATCAGTCAAAATTTAACAGATCTCTTTAGTTTGAAACCTAACTGAATTCTCTAAATAATGTCTTACTTTTGGAAGTTATCATTAAAATAATGTTATAACATTTAAAATCTAGAATAAATTGATTACTAAATTAAAATCCTTTTGGGATGACATCTTCTTACAGATATTCTGCTATGGTATCATTTTTCGTGATAAGGAGTTTAATCCGAATTTGATGCACTAGCGACTTCGTTGGGAGAGGATTCAAACTTGGGTACTCAGCTTACTCCACCTCTCTCAACTGCTCGCTGGGATAATCCCGTGCGACACCAAATTAAGATCTTTTTGGCTACCCATGAAGCGCAACCCTACCGATTGAATCAACGATTTTGTCCAATACTGAGAATTTTTTTAAATGTTGAACAACGAGGGACACTGATTCTGAATTTTTTTAAGGAAAAACATTTTATGGCAATGATCACTTTATGATGTTGGATTGATGTCATTTTTTTTTATTATAACATATTGTTAGAAACCCAACTCCCACAATTAATTGAATTTTAGAGGAGATAGAAAATTAAAAGTCTTTAACAAATATTCAAAACTAGTAAAGCACAACTACATACAAAACAAATAAAATTTTTATATGGAAAACAAAAAAACTATGACACTAAGAGTCCATCAAGAGCTCCAATTTAATAAAACAGCTTATTGAAAACCTTGTTTAAGGTGACACAATGAGTACACAAATTCATGGCTATTGTTCACACATTAAATTTGGAAGTTATTTGATATGTTTGAATTTGGAGAGAAAGAAAGAATGAGCAACAGAAGGACGAGAAAGTTGGAGGTAATTTTTTGTCATTTCTATTGGGTTTCATCCAGCTGTATTCATAGCCAATGCAGCAACAGAAAATGCAACGTGCAACAACTAACAAGGAAGAATTCAAGGAAATAGCAGCAGAAAACTAAGTAGTGGCTAGAAAATCGGAACTGCATCTGGACTCCTTCAACAGGCGCTGATTAGGTGGCCTCCACGTGAGGAAATTATGTATGCAGTGAGCTGAGTAGCATGTGAGTACGTAACAGTCCCTCCCACTCGAAGGGTCCTTGTCCTCAAGGACAGAAACTGGGGTGGGCCCTCCGAAATCGCCATTCAGTTTCCCAAGTAGCATCCTCGACGGGGGCACCGACCCATTTGATCAGAACTTCGGATTTCGGGCGGTATTTCCCCTTTTGTACCTCTCGCCGAGCCAAAATGGATTCCGGTTGGGGAAGAATGGTAGCATCATCTGCTACTGGAGGGAGATCAGGGGAGGTGGGAGCAATGGGTCCCAAGTGTTTGCGCAGGAGACTGACATGGAAGGTGTCATGGATTTGTGATCCCGCCGGCAATTCTAGCTTGTAGGCCACAGGTCCCACCCTCTCAAGCACCTTGTAGGGGCCATAGAAGCGGGGGGAAAGCTTTAGAGAGCCCCGAAATGCAACAGAAGTCTGGCGGTAAGGTTGGAGTTTGAGGTAGACATAGTCGCCCACAATAAATGAAACCTCACGCTTATGTTGATTGGCTTGGGTCTTCATCCGGTCCTGAGCAAGTTGCAGATTGCGCCGAAGTTCCCTTAGAATTCGGTCCCTGTCTTGAAGAAACTCATCCACAGCCTGTACGCGTGCCGTTCCCGGAACGTAGGTCAGTAGGCTGGGCGGCGGGATGCCGTAGACAGCCTCAAAGGGAGTGATCTTTGTTGATGAGTGGACAGAGGTGTTGTAGCTGAATTCAGCCCATGGTATCCAGTCCACCCATTTCTTCGGCTGGGACCCTGCAAAACAACGAAGATATTGCTCCAAGGTTCTGTTGACGACCTTTGATTGGCCATCGGTCTGAGGGTGGTAACTGGAACTCATGCAAAGTTTGGTCCCCTGGAGGCGAAACAAGGCCTGCCAAAAATTGCTGGTAAAGACTTTATCACGGTCGCTTATTATGGAGGCAGGAACTCCATGTAAGCGCACCACATTGTGAACAAAGGCTCGAGCAACTGAGGCAGCAGAGAAGGGATGCTTTAGTGGCACGAAGTGTGCGTATTTCGTTAAACGATCAACGACCACCATGATGACTGAGTGGCCACTTGCCATGGGAAGGCCGTCTATGAAATCCATGGACACATCTGTCCATGATTTTGTAGGTATCGGAAGGGGTTGCAGCAGGCCAGCAGGCTTCATACAATCTGCTTTGTATTGCTGGCACACCTCACAAGTCTTTAGGAAATCCTTCACTGCTTGCCGCATCTTTGACCAAATGAAACTCCGACGGATGCGATGGAGAGTTTTATGGAACCCAAAATGGCCGCCTATAGGGGAGGAGTGGCTGTCTGCGAGGATTAGAGGAATTAAAGTAGAATCAGAACTCAAAAATACTTTACCCTGGTGGAACCAAACACCATCGCGCAGAGTCAGTTTATGGGCATCTCGTGTGCTAGCTAGGCTCGCATAAAAGGGATCTGCGCGGACTTCTTGTTGGAGCTTTGGCCACCAGTCCGCATGTGGAATGGAGATGGATAAGAACTGGAGCTCACCCATGCGGGATAAGGAATCGGCAGCCTGGTTCTCGGGGCCTTTTTTATATTCAATGGTGTAGTCGTACCCCAACAGCTTGGGTAACCAACGGGACTGGACAGGGGTGGTGATGCGCTGCTCCAGTAGATATTTGAGGCTTCGGTGGTCTGTTTTCACTATGAACCTCCTGCCGAGCAAATAGGGACGCCATTTGCGGATTGCCTTGACGATAGCGAGCATTTCTTTCTCGTATGTAGACAATGTCAATGCAGTTCCTTTGAGAGCTTCACTGAAGTAGGCAATGGGCTGATTCTGTTGTGTGAGGACAGCTCCGAGTCCCCCTCCACTTGCATCACATTCAATCACAAACTGTTGGGAGAAGTCCGGCAAGCGCAAGGTAGGTGGTGTGGTAAGGGCTTGCTTCAGTTGGTGGAATGCCGCCTCTGCTTCACTATTCCAATGGAATTGTTCCTTGGTCAAAAGCATGGTTAGTGGGGCTGCTATGCTGCCAAAGTGGCGGATAAATTTTCTATAGTAGCCGGCGAGCCCAAGGAAACCCCGTACTCCTCTGGCCGTGGTGGGGGTTGGCCAAGCCACCACTGCTTGCACCTTGTCATGATCTACTGACACTCCACCTTCAGTGATAATATGCCCCAAGTATTTGACCTGTTGAACTCCAAAATGGCATTTTGATTCCTTGGCAACCAACTGGTTAGATTGTAAAATAGTGAAGACAGTCTCTAGATGAGAGAGATGGTCATCCCAAGATTGTGAATAAACCAATATATCGTCAAAGAATACCAAAATAAACTTGCGGAGGTATGGTCGAAAAAGGTCGTTCATGAGGCTTTGAAAAGTGGCCGGAGCATTGGTGAGTCCGAAAGGCATGACTATGAACTCGTAATGCCCCTCATGAGTTCGAAATGCCGTCTTCTGAATATCTTCTTCATGCACTCGGATTTGATGGTACCCAGATCGTAGGTCTAACTTCGAATAAAACTTGGCACCATGAAGCTCATCAAGTAATTCGTCAATTATGGGAATGGGATACTTATCTTTCACCGTGATCTTGTTGAGAGCCCAGTAGTCAACACAGAATCGCCAAGTTCCATCAGCTTTTTTTACCAATAAAACCGGAGAAGAAAAAGGACTGTTGCTTGGCCGTATAAGTCCTGTTTGCAGGAGCTCCCTGACCATCTTCTCAATTTCTGACTTTTGGTAGTATGGGTAGCGGTAGGGCCGCACGCTTACTGGTTCTACATCGGGTTGCAGTGGAATGCGGTGGTCGTGCAACCGTTTGGGAGGAATGCTTGTGGGGGTGTCAAAGACCTTAGAAAAATCCTCCAGAAGACTCTTGATCTCCGGTGGGTAAGGTGGAACAGAGGACTTGGGTTCGGCCGGAACTATCTGAAAGAAGAACCCCGTTCCCTGTAGCCCCGCACATTCTTTGTCATTTAGAACTTTGATGCTGTCAACCTTCGCAGTGCAGCCAAGTCCATGGAGGGTATGAGTGGCTCCCCTAACACTGAAGGACATAGTGAGGCGCTTGTAATCCATCTCGATGGGTCCAAGTGTCTCCAACCATTGTACGCCCAAAACTGCTTGATAAGCTGCCACAGGAAGAACGTAATAGTCAGCAGTGATAGGTATACCTTGGATAGTGAGCGTGAGCCCTTGACATTGGCCCGTGCATTCGATCCTTTCCCTATTTGCAACCACCACCTGCAGCTTCTTGTCCCGGACAACCGGCAATCCGAATCGTGAAGCAGTGTGTTGATCGATGAAATTGTGGGTACTACCCCCATCGATCAACACCATTAAGCTTTTGTTCTTCAACTTGCCCAAAACTCGGAGAGTTTGGGGATGTGTGGCACCAGCGATTGCATGGAAAGAGATTTCGGGTAGTAGTTCATGAGTCTCTGCTTCCTGAGGTGGCTCCACTCTTGTGTCTTCCTCCACGTGTGGTGCATCTTCAATCATGAATAATTGGGGACGTTCACACCGATGGCCCAGGGAGTATTTTTCGTCACAGTAATAGCATAGGCCTTTCTCTCGGCGTTCCCGCGCCTCCTGGTTGGTGATTCGACAGAAAGGAGAGGGCGAGGCGGTGGATCCCATTCCTGGCCGTTGGCTGGGTGTTGGTCCCAGAATTCCCGCGGATGGGTTGGGGTTTCCTCTCGGCATTGGGGCCCCTGATTGCATTCTGTTGATGGGGTGAGGCCGCCGTTGGAGCTGGTTTCGCTCCTCCACCAATCGGGCAACACCAATGGTGTCTGCCAAGGTTCGGGGCTGCTTGATCTTGACATCCAAACGGATGTCATCCCTTAAGCCAGCAATGAAACACCCAATTAAAAATTTTTCTGGTAAGTTATCTACCCGATGAGAGAGCCTTTCAAAAGCCTCTTGATAAGCAGCAACTGTTGTAGTTTGCTTTAAACGGGACAAAGCTTCCGAGGGATCTTCGAAGTCGGTAGGACCAAAGCGAAGCAAGACTACCTTGGTGAGTTCTTCCCAGGTAAGAGGTCCCCGAAATTTTGTATGCCAACGATGCCACTGTAGTGCAATGCCCTCCAAGTGAAAAGAGGCAAGTTGCACCCGCTGAGCAGCTCCAATGCCTTGGTATTCGAAGTACTGCTCGGCCTTGTAGATCCACCCCATTGGATCTTCTCCGTTGAACTTCGGAAATTGCAGCTTGAGTGGAGATGATGGTGAATGGTTGTAGCTATCAGTAGATGGTATGGCATGTGGATTGTGAGAGGATCCCTCCTGAGCAAAGGGATTAACTTCTGGTGGGGAAGGTTGGGGGCTTCTGGTGGAGCGCAGGGCTTGTATTTCTGTCAAAACTGTCTGTAGAGTTGCATGCACTTGATCAAAGCTCGACTCATGACGGGCTAGTGCTTCATTCACTTCATTGCGGAATTCGGCGTTCGTTTTCCCACGGGTATCCATGGCCGAAAGAACCTGGCTCTGATACCAATTGATATGTTTGAATTTGGAGAGAAAGAAAGAATGAGCAACAGAAGGACGAGAAAGTTGGAGGTAATTTTTTGTCATTTCTATTGGGTTTCATCCAGCTGTATTCATAGCCAATGCAGCAACAGAAAATGCAACGTGCAACAACTAACAAGGAAGAATTCAAGGAAATAGCAGCAGAAAACTAAGTAGTGGCTAGAAAATCGGAACTGCATCTGGACTCCTTCAACAGGCGCTGATTAGGTGGCCTCCACGTGAGGAAATTATGTATGCAATGAGCTGAGTAGCATGTGAGTACGTAACATTATTGTGAACCAGTCCACAATCCTACTGTTTGAATAAATTTCGAGGTGTCCTCTATTTGCACACCTATTTCGGCTGAATTTTACTACGGATTAACCTCTGATCAATCACTTAAAAGTTCGCTGGACCAATTGAAATTTTGTAGTAGTTTTTGGCTTATTTTCTCATTTTTAAAATTAATTTTTTTTCTCTCTAACCTTAGACCATCCACTAGACGGAGATATATAACCCAAGTAGCAAGTGGGCCAAAAAAGGCTTAAGTAAACCACTAAATAATTTAAACTTAAAATATAACCATCCAAACTAATTTGGGCCGTCCTTCACATAGAAGAGAAACCCAACAAATCTCCCTCTCTTGATTATGTGGAGGTGGTTGCCATCTTCGACATCTTTGGCAATCAAACGGCAAGAAACAAGCTTTTCACTTGGGAAAGCCTTGATAAACATAATCGAACCATTATCATTCATGTGGATCTTCTCAAGCTCTAATATAACTCTTGGAAGAAACTTTATGTTGCTTTTTCTCCAAACAATAACTGCACTTTTTCAACCTTGCAGTACTCACTCCACAAAGCAAGTTATTTTTGGCCAAATAATTAAACCCTTTCTCACTCATGTGACTAAGCTTCTCATGTCATAAATAGGTGATCTGGTCTTCTTTCAACGCATTAAAAACACTCTTATAAAGTTTAGTTTTTATCACATATAAACTACTACACTTCTTACCATGAGCCATAACTAAGGAGATTTTAATGAGTTTTCATTGTCCATCACCAAATGTGTTGCGATAACTCTCATCCTCAAGCTTCCTTGCTGACATCAAGTACAATCAAGCATTTAGTACGTCTCACATCTTTTAGTACTAAGTTGCATTGTTGGTTAGCAAGCAAACATTTTTTTATGCCAATAAACTTTGACAAACTATCATTATCCATTTTCAAGACATGAAAGTCATGGGGTGTGTAAGAAGTAAAGAAGTCCTTCCTTGATGTCACATGAAGTGAAGCTCCACTATCAATAATTCAACTTGTCTCATAGCATGTCAAATTTATTAAATTCTAATCATAAACAATGACAAAATCACTATAAGAAATGGAGGTAGTCTGATCATTATTTTCATGATCCTTGTCTTACTTTTTATTGTCATTTTTATAGTAGTGACACTTTATACCCTTGTACTTTCCTTTTTACTAGCTTTAGTTTTTATGCCTATTCTTTGGACCATTGCTTTTAATTCTCCCCCTATTCTCAACAAACAAAATCTCAAATTTTGATGATAAAGCTTGAGACTTACTCCTCATCTCTTCATTCATGACACCACTTTTAACTATTTCTACTGTTATAACACCATTTGAGGCCGAGTTACAAAGTGATAGCTAAAATGTCTCCCAAGAATCTAATAAAGTACGTTGCAACAAAAGTGCTTAAATTTCATCATCAAACTTTATACCCATAATAGACAATTGTTGAATAATACATTTAAATTCACTTAAGTGATTAATAATGGTGCACCATTCCTTGTACTTCAAACCCATTAACTTCTTAATAAAAAATAACTTCTTGTTATTGGTTTTCCAAACATACAAAAATTCAAGTATCCCACAAGGTTCATGCGTGTATCTCATCACAAATGTGGTTAAGGACATGATCATCTACTTATTGCCTAATGTAGCCATAAACTTGTGCGTGCTCAAATTCTCAATCTTTATCGGATTTGAATTTGGGTTTCTCAATAACAAACATGGATAAATGCCAACTCTTCACAAATAAAAAATCTTTCACCTTTTCTTTTCACATATGATAATTAATGCCATTCAAATTAATCATTCTATATGTATTTCCTTATATCATTTAACAAGAAAACAAAAATAACAAAGATCAACAAACTTGGCTCTAATACCATTTGTAAATCAATTTTTGCAATTGATTGAACTTAAAAGAGGAGGAAATTACAAGTCTAAGAAATAATATTCAAAATTAGTAAAAATACAACCATACACAAACAAGTAAGATTTTTGCTTGGAAAACTCCTCCAAATCAAAGAGGAAAAATCATGGGACTAAGAGTCCATCAAGAGCTTCACTATCATCAAAAAGGTTAAAAAGACTTGTCAAACTCACATAATTAGTACACAATGTTAATTTAAACACCAAAAAAATCAATCTCATAAAATTAGAAAAATTGAAAAAATCTCATCAAATTTGTGGTTACCATTCACATAAAAAGTTACAGTGAAATAATCCATAATTTCATTATATAGGACAAGAAATCAAACATATGACTTACTGAATAATCATGTGGTTCAAAATCTTGCTAATGCAATTATCTTTATGAATTCTAAATTATTATCAAGGAGTCGATAAAGTAAAAAAAAAAAAAATTGAATGTAAAAATAATTAAAGACATGTAATTAATTAATACTTATTAGTGTATTATGAAAACAAATAGAATGGATGTTAATCATGTGATTAGCAACTAATTTCCTAATTGTTAATCTCTTGTTGAGCATTATCCTATTTTTATATTTTTGATTGCTCCACAAAATAAAGTGTCACTAATTTATTAGCAAATTTGATGCAACCTACCTAATAATTTTATCTACTTCAAATAATTATACTAATAGATTTGTAATTCTGAATAAGACATATAAATATCCCCACAACAAGACATATAATTTATAAGTCATTACTCGTGATCGATGAGTTTAACATATATGCCATCAAAAAGTAATAGACAATTATAAATAAAAGAAGAAAATTAACTTTTTAAGTGAAAACTCAACTTTTTAACATGTCTCAAAAATTATATTTTATTTTCTAAAAGCCCTCTTAAAACTTGTAATTTGTAAGCCATGTCCATAACTTTAATAAATATTTATTTTCGTTGAGAAAATCAATCATCACTTTTAATGTGTGAATAAGAGGTGTATATTTTTTCATTTGTCATTTATGTAACAACCATGCCATCGATTAATAATTAATATTAATAAAATTAGATGATAATATATAATTAAAATAAATTATAAAATTAGATATTTTTATTAACAAAATTAAAATTAGATTTTAAATTGAAAAACTTAGTAAAAGTTTAACACTTTTTCTTTTTAATAATTTATCATAAGTAAAAAGCTAATATCCCTCTCAGCCAAAAAAAAAAAAAAGAAGTTAATAATAATAAATAAAAGGCTAAAATCCCCTGACATTTGGAAATACGCACGCGCTGTGCTGGGGAAAGCAGAAAAACCCTCCAAAACCCTGGCAATGGCAGTGAATGGCGATGCACAGACCGGCCATGTCCACAGGCTCCCTCAATCCAAGTACATCGACGAAGTTCGCTGGATTCCGGCTCTCTCCGCCTTCGATCGCTACTTCGCCGCCGCCGTCTTCGACTTCGATTCCGATGCCTCCGCCATCGAAATCCATTCACTGGACCAATCAAATCCGGCTAATCCCATCCTCCAATCGTCATGGTCCTCGCCCTCAAGAATTTCCTCGCTCAGAGTCTCTCAGGTCTTCCAAAAACCCCTCGTTGCCGCTTGCACTCTCGCCGGTCGGCTGCACGTCCTGTTCCCCGACGCGGTCGATGGCTCGATCAGATCGGAGGTCACGGTGCCTGACGATTCCCTGCACCATGGGGCCATTTCATTTTGTGACGTGCAGGAAAGTGCGTCAGAGTTCGTTACTGTTGGGGAGGATGGGAGGGTGAATTTGGTTAGTATCGGCAATTCGAGGTCGAGCCACCGTTGCATTTTTGATTGCGACGGGTTGGTGTCTTTTACGGCGGTGAAGTGGGCGTCGCCGACGGAGTTTGCCACCGGTGGGGTGGGGTTTGGTCTTCAGTGGTGGGATTTACGAGTGAGGCCCGGAGGGCCAGCTTCTGAGTTCAAGGCTAACTGGTGAGAAAGTAGCATTTGATTGCTTATGTTTAGCATAGATGTACAACACTATAATAACATACTAGGTCTTTATTCTACTACATGTGATTGGTTACATAAATTCTATTTCTCCAGTTGTTTCCATCTATGACTTTATCTTTTGCAAGTACTAGACCCTTACAACTAATGTCATACTTTTGTGTTTTTGTCAAGTTATTCTTGGCCTTCCTCTACTTTTTATGCTAGATACGTGTTCCATTTTATCCACTCTCCTCATAGGATGCACTGTTGGTCCTTTTTTCCCTTATAATTCCATTTACTTCATGGTATGCACAAGGTTATTCACTTTTGCGCCCTTTAAAGCAATTTACTTTTGGTGACAATCTGAGTAGTTATGTGGAGAGCTTCAAGTTGTACATTTCAAGTATCCCCATGTTTGCTTAGGCCCATTGTATTAGAACTTGGATGGGCAAGGATGGATAAGTTATGTGACATTGTAGAGCTTTAGAGAAAAACTATGTGTAGGGGTAGCATGCTTTGTGGGACTTATGATCTTTGGCTTGATTGTATTCGGTTCAAGTTTCAATTAATTCTGTTTCAAACAGGAAACATCCTAAGGATTTTTTTTTTTTGTGGACTACACTTATAGCAAAAACTATATGGATCTCTTGCCATTTTAACTGGCTTGATTACTCATATGTTTAATAGTAACAATTCAAATGCCATGAACATCTTAAAAGTTAAGTGGCATTAGCCACTTAGGAAAGATTTTTTTTTTTTTTTTTTTTTTCAGGATGAATGCTGCTGCCAAGGAGGCTGAAAAGCTTCCTGATGCTTTCAGTATGGAAATTGATGTATAAATAATGCTGTCACCTTGTCACATGATCATTTCATGTATTCTTGAGCTCATTTTATCACTTGCAGCACATCTGTCACCATTTCATTAAAAAGAAATTGAGGGGGAATGAGTGACCCATAGAGAGAGAGGGAAGGGGAGGGGGGGGGATGGAGGAATGGAGAACAGAGATTTACTTTCCTTTCACATCCGTAGATGTATTTTTGATCAAAATTAGGGTTCAATTGTGTGTGTGTGTTTTTTTTTTTACCCATGAACTATTTGTATGTGTTTTTGTAATTAAGTTTTAAATTTCTATAAAATTTCACGTCTTGAAGTGAGTGCAATTCATGGACACACGGGTTTGTACATGTCCAGACCATTGACATGTGTGTCTGTTGTGCTTCTATGACATATATAGAAATGAAAAAATAATAAAAACAATTAAGGAATGCCATTTGGCATACGCAACATGTATCCCGGTGTGTGCAAAGTATATTTGTGTTTTATATGTTCTGTACACTAGTATAGCATCCATAGAAAGTCTCTGCTATCTAGATAATCCACATGTTTGCCATTGGTGTAGAATGATATATCAGGAGATGCAAGCATTTGCAGGAGATACTGCTTCATGGATGCATTTACCTTAAACCTTCTTAGACGCTTGGATCATCACCACAAACTAGCTTTCTCCAGCCATTAGAAATATAAAAGAATGGATCTTTTTCCTGTTGTCTGCTCTTACCATGTCTATGAAATGTTTTAACATTGTGTTGGCAGCAGTTCTAAATATAGAACCCAAGTGCCATGATATGAAAGTTTGTTTGCTTAATTAAAATTGTTGAAATATTTGCCTAAGGATTAGACACGGGAGAGTAAGGATGATTAGAAGGTATTAGATTAAGTCTTCTAGAAGTCTATTAGTTAGGGATATATTTGTAACTGCAGGCGGTTAAATAGAGTCCTTGTAAATCGTCCCCTCTATAGTCTATAAATAGAAGGGTTTGGGAGTCTTATCTCTCTCATTCTGTTTTGCGATCTATCTTGTGGAAAGAGAATGTACTAGGTATGTGTGTGAGAGTAAAGGGTATCACTTTGTAATCTTCGGGTAGTACAGCTTGGTAATAGGGCTGGGAGAGAAATCAGTGCATGTAATCTTTGTTTCGGTTTCAAGATAGTGAAGAGCAAAGTCATATCAGTCTGGATGTAGGTTCTCCTTCTAGGAGTTTCGAATCAGGATAAATTCTTTGTCTTGTGTGTGAGTGCTTTGATTATGTGTTAATTTCTTGTATTCCTATTTCTGTTCTAATCGTGAGTGAGAGATAGTATTTGTCTTGAGGGAGAATTGAGTGTGTGTTGGCAAGAATTATTACAAAAATGTTGAAAAGTGAAGGTATCTATTTGGTAGAAATGTGCTATATGAGTACATGACTATTACTACTTGGAGGATTGGTGAAAGCAATAAAGTTTTCATGTGCTTTGCTCTGCCATAATGAGCTTACCATAGTTATGGATGTTGGGTTTTGAGGGTGTAGAGCATTTCATTCATGGCCAAATGTGAGATAACTTTGTCTCCCTTTTTGTATTCATTCTGCACCATGTATTTTACCCTTTTTATTCATTTTCGTGATGAGCCTTTTGTTTACGCTTATATGTATTGCTCCCGTAGAAGGTTTTCCAGCTTAAGGTGATCTTCAGTCTTTATATGCCTTTTTACTCAACAATTTTTATTTTTTATTTTTTAAAAACCAATGTGTATCTTGCCCAGTTTTCACGGTAGTATCTGTGTATCCTTGCACTTGGGGTCAAAGATAGCACAACAACTCTCTCTCTCTCTCTCTCTCTCTCTCTCGTGGCTTGTTTTAGTTGTGATGTAAAAATAATTTTGTTATGATGTTGTAGGTCTGTTGGAACTACTTCTGGAATTGTACATTCCATTGATATTCATCCATCACGCAAACACACTTGCCTTGTAAGATGCTGTTTTAGCTTTTACTTTTCCCCTTCACTCCAATCTTTGATCTTGCTTCCAATTATTTTGATGATAATAGTTATTTTGTATTTAGTTTATCAATTGGCATACGTTTTTGTGGCTTCTCTTTGTCTAAGCCGCTGAACAGTATGGTAATGACCAGGTAAACATATAAAAGAATGATGAATGGGATACGATCAGGAGACTACCTGTCATGTCTCATGTGTGCTATGAACAAATCTAATTGAAATGTATGCCATATTAACATTGCAAGGTGTTTGACTGGTAAAGTAATGTGTGTTAAATGCCCTAATTGCTAAAATTCCAACAACCTCATGCTGCTCTAGTTTTGTAACTCCTGTTGCTGAAACTTGTAGATATAAAGCCCATAATTCAATTCCTGTATGTATTTGTGGACATGGTTTTGATTCTTGTTAAAGATTTAGAGCTGTCTGGTCTGTTTCTGCTCCAGTCATGTTCATGCATATAATCAACATCTTAGGGTCCCTAGTTATTTTCCTCTATTTTCTGTTTGTGTTCAATTTTTTGTAAAGAAAAACAAAAACTTTGGACGATAAATTGATTATGTTAAAAAATTCAAGAAACAGAACTTGGAAAAACATAACACACTAGAAAGGAGAGTTGATTGGAAATATTACAGAACAATATATTGATTTGTTCAAAGGTTATATTCATATGTTCTTACTATTACTCTTTGGAATATTTTGATATTAATGACCATAGCATTATATAATTGGGATATGATGGAATATAAGGAAGTAGAAGCACTTTTTGACATTAATATTATATCATTTATGTTGTTAATAGATGTTGATTGAAATGATTTGAGTATAGTTCTAATAGTGATATAGTAATATAGTTTGTTAATGATCTAATCAATTGAAAATAACCTATATTAGCATTGTTATAACTAGCAACACTAGAAAGTGATATAGGTTAATGATATATGTACCCAATAAAATAAAAATAAATACTATGATAGGAGATTATTGAACATGTTTTCTTGCTTTTATTTTATTTTTAATTTTTTAAGAATTACCAAAATAACATCCTTTTGAAAAAATTACCGATCTAGCATCCTCCCTCACACGTCTCCTCTCACACAGAAAACTATTATCTTTCAAGTAACTTCTATAGAGAGACAGAGCAATGTTAAATTGGGTACAAGCAATAGCAGTATAAGAACTGTTGGGCACACCAGTGGTTCTGCTTGTGAGGGAGAATGCTAGATAGGTAAGAACTGTTGGTCCTGCTTTTAAAAAATATATATATATATATTTTAAAACTAGTGCTATTTTTTGTCCTTTTTTTTTTTTGTTTGGAAAATCTGCCTGTGGGTTTTGATTTATAGCCGGTCTGAACTCTGAAGCCCGAATAGAGGAGGGGTTACATTAGGTAGCCAACAGCCAGTGTAAAGCTCAGCGGATCAAAGTCTTGAATAGCCAACCCCAGCTGGTGGAATTAAGGCTTGATATCGAACTGTTTTGTGTGTTCTCATCCCCCGTCTCCTTTCCTGTTATGAACTAAAGTTAGAGTACAAAAGAAAAAAAAAAAAAAATGAAACAGAGAAAAAACAAAACAACTGACAGTGCTATTAAATGAGTCTTTTTGAGTTGGTTTATTTTGCCATTTACTATGATATTTCCCATATTGCATAAGACGCGTAGAAGAGTTACATGATGCTTCTTAAATGTTGTATCACTAAAGTCTAAGAATGTTGAATTTGGTTAATGCTACTTTGGTCGAGAGCCTCACAGAGAGGCTTATTGAGAGGGGCCAAAATGACAAAAATGCCCCCTTACTTGCAACCTCCCCTCTCCTCTCTCTCTCCTTCCCATGGCCACTGCCTCCAGCAAGCTCCAACACCTACCGTCGCCTTCCTCGCTGCCTCGCCTTGCGCCGACCGCTGCTACATCTGGGTCAGCGCGACGCGAGGCAGTGGCAGGTGCTGGAGCTTGCTGGAGGCGGCGGCCATGGGAAAGGGAGAGAAAGGAGAGGGGAGGTTGCAAGCAACGGGGCATTTTTGTCATTTTGGCCCTTCTCGGTAAGCCTCTCTATGAGGCTCTTCGGCAAAGTAGCAAGGCTCGTTGAATTTTCCTGTTTCACCTTGTCTTTATACATGCTATCCCAAAAATCAAGTGATTATCAAAGATCAAGTTGGTTGTTGTCAGCATAAGAAATTATTCTACATTACCCAAGTGGAGATATTTCTCAAACATATTGCTTAACTAGAGATATTTTCTGTTTTAATATTCTTTGATTCTATGCTCAGTGATGATTAAGTTCTTACTTGAGAAAGGTTCAATGTCGATTATAAGTCATCAATATAAAAAAATGAAATAAAACGATCAAGGTCAATCATATATTATGTTGGTTTATTTGAAGGCTGGAGGCTCCTCTGGTACTGTATTTGCATGGGATCTCCGGTGGCCACAGCAGCCCGTAATTCTATCTGCGGCTACAGCAGTTGAGATGGAGAACTTATCACCAGTTGAAAGTGAAGTGTGGGAAGTCCATTTTGATGGTTATATGCATTCTTTAAACATTGGTAACAGCTCTTCACGGATTTTACCTGTTATGATCTGCTCAGAAGATGGCATCCTCGCTGTCATTGAAGAAGGTATGAGGCTTGTTCCTGATTCAGTTTTGAATGATAAACTATTATTGACAAGGCTGTAATCCATATTGTTTGTTTGTTTATTATTATATTGTTACTTTTTGAGGGGGCGGGTTGTGGGTGGTACATTGGAAGTGTGGATGAAAGTACAAACATATTATCACAGTAAGAGAACTCAGCACAAAATTGAGATTTAAATATGATGGAGATATAAAACAACAACAACATATCCAGCCTTTATCCCACTATGTGGGGTCGACTACATGAATTCTAGACTTCCATATATTTCTGTGTTTTGTCATATCTTCATTTAGGTCCATACACTTCATATCAAACTTTAATGTCTCTCCTAAAGTCTTCTTGGGTCTGCCTCTACCTCTTTTTTTGACTAATTGTTCCATTTCATCAACTCTCCTCACATGAGCGTCTTTTGGTCTCCTTTTCACATGGCCAAACCATCTTAGTCTAGTATCTCTCATCTTCTCCTCGATTGGCACTACTCTTACCTTATTACGAATAATTTCATTTCTAATTTCATCTTTTATTGTATGGCCGCACATTCATCTTAACATCCTCATCTCTGTTACGCTCGTCTTTTGCAAATGCTGGTATTTGACTGTTCAACATTCTGAGCCATACAACAAGACTGATCTTATAGCTGTCCTATAGAATTTTCCTTTAAGTTTTAATGGGATTTTACCATCACATAACAACCTCGATGCATTTCTCCATTTTAGCCAACCTGTCTTAATTCTATGTGTGACATCCTTGTGAATTTCTCCATCTTTTTGAATCATTGATCCCAAATATCGAAAATGGTATTTTCTTTATAAGATTTAGTCTTCTAATTTTATTATAACATCCTCCACTCTTGCATTCTTACTAAATTTACATTCCATATATTCTGTTTTCTTTCTACTTAATTTAAATCCCTTAGATTCTAAATTGTTTCTCCACAACTCAAGCTTAGTGTTTACTCCTTCTTTTGTTTCATCCACCAACACTATGTCGTCTGCAAATAGCATACACCATGGTACCTCTGTTTGAATTTCTTTAGTGAGTTCATCCATTACTAGAGCAAATAAGTATGGACTTAGTGCAAAACTTTGATGCAGTCCTATCGTAATTTTAAACGGTTCAGTATCCCCTCTGCATGTTCTGACCCTTGTCTCTGCACTGTGATACATGTTCTTAAGGGCTTGTATATAGGCTATTTAGATTTCTTTCTTCTCTAAAACCCTCCATAATACTTCTCTGGGGACCCTATCATAGGCGTTTTCTAGATCTATAAACACCATATGTAGGTCCTTTTGATGATCCCGATACCTTTCCATTAGGCACCTTAGTAGGTATATAGGTTTTATTGTTGATCTACCAGGCATGAAACCAAACTGATTTTTCGAGACCTCTGTTTCTTTTCTAAGGCTCTGCTCTATTACTCTCTCCCAGAGTTTCATGGTATGGCTCATTAACTTAATTCCTCTGTAATTTTCATAGTTTTGAACATCTCCTTTGTTTCTTGTATATAGGAACCAAAGTACTCTTCCTCCACTCATCTGGCATCTTTTTTGATTTAAGGATCGCGTTAAATAATTTCGTTAGCCGGGAGATGCCTTCTTCTCCCATGCATTTCCATGCTTCTATTGGTATATTTTTTGATCCCACCGCCTTATGATTTTTTTATCTTTTTTAATGCTTGCCTTATTTCATTTGAACTTATGCGTCGATAAAATGTATAGCTCACGTTCCCTTCGGAGTTATTTAGATGTCCCAATCTAACTCTTGTGTCACCATCATCATTGAATAATTTTGTGAAATACTCCTTCCATCTCTTCTTAATCGCTTTCTCATTCACTAATACATTTTGATTTTCATCTTTTATGCATTTTACTTGATTTAAATCTCTTATTTTTCTTTCTCTTACTTTAACTAATTTATATATATCATTTTCTCCATCTTTTGTATCAAGTCTTTTATATAAATTCTCATATGTTTTTGATCTTGCTTCACTAACAGCTCTTTTTGCTTCCTTTTTTGCTTCTTTATAATTTTTTTGATTTTCTTCATTGTTGCACTAATATACAGCCTTATAGCAAGTTTTTTAATTTTTAATTTTCAATTGTATCTCTTCATTCCACTACCAAGACTCCTTAAGGTTAGGGGCTCTATCATTTGTCTCTCCAAGGACTACATTTTCCGTGCTTCTCAGGGCATTAGCCATTCTCTCCACATTTGGTTTGTCTGTCATTCTCCATTTCATTTCCTTTTACCCCTTAATTTTTCTTTGAAGATTAGTTGTTTCTTCCCTTTTAAATCTCACCACCTGATTCTTGGATTTTGTTTTATACGATCTTTTCTCTTCCAATTTCTTATTTGGACGTCAAGTACTAGAAGTCTATGTTGAGTAGTCAAACACTCTCTCGGTATCACCTTACAATCCCTACAACATAACTGATCCTCTTGTCTCATGAGGAAATAATCTATTTGGGTGCTTGATGTGATATTTTTGTATGTGATTAAGTGTTCGTCCCGTTTTTTGAACCTAGTATTGGTTATGATGAGCCCATATGCCATAGCAAAATCTAGAATAGACTTACCCTCATTAATTTTCCCGAATTCATACCTTCCATGTACCTCTCTATAGCCGTTTCTGTCTCTACCCACATGCCCATTTAAGTCACCTTCTATATTCACTTTCTCTCATCTTGGTATCATTTGTATGAGTCTCTCTAGATCCTCCCAGAATTTTTTTTTTATCTCCTCACCTAACCCCGCTTGTGGTGCATATGTACTAAAGATATTCATAGTCATTCTTCCTAGGCTAACCTTCACCATAATAATCCTATCCCCTATTCTCTTTACATCTACTACCTCATCTACTAAGGTTTTATCCATAATAATCCCCACTCCATTTTTCGCTCGATCATTTCCCGTATACCATATTTTATATCCAGTTTCTGATAAAGTTTTTATTTTTTTCCCTATCCATCTCGTCTCTTGAAAGCACATAATATTAATCTTTCTCCTAATCATCACATCTACTACTTCTATAGTTTTGCTTGTTAATGTTCCTATGTTCCATAACCCAATCCTTAATCTATGATTTTGTTTTTGACCTTTACTTTGAATTTGATTTTGTTTTTGATTTTGATTTTGATTTTATTTTTTATTTTGGTTTTCATTTTGATTTTAGACTAGCTTCTTTACCTACATTCGTCTAAGCAATGCAGGGACTCTTGCTCATTTGTCACTACATCCGGGTGCCGATGCAACGGCCCTAGCTCACTTGACACTACACGCGGGCAATGTAGTGCGTCGCTATGAAGGGTTACGCCCACGCCCCAACGATTTTTCATAATTTGTCTAGAGTTCATGTTTTTGATCCAACTAACTTTTACGTTGTCTGTCGGCTACCTAACACAACCCTCCTCCTTTATTCGGGTTTGAGACCGGTAGTGGATAAAAATATGATGGAGATATGACACCGAAAAAGTAATTTATATACATATAAAATGTAGGTGAACCACCAAACATTTATTGGAAAAAAACACTAATTTGACATGAAGTTACCATTTAACTTGTAAATTTAAAACTTGTTTCTATTTATATGTTAATGTAAATCTCTGTCAATAATCCATTATCCATCAGGAAAGGAAAAAACAATAAGTCAATAGAGAATATCATAACCAATATGTTATTACAATCTTGTAAATTCTTTAATCGTCTGAGGGTAAAATAAAGATTAAATAAAATAGAGAAGAACAAAAGTTTTTATGCCCTTCAAATAAGGAATCCTGGTTCTGTTTCTACTAGTGTAAGTTAGTCTATTGTGTCTAATCATTCGTGACTATTGGATAAAGCATTTGGCATGTTTGGTGCTATTTTTTCTTGTCTGATCTGTGTGCATGTTAGATACATGTCAGACATGAAACCGACAACTATTTCACAGGATTCATGCTTCACGTTTTTCTGTTTCTGGCAATAATACCAACTATAATAATGCGTCAGACAGTTGGCAACCGAGTTTACAAGGACTTAACAGACTAACTGTTATCACTCAAACTTATAGGTCAGGAACCCGTTGAGCTCTTAGCAGAACCCTGTGCCATCAACAGCTTTGACATAGACCGACAGAACCCTGCGGTGAGTACTCAGTTAAAAATGGTTTGGAAGTCGCTTTTTGGTTCTTTGGGATTGATCAACTTGCTTTATGATATATACATGAGGTGCAGCTTAATTAATCATTTTATCTGTTGACATAACAGGATGTTGTATGTAGTTTAGAATGGGAGTCCATAGCCATTTTGGCAAGGCCATAATTTCTGGATTTGTGATGAAGAACTCAAGGTTCGTGTATCTAAGGAGTGATGAAGCTCTGCTCTACTACTGGCACACCATGATCTCGGAAGGTGAACACAGCAACTGACGGCATTTTGTACCGGTATATACTTCAGATAAACCGTAACCCATATCTAAGGCTTATAGTTACATTTTCATTACATGTAGCACAATGGTGCTTCCAGGGGAACTGGAATGCGTCTACCTCTGAAAAGCAAGTGTATTTTAGGAACTATCTGATCTTGTTTCAGGACATGTTAAAAGAAAATTGCATGCAGCAGCTGTAGTTTAGTTTGCTTCATCTATTGCCCCATCATCACTGACAGGACATGTTGAGTGACATTTTTGCTTCTGTTGTATCTCTGTTGATACTGGATTTTCTGTTTCTTGTAGGTAGTGCTACCTGCAGACGGCATTTGCTAATTTTACCTCAGCATTCTCCTTTCTTCTATCAATCTTCTTTTAACTGCTGGACTGTTGGAATCTTGTTCTACTGAGTTAAACAATGGCAGCTTGAGACATATTTGTTCTTGTGGGGAGGGAAAAGAAAGAGAAATGATTTGACTCTCTACATTTTGTTACATTTTCTTTTAATTTGTGGAATGGAAGGAAACGGATGCATATATCTTGCCAACTAATCTCCCCTCCAAATGGGAAAATGTCTGATTTTCTACTTACATTTTTGCAGCGATATTCTAATTTTTCTCCATCTCTTAACAACGATTTTAAAGAATTTATAGTCTATGGGAATGAGCTACCTTTTGAGCTTTTTTATGCAGCTGATGAGCACATTCATCTTGGAAAGTTTATGGGCCTTTCGACATCACAGAGTAGCTTCAAAATCAGTTACAACCTAATAAAATTTTGTTATCATTAACTCTTGGCAAAGGTACTCCTTTAGTATTGTTGTGATATTTTTGTTGTCATGAGAATCATTTTTTAAAATGTATTTTTGCAAGAATAATTTTAATTAATTTGAAAATAATTTTATTTTTTTGTTTGTTTTCTGTAGCAATAATTTCAATTTCCTACATCTCTTCTTTAGTAAAGAATAATTTTATTTTGCCATATAAATAAGTTCTTTGGTATTGGCTAAATGGAGTGAGTAGAAAAAATATATGTTTTCTTATCAACTGAACTGGCAGCATGATCATCAAACTTCTCTTACAACCTTAAGTAGAACTAACTTTCAAAAGTTAGTTATAGGATACGGTGTTTAAAAAGTTTTAAACTTCAATTCAGGAATCTAAACTTTTAATGTGAGATAAGTTTTATATTTTACAATTTCACTCCCAAAAGCTAGCTATCAAGGGAGAGTGTTTAAAAGGTTATAAATTCCACATTAAGAGCCTAAATTTTTTATGTGGGACAAGTCTCATACTTTGTAGTGATCATAACATACCATCACGTTCTGCAATTCAACGTTTACAACCTAGGTTGTACGAAAACGGAAATGGGAGACGTTTCCGATAGGAAACGGAAACGTGGAAACAACATTTTTCTAAAAAGGTAGGAAATGGAAACGCGGGGCAAACTGTAAATTTAAAAACTATAGGGATTTTTTTATAAATATAATTTTTAATATAAAAAAATAAAAAAAAATCAAATATAAACAATAAACATACAACACTGTAATTGCATACAACACGTTAATTGGATACAAAACTCACTTAAATTAAATACATACAACTATACAAGCCAACATTGTGCGACGAAGCTGATGGCGATGAGGGCGATGAAGCAGAAGACGACACGACGGCACGACGACGAGGGCACGAAGTGAGGTGCTGGAAGCAGACGGGGAGGCGTTGGAAGCAGACGAGGAGGAGCACCGAAACGAAGCTAACGGCGAGTGCGACGAAGCTGATGATGAGTGTGACGAACCAGACAGCGACAAGTGCGACGAACCAGATGGTGGCGAGAACGACGAACCAGACGACGACGAGAGTGACGAAGCAACCGAACCGGAAGCAGATGGCGGCAAGGGCGAGGGCGATCGAACTCGAACTGGAAGAAGAGGAAGAAGAAGAGGAGGAGGAGATAAGGGTTAAGGCTTTTTTTCAAGCCATTGGAAGCGACTGAAAGTCTGGAAACGCGTTTCCAGCAAAACTCATTAATTGCTGAGACGGCCCAGAAGTTTATGAAAATTACACAAATGGCCCGAAAATGTTTCGGGCCGTTTTTTCCCGTTTCCGAAATGGGAAACGGTTCGGAAACGTCGAAACGGCGCCTCCGAGCCATTTTCGTGCATCATAGTTCACAACGATAGGTTGTTCACTAGCCAACGCTAATCTCGGAGGAACACTACAATGTTGGTGTCATCTTTGTCGCCTCGTGATTGCAGTAAGGAGACATGGGGTCAGATTTGATACTACTATTACACTTATTGGATAAAATTCACTCTTAAAAACTAATTGTCAAAGGGATGATGCTCAAGAAGTTATAAATCCCACACCAAGAGTTTAAACTTCCGATGTGGGACAAGTCACATACCTTATAATGGACCATAACATACTATCACGCTCCGTAACCCAATGCCCACGATGACAAGTTGTATACTAGCTAATAGTAGTCCTGAACGAACATTGCAATGCCGGCGTCATCTTCATTGCCCCGCGATTGCAAGTGGAAGACATAGGGCCAATTCTAATACTACTGTTATAACCCTTTGTGTAGAATTTACTCATAAAAGTTAGTTGTCAAAAAGAGAATGCCTAAGACGTTATAAATTTCACGCCAAAAGTCTAAATTTTTTATGTGGGACAAATCTCATACCTTACAGTGGATTATAACAACTTCAAATTTCAAATTTCAAATTTCAAACTTCAAACTTCAAACTTAGCCAATAATGACCTATCCTCTTTGTTATTATTTTCTTTTCATTTAGTTCCAAAATTAACATGAACTAAATTTAGGTTAAGAAATTGAGACGGTCACAATTAGTTTGGTTTGAGTGGGAAATGTTTTTATAATCTTTTTCTGTAGAAGCAAATGTTTTCAAAATTTCAAAATGGTTAAACATAAGAATACATTAATACACATATTTTTCTCTTTTATAAGTAAATTCTTTGAAATTTAATAAAATATTATGTTGTCTTAGTTGGGCTAACTCAGGGAGCGTGGGCCCTATCCTTCTGCATGTTCACGTCAAGCAACATAAACACAAACAATAGATACTTGTATTGAAATTCATCTCAAATAATAACACTAGCAACAAAAATGAATACAATCATTTAGAAGTTAGATAAAAATCAAAATTTACCAAGAAAATTCAATTACTCTTGGGCACTAAAACCATTGTTTAGGAGAAGACCACCCACCCCTACGAGCATAGTTTAGTGGTTGAGTTGGTATATGAGTTAGAATCTAAAGAGTCCTTAAACTATAGCTATTATATAATTGGTTGGGATTCTGTGTTCAAGTCTAACCATTAGATTTTGTAATTAATTTTTTTTGTAAAAATTTTAAGGGTAAGCTGGGAGAACCCTTTTGAAACCTAAGGAGGAGGACCACCCATCAAAGAATTACTCATCAAACCAAAAGTTCACCCAATCCACCGGCACTCCCAACTCTTATCCATTCCTTCAGCTCCCAACCAAATTTTCACTTCAGCCGTAGACACAGAGGCACAGAACAGCCAAACCAAGGAAGAAAGATGACGACCCCGACAACCATGGCATCTTCAACAACCTTATTCTCTTTCGCCCTTAGCTTTTCGTCCTCAACTCCCTCTTCTAGTCTTCGCATCTCTCCCGCCATTGTTCCGCTTCCACCATTCCCCAAGAAACCCTCTCTCCGCCTCAGTTCCTCTCACAGCCTCTCTGTCTTTGCTCCCCTTCTTCCTTGCAGAGTCTCTACGCTGCCCTCTGTCTCTCAATGCCCCCAATCTCTCACTATCGTCTCCGCCAAAGCCTACAAAATGAAAACCCACAAGGTATTTCTGTAGATTTTTATGCTATTCTGTCGATAATCGAGAGAATTGAG
Organism: Diospyros kaki; assembly: GCA_036245055.1. NCBI lineage: Eukaryota > Viridiplantae > Streptophyta > Magnoliopsida > Ericales > Ebenaceae > Diospyros > Diospyros kaki. The sequence goes on from BSEG01000003.1 coordinate 35,986,955, forward strand.
GGCTTATTTGAGTCGAATTTGGAGTTTAGGCTTCGGCAAAGCGGTTCCGACTGACGGGTAGTGGCAAGATTATGAGGAGGAGAGCTGGGAAGCAACACTTGCTCAGGAAGAAAAATGCCAAGAGGAGATCGCGCCTCTCCAAGATGGTAGGCCTTCGCATTCTCACACTTCTCTGGTTTGTGCATACTTTAGTTTTGTCCTGTATGGTCTCAAGGAGACGTTCATTGGGTTTTATTTCTATCAACTTTCACTTCTTTTTACTTCTGATTGTTTAGAAATGAAAATTTGAATCTAATTTATTGGGTTGTTTGGTATTTGCTTTGTTTTTAAGTATGGACTCCAAGATTGGGAACCATTTCAAGTGCCAAGAAATATAGTGAATCAATGCTTCTTACTTTTTTTTTACATCTTTAAGGGGGTAAAGTCATTGCGGCCTTTTTGAGGCAGGGGAAGGACTCAAATCCGACAAATGGTGTTTCTTTTTTCTTTTGGAGGGTGGGGTGTCCCGCTGGACTTGAAGCCTGAAGCTCTAGTCTATGGGTTCCTAATTGAGTAGCATTTCGCAAATGATTTATCTTGGGCGAGTTAAATTGATGAATTTTGTTTCGAAAGTTGGAAGCCCCCCTTGTCAGAGATGGAGGTTGGTTTGGATTTCAATCCATGTTTCTTTATGTCTTATTTTGGAGGTCATTAGGGTAAATAGATTTTTGTCTACTTCAAGCTGGAAGCATTGAACAAGGTCAAGGTCAAGGTTTATTGTGCTTGATGGCCTTAAACAAGGCAGCTAATTTGGTTCTGTTGAAATTCTTTACTGGTTAAAAAGTAACTGTTGTATTTTTTATGGTGTAACCTGATTAGGGCTTGGTATGTTGTTTATAGCTTTGATAGAGCAGTGGATAGAACTAGACCAAAATGGTTTCAACAAGGATGTCTTCTTGCATGACATGGTGAATATGGTTTTTACCAGCATTGAGAGAATTGGATTTGATTGGCTGGTTCAACCAGAGAAACCAGAGATGGTTAACAGACGACCCGGTTAGCAGCAAAAAACCAACTGATTAACTGCTGAACCGACTGGTTGTACCAGGAATCAAATGGACTGGCTTGGTTCAACTGGTTGGATGTTTTACTTTTTATTTTCCCTTTTACATTTTAATTTTTGTTTTAGATGTTAGAGAAGGTAACAATAATTGGTGAGATCTAGAAGGATTTTTTTCCGACTCTTTATATACCATCTATCATTTTGATAGTTTGATTTTTAACATAAAAAGACAAGAACGCAATAAAAACATTTATAATGATATGTTATTTGGATATTGTAGGCGCATGAACAATTTTTTTTTAATTTTTAATTTGTACCTTCAATATTTGACCCTGGGTTTTATTTTATTTTCATCCTAAATTTGTTTTGATATTGTTTGTATGGACTTTTCTAATTATTGGAGAATGTTATTTAATAAGTTTTTAAATGTATTATAGGATTATGTGATGGATTTTTAATTTTTTTTATTTTTAGATCTAAGTTTTAATTACGATGTTATTATTTATTTAATAAAAATAAATCCGAGTTTGACCTAGGTTCAACTCTGGTCAGACTATTGACCCTTGGCTGTCTCCCATTTCTGGTTTGATGCCCCATCTGGGTTTCGGAACATTGGTTTATAGCTTAGTGGAGAGGCTTTTAATTGTATAAGTTTGAGAAAATATTATGAGTATGAGGAGAAATAATCTGGAATGCAAGCAAACAGAAAGATGCTGGTTTAGTTTGTCTAGGCACGTAAAGCAGCCAGAGCTTGTTGACTGATGAAGTCTGATGCTTTTGGTTACATTAATATTTGAGTACTATATATAATATTGTACAATCAAGTTCTCCCTAATAAAATTTATAGGTAAGATATAACTTGAGATTATCAGGCTTGAGATGAAATGAAACTGCTGCGCAAAATCCACCAACTAAATGCTATATATGTTAAGATATCCATGTAAGCCAAGGAAAAATTTTAGAGAAGCATGCAGCATATTTATGTGGCCTTTGTTTTCATTTGTTTGGAAATCTTGTTGAGAAATGCCAGTAAAAAATGTGTTAGGCTTGTAATTTGGAGCCATCCTACCCTGTCAACTTATTTCATGTGCATCAAGGGTACTTGGTATGTCTTGCACATTCGGTACCAGATAACCTGGATTTTTTGTGTGCTGATAGCTATGGTCATTGGATAGGTATGAAGTTTATTCTTTATTACCTTAGCTTTTGGTGAGACATTCTTTTAGCAAGGAAGTATGGTTAAATGGGCAATACATTGCTGGTTAAGGACATGGAGGGAATGCTCTTAAGGACTGTTATCTGGTTACTATTGCAGAAGATAAAGATGTCTTAGAGGCTTATCGGTGCCCTATGGCATGAATTCTTACTCTTAATTTTAGCAGTAATTTGAATTGGGATATCATTGGTATTTTTTTTTTTTTTAAAGATATTATCTTTTCAAATTTTTTGGCAAGTGAAATTCTGGGATGTAAGTGGTGCTGGGATATTCTTATTGAAAAAGATGGCGATTGGATGTTATAAGCCCCTTTTGTTTGACAGATTATTTGGCTCATATTTCTGTACAGCATGTCGTCTCTTCCTGGTATGAAAATTAATTGCATTCATATTCACTTCAAATTTGTGATTTTGTTAGCATGTTATGTTGGGAGGATTCTAGTAATTCAACTGCTTGATAAATGACATCCTGTTGCTGATAAGGAACAAATTGGGGGGTGGGGGGGTGTTAAACCAGATCTTCCACTTCCTGGATTTGGTCTACCGGTGGTTTCTTGTTGCTTCCTTTTCTGAAGTGACATTCCTTGCTTATTTAGGCGATCACTATTCAAGTCCTAAAAGGCAAGATACTTGAAATCTCTTACATGGTTATGGCACAAAAGCACTGAAAGCTAGAATTCTTTCAGTTTCTACTTTCTAGTAGTTATTTGGTGGGAAATTTCACGATAACTAGATTGAGTTTTTGGATTGTAAGATGCTTTGTAATAACTTGGGTAATGGTTATGGTCTTTAGGCAACTTACTTGTTTGGAGGGTTCAAGAGCATAGTGCCTCTTTGGGGGTGTGGTCTTTCTAGCTAGTTTGGTTTCGGCCTCAGACATTAATATGTTAATACTTAATAGTCTTCCTTGATACGCACATTGAGAGGTCAATAATAAGCTATGGGATGGGAGTGGCAATAGTAACTTGGGACGTCACTTGTTGGAAAATTTATATCACAAGTCTGAAGATTTCAAGGAAAATCTTATGAGCTTAGCATTCTTATCGTATTCTGTTATGCATGCAACAGCAGAACAGCAAATGGAATTACTATTTGAACTCGTTATAGAATATCAATTACCAATTGATTACTTTCTGTTGCTATTTTCGTGACCTTTGCATCAAGAAGGAGAGCATAATGCTTGAAGAAGTTTAGAACATTTTTCTTTTTAGTTTTTTTCTGCAATATTTACTTCTGGGCATCAAACCTGAAATCCCTATTTCTCTGCTGATCCTCTAACAACTGTAGAATTGTTTGACTAGATGAGCCTAGGTGTAATGCTTCTGAGTCAAGTTCTTCTTTTTGGAAACACTAGAAAATTTAAATAACTGGACAAAGTTTTTGTTTTTGATGGTATTGGTCCATCTATCGTATCTCTATCTTATATCTGACATGATGGTCGTTGGTCATGTGCAGCAACAAGTTGATCGCAGTGACTATAACAATGTCATTGGTGCCTTGCCATACCTGAAGGTTAATCGGCAGAACTAGAGGTGCTGTCTTCGTCATTTGAGATGGGATTATTTCTTACATTTTTTTTTTCCTTTTCTTTGGCATAAGTGAAGCCCGTAGTGTTTCATGTCTTCTAATTGACTCGTCTATTGCAATTTCTTTTTGCTCGAGATTTCCAATGTTATCTTACTGGATGCAGGGAGATACAGTTATAATACCACTGCAGTATACACAATGAAATGAAATAGACCACCTTGGAGTGGGTGATATTGTCCAATGCTTAAACCAACACCACTGTTAGATTTCCATAGCTGTGTAATTGATGCAGCTTTTTGTCTCAGTAATCAGTTTTCTCAAAGATGCATGCTCTTTTTTGTTTTTTTGTTTAGGTTTGATATGCCGTAACTTAAATAACATACCGAGTCTTTATTACGCTATGTGGGGTTGGTTACATAAAATTTAGTTTTTCATTCATTTTTATCTATGTCTCATCTTCTGAAGATAAATTATTGCGGTTCTAACTAGTAAACCAGATTTGCACGAGGGTCCATTGTTGTATTGATATATTTGCATCGTTGAAAGTGGTTGGTTAGCCGCCATGCCAGTTACTACCGAACTTTTACCTAGTTTACAACCCTGGGGACTGTTTACATGTTACCGTGGATAATTATGTTACATATTGGATTTTGCAATAATTAAGCAAACCATGCTCACCTTGGTGTCACCAAGTTGTTGGTGTTTATTCACTCTGCTGACAAAGCTAATAGAGCCAATATTTTAATTTGAGTCCATAGTTCCTTTATATGCACAATATGACCATGGAGAGATGGTTGATGAGTTAAAATTTATGCAATTGCCTCACATAAAGAGAATAAGGCTTGATATGTTATTGCATATATATATATATAATTATACTTTGACATCATAATATAATATAAGAATCTCATATTAATTCTCTTGGACGTACAGTTCACTATCAACTAAAGAACTTATATGAGGAAGAACAATAATATGTCAATATTAATTAAAATGGAAGTATTGTTTTTTCACGTCCTTCTGTAAAAGTTAAAGAAAAAATCTTGCTCACATTACCTAGTCATATTTTGGTTACATTGAGTTGTTAGTTACCTTTTTCTTAGGAAAAAAAAAATCAACCAGCTAGGGATGGATGGCTCATTTGTCTGGGTGACGGCATTTAAAAAGGACTCAAGTAGACAAAATGCACTAAAATGAGAGAACCCCTAGCAACGTATGTGTCACGTCATCTTAGCCTCTGGCAACCTAAACATGCACGCTTATATATAATATAACAAAGATTATCTTCTAACTTTGCAACGCAGCATCATCATCCACAATCCCCATAGCCATATGCAAACAAAACCATTCATTCCTTTGCTTTGTTAGGCCTCTGTATATATAATAAGTTAATGACATGTAAACCACCAAATCTCTGAAAACGATATCGGAACGTTGGTTCTTCCTCACTACCACCCCCCGGTTCACACGTGTTCCAATCCTATTCCTTGAGTTCATACATAGTCATCAAACATTAGGCGCCAAACCGTAACGTAACGTTCATCCTCTTCAACGGCAGTTAGGCACAAAGTTTCAAAATCTTCTGCGCTAGTTAATTCTTTGTATTGGCCATCTCTAGCTGGCTAGCTAGCGTCTTTATCTTATAACACACGAACCAATCCTTCTCTACGTTTCATCACTGATCTCCTCTCGAGCTCGAACTTTTAATTAGCTCTTCCAAGAAGAAGCAGCAGACTGCATAAAGTACTTTAATTTCCCAAATGGGCTTTCTCAAGTATTCCATGTTTAGTTTTCTGTTCCTGGTTGTGATCTTGTTGGTCGTATCGGGCGAAGACAATGCTTGGATTTTGAACGATCGACTTTCCCTCCTTTCGTTTTTTTCGGGGATTGTTTCTGATCCTTCAAATGCTCTCAAGAGCTGGAATTCTTCAGCCGTTCATCTCTGCAACTGGGCCGGAGTTGTCTGCAACACCAATAGAGATCAAGTTGTCGAGCTCGACCTTAGTGGGAGGTCCTTAAGAGGCACCATCTCGCCAGCCATTTCCAATCTTTCTTCCTTAAAAATTCTTGATTTGTCCGATAACCACTTTGAAGGCCACATTCCGGCTGAGCTAGGCAGCCTTTCCGGGCTCCGGCAGCTCAGCTTATCCTCCAATCTTCTTGAAGGGAAAATCCCTGATGAATTGGGATATCTCCAGCAACTAGTCTACCTCTCTCTGGGAAGTAACCAGCTCGCCGGAGAAATTCCTAAGCCACTTCTCTGCAACGAGTCTTCTTTGGAGTATCTAGACCTTTCCAACAATTCTCTCAATGGTATAATTCCTTTGAATGATCAATGTGAGCTAAGGGAATTGAGGTACCTTCTCCTCTGGTCCAACAACCTTGTGGGTCGAGTTCCTCGAGCCCTTTCGAACTCCTCAAAGCTTGAATGGCTGGACCTTGAATCCAATTCCCTTTTCGGGGAGTTACCGAGTGAGATTGTCAGTAAAATGCCATGGTTACAGTTCCTTTACCTGTCCTACAATGGCTTCCTAAGCCATGATGGAAATACTAATCTTGTACCCTTTTTTGCTTCCTTGGCCAATTCATCTAAGTTGCAAGAACTTGAATTGGCTGGAAACAATCTCGGTGGAGAGATTCCTTCTATTATTGGTGATCTCTCCACTCATCTTGTACAGATTAATCTTGATGAGAATCTTATCTTTGGATTTATCCCGCCAGAGATTTCTAACCTAGCCAATCTGACACTATTGAACTTGTCTAGCAATCTATTGAATGGCTCCATCCCGGTTGAATTCAGTCGACTGGGAAAACTGGAGAGGCTTTATTTATCAAACAACTCACTCTCCGGTGAGATTCCACCGGCGATTGGCATTGTTCCTCATTTGGGTCTCCTTGATTTGTCGAAGAACAAGCTCTCCGGTTTGATCCCCAATAGTTTTGCCAATCTCTCCCAGCTGAGAAGACTCTTCTTGTATGAAAACCAGCTCTCAGGAACGATACCACCAAGCCTAGGAAAATGCATTAACCTGGAGATACTGGACCTTTCTCACAACAAAATTTCTGGGGTGATTCCCAGTGAAGTTGCAGGAATAAGCAGCTTGAAGTTGTACTTAAACTTGTCTAGCAATCACTTACAAGGGCCAATACCTCTGGAATTGAGCAAAATGGACATGGTTCTAGCCATTGATCTTTCATTGAACAATCTCTTCGGCACAATCCCATCACAGCTTGGAAGCTGCATTGCCTTAGAGCACCTCAATCTTTCCGGTAACATGCTTCAAGGTCCTGTTCCTAGCTCAATTGGCCAGTTGCCTTACCTTAAAGAAATGGACCTATCCTTCAACCACTTAACAGGGGAGATTCCTCAATCTCTGCAGGAATCTGCAACTCTGAGACAGCTCAACCTTACTTTCAACAGTTTCTCTGGAAATGTGTCAAATAAGGGGGCATTTGCCACAATGACCATCGCCTCTTTCTTCGGGAACCCGGGCCTTTGTGGTTCAGTTGAAGGAATGCGAAGCTGCAGGAGGAAAACAAGTTACCATCTTGCAGTCTTGCCAATTCTGTTTTCAGTAATTGGATGCCTCATATTCTGCTTGTATGGTTACCTTCTCGCACTCAAATCAAAGTTCAGGAGGAAACTTGCCAGATTCAGTGGTGAGGAAGAAGATGAAGAAAAAGAAAGGAAAGAGCTCAAATACCCGAGGATCTCTTACCGAGAACTCATTGAAGCCACTGGTGGCTTCAGCAGCTCTAGCCTAATAGGGTCGGGTCGATTTGGCCATGTCTACAAGGGAGTTCTCAGAGACAACACGAGAATAGCTGTGAAGGTATTGGATTCAAGGACAGCTGCAGAGATTTCAGGTAGTTTCAAAAGAGAGTGCCATGTCCTGAGGCAAACAAGGCATAGAAACTTGATTAGGATCATCACAATCTGCAGCAGGCCGGATTTTAAGGCACTTGTTCTTCCACTGATGCCAAAAGGAAGCTTGGAGAACCATCTCTACCCAAGGCACGGCGGGCTGTATTTGGCTCAGTTGGTGAACATCTGCAGCGATGTGGCTGAGGGGATGGCTTATCTGCATCATCATTCGCCTGTCAAAGTCGTGCACTGTGATCTGAAACCGAGCAATATTCTCCTTGACGAGGACATGACAGCCTTAGTAACCGATTTTGGCATCGCTAGACTGGTAAAAGGTGGTGATGACAAAGCTTCTGTAATTGATTCAGCTTCTTTCAACTCAACAGATGGCTTACTTTGTGGATCCATTGGTTACATTGCTCCCGGTACCTAGTTTCAATCAAAATTTCACAACTTAGTGATTCAAATCATTCCCTTAGTATAGATAACACATTCATTCTTCGTATAATGCAGAGTATGGAATGGGAAAGCGAGCATCAACGCAAGGAGATGTCTACAGTTTTGGAGTCCTTTTGTTAGAGATCGTGACAGGGAAGCGTCCCACAGATGTGCTTTTTCACGAGGGCTCGAGCTTGCATGAATGGGTGAAGAGTTACTACCCACGAGAACTTGAAAAAATAGTTGAAGCAGCACTGGAAAGGTGTGCACCAGATGACAAGGTTTACAACACAAAAATATGGCATGATGCGATCATGGAGTTGGTTGAACTTGGGCTAATCTGCACCCAGTACAATCCTTCGACAAGGCCAACCATGACGGATGTAGCCCACGAGATGGCTCAGTTGAAGGACTATATTTCTAGTCCTTCCACCATGCTCATGGAAGAAGAAACATGTTCCTGAGATATGGGGTTTCCTGATTCATCATGGGATTTGATTGTTTTCTGCATTTACGTCTGATTATTTCGTAATAAAAGCTCGCTAAAAGTCCAATATTTCCGTTCATTACAAAGTTGTTTCGTAACATTTTGCATCATTTCCTTCCATTCTGGAGCTTCATCCCTGGTATCTTTCCAAAAGCAAGTGTACTTTTTTCGCTCAGACTTTGTATTATGATGAGTTGCAAAAGTGAAAAAAGGAGCAGTTGATTCGAATTCTGTAGTTGCAATCTTCTGTTTCCTTTTCCCCCCAAAATTAAAGGGTATGAAAGCACTTAAAACTAGTTTGTCAAAACTCATTTCACTATTTGACACCTATCTTTACGAACCATTATTGATAGCATCATCAATCTCACCCGCTTAAATTCATGAACTGTACAACATGAGAGTATTCAAGCAATAGTGCAGCTCAACACGACTTGAACTAGCAATCACAAACTTGCAAAGTGATGCATTGAACCTATGCTAATCACCAAACGAACACCTCGTATGGTTTATAGTTGCACAATGAAGCAGGTTTCTTGATTGTCTAGAGATTATTGGACCTACACATCTATGGGGTGCAACCAACCAAACTCAAACCTTTGCCTGTTAATGTCAAGGACAATGATAGTAGCTATTATGAATTGTAAATTCAACCCATGCCTTGCTGTTTTAGTATTCTACTATTATCTCTCAAGTTAGTGTTTTGTGGTTTCCAGACTGTTTGTGCTTTGCATAATCAAACTGCACTTATATGCTTCTTTCTACCTACCCTCTTATATTATTTTTTTTTTCTTTTTGCTAGATACCTTCTTATATTAATTGAATATACCAATAAGGCTGCTGGTGGAAGGTCAGAAAAACCAAACTCACCAGCCCGCCCAACATAAATGATACAATGCACTAAGAAATATATCAATTTTTATGGCTTTAGCAGGTAAAGAATAAGTGATTCAACTTAAAAAATTCCTCATCATACTGAAGTTTACTCTTCTGAGTAGCAGAAATGGACAGAAAAGCAGTGAGACATACGGTAAGTCAACATGGTGGCTGTCAATTGCAAGTTTAAGGCATTTTAGGATAGAAGTTATTGTTGCATGTTGACAAAGTAATTCCTGAGCAGTACACAAACTACACTGGCTCCTGAACAAAATCTTTTCGACCAATTGCCCTCATTAAATTGTCAGCTATTACTATTTCATTAACTTTTTCTAGCTAGTTGATCATAATCCACACATCACTTAGTAACCACATAAAGAATACTTAAGAATGCATAAATGTCCCATTGCTTTCTCCTCTTCAACCTACCATCCCCACCAAACTAGTCTCCACAGGCACAGAGAAAAGGCGAAACACTTGATTTTCCATTAGTAATCTTCAAAAAAAACAAACCTCTTAGTCTGCTGGTGCCACTTTGTGTGTTACTGTAATATCACTTGGCCATCTTTTGCAAAAGCCATTGGACCAGTGAAATTCTTGTGAATCTAGACTTTTCTGCTGCACATATCTGAGAACCGAACTATGCAATTCTACCTGTCTTGAGAAGCAACAAGTTGCATTATTAGAGAATTCTGTCTTAAATGAATGGCTTGCCGATCTTCAGGTTAGCTGCCCATCCTTTCTTAGAGAACTCCCCAAGCAATAGTATAAGGACCAGTTTCCTCTTTGCACTTCATTGGATTGTGTATGTTGCTGCAACAACTCAAACAAAAACAAAGGGAGAGAGAAGAGAGAGAGAAAAACAAGAGCGGTATATTTACAAAAATTTTAGCCCAATGAAGGGTAGAAACTTATTTTCTCATGAACTATTGCTCAAAATTATAACCAAGTGTACCGTGATAGTTTATGGTTAACCATGATAATAAGAATCTTGAGCTATTCGTGTCACAAACTACAACAGTGTAGACGATGCTGACAATTGGCAGGAACATAAGTACCATTATCCACCACCGTGTCCAGATCTAGTGAACAATCAATTGATGTGAATATCCCAGGAGATTTGTTACTTTGCTTCAATTAATTCAACTGCTTAGATTATCTGATGATAACTAGGAGACTCCAACACCATTAGTATGGTTCAGTTCAATAACATACAAGATTTATTGAACCACGTTATAGACGAGATCCAAAATGAATAAATAGCATAGTTCAGTTTCCTATTCTTAAAAGCAACTGACTTCAAATTATCAATGTCAGATCACAGATAACTGCACAAGCTAGATTCATGTTCTAAGAAATTGACTAGGAGGTTCCAAGATACGATTGTTTAGATTAGATTGACATATTCCTGCGAACATAGTATTTTCTTGTAATTTAACTTAACAAATGGATAGGTCAAAGTGATTGACATTTTACCAGAGTTATCAGGCAACATTTCCATGAAGCTGATTAATTGCTTCACTTGGCAATCTAAGTTTTGACACATGCAGGTGACTTTCAGAGATCAGAAAACCTGGATATTCTGTTTCATTTTTTCTGGTAAGATCCCAATAAGCCTTATAAAAGCCATAGAGTCACTTTCGAACCCTTTATTTAACAATTTCAGAATCCATCACATCTTATTTCTTGTTTGTCATCCACGTCCACCTCTGTTCGTGTGTATTTTCCAGAGAAGGGAAAGATCTTTACCTTCACGCAAGTTCTTAACATGTTGGCTCCCAAATCCATGTTTCGGACTCGAGGAAAAAGAAAAAGTTTCATGATCAGATTTTGGTTTGTCAAAGAAACAAGTTCTTCAATTCATCACAGGTGTAAGGCTATAGAGTAATAGGAAATTCTTGTGACAGCTTAATAAGCCTTGGAAATTGGCACTAGAGACGCTAAAAAAACAGATGTTCTTTTCATAAAATGTCATAAAATAAGCAAGGGACACCTTATGGCTCCCACAAGGTATCATCACCATCATCACAAGACTTAATTCTACTAGATGGGATCTGTTGCATGAATTTTTAACTCTCCAATCATCTTTATCCAATGACGTATCTTTTTTCAAGCTGTTATATTCTATGTTAAGGCTAAAGGTTTCCTGCAGAATTTTCTTACTTCTTCTGCCTCTTTTACTAGAAAACCCACTTGCCACATATACATCTATTGGTCTTCTTCTCACGTATTGAAATCATATTAGTCATATCTTATGTCTTATTTTCAATAGGAGTTGTTTCAACTTCATTATGAATAATCACGTTTTTAATTTTATTTCTTTTAATGCTTGTGGAGTCACCATAAAACCCGCTCATAATTGGCATATGTTGGTACTTATTGCCAAGGAGCCATATGAGGCCCAATGGGGGCAGTTGCCCCACTGGGCCAGATTTGTTTTTAATTTTATTTTTTACGATAATATACTACTAGAAATAAAAAAATTATATTATATTTAACTAATAGATATAAAAAAAAAATAAGTATTGAAAAAAACAAATATATAATGGTCTAGTAATAACCATTAGAACATTTTTTATAATTTGCTCATAATTTTATTTTTTTACAATGATGATAGAAATAAAACTAAGTATTGAAGAAAATTGTGAAGTAAAGAAAGTAAGTATGGAGGAAATTTATATTGAAGAAAATGAATAAATTAACAAAACAAGTATTGAATAAAGTGATATTGCATAACTTCTTATGGATCCCGGCTTAAGAATTACAATAATAGATTATAATATTAATTTTTGAGATCAAATTAGAAGAATCTACTTGTAAAGAGGTTTGTGTCAGTCTCGAAATCAAGATAATTCATTCCAGCTTAGTTCAATGAATTTGATAATTGGTTGGAATATAATATAAGCAAAGATGTCGCATTTTACTTATATTGTTATCTTTTTAAAACAAATAATGGAGAACAAGGAGATGGTGATTCTTTTGTAAAAGAAGGGTTTAGTATTTTTTTTTAAAAAAGCTAGTCATTAACTTCATGTTGGAGATGCTAATAATGTACATAATTAAACTCGAAAAAACTGTGAAACCTTAATAAATCAAGAGCAAAATATTTAGACAGTTTTCTTCAAGCAATTAGAACAAACACTGTGTGATTATCGAATTCATCTGAATGTATCAATTGATTATTCTCGACTTCTTCTATGATAAGAACTAACCTTTCGTGGTCATGACAAGTTTAAAAATTCAAATAATCAAGGTAATTTTCTTGAATAATTACAATTTCTAGTATAAAAAGGTGTAAGAAATAATTCTAATTTTTTTATTTTAATATTATCATTATTATCTTATCTTTAAAATTATATTTTTTTGTATTTAAGTTTGCCCCCACTAAATCAAAATCCTAGTTTCGCCTTGACTTATTTCCCAACATTTTCTACAAGACGACAATAATGGTTTCATAGTTGTCTGATAAATTTTCTTTCTATTTCTAACAGAATTTTACAATATACTTTCACTTAAATCTAGTGAAATTTTTTAACTAAGCATTTAAAGCTACATGCTATTTACTGCTCAAACCAACAAGATTGCATTGAAAAGGAGTAAGAAAACTATCTTAGGTTTCTCCATGGAGAGAGAAATCTGTATAAAGAATATTTTAACAAACAAAGAGTCATGGTTAAAAAGTTTTTTGGATAATTATGATTATTAAAAGCTAGTGCTGTAATTATGAAAAAAATCAACTAATACTGTAAGATTAAAAGGACAATAAGAGAAGACTAGAGTAGTAAAACCATTAGATAAGAATATATTTGGATCAATATTATGATTTATCAGTGAAAAATATATATGAATTGTTCTTGTATAGGGATAATAACAAGTTAGTTGACCTTGTCATTTATGATGAGGCGATATCTGATATCAATACCTTGAAATAGCAAATAACTATGGAATCTGAGATGGAGTTTATGTACTCCAACCAGATCTAGGTATTAGTAGATCCACCTGAGAAAATTGTTCATGTCGGGTGTAAATGGATCTTTAAGAGAAAGATTGGTTCAAATAGACGGGTTTTGACCTATAAAACTCAGTTGGTGGCAAAAGGCTATCGTCAACGTCAAGGTATTGACTATGATTGTAACACCCCACTTTCTCGGGTGCGTTATTTCTTGGGACAATCCTGGGACGATAAATTTTTTTCCTTCCAACTCATTAAATCGCCTCATTCCTCGCATCCGTCCCAGAATTTTCCTGCATTAATTTTATCTCTAAAGAGAGACATCATCATCATATACATACCTCAATTGCGGAAGCTAAGATCGAACCTGACATCTTACTTTAACATAAATCATAAATCAAATCTTTACATCATCGTCTCTCTGACTTAATCCTCAACATGACTTAAAACATAACACGCGTTCTCATATAACATTAACCCTAACTAGGGTTTATACATCGTCATTAACCTTAAGGTTTCATCATCATTCATCAATCATCAATCATAACTCACCTTTCAAAGCGTTCAGATTTCAAAGTAGCAGGACTTAAACACATGGGCTACATCACATACATTCATCTCATCGTTCATTCATCATGCACTTAGCTAAGTGTCATTTCATGCCTCAGTCATCCTCGTACCTGCTACAATCTCCATCTGGAACGTTTGAATGTTCCAGGGGCAAAGCCTGATTAGATGATGAACCATCTAAGTAAGCAGTACAAAAATCATTTTTCGTGCATGAATGCAATATGCAAAATGTCATCATCATTTTCGACTTGAGTCAAACGCACCCAACTGCTGCTCCCCATTTTTACAGTCCCTTTCTTGGACCAATGTGTATGGGTGCACACTTGGTAGAGCAGCGGTGCCAGTTCATAATCTCAAGCCCTTTATGCAATGCATGATCAATAATATCATCGTGAATGTATGCACATTTCAACATCAATACATGTAAATGCAATCTACATGACATAATCATATCAAGACATGACAACATGATAAATTATTTTCATAAAATAAGGTTTGGGAAAACCACTTCTAAATCAGACATCTTTTCGTAAAGCTAAATCTATTTTGAGGAGTACTACTTACCTCATACGCATTCTCATAACATCTCGATTCTCGTGCCAGGCTTCTAACGTACTCAATTTGAATCCTCAACATATCCTGGCCATCATATTCATTTAAAAACATCATATTCCATTTCTCATAATTTTCTCATAACTTCTCTCCATTTCTTCTTATTTCCCTCAACAAATCCATACTAACTATTCCTCAAATATTTTCCTGAAAATTCCTTAAACATTTTTCTCAATAAATAATTCCTCATTAAATAATTTCTAACTAAATAATTGCTAAGTAATAATTCCTAAATAATAAATAATTCATAAATAAATAATAAATAATTCCTAAATAAATAATTTCTCAACAATAATTTAAACTAATTATTCCTCAATTATTTTCTTCAAATATTACTCAATAGCAATTCCTAAAATCATTTTCCTAATTTGCTGGAATTTCTAGGGAATTCTGTTTACCTTAACTTAGCCTCCCGAGCTGCCTCAGTATGCGTGCAATGACCTCAAAATGCGTGACTAGCCTCAAATGTCGCGCAAATCCTTGATTCCCGCACAACACCTCAATTCTTGCACATTACCTCGTTTTTCGTGCATTTACCTCGATTTTTATACCACATCTCATTTTTTAGGGTATCGCCTCGATTTTCGTGCACCACCTCGAAACGCGTGCCCAAACCATTTTTCTAACCAAAAGTTCCGAAATATCATTACATTTTCATTTCCTATTTTTCTAGGATTTTTCAGCATTTTTTTTTCTAATTTTCTTTTCTTTTTCTCCCTTTTCTTTTTCTTTTCTTTTTTTTTTCTTTTTCTCCTTTCTTCTTACTGTTCATCTTCCTCCTTCCTTCACGCACGCACACCCTCTGCAACTCCTTCATTCCTTCTTTTCTCCTTTCTTTCTTTCTTCTTCTCCTTTCTTTCTTCTTCTTCTTCTTCTTCTTCTTCTTCTTCTTCTCCTTCTTCTTCACCGCGGTAGCCCCTGCAACTCGCGGCTTCTTCACCGAGCACACACGCACAACGCGCATGGCAGCCTCGCGGCCACCCAGCGCGCTCCTGCTCCGCCCGACGCCTCCTTGCTCGCTGCTACAGCGAGCTCGCGGCCATTGCCGCGCCTCACGAGCCGCCTGCTCGCTGCCATGGTGGCTTGCTCGGCTGCCATGGCCGACTCGGCCCAAGCTCTCCCGAGCTCACTCTCTTTCTCTCCCTCTCGACCTCACTGATTCGGCCCTCTCTCGAGCCTCTTCTCTCTTCAATACGATCACTCTCTCGCTCTCTCATTTCTGCTTCTCTCGGCCAGCTCATGGAGCTCTCGGCCATGGCCGAAATCGGCCACCTCTCTCCCTCTATATATCCCTCTCTCTCTATATATATAGGCGATCACCCCGACAGCCTTGGCCATCACTCCAACTCCCTCTCGACAAACCCCTCAATCCTTCTGCAATCTCTCAGCGCAAAACTCTCATTTGCAGACAACCCAACATGCTGCATTCCCACGCCTCACGCCATTATACATATATATACATATAATATATATTACACTAATAAAATTATAGAATATATATTTTTAATCCCTATAATTATTCTATATTACACTTGAAAATTCCTTAAATTGCAAAATCACCCATAAACGCCTAATTAATTCGTATTATGATCCTTTAAAACCAAAATTAATAAGTTCGGATTTACTCGATAAAATCGATTTCGCTCCCAGGTCCTCACTGGGCCATTGATTCGTCCTGAAATCACCTAAGGGTTGATTGTCACGCAAAACCGGAGCTTCCCTAGTGTTCCGTTGAATTTTTGGACCTCCCATGCGATAATTCGGTATTTCAGCCTGATCCGAAGTTGCATTTTAGCTGTACCGAAAATTATCTCAATTCTGATTTCTTTTACTTTCATAAATCCTATCTCGAAACGCTCATCGAGACTGTGCTATTTTCCTTAGCCAATTACACTCCAGGGCATTCCCTCCAGTCGATTTGGCAATTTATTTTGCTATCCAGTCTATTTTCGGTATTTTATTCTCACTTAAATGACGTGGCAAACTTACACTAAAACGGGGTATTACATTCTCCCCTCCTTACAAAAATTTTGTCCTCGAAATTTGTCACATTCCAAATCTCTGAAATCTCGTCCTCAAAATTAACACCTAGCAGATTAAATAGCTAGGGAAGAATCCTACCTCATTATCTTATTCTAATAATCCTGATATAGCTCCTTACAAGTGATCTCATCTCTAGGAAAACTATACCATTTATATCATTTTCTTAACCATAAGACCTCTGGCACACATATCATGTCCGTCTTTAGAATGCCATCTCGCATTTAAAATTAGAACCCTTAGCTGACTACGCTCATCAATCCCTAGACAAACACACTTGTCAACCATGCATGTCTTTCGAGTTTCTCTTTCATAACCTTTAACCACGTATCTTGGTCCTTAGGCCACGAGTCCCAACTCAAGCTCCCATCCAAATCGGTATCCACATCATTATAATGAGCTCACAGCTCTCATATCCACATCCTCAATTTTTTAATTTTCTTAATCCTCCAATCTATATCTTTATACATGACACTTCTCTAATTCCAATTTCCCACGATGTCATTTCTCTTACTTTGATAATTTTTCAATCTTAACACAAAAGTCTTTTATCTCGATACATCTTAACTTCTATCAAACGAATCCTCAAAGAACTATTCTTATGTCATCAAATTATCTCACGTATCCTTGAATCCTCAAACATCACAATTACACGTCATCACATATCCTCGAAACTAGTTATGCCTCATCTTAAGTCATCACCTGATATAACCCCAAGTTTATGTCCATTGACCACAAACATCTTCTAATCATGTCATATAACTATTTCCTCAAAAAAATCTTTATAATTTATTGATAGATTCTATCTGTCTCCAAATTCTCATTTCGAACTCTAACTTTTAATAGGAATCGAAATCTAACAATGTCTTCCAAATCTACTAATATTAATATCCTTGCATCACTTTCTCATTTGATACTTAGTTTCCAAACTATACCTATTTATCCATGTACCCATAACTTAAATAACTCCTCGCTCTTTTCGAAGTGATCCTCAATAACATTTTATATTATCAAATTAATCATTTGATCCTCAATTTTACTTGAACTAATCCTCGAGTAATAATGTTTCATGCCAACTGACTCTAATCACGCTCGATCCTTAAGGCACTATCTTATGCCAATTATACTTTATTATATGGAAATCATCTAATTATTTTCCTTGCATTTGACTATAAGCTCTTTTGGCTTCTCGTCAATCGTAGCACAAATTCACTTGCTAACTTGCAATCTTCCAATTACTCAATCAGACTTACTCTTTGACTCTAAATGTCTAATCGCCTCGACAATAGCGCTACTAACTTTATCTGTACTATTCTAGCCTCTTAGTCCAAACAATTTGTGACGTTACTATCATCCAGACAAAATCTCGGGACCATTTACCCTCAAGCATCATAATGAAAATCTACTTATCTCTCATCTAGCGTCTCACGTGACCTTAACATTTCATCAAGGGTCTACTTTACTTCCTCAATCATCATTACGTGAACTGCAGCTTAACTTAC
The DNA here is from genome assembly GCA_036245055.1 of Diospyros kaki. Taxonomy (NCBI): domain Eukaryota; kingdom Viridiplantae; phylum Streptophyta; class Magnoliopsida; order Ericales; family Ebenaceae; genus Diospyros; species Diospyros kaki. The sequence continues at coordinate 36,005,078 of BSEG01000003.1, forward strand.
TATTCCTATGGCCAATACACGACCAATCTTCTTCTTTTTCAATCCTAATTTAATAACTAGGTCATCATGACCTTTTTCCATGTCTTACTAATTATCCTCGATCAAGCCACATACAGCCCAACATCCAAAAATCTTATGCCATCATTGGCAATTTTAGACTCATCAATTAAGAAATAACCCAATAAATCTTTTCAAGAATACATCCTAGCATTTCTCTTTACCTCAACTTTCTTACGACTTTTTACTTACCACAAACGCCCATATCACATATCGACAGGCTCCTTATTTTCCTAACTTGCTAATATCACTTTAGTGATCATCCAACTACACATATCCCGATTTTTCCACTAGGCCATCCAGACTAACTGTCTAGCCCAACCGGAGTTCCATTCTCCATAATCGAAAATTCTAGATCTCTAACAGATTTAGGTCTGCAGCTTCTCCTACTGCGACCTGACATCCTGGCACATTTGTCATTACCTGATTTTCTCAATCACGTCAAAATTCTCAAAGACATCAATCTGCAACCATCCCATTAAATAGAGTATGTAGATACTTACGTTACCCATGATACTCCAATCCTTGCTGGATCATAGCTTTCATAGCTTGAGAGATTCAATCTCTATTTCCTTAACGATATTTCCTAAAGACCTTCCAGATCTTTTCTTGAGAGACTTTAAAGTCTCATCACAAATCCTTAGATTCTCAATCCTTAGGAAAATTCCTCGAAAATCCCAAATCGATCCATCTTTGAAAATCTCTACTCAAATCACAGCACTTGGTTCCAATCATTTCCCAAAACAATTGAACCTCAAAACTTTCAAGGGCTCTTTACCAAATGATACCTTAAACCTCAAATAACGATTCAGGTCCCCATGCAATTGCACGAGGCACAACTTCTTCACGAGTTCCTTTCTACAGACTTCTGAATCCCCAAACCCGCTTGGCACACTGAACCATAGTCGCAAATTCTACCGACTAGGTTTCTCATCGTCTTCCCTTAGGGTCGACACAACCTACAAGTAACTCTTGCCTTTTAGGTACCCTGATCTCTTTCTCGAATTGAGATTGCCACCTCACCACTTTTCGTTAAGGCCTTGAACTGGCCATGCTCTACTACCCGAAATCTCATTTACCGAGAATCCACTGACCCTCGCATTTCGATCTTTGGATCCAGCCGATTATCGGCGTACAACCATTCACGATCCCAATGCCATATTGGATACCGAGGTACTCTATTCCAGAGCCTCACAATGCTCGTCATGTCACCAACTCCCAAGATGACCACGAACCCAGATACAATTCTTTAAACAGGTCACACGGTCCACATTTAAGACATCTTGTCTCCATAATACGATCCATCTCATTTTGGGTTGATTTCCCAAGGCTTCTAGCCCCTTTCAATCATCTAATGGCACACCTCGCACCTTGTCCATTGGGATTTGGACCTTATACACTGCTAGGGTTCCTTGCCTCGTCTCTGCGAGTCACATTGGAGACACCACCGGCGCCTCATCAACTGGCTTAACTCAAACGCCATCACTTGACCACTTTCGGTCTCTCGCTTGACCCAATCCCTAGGATCCTTGATCCACGCATCTCTTCTTCAAAGTTATTAAATGATCATCAAAATTACTTATCATTTAATCCTAACTCAACCGCTAGACTATGCCACATCAGACTTAATCATTCCTAACTCAATCATCCTTGATAACTACTAGTTATCCTATCACTCTTCGTAATGATTTCGACTAATAACCTCAAATTAACAATCTCTAAATCTTTCAGATCCATAACCATGATTACCTAGTCAACCTCACCCCCGAATCATCATCTAACTTCAATAGCTAAGTCAATCCGACCAGCTGTTCTATCACTTAACAAGGTCAATATTCTCAATCAATAACTTCTAAGACTTCAACTGACAATCCCCGAAACTCTAAGTAGGGACTTTATTCTACGAACCATCCATGATTCGATCATTCTCGACAATTATTAGCTATTGTACCCTTCATAGTAATGATTTAAACTAATAACCTCAAATCGACAGATAAATCCTTGAATTCCTGCCATTTCCTTTATTGAGATAACTTTACCTCAATTCCTATCTCACCTTGTCTAACTATCCATCATCAAAATCAACTTCAAAATTTTCAAATTCTACTCTCCAAAAATATTAATGGAAACATCATAGGTTTCTCAATTCCTAATCAAACTTTTCTTAAATCTCCAAATCAGACTTCTCATAAATCTTCAAATTTCTTATAAATCTCCAATAACTTAAGCTCTTATACTAACTGTATAAGAGCCACTTAAGGCTCCAATAATCTTAAGCTCTGATACCAATTGTAACACCCCACTTTCTCGGGCGCGTTATTTCTTGGGACAATCCCGAGACGATAAATTTTTTTCCTTCCAACTCATTAAATCGCTTCATTCCTTGCATCCGTCCCAAAATTTCCCTGCATTAATTTTATCTCTAAAGAGAGACATCATCATCATATACATACATCAATTGCGGAAGCTAAGATCGAACCTAACATCTTACTTTAACATAAATCATAAATCAAATCTTTACATTATCGTCTCTCTAACTTAATCCTCAACATGACTTAAAACATAACACGCGTTCTCACATAACATTAACCCTAACTAGGGTTTATACATCGTCATTAACCTTAAGGTTACATCATCGTTCATCAATCATCAATCATAACTCATCTTTCAAAGCGTTCAGATTTCAAAGTAGCAAGACTTAAACACATGGGCTACATCACATACATTCATCTCATCGTTCATTCATCATGCACTTAGCTAAGTGCCATTTTATGCCTCAGTCATCCTCGTACCTGCTACAATCTCCATCTGGAACGTTTGAATGTTCCAGGGGTAAAACCCGATTAGATGATGAACCATCTAAGTAAGCAGTACAAAAATCATTTTTCGTGCATGAATGCAATATGCAAAATGTCATCATCATTTTCGACTTGAGTCAACCGCACCCAACTGCTGCTCCCCATTTTTACAGTCCATTTCCTAGACCGATGTGTATGGGTGCACATTTGGTAGAGCAGCGGTGTCAGTTCATAATCCCAAGCCCTTTATGCGATGCATGATCAATAATATCATCGTGAATGTATGCACATTTCAACATCAATACATGTAAATGCAATCTACATGACATAATCATATCAAGACATGACAACATGATAAATTATTTTCATAAAATAAGGTTTAGGAAAACCACTTCTAAATCAGACATCTTTTCGTAAAGCTAAATCCATTTTGGGGAGTACTACTTACCTCATACGCATTCTCATAACATCTTGATTCTCGTGCCAGGCTTCTAACGTACTCAATTCGAATCCTCAACATGTCCTGGCCATCATATTCATTTGAAAACATCATATTCCATTTCTCATAATTTTCTCATAACTTCTCTCCATTTCTTCTTATTTTCCTCAACAAATCCATACTAACTATTCCTCAAATATTTTCCTGAAAATTCCTTAAACATTTTCCTCAATAAATAATTCCTCATTAAATAATTTCTAACTAAATAATTGCTAAGTAATAATTCCTAAATAATAAATAATTCATAAATAAATAATAAATAATTTCTCAACAATAATTTAAACTATTTATTTCTCAATTATTTTCTTCAAATATTACTCAATAGCAATTCCTAAAATCATTTTCCTAATTTGCTGGAATTTCTAGGGAATTCTGTTTACCTTAACTTAGCCTCCCGGGCTGTCTCGGTATGCGTGCAATGACCTCAAAATGCGTGACTAGCCTCAAATGTCGCGCAAATCCTTGATTCCCGCACAGCACCTCAATTCTTGCATATTACCTCGCTTTCCGTGCATTTACCTCAATTTTTATACCACATCTCAATTTTTAAGGTATCGCCTCGATTTTCGTGCACCACCTCGAAATGCGTGCCCGAACCATTTTTCTAACCAAAAGCTCCGGAATATCATTACATCTTCATTTCCTATTTTTCTAGGATTTTTCAGCATTTTTTTCTAATTTTTTTTTCTTTTTCTTTTCTTTTTTTTTTCTTTTTCTCCTTTCTTCTTACTGTTCATCTTCCTCATTCCTTCACGCACGCACACCCTTTGCAACTCCTTCATTCCTTCTTTTCTCCTTTTTTTCTTTCTTCTTCTCCTTTCTTTCTTCTTATTCTTCTTCTTCTTCTCCTTCTTCTTCACCGCGGCAGCCCCTGCAACTCGCGGCTTCTTCACCGAGCACACACGCACAACGCGCATGGCTGCCTCGCGGCCACCCAGCGCGCTCCTGCTCCGCCCGACGCCTCCTTGCTCGCTGCTACAGCGAGCTCGCGGCCATTGCAGCGCCTCACGAGCCGCCTGCTCGCTGCCATGGTGGCTTGCTCGGCTGCCATGGCCGACTCGGCCCAAGCTCTCCCGAGCTCACTCTCTTTCTCTCCCTCTCGACCTCACTGATTCGGCCCTCTCTCGAGCCTCTTCTCTCTTCAATACGATCACTCTCTCGCTCTCTCATTTCTGCTTCTCTCGGCCAGCTCATGGAGCTCTCGGCCATGGCCGAAATCGGCCACCTCTCTCCCTCTATATATCCCTCTCTCTCTATATATATAGGCGATCACCCCGAAAGCCTTGGCCATCACTCCAACTCCCTCTCGACAAACCCCTCAATCCTTCTGCAATCTCTCAGCGCAAAACTCTCACTTGCAGACAACCTAACATGCTGCATTCCCACGCCTCACGCCATTATACATATATATACATATAATATATATTACACTAATAAAATTATAGAATATATATTTTTAATCCCTATAATTATTCTATATTACACTTGAAAATTCCTTAAATTGCAAAATCACCCATAAACGCCTAATTAATTCGTATTATGATCCTTTAAAACCAAAATTAATAAGTTCGGATTTATTCGATAAAATCGATTTCGCTCCCGGGTCCTCACTGGGCCATTGATTCGTCCTGAAATCACTTAAGGGTTGATCGTCACGCAAAACCGGAGCTTTCCTAGTCTTCCATTGAATTTTTGGACGTCCCATGCGATAATTCGGTATTTCAGCCTGATCCGAAGCTGTATTTTAGCTGTACCAAAAACTGTCTCAATTCTGATTTCTTTTACTTCCATAAATCCTATCTCGAAACGCTCATCGAGACTGTGCTATTTTCCTTAGCCAATTACACTCCGGGGCATTCTCTCCAGTCGATTTGGCAATTTATTTTGCTATCCGGCCTATTTTTCGGTATTTTATTCTCACTTAAATGACGTCGCAAGCTTACACCAAAATGGGGTATTATAATGATGAGGCTTTCTTACCTGTTGCAATGCTAAAATTCATTAGGATGATGTTAGCTATCGCTGATTATTATGATTATGAGATCTAACAGATAGACATCAAGGTGGTTTTTCTAAATGGATTTCTTGAAGAAGAGATTATATGGAACAATCAAATGGATTTGAGTTTGCTGATCCACGTCATGTGTGTTTGCTGAAAAGATCAATTTATGGTTTGAAATAAGTATCGAGGAGTTAGAACATCTATTTTGATCATGAGATCAAAAGGTTTGGTTTCTTAACAAATCTAGATGAACCATGTGTGTATAAGAAGGCTAGTGGGAGCAACACTGTGTTCCTAGTCTTGTATGTGGATGATATTTTAATTATGAGTAATAGTGTGGACATGATGATATCTACGAAAGCCTAGTTGTCTAGATTATTCTCCATGAAGGATTTGAGATATGCTACCTATATTTTAGGGATTAAACTTTATAGCGATAGAGTCAGGAAATTGATAAATCTCTCACAGAACTTGTACATAGAGAAGATGTTAAAGAGGTTTAATATGTTGAATTCTAAAAATGGACGGTTCCTTGTCTGGGTTGTAGTTCATCTCTCTAAGGAACTGTACCTTAATACTCATGAAGAGATGGATCGTACGAGTAAGGTACCTTATGCTTCTGCAGTTGGGAGTCTTATGTATCCGATGATATGTACGAGACTAGATATTGCATATGCTGTGAGTGTTGTAAGCCAATATTAGTCTGATCTTAGTGAGAGTTACTAGATGGCAGTGAAACATATTTTAAAGGACTAAGGATATGCTACAAATTTATGAAGATGGTGATTTCCATGTGGATGGATTCATTGATTTGGATTTTCAATTGGATGTTGATGATCTCAAATCGACGCTTAGTTTTGTATATCTCTTGAATGGTGGTGTTGTGAGATAGAAAAGTTTCAAATAGACAATCACAACGGATTCAACCACTGAAGCCATGTATGTTGCAACATGTGATGCTGATAAGAAAGCTGTTTGGATCTAGAAGTTTCTTTCAGAGGTTGATGTGGTTCTGGTTATTCTGTCACCAGTACCTTTGTATTGTGATAACAATGGAGCAATAGTGCAAGTAAAAGAACCCATGTCTCATCAGAAGTCCAAAGACATTAAACTCCGATTTCATTTGATTTGAGATATTATAGCACGTGGGGATGTGCAGCTACAGAGAATAGATTCAACAGATAATGTAGCTAACCTACTCACCAAAGCTATGACTCAGTCATAGCTAGATCGGCATCTTGAGATGATAAGTATTCGATTCCTATTAATGGTGTATCACCAGATTTATGTGTGATGTAAATTAGCATTAGTGCAAGCGGTAAATTATTAATATTGTGTGCCCTGATGATAGATTTGGATGACATCCAGTGAGCTTATTTTAATGCCAATTGTATTTTTGTTTAAATAAATAAAAAGTAAGGTTTTCTTTATTCATATTTTTTCTAATCAATTATATGAATGATTCCTAGATCTTTTGTGTGAGAATCTTATTCTCAAGGTGTTAAAACTGTGTGACAGGATTATCTGGTAACAGGACTTCTTAAATTATTCCTAGTCCTTAGATTCTTTAGATGGAGACTCCGATTAATCGAGTATGGACTAGCACAAGGGTTATTACCTCACTTGGTATGGGAATACTAATGGGAGAATAGTGTGTCATACTCCATATGACATGAGATGTCGTTAGTAAACCTGTGGGTGGTCGTTAGGAAATGATTAGTCGAATGTGACGTCGATGATTAACCATATGGCCTGGTAGATAATGGTCATGTCATCAAGTTACGGTCATGTATTGATCCTTAGACTTGAATAGACACGATTGTTTTGTGTATTGGTATGCAAGATTTGTTAATGAGTCGAACCATCTAATTGGGAGATGGAAATGTTTATCTATGTGCTTTTGTATTATTGATATATAGAGACAGGTGTTGAGAATAGGATCTGTTGCCCTCGTCCGTAATTGATGGAGTGAACATCTTATGTGATCTACTATTAGTGTGACGGGACAATCTCTGGTCAGGGCAAATTGAAAGTTAAGAAAGACATTTCCTGAGGCGTCATCTAATCACATTAATGAAGTTTAACACATAGTTACTGAGTTTGTGAGTTTATCACTCAATGGCTTTTGCTCAATTAAGACGTTAGGTGATTGAAGGATTATAATGCATGGTAATCGTCAACTATAATATGTTCATTTGAAGAGAGATTTCATTGCCACATGTACTGTCTTAAACCGTTGTTAGGCACTATTTAGGAACTCTCGGAACTTCGTCAAGATTTGGAGAAGTTCCAGTGATGGGTTAAGGGCTTGACCGATACTGCAATACCCCAAGAGCCCAGAAAATGGTAGTATATATCGAAAATAAGGAATGAAACAAAATGAAACAACACTAGTTAGATGCCTTTTGGGCTGAATGTAGGCAAATAACTCCCGAGTTAAGCGTGCTTGAATTGGGGAAGTTCAAGGATGGATGACCCCTTGGGAAGTTCGCGTAAGCTCATCAGGGTCAGTTGTTTCGATCCTTTCTATCGCTCCATGCGGGATGTTACAAGTGGTTCCTCTTAAGCACATGACGTCCTCATCATGCGACTTTACAACTAGTCCCAAATCTTCTCTCCTTTGAGGGCTACCATTCTAGAAGTCTACTAGAAACAGCTCATTGTACATGCTCTCGAGCCCCGGCGCCACTCCCCACCCTTATCGGACCGCCGTCACCAAGTGTCGGCCTGATACCACCTGTAACATCTTGCATCGAGCGATAGGAAGGATCAAAATAACTTACCCTGATGGGCTTAAGGGAACTTCTCAGAGGATCACCCATCTTTGAACTTTCCCAGCTTAAGCACGCTTAACCTGGGAGTTCTTTACTTACATTCAGTTAAAAATGTATCCAGCTGGTGTTGTTTCTTTCCTTACTTATCCTTGATATATACTACCATTCTCTAAGCTTTTGGGGTATTACAGATACTGAAAAGGGTTTCGGTGTTATTTGATTGCTAGTGGATAGTGAACCTAGAAAGTCGCACAATATATAATATTGAGTTTGATATCAACATCATGTGTCCATAAATATTTTTAGAAATAGTTGATCAAAAGTTAACTCTTAGCTCCTCCTGCCAATAGTGCATAGTGCATAGTAAATTGCATTATTGTACTGCATTATTAAAAGAGAGGGGTAGCGGACGCGAGAGAGTTTCAAATTGGGAAAAGGAAAAAGAAAAATGGGGAATGAGGGATTGAATAAAAAAGAAAGGTAGGGCCTTTGTTTTTCTCTCTATCTCACATTCTCTTTGTACACTGCACTCATTTTCTTTTTCTAAAAATATTATGCTTTTAGAAATATTTTATGTATAATTGTTATGTGTATAATTTTGAGATGCGGACATTAATGATACGTGGAACCTCTATGTCTAGTACGAGAAGAGATATCAAAACGATATCATTTGGCATACTAAGTGTGGACCAACTAGGACCACTATATCTTTAAATGGATTCAGTAGTAGTACAAAAATTGTTTCTGTACTCTATCCTTACATTGGACAATAGATATGCATTTATTTATATTTAATTATTGAATATGCTTAAATACCCAAGCTAGTGTATGGCGTGTATGCTATATTTCGTTGTGTGTATTTAATACACAGTAAAAATTTTATTTTTTCTCATACCATCGTACACATGATTCCCTTCATATATTACAACAAAAAAATTAACGAACACAACAACAGTAATAAACTAGGACAACACCAATGTATATTTGTGTAGACAACACAACAATAATATGCAATAAACACAACAACAACTTGAAGATATACAATAACCCAAAACTGAATAGAAATTGCAAACCCAATAGTTGGAGATGCAAACCATAACTGGAAACCCAAAACTCGGCAAGAACACCATTATAACTAGAACAACAACAAAAGGTAGAGGGATAACAACGATTGAGGCATACAGGAAGCGTTGTCCTGAAGACAGTAATCGCCTTGCTTTAGTCACACGCAAGCTTCGACGATTGTCTCTACAGGATTCAATGATCGTCTCCAATGGGTTAGCAACCACGAATAGTTGGATTTGGCAGAACTTTCACTGGACATTTGCTTTTCGTGACATGAAGGACTCTAAAACGCAAGAGGAAGACTCACACTGGAACTCAATGACGAAAACGAAGAAGGATTTAGTTGTACATAGTAAAAAATCCTCGAATTGAAAGGCCACGCATTTACTCCGGTAATCAATCTAGCGTTGATTTTCAATCATTAAAAAAAAAATGCTCAATTTAAAAGCAAGAAACCGAAGCTGCAAAATCGAAAAAATAAAGCAATCGATTTCGAAAGATGTCACCTAAACACTGTTAGTTATTATTTTGTTTTATACAAAAATATATATATTTACTAACTAAACTAACCGAACGACCAACTGTGCACAGATGAGTAAAGGCTTGTTCACTTACAAAATCTAAGATTGTGTTCTCTTTGCTTTTTAATTTTCACTTTTGAGTTTTGAATTTATTTTCATCTTTCTGTTTTGGTAGTCTGTTTTTAAAAAATTAAAAACGTGTTCTCTTTAGAATTTTGAAAATAATTTTTTAATGATATTTTATTCAATAAATTTGATTATTCAATAAATTATAAATATTTAATGTTAATATATTATTAAAAATATATATGCATTTTAAGTTAATGAATTTTGTAATATTTTTTTCTATTATAATAATAAAATATGAATAAATAAATATATTTTGACTTTAAAGTTTGTTTTAGATGAAAACACTCAAAATAACTTTTTGTTATTTTGAGTTTCTTTATAATTTTTTTGTTTTCAAAAATATATTTTTAAAAACAGTAAAAAGAACACGTTTTTATTATTTTAAAAAATTAAAAATTAAAAATAACTTAAAAATAGTAAAGAAAACATAATTAAGTGCCCCTTAAAGACCAAACCTTAGGTGCAAGTGAAAGATATATATATATTCAGATGCATATTCCCTACTCCCCATGAGGAATACCCTTTCCCCTCCTCCCTCCCCCTCTCTCTCTCTCTCTCTCTCTCTCTCATACACACACATTCACACACTGACGCACAACACTTACTAGCATAATTGCATGCTTCTTGAACCTCTTCGATGTCTTACTGGTGAGCATTAAAGACGTGCTGTCTATTGTTCCAGATTTCAAGGAGATCAAATGAGTAAAACAGAGAAAAACTTTGGCGATGCATGAAGTATCCAACAGTGGCTGATTGGTCTGTTAATTCCGCCACCAACTAGTTCCAAGGTTGCAACATAGTGACATTAACGCAACACGATATATTATTATGACAACATATATATATATATATATATTATGGTATTGTTATTTTTATATAAGCAAAAAGTTATAATTCTACACAATTATACAAATAATTAAGATACTATAAAAGAGTTTATTGTTAAATTTGTACGACAATATAAAATACAAACTATTTTTAAAATTTGTCTATAAAAAATTTAAAAAAAAATCTCTTATCGTGTCCATAAATGTTTGAAATACTTGTTTAAAATGTGAGACGTGTGTGTATATAATTTTTTTTTTAATAAAATTAAGTGTTAAGTACATCTTATGCCATATTAGTCATCGTGTCAAACATATCTTAAATCATATTAGGTTACTTTAATTTGGACCACGTCAATAGTGCAATCCTAATCATCCAATGTGTGGGGTTGACCATTCACTAAGGGTACCTAATTATTTTCCAAGGTAAAGATTAGAACTAAACATAAATTTGTGTATGGAAGAGATTTAGTAATGAAATGTAATAGAACAAAATAAATTAAAAATGAATAGAGTGAAAATAAAGAAAATAAAATAAAAAATTAGTTTCTGAAAAATGAGAGGTGACAAGTAATAAGGTTGGATTAAAGTAACCGATCAAATGAGTTTTATTTTCTTTTAATTTTCTCTAATTTGGGAGGTTAAAAGTATTTTTAGAATATTAGATGAAAAGGGTTTTTATTTAATTCCTCTCCATGTTGTTGCCAAGAGGCCTATCAAACAAAAAATTATATATATTTCAATTCTTCACTATCATAGTTTAAATTTTTGTTTAGACATTCTTTATTCACAAGGAAAGTTAATTAAATTTTAATTATGCTAATTTAATATTAATTAGATTAGATTTAATTAAAATGAAATAAAAAATAGCACTTTAATTGGGCACATTAATAATAAAATAAAAATATAAAAGTGAAATACAAAACCTAAGATAAATACAAATTTATCAAATCGCATGTACATTTTCATTTGATTAATTAAATGAAATAAAAACTAAAAATTAAAAGCAAAAGGGTTTTTATTACGGAGTTGTCGTCTTTCTGTGGTTCCGAGATAATTCGAGGGCGTTTTTGCAAAATTATTGAATTTTAAGGGCGCTTCAGAGTCTCGGGGCTCAACTCCGGAACCGGGGGACAGATAGAAGTGAGAGAAGCGGAAGAACCCTACCGGTGGCGTCCGTACCTCCGGTTAGCTTCTTCGGCAACAGAAGATCTTGTTCAAATGGTTAGTGTTATTTGATCGATCAGTAGGCTGTATGCATATTGTGAAACGGCTTTGATTGTGTTTACTCAATGACATTTGGATGATCAATGGAGGTCTTTTGCGTCTCTCGTCATCCGTGAGATTGTATGTTAGGGTTTAAATTCCAGGCTTAGATTGCTAATTCTGAGCCGCTTATGGTGTGTTATTTTCATTGAGCGTGTCTTGGATAAACATATTGTCCTTTTTCTAAGTGTTTCCACACGTTTATAGAAGTTTAATATTGAAGCGTCCACATTAAATTGCCAAATGGAGTTCTTAAGTACACGGATTATGTGATACAAATACGGTTCCCAAGTGAATGAGAAAGCTGATTGGGAGAGAGTTCAGAGATGGAAGTACGTTTGTTTCCTGAATAATGTTTTGTATCATTATAGTGTCCCTCAAATTGGAGTCCACTCATTTTCTTTTTGGAACAATTCCTTTGTTATTTCTTATGTCGTATTTTATTTTGTTTATTTTTTTTTAGTCTAAAGCAGACTTGGGCTTGTAATTCCGTGATGACAAAAGTGCAACTTATCCATGCAAGTTGAGAAACAGGACACAGCCCTACCATGTTCACCTCTAAACAGAACGTTTTTACTTTCCATAAATTGTCAAAACCTAAATTAATGGTCATTCTGGCATCATAAAGCATCCATCTGCAGTGCCATACTCAATTAAAGTACATGAATGCATTGCATTCTAGTTTCATTCAACCTCAGATATCAAGGTCCTGTAAGAGGGTGGCTAGGAGGGTTTTAGAAGAATTAAAGAAAGCTTTTACTAGGGTCTACTACTGGACAATATTGGATGTTTCAATTATAATTTGACAAAAGCAATATCCATAAATTATGCATGGTGATAATGACAAAATGAAATAACTCAACAAAAAAAGATGCTGTTTAATTCATGAACTTAAACATTTTTTAACATACAAAATTCAGAATATTTGAATCAGTTATATACCTTGAAAAGCAAAGATGGTTAACATTTGTGTTCAATAGTTAATAAATTATCAACGTCCAATGTTCCTACTAAAACACAAAAGGAAAGAAAGAGCTAGTATTCAAAACTTTTGATGTTCATGGAGACATAAATTCAACTAAGCCATCATCATTGGCAAAATAAAGTATGTTTTTCAACATGCCTGAGTCTAAGATGTATTTTGAGTGCCCTACAAGTATTTGTGTTCGATACATGTTGGATGTGGATATGCCCCATGTTTCAAAGTGTTAATGCCACGCAGCATTTGGCCATGCATGAAGAGACTACTAATCACATAGTTCTTTTGTCATATTTCAGAAGCAGCAACATTAGATTTAGAGAGCATTTGGTTAAGCTTAAATTATTGGAGCTTATAAGATCTAGAGCTTTCTGTTGTAAATTTTAGATTTCAAAGAACGCATTTTGGTCTTTTACTTGGCCAACTATAGGATACCAGCTTTTGAAAAAAGCTATTGGAAGAGCTTATAAGTTCTTCCAACTTTGCCAAATAGGTAACAAAAATGTCTAAGCTCTTAAGGAGCTTATAAATTCCCTTTGGCTGGAAAATAAGCTAAGCCGAACACCCTCTTAGTCTATTAGTTGGAAAACAATTCAAATGCCAAAAATATTGCAACCATTTTGCTGAGTATAAATATAACAGAATCCAATCCTGTACATTCTTAGTATATCGTTCAGAGCAGTTCACTCTAGCCATTCATTATAGCTTCATTTCTCGGAGAATCTGCAATATGAATTTTATGCAGGCTATGTACATTCGAGTGAAGCGTAGCAAGACAACCTACTTTCTGCAATGTGATCCAACTGAGACAGTTCTGAACATTAAGGAGAAGTTGCACTCCCTTATTGATCAACCAGTCAATGATCAGCGTTTGATTCTAGTGGCAAGTGGAGAAGTGTTAGATGATTCAAAAACATTGGCAGATCAGAAGGTATCAGACAATGCCTTTTTATTTCATTTTTTGCTTCTCAGTAGACATTGCATTGTTATTTTCCAAAAATTTACATCTTACATAATCTATTGAGAAGTAGCCACATCCAGGCTTCCTCCAAAAGAAATCATATGAGGCAACATTTTGAAAATCTCCTTAGACTTTTTTCTCTCGTTCTCTTTTTTATTATTATTACTATTTTTTTGGATACCTTAGCCTAATGCTACTGTTTTAAACATGTGTTCTATATCTTTTTCAGGTTGAAAATGATGCTGTTGTGGCACTGACCCTGAGAAAAGGTTGTGTTTCCTGACCTCACTTCCCACTTCCCCCCAGGGCTTAATGTTTTCTTTTTCTTATCCTCTGGCTGTTTTACTTTGGATATATTGTCTCTTTTGGCTTTTATGGTGATCGTTGTACTCATCCAATGTGTCATCTGATTCCAGAGTATGAATATACTTGTTTATTTAAATTATTGTGCTTGTTATTTGATAAAAGTTTTTTTTGGGAGGGTGTGAGAAGGTTGGGCGGCTGATATACAGAGCTTTTTTTCTTCTTTCTAACAGTCAATCTGATAATATCCTGCATTTTTTACTGGAATTGTGGGAAAAAATTCTCTATATCAGGGGCTTCACTGATATCAATACTCCTTTGGTAGAAGAACTTTTAGTTTCTATTTTCTGTGGCATCTGAACTCTTGAATCAGGCTTACGATTTTCGGCCAAATTGTGGGGAATTTTTGTATCTTTTCTGAAAATAGAATACAATCTTTTGCAGAAATCTATCCTCTGTGGGAAGTTTTTCAACCCCCTCCTTATAGTCTAGCAGTGGCCCTTTCCTTGACTTCAAGGAACCTACTTTGGGTAACTGGTGATGGCACCAAGGGCCAGACCACATTGATAACATGCAAAATGTTGCAATTCCTAAGCCTCTGTATGCATTCTCTATACTTGGAAAACCAGATTATCCAATACCCAAATAACTTTTAAATAACAAAGAATATGCCCTTATGCCCCTACTTGCGGCGCTATTTAAGTTCACAAGTGGGAATTGTCTGTCTTGTTTGTCAAACAAGAATAAGAGTCTTGCATTTATGCTCTTTAAGCGGATTTGTTGATCTTTGTACCGCTTCCAATGATATCAATTTAATGACCGAGGTCTTTTTATGTGTTATTATTTTGTAGTCTTGCACAACTTTGTCACAAATCTAGGGTTTGAATACGAAATTACTGAGGAATTTGGTAGGAACTGGGAAAGATAGAACAGAAATGGAGGGAGAATTAGACAGAAAGAGGGAGATTAGAGGGAGAAATGCAATCAGAACAGAGAGGGAGAGAGATCAGAGGGAAACAAGAGAGATCAAAACAATTGAGAGGGAAATCAAAATTCAAATGTCATTTCACAATGTTCATTCTCTAACTCATCTAGCCTATTTATAGGCTTTTACTGAAAGGTACAAACATGTAAACTAACTACTATTATAATTGCAATTAAAGCCTTGGGGATCCTTGGGATCGTGACAATTCTCCCCTCCTTGAGAAAGTTCTTGTCCCCAAGAACTCACAGCTATTGGCCTGCTTTTCATCCAATCCCAGCTTTCACAATCTGATTTATTCTTCTTCTCTTTTTCCTTTCTTTCTTCCTCCTTTTAAGCTTTTTCCTATCTTCTCTTACGTTCCATTGCTTTTGCTTTTCCTGCAAAGATAAAATGTAGACTCCAAGGATCACCTTGTCAAGGCTCCCTTCTCCAATGTCAAAACTTCCGACCGGATGGCAGTAACCTTCTCTTCCTTCATCTTCCAAATCTGGTCTACACCATTTGATATGGCAGCAATACTGTCATCTTGTCCAAGATCAAAAACACTCATTGTCCCCAGCTTTCTTCAAAACCAAAGGCAAAGAAACAGTACTCTTAGAAGCTTCCTCTCTCAGTCCATCGAATAATTCCTCATTTTCCTTCAACAACCTCTCAATAGGCACATCTTGATTTATTCACTCTTCTTCTGGTTTATTGACAACTGTAACCGAATTCATTGTGACAGATTTCTCCCTCAGTGGAGCCTCAATAACCTCTCTGGTAGCTGCCTTTCCTTCTTTGTCATCCTGAATTGTCTGCTCCAATTCAGGTCTTTCCTCACTTCCTGTATCATCCATTCCTAATCTTAGGAACTCAGCAGCCTTAGGAGTACCTCCAATCTGCTTCTAGTGCCCATTCTTGCTGTCTAGCCTTCTCAGCCGCTTGGTTTACCATGGCAGGACACGCATCATTTTCACAGTAGACCTCAATTCATCTTTTAGACCACAGATGAAGTTCGATACAAAATAAGATTCATTCAAAGTCGGATGGGAATTGAGCATCAGTGATCTCAATTCCTCAAACCTGACTTGATAATCTGTAACCGATCTTTCTTATTTTAGTTTATCAAACTTTTTGTTGCAACTCTTATCTCCAATCTGATTTAAGGAAGCAGAATATTCCTTAGAAAAACATTTAGTCATAATACTAACCTGAAATTTCTGTGAAAATGGAATCAAAAATTCTTCTAGCTTTCTATTGAGGTCCTTGATTCCTTTTCTTGTTGCAGCACATTCTTCCTTGAATGTTTTCCCAAATGACACTGCGCTTTCAAAAAGTCCTTCAGCCATCTCCACAGTTCAATTCCTTGAAAATTCACTGCTGCAACAGCCTCTTGATCAGCTTCTAAGAACCTTTTCAGAAACTTATTCCGGTACTAAAATTCAGCAAACCTAAATTCACTAAGACCCCAATTCAGCAACCTGGAATCCGCCTCAAGCACTGCTTCAAGAAAGTGATCTGACCTGACACTAGATAGATCTGCAGAAAATCGTCAGTTCTGTTGCTGTCTTAGAATTTGTTGGGAACCAACAGAAATTAACAGTGTGCAGGAGAAGTGAAAGTCCAAGGAATGCTCATAATCACCTATTAACAACCGAAACCAGTTGTCAGGTCCAGAGACTTCTTCAATCGGCTCTGTTTCAGTTAATAGACGTTGCCTGAATCACTGCCCGAAGTTGCCGGACTCTGCTTCTGAGGTCGCCTTCCTGAATCGTGAAATACTGTGAGGTCGCCTTCCTGACCCGCGAAATGCAGCAACTGAGGACTGCCGGTTTGGATCAACAGCCGGAAGTCACTGTTGGAAATTAATAACAAAGAAGTGTCGGAAATCAATCAGCCGATAATCAACTGGCTCTACTGCTCTGAATTGCTAGAAATCCAGCTGAAAAATAACCTGTAGGTGTCGCCTGAGCCACCATGCATTAGCCAATACCTATTGGCTCTGATCTGCATTCAATTTGACTCTGAATCTTACTAAGGTTGCTTGGTCAGCAATCGTCTATGAACTGCTTTCAAGATCGCCTAAGTTCCTTTTCCAAAATCACCTTCCTGATTCACCTCAATTGCAGTACAATAGCTGAGATCCAGCCTCTCTGTTTCACGTGAATCAGCTGTTAAAATTTCCGAAATCACAGCTGGGAACTGTCAGCTCTGATACCATTTGTCACGAACCTAGGGTTTTCTTAGGGTTTGAATAGGAAATTACTGAGGAATTTGGTAGGAACTGGGAAAGATAGAACAGAAATGGAGGGAGATTAGAAGGAGAAATGCAGTTAGAACAAAGAAAGGGAGAGAGATCAGAGGGAAACGAGAGAGATCAGAACAATTGAGAGGGAAATCAAAATTCAAATGTCATTTCACAATATGCATTCTCTAACTCATCTAGCCTATTTATAGGCAAGTTAACTGAAAGGTACAAACATGTAAATTAACTACTATTATAATTACAATTAGAGCCTTGGGGATCCTTGGGGTCGTGACAAACGTTTGGCGCCTAAAGTTAAAAATACAAGTCTAAGAAAGGAAAGTGCTGGGCTGCTAGTGCTTGCAACTTTTAACGGGCTTATTTATGTCAATATTTATTCTTTTTTGGCCATTTGGGATAAGTGTTTCCCCTTAATTTACACATTTGGAAATCTAGTTTGATTCAAACTTAGAATTATTGTCTAGTTTTCTTTAGTCTTTTCCATGTTGGGGAGCATTTATATTTAGAAGAGACTATGTGGGCCCCTTCTGAAGCCTTGAGGAGGCTCCCTTATAATGGCACTTCCATTGTATGGGGGGACAGCGGATAACTCTGCCGTTGTGATCTTCGTCGCTTAATCCTTTTTTCCACCCCCCCTATCTTTTCTTTACTTTTTTCATTTTTCATTTTTTTTTTATTGGGAAGGGTGGGGGGGGGGGGGGGTGCTGGCACAGGGACGACAAGAGACAATGGTGCTGGCTTCTGTTGAGATTTTTTATCTGTCCTAATTCAGGGGGGTGGATGGTCTGAATGAGCAAACTATGATACTGTTATTTCCAAATTTTAACTTTCTACTTGATCTAATGCTTCCCAATCTTGTTTTCTTTTTGTTCTGTTTCTGCTTTGCTTATTCAGGCAGAAAGATTTGTTTGTCCTCCCTTGCATCTGTTATGTCTCATTAAGTTAGTCAACCATAGACTTGTTCTTTTTTCTGGAGAGAACTAGTTGCTTCTCCTTAAGCTTGTTTAATGGGAGAAACCTAGTGAAGGACTTTGAATTGATGAATCAAGTTTAGGATTTGTAATAATTTGGTACCTTTTTTTTATGACATGTACAAGCAGAGAAACATTTTTCCAGACACATTACTTTCTATATATGAAACGGGTTTTCTTTTGTTTGTTGATTGTAAATTTTGGAGTCCATCTTATGCATGGCAGGTGTCTGTCTCTGCTGTTTAGATGAAATAAGCTATACTTCTTAACTTGCAAGCAATGTAGTAGGGCCATTGGAAATTAGTTATCTTTTAGTGCATGTCTGTGTAGCACAAGGACATCATGTCACATTTCAGCCAGGACATAAACCTTACACTTCCTTTGCAGTGGGGTGACATCCTACTCAAGCCTGCAACCGTTTGTATTAGTCCTCTCAATGGTGTGGTGCACTATGTCAAAAATCTAAGAGCAATTTTCATTCTGTAGTTGGTATTTGGAGCGAGTGACAACATTGATAATAACAGTCAAAGGAGTGCAGTGGCCGACAGTCTGAGGATGGTGATTTTGGAAAGGAAGCTCATTGTCTAATATATAAACCTGCTGAAATTAGAGGGTGGACAATGAAAATTTTCTCATCTCATTTTGGTTCCTGGTCATTGTGACTTACTATGTAGAGTTTGTGACAAAGTATCATTAGAAATGGTGATTTTAAAGTTTGGTAGGTCAATGTTACATGGTGTGTCAGTTTGCTCCTTATCTGCGCTGGTTCAATTTTTACTCACATGCAGCTTCATGTTCATCAAATACTGATGAATTTGATGTGCTCTGTAGTCATGCCCTCAGCCATGTATTCTGTGTCTTCTAAGAACCAACCTCATAATAGTTCTTAAATATTGAATTTGGCTTGAGATTTGACTTCAACTTCCTGTCCGGACCCACAGAAATGGTCAAGAGTAATTATGTTGTTTTGTGTATTTGAACAAAGGCTATTGTTATTTGAACTCACTTTCACATTTCTTGCTAACAGATGACAATGAATTTGAGGATGTAAACATCGTAAAGCCAGATAATATTTCAATCCCATGATGCAGATGATGCTGGAAAGCGGTGAGGCAGGCTGTGCACCCGCAACAAAAACCTATGTGACAAGCATGGTATTCAGTCGATTTCTTACTGTATTGCCCCTTGGTTATCTTACAAACACCAGAAATTCGCTACAGAAATATGTCCAAGACCGATTCGGAAATTACAAATGCTAAAGTTTTCTTACCATTCCCAGTTTATCAAATTTCTTCCTGGGTATTATGTCTTGAATTTATCTTGTTCTGCAAAGCAGCGAAGTCCGTCATGAAGCTTATGAAAACAGGCCTGAACTTTAACAAGGCCTAATAGCAGTGGATTTGTTAGGATTGGTTTATACAGCAGGTGGGATGCCAGCATTAATGTATTGTGCTGGAAATATGTGTGCCCTTATGAATTTGTTAATGGAGAAAAAAGGGTTTCTTTTCTACCATCAAGGTCATGAGATAGATGATTGAACAGCTAACTTTTATGGTCAGATTCCACATAGTGATATTAAAGCTTTATGTGTTATTGGCGCACAGAGAGTGAGAGAGAGAGAGATCGCGTCTCTTTCCAGCCTGTTCCTGCAAGCACCAGTTACAATCTGAGAATTAGCATTAGAAGGGATTAATCCAATTTTATCTCACTTTTCTTGCTTAGCCAATTTAGCTAAGTGGCTTTTGAGTTATCTTTGTTTTACTGTTTTCATGGAACTCAAGTTTATGAAATGAGGGCTATAATTGATTTCCTAACCATATTTTGATGCCCTACTTGTGACACTACCCTTGGCTGTGTTCCCTGCCCCTCCAAATTGGTATTGTTTGCTTTTACTGTTCTCTAAATTCATTTGGAAGTATATGATTTCATAGATCCCTCTCTTTAA
The DNA here is from genome assembly GCA_036245055.1 of Diospyros kaki. Lineage (NCBI taxonomy): Eukaryota > Viridiplantae > Streptophyta > Magnoliopsida > Ericales > Ebenaceae > Diospyros > Diospyros kaki. Next base: position 36,025,402 of record BSEG01000003.1, read on the forward strand.
GGCCTCTTTACAAAGAACAGTTCTTTTGTATGTCTAGTAATTTTCATGCCCTCTTGGAGGGGCTCTCTGCATGATATCATAGGGGTTCATTTCAAGGCTTTTGGACCGCCTAAAGGAAATTATTACAATTCACTTGAACTCATCATGTCATCTTTTCTTACTGAAGAGAAAAAGAACGAGAGACTAAAAAGCTAATTGGTATGATTGTTCCCAACTTTTGCATGTTAATATTCCAATATATTAAGTCCTTGTTTAGTACCTGATTGTTTTTAGTAATTTAACCTTTAAAAAGTTAAAGGTGTTTAGTTGTTAGATTTAAAAAAATAAATAAAAAAAAGTACGGAAAAAGCTTGCAAACTAAAAAGCATTAAAATGATACTTCCTAACTTTTTAAAGTGAATTTAGAGAGATATGTTTATATTTTTATAAAATTATTTTATAAACAAGTGTATCTTATTATTCTCTCTTGTTAAAGGATTGCGTCCAAAAGGACATCTAATATTAAAGTTTGTTATTTGCATCTTTGCATTGATTTTTTATAATCAATGCCACTCTCAAAATGTAATTGATATTTTGAATATAGTGTCACTAATCTTGAGGCGAAGCCTTACGATACCAACTTACTGGGGCGATTTTTTGTTTTTTTATTTTTTTTATTTTCTATAGTAAAATAGAATATGTTATAATCACATTTTGACCAGACCGTTAAAATGGTCCCCTCATTACAATTTAGTGTACTTCACATATGATATGTAAGAGTCAAGCCACCACCGTTCTTGGCTGTTTCAGGCATCAAGCCACCACCAAGCTTGGTTGTATCAGACAGCAGTGATCTTTGGCATGCGTTGGCTGCATCAGGCGGCATGCGCTGGTTGCATCAGGCGCAGTAGGCGAATCCGCACACTCTTGTTGACTTTGTAGCCTCCTAATCTCCTATAAATAGCTAGCAATTCCCCTCTTGTAATTGTATCCCAAGATAGAGGATCAGTGAGGATCCAGAGAGAGTAAGAGATCTGTTTGAGAGTTTTTTGTCTGTGTAAGAAATTCTGATTTCTTCTATAACTTCTATTCGTGAGTAATAGATTGTTTTTCTCTCATATATCTCTTCTTTCATTGCGTTTTTGAATCTCTGGTTTCCCAACAAGTGGTATCAGAGCCTTTGGTTGAGTGAAAGAGAAGAAAATCCGAAGAACAGAGCCGCTGTTCTTCAAACCAGATTTTTAGAAATTATCCAATTGGTATTTTGATCATACCAGAAGACTCTTCGTGCCAAGACGAGCACGCATCAATTTTTCGGAGGCCGAAACGACGCCGCACGCGCCCACACGCGCCTCCTGAAGATCGAAGAGTGAAGCCCACTCTCGACACGCGCTACACGCGCCGTCTGGAGGTTGAAGACGACCCACGTGGCGCCACGTCACCCGCCACGTCATCCAGTCAACTGCCACGTCATCCAGTTGACTGCCACCTCACCGGGTCAACGCCACCTCAGCGGTCGACGCCACATTATCCGCCACGTCAGCCGGAACCCGCGCACGTCAGAGCCACGTCATCTGCCACGTCAGCATCCTGCCACGTCAGCACATAAGTTTGAAAAATTGCAGGTTGGTCCCTGAAGTTTTTTGAAATTACAGTTTGACCCCAGAACTTTCGGAAATTACATTTTGACCCCTGAATTTTTCGGAAATTGCAATTTGGCCCATGGACTTTTGAGAAATTGCAATTTGGCCCTTGAATTTTTCAGAAATTGCACTTTAGCCCCCTAGACTTTCTGAATTTACATTTGAGCCCCCTTGATTTTCTATAAATCAGAATTTGACCCCGTAAGAGTCGAATTTACCATTTTCGACCCTTCCGGACGCAACGGTGCGCTCCGTTTTAGAAGATTCAACTTTGTTTTTGAACAAGTTATTGAAAATGGAGGAAGGAACATCATCAGGAGCCATGATAAAGCTCACATCCACCAACTACACACTGTGGAGACCTCGGATGGAAGATCTTCTCAGTTGTAGGGATTTGTACGATCCCTTGGAATTATTAGGTGTCAACCCTAATCCTACTAAAGAAGCAGAATGGAAGAAATTAAACAGAAAAACTATCGGTCAGATCCGGCAATGGATTGATCATAGTGTCTTCCACCATGTCGCACAAGAGACAGACGCATATGCCCTGTGGACGAAGCTGGAAGGTATGTACCAAGCAAAGACCGCTCGGAACAAAGCCCTATTAATGAGGCGGTTAGTTAATTTGAAGCTGGGTAGTGAAACTTCAGTTACCGAGCACACCAGTGAGTTCCAAAGCCTATTGAACCAGTTGTCGTCTGTGGATATGTCGCTTGGGGATGAAACACAAGCGCTCTTACTTCTCAGTTCTCTTCCTGACAGTTGGGAGACGCTAGTAGTCTCTCTCAGCAATTCGGCCCCAGAAGGAAAACTTACCATGACGATGGTGAAGGATGCCCTGTTCAACGAGGAGGCCAGAAGAAAGGACATGAGCACGAATCAGACTCATGCCCTTGTAACAGAAAATCGAGGAAGACAACAAAGAAGAAATCAAGGCAAATGGAGAGGAAAGAGCAAGAGTAGGGGTAAATCAACAGATGGAAGAAAGTCAACTTACAAGTGCTACCATTGTGGCATTGAGGGTCATCTGAAGAAAAACTGCCGAAAATTGCAACGAGAGCAGGGTCAAGGCAGTTCCCAGCCGAAGAAGAATGATGGAGATGCACTAGTTACTATCCATGGAGAAGTAGCCTACTGTTCCATCCAAGATGAGACATGCCTTCACGTCTCAAAAGAAGACACAGAATGGGTGGTAGATACTGCAGCATCTTACCATGTGACTCCCCACAAAGATTTCTTCACAACATACAAAACAGGTGATTTTGGAACAGTGAAGATGAGAAATTCCAGTTCTTCTGAGATAGCTGGAATTGGTGATGTTCAGATACGAACGAGTGTCGGGATCACAATCACCTTGAAGGATGTCAGACATGTGCCAGATCTTCGATTGAATTTACTTTCAGGAGTAGCTCTTGACAGACAGGGCTATGGTAATCAGTTTAGCAATGACATATGGAAGTTGATAAAAGGCGCTATGGTAGTTGCCCAAGGACATATTTGTGGCAAGTTGTACAAGACTCATGTGAAGATATGTGCAGACAGTCTCAACATAGTTGAAACGAAGACTTCTCAGAATCTGTGGCACCAGAGACTTGGTCACATGAGTGAGAAGGGTTTGTCAACCCTAGAAAAGAAGGAGCTTATTACCGTTGCCAAAGGTACTGCTCCAGATCCTTGCAATCACTGTTTGTTTGGTAAACAAAATAGAGTATCTTTCAGTTACTCTTCAACAAGAAGATCAGAGTTGCTCAGTCTGGTACACTCTGACGTTTGCGGTCCCCTGGAAGCTGAATCATTAGGTGGAAACAAGTATTTTCTGACATTCATTGATGATACTTCTCGAAAGGTGTGGGTGTATTTCATCAAGACAAAGGATCAGTTATTTGATTATTTTAAACTGTTTCATACCATGGTAGAACGTGAAACAGGAAAGAAGTTGAAGTGTCTCCGGTCAGATAATGGAGGCGAATACACTTCCAAGGAGTTCGATGCCTACTGCAAGAGACACGGCATCCGACATGAGAAGACGGTCCCACGCACCCCACAGCATAACGGTGTTGCCGAGAGAATGAATCGGACCATTATGGAAAGAGTCAGAAGCATGCTCAGTATGGCTAAGCTGCCAAAGCCATTCTGGGGAGAAGCAGTCAGAACCGCCTGCTACCTAATCAACAGGTCACCGTCAGCACCGTTGAATTTTGAAGTCCCCGAGAAAATGTGGTCTAGTAAGAACCCCTCGTATTCTCACTTAAGAGTATTTGGTTGCTTAGCATTTGCACATGTATCCAAGGAGCTTAGACAAAAGCTCGATGCAAGGACAACCCCATGTATCTTCATAGGCTATGGAGACGAGGAATTCGGATACAAGTTATGGGACCCAAAGGAGAAGAAGGTGATCAGAAGCAGAGATGTTGTGTTCCATGAAAGCCAGACGATAACAGATATTGAAAAGCCTACAATGTCTCAGAATCCAGATTCTAGTACCCATGAAGACATTTCAAGACCAGCACTAACACAGTTTGCCACTGATGACGTTTTGGTGCCTGAGGAATTGCCAGAAGCAGAAGAAGAGGAAGAAGAAGCAGAGGATGTTGAGCAGGGGGAGACTCAATCCCTCCCACCAGAAGCTGCTGGAGCATCAGATGATGGTGAACCTCCAAACCCAGAAGTTCGTAGATCTGAATGAGGTCGGATTCCGTCAATGAGATATTCAGAATCCGAGTACATTCTGCTTATTGAAGATGGAGAACCAGAAAATTTTCAAGAAGCTGTATCTCATAAGGATAAGGAAAAGTGGCTGTTTGCAATGCAAGATGAGATGGATTCTCTGCAGAAGAATCACACTTATGAGATAGTCAATCTTCCACACGGGAAAAAGGTTTTGAAAAATAAATGGGTGTTCAAGCTGAAGAAAGATGGCAGCGGAAATGTGGTGAAGCACAAAGCTCGGTTAGTAGTCAAAGGATTTCAGCAGAAAAAGGGAATTGACTTTGATGAGATTTTTTCACCAGTTGTAAAAATGACTTCAATAAGAGTCATTCTTGGTTTGGTAGCCAAGTTGAACCTAGAGCTTGAACAGATGGATGTCAAGACAGCTTTTTTTCATGGAGACCTAAATGAAGAGATCTACATGCAACAGCCAGAAGGTTTTGAGGTGTCAGGTAAGAACCTCGTTTGCAAGCTGAAGAAGAGCTTGTACGGTCTAAAGCAAGCACCAAGGCAGTGGTACAAGAAGTTTGACTCTTGCATGGTGAGTCAAGGGTACAAGCGAATTGCTGCAGATCAGTGTGTGTATATTCAGAGATTTCCTGATGGGAACTTCGTTGCTCTTCTACTATATGTAGACGATATTTTGATCGTGGGACAAGATGCAACAAAGATCAGACAGCTGAAGAATGAACTCTCCAAGTCTTTTGACATGAAAGATTTAGGACCGGCTCAACAGATTTTAGGAATGCAGATCGTTCGAGACAGAAAGAACAGAATGTTATGGCTATCTCAGGAGAAGTATATTGAACGGGTGGTCAAGAAGTTCAATATGCACAATGCAAAACCGGTAAGCATTCCATTAGCCAATTATTTCAAGTTGAGCAAGAGTTCGTGCCCCTCATCCAAGAGAGAGATCGAGGAGATGTCATAAATACCATATTCTTCAGCAGTGGGAAGTCTGATGTATGCAATGGTATGTACCCGACCAGATATTGCTCACGCAGTGGGTACAGTGAGCCGTTTTCTCTCTAACCCTGGAAAGGAACATTGGGAGGCAGTCAAATGGATTCTTAGGTACTTAAAAGGTACGCCGAAAATATTTCTTTGTTACGGGGGAGCTGATCCAATCTTGGAAGGTTATACAGATGCAGATATGGCAGGAGATCTTGATGGGAGAAAATCTACATCAAGATTTCTCTACACCTTTGCAGGGGGAGCCGTGTCATGGCAATCAAGATTGCAGAAGTGTGTTGCTTTATCCACAACAGAAGCTGAGTACATTGCAGTAGTAGAAGCTGGGAAAGAGATGTTATGGTTAAAGCGTTTTCTCCAAGAATTTGGGATTATGCAAGAAGACTACAAAATACATTGTGATAGTCAAAGTGCTCTGGATTTGAGCAAGAACTCAATGTATCATTCTCGTACAAAGCACATAGACATTCGCTATCATTGGATACGCGAAGTAATGGATCAACAACTGTTGAAACTAGTGAAGATCCATACAAAGGAGAATCCAGCCGACATGTTAACTAAAGTGGTTACTCGAAAAAAGGTAGAGCTATGCAAAGACATAGCTGGGATGTTTGTCAGATGACAATAGATCCAGATGTGACTTGAGGGGGAGAATTGTAAGAGTCAAGCCACCACCGTTCTTGGCTGTATCAGGCATCAAGCCACCACTAAGCTTGGTTGTATCAGGCAGCAGTGATCTTTGGCATGCGTTGGCTGCATCAGGCGGCATGCGCTGGTTGCATCAGGCGCAGTAGGCGAATCCGCACACTCTTGTTGACTTTGTAGCCTCCTAATCTCCTATAAATAGCTAGCAATTCCCCTCTTGTAATTGTATCCCAAGATAGAGGATCAGTGAGGATCAGTGAGGATCCAGAGAGAGTAAGAGATCTGTTTGAGAGTTTTTTGTCTGTGTAAGAAATTCTGATTTCTTCTGTAACTTCTATTCGTGAGTAATAGATTGTTTTTCTCTCATATATCTCTTCTTTCATTGCGTTTTTGAATCTCTGGTTTCCCAACATGATACGTGTAGTGTACGTAATATAACATCATCTATGAAGAGCAATAAAGGAAAGGAAAAGTAGGTGGCGCGAAAACAACAGCCTTGCCTATATTTCGCCTTCGGTGGCCAATTCTCAACGTCTCCCAACTGAAACCGTCCTCTCTGTCAATGTACACAATTCAAACTTGTATATATGCATATGTATGTATATATTCCACTCATTTTCCCCCAGAAAACTGTGGTGGTTTCAGTTCCATCTACTCTCAAAAATTCAGCGGAACTCTCGCCGGAAAAAGCTCCAGTTTCCACTGATCTACCGTGAGTTTTCTAATCCGAACTTCCTCGAATTGTAGAAATATACGGAAACACTGCCATAGATATACATGTATTTGTTCGTTCCTTATTCTGAATTTGATATTAGTCAATGCATGCTATTGCCATATCGTAGGGCTCGTGATTTAGTTTGAACTTTTAATTTTGAGATGATTGATTTCGGTAGGGTTTTGGATTAAGAATAATGCGAAAGCAAGGGAAGAGGACCAATTGTTATGTGCTTTTTTCTCGATCTGATCATCTGTTGTTGATTAATTATTATCAAGTTATTAACCGGAGATGCATGATATATACTTTTCTTCGGATCGTGGTGTTTTCTGTTCCTGTTCTGTAGGCATTAAAGTTGAACAATTCTGGTTTATCAGGATTTAATTAGGAACCAAATTACTTTCAATCTCTCTTTTATTAATCTTCCAGTATTTTCAGTAATGTATTGTGTGATAAATTTGAAGGATTTTGGATATTTTCTAATAATCTTGTGAATTTACTTGAGACTGAAAGTACAATTGCTTCCCATTCTGTCTAAACCTCTTCTCTCCTCCCCTCTTATGTTACACGAAAATATTTTAGGAGTCGTTTCTTCATTTTCGAAACGTTTCCTATTCTCGTTTCGCATCTTATTTATGTCTATTTTTTTAAAAAAAATGTTTATTTTCACATTTTGGTTTTTTATCGGAAACGTTTCCTATTTTCGTTTTCATGCAACATAGCTCCTCTCCTTTGTGAATTAATCTGTTATCTCACTTCTATGCTTTTGTATTATTATTGTTGAGATAAATTTTATGGTTAGTTACTAAATTTTGCATTTCATGATAAATTCATCACTGTATTTTGATTTTGTTTCCACAACCACTGAATTTTGATTTTTTTATTACAATTTAGTCTTCTTTTTAGTTGTAGTTAAATCATTTTAGTGAAAACTATTGGCTAATATAAATTTCAAAATCACTTGATTAAGGGTTTATGTTATTTAACATTAAGTGGAATATTTAAGTTTATATTAATATATATATTACATTAATTTTCTTTAATAAAATTTGATAAAAAAATGAAAAGAGAAATTAAATTATAACAGACATTAAAATTTAATAGTTGTAAAAACAAAAAATAAAATTTACGAAGTGCAAAATTCAAAGCTTAGTAGTATAATTTACACTTATTTTTATGGCAAACAACTTGTAAACATAATCATAACTCTTTAAATGTACGTTAAATAAATTACAAATCAACTTTTTTATTTATAATGAGAAGAATTAATAATTAATTCAAAATAAATGCATATTATCATTTTTTATTATTTTTTTTAAAAAATATTTTTAATCACTTAAATAAATTAATTACACTCTATAAAAATTAAATACTTTATTATTTAATAGGAAATAAGTACGAGCGGATCTGCACAAGCTTTGCTCTCAATCATAACTTATATATTCATTTTACTTTATTATTTAATTGGTCAAAAAGGTGGTTGAAGTTGAAGGATATTTGCCCTATACGACTCATCTGACTCTCTACGGGTTAGGAGTGTTAGGAAGGAATGGATAATTTTTGTGGACTTTCAGTTACTTAATAGTTTTCGAAATGAAAATGATAGAAGTTTCGAAATAACATGATTCTTTATATTATTTTTTATTTTTAAATATTTTCTTATTTAGTTATCAAACTCAGTAAGAATTTCATTTTGTTTTGAGAACTGAATACGTAAATAGTCGAGGGAGCCAGAATTGGGCAGGATTGAGAGATATTTCTCAGTATAATTAATTATAGAAAATTATTTTATATTTTTTATATATAATATTTTTTTTTCTATTTTTATATAAAAATAATATTACTTTTTCACTTGAATTTATTTCCACTTTATAAAAATCTATTTGAATTATTCTTAACTTAACAGATATATACTTAAGATCTAGATTGTTAATATTTTGAATAAAAATTTGATAAAAAAATCATCACACTTTCTAACGATTAAAATAAGTTATTAACTTTAAGAAATCTCATATATCAAAAAATAATTACAAACGAAAATTTAAGAACAATTTTTCAAAATAAGTCACAAATTAAAGAGCAGCCTTAGAGATTTGATTCTCATTTCAGAGTAATCAATAGAGTTTTGTAATGAAAAAAATAATAATTTAAAGTTGTCTTTTTAAATAAAAAAAGTTTTTATGAGGTAATTATAAATTTAATAGTAAATAAATATTATAAATATTGTAGAGTGGTATCGTTATGTGTTGACTCTCTTTAGTATAAGAAATAATTATATATTAAGAGTGGTCTCCGTTATTTTGTTGATATATCATCGTGAATGTAGATAAATGATATTATTAAAATGTCTATTTATATGTAATAATACTCATTGTCAAAGAATAAAGTTGGCTTCACCTTTCAATCATTAGAGTTGAGATCACACAAAACAAAATATTAGGTTAGTGACAAGTATATATAATTATTTTATTTTTTGGTCGATTTCACTTCTCTTACACTCACGAGAATTTTTGTAAAATTTTCTTACACGAAGATATAGATTAAATGGAATGAGTATTTTAGTATATAACACATAGATGAAATGTAAAATAAATTATTATATTTTAGCGAGAGTCAAATTAGCTACTATATTTAAAAAAAAAATTAAATAAACCACAGTGTTTTAAAAATTTGGAGCTAAATTGACCACTATACTTAGAAAAGACACAAATTGCAATTGTGTTGGCCACGTTTGCAACACAGTGAAAATTTTGATTCCAGATAGAATTGATGTTAATAGAAAATTTTGATTTAAAATATAATTGATGTTTTTAATAGAATTAAAATATTATTGAATCATGTTAAAAAAATAATAATTTTAACCTTAAAAATACAGCAATCATAATAATTAACGTGATCTTAATTTTAAAATTACAGTGATTTATTGATATTTTTAAAATAAAAAATATTTAATTTTTAAAAAATATAATAACTAAATTAACCTCAAAACTAAGCCCCCCATAAGGATACAGCCCGACCGACCACGGCATTCCCACGACAAAGAGAGCGACTCCAGCAAAGGCCAGGTACGATAGAAAAAGGACAAAAGCAGCATCCCTCTTTATCCCGTCACCTTACTATTTTTTTTCTATTCTAATTTGATCGTAAACCTTTTTTTTTCTGTCAAATGGAGTTGGTAAAACTCACCCTTAAAAGTTAAGACTGAAGAGGAGAGTGCTCAAAATGTATATAAATAATATAACAGTTCAAATTACATATAAACAATATGGGACAAATGCAATTTTAATATTCTCTCTCACGTGTAATATGCAAATATATATAGGCAAAGTCCAAATTTAATACAGCAAATAAAAGTTTACTTTGATACCATTTCAAATAAATTATTTAGATAAAACTCACTCCTAAAAATTAACTATTAAGAGAAAGATGTCGAAACCATATATAAAAATATAACAGTTCAGTAACTTGGCGGCAACGTGGAACAAATGCACTTCAACACTTTCTTCTCCTGGGTATATTGCCCTTACTACTTGTTTGTTAACCTCTTCTTTTGATCATTAATGCACACCCAAGCCCTCACCCATCTTCCTTGTAAGTCCAGAGCATCAGATGCTTCCCCATTACCGGCTCGCTTCTTCTCTATTGCTCGAGTCTGATCGGTTCTGATTCTCCAATTCATTCTTACTCAGATCAGATTTCGTGTAAAGATGTATTCTTTTTTCCTTTCTCCTCATGGGTTATTAGTTCTTCTGCCTTATCTGTAATATTTTACTCTGGGTCTGATTTTGTGGCAGATTTGCAGCAGAGAGAAGGATCTTCTTTCTGAGCAATTGGTTTCGTTTCCTCAAATGTGGGATGCATGAAAGGAAAGCCTGCCAAATGTGTTGAAAGGAGGAATCGATGTGAGTGTTAGAAAAGATGAAAGATGAAAGAAGAAGTTGAGAGAACATTGAAATGGTACTATATTGGTGTTGGTGTTGTATTGGCTTGGATGCAGACAATGGCTACATAAAAGTTCTATGACTAAATATAGGTAATAAACAAGTATGGAAAGATTATAAAGAAAATATAAAAGATCTCCAAGATACAGAATACATTGAAACGGATGGATGTACATGAATCGGGGGAAACATTACAGAAGCACTCAGCAGTGACCTCAAGGCCGCCATTGTTTCCGGCTGACAAGAATTATGGAACCATTGGCCGGCTTAGGACGAGGGAAGTTAGTTCTAGGTACAGGTCGGCTGCTTCATCCCCAGTTTCTCCATGCTCCCAATATGTACAGAAGAGAGCTACATCGTCTGGAAGGAAACGGCCCTCTTCACCAGCCTCCCCGTCAAGGCCGTTCATACCCGTCCATGATGCATCCACAAAGATGCAGGTAGCCGCCAGTCAGTTGCCGGAGCTTTTATGGCCTTCAACAAGGCGCAGTCTCAGTGTTTCCTTCCAGTCTGATACTTTTTCTCTCGCTCTTGTTAAGAAAGAAAGACCGGTTGATCGTGCTCCGAGGCCAGCTTCAAATGTAGCACAAAAACAGGCTGAAACACCATCTGTTTTGCGGAAGCCTACACCAGAGAGAAAGAGGAGTTCTCTTAAAGGAAATGATGTCACTGGTCAGCCTGAGAATTCTATGCCAGTTCACGTATGTGCTGTACTAGTAGATCATTGTCAATGGGGGAGCAGAGCTGGCAGGAATATATGTTCCAATGCTTTTACTAGCAGTTTGAATCACAGTAATAAGAATGCTAAGACTTCAACATTACCAGATGTGGGAATTGGGATACCTTTCCCTGGGAGAATGTCTTTTTCTGATGGTATGAACACACCCTTACAAAAATCGGCTAGTGGCACAGTGACGTTAGCATCACATAATAATTGTGGGAGCATGGAACTTGAGGTGGATTGTGATAAACTGCAGGCATCTGGGCTACGGAACCCCTTTTCCTCACATTCACTTGAAGGAATGACATTAATGACTCATGCCGTTAGATCTCAGTTTTTTCCCACTACAAAATCATGCCCTCCTTCACCAAGTAAGGCTTCTGTATTTTCATCCTCTAATTCTAGATGTGGTAGTCCGTCTCGAATAAAAGCCTTCAATCCAACTTCTAAAGGTGCCAGTCTATCAAAGCAATCCAGCAGTTCAACTTCCGTGCTAAGTTTTATTGCTGATATCAGAAAAGGAAATAAGCATGCAAATCACATAGAAGATGCTCATCAGTTGCGATTACTATACAACAGGTATCTTCAGTGGCGATATGCAAATGCTCAAGCAGATGCTGCTCTAAATACACAGAAAGTAACTACAGAGGTACTTATTTTTCTTTTTCTTTTTTTGTGCAAAAAGCAATGTTCATCGAGCCCTTTCCAGTGCATCATATATATCTTAGTTGCTTGTCTTTCTCATTCCCAGTATATTCTTAAGACAATGGTTGGTTGTTAGCTAAACAAAGAATTCTTCATGTTGTTAGTAAATCTCAAGTTATGCAAGATTTGGCAGTCGCAGCAAAGTTACGGGCAATAAAAACACAATTTGACTGAACAAAACCGAGCAAGCTGTTAAAGACCTATATTTAAGTTATTTATACTTAGTTAAATTTTGTTATCCTTTCCTATACTTTTTGCTAATAATGTTTCGCTTACATGCATGAAGTTAAATCTTGGCATTCTTTCTTGCAGTCTTTATTTTGTGAAAAATGCCACTTGTCATCAATGGCTAATTCAGTAAAATTTCTGGTCTTACAGATTAGTAAGTACTAATTATTTGAATATTTGATTAAATGATGTAGACCATATTATGCTATGTGTGGAGAACAATCTCAGAGTCGGGTTATCCGGTAACTGAGAAGAGGATTGGTCTCCAACAGCTGAGGCTGAAACTGAAGCTATTCTCAGTTTTGAACAAACAAGTAATTCCTCTTAACTACAGCATTATGATTTGGCTAACAATATTGTGTTTGGGTTTATTTCATTTCAAAAGTTGCCAGTGTCAACATTTATTGGGTCCTCATATCCAAACTATTGGGCCCACCTCCCATGTGACTCACTACACGTGGATCCTCCTTTCATTTGAATGGCCTTGGACCCTCCTTTCCTTTCCAGGTTAAACATTGTCTAAGGATGTTACCTTGTGAGTTAAAGCAGCATTCTTCGTATTGGATTGCTATTCTTGGAAGAAATGAAATGGCGGATATGGCCTATAACTTGTATCTGCCCTTCTTGATCTGGTAGTATTTAACATCTGTAATAAGTTCCAGAGTCCAAAAGTAGTGAAGGAAATGCAATGCAATGAAAATGATGAGAACTAACCTGTTGATCATGAATTGTTTATGTATGTCTTACACAATAAAACAGTTTTAACATGGACCATTTCTGTGAAATATTTCCCTCCACCTACACTGGCCCCACCCCCACCCCCACTCCCACTCCTGCCCAAGAAAAAAAACATGATTCCATGAAATGCTGCAAAGAACTGGATAGATCATCTAGCCTGTGGATGATTGTTCGAGCGAGTTTTGTATATTTTTTTCTCATTGTCAGGTTGGCTATAACTTCTCAAGTTTCTTATTTAATTTGAATGTACAATTCTGGTGTGACAAGAAGTAGTGAATGCATGTGGATTACAAATTTTCGAGTTCTTTCTTGGACTGGATTTATCATCTTTTCAACAATATGAACAATGTGGTTATGTTGGGCTATTCTGCTTGTCCATTTACTTCAAGTTGTTTCACCTTTTTATTTTTTTCTATTTCTAGTGGCAAGACTTCACTCATGACATTTCCTAAATGCTTATACATACATTGGCTGGTTCAGATGGCCTACCTTGAGGAATGGGCTTCTATTGGAATAGATCATATTAGTTCTTTATCACAGGCAATTGAGGATCTGCAGTCGAGCATTCTCCGTCTTCCAGTCACAGGAGGTGCAACTGTATGTCTCATGATGAGAATCCTTTCAAATTGATTTTAAAATGACAAATCATTGAATAGCAAGTGAATCTATATTTTCTGCAGGCTGACATTGAAACTGTAAAGACTGCTGTTTCTTCAGCAGTGGATATGATGCAGGCAACGGGATCCTCCATTTCTTCTGTACTCTCAAGGGTGAGACTTGTGATATTTGTGTTTTTACCTATATTCTGTTCGTCATATCATGTATTTTACTTGTCTATATCTGTAGGTCTGCATTAGGTAAACTCAATAATCACACGTAATAGCCCACAAACCACGCACGCCAAGTAAGCACATAGAAATCTGTGTGGACTCCCCTCAAGGAGGTTTAAAACCTACTCGCAGAGGATGCCACTATAGCCTATTACCACCAGGTCCATCCTTGGGGTTTCTAAATGGTTCTGTTTTCAATGCCACTATTTATGTTATAATATTTATAGCTCTCTGCGGCAATAACTCCAGCAGCAACAAAATTGCTGTTGCTATGGGCAGCAGCACAGCAACAGAATTACTGCTGCTGTAGCAAGCAGAGAGCAGCAGCGGGAAGAAGAAGAGAATTGTGGCTGCTGCTCTGGTCAGGGAACAAAAAAAGAAGAAGAAGATTCAAATAAGAACAATAAAACTGAATACTAATTAAGGGAAGAAGAGGAAGATTCAAATAAGAAGAAGAAGAAGAAGAAGACGAAAAAGCAGAGGGAACTAGAAAGTGGAGGAGAAGAAGACAAAGAGGAAGAAGAAGAAGAGATGTGCTTGGTGGCTAGAGTGTGCTTGGGTCGCCAGCTGATGCTGAGAGAGAACAAGAATGGATTGCCCAAGAATCAAATTGAGAAAACCCATTACACTTGCAATTCTATATTGAGGGTAATGGGCCCGGGCTACAAGGCTCAGACTCAAAAATATAGAAGGTCTGAGGAGGCCAGATTTAGCCCAAAAATGTGTATTTTAAGTAGGATCATAATCCCACAATCCTCTTATCTTACCACGATCATACAAACTGCAAAAGGGATCATTTTCTGAACGATCCAGTTGATTCTTGAAAATTGGATCCCATTGCAATTTTAGTGACAGTACAGTGATAGCAAACCTTAATCTCATTAAGTGGGCACCAACATGAATTCTAGCTCACCAATGAATAGCATTGCTTTCTCAAACTGCATCTTTTCTTCAATTTTCTTTCTGTGGATCGATGAGCATGGGGCAGGTTCTTGTTTAAGATATCTTAATCTTATTGTCAAGCTTATGTTGTGTTGTAAAATTGCACATGCTATCAACTTAATATCAATATGCATTTGGTCACTGGTAACGTCTGCAATCCTCAGCTGCATTTATCTATGCATTGGGATTTCCTGAGTGGTATTGCTTTAGTCATGAATAAATGTTCTCATTGCCGAATACTGCCTTTGATCTTTTATGTGTTACAGATGGAGGGGATGAACTGTCTGGTTTCGGGACTGGCTGAAGTGGCAGCACAGGAGAGAGCCATTCTTGATGAATGTGAAGCTCTATTAGATTCAACAGCAGCTATGCAGGTAAGAAGAAACTAAAAATAGTTGCAAAGTTGAATTTTTCACAAAAATCAAGTTTTGCTGATAAATTGAACACAACTACGAATGCACTGTCATAACTACATATGAACCACGTATCTAGATGATATATCTATATATCTAGATGATATGCATTGATGCGCCTGCTGTTGTCTCTTGACTTAGAGTTGACAAGGATGGAGTCTTAGGTGCAGCAAAGTATGGATTAGGTCCAAAATGAGATAAGAAAATGCAAAATCACTACAGACTAAGTGAAAACAAATATTTATGGGATCTGGCGTAAAGCATATATCAACAGACAATGAGATTCAGAATCTCGTTTGGGAGGCAGATGTCATATGGCTTTATCTCTTCACCTACAAGCTTAACTCTCCCTATATCATCAATACCTTTTACTTGACAACCCCAAATTGTCTCTAAAGTCCAACTCCAAGTACGATCTCAAAATGAACCTAGAAACAAGGTTTGGCTCACCCTAAAAGGTTTGTCTGAGGAGTCTCTGGATCTGCCAATGGTTTTGAAGAAGCTGCTTTGGCTTGGATTCCAAATGCAATATGCTGTAGTGTTATTGTTGAATATTTGACACGTCCTTCTGTGCTTGAACTGTCTCGTATCAGTGGTTACTACATAGACATTATATGCAATGCTGAAAGCTTCCATTGAATTAAATAAAGGTTAAGTTCATTAACTCCCAAAGAAATCACAGTTAGCATTAAGTTTTATCATCCTTCCAAAGTACAACTATGGTGATCGTCTTAGTCCCTCCCTTTCCCAAACTAGTCTATCTCACACCTCTGCATGAGCAGCATAAGAATATCATGCTATTTTATTATGAGAAGAAGCTTCTTTCTCCTGTCACCATTACGAATAAGTGAAAAGGAAAGAAGAGATTCCAAATATATTATAAGGAAGAAAAATAGAAATTTCAAAATAGCATCCAAAAATATAGTGAAAGGTACTCTATTTTGTTGGATATTAGTAGTAATGATTGTGGCAGGTCATGTGGTGATGCAATTGTTGATCTTATTCCTCTTTGTATTACAATAAGTCAGATTCGTGGGTTAATTTTTCTTTGTTCTGATGTTTGTAAGCCAAAGGCTTGATATGTTGTTGTTGTTGGTTCTCATGTTTGTAACAAAAGCCTGACTCGACATCCTCATTAATTGCACCTTATCCTAACAAAATTGGGGTTGGTAGCACAACATTCATAGTGCCTGTTGACTTCTAAAAGCCACCTTGACAATACAAATCCTTGCAAAAGAACAATATTGCAAAATTTTATGTTGGATGCCCTTCCTTACACAACCCTCTACTGAGGGAATGATCAGATAATGTTCCAATACCATTTTCATATGGAAAATTTTCATGAGATCATGGTAAATGAAAATAATTATTGGTCATGTTTCATCACATAGTTGATATTGTGCAACCAACCTGACCACTGATTTTTATTTACTAGAATAAAATATGCTACCATGCAATCATTCTGTTAATACATCATCCTGGTTGGACTACCCTCAATTCAGTTGCTTGCTGTCAAATGTTATGCCTCCTCCAAATCAAATTATAGGTTGATTGTTGAGATGGACCAACCATGTCTTGCTTAAAAGTTTGGTGGCTAAGTTCAATAAAATGCAATCATTCTGTTAATACATCATCCTGGTTGGACTACCCTCAATTCAGTTGCTTGCTGTCAAATGTTATGCCTCCTCCAAATCAAATTATAGGTTGATTGTTGAGATGGACCAACCATGTCTTGCTTAAAAGTTTGGTGGCTAAGTTCAATAAAATGCTTGCTAGTCGGTGAATGATTGGATATGCACCAATTCTGACAGTCTTTCTAAAGTTGGATATTTTTCTTTCCATTGGCCTGACAAGATCTCAACCTTTTAGTTGGTAGCATAACCCTTGACTTGTCAAATCTAGCTACATAGTCCAGTGGTGGATGCCCCAAAACATGAGTTTTGGCAGTTGCATTTTATCTCTTATGTATCATTTTCTATATAATATTTTGAAACAATATTGGTTTGTATGATGGTATGTAATTTGATTTTTGTTGACTTAAAACAGGTTGGAGAATATAGCCTTAGGACCCAACTCATACAACGGAAACAAACTCTGAAGAATGGTCAACAGGCATTGAGCAATCAGAAGTGTATGGCCGCATAGGTGCTAAGCTATCAACGTTTTTCTTTTCCTTTTCAGTGAACAAAAATGCATGTTCATGTCTCACGTGTATTTTTTTTTTATTCTATTTTTCTTCTTTTTTACTGTTTTTTAATTATGTTGGGAGCATGTATTTTTTTCAAA
Organism: Diospyros kaki; assembly: GCA_036245055.1. NCBI lineage: Eukaryota > Viridiplantae > Streptophyta > Magnoliopsida > Ericales > Ebenaceae > Diospyros > Diospyros kaki. Next base: position 36,042,869 of record BSEG01000003.1, read on the forward strand.
CTTCTTATTCTTATTTCCTCAACAAATGGATGCCTCTGTTCATAGTTCATGTAATATTTTTATCAATCAGTTGGAAAAAAAAAAGAAAGCAAAGGAAGGTTCCATTCGGAAAAGAGGCAAGGTTCTTCATACTGGTACACTTATGGTACTTTATGATGGATGGATCTTTCTGGTTACATCTATATCTTTACCATTGCTACCAAGGGTTATCTTCTTACTCATTAGTTTAAGGCTACCAAGGGTTATCTTCATGGTCCATGATTCGAAAAGCACAGATTTTTATACACCAACACATTTGTGTCAACTGCCTTCATTGACATGGTCTCAATTATGGAGGCATTGTGGTTGTTTGTCAATATGCAAGAAAATAATGAGGTTAAGTGGAAAGCCAAAGTTTCCTGTTTTGACCACCATGGCCATGGCCATGAAGCACTGGACCCATTCCATGATGGATTTAAGGATTTCCTTCTAGTTGTGGCCTCCTCCAGCTGGCAGTGAGGCACAAAATCTTCACTGAAATACTGGATTCAATGATTTCCCTAACTGGGGTTACTTTCCATCTTATCTTGTGTGTTTGCTCCCATGATGGCTTAGCGAGAGGACATAAGTTACATTACTATGCTCCTTGATCATGGGTTTGGGCCTTTGGCCAAACAGTGTCTCCATGTTGACCTCCATGGTCAAGCTGGAAATTGTAAAAGGCCTTTGAAGTAGTTAATAGAATGAGTGCTCAAGCCAGATCCAGCTGGCTTTTGATAAGTTGTTTGAATTGGACTGAGAGAATGTAGGGATCCATGCCATCATCTCTAACATGTACTTGGCTTACCATATCTGTCCTTTGGTTGCTTTATCATGCAGGTGGTTAAGAAGAGAAATCTGGCAGACTAGGCATCCCTCATGGCCATGCAGATGCAGGTATCAATCCAGTCAAAGCCAGAGAAGTTTATGGGACGATGAGGGAGGCTGAATCTCAGACAGAAACATCACTGCATTGTGAGACATGAAAGATGAAGAGGGAATAATGGTGAAGATTCACAGTGAGAAAGTGGCCATTGCTTTTGAATTTATTACTTCTAATCAATGATGGAGGTCTGGATCATCAAGAATCATCAGGCTTGTTTAGGATTTGCATCAGTATCATTCATATAATATATTTGATCAGAATCAAGGCTTGATATGTTCTTGTTGTTTTTACAGTTTTCAAGGTTTAATTATTGTATATATCTTGCATTATGAATAAACAGCCCAGCATTGATTAGATTATCCTGCAACTTTTCCACAACATTATTGATCTTTGAAACTGACTTGAATATCTTCTTCTGATTAGATCCAAAAATAAGGTTTATTTCGTTTCCCCTTTCCTTCTATAACCTTCTGTTTCAAGGAGATGCCAGAGCTTGTATTAAGTTCTTGTCTAGTACTTGTGATGCATTTATTGCGGTTTTGCAGAGGAAACCATTCTTTTTATCAACAGCAGAGCCACCTTCAGACCATTCAGGGATCAGAAAGGTATGTTGCTATCACTTGAATCTGGGGTGTGATCAGCATGATAACGTGTTAAATGAACTTGGGAGATAGATTCATATAATAATTTATTGCTTGGGTCAGCTCTTTCTTGCTTTGAGCTAGTCACCAAGTTATGTTACAGATATTTGGCTTCGTGTGCTTGTTTTCTTGGGTTCTTTTTCCTTCCTTCTTTCCCCTATTCGGCACTTGGCCATCCGCAGTACTATGGATTCCTTAATGATGTCCATGATTTATCTTCTTTGGTATAAGAACAGATTTCAAATGCTGCAACAATCAGAAAGAGCATGCATCTTCTGATGCATATACTGTTAATTGATATACATGCCTGACAAGATTAGACACAAAAGAAAAAAAATTTCCACTAGCATTTTTCTTTCACACAAAAACTGAATACAGCAAAATCTCTTTCATTCAGGTAAACAGAATCTTCTGTATTTATTTGTTCTGTCACTCCATTTTTCTGGTACATGTACTATTAACATGAATAGAGCAAAATTTACATGCATTCCTCTATGGAATCACAATCTCCCAAGCAACAAAGGAATCTAGTTCAGCAGTTGATACCGCATTGTTTGACATCAGGCCCCTTTGTTTTTAACACGAATGGATCAATGCGAACCCACAGCAAGGAGAAGATAGAAGCCAAAAGTATTGACCATATAACAACAATGGTGGGGGTCCTGTTTTGCCTGCCCATGAGACCTTTGAGGAATGGGTAGAGATGGACAATGACCCAGAAGGCAAAAAACAGCTTCCCAAATAGGGGGCCCCATGATTGGTACCCATTGTTTATGGCATCTGAGATTCCAGCCACAACCCCAACAAGGTTAATGATTAAGATAGTGGTTGGGGGAATTAGGAGGGTAGTCCACTTGAAAGTGTATAACTCCCCAAAGTCCTCATCATCGGCTGCCTTTGACGTGACAGTAAAATTAGTATCAATTCCTGCCAAAATCTTAAGAAGACCCTGTACAACGGCAAAGAGGTGTGCAGACACACCACCTATGACCCAAAATTGCTCATTTCTCCACCATTCCTCTATGCTTACTCCACTCCATCTGAGCTCAAGGATTCCAGTAGCAAATATCGAGAGAAACAATGCAATGAAGAATAGACTAGCAAAGGTGCTTATCTGCACAGAGAATCAACAAAGATCAAGTTCATTAGCAACAAGATAAGGACCTTGAAGGGAGCTTTGGTACAAAATGTAGCAGACTGTTCCACAAAAATGGGGGAACCTGTAAGCATCGGTTCTGCTACTTTTGGATATAGAATTTCTAATTATGTAGGATTTAGAAAAACACACAAAAAAAAAAAGAATCCATATCATTTCCTGTGATGGTCAAATTTAAAATCGAAGTGGATGCCTTAGTGTCTTAAAATGACATGTAAGAAGGAAGTGATATCAATTCATTACCTCTGGCATAATGAATTTGTCTGTGAGCAAGCAAATTGCAGGAAGAACGCAGTACGCAAGTAGAGGTATAGAGGTGAAGGGATAGACAGTTGTGTTGACATATGCAAACCGCTCAAGCCACTTAAGTTTTCCTTCTTTGTAGCCATACCAAACTGGGCTGTGTTGGTATTTTATGAAGAAAGAAGAAAATGAAAGGGAAAAAATATCAAAGCGGAAGTCGTTAATTTTATTCAATCGTAAACTTCAATTTATACAACTAAAATGTAAATTGAAATGAGCATAAAGAGGAGAATAATATGGCATAATATCTAGTCAAAATAACTAACAAACAATATCGGATATTTGCTAATTTATTGGTTATGGATAATCCTAATTTATTTTGACTTCTTCAAACCATATCAGCAGCTACTAAGTCAAAATTCAACACTCCTCCTTGACTTTGAGGCTGCAAATGTAAAGCATTTTAATTTTGGCATGACTTGGATATAGCATATGGGCATTTTATGATTTTATAGTTGTGAGGCATAGGTATGGTTATGGGTTTTAGGGCATAGGCATTTTTTTTTTTGTATAGGCATGTTTTTGGGCATAGGCATAGATATGGTTTTTTTGAGTAGAGTTAAAATAACTCCTCCTCCTCATGTTGGTCAGCAGTAGCTCTAGCTTTTCCTTCTTGTTGTTGTGATCTGCAGCATCCATTTAAATGTAGAAGGATTCCTCATCTCTTCTGGCATATATGGATAAACCATCTTCTGCACAGTTGGATCTTCCATCATTTTTTTCAAAGCTTCCATTGACAAACTAGAACTTTTTTTCCGGGCAGACGATGAACCTTGAGAGACACCAACCTCAGATGCAGAAGCAGTTCCATTATGAGAAACTTGGTCCACAACCTCAGCATTCTTTGATGAATCTAACGCAGTTGTTTCCTCAAAACCTCCAAAAGAACTCTTCTGTAATGTTTCTTCAAGAGAAACATCTATAAACACATATTTCTTTGGTCCCTCCATTTTTGGTTCACTCAATTTCATAGGTCCCTCAAGAAGAAGGGCTCTGATACCATTTGTTGGTATTTTATGAAGAAAGAAGAAAATGAAAGGGAAAAAATATCAAAGCGGAAGTCGTTAATTTTATTCAATCGTAAACTTCAATTTATACAACTAAAATGTAAATTGAAATGAGCATAAAGAGGAGAATAATATGGCATAATATCTAGTCAAAATAACTAACAAACAATATCGGATATTTGCTAATTTATTGGTTATGGATAATCCTAATTTATTTTGACTTCTTCAAACCATATCAGCAGCTACTAAGTCAAAATTCAACAGGCTGTGACGACTGAAAAAAATCTCCACTGAACCAAGAGCCCAACGAAGCACCTGGTTAAGACGATCTGATAGGTTTATTGGAGCAGACCCCTTAAATGCTGGCCTTTTTGGCATACAGTAGATGGATCTCCAACCACGGCAATGCATCTTGAAGCCTGTTAGGATATCCTCTGTAATTGAACCGTAAATCCAACCCAACTGCACAGTCAAAGACATCAGAGATGTAATCATTAAATTGGAAGAAATGATATTATAGATGCAGCTTAGATGATTATGTTTTCATTTTTGGAACTGTAGCACAATAGAGATTAATGCTCGTAGAAAATTGTGGTCTCAAAACTTCACAGATGCTTACAATAATGGTACTATTGTAACTGAGGAGTACCAGATTGTTTTTGCCTTCCTTCCACTGGAATTATAAATCCTGATTTTACTTTTTATATTATTTGTCATTGAATAGTACCTCAAGACCCCATTCGGTTTTGTCTTCATAACCACAGCTGATCACATGGATTGCTTCTTTCAGCAGGCCTGCTGGGCTTGAGGAAGGAGGGACACCGCCTTCAACCATTAAGGTTGAAGTCACAAAAATTGCTGACTGTCCAAACTTCTTTTCAAAATTCATCTGGGACATCAGTAGCTCCTTGTCATCATCGAATCCTAATCACGAGACAAATGTGAGTCTGGTACAGTGGAAGGAGATGAAATGATATCACAGTATGTCTAGAACGATTATCATTCACAAGGTAAAGAATGCCAAAAACCTTGAGCAGTTGCAGCATCTCCATTTGCATCATGTTTAGAATATTTTGGAAGCTTCTTGCGGCGCCCAAAACATGGGCAGCAATCACAGCTAACCATTTTTGGGCGCTTTTGACCCTTTGGCGGCTCATAACCATATAATGCTTGTCTTCTGAACACACATCCTGTGCCAACATACACAGGACCCTGAATGCCATCTAGACCTTTCATGTTAATCTGCACAAAGAAGGAAATAAAGCACATAATTTAGGAAACAGAAGATGAATAAAGAACAGATTCCGAATTGCACTTTAAATATGAACAAACGGAGTATTTCAGGCGGGGGTGTTTTTTGCAGCGACTTACATCAAAGAAGACTGTGTTTCTGTTGGCATATCGATCATTCCTATCAATTCCATCGAACCTTTGAGGGAATTGGACATAACAAACCTTTTTCCCAATTTGTGGGTCCATCAGGAAACACATAGCCTCTCGTGCAGCCTTGCTGTTATTTATATAGTGGTCACAATCCAAGTTCAGCATGAATGGAGCATTGGTGAGAACTCCAGAGACACGGATCTGCGGGTGTGTTATATGAGAATAAAATTTCACATCTTATGATTTTATTTGAAGTTTGTGAATTTGTCTCCATGAAGCTAAATGGTCTTAAAAAGTAGTACTTGGAAGCTTGGAGCAAAAACAATTTTGGACGGGTTGAAAGAACAATTTTCATTGTCAACGGAAATGGGAACAGAGTATTTTACCAGGGCATTCATGGCACCAGCTTTCTTGTGGTGTTGGAAACCAGGCCTCTTTTCACGCGAGACATAGACAAGACGGGGGAGCTCATTTCCTTCTGAATCAAGGCCGCCACTGTGACCCAAAAAAACTTGGATCATACCAGGATGATCCTTGGTGTTGTTTCCAGGCCATGGAGTACCATCTTGCATGATCCACCCTTCTGGAGGAATCTTCATGGATTTGGCAACCAGGGCATTGATTCGAACCTTAAATTCTTCGTACTCCCTCTGTCAAGAATGGAAAATCATGGAGGATGGAGCTATTATCCAAGCAATTTCTGAAAATATTGAAATGAGGCGAAATCAGGAGGCTAGCATTCTAACCTTCATTGCTCTGCGCTCCTTTACGAATGTAGGCTGGACTTTGTCCTTGAGATAATCAATTTTGAGGGAGAAGTACATCTCCGGTGCTCGTGGCTCTATTGTAAATTTCTTACAGAAGGGAACCCATTTTCGCGCAAACTCTGCAGTTTCTGAGAGTGCTTCGAAAGTAAGCATAGAAGCACCATCATCAGATACATAGCACGAGATTTTGTCAACAGGGTAGTCCATAGCCAAAATCGACAAAACAGTGTTTGCCGTAACAAGAGGAGGCTCTTTCATGGGATCCACTGTGCTGACGAAGATATCGACTGGAGCTAGCATATTCGGCTCTCCTTCCCTCTCATATCTGCACAGTAAGTTTTTGATTTATCATTTGAAGTCAATGATTATAGTGTTACCTATAGAAGCATGTAATGTAGCAAAACTAAGATTTTACTTCCTGCTTCAATCAAATGTGAAATGCGGTTTAGAACTCTCAGCCTTCCATTATAAGCAGAATTTTTATGCAGAATTATTTTTTATTATGAACGAGGTGTTGAACGTAGATATGGTATCACCTGATAGAAAGGCGATCAAGATAGGTCTCGCGATCGATGGGGAACCATTTGGGGAACTGATCGAGGATCCATGAGAAGGCGAACCAGATCTCGCAGATGACAGAAGTTAGCCAGAGCCCGGGGGCATCGTGCACCGGGTTGAGGATTCTATACCGGAGAAAGAAGGCCAAAACCAGCAGCCTGGTAACAATCACCATCCGGTAAGGATTCACCTTGCTGGATGCAATTGGTACTTTTCTTGAGAGTGGCTGCCTTGCCTCATCTAACCTGCATTTTCATTTGCATTGCATTTGTATTGCATATGTAAATTAAAGAGCGTTAGTTGGAGCTCCATCATGTATAGTCATCATCACAGTACAATGTTGCAAATATGACCAACAGAAAGTTGATTTTATAGCTAGTTATTGAACATTTTTTTCATCTTTTTGAGTGAATTTTATCCTAACTCTGCTTGGTTTAAGTAATTTTTAGTGACACATCATTTGATTTAATTTTAATTAGGCATATAGATAAGAGATAATGGCTGGAAAGTTGTTAACGTAGTGCGTTCTCCAAATGGTGATGTAACTCAACAGAATATTTAGTTTAAACTCTTTTTATTAAAATAATAATGTTGTAATTTTAGTATCATGATTATTTAAAAAATTCATGTAACTATTGTTAGGCGTGCAAACTAAAGTCCCACATCAACTAGACATGGACAAGGGTATATAAGTGTGGTCAATATCTCCATTAGTATAAAATTTTTTGGATAAAATTTAAAAGTAAATTCATGAAATTTGAGAGGTCTATAATCCTTGGATGTAGCATTATTCATTTAAGATATTTACATAAAATAAAAGTGCAGTAAAATAATTCATAATTATAGAAATAACTATAGATATAACTTAATTTCTTTCAAATTAATATATAACCAAAGTTAAACTTAGAAATATCTATAGATATAACTTAATTTCTTTCAAATTAATATATATCCAAAGTTAAACTTTTAAAAGTGTTATCTCTATTTTTTCTATTTTAGAAAAATAAAAAATCACACTTGACATGCTTAAAGTTTCACCACATTACAGTTAGTCAAGATCCTATATTATGAAAATTACACAACCTTCTCTAGATAAAAAGATTATTAAAAAATGCTAGTAAATTTTATAAACTTCAAAAATTTCCTAACCTAATACAACTTTGGAATAATACAAAAAATGGGTATAATGTATGAAAAGTGAGATATTTTTTGCATTTATTTATATCCGAGGGGTGTGAAGTTTAATTTAAACAAAAGAAATCCAACAAATCTCTAGCATTTTGCTTGCTTAAGCATGTATACATGCAGTCGTAGAATGGGGTGATTTAGTTAGCAAATAAATAATTAAATGGTAGAAAGTTAAATGGTGACATGACATACATGGCCATGTCAGGATCAGCGAAATCATCAGCTTCTGTGCCCAAATTGCCTTGCTGATATTTCCAGTCATCCATCCGCTCTTTCCACCCTCCTTCCTTCCTCTCATCCCATCTTGCACTTCCTAATTAATTTGTATATGTAAACTTAAGAACACAAACATATAATATAAGGCCATAAATAAATACCTATAGATAATAAATCAAAATTTTGCCCGAATAAATCAAAAAAACAAAACCTAGCTTTTTTTATTAAAAGAAAAAATCAAAGCAGCAAACCAAACAAGCCAGGCTATGAACACATCCCTCTTGGCCCGCAGGCTGGCTCAACACAGCTCATAGAGGTCATGCTAAGGTAGATTCCCGAGGACTTGGGTCGGCTGAATCGGCTGCTTTTACACCTCCATACGAGACTTTCATTTTTGTGGAAATTTTTTTTGTACATATCTCGTGTGTGTGTGTGTGAGAGAGAGAGAGTGAGTGAGTGAGAGAGAGAGAGAGAGGATCAAAATACCAGGCTCGGAGACTGGATATGGATGGACACGCTTGTGGAGAGAAGAAGATAACATCTGGTTCTGATCGCCGTAAGCATGAGTTGATATTGGAAACTCACCGCTAACCTGCATTTTCATGCATGAAATTTCAGAGATATATATATAGATAGATAGATAGATTGTAACATGCAATTGCATGCATGCATGCATATATATATATATATACCGGGCGGGAGCGGCCACCGGAAATAACAGGAGGGTAAAGGGTGCAGGAGGAGTTGTCATCATGATCATTATCAGGGCCTCTGCCATAGCTCATCTTGCCGTGAAGCATGGCTTCAGCAATCTGGGTGTTCTTGTTGATCTTCTCTTCATCTTCATTATTTATCTTGAATTCATGTTCTATGTCATCCACGTCCTCTTCGTCTTCGTCTCCTTCCACTCTCGGGCTCCCTTCATTTTACAAAAATCCCAGATATGGATATATATATATATATCATATGATCATGATGAGAAGTTGGCATATGCATCAATCAAGTTTGTTTATTTATTTTATTAGTCTGATAGAATTGGAGTTGGAGGGAGAGGTACCCCTGAGGCGTTTGTATCTGGTTTTGCACTGGGGGCAGTTCTGGGAGCCTTCCCTTCTCTCGTACTCGTAGCACGGCCGACACACCGGAAAACCACACTCGTTGCACGCCACGAACAAATCTCCGCCCACCGTCAGCCCCACTTCGTCGCCGCATATCTCGCACACTTGCCCATTCAAATCCTTCATGGGCTTCGCCTGCGCAAGTACACCAAATTATATATATAATATACATATATATATATATATATATTCAATATTGATTGTTAAACTATCTTCTCGATCTATATATGTGTATATATTTTTTGTGTGTACTTACCTCTTCGTGGCCATGGATGACGACGAGTTCGTTCCGGTTATGGGATCCGGCGACCAGTCCAGCGCTGGCTTCCATAGTGGCGATGGAGATGATGGCAGAGAGTTTGAGTGTAGAGTGGTGGTGGTGAGATTGGGAGGGGGTCTTTTTAAGGAATGAAAATGAAGGGTCCGATCTCTCTCTCTCTCTTTCTCTCTCTCTCCCACCTGATGTGTCCACAACACATGATGGGTGGTGCAGTTCAGTTGGTTGCAGAGTCCCCATTGCCTTGAAGTTAAGCTTCTTCTTTCCTTCTTTCCTTCTTTTCTTCCCCCTCAACTACCACTCTCTCTCTCTCTCTCTCTCTCTCTCAACCAACAGGGTTTTTTAATTTTTCTTTTGAATTTTTTTTCTCTTTCAAAAGGGGAAAATGAAATTAGGGAAAATTAATTAATTGATTGGAAATTGCTAGATCTGATATGAGTTATAATCAAATCTTACTAAAAATAAGAGTACAAATAGCTAGAATTAAATGACTAATGAATTAGATACCATGTAATTTATGACCTCTCATGCATATATTATATATAATATTAATGCAATGGATGTTTGATATGTTATTTTAATTTCTTCATTCAGATATGTATAGGCTGAAAATAAATGAGTCTTATTATATTCTATATGAAAATCATTTGCTCGATCGTGTGCATGTAATTATAAAATTAACCCTTTTTAGCTGAGTACCCATGACACAGCCAAACCCGCCATAATATGCTAAATTTTTGGTACAAAATATAATATAAAGTACATAATTATGAAATGAATATCACTATATATTGTGTTATCTGAATAATATTTTTATATAATTTTGGTAAATTTGTTGGACGGATTAATTAATTTGAATTCTTATTTACTCTAAACACCACCGGCAGTTATAGAGCCCCTCAGCGTGTCAAAATCTCAAGGAAATTAGTCCACTCTCTACCATATATGATTGCTCTCCTTCTCCTTCAACTACGTATTGTTTGTGGCCTCTTTCTTTTAATTAGAACTACTGCTTCGTCTGATCAAAATTAGTTTATAAACTATGCATCATTGTCAAAATGTAGGTCAAGAAATAAAAATATCATATTGATTGAGAAATGTAAGACCTTGCGGTTGATTAATTATTAATTTTTATATGTGCAGAAGCTATAGCTATCTAGCTTTTAATTTCTTTTTAATCTGCATTGCTTCATGCCAAAATATGCTAAGTAAGATATGATATATATATATATATACTTCGAATATTAATTATTAGCTTTTCTTATTTATTAATTAATGGAAAATGTCTATAGATAGATATTAGGGCTAATATATATATATATATTGTTGAAATTAAATAGAGTAATTCACACTGAATATGATTCCTCGGATAAGTTTTAATTGAAAGGATTTCTTCTTTATTTTAAAAATCACAATTATTTTTTTTATGTTGAAAGTGGAAAATAATTTAATCCCTATCATTAGATAATTATTGTTAAATTTCACAAAATACTCGAAATGACCTCTCTTTTTATCTTTCCCCTCTCTTATTTGATTGAGGTGTCTCCCCCTCTCTCTTTCTCTCTAACTTTACGAGAATTCAAAGATAATTGAACTAAAACCGATCCAACAATAGATGGGTTCAGTCTGATCTCCTACTCTCTCTTTCTCCCCTCCCCTCTTGTTTCAAGATTCGATGTGAACTCAACTCCCTTTCCATAATTGGAGCCATTAGCTAGGGTTCACTCATCTTCCACCACCATCATTAATTTTCTATCTCTCTCTCTCTCTCATGAACATAAAGAGAGAAAGATAAGAGGTAAAACAATCATTATAACTTTTTAAAATAGAATAAGAGATTCTTGTGATTTTTTTTAAATAGAGGGGAGGTTCCTAAATTATGCCTTACCACAAGCCGTGTTTTTATAATTAATCTATCTAATTGAATATGGTATGCTACCATATGTATAAGAATGTTAACTGTAATTAAATGTAAACATATATAGTTGAGACGAAAATATTATAATATGTATGAGCATGCAAGAGGAGGTAAATAAGAAATGAGATCATGTGTTAGTTTGGAGTGTCACCAATTAAGCACATGACAAGGGAGATCCGATTAAGATAATTTATTGTTTGGACACCTAAAAAATGATAAAAATGCTTGAAAAAGAATGGAAAAAAGACCCCCCAAAATTTAATTAATGAAAAACCTTTAGATATAACATAAGACATATATAGCTAGCTAGGGACATTGTAGAAAATATATAACCATGATCAAGACAGTTGAAAATATAAAATTCTTGTAGTCAATCCAACGGGTAGGATAAGTTTGTGATTATTGATTGAGAGTTGGGCAAAGTTAGTTATATTGGTGAATTTGAGATCTTAAATTTAAATTTTAAACTTACATTACTTTTCACTAGATTTCGAATAGTATCGTCACACTTAACGTAAAAAGAAATATATATATATATATATATATTTGATAGTTATCTTTTTAATAATTAAAAGTAATTTTAATAATTATTTTCTTTTTAAATAAAAAATAATGAATCACATCATTTATATGTGTATATATGTGTGTGTGTGTGTGTGAAAGTAATGAGGTAACCAACCAAGCGTAGCTTTCGGTGGAGAGCAAGCAGTCGGGGTCAGGCTGTTCACCAACCATATGATAATATATATTTACATGTTTACGACAGCAGGAGCCCAAAGCCGAAGGGAAATGCTTTGAATGCAAGATCCTTCAAATGAAGGCATTCCACGCTTGGAATTGGGTCGGCAAGTTGCTATTTCTCCATCACCCAAACCAACACCCATGACCCATATATACATATAATATATATGTCTCCCTTTACATGCATGCATATGGTATATATGGCAACTTCTCATGTTCTTCATTGTTTGGATTATTTATAAGACATCTTACGTAAAATGTTTTTAAGGAGCTCAGATTCTCGCCATTAAGTTAATAGTCTAGATAGCTTGTATTAGGCTATCTCCAATGGTGGCAAATTCTGCTCCCCAAGCCAACAAATTGAGGAGACAAATCAAGATTTGCAGCTCCAACGATCCTTGCCATTTCCAATTTCCCTTGCTAAAAAATTGGCAACCTTGAAAATCTTCACCTGTGTTGGCAATCGAAATCTCCTTGTCATCTCTCTCCCAACGACCATCAGCACGGGAAGAGAAAGAATCGTTACAAGCGAAGACGAAATCAGCCGAAAAAGAGACATTAAAGAGACGGTGATAGCAGATCAGACGAAAACGACCAAAGAAGACAAGTTAAAGATACGGCGGACGAGTTATAGACACCAGATTTGGTGGCGGAAGCAATGACCAGTAGAGGTAGCAGCAGTGACAAGCAGCAATGGAGGTAGCATCTTCTTCGGTGAGAGGGGCAAATCGAGCAGAATATGGGTTTGTGAGATTTTGGAAAAAATTTTATTTGTTTTTGTATTAAATGATTGATATTGTATATTTAGTTATTGATTTATATATTTAATTATTAATTTTGTTTATTTAATTATTAATTTTGTTTATGCGTGTATTTGATTATTTTGTATATTTGATTATTGATTTTGTGTATGTGTGAAAATTATAGATAAGGTAAAATAAATAGAATTGAAGTTTATTAAAATAAATAAATAAAATAAAGAAAAGAATAAGGAGTGTGGTTGAAACACGCACAGTTTTTAAGATAAAATTAAAATAAAGAGTGAATTATTTATAATATAATAGGGAGTGAAATAGAGAACATTGTTAGAGATAGCCTTATGGTTGGATTTGAATTATAAATAATAAAAAACCTCATTATAATTAAGGGTTTGTGTACAAATATAATCAAAACCACACAGGATCAGAATGAAATTGAAATTAAGATCATAGGGATCTAATATGGATTTTTCATGTATGTGCAAAAAAAAAAATAAAAAAAAAACCTTAAAAAAATTTGAAATATATGAGATCTCTAACCAAATGGGCTGAATTATAGAAGATTTTAATGTAATATACACACTCTGTTAATTATTAAGTTTCTTAAATTCAAAGACTGATGACATTCATAAAGTGAAAATTGTTGCTTATCCACTACTATTATTAGGAAATACATATATGGTCCTAATTAAAAGGTTGTATTTTAGCCTTAGAAGATACAAATACTTTTGGTATTTGTGTTTTTTCCAACACTTACGGTATATAAACAATAATTTTTACTATGAGAGTACTGCTATCCAAGTCAAAAGTCATCTTAAGTTACCTACAATATTCAAAAGTGCTATTTGAAGTTGATTCTTAGGTTTTTTGGAATTAATTCGAGAACTCCTCAATAGATTATAATCTAAAACCACTAGCAAATAGGTGCAAGTCGTGAAAATTTTTAGGCTAACTTGAGCAAGATTTGAGATATAAAATTTGTAACCAAACTTTTTTCCAGTTGGGCGGCCTTAATTTGTTGGGCATCAAATATTTGGTTTGTTTTGGTTGGCCCAAATTCTTTGAGATGATCGTCCTTGCGTGGTCTTTGGTGCGCGTGCCATTAATTACTTCAGGAGAGATAAATTACAAGTGTGAGATGAATAGGGTAAGGATTGAACTCATAATTCATCAAATTAACACTAGCATATTTGCTTACCCGTCCGTTCAACCTAGGGCAACCCAATTTACTTTGTTGTTAGTTTTGAAATGTTTTTATTTGACTTGTGTGTCAGCCATTGTACTAGCACGTGTTGATCTTCGACCTCAGCCGCGAAACCTTCAATGTTTCCTTGATAATAATCGAAGAGCAGATATTTTGTTTGATAGTTTTCAACTTTTAATCTTTTTCTCTTTCTTTTTTTTCTTATGATATAGGTGTCCAAACTTTCCCCATCTAGTTTTGGAGGAGACTAGTCTTTCCACCTGATTCAACTTTTGAGTAAATCGGATGAAGTCGCAAAGTTATACACTAAATGAGATATTTTTGCTTTTATCAAGAGTTGATCCCCTACTACTCCCAAAAATATTTGGGAATTTTATTACTTGCGTCATATCTTGAGAGTATTTATAGTCTTTAATGGAAAGAAAGATTGAGTATGTAATTACAACATATTTATTATTGTAAATATATATATTTTTTGGGGTGAAAAGATATAAATTTCGGGTGAAGGCATCTTTTGTGAAATATTCAAAAGATATTTTTTTGGTGAAATAAATAGTTATTTATATAATAGATATCTTTAAGCTAAAAAGTCATGTGCTTTTGAATAAAAATGAGTAGATATAATTGTAATTCAAAAAAAATATATTTTTTATTTTTAAAGAAAAATATGAAAAGGTTTATAATCCCTTATCATCTATAAATGGATGGAATTTATGTTATTTTACGCACACAATCTTTTAGGGTTTACTTATTCACTCATCTTTCAATTTCTCCTACTTTCTCTCCCAGAGTTTCTATAAACAGTGTTTATCAGCAGCCCATCAAAACTTTCATTCTCTATTCTTTGCATCATCCTTTCTAACATATTCGAAGTCAAAGACACTACCGACGACACCCACCTCGGCGGTGAGGATTTTGACAACCAGCTGGTGAACCCTTTTGGTTGAGTTCAGGAGGAAGAAGAAAAAAGATATCTGTGGTAACGCCCAAGATCTGAGAAGGCTTCGAACGGCTTGCGAGAGAGCCAAACGGGCTTCGTCGTCAACCACACAAACGACGATCGAAATTGATTCGTTATGCTAAGGGATTGATTTCTGTGTGACGATTACGAGGGCAAGGTTTGAAGAATTGAACATGGATTGTGTTCATGAAGTGCACGGACCCGGTCGAGAAGTGTACTTGAACGCGAAGATTGATAAGAGCTAAGTTTATGATGCGGTTTTGGTTGGTGGCTTGACGAGGATTCCGAAAATTCAACAACTTTTGCTGGACTTTTCAATTGGAAGAAGCTTTGCAAGAGTATTAATCCGGACAAGGAGGTGGTAGCGATATGGAGCGGCGAAGGGCACATGCAAGAAGGTGCAGGATTTGTCGTTGCTTGACGTCAATCCGCATCGTCTCAGACTCGAGACCGCTGGTGGTGGTGGCATCATGGCTACTTCGATTCCAAGAAACACCACGATTCTGACGAAGAAAGAACAAATCATCTAAACATACTTGGACAATTAGCCTGGCGTGCTAATCCAGGTGCACGAGGGTACGTTTATTTAATTTTTGTATTCTTGCAAATGAAACCATTCTTTAGCTTATATATATTTCAGGTGAAAGAACGAGGACGAGTGATAACAATTTGCTGCGAAAATTCTATTTGGCCTTGGCCGGCATCCCGCCGGCACCGAGAGGGATACCATAGATCAACATGGTCTTCGACATCGACGTGATGGGATACTGAAAGTGATGGCTGAGGACAAGACGGCGGGAGTAAAGAACAAGATCAAGATCACGATCACGAACGACAAGGGGCAGTTGAGCAAGTAAGACATCGAGAAGATGGTGAAAGACGTGGAGAGGTACAAGGCGGAGGACGAGGAGGTGAAGAAGAAGGTGGAGGCAAAGAACGCGCTAGAGAACTACACCTACAACATGCGAAACACGGTGCGGGACGAGAAATTCGTCGAAAAGTTGGATCTGGCGGCCATGGAGAAGATCGAGAAGGCGGTGGACAAGGCAATTGAGTGGTTGGATAAGAACCAACTAGTGGAGGTGGATGAGCCCGAGGATAAGTTGGAGGAGCTAGAGGGGTTGTGCGACCCTATTATTGCGAAGAAGTATCAAGGCAACAGAGCCGGTGATGTGCGCCCTAAGTGCGATGAGAAGCCAGGCGGCGACTATGGAGGTTCTAGCAGCTGTAACGACGGCGCGGGGCCAAATATTGAAGAGGTTTACTAGATTAGGGGCTTATTATTTTTCTTTTGGATCTCTGTTTATACGTTTTGAACTTTTTATTAAGGTGGAATTAGGAGCTCGACTTTATCTAAAATGTGTTACATAGAAGCATGGTCACGAAAAAGACATGCGTTTGTACGTAAGAGGTGTTTTGGACGTAAGTTATGCAAAATATTAAAATTACGTAAACCTAATTAATAATCTATAAGATTGAAACATATCTTCTAATTAAGAGAGATTTGGAGAACTTGTCCTATCGCTAGAGGAGATAAAAGATGATTTGAGAAAATTAAATTAGACTACGTTCTTTTTATTATTTTTAAATTATTTTTAATTTTTAATTTTTTAAAATAATGAAAATATATTTAATTTGTCATTTTAAAAAATATATTTCAAAAACAAAAAAAATTATAAAAAAAATCCAAGAAAAAATGTTGTTTTCAGCCGAAATAATCTCTAAGTCCAAAACATGAAAAATACAATTTATTTTTCATATTTTGACTCTAAAAAAGAAAAGGGAAAAAAAGAAAGGAAAGAAAAAAAGAAGAAAAATTTATTCTTAAATTTAAAAAATAAAATTATATATTTATTTAAAATTTAAAAAATATAGTATATCGATAATATAATTAAAAATATAAGATAACATATAGTATATTATTATGTATATTATATGTATTATATATAATAATATTTAAAATAAATTATCACTAGATATCAGTAATTTGTTATTTTATTTTAATAGTAAAATTTTATTAAAAAATTAATTTTATCATTTAATAATAATCAAATTCATTAAATAAAATGTCATAAAATAATTTTTCTCAAAATTGTAAAGTAAACATATTTTTTAATTTTTTGTTTTAAAAAATAATTTTTTAAAATGACAAAAAGAATACATTTTAAATCTTTTGAAAATAGACTATCAAAATAAAAAATTAAAAAAAATTTAAAATTTAAATTGAAAATTAAAAATACAAAGAGAACGCAATCTTAAATTTTTGTTTTTAAATATTCAAATTAATAAGGTGTTTATTAAGCCTGATTTAGTGTTAGAGAATTGTGTTTTTTAATCTCTATTCTTTTATTTAGAAAATTTTGTGCTTGAATAATTTTAAATTTTTTATTTTATGTTGAGTAATTTTTGAAAATTCAGATTCCACAATTAAACTGTGGTAAGAAAATATGAGTTGATAGAAAGAATGGTCTATTCCCTCAAATTGATAGAAAGTCTCCCCATCCCATAAGTATTGATTTCAATAATTTACTCTCTAACTTCTTCTTAAAATTATACAAAGTCTGATTTGAACCATTCTTCACCTCTCCATCTGGTGTGAAGAATTTTTTCCACACATCTAGCCGCCGTCACCTGCTCCTAGAAATCGCCGTCGCCAACCACCATTTCCCTTTGATGATCTGGTGTGAAGAATTATACTTGGCAACTGTTATTTTTTTATTTTATATATCTACAACATGGTAATTTTTTTGACAAAATTTTTAAAAAGTGATTAAATTATAATAAGATTAAAAATTTAATAATCGTTAAAAGTATAAGAACTATTTTGTTATAAAATATAAAGGTGATAGATTATCCGTGATATTTATCCTATATTTTTAAGTATCAATTTGTTAGAATTGTTGTAATACCACTAAGTCAGGAATTTGAATAGAATATTATCAAACATGTAAATCAAGAGAAACTAAATTATTATATAGAAAGTTTGCTGTGGTTTGATAAACTGTCTGTATCCAGAATCACACAATAATTGAATAATCTACCATACATAAATTGAAAAACTCTTACCCACTATCACTTCCCACGTTTAATTGTCAATCACTTGAAACACATAACCTTTGAAAAATTGGTTAGTCAAATTATAAAAACATAATTAATCTTGAGAAAGCGATCCAATTAACAATTGAGCTTTATCTCCAATAATTATTCATAGGTTACCATTCTTTTTTTCTTTTTTTCTCAATTCACTTAAGATGTCTTAATTTTACTTGAATAATATTTATTAAAATAAGTAAAATAAAATTATATTAAAATATTTTTTGCGTCAAAATATAAAATGATTATGAGAAGATTGAAAAATATTTTAAGTTTTTATTAAATTTTTTGTTAAATTTTTAGAATAAATTAAATGATACAAGTGCCAATTTTTTCTTAATTATAAAAATTAAAATATGATTATTTTGAGGTAAAGAATGAGAAATATATATAAAAAAATACAGATAAAAAGTTACGTGATTTATTTTTTAATAATCATCAAATAAGTTTAACAATTATATTAAAAAGGATAAAAATTTAAAATATTTTTTATATTTTATTTTTTATTTATATCTTAATTAACAAAAAGTACATACAAAAATTAGAATTTATCGCGGATATTGGATACGATGGATATATGCAGTAAATAGAAAAATCGAAAAAAAAAAAGAAAGAAAGGAAAGGGGAAACAGGATAACTACACATGTATATGTGCGTAAATCTTTCCACAGTCATCACCAACAACGCGAAGGGTTTTCCCCTCTCTTCTGTCCTTCCAAAACTCTCCGCGGCAAGGAGAGGGGAGAGAGAGAACTCTGAGAGTTCTCTGTCTGCTCAATCTTCAAGAGAATCATCCTCTCTCTCTCTCTATCGTTTATAATTTTCAGTATACAGAGTCGTTCAGATTTAGAGCTTTCGGAACTGAATATTTGAGTTGAGTTGTTTTTGCTTGTGGCCGGACGGCGGAGATTGAGGTATGCAGGCTGATCAGACGGTGTTGAGCTTGAGACCTGGCGGCGGCGGTGGAGGCACCCGAGGGAGCAGAGTCCTTGGTTCTTCTTCTGCTGGCTTTGGTTTGTCTTCGGACATTCCTGGTTTTCGTCCTCATGGTAGCGCTGCTCCTACTTCCTTTTCTCTCAAGGTCCGTTCTTTTCTCTCGCCTTCGGTTGATCTAATGCCTCTTGGTTTGTTTCATTTTCGCCTCTAGATGATTTGCTGGATTTGTTTTCTACTGAATTTCGTTTTGCCGAACTTTCACTTATAGGTATTTTGATACGTAGGTTAAGGTGTTGGTTTTTGTTTTAGTTACTTGATTTGTTTTATGTGGTTTGGATGCTCACATGTGGTGTTTTTAGGTTTTGGATATCATTCAATTGTAACTTAGGGTTTATTGATGGTTGAATTTGAGCAGTACGAGCCTGCTGGATTGAAAAGTCTGACAATGGATTTGTGCAGTAATTCTTCTGAGATGAAGAATTTGGTCCCCCATGTTTAACTATTGAAATATTTGGTGCAAGAATGGAGTTAGCTACAAACTGGTTTATATGTTGTAGTTTTTACAGGTTTAATCCAAATTGATTCTTAGTTATTTACCCTGTTGTATCGTTGTTGTAAGAGAAGGATATCTAGAAATGTACTGGGTTTCTCTCAGCTGGTTACAGCTATTTGTGATTACGAAAGTTGTGAGGAAGTCTGCCTTTTCTCGAGTATTTCCACTGTTTTCTTGGTTTAGGAAGGTGGTCACAGGAATCTGACCAAGGTTGTCAGGAAAAAACTCTTGAACTTTTTGAATAATTTCCCTGTAGATGGTACATTGAAAAGGTAAAGGATGGAAATTGTTGTAGAGAGGAATGCCCATGGAAGCAATTTATGGTATTTATCTGCTGTAAATAGACCATATTAATACATAGGATTTGGTGTCTTGCAATGAGCACCAACTCAGTCCTTTTAGAAGCTACTTACAGCAGGAGCTTCTTCCTAGGAACTTTGTAGAAGAACAGCATCTTGCACTTCTGTGGAATACAAGAAAAATGGCACACGCTATGTGCATGTGTAAGAAAAAAAATAAAATTAATTCAGCCAAAAAAAGAGAGAGAGTAAGATAGTAACTTACGGTTATGAAAACCTCTTCATCCTCACCTATATTATAGGTGGTAAAAGAAGTGGTGGGAAGTTAGAAACTAAAATGGTTATATAACTTGGTCTACCCTTATGCCTTCACTCTACAATTTTGATCTTCAAACTATGAAATCTTATAGTAAATTTAAGTTGTAATTAAGATACTTGGCTGGAGAACATTTTCTAGATAAAACAGTGACGCAACGTCAGAAAAGGGAGAAAATGAAATGGTATTCTGGATTTTATAATAATATAAGTGGAAATGGTGATTACTTCACGATCTTTTTGACTGTTTAACATCAAGAATGTGGAAATATTACTTTTGGATCATTAATATGCATTTTTCTCATGTTGCTGTAATGTTCACCAAATTAGTTAGGCTTCCTGAGTTTCTGTATTTTTTTTTTACTTTGACCAGATATTCTTTTATGTAATTACTGGAGCTGTTTTTCATGCATACTGCTGATTAACCTGTTGCAAAATAAGTTTACCGAATCCGTTCTTGAGGTTACATGTCTGCTAATTTGTCATAATTAATTTTGATTTAGTTACCATTCCAAATATAATGTGTTGCTACGTTTTATGCATGCTGTTAATGTTTAGTTATATCTAATTAATGTGCTGTTAATTAAGCCTGTCAAGTCAATTCATAAATAACAAGCGATATTTTATTGGAAGCATTTTCCCCCTCACGTTGTTTTACTTATCTGTGTCTGACAAAAAATTTGGATTTAGTTTTTGACTGCTCATAGTTTTGATATTGTAGATTGGAGATTCTAGGTTTGAGGGCTGCGAGTGTGTGCGGTACACACGGAACCAGCTGTTACAACTTAGGGAGGTAACATTTTTGAGATTATGCACTTAATGTGGCTATGTTACTGTTTGATGATATTGCTTCTCATTAACTGGTTATTAGCGACAAAACTAACCTGTGTTTTTTGCCTGTAAGATATCTCAACCATCTTACCATATTGGTATCAATTTTCCTTCTTTCTTTTATGAATTTGTGATTTGTTTATTTATCCTTTCATAGCACCAGGACTTTTACCATGTTCCTTCCATGTGGAGTCACATGGGATGCATGCCTATCAAATCCCATATTAATGGAATGTTTCTGTAATTTTGAATGTTTTTAGCTTCTATACCCCCTTCCTCCCCTCTCGCTTGTCCCATTCTATTTTATTTTGGATATAGAATGAATCTTGGTAACAACTTTAGTATGGCAGATTTATGTTTTCTCTCTTTGTACGATAAACATAACTACACACTGATTATGGGGTGTATTTTTTTGTAGGTGGGTAACCCCCCTGAGGCTATACTGAAAATCAAACAAAAAGTTGAAGCTGAATTTTCTGGTGAAGATCCTATCTGTGACATCCTCGTGAATTTCTCCATCTTTTTGAATCACTGATCCCAAATATCAAAAATGGTCTTTTCTTTGTAAGATTTGGTCTTCTAATTTTGTTATAACATCCTCAACTTTTGTATTCTTACTAAATTTACATTCCATATATTTTATTTTCTTTCTGCTTAATTTAAATCCCTTAGATTCTAAATTGTTTCTCCATAACTCAAGGTTAGTGTTCACTCCTTCTTTTGTTTCATCCACCAACACTATGTCGTTTACAAATAGCATACACCATGGCACCTCTGTCTAAATATCTTTAGTGAGATCATCCATTACTAAAGCAGATAAGTATGGACTTAGTGCAGAACCTTGATGCAATCCTATTGTAATTTTAAACGGTTTAGTGTCTCCTCCGCATGTTCTGACCCTTGTCTCTGCATCATGATACATGTCCTTAAGGGCTTATATATAGGCTATTCAAACTCTTTTCTTCTCTAAAACCCTCCATAATACTTCTCTAGGGACCCTATCATAGGCCTTTTCTAGATCTATAAACACCATATGTAGATCCTTCTGATGATCCCAATACCTTTCCATTAGGCGCCTCAGTAGGTATATAACTTCATTGTTGACCTACCGGGCATGAAACCAAATTGATTTTCTGATACCTCTGTTTCTTTTCTGAGCCTCTGCTCTATTACTCTTCCAGAGTTTCATGGTATGACTCATTAACTTAATTCCTCTGTAATTTTCACAGTTTTAAACATCTTCTTTGTTCTTATATATAGGGACCAAAGTACTATTCCTCCACTCATTTGGCATTTTTTTTTTATTTAAGAATCATGTTAAATAATTTCGTTAGGCAAGAGATATATTCTTCTCCCATGCATTTTCATGCTTCTATTGGTATATTATCCGGTCCCACTGCCTTATAATTTTTCATCTTTTTTAATGCTTGTCTAATTTCATTTGGACTTATGCGTCGATAAAATGTATAGCTCACATTCCTTTCAGAGTTACTAAAATGTCCCAACCTAACTCTTGTGTCGTCATCATCATTGAATAATTTTGTGAAATACTCCTTCCATCTCTCCTTAATCGCTCCCTCATTCACTAATACATTTTGATTTTCATCTTTTATGCATTTTACTTGATTTAAATCACTTGTTTTTCTTTCTCTTGATTTAGCTAATTTATATATATCATTTTCTCCATCTTTTGTATCAAGTCGTTTATATAGATTCTCGTATGCTCTTGACCTTACTTCATTAACAGCTTTTTTTGCTGCCTTTTTTTATTCTTTATAATTTTTTGATATTCTTTATTGTTGCACTGATATACAGCCTTATAATAATTTTTCTTATAGCACTGATATACAGCCTTATATGAGAGTACAGGTATCCAAGTCAAAAGTCATCTTAAGTTACCTACAATATTCAAAAGTGCTATTTGAAGTTGATTTTTAGGTTTTTTGGAATTAATTCAAGAACTCCTCAATAGATTATAATCTAAAACCACTAGCAAATAGGTGCAAGTCGTGAAAACTTTTAGGCTGACTTGAGCAAGATTTGAGATATAAAATTTGTAACCAGGCTTTTTTTCGGTCGGGTGGCCTTAATTTGTTGGGCATCAAATATTTGGTTTGTTTTAGTTGGCCCAATTTTTTTGAGATGATCGCCCTTGTGTGGCATTCGGTGCTCGTGTCCTTGATTATTTCAGGAGAGATAAATTGCAGGTGTGAGACGAATAGGGTAAGGATTGAATTCACAATTTATCAAATTGACACGGACATATCGCTTGTCCGACCACTCAACTTAGGGCTACCTAATTTACTTTGTTGTTAGTTTTGAAATGTTTTTATTTGGCTTGTGTGTCAGCCATTATACTAGCATGTGTTGATCTTTGACCTCAGTAGCGAAACCTTCAACGTTTCCTTGATAATGATCGAAGAAGGGATATTCTGTTTGATAGTTTCCAATTTTCAATCTTTTTCTCTTTTTTTTTTTTATGATCTAGGTGTCTGGATTTTGTCTGTCTAGTTCTGGAGGAGACCAGTATTCCTCCTTAATTCTACTTTTGGATAAATCGGATGAAGTCGCAAGATTATACACTCTCAAATGGACACAAGGTCCCCACTAAATGAGACATTTTTACTTTTATTAAGAGTTAATCCCTTGCTACTCCTAAAAACACTTAGGAGCTTTATTACTTGTGCCCTGTCCTAGGGGTATTTTTAGTTTTTAATGGAAAGAAAGATTGAGTATGTAATTACAACATATTTATTATTGTAAATATATATATATTTTTTGGGATGAAAAGATATAAATTTCAGGTGAAGGCATCTTTTGTGATATATTCAAAAGATATTTTTTGGGTGAAATAAATAATTATTTATACAATAGATATCTTTAAGCTAAAAAGTCATGTTCTTCTGAATAAAAATGAGTAGATATAATTGTAATTCAAAAAAATATATTTTTTATTTTTAAATAAAAATATGAAAAGGTTTATAATCCCTTATCATCTATAAATGGATGGAATTTATGTTATTTTACACACACAATCTTTTAGGGTTTACTTATTCACTCATCTTTCAATTTCTCCTACTCTTTCCCAGAGTTTCTATAAACGGTGTTCATCAACAGCCCATCAAAACTTTCATTCTCTATTCTTTGCATCATCCTTTCTAACATATTCGAAGTCAAAGACACTACTGACGACACCTACCTCGGCGGTGAGGATTTTGACAACCAACTGGTGAACCCTTTTGGTTGAGTTGAGGAGGAAGAAGAAAAAAGATATCAGTGGTGATGCCCGAGATCTGAGAAGGCTTCGAACGGCTTGCGAGAGAGCCAAACGGGCTTTGTCGTCAATCACACAAACGACGATCGAAATTGATTCGTTATACTAAGGGATTGATTTTTGTGTGACGATTACGAGGGCAAGGTTTGAAGAATTGAACATGGATTGTGTTCATGAAGTGCACGGACCCGGTCGAGAAGTGCATTCGAACGCGAAGATTGATAAGAGCTAAGTTTATGAAGCGATTTTGGTTGGCGGCTTGACGAGGATTCCAAAAATTCAACAGCTTTAGCTGGACTTTTTCAATTGGAAGGAGCTTTGCAAGAGTATTCCGGACAAGGAGGTGGTAGCGATATGGATCAGCGGCGAAAAGCACATGCAAGAAGGTGCAGGGTTTGTCGTTGCTTGACATCAAGCCGCATAGTCTCAGACTCGAGACCGCTGGTGCATGGTGGTGGCATCATGGCTACTTCAATTCCAAGAAACACCACGATTCTGACGAAGAAAGAACAAATCATCTCAACATATACTTGGACAATCAGCCTGGCGTGCTAATCCAGGTGCATGAGGGTACGTTTATTTAATTTTTGTATTCTTGCAAATGAAACTGTTCTTTAGCTTATATATATTTCAGGTGAAAGAGCCAGGACGAGAGATAACAATTTGCTGCGAAAATTCGAGTTGGCCTTGGCCGGGATCCCGCCGGCACCAAGAGGGATACCATAGATCAACATGGTCTTCGACATCAACATGATAGGATACTGAACGTGATGGTTGAGGACAAGACGGCGGGAGTAAAGAACAAGATCAAGATCACGATCACGGACGACAAAGGGCAGTTGAGCAAGTAAGACATAGAGAAGATGGTGAAAGACGTGGAGAGGTACAAGGCAAAGGACGAGGACGTGAAGAAGAAGGTGGAGGCAAAAAACGCGCCAGAGAACTACACCTACAACATGCGAAACACGGTGCGGGACGAGAAATTCGTCGGAAAGTTGGATCTGGTGGCCATGGAGAAGATCGAGAAGGCGGTGGACAAGGCAATTGAGTGGTTGGATAAGAACCAACTAGCGGAGGTGGACGAGCCCGAGGATAAGTTGGAGGAGCTAGAGGGGTTG
Organism: Diospyros kaki; assembly: GCA_036245055.1. NCBI lineage: Eukaryota > Viridiplantae > Streptophyta > Magnoliopsida > Ericales > Ebenaceae > Diospyros > Diospyros kaki. Next base: position 36,068,388 of record BSEG01000003.1, read on the forward strand.
TGCGACCCTATTATTGCGAAGAAGTATTAAGGCAACAGAGCCGGTGATGTGCGCCCTAATTAAGGGTGATGAGAAGCCAGGCGGTGACTATGGAGGTTCTGGCGACTGTAACGACAGCGCGAGGCCAAATATTGAAGAGGTTGACCAGATTAGGGGCTTATTATTTTTCTTTTCGATCTCTGTTTATACCTTTTGAACTTTTTATTAAGGTGGAATTAGGAGCTTGACTTTATCTAAAATGTGTTACATAGAAGCATGGTCACGAAATAGACGTGTGTTTGTAAGAGGTGTTTTGGACGTAAATTATGCAAAATATTAAAATTATGCAAACCTAATTAATAATCTATAAGATTGAAACGTATCTTCTAATTGAGAGAGATTTGGAGAACTTGTCCTATAGCTAGAGGAGATAAAAGATGATTTGAGAAAATTAAATTAGACTATGTTCTCTTTATTATTTTTAAATTATTTCTCATTTTTAATTTTTTAAAATAATAAAAATATATTTAATTTGTCATTTTCAAAAATGTATTTCGAAAACAAAAACAATTGTAAAAAAAATCCAAGAAAAAATGTTGTTTTCAGCTGAAGTAATCTCTAAGTCCAAAACATGAAAAACACAATTTATTTTTCATATTTTGACTCTGAAAAAAAAAAGAAAGGAAAGAAAATAAAGGAGAAAAATTTATTCTTAAATTTTAAAAATAAAATTATATATTTATTTAAAATTTAAAAAATATAATATATCGATATTATAATTAAAAATATAAGATAACATATAGTATATTATTAAGTATATTACACATATTATATATAATAATATTTAATATAAATTATCACTTAGATATCAATAATTTTTTATTTTATTTTAATAGTAAAATTTTATTAAAAAATTAATTTTATCATTTAATAATAATCAAATTCATTAAATAAAATATCATAAAATAATTTTTCTCAAAATTCTAAAATAAACATGTTTCCTAATTTTTTGTTTTAAGAAACAATTTTTTAAAATGACAAAAAAAAACACGTTTTCAGTTTTCTGAAAATAGACTATCAAAATAAAAAATTAAAAATAAATTTAAAACTCAAAATTAAAAATTAAAAACGTAAAGGGAATGCAATTTTAAATTTTTGTTTTTAAATATTGAAATTAATAAGGTGTTTATTAAGCCTGATTTAGTGTTAGAGAATTGTGTTTTTTAATCTCTATTCTTTTATTTAGAAAATTTTGTGCTTGAATAATTTTAAATTTTTTATTTTATGTTGAGTAATTTTTGAAAATTCAGATTCCACAATTAAACTGTGGTGAGAAAATATGAGCTGATAGAATGGTCTATTCCTTCAAATTGATAGAAAGTCTCCCCATCCCATAAGTATTGATTTCAATAATTTACTCTCTAACTTCTTCTTAAAATTATACAAGTCTGATTTGAACCATTCTTCACCTCTCCATCTGGTGTGAAGAATTTTTTCCACACATCTAGCCCCCGTCACCTGCTCCTAGAAATCGCCGTCGCCAACCACCATTTCCCTTTGATGATCTGGTGTGAAGAATTATACTTGGCAACTGTTATTTATTTATTTATTTTTTATTTTATATATCTACAACATGGTAATTTTTTTGACAAAATTTTTAAAAAGTGATTAAATTATTATAAGATTAAAAATTTAATAATCGTTAAAGTATAAGAACTATTTTGTTATAAAATATAAAGGTGATAGATTATCCGTGATATTTATCCTATATTTTTAAGTATCAATTTGTTAGAATTGTTGTAATACCACTAAGTCAGGAATTTGAATAGAATATTATCAAACATGTAAATCAAGAGAAACTAAATTATTATATAGAAAGTTTACTGTGGTTTGATAAACTGTCGGCATCCACAATCACACCATAATTGAATAATCTACTATACATAAATTGAAAAACTCTTACCCACTATCACTTCCCACGTTTAATTGTCAATCACTTGAAACGCATAACCTTTGAAAAATTGGTTAGTCAAATTATAAAAACATAATTAATCTTGAGACAGCGATCCAATTAACAATTGAGCTTTATCTCCAATAATTATTCATAGGTTACCATTTTTTTCTGTTTACTTTTTTTAATTCAATTCACTTAAGATATTTGAGTTTCACTCGACTAATTTTCAAGAGTGAGTGACTTTTTTCTTACTGCACTCTCTAAGTAAATTCAAATACGGTCATAATCTATACACACTCAGAACTAGACATTCAGTGTAATCTATGTGAAACTTGTCTTCTAACTAAATTTTGTCTTCCAATAATATTTCTGTCTTTTAAATCGCAATACTAATTCAAACTCCGATACTTCATATAAAATTTTAAATATTTTATTACTACACCATACTCGTAGAGACATAGGTTATTATTTTTTGGACCATAAATCATAAACTCAATAGTTAAGTAATTGAGATTTTATCACCATTATTTTTTGGACTATAAATCATAAATTCAATAGTTAAGTAATTGAGATTTTATCACCATTGAGACGATAACTCAACGGTATGAGTTAGGTTATATTCATTTTGTCTATACTCATTTTATTTATAGGTTGCTCCTTTGATTGTTGTATGTTAATTTTTTACTTGGATAATATTTGTTAAAATGAGTAAGATAAGATTATATTAAGATAAAATTAATATATTTTTTTACATCAAACTATAAAATGATTACGGAAAGGATGAAAAATATTTTAAATTTTTATCAAATTTTTTATTAATTTTTTGAAATAAATTAAATGACACAAGCGCCATTTTTTCTTAATTGTAAGAATCAAAATATTCTTATTTCGACAAAAAAAAATATAATATATATAAAAAAATTCAAATAAGAAGTCACGTGACTTTTTTTTTAAGAGTCATTAGATAAGTTTAACAATTATATTAGAAATGACAAAAATTTGAAATAATTTTTATTTTTATTTTTATTTTTATATTTATATTTTAATTAACAAAAAATATATTAAAAAATTAAAAATTATCGTGGATATTGGATACGATGGATAGATGCAGTAAATAGAAAAATCGATAAAAAAAAAAAGAAAGAAAGAAAAGGGGAAACAGGATAACTGCACATGTATATGTGCGTAAATCTTTCCACAGTCATCACCAACAACGCGAAGGGTTTTCCCCTCTCTTCTGTCCTTCCAAAACTCTCCGCGGTAAGGAGAGGGGAGAGAGAGAACTCTGAGAGCTCTCTGTCTGCTCAATCTTCAAGAGAATCATCCTCTCTCTCTCTCTCTCTCTCTCTCGTTTATAATTTTCAGTATACAGAGTCGTTCAGATTTAGAGCTTTCTGAACCGGATATTTGAGTTGAGTTGTTTTTGCTTGTGGTCGGACGGCGGAGATTGAGGTATGCAGGCTGATCAGACGGTGTTGAGCTTGAGACCTGGCGGTGGCGGTGGAGGCAACCGAGGGAGCAGAGTCCTTGGTTCTTCTTCTGCTGGCTTTGGTTTGTCTTCGGACATTCCTGGTTTTCGTCCTCATGGTAGCGCTGCTCCTACTTCCTTTTCTCTCAAGGTCCGTTCTTTTCTCTCGCCTTCGGTTGATCTAAGGCCTCTTGGTTTGTTTCATTTTCGGCTCTGGATGATTTGCTGGATTTGTTTTCTACTGAATTTCGTTTTTGCCGAACTTTCACTTGTAGGTATTTTGATACGTAGGTTAAGGTGTTGGTTTTTGTTTTAGTTACTTGATTTGTTTTATGTGGTTTGGATGCTCATATGTGGCGTTTTTAGGTTTTGGATATCATTCAATTGTAACTTAGGGTGTATTGATGGTTGAATTTGAGCAGTACGAGCCTGCTGGATTGAAAAGTCTGACAATGCATTTGTGCAGTAATTCTTCTGAGATGAAGAATTTGGTCCCCCATGTTTAATTATTGAAATATTTGGTGCAAGAATGGAGTTAGCTACAAACTGGTTTATATGTTGTAGTTTTTACACGTTTAATCCAAATTGATTCTTATTTATTTACCCTGTTGTATCGTTGTTGTAAGAGAAGGATATTTAGAAATGTACTGGGTTTCTCTCAGCTGGTTACAGCTATTTGTGATTACGAAAGTTGTGTGGAAGTCTGCCTTTTCTCGAGTGTTTCCACTGTTTTCTTGGTTTAGGAAGGTGGTCACAGGAATCTGACCAAGGTTGTCAGGAAAAAACTCTTGAACTTTTTGAATAATTTCCCTGTAGATGGTACATTGAAAAGGTAAAAGATGGAAATTGTTGTAGAGAGGAATGCCCAGGGAAACAATTTATGGTATTTATCTGCTGTAAATAGACCATATAGGATTTGGTGTCTTGCAATGAGCCCCAACTCAGTCCTTTTAGAAGCTACTTACAGCAGGAGCTTCTTCCTAGGAACTTTGTAGAAGAACAGCATCTTGCACTTCTGTGGAATACAAGAAAAATGGCACACGCTATGTGCATGTGTAAGAAAAAAATTAAAAGTAATTCAGCCAAAAACAAAGAGAGAGTAAGACAGTAACTTACGGTTATGAAAACCTCTTGATCCTCTCCTATATTATAGGTGGTAAAAGAAGTGGTGGGAAGTTAGAAACTAAAATGGTTATATAACTTGGTCTACACTTATGCCTTCACTCTACAATTTTGATCTTCAAACTATGAAATCTTAAAGTAAATTTAAGTTGTAATTAAGATACTTGGCTGGAGAACATTTTCTAGATAAAACAGTGACACAACGTCAGAAAAGGGAGAAAATGAAATGGTATTCTGGATTTTATAATAATATAAGTGGAAATTGATGATTAGTTCACGATCTTTTTGACTGTTTAACATCTAGAATGTGGAAATATTACTTTTGGATCATTAATATGTATTTTTCTCATGTTTCTGTAATGTTCACCAAATTAGTTAGGCTTCCTGAGTTTCTGGACTTTTTTTTTTTTTCTTTGACCAGATATTCTTTTACGTAATTACTGGAGCTGTTTTTCATGCATACTGCTGATTAACCTGTTGCAAAATAAGTTTACCGAATCTGTTCTTGAGGTTACATGTCTGCTAATTTGTCATAATTAATTTTGATTTAGTTACCATTCCAAATATAATATGTGTTGCTACATTTTATGCATGCTGTTAATGTTTAGTTATATCTAATTAAGCCTGTCAACTCAATTCATAAATAACAAGCGATATTTTATTGGAAGCATTTTCCTTCTCACGTTGTTGTACTTATCTGTGTCTGACAAAAAAATTGGATTTAGTTTTTGACTGCTCATAGTTTTGATATTGTAGATTGGAGATTCTAGGTTTGAGGGCCGCGAGTGTGTGCGGTACACACGGAACCAGCTGTTACAACTTAGGGAGGTAACATTTTTTAGATTATGCACTTAATGTGGATATGTTACTGTTTGATGATATTGCTTCTCATTAACTGGTTATTAGCGACAAAACTAACCTGTGTTTTTTGCCTGTAAGATATCTCAACCATCTTACCATATTGGTATCAATTTTCCTTCTTTCTTTTATGAATTTGTGATTTGTTTATTTATCCTTTCATAGCACCAGGACTTTTACCATGTTCCTTCCATGTGGAGTCACATGGGATGCATGCCTATCAAATCCCATATTAATGGAATGTTTCTGTAATTTTGAATGTTTTTAGCTTCTATACCCCCTTCCTCCCCTCTCGCTTGTCCCATTCTATTTTATTTTGGATATAGAATGAATCTTGGTAACAACTTTAGTATGGCAGATTTATGTTTTCTCTCTTTGTACGATAAACATAACTACACACTGATTATGGGGTGTATTTTTTTGTAGGTGGGTAACCCCCCTGAGGCTATACTGAAAATCAAACAAAAAGTTGAAGCTGAATTTTCTGGTGAAGATCCTATCTGGGTTCGTGCAGAAACCACTGTAAGTTTAGTCATCTGGCAAGAAAATCTGATAGTGTAACAATTTCCTGCAGGAATTCATATCACATCTTCATCTGTTGCTTGATTTTAATAACTTCTTGTTTGATTGTGTGCACTGATGAATTTCTTGGCCAAGGGCTTTCAGTTTGTCTTATTTTTCCTATCTTATCTGTATAGTCATTAATGTGAAAAATTTTTGTTTGGCCGCAAGTTCAGCTTCAGGGTCGTTATGCTGAGCCTGACAATCGTGATTGGCGCGGCAGGGCTGCCCAATTTCCTGCATCTGAAGAGGATAGATTACAGGAAACTATTCGTGAGAATAAAGAGTTTGGTGGTCAATTCGACTCTAGACAACAGGAATCAGTCCAGTATAACCACCAAGACCAACTCAGCTCACATTTTGCTAGGGCAAACATCTCTTCTAACCAAGTGGTAATTTTTATTTTTTATTTTTTGGTTGGGCTGCATAGGGCAGGCTTATATCTGTATGTTACCTAGGTTTCTTGGGAGCACAGATTTAGTTTTTGCAAACTATTCTCATCCCTGGATCTATATTTTATTTTCATTTTGAAATATATTTGCTTCTCCATTGCTTAAAACTGCATTCGATATTTAACTTAATGGGTTAGCGGTTGAAAGCTACTTTCTGCCGGTTGTGACCTGAAATTATAGATAGAAAAACTACTTGAGAGTGTGCCCAAATAGGCTCTTTGATGCTTAAGTCGATGAGAAAATGTTTTTTGTGTGTTAATATGCAAGGAAACAAAGGATTCAGTCTGTTCCTACCTTATGGCGGTGGCTTTTTATAGTTATGTAGTGTCATTGCATGCAGAAGATACAGAGGCCGAGATGTTCAGGCCAAAATGTTAGGGATTGAGATAAAGCTTGCATTATCTGGCATTGTTGATATCTTTAGATGTTGTTTAATTTTTACGTTGCCCTCATGGTTGAACATGGCTTGAGCCTACATGGCATTTAGCTTTTGTGTGTGAGACAGACCTTCCTCGTAAGGATTGTTGGAATGCTTTGACATTCTTTGTTCATGTATCAGTTAATAGTGCATAGTTTATAGCTACATCAGTAATGCTTGAGTAGTGCAGAATTCTGCTCTTTTGGAGGAATTAATGCATGTCTGATTTGAGATTATATGTAAGCTTGCTCAGGGACCACATCTCTCTGAATCTTTTACATAAATTTTAGTGTTGTAGTGTTGTTTAAAATTTTAAATCTAGAGTGCACAAGTGGCTCAATCAATATATATGTATTATACTGCCATTAGTTTACTATTCAGTTCCAGGTTCCACACTCATTGTAAGTGGAGGGTTCTACCAACTAAGAATTCCCTTGATTGACAATAACTGTTTCCTAGATAGTATATTTTCCATTTCTGCTGTTAAATGGTTACTTTGGAAATAATACCAAGTCATGTTCTGCCAATGAACCAGGTAGGACCTGCACCTGTTCTAATTAAAGCTGAGGTCCCATGGTCAGCTCGAAGGGGGACTCTCTCTGATAAGGAGCGTGTCTTGAAGACAGTGAAAGGGTAATTTTTTCTGAATATCTTTTTTGATTTCCTGATATTTGTTTTGCCATATTGATTCTTAAGGGACTATTTGATTTAATTTTTGGAATTTATCATCCCTTCTAATTTTCTTCTTCTTCTTCTTCTTCACTGCTTGCGAGGGCCCAATAAACCCTTGTCCAACATGAGATCTAGGGTTGGCAACCTCAGATCTGGGTTGCACTACCCCTGACCTGGGTTGCCACTGCTAATGGTCTGGGTACCTCACAATTTTATTTTCCTTCATTTTGTGAGCAGCCTTTGGCCCTTCTGGTGACACTATGAGACTGAAGGGCTGACATGTCTTTCAACACAACACATAGAAGGTGGCTGTTTGTTAGTTGGGACTAGGGAAGGAGAAGAGGGAGCGTGCCAGAGGTTGGCAGAGCCTAGGAAGTTGGAAGAAGAAGATTCAAAGGAATTGGGAGGAGAGGAGATGAGGGCGAGAACATGTGCCAGACCATTTTCTATATATATATAAATATATATTTTTTGTTTGAAAAAAGCAAGAATCGTGTCCATTTTTTGGAAACAAAAGCATGCACCAAAAGCCATTTACTGTTTTTGCTTTTGAGAGAAAGTGAATAAAAACTAAAGACAGAAAACAGAAGCAAATCAAACAGGCCCTGAAAGTTCAAGAGATCGTTTGGTCAACCAAAAAATTCTGAAATTTATTTCTTATTAGGTGGATTTTAACATGTAACAATCCCTAGTCACATTGTTTGAATGCTTATGATTTTGAAATATCTATGCTTGACAGAGTGTGAACTGTGCGTTGTTCAGTTTCTTGTTGCTTAATTGACTGTTTCTGTGATTTAATTAAATTCCACTGGGTCCTCATCCCTTCTTGTTTAATTTTAATTGTTGGGATTTTTAGAATTTGCAAATTGCACTCGGTCATATTTAAGGTAATACGTAATGTGCGATAACATGTGGTATAAGCTGGAGATGAGTATTGCTCAAAATCCTTCATATTTGCTTTGGCTTCTGTTTCAGTTTCTGAAAAAAATTGTGTTTTTTTGCCATGTAGGATACTGAATAAACTGACTCCAGAGAAGTTTGATCTTCTCAAGGGTCAGCTAATTGACTCTGGGATCACAACAGCTGATATTCTGAAGGTTCCTTTTTCTCTTCGACATTTTTCTGGACATACAAGCTATTATAAAAACAGCTACTTTCTTGGTGATTGTAAACGCTAATGCAGTTTCTACTTGCAATACAGGGAGTTATCTCTTTGATCTTTGACAAGGCAGTACTGGAACCAACATTTTGCCCAATGTATGCGCAGCTGTGTTCTGATCTCAACGAAAGGCTCCCTCCATTCCCATCTGATGAACTGGGTGGAAAAGAAATCACATTTAAACGAGTCCTGTTGAATAACTGCCAGGAGGCATTTGAAGGTGCTGATGGACTTAGGGCAGAAGTAAGAGAGATGACTTCTCCCGAGCAAGAGTTGGGGCGAAGAGATCAGGAAAGAATGGTCAAACTCCGCACTCTTGGAAACATCAAACTAATTGGGGAGCTTCTAAAGCAGAAAATGGTGCCGGAAAAGATCTTTCATCACGTTGTTCAGGTTCTAGTTGTTTTCTATGGCTAGCTTCAAACATTTCTCTCCCTCTCTCTCTGCACCAACACATACACAAACCTAATAGAAATACAGTCTTACAATTACTTGTCATGTAAAGCAGGAACTCTTAGGTCCTGATAACAAGACCTGCCCGGAAGAGGAAAATGTAGAGGCTATATGTCAATTCTTAAATACTGTTGGTAAACAGCTTGACGAGTCTCCCAAGTCACAGCGTATTAATGATATGTACTTCAGACGATTGAAAGAACTTTCAGCAAATCCTCAGCTTGCTCCAAGATTAAGGTTCATGATCCGTGATGTTCTTGATCTACGTGCAAATAATTGGGTTCCCCGACGCGAAGAGGTTAATTTTCCTGGCTCATCAGTTAGATTTTTGATGCTGGTTTAAATGCATTATAATTTTGCTCCTAAATTTTACAGGTTAGAGCCAAAACCATAACTGAAATTCATTCTGAAGCTGAAAAAAATCTGGGGTTGCGTCCTGGTGCTACGGCAGGTATTAGAACTGGCCGTGGCATTGTTTCCAGTGGTCAGGGGAGTATCAGCCCCGGGGGCTTCCCCACCAATCGACCTGGCTCTGGGGGAATGATGCCTGGAATGCCAGGGACAAGGCAGATGCCGGGGATGCCTGGAATTGATAATGACAACTGGGAGGTTCCGAGGTCCCGGTCGATGTCAAGAAATGACCCATCTACAATCCATGCCACTGGACGTGTTCCGCCACCGATTATTGGCACGGCATCATCACTATTGAAAAATGTTCGTCTTCAGGGTCATCAGCCTATTGGTGGCCTTACAGGTCGTAGGATTAGTCCTCTATTGCAAGGCAGTGGTCCACTTCCTGTTAACCCTCCTAATTTTGGATATGGTATGGACCCTGCATCTCAAGCCCCTACTCGTATCAGCCCTGCCCCAGCCGCATATATTCCGCCAGCTTCTGAGAGAAAACCGGCTCCTATTGGGTTGAATCCCGAGGAACTTAAGAAGAAGACAATCTCTCTTCTGGAGGAATACTTCGGCGTCCGTATTTTAGAGGAGGCGTTACAATGCGTTAAGGAGTTGAACTCCTCGGCTTACCATCCGGAGCTTGTTGAGGTGGCCATTTCACTAGCTCTGAATAAAAGCCCGCCTTGTGTGGAACCAGTATTTAAGCTCCTCGACTACTTGCTCGCCAAGAATGTCCTTACAGCCACCGACATATGGACCGGATGTCAGCTCTACAGCTCAATGTTGGACGATATAGCCATTGATGTACCCAAAGCTCCTAATAATTTCGGTGAGGTAATCGGACGACTAATTTTGGCTGGCGGATTGGACTTCAAGGTGGTAAAGGAGGTCCTGAAGAAAATGGAGGATGACATGTTCCAGAAAGCAGTACTGGCCGCGGCAACGAGTATCATCGCTTCAAGCCCATCTGGGCAGAAGGTTTTGGAGTCACAGGCATCTGACATTGAGGCCTGCAAGAGCCTATTCTAGGGAACCTGATTTTGGGTAGCTCTGTGAGACTGTGATCTCATGTATGGAACTTGTTTTGGAACGCAATTTTGTTTTTCTTCTCAATTTCTCTTCGATTTTCTTCAGTTGGTTACCAACCATGTTACATGTGATAAAGGTGGAACTTCTGAAGGGAACAGGTTTTTTTTTTTTTTTTCTAATTGACCTGTACACTCTCCAGGGATCATAGCATTCAATATGTTTCTTAGAGGACGGTATATACCAGGGTAGTGCCCTGGGTTTTGAGTGTGGCCAATTAGTTGCTCAAGTAAATGGCCTTTCTTGGGACTGACAGTTTTATACGATTAGCTTTTTTGGTTTTTACATAATTTTCTCTGATTCTACCATTCTATGGAGTAATTAGTTTTTTGTTAGTAGATATCTAATTATATAGGCTAGAAGTTTCACACTGAACCTCTTTGTTTTACGTTATTTTTATAGAAATTCTGTGGTTTAAATTTTATCAAGTCAAGTTACTAAAAATATTGTACAAAATTATGATAAATTTTATGGAACTTTTTATTTAATATTAGAGATGTTAAGAATGATATCGTTTTTGATAAATGGCGTGAAACCGTGACCTAGATAGATGGGCAGTTTGAAAAAAATAAAAATAAAAACCAAGTTATATTGACTTTAAATGTTAAATTTAATTACAAAAATTCTGTAAAAATAATCGCAGGGGATTTGAGTGGAATTCACCCATTGAACTTTGCCTTTTGGTTTGTTTGTGGGCTCCTTAAGCCTTAGGGCTATTTAGTTAAAAAGTTATTTTGTTTTTTGTTTTTATGTTTTTCACAGCAGAAGTTATAAAATTTTGTTTTTTATAATAAAAAATAACTTTTACAATCATACAAAAGCGTATTATATTATTAGTCTATTAACATAAAAAGTATAAAAAATATATTTATCTACTGAATATATATGTATATATTTTTTTATTTTTATATATTTTTTTGAGTGACGTATTAAATTGACTCTTTCACTGTCAAAACTTACTAAGTTTTCAAACTCATGATAAAGTTGGTTCTTTTACTCTCAAAATAATCAAATGAATTATTATACTTTTAAATTTAGTAACAAAGATAGATGAAATATAAAAATAATAATTTCTCTAATTTAAATTAGAACCAAACTCGAACCTTAATTAATTTTTTTTATAACAATTTTGACTCAAAAGTTATATTTACATGATCATTTGCAATTGAAGAAGTCTACCCCACCGAATTAAATGCAAGAACCCTAGTAACATAGTATGTATAATGCTATTACAGCTTTAATTTTGAGAGTTAAGATTTAATTTAGGATAAATTTAACTCAATTCACATAATTTAAGTGTTTGTTAAATGATGTTTAAATGACATTTGTTTAAGAGAGAGAACATCTCCTCGATGGGATGTTCAAATTTTGGACTAAGAAACTAGATTGGATCAAATAAAAAAATCTTATTTGATCCTAAATTAAATAAGTCCAGTTTGGTCTTTAATCTAAAAAATTTAAAAAATCAACCCTCAGTCTAGTTCTAATTTTAAACTGAAGACTAAATAAATTACTATTTATATTAAATAAATATAGTATTTAGCAGTATTTATATAGTAACTATTAAATTTACAGTAATATTTACTATTATAATTTTATATATATAACAGTGTGTACATATAAATTTAATAGGAGTGGATTGGACTGTCCCGGTCCAGTGTTGCCCCCTTATATAATTTGATCTATGAGCTAAAATTTTTATTAAAATTTTAATTTCGGTCCGATCCGGTCCTATTGAATCATTAAACACCCCCTACTCTAGGAGAATTTATTTAGTTATTTTTAAAATAGAAGATAATTTAGCCCACAAACAAGGATTAATTTGACATTTCAAATATTTTTTTTCCCCAAAGGCATCGTATAAATTAGTTTAAACAGAGCTCAAAATTCCCGCGTGGCTGAGAGCGAGCGAGAAGGAATCGGACGATGTCGTCGGAGGAACAGCGAGCCAAGACCGATCCAAATACATCTATGAAGCTCGCCATAGCAATGGCGCTTCTTCGATCAAAGCTAATCCGTGAGCAACCTCCTCCTCCTCCTCCTGCTCCTCCTGATCATCCACCGCCATCATCTTCAACTTCCGATTCCAACGCTCTGAAATGGAGGCGCAAGGTCCGCCTCACTCTTCTATCTCTTTCTTCTTGATCTGTTGTCAGAAAAAAGTAATACATAAAGAAATGTGGAATCGGAATCTGCAATTTTAGGCAAAGGAGCGAAAACAAGAGCTTCTGAGGCTCAAAGAAGACCTCCGCCAAGCTGAAGGTCTCTCTCTCTCTCTCTCTCTCTCTCGATATATATATATGTATATATGTCTTTGGCCTACGGCGGAGTTGATTGCTTAGAATTTCTATTTTTGGTTTTCTGGCTTCAGACGGTGCTCTGTGCGATTTGTTCCCCCAAAATGCGTCTTGCAAGTGCTATTTCTTCGATCATTTGGGGAAACTGACTTTTAATCGGGCTGGAAACAGTTATGATCAGAGGTTCAATGACGTTTTGCGTCGTAGATTTCTCAGACAAGGTCAGGTTAGGTCCAGTATTCATTATCATTATCCTCCACGTAAAGTATCAAGGTTCTTAGTTCAAACTGATGCTTTTGATTTTGCAGTGCGGCTTAACGAGAGAAGACGAGGGAGAAAAGATAGCTTAAAACAGACAAATCATTTTTCTGGTATATATAAGCTGCTATGGTCTGCTGATAAACCGAGTTATATTGACACTGAAATTTGATTTATCCTGACCATGGTAAAATTGAATGGTATATCGAAGTTTATAAGGCTTATACACTTGGGAATTACACATTAACCGGGTCTACTCTTTAATTTCAGTGATTTGTGCACTTGTATAAAAGTACTTCATACAAATCTGATTTCTATTGTATCTTCGCGTCTTAATGGCAGAAGCTAGCAGTGAGGATGAAACGGAGGAGCTCAGGGCCTCGGTTGATTTTCTTGTGGAGCTGTGTGAAACTCTTTCTCCTGTGAAAGTGTGTTACTCGGTGCATTTATTTGCATTCCTTTGATCATGACATCCTTTATATGATTATTATCCTATATATGACTAGATGAGTTTAATCTTCTTTCAGAATAGATGATTTTAATATTGTTTTGCAGATTGAGAAGACTAATTTTGTCAACTGGTCGCATCAAGCTGTGGACTTCATTCTAGGTATCAGTGAACTCTTCTTAATGTGAATTCAAATTCTTTCATTTGTCTGTTGCTATATACTAAATGAGTAATTGGGATCCAGTGGTACCGAGATATGGTTGCAGAAATCCATCTATAGGTATACATCTAGCAAATCATTGGCTGCATAACTTCCTTTTTGCACTCATTGCATTGGGAGAGTGAGCATGTTTCAACAAAACTAGGGAAAATTCATATTTACATGTCTCAATTGGATCTTGGGAGAGCTGGGTTTGACAAAAATAATGTACAACTTCGCCACAGAATAATGGTCATGGTCACATCAGTATCAAATTGCTCTTGATTATTTCTTAATCAGAATGACAAGCTGCACTTGTATAGGACTGGAATTCTTCTTATTCCAGTACTACTCTGCTTAGACATTAAACTAATTAGGTCAAAGAGAGTACAGAGAAGCTAGAGATATAACTTAGCATTCAATTGAAAAACCTGGTGATTTTGAGTCTCTGCGAGTATGTTGATGAATCAATATTTGTTGACAAAGTGTTTGGGAGCTTTACAGAGATTTAGAGACAGCACGTTAAGGAGTCTAATGAGGAAGGGTTTTAAGTTGTGCCTTGAACTGTTCATATATTATAATGCGTGATTGGGTTTGGAACTGGAGTTGGTCTTGGGGTTTTCTAGTAAGGATTTCCCACATAAAAATTGTCTCTTTATCCTTTAATTAATTATTATTTACATGCAACAGTGATGATGCATGTCAACTGAGTGTCATTAGGATAGCTCAACAGATAAACCTAATTATTATTGGAAATTAATTTCGGAATTCTTTTTCATATTTAAGTTTCCTTTATCTTATGCAGTGCTGCAACTACAGCTCAGTGTATGGCCCCGATATTCTACTAAAGATGTATTTTCTCTTCGTGTTACATGTTATTGCCTTTAAGACCTTTGTATCTGTTTGTTCCTTCTCTTAATGTTTGAAGCTGCACTAAAGAATATATTGTCGAAGAGAAAGGACATAGAATTTCTTGAAGGAATTGTCAGCAGGTTAATTGTGCGTCTGGTAAGAAGAATGTGCACTGCCTCGCAAGGAGAAGGTGAGCATATGAATCTGTTTATTATCCAGGCTAACCTATTTTAGCTCCGTATTTCTAGCCATTCATTCCATGATGAATTGTTTTGTTATTCTTCTATGCGTAATTTCTATGAGTGGTGGTCAACGAAATTTCATGCTTGCATGGTCTGCATGATTTGAATAGGCTAACCAAAATTTTTTGGTGAATGGTGTTGTTACTTAAATTGAGGACAAGTCTTTGTAGCAAAAGCAAGGTTGGGCTTTTGTAACTGGAAAGTCATGGGTTTGAATTTTGAAAATAACCTCTTTGAATCAATGGTAAGGCTGCTTATAAAACCAACCCTCCTTTGACCGTTCACAAAGTGGGGAACCTCATCTAGTGAGGAAGCCTCTTGGTGTTGTTACCCTTTTTTTTATAATTCTTGTTATTTGCTAGCTAAGTGACATGGGGAAGGGTTGTTATCCAAATTATTATAATATCATTCAGAGCCAAATCTTATCATTTTACCTTTTACTTCAATGCCAGATTGAGTTTTCAATATGTATAATAAGGAATGTTAATAATATTTTTGTCATGGTTTAAAGAAAATAAAAAACTGATTGAGGATATAATGGCGGAGCCAAAGAGTTCAAGTTCCTTCTTCTCAGAGAAGTGTGTGAAATCTTTGGAGTAGACAATATAAATGAGTCTACAATCAACTATGATTGATTGAAATGAAACTAATTAAGTGCACTGAAAATTGAGGCCTAATGTTTGAAGACAAACCAAGTTCATAAGATTAAGGTTCTTACTCCTTTAATTAACTACTAGATGGAATAACCAGGGTAATGATAAGGTTGTTACTTGTGACTAGTAGCTCATGAGTTTGGTTTTGAAAACAGTTTTTTCACAAAATAAAAATAAACCTGCATAATAAATGACTCTCCCCCAACCTCACGGAGCAGGGTGGCTCATGCATTAAAGATACCTTTATCATATATGCATACCAATTGCTACTCCTTTGAGAATGCTAATTAATGAAGAATCCAGATGCCAACGTCATTAGAAAATGTCAAAAGCCATTAAAACTTAAACATTAAATTTTCCATTTCTGTTCTCTTCACTCTTAAATTGTTAAAATAAAGAAAAAAATAAAAGATAAAGAAGAGAGAGAACATATTTTGCGTTTTCCTCCCAGTCTGTATTTTCTTTATATTCTATCTTTATACCATGTCTATCTCAATACAATTGTGGAAAAAAGGAAAGCACTTAAAGAAGCTCTGCAGACCACAGGTGGGGCTTAAGTCTGTGTAAAAACTTCTTGGCACATGTTTGTGCTCTATTATTCTAGAGCGCCCCCAAGAGAAAAAGCAAAGGAAGAAAGATCATGGTTTACTAGGAGTGCTGATGATACTGCCAAATAGTTTTGTGTTTGAACCCAAGTTGAGCCTTATGATAAGAGCATAGCCATAAAAACAGACAGAGGACATGCAATACAATACATGAAAATAAATCAAATTTATTAAGTATTACATGCGTAACACTAGGCTAATTGCTAGGAAAAGAAGAATAACACGTTTGACCTCATAAGGCAGGCCCGTATGAAAAATGTTCCCCAACAATGGGCTCGGCAGCCTGTGAATCACTCGTATGCCAGTTACAAATGGTTTCAGGTTTACGGTCCAGCTAGAGAGCTGTATGCTTGGACTTGAGAATTGGATTCATCTCAATACAAAACTGCAAAAAGGTTTTTAAATGTTAAAAGGCTTTAGTAACTGGAAGAATGAGAATGTTTCTTAGGCAGGGACTGTAGCTACTTAGTAGAAATCCCACATAGGATTTTACTGCATTTATATAAATCAAAAATAAAAACTAAAAGCTTATCAAGGTCAGATTCCATCTGTGGCAAAAGTTTTAAAACAATAAATTTGAAAGCATTTTTCTTGTTTATGAGCAGTTCTTGGGATCAATCTGAAATCTCGAAGTTTATTATTGTTCACATATGCTGTCATTGCAATCTTGCTGTCATCTCTAATAACATTTGCTAATAATAGCTCAAAGTTTAATTGTTTACATATTTTACTTTCAGTTCTTAAATTAGACAGCCCCTAATTTTATTCTTCAGTATATTTCAATTAAATGCGGATTGATTCTGAACATTATGTTTCAGAGCTACATCACTTTGACCCTGATGCCCAGTTGTATATTCAGCACTTGCTTCGCAAGCTTGGAAGTGAGCCATATGTTGGGCAGCGTGTGATACTTTCTGTTTCTCAAAGAATCATTGTTTTGGCAGAAAGTTTACTCTTCATGGATCTATTTGATGATGCTTTTCCTAGTGTTCACGACAGCATATACATACTGTGAGCATTGTACTTCCAACTTTATACTGTTCAAGATGCATCACTTTATTCTTATTCGTAACTTATCAGGTTGGTTGCCATACACCATTTGTTATGCTTCTTGTAGCATGCATGTTAGATGTTAATTTGTTAGTTTCCTATATTTGTTGTTAAGTGAACATTTTTCTCATCGACAAGATGATTGGGCTCAGTATTATCTTGCATCTAGCAGGCTGGTGCTTATTCCCTTTCGCAACACAATACTACATTGCAGCCTATACGAAAGTTTTAGGCATACTACATGGTATTAAGCAGTGTTATTAAAGGCGCGCCTTGATACTAGGCGCAAGCTTGACGCCTAGCAACAAATCAGGCAGGCGAGATCTGTCCAAGCGCACCTAGGCCCTCAGGCGCAGCCTTAGGCTTAGGCGTGCCAAGGCTGCGCCTGGTTTATTTTAGTTTAATTTTAGTATTAGTTTTCATATTTTAATAAAATATTAAATTGGAATTGATTTCTTGCTATATTTTAATCAAATCTAATCCTAATTCAAATTATACTTAAATAAACCAGCTGCCATTCTTGGTTCTAACCTCCCATTTTCTCAGTTCTAGCATGTATACATTACAACATATTTATATTTCTTTAGTTTAAGTAAATGTCCATTTACTTTAATACATAAATGTAAATGAGAAAGTACTCCCCATTTAGATTCAATAAAAATATTTAAAAAATCAAAATCCATAACAATAAGAAAATATAATTTTGGTTTTAGTACAAACTCGAGATTTAGCGATTTTACCATCCCTAAAATACATACCTATTATTTCTTGAAAAATTCATTAAAAATCATTTTAACAACAATGAATATTAGCTATTAAAATATCGGGAGATAGTTTTTTAAAATAAAAATATTTTCTTATATGCCTTCTTATAATGCGTTAATCTTCCAGACTTAGAAAAATAACATTTTTTAAAATGAAAACATTTTCTTGATTGTGGACTTGTAGTGTTTATTGATTGTGGACTTGTAGTGTTTATTGATTGTGGACTTGTATTGTTTTTGTGTTTGTTTAGAACTTTACATGATGATTGGTACTTGTTTGAGTTTGAGTATTATCTATTTGTTTTTCTTAAGATGGTCTTTAGAGTGGTATTGTTGTTGACATGTTGTGAATCTTGCAAGAATCAAAAATTTAAAATGTCATCCAACACTATTGATCCTAATCCTGATAGTAGCTCTGCTGGTAGAAAAAAAGATCCAGCATGGAAATATCATAGTTAGCATATGTTGAATTTTATATTTTTTTTACAACATGCTTGTTAAAATATTATTAGAAGTTATGATTTATTTTATACATTTTTCTTCAACTAAGACATATATTTTTATTTATTTTTTTTTTTTATTAACTTGCGCCTAGTTCCACCAGGCTCGTTCCTCGCCTTGTGCCTCAGGCTCCAAGACCCTTCTGTGCCTTAGTGCGCCTTGGGCCTTTAATAGCACTAGTTTTAAGAGTTCAAAAGTTAATGTTAGCTAGGACTTCTAGGTAAAGATCCATAGCGTTCCAATGGTATTAGAGCTGACAGAAGATAACTATCATGTGAGTGTAGACGAAGAAAGTGAAAGGAATGCACTGGCGCTTAGTGTATCAAGCAAGGGAGACACTAAGAGTGCATTCTCTTTGCTGTTTTCAGATCATTTTCAGTTTTCAATTTTTTAAAACAGTAAAAACGCGTTTACTTTACTATTTTCAAAAATGCATTTTTGAAAATAAGAAAAAATTTTATAAAGAAAACTTAAAATAACAAAAAGTACAGCTAAAACAACCAAAACACAAAAAAGAGGGGGCAATTTATTTATTTATTCGTATTTTATTCTTGTAACGGATAAAAATATTGTAAGATTCACCAACTTTAAAATATATATATTTCTTAATAATATATTAGTATTAAATAGTTTTAATTTACTAAATAATTAAATTTATTGAATAAAATGTCATTAAAAAATTATTTTCAAAATTCCAAACAGAATGCGTTTCGGTTTTCTGAAAACAAACTACTGAAACAAAAAATTGAAAATGAATTCAAAACTCAAAATTGAAAATTGAAACTCAAAAAGAACAAAGCTTAAGGTTTTCAAAACTTTTTCAAAAACACACATGCAGTGGAAAGGATACTAAATAACCCTTGCAAGACTAGGTATACATGCATCAAAATGAAATATCGAAGTAACTTTTACCTCATTCCGTTGAGATGTTGCCACTAGTTACTTTTGTGATGCACCTAGGCCCGAACTCCTTCGGTCACAAACAGCTTTGCCAAGTCGATTTCTCTGGTACTTGCCTCCTTGGATGACCAAGCCATGCTCACAAATATAGGGGACCAAGTCAGTCCACACCTAGGCTACATCAGGACCCTTCGTCTCACCCATGTGCTAGACAAGTAAGAACGAAGGTGACTCCGAGCTGACCAAGGTTCTCCTCGGATGACCCGATCATCTCACGACCTTTGGACAAACAGAAAACATGGAGCAAGAGAGAGGAGAGCGATCGAGCAGATGAAGAAGAAGATGAACAGTGGATGAGCTTGCCTCTGCTTATTTTTCCTCAATGAAATGGACGAACGAGATGGGAGAGTGAGTGGCGTATCTCATACGCTGCTTCTCTTCCCCTTTTTCTTTTCTTCTTTTAATTTCTTCCCTTTCCCTCTTTTTAGATTTGCGTCTCCAAGACGCAATCATGGCCTCAATAAAGCATTAATGCTCTATTGACAGAAACAACGAAAAAAAAGCATGCGGGATCTAATCCCATTGAACAAAATTGTCGATCGTTCAAGACGAAGTGTCGACAATTCCAAAACTGTCGATCGATCCAAGAATTGTCGACCGTTTTGTGCTCTTGTCTCAAAGTTTCACCAAATTGCATTCAGGCCCACCATTAAGTCTTAATGGCCCTTCCACTAACTCTTAATGGAACCAAGGCCTTTGTTAACTCTTAACGATCTCCCTTTGTTAACTCTCAATAGATTGTTGATCCATTAGTTAACTCTTAACAACACATCCATCATCATCATCATTAACTTTTAATGATGATTGAGAACACACAACAACAAGGAATCACTAATCCAATGCATTACCTTGTATGTGTGTGACCTTCTAGATTCACCACCATGTAGCAATCAAGACACGCTAAACTCTTTTTTCTGTCGATCGAACACTTTGATCTACTATGAGAAACTCTCCATTTCATCATAGCACCTTGAAAGGTCCTGAGTGACCTCTAGCATAATATCAAGATGATCTTAATGGCAATGAAGTTAATATTTCAATGAACCTATTAGGACTCTCGATTATCGTGCACTATAATCATTCCACTAACTAACATCCCAATCGAGTGAGAGTTATGGACTAATTAAACTCACAAGGCTCGGTAACTATGCTAAAATTACAGTACAGTGTGGTCGAGATGACACATTGGAACTCCTTCTCGCATCGAAATTCCTTCCAACATCAGAAACTCTTTTCAATCATGCACACCTTGGTCAAGGGTTTTCCAACCACAACCAACTACGACCGCATAGGATGTTCACCCCCATTACTAGAGGTTAATGGATCTCATTCCCGAGCATATACCTCCATACACCACTGCACAGAGACCATTCCCATCTCTCACACTGGATGGTTCCGCTCAATTGCAAATCTCCGAAATCGGTGCACAAAACAAGTCTGTCACGTTTGGTATGAGGATCAAATACAATCAAAAACCAATAACAGATCATTAATCCTCTCAATCATGTGATCTGTCGCAAGCGTCACATTTAGTAGATGTTCAACTGACGTCCACCCACATGTCTACTAGCTACATCTCATGCAGTATGCCATGTAACTCACCATCATTTTTCATTAATATCTCATACTAATCAAAGGTAGTAGCCCATGTGCTAGTCCATAATCGATTCATCATAGTCCCCATCTGATAAATCTAAGGACTAAGAATATCTTTAAAAAATCCTGTGTTATACATCCTTGTCACATATTTTTAACAACTTAAGAATATGACCATCAAAAAATATAGGGACTCATTCATACACATTTAGATAGCAATGAATGAAAATGATCATTTTATTAATTGTAAGAATATAATACATGTATCCCTATTACATACTAGATGTCATCAAAATTCAACATTAGGGCATACATCACTAACAGAGAGATCATTTGGAACTTAACATGGGTTAGAATTGTGGTGAGATGAGATTTATGGAGTAACAAAGATGCCAGGGTCTAAAAGGAGGAGTGTCACAATCCAATCCCACATTAATAATCTATCAAGGAGATCTTGTTATTTTGCTTGATAATAACACTTTTAGGTGAGGGCCTACCATAATATTTCCACATGCAAGATCTCTTTCTATCTCTCTATGTGAAGGCTTGCAAGAGACTTAGGTCCGATCTAGATTTTTAGCTTATGTTTGGGAGAGAGTGCGGGTAAAGAATGAAAAGATACATGATGGAACAGGAAGGGTAAAGGAAGTAACATAAAGTTTGTTATTATTTTATCGTTTGGGAAGAATAAAATGTAAATGAGTGTAATATAACTTTATTTTGTTTAGATGGAGAATGGAAGGGACATAACAATAAAAGAAGAAAATAAAATTACAATTATATCCATTTACTTTCAAAATAAATAACTAGCAGAAAATAACAAGAATAATAAAAATAATAATATATTTATAAATTGGGGTGTAAGTAAAATATGAGTATAAAAAAAGACAAAAAGATATTATGTTCCTTCCCCCTTCCATTATAAAACTCTTGTCAAAATAAGGAAAATATTCTCCCTTCCCATCTTATCTCTTCTCCTCTGTACCCATCCAAAAATAGCATTAATGAACTTCTCTGGCACCAAACGGTTATGTTTACTAATCACAAACTAAGCATTATCATATTGCCATCATGTGATGCACTTGGTGTCCTTCAGATTATTAGTATCAATCCCTTTTGAGCACTTTGAATTCCCTTTTCTATCTATTCTCTTCATATCTCTGTGAATATACTTGCTCCATTGTTCACGCAATAAATGTTCCCATTGTTGCAGGTTAAACTGTGTCTTAACATTTCTATTCATCTTTAATACTCTACATCTCCATATTCTATTTCAGCCTTATATGATGCATATAATGTGGTTTGCCTCTTTCTAGTAGCCATGGAACTTAACTACAGGCTGATTATTGTTCCTATTGACATCAGTCTTTTGCAAATCCTTCTAATTAACAACAGATGAAGCTCGTGGTTCTTGTATCAGACTTCGATAAAGTTCTATTAAATGCCATACTCCACATTTCAATTTGAAATCAAATAAGAAATCATAGGGTATATGCATACACACACATATATACGTGCAAATGTTTCTGAAATTGATGATTTGAGGATAGCTTCATCACATTTGTTAATGTGGATGACAGGATCCAGCTTATTGAATTTCTGGTATCGGACCACTTACTCACCTGGTCAAGCAGTAAAGATTTCGACATGAGTAAGCACACACATGATCATACCAACCTTCTAAGATTTTCCTTTCTTGAACTTGCTTAATTCTTATTTATCGCATCTGATGATCATAACTCCAAAAGGCTTAACAAGAGAAGTGTTCTTAATATTCTAGAAGGGAAAGAGCCTGGAGTTCCTGGTATACATGCAAATGGCTAGAAAAATGACTTCTGATGATGAATCCGCAGGGCTATTTGAAGACTGGGTAGCATCGATTCTTCATGCAAGGAAAGCATTAGAACTCTTGGAAAATAGGAACGGGCTTTACGTGCTGTACATGGATCGAATGATGGGAGGTGTTGCCAAACAAGTAGGTCAGGTTTCATCTCTTCAGAATCATCTGAACCCTGATATTTTAGCAAACCTATTACATTGACTGCACCTTAATCTGCATTTCACCAAATAGCACACTGAGGGGCACTTCCTAGGAACTCACTTCCCGTGTATAGTGAGTACTAACTGAGATATCATATTTGGGCAACTTGATTCATTCAGAGGCCTTTTCATTTCATTCATCATCAACGTGGTCGATCATTTTAATAACAGCACAAGAATGCTAGTAATTAAGCTGGTTAGTGGACTCATGCATTTTAGAAACAAATATGAAACATTATGTAATAGTTTGTTTAGATTAGTTATTCTATCTATTTGAAAAGTACCAAAAAAAAAAAAGACCGGTGGCGGCAAATGGAAATACAGCTGTTTAGCGTTAAGCACTGTGAAGCACGTGAATAAAAATTTGCAAGCGTGGCATTTAGATTAGATTAGATTAGATAAAGATCTTAACGAGGAAAATTAGGCATTATTCCTTTATATCTCATCGTTCAAAGCAACCACAAGGCTGGCTGCGTAGCAAATCCAATCACAAAGTAAAACTTTTATTGCTTCTTTCCTTCAACAGAGTCTCCCTTTCATCCTTTTGACTTTCTCTCACTCACTAGTGGCAGATTCCTCTCTTTCGGTGCCAAAGATGCCCATTGTCTTGCACGCAAAATGATATGAATTTTTCTTTCTCCTTTTTCCCGAGAAACAAGCAAATTAGGAGTCTGGAATGGGTATAGAATATCCCTTCATCAGAAAATTGATTGCCTCGTGAAGAATTAAATTATCTGTTGTAGCTGCCTACTTGAATCCTTCTGATTTTACAGTTTCGGACTAGCAATTTGGGGATAGGATTAATTAAGAAAGCCGCGCTTTGGCATGTAATGGGTGATGTGCTCAAAATTTTCTTTTGAATAAAAATTCTCAAATAATTTTCAACATTTTTTTCCTCGGTCTCGTTTGGGACCTCACATAAATGTGGACTTCATTTTTCTTACAAATAACTATAAAAATATTCTTTTAATGATATTTTAAACCAAAAATTACATAAGAAATTTATTTCCTATAATCTTACAAGATAAATGATATCTTCACTCATATTTTAAACAATCTTCAACACATTATATACAAATTTACTCACATATCCCCATCTAATTAAGAGAGACAAAACATCCAGAAAATATAGATACATGACTCCTCAATTTGTGGGATCCCATAAAGTAAAGATGTTTTGTCTCAATTTCCTACACTCCCCCTCAAACTGGAGAATAGATGTCAATTATTTCCAGATTACAAATATAGATATTGAAACTTGATTTCTGAAGTACTTTGATTAGAGCATTAGCTTTTTAGGACTTGGTAGGAATGTAAAACAAGGCGATAGTCCCATTCTTAATCTCTGACTTGATGAAGTCTCTCTCAATCCTCACATATTTCATTCGATTATGTTGAACTAGGTTATGAACTACACTAATAGCTAATTTGCTGTCACTAAACAACTTCATAGAACCTGTTACTGGCATGTTTAAGTCTGTCATCAACTTCTGTATCCAAATGAGTTCACATGTTCTTTAAGCTATGGCTCTATACTCTACTTCTACACTATTTCGAGTAATTGATTTTTACTTCTCCATGTTACTAGATTATCCCAAACTTTTGTGCAATACCCGGTTGTTGACTTTGCTATCATTAACATCCCATGCCCAGTCTACATTTGAAAAACCAACAATATCCCTGACTCCAGTCTTTTTAAACAATAACCTTTTGCTAGGACTTCCCTTTAAATACCTCAGTATCTGGTTTGTTACCTCTATGTGCCTTTTTGTGGGAGCATACATGAACTGGCTTACCACGTTCACACTAAAGACAATATTTGGTCTTGTGAGTGATAGGTAGATGAGTTATCCTACCAAATGTTGATAGCTCTATTTATTCACTAGAAGATCACTATGTGACACCTTGTGTTTCCAATTATGCTCTAGGGGCATACTAGAAGGTTTACACCCTAGTTTTCATGTCTCTTTAAGTAAGTCAAGTGTGTACTTTCTTTGTGAAATGAAGATCCCTTTATGATTTCTTTCAACCTCCATTCCAAGAAAATATTTAAGTTCTTCAAGATCTTTTACCATGAATTCAACTTGAAGTCTCTTTTATATAGGAGTGTTCAAAAAAACCGCTAGATCACGGTTTTCGACTGAATGAACCAGATTGAATTGGTTGGTTTTTTTGAATTGGCGGTCCAGTTTGGTTTGGAAAACTGCCAAACCGTGCGATTCACTATTTGTCAAACCGGCGGTTCAGTTCCCGCATAGATGATATATAATTTAAAATATATATATATATAATTTATATATTATAAATATAAAGGGGCGGGCAAATGTCGCACCCTCTTTCTCTAGCCTTCCCCCCAACCAAACCCTAAGCCATTTGTACCCACACATGCTCGTCGCACCATTTTTCTCTTCCCTTTCCCTCAAACGATCACAGATCGGCGCCAACCCATCGGCAACCCCTATGCTGTCGTAGGCTCGCAACAGTCAACACCTCTCTTCTCCGACGCCTGTCACCCTATTTTCTTCCTCCTATTCTAATCGTTGATCGTTGGTCGTTAGTATGCTCTCTCTCTCATGTTTTGAAACCGCGAAAACCAAATCGCAAAATGCAGTGCGGTTTGATTTGATTTTTTGCACCAAATCAAATCGCTCGAGCTTGCAATTCAGCGCATTAAATTGGCTCAAAACCGACCAGATCGAACCACAAATCACATAATTACTCCTAAAGCTAAATCACATAATTATTCTTATCCATCCCATCATTCCTCGTATCCATTCCAGAATTTACAATCATTTTCTTAAAAGAGAATAATTATACACATCAAATGAGGAAGCTAGGATCAAACCTGATATCTTAACATTAATCGAAATTTAGTTCTTACATCATCGTTCCTCAACATAACTTAATACAAAACATAAGTTCTCAACTAACATTAACCTTAAATAAGGTTATATATCCTCATTCTTTCTAAACATTCAGAATTTAAAGTAGCAGAACTTAAATACATGGATTACATTACATATATTTTATTCATCATTCAATTCATCATGCACTTTGTTAAGTGTCATTTCATGCATCATTTATCCTCGTATCTGCTACGATCTCTATCTGGAACGTTTGAATATTCCAGAGACAAAGCCCAAGTTAGATGATGAATCATCTAAGTAAGGGTACAGTAAACATATTTTGTGCATGAATGCAAAATGTAAAATGTCATTTCCATATCATTTCAGTTTGAGTCGACCGCACCCAATTACTGCTCTCCATTTTTACAGCCTCCTTACCAGACCGAGGTGTATGGGTGCACCATTGACAAAACAGCAATACTAGTTCATATCTCAAACCCTTGTGTGATATATGATCAATAATATCATCGTGAACATATGCACATTTCATCAATACATGCAAATGCAATCTACATGATATATTCATATCAAGACATGACAACATGATAAAATCGTTTACTTAAAATCGGGTTTTGGGTTGAATCGCTTACAAACTAAGCATTTTTCATAAAATTAAATCTAGTTGGGAAGTACCACTTACCTTCTCAAGCTTATCGGGCTACCTCGATATTTGTGATTTACCTCAAAATACGTGTATTACCTTGATTTGTGTACCAACCTCAAAATTTGCATAAGTCACTTCAACTTTAAGACTCAAAGCATCATAATCACCATATTTGATTAAATAAATATTAAAACTTATTTTTTCACAATTTCTTACATTTTCTTTATTTTTCTCTCTATTTCTTCTTATTTTTCCTCAATAAATCCAAACTAAATATTTCTTAAATATTTTTTCAAATATTTCACTATAACAATTCATAAAATAATATTCATGAATTTATGAAATTTTACTTACCTTGACTTAGCCTATCAGGTTTTCTCGATATGTGTGTCATATTCCTGAAACACGTGCCCGAATCGTTTTCTCATCCAAAATCTTTGGAATATTAATAAATATTAATTTCCTAATTTTTTCGTGATTTTTTTCTATTTTTTCCTTTTTCTCTTCTTCCTCTCTTCTTCTTCTTCTTGTCGCGTCTTTGCTTCTTCTTCTTTTTCACGACCTGCGCATGGCAAGTCGTTGCACCTTGCGCGGTCAGCCACCGCAAGCCTGCCACCGTCGTCACACCACCTCCACCACGCACTGCCGCACTGCACCACACCCGCCGCCGTCAGCCATGGTAGCCCCTCGCGTCCAGCTGTTGAGCCCGCGGCCATGGCTGCGGCTTCACTGGTTCTGGCCACCACCGGCTTCACCAGCCGCCCGCACCATACCCTCGCGCCTTCTCGAGCCACCAGATTGCTGCCTCAACCGATCTCCATGGCATCTAGCCGCCCAGCTCGTTGTCGTTTCACTTGGCTCGTTGGAAGCTTATGGCTATGGCTGCCGTGAGCTGTTGCAGCCAGCTTTGGCCAACTCCGGCCCAAGCTCTCTTTTCCTCAATCTCATGAGCTCTCTCTGCCTCTCTCTTGGCCATTTGATTTCAAGAGAGAAGTCACTGCTTGCTCTCTTCTTCACTTCCATTTGCTTCCATTTCCTTCCCATTTTATAGCTATTTCCATTGCCTCACGCTTGCCTTGCCCATACCTTCTTTGCGTGAAACACACTCCAATTGCAGCCATTACATTTGCAGAGCATGGAGTTACAGGGGATGGCGTGGAGTTTGCAGAGGCGTTGCCTCGTATACGCGTACATATATATAACTATATATTACATTTTAAATTAAGAAAAATTACACATTAAACCCCAAATTTCATCCCTATTACACTTGTGCAATTCCTTAATTACAACTATGCCCTTAAATCTCAAATTAATTTGCATTACAATATCGAAAACGCAAAATTAATAACTTCAAAGATTACTCAATTATGACGATTTTGCCCCAGTGTCCTCACCAGGCTATCGTTTCATCCCGAAACCACTGAAGGGTTGATCATTACGAAAAATCGAAGCCCTCTCAGCCTTCTGTTGACTTCCTGAAAGTCTCTTACAATAATTCGATTTTGCAGCCTAAATAGCAGTTGCATTTTAGTTATACCAAAAACTGTTCCCGATTCGATTTCTTTCGATACTGTAAATTTTATCTCGAAACGCTCGTCGAGACCATATCATTTTCCTTAAACAATTTCACTCCGAGGCATTCCCTGTAGTCGATTCGGTACTTATAACTATTATCAAGCCAATTTTTCGATATTCTAAACTTGTTTAAATTACGTGGCAATCTCACAAAAATATGGGTTCTTACAGTGAGTCTTTATACAATAATAAGGAAACGATACCTATAAGTGTTGCAGAGCTAGTAGAAGTTGATGGAACAATTCTAGAGGCATCTGTCACTGATCAGGAAGTTAATAATTTTTGAAGAATTTTCATATGTTCTGTAGTGAATGGTTGAGAGGCCGCACCAATTGTAATCTCTACTATATAAACATTCTTTTCCCTTTGGTTTTGTGGCTTCCAATCTGGGGGCTTGCCATGAATATCTCAACACATGTCTTTGGTATGATTGGACTTTTTACAATGCTCACATCACATTTGCTTGTCCTTTCCAAGAGTTCATTTTTTATTGTACCCTTCATTTCGTTTAGTTGCTAAGGCAAATCCCTGGACTACTATTTCAATCGATGAGCTTTGTACTAGAAAGGACATCACTTTTCTTCTTATTTCTTCTCGCCAAACTTCAGCAAACACTTCTTTCAGGTTGGGTAAAGGTTTCATGCCAAGTATATGTCTTCGAACGTCATCAAATTCTAGATTCAGCCTTTGCAAGAAATCAAACATTCGATCTTTTTCTACCATCTTATTATATACAACTCCATCATCAGTACACTTTCATTCAATATTGTGAAACATATCGATTTGTTGCCACAGTTCTGAGAGTGTATTAAAATACTCGGTGACAGATAATGTACCTTGTTGAGTGTTTCAAATCTTAGAGCAAACCTCAAAATTTTGTGATATATCCTTAATGTCTGAGTACATTTCTTATACTATATCACACATTTCTTTTATTGTTTGGTAGAACAAGTACATACGCCCAATCTTTTGCTCCATCCAATTTATCAACCACGCCATCACAATTGAGTTTTCTGCTTCCCATACACTATGGGTGACAGAATCTGATGGAGGTGTTGCTATTGCTCCTATCAAATAACTCATTTTTCCTCATCCTTTGATCACAAGAAATACTAACTAATAGCACTCTCTAAAATTGCTCCCATTCAATTTATGAGAGGTGATTTGTATTGCGGGATTTTTAGAATGATCGAGAATAAAGGATAATTGGGAGATGGAGATAGTCGAGATATTGGTCGATTCTGTTATATATGTTCTGGAGTTGGACATTTTTTGGTAATAGTGCCTGCTAACATGAAATCAGATGGATGCTACACATTAGATCTGAGATTGTGAAATTAGATTTGAGATCGATGTCTAATAGGCTACAATGAAATGATGGAGAAGAGGACTAAAATAGGAAGAGTATGGAGCAGCGGCAGAAGTTCACTGGTGGAATCAACGAAGTTGGACGACGACAAATGGTGGCCGTCAACAGTGGTCGAAACCACTAGGATTGGAATGGGCTGAGTGATATGAGTCCAACGGTGGTAATGGTGTTGTGATTGGAGCAACAGAGAGAGAGATCGAAGCAAAAAAAATGATCTGTGCACAAATTCAATGGGCAATGCGTGGAAGCTCACTGACGGCTGGGCTCTAGTGGTTTGGTTGATCTGAGGTTGGCGACGATAATGGTGGTGGTGGCGCGACTGGAAAATCTTCAAGAAGGCTTGGCTATTGGAAGGTCTGGTCGGCAACTGTAAGCAAGCCTTGGCCGTTGATGGCAAACGCTCAAGATATGCACTGCGACGGAGGTCTAGCGGTGACCTTGTTGCCAGGGATTGGAGAAAGCAGCGACAATGGTTAGCGCAAGGAGATGGTTGTGGAGGACCAACGTCAATGATGGGCTATGGGCAACACAACTTCTGGAAACGTCGAACATGAGACCTTTGTTCTTAGTGCTTGATGGCAACTATGAGTTTGTCTACTAAAATGGTGGCAGATCGACAGTGGTTGTAGGAGGCCGAGATGATGACAGACTCATGAGCTTCTCTGTTCTTGGTGTTTTGACAGCAACGCTTACTTGTTTGAATGGCAAATCGACGGCAGCTAACCTGAGCTCTGATACCATATAATCTTACAAGATAAATTATATCTTCACTCGTATTCTAAACAATCTTCAACACATTATAAACAAATTTACTCACACATCCCCATCCAACTAAGAGAGATAAAGCATCCAAAAAATATGGATACATGATCCCTTAATTTATGGGATCCCATAAAGTAAGGATGTTATCTCTCCATTTCTTACATTTCCCATTCAGTGTCATTAGTGTGAACATCAAAAGCATTATTTTGAATGTCAAATATGCATTCAAATGAGTTATAGGTTACAATGTATTCTTAACATAAGCATTATTCCCCATCCAATATGCATTCAAAGCATTCTTCAAAGGATGCTCGAGGTATGCACCGCGATGGAGGTCTGGCGGTGACCTTGTTGTCGAGGATCGGAGAAAGCAGTGACAGTGGTCAGCGCAAGGAGATGGTTGCGGAGGACCAACGTGAATGATGGGCTATGGATGACACAACTTCTGGAAACACTGGAGAAGAGACCTATGCTTTTGCCTCTTAATGGCAACGGTGAGTTCGTCTGCTAGAACAGTGGTTGTAAAGGGTCGGGATGATGACGGACGCCTGAGCTTCTTTGTTCTTGGTGTTTTGACAGCAACACTGACTTGTCTACTAGAAGAATGGAAAATTGACGGCTGCTAACTTGAGCTCTGATACCATATAATCTTACAAAATAAATGATATATTCACTCATATTCTAAACAATCTTTAACATATTATAAACAAATTTATTCACACATCCCATCCAACTAAGAAAGACAAAGCATCCAAAGAATATGGATACATGATCCCTTAATTTGTGGGATCCCACAAAGTAAGGATGTTATCTCTTCATTTCTTAGATTTCCCATTCAGTGTCGTTAGTGTGAACATCAAAAGCATTATTCTGAATGTCAAATATGCATTCAAATGAGCTATAGGTTACACTGTATTCTTAACATAAGCATTATTCCCCATCCAATATGCATTCAAAGCATTATTCAAAGGACGCTTGAGGTATGCACCGCGATGGAGGTCTGGCGGTGACCTTGTTGCTGAGGATCGAAGAAAGCAACGACAGTGGTCAACACAAGGAGATGGTTGTTGAATGATGGGCTATGGACGACATAGCTTCTGGAAACGCTGGACAAGAGACCTCTGCTCTTGGCGCTTGACGGCAACGGTGAGTTCGTCTGCTAGAACGGTGACAGATCGACGATGGTTGTAAGAGGCCGGGACGATGACGGATGCCTGAGCTTCTCTATCCCTGGTGTTTTGACAACAACACTGACTTGTCTACTAGAAGAATGGCAAATCGACGGCGACTGACCTGAACTTTGATATCATATAATCTTACAAAATAAATGATATCTTCTCTCATATTCTAAATAATCTTCAACACATTATAAACAAATTTACTTACACATCCTCATCCAAATAAGAGACAAAGCATCCAAAAAATATGGATGCATGATCCCTTAATTTGTGGAATCTCATAAAGTAAGGATGCTATCTTTCCATTTCTTACATTTCCCATTCAGTGTCGTTAGTGTGAACATGGAAAGCATTATTCCGAATGTTAAATATGCATTCAAAGGAGCTACAGGTTAGAATGTATTTTTAACATAAGTACAATGTATAGATTTCAAGATAAAAAAATTTAACTTACCTTCAGCTGCAACTTTAAAGGCATCTTTGAAAAAACAAAAAAGTTGAAACTTTTAGTGCGGCATCATATGAATAATTAAATGCGTATACAAATTTTAAATTTATTGGAACAACTGCTAGCATGTATGATGTGTCAACCTTTACACTATTCGAATAACTTTTGTCTCACTTCAATAAAAAAAAAAAAGAAGAAATATCTCCAAAAATTGCTATATGTAAAGTATAGACTACAGAGAACTAGAAATTGTTATGTTGACAATTTCTTTTACATAAATAATTAATGAAAATTTTAAAAATATGAACCAATTTAATGGATAATTTATTTTGATGTAATGAAACTCAAAAAAAAAAATGCCAGATCATTCCAATATAAAATTTTAGTTAATTTTTTTATTTGTAGGGAATTAGGAAAGAACTTATTGGAAATTGTTAATAATGATCAATTACACGACATAAAATTGGGGTAATAATATATAGATAAAAAATTATTTTCAAGCATACAAGTCAAGTGATTGGAATATGATAAATTAAGATTCGTACTAGTAGGTTATAGGTTCAATTCCTTACCCTGCGTAGTGAGATAAAGTTTTTACCTACGATTTATCTCATTTGTCAAAATTGAGGGCACGAACGACGAAAGACCGTACAAAGATGATAATTCCAATAATATATAGACAAAAAGTTGCAAAATGGAAGAAATTTATTACTAGCCTTATATTTGAATCGAAAATAGATTGACTAAAATAATTTATAGTTACAAAAAATATTACAACCATGTCATTTAGGTAACATTCCAACATATAGTTTCAAAAAAAAAAAAAAAACTTTACAACATATCAAACTTTATTATTTTGTAGGGTCATTAATCATTTTTATTTATACTCGTGTATCATATTTTGGTATCTCTCTCTAAATATTTTTTAGCTTTACTTCACATTTTGCTAGATGCTTGTGACTTGTCATCAACTTGTCTCAAAATAGCTTTTATTAGTTTTCTTTTCACATAATTAAATAATCCTAATTATATTTATATATTTTATATTTAATAAAATCTATTTCAACCTATTACAAATAAGTTTATATGTAATTTTTTGGCTAAATATATATTTTTGTTCATGTACTTGCATATTTTTTATATTTTGATTTTTCGTTGTTTCAATTACATCAATTTAACTTTTGTACTTTAATATTTTTTTATATGAATACTTGAACTTTTCATTATTTCGATTACACCATTAAAATATGCATTTTCGACTCAATTTAATCCCTTGTCAAGAGTAATATTTTGTGTGATTGGTGTATTCAACATTTGTATTAATTAAACACGCAACAAAATACATAAATATAAAAGTATTACATTAAATATCATTTTAAAGTGTTCACTATCATTTTTTTTATAAATCATTATTTTAAATATGTTTTGCAAACTTATAAATTAGATAAATAATTATATAATATTAACTTTTTTCAAATATAATTAAAGAATAAAGTATTAAAATACCAACAGAAAATTAGTGAAAATTTTAAAACAAATCTACGTATAATAAAATTGAAACTTCAAACTAAATGAAAGAATTGAATGCAGATATGATGCCACTGTAAAATATAACAAGTTTTGAAACTTCAATTTTACGCCATTGAGCTCTCATTTGGTTTGAAATTTCAATTTTATTATATGTAGATTTATTTTTTTAAATTTTTCTCTAATTTTCTGTTAGTATTTTAATACTTTATTCTTTAATTATATCTGAAAAAAAGTTAGTAACTTTGTATTATATAATTATTTATTTAATTTATAAGTTTACAAAACATATTTAAAACAATGATTTATAAAAAAAAATTGATATTTGGACACTTTAAAATAATATTTAATGTAACATTTTTATATTTATATATTTTGTTGTGTGTCTAATCAATACAATTGTTAGATATATCAATCACAAAATATTACTCTTGAAAATGGGTTAAATTTATTTAAAAATGAATAAATTATAGATGTAATCGAAATAACAAAAAATTTAAATATCTACATGAAAAAATATCTAAATACAAGGAGTTAAATTAATTCAAAATTGTATAATTCAAGAGTATAATTAAAATAATAAAAAATTTAAGTATTTAAATAAAAAAAATGTATTAGGTATAAGGGTTTTATGCATTTGGCCCAATTTTTTCTTTTATTTTATGATTACACCTCCGTGCTAACATCTTCATCTACGTAAAACAATTATCTTACAAATATATGGGTAGGATAATGTTTTTTGGTCAAAAAATTGGGTCTAATGTTGCTATCATATAAATAATATCCTTATTAATCTCTCCATCCTTTTAAATGTTTGATTCAAGACATCTGAACTAATTTTTTTTTTAAAAAAAAAATTACATGTGATACCTCTAAAATTTAGGATAATTGCCAGACCTATCCTTGACTTTTAAAAAAAATACAACAAGTGACCTTAAAATTTAGTACTATTTATCAATTTTTTTTTTACCATTAAATATTTTAAAATGCCCAAAGTGCTCTTATATTTAAAAAGTCAGTTCTTTTCTCATTTAAAAACTCTCTTTTCTCATTGTTCTTTGTTTCTCATCTTAAACCAACTTTCTCTCTCTCAGTTTGCCAACAACAATGGCGACAATCCCTCATTTCTGGTGATGGCATTAATTCACAAGAAGAATGATCATTTTTCTCTGTCAAAGACTAAGATCTTCTTCATCACCTCTCCCTTTATCCTTACTTCTCTCACTCTCTTTGATTTGCAGTTCTTTGTAAATTGAAAGGGTTTGATTTGTATAGAGTTCTCTGCAAATTGAAATGTTACAAACCCTTTGATGCGGTGATCTACAAAGGGTTTTCTTCAATGACAACAAAAGAGACAAAAAGAAAAAGAGAAATCCTTATGTTATTGTCGTCATGCAAATCGGGGCTAACACCATTAAGTTCTTTTATTCACGAATTCATATGGTGTTTGATCAAAACCCAAATACCTAGTAGTTGCTGACAATTGTTGGTCTTTTTTTATTTTTATTTTTTAAAAATCAAACGGTAGAAAAAAGAGAATAAAAGATAAAATGATCATTTTGTTTATTTATTTAACAATAGAGATAGTCATTGCTATTTCTAAAACATAAAAGATAATTCTCGCAATGATGTTAAATTTTAGGGGTGATTATTAATTTTTTTTTAAAATATCGTCCAATTTTACCTAACATTGTTAATATAAAAATTTTATGACTATTATTTTCGTAATATTGTAGCCTCGAATAATATAACAATGGTACCAGCCAGAGCAGCCCAGCCTGGGCAGACAAGATCCGTGTGTAGCCGAATTCTTTGATCTGGAACCTAATTCCCCGGTCAGTTTTGGCACTTTACACATTTTAACTTTAGCTTTGTTTGGGTTGTTCTTTCCTTTCAATACATATTTTGACACAATATTATTCCAATTCCAAAGCATCTCTGTATATATTAACTCCTTATCTAATGCTGAAGCTCATCAACATAATCTACCTGGTTTTAGATCTCTGCAGAGATGAGAGCTCAAGTGCTTGTATGGCTCTTCTTCTTCCTCTGCACTAGAGCTTTGCCATGCCGTGCATCAGAAAGCTCCATCACACCCAAACCTAGAGGCTCCGACCAGCTTCTCCTGTGCGAAAAGCAATTCAGAGGTAAAGAGTTTAGGGTATATAAACTCAACCGGCGAACTAAAATTCATGAAACTATAACATGCAATATGTTATTACTGTTAAGCTCATTCTTTTGTCGTTAATCCTACACAGATGAAACGAACGCCATTAGTGAGACATATCGACAAGATGATCATCGACGACGAGCGAGTGAAGTGCATGAAATTATTCACAAAAGGAAAGGAGTTTACGGAGGTGCAAACATCTATAAACGCCCTCCAAAGTCTCGCAGTGGAGCGAGCCCCTTGCCTGTTCTTTCAGCAGCAATTGGGCATGTTGTTGTGGGTTTTCTTGCTTTTGCTTTCTGCCTCTGACTCCCAATGGCAGGTTGTTCTGATGTTGAATTTAACCATTTGGAAGAACCAACAAACATTTGCTAGAGATCTTTTGATGTAATCATTTGCACAACGTGCTCATATCAGTGTTGTCATTCCGTTTGTAACCAAATATTGTGTCCGGTGCTTCCATGTTGTGTTGATTTCTTCTTCCAAATGTTAAGCTCCCATTGATAGGTCAAGAAATTGATACTAGGCACTGGACACCCTTCCCCAATCTTGTGATCATAAGGTTGTTTCTTTGTTTAGAAGGTCATGGATTCAAGTTATAAAAAAACAGTCCCTTCCCATAATAGCATGGGGAAGGTTGTATAAAAAGACCTCTCCCCAACCGTCAGAGCAGAGAGCTTTGAGCATTGAGCATTGGAGACTGTTTTTAATGTCTAAATATCTTCCAGTACAGGAAACAAGGGAGAGGAAATGTTTTGCTAGCCCGAAAAATCATCATAACTTGAAAACAAAAACTATAGGAAACAAGGTGTTTTCAAAATTTTTTATAACTATTAATTTCAAAACCAGTGAAATGAAAGTTAAGAAACAACAATGCAAGAAGCATTGCCAAAAGAGGCTCAAAGATTATGGAAGATTTAAACTATAGCCATTTGTACTTAAAGATCTCCAACAGTTGTGGGAACTAAAAGAGAATGTTGAATCTACTTTATTGTGCAACTAGGGAGTTGTTCAGTTGTGGAAAATGACTTCCAGTTTTCTTTCTCCAATTTTCTAAAATTTCTAATTTTCATTTTCCATAAGAGAATTTGAAAAATGCTCCCTTTTTAGGACTTTTAACAGATTATTTCATAGAATATTAGCATATTCGGTTGCCATACTAGATAGCAATAGTTCTAAACGAGTTACAATTTTTTTAGAAGTTTTATCAAGCCATATAGACAGCAGGCTTATTGGAGCAATCTGAAATGATTATTTTGAGTCCATGAATAAACGTTGAATTCTTGGTATACCTTTGAGCTCTTTCTCTCTCCCAGTGCCTCCAATTCTTTGTTGTTTGACTTCTTCTTATTATTCTTCTCTATCCTCTCTCTCTTCCCTATATCTCTTCTTCTCCTGCTAGATAACTTCTCTACCAAATAACAACAACATATCCAGCCGTTATCCCACTATGTGGGGTTGGCTACATGAATTCTAGACTTTTATGCGGGTTACATCCCAACAGATAGTTTGTCTAGAATTCATATTTGGATCCGACTAGGTTTTACGCTGGCTGTCGGCTACCTAACACAACCCTCCTCCTTTATCCGGGCTTGGGACCGGCAGTGGATAATATCCCCTGGCGGAGTAATGATGAAATGAAGTTTGAACACCATCTTCACATGGAGAAATTTCATGAGATGGTGGTGAATGAAGATAATTGATATAGTTGTGTTCCATAACTTAGTTGACATGGTGAAATCAACAAGTACAATATGGAAACACAACTATCTCTACCAAATAACAGTCATAACAAATAACCATCCATGTGAAGAAAGACAGGATAGAGCAAGCAACCAAAGACAAACTAGGATCGGAGTACACAGAAAAAAAAAAAACCACAGGAGCCCCAATTCTTCTATAGTCACTCATCTTTCCTATCTCTTCAGCCCAGTGGTGTTAAAAGCGCATTTGAGCACCAATAAAGCACAAAGTACAGTTTTAGTGCCCTTTTTTTTTTTTTTTTTTTTTGTGTCAAGGCAAAGCGCAAATGAGAAAGCCAGCTTAAGGGCTTTTTTTGTTAAGCATGCTAAAATTGTTTTACAGTAAAAAAAAAAAAAAGAGTTACTATGTACCCTAATACACCAAAACACACTCATATATTATACAAGTATCTTGGAATGATTTAGTATTTAGTCCTGATTTTTTGACATGGGTATTGTTGCCAATATAGCTAGAGTTGAAGAGTCTAGATTTAATATTAGAAGCAAAGGCGGCAATGCAACAACTGGAATACCAGCTTCAACTTCTAGTTCACGACCAGATTTGGTTGAAGAAATCAATCGGATGGCACTGATAAGGAAGATCATGAGATTGAGAACTATAACTCCAATGATAAAGATGACTTTCTCAATCTAGACTAAATCATCCAAAACGAATTAAAAGGCCCTCACTTGTTCTCTTTTAGCATGAATTTTTATCTTGACAAAATTATATAGTAATTTAGTTATAGTTATTATATTATTTCTTAATTTTTTTAATATGTACACTTCGTTTCAATTGAGCCTCTGCTTGCGCTTCGCACTTCATACATAAGTTTTTTTAGAGGGCCTTTGCTCTTGAGTGCACTTAGAGCCTTTAAAAACGCTGCTCCAACCAACATCTCACTGCCTCCAGCACTACCAGGTTGATTGAATTTCATTGCTGTGTTCCCATCTGTTAACATGTCCCTCACTGCCTTTGACATCACCAATTTTATCCTCTCTCAATATCTTTGAGAACACATTCAGATGAAGGCAATCAGACTAAGAATGGACAGCAAAACCAGCATTGAACATGATAATGGTAGTACTAGCACTTTTTGGCAACAACCACTTGCTCCAACATCTTTCACTTCCTAGATGTTCACTTCTTCCTCCAATTGGGCTATGAATGGTGGTTGTTACGATTATTGTTAATAGTGACACT
Source organism: Diospyros kaki (assembly GCA_036245055.1). NCBI lineage: Eukaryota > Viridiplantae > Streptophyta > Magnoliopsida > Ericales > Ebenaceae > Diospyros > Diospyros kaki. The sequence continues at coordinate 36,106,922 of BSEG01000003.1, forward strand.
AAAAGCTCCAACTCATTTTTACTATGTTCCATGCAAGTATCTACTTTGTCTTTCCAGTGTGATGTGATGTCTGTGCATAGGTCTACATAACCTACATAGAAAGAGTTATATGTATACATCTCTTTTACCACAAAGACTTTGGTATTGGCAACAGGTGCAGTTTTTTTATCCAAGTGTTAGATTCTAATAATTTTTTAATTTTTCTATTTCTAAATACCTATATATATTTATGCAATATAAAATGATGCTTATAGTGTTTTTTTTTTTTTTTTGGGGGGGGGGGGTGAATGGTGCTCACAGATTAAGATGCAACTTTTTACAATTAGACAGAAGACTTTTATCTTGTCACACAATCTAATTTGGAGAGGCTAAAAATATATCCATGCCCTATCCTGCCTCGTTTAACCACTTATGCCCTTTTAACTTGAGAGAGAAGACTTATTGGGTCCCTCAAATTTCAATTTTGGACCCATCATATATCTCATTATCCAGTTAACACCATGCGTGCAATCACGCGCGATTGAGGAAGGTGAGAGATGAAATGGGTCTCTCCTCTCTCTGCCTTCTCTCTCTCCAGACCCATCCTCAACTTCTCCGTCGTCGCCTCCATCTCCTCCATGGCAATGGCCAACCATCCCCTCTAGCCCCATCCCCATCGCCGCCTCCATCATCCACTGCCATCGCCGTCTCCATAGTCGCTCACGCCTCCATCGCCGTCATCCACACACAGCTTCTCAACCAGCGTCGTTCGCTGCCACCCGCACCTCCATCATCTACCGCCTCCTCCATTGCTGCCTCCATTGTCAACGTCCCCATCCTCATCGCTATGTGTGTGTGTGTGTATTTAACATATATATTGTATTAATATATTTTTAATAATTTTGTAAAATTTATCATTTAATAATAAAATAATTATGTATAATTTACCAACATATATATATATTGTATTAATATATAACAGCCACTATATTTAACATATATATTATATTAATATATTTTTTAATAATTGAGTATAATTTATTAACATAAAATTTTGTCCAAGTGCGTGTATGTCACGCGCAAGTATTTGGGATTTGAAGGGTGTAATAGGTCATTTTTGCAACTTGAGGGGCACAATAGATCCCCTCTCAAGTTAAAGGGCATAAGTGGTTAAACGAGGCAAGTATAGGGGCATAGATATATTTTTAGCCAATTTGGAGACTCCATATAACATCCATATATGGTATATATACCATATGTAATTTTCCCTACTGTTTGATGATCGCAGAGTTCTAGTGTGAAATCTCTCAACATAAGGAAAAGAAATGGGGAGGGGTTGACTGGTTGAGGACAGAATAGGATTCAAGACCTTAAGCACAGTAAACCTCATGATAACTATCTATCCAACAAAATTTTATGGTCTAGTACTGATATATACATGTATTTGTGTACATAATTTTTAGTATTGTTTTAAATCAAAAGGACATTCCAAGTGCGCGAGACTCCTCAGTTTGCAAAGGTTGAGGGATGGCTGTTTTTGTACACGGACCACACCTTGCTTTTTCCAAAAGAAGTTTCCACAACTCAAACTATTGAGCTTTCATTCATAAAAGCAACCTGACCTTGATTCTAAAGCTCATCCCCGTTAGCATTGGTACTGCATATATTTGTGGTAAAAAAAAAAAGTATTAAAATGGAAAAATCAGTTTTTTTTTTCTTTTTTTCTCCCTCTTGTTTGTAGGGTAGATGAAAGGGGTGTCCCTCCATATTAAGGGACATTATTATGGTCTAAGGGACTGTTGGTGCTACTTGTCCAACATTTCAATTAACTTGGACCTTCAAATATGTCAGAGCATTCACTCAAGTATTATTTGCAACAAATTGCTCAGCAGAACCGAACTTGCATCTTATCATAATTCTACCATTCTGAAAGGATACTCTTCCTTACCTTCGGACAGACTTTCCAAATTCTCTGACCAACATAAGTTTAGCTAAGACTTCCTGGTGATGATCAACAAAAATGAGCAAAGAAAACTCAAATAACAAATTATATTTCAATTCTATAACCAAATATGGCCATTAAACTTCGTTGAGCTGAATTTTACACTTGAAGCATGGAATTCAAGTCATGTCTGCTACTTTTCATAGTTCAATTTCTCATTCAGCTAACAAACATAAATAAATAAACCAAATGTTCAGGTCAGGGCCCAATATATCACGTCATGCCATGTGTCAGGACTCCAAATCTCCATCCAATACTCCGGCTATCTCCAGATATGATGTATGTCTCACCACACCTGCTGAGCCAAAGTCTATCAACTAATTTCCTAAACATCATAAATCAGCTTAATGGACGATTAGCAAGACATTCACACTCACTTCCATTAGCCTCTCTTTGAAAAAAATTGCCTTGGACAATGCACACACCAGTGTTATTAAAGGCGCACCTAGGCGCAAGGCACACGTTGGGCACCTGGAATGCTTCCAGGTGGGTGCAAGCCATCAAGGTGCGCCTGGGCTTTTTTTGACTGTTTTATAGAGTTTTTATTTTACTGTTTATTATTTTATTTAATTTTTTATTGTTTAGGGTCTAAATTTATTACTTCAACTATAAATTTGACAATGAGTAAAAGGGCCACTACTTCAAATCCTCCAATTGAATTTGAACTAGATGAAGATGGAGAGGGAGATGATGTGAAAGAAGATATTAGAGATGATGCTTCTAATGAAGAAAATATGGAAATGTTTGATCTTGATGATGAGAATGATTTTTAGATTATTTAAAATGCATAATTAGTTAATCTTGATTAAGATTTAAGATCTATAAATTGTTTTAAGATTTAATTTAAGTTGATTTAAAGATTTTTAGATTGCATCTTTTGACATTTTTTATTGTTTTTTTCATTAGTATATGTTGAATTTTTTAATTTTCTTGATAACATGCTTGTGAATATATTATTAGGAGTTCGGACTTATTTTATACCTTATTCTTCAGGACTTATTTTATACCTTATTCTTCAACTAGGATGTATATATATATATATATATATATATTTTAGTTAGCATGTGCCTAGTTCCATCAAACACACACCTAGCCTTGCACCTTAGGCTCTAACACCCTTTTGAACCTTAGCGTGCCTTGGCTTTCATAACACTGGCATACACATAGAGGGCTGGCCTCCATTTATCCACTCCGACAACTCCTTAGATCCCCCAGCCCAACTCCGCGACTTGTCAACTTGGAGCAGCTCCTCTTAACAGCTCCCCTCAGCATCTCCTCCGGACAATATCTCTTTACCATCTTCCTCATATCATTCTCAGCAGTATCTATTACTACCTCAAAAACACATAGCTTTTATCTTATCTCTTGCAAAATGGAGGCTAAAATTAAGTATCACTAAGACAAAGGAAATTAGGAATTGATCCCTGTCTGTCTTAGCAGCAATATGGATCCCCTGCATTAGCAAGCTATTGAGAGAGATGCACTAGAAAGACAATAAATTTTGCATAAAATCCTGTCACTAATTATGCTAAGCCTTGTAACCATGTCTTGCCCCTTATGCAAAGGACTGCTGTTCCTCAGGCCTAAACTTGCCAAAAGAGCCTATACCTGCCTAGGAACAAAGAGTACATTTCATTTCTATTGATAAACTTAATTAATCAAACAAAGCCATGCTTCATTACTCTAACCGTCTTGGCCCTAGCTTGGCCATAGTTCCCTTTTGCCTATGCTAAAATAAAGAGCCATCATGCTTCCTTTCACGCAAGAAGTTCTTGTTAGGGAAACACTAACAACCATTTAACTTTGCCTCCCAATCTCTGTTGTCCTCTCAGTTCTTGTCACAGACTCCACCTTTGACTAGTTTGGAATTATTACTTCCCAGCTTACCTCAACTTGCCCTCCCATCACTTATCATACTGTTGCTGCGATATTCTCTCCCACGCTATTTATTTTTGTGGCTAGATAGAACATATCAATAGATTCAATATCAGGAGGAATTAATCTGACATATAACCAATATCCACATATCCACTCTATCATTCAGATCAAAATGACTCCAAAATGAAACTCCATGCACATCACAATCTGAAACAATGCGTTACCTGATAGAAAATTCACAAAACAAACTGTATAATTCAATTGCACAGTGAGAGTCCAAACACACAAGGAATCGAAGAATAGGGAAGAAGAAAGAGAGAAAGCGAACATTAGACAAGGGGATGGTAGCGATCGCCGGGGTACAGGTCCCGCTCCACGCAGAGTATGGCATAAAGAGCGTAGACAATTCCCGGAACATAACCTAGAATGGTCAACACCAAGCATATGAAGAATTCAACCTGCAGCAATAACCACGACAAATCAACAATAGGCCCGCGCGCGCGTGTATAGAGAGAGAGGGAGGGGGTGGGGGGCTTACGCTACAGCAGCCGTGCCGGAAGCAAACGCCGATCGGAGGAAGAAAGATTGCGAGCAAGACCTCGCAGAGGATCTCGCACCTTGTCGCCATAGAGAGATGAAGTGGTGAATCGAGAGAGGGAGGGAGGCGAGTTTTGGAGTTGCGAGTCTTAATGGAGAAGACAACAAAGAAATAGATCTGTGTTCTCTAGGTATAGGGTGGGGGACGTCGAAGAGTGTCGTGTAGGCAAATGGTTAACCAACCGACCTTACAGTTGGCCCCAACACCAACAACGAGAAGCGTCCATTAGCAAACAAGGATCGGCGCCTGCTCTCTCTCTCTCTCTCTTCTTTCTTTCTCCCATTCGGATGTTATCGATGAACAATGGCGCTCACCGTTAATTTTATTTATTTATTTATTTTTGCTATCTGGCTTTTTTTATTATTAACAATGACATATAAACCAACCGACACAGTTTGATAGTTAAAAGCTAATAGCATCTCCTAGGGAAAGTGTTATTTTAGAGTGCTAAATTATCTATTTATAATTTTAAATAGTATTATATTATTTCTAAAAAATAAATCTGTTCCAATGGTAAGTGTCAAAATAGAGGTATCATTAATATTTTAAATTCAAATAATCAATATTTTATAATAAAAGTTAAAATAGACCAATTAGAAATAGTGGTTGGAGTTTGCATCTCTTCCTTTTTCTCTCTCCAAAGATTGTAAAAATGACACCCTAAGAGGGTTGTTACCATTTTACAATCCCATATGGCACCTCTATTGAAGTGGTTAATTTTTAATCTGGAGTGTTATTTTTGTGATTATGGAAATGGCACCCCATATGCCACCCCCATTAAAGATGCTCTAACAAAATCTTTAAGCTTCGACCATGGCCAAATTAAAAGGGAAAAGTTATTTTGAGGCCATTTTAGATCATTTTAAAATATTAAGATCAATAATTTAATAATTTGACAATAGAAGTCAAAGTCTTTACATATTTTATTTTATAAAATCATTGAATTTTAAGTATAATCTCTAAGATGTGGGAGAGATAATACCTCTAGTTAAGCTTCATTCATTTTTATTAGGAGTGTGTACAATTGGATTTAAAAATAATATGAAAACTAAATCCTTAATTATTGTTTAAATGTGTTGTTGCTTGAATACAACAATTAATTTAGTTGCCTGAAAACATTGTCATCAAGCCACTTGAATTTGTAAAAATAAAAAAAATAATCAGAGAGCGATGGGAGATTTCTACACAAATACTCCGATACTTAAATCAAATACTAAAAATAATGAAAACTATATTAAAATCATTATTAGTGACATCGTACCTTTTCAAAAATGAGTGTCTTCTTATTTATAGAGGAATCTGAAATAATTTTTAGTAATTCAAAAATATGATTATTGTAGATAGCTTCTATCTTAATTATTCTTAATCTGACTAAGACTATGATTGTTATAGATAACATTTATCTTTTATAGATGACGTTTATCTTACCATTTTTTAGGATAAAATTTCTAATCGATGATATTTATCTTAACTAATCTTTTCAAAATTATAATTCTCATAGATAATTATTTTTCTTCTCGAATAAATTTTTAAATATCAAAATTATTTAGTTTATCCGTTTATGTGATATCTCTCATGTATGAAAAATTTACATCTTTTAATACAGAAAGATATCTTGGACTCTTAAGACTTTTAGTGACCCTTTAGTTATGACACAATAAAATGTACTTCAAATCATTTTTAGTGGTGAAGGCTAACCAGAAAATTATATCTTTATTTGGTCCAAATTCCAATTTGAACAATGTATAATTTATATTAATGAGTAAAAAGTAAACAACAATTCAATTCAAATTTCTGATGAAAAGTTAAAATAAAAAATATTTGTATAAATTTATATATATTTTTTAAAAAAGGCACAAACATTAAGATTCAATATTTTTGAATAAATTTCACTTGGACTCCTGGGTTTTTGCTAGAAATAGCAAAAAAATACCTTTATGTTTCTGAAAGTGACAAGAACATCAATTGATTTTATTAAACATGTTTTAATTTATCCCTTACTATTATTTTACTATAGTTTGAGTTTTTAAAAATAACTAAATATCCTTAATTTTTCTTACCCCTCATCTTTTCTCTCCCATTATATTATTAACAAAATCCATCTTGTTTTCTCCCTTCCTCAAATTCTAAAACTAAAGAAATCCAATGAAATTTTTAAAGAAACTCCAATAACAATTAGGTTCTCTACAAACCTAACAAGGTTTCGTGGTGAAAGAGCAAAAAAGAGTAGAAATAAAAAAAGGTAATGAGTGTCAACTAATGATTAGAAAAATATATAACCTCATCATCTCTCTTATATATATGTGTTTATTTCTCGTTTTTCTTCTTTACAATCTCATTGCCATCACAATGGGTCTCACCGCTGACCTATCACCATCTATTGCAACATTTATTCCAGCCATGATGACGGTTAATATTAACAATCACTTTTTATCATTTCTTAGTTTTTTTTTTTTTTAATATAGAGTAATGTAAGGATAAACTAGCCTTTTAAAAATTTATTTGACAATAGAGTTTTTGCCATTTTTAAACATAAAAAATATTGCGCGGTGCTTCATTAAACCTCGTGGGCATTGAATAGAATTTACCCATTTTTCTACAAGATGTATTTTTTAAATAAATATATCACATATTATACATAACATCCATAAATAATAAATGTTATATAATGCATAAAATAGTCTATGATTTAATATCAATTTTTTATACAAAAATCAAAAGCAAATTATAAATAATTTTTCTAAAAGTTTTAAAACTAAACTATATTTCAAAAAACCTAAATCTAACCGAATGAAATCAAACCAACTAACTAGTTTGATTTGATTTAATGGTTTAAACCAAAACATACACGCCCTTAAAAATCCCTAATTTTCATTTCTCACCTCTTCCAGCAGTCATTTTTAAAACCAACGCTCTTGAAACAGACACCAACATCCAATGCAGTTTGCCATTTTTATATGAATCTTCTAGAAAACACCATCATTGCTTGCTTCTCGCTCGCCCGTCCTTCCAGCCTCCAAGCTTAAGGCCTATATCTTAAATCTCTTGAAAATAAATACAAGTGTAGTATTAAGATAATAATTCAACTCTCTCCCATGGTCTTTATTAATTAAGATATGAGATAAAAAAATAGATATAAAAACATTTTACATATTTATCTTTTCTAATATATTTATTAAATTTATTTGATGACTCTTAAAAAAAAATTATGTGACTTTTTATCTTAATTTTTTCAAATATACTTATCTTTTTTCCCTCAAAATAAGCATATATTAATCCTTACGGATAAAAAAAAAATGACGCTTATATCTTTTAGTGTATTTCAAAAAAATTAAACAAACAGTTTGATAAAAATTTTAAAATATTTTTCACACTTATTTGATTATTTAATATTTTGGTTCAAAAAATATTATAACATTATCTTACTCATTTTAACAAATGCTACCTAAATGCAAAGTCATGCCAGTTTTGTCGTGCGTGCATGTGTTTAGCGTTGTATGTAAAATTGCGCTTAATTAAAGGCCTAATCATATATGTGTTTACCTAATTTATTACAAATCACTGGTGTCGATATTCAGAGTTGGTATGTGATTTGTAGGCCTGGAATGAGAGAATAACCACAAATGTAAAGAGAAAAAATAAATAATAAATCGCATACAAGAAAGTTTTTACATGGTTCAGCCAAAATGATGTCTAGTCCACGACTGTTTTTTGGTTATTTCAGCAGAGTAATAGTATATCATTATTGTCCATCATTCTATACAATGATTTTTTATCCCTATTTATAATGTAGGGTGTTTACAATTTACATAAAATCTAAAAGTGGGAAGATAATATTATGTAAACAAAATGTCCTTATCAATTCCATAAAATCTAGAATTGATTTCGTATTATCAGGGGTTTGGTTTGCCTCAGATAAGACAGGTGAGTGTCGCATTCGATTATTCTGCAGTCCTTTTGTTGTGCGAGCTAAATAGTTCGGTTAGAGAGCTAAAAGTATTACTAAGAGTTTGCTTACTTCCACGATTTAAGTTTGGGTTTCGACGATGTGCGGTCTTACTCTGACGACCTCTGCCTTGAGCCCATTGGGCTTTAGGAGATTGGAACGGCCTGCTAAGTCGAGTCTAACAAATAAGAAAAGTGGTCTGAAAAATACTCATAACAACTGAATTCCAATATGAAATAATCATCATTACTTGAATGTGAATAATACACATATTACGTGGATCCAGAAATTTAAAATGCATGTGTTGAAAATTAGAAAGTCAAGAACAATGTCTATGAGGGGGAGAATGTGAAGGATTTGAGTATTGAATCAATTAATTTTTTTTTGATTTGGACCAGATTATAAATTTAGTTTGGAGCAGTATATTTAATTGAGGCTCAAGGAATATAAGCCGATAATTCAAAAAAAATAAAATAAAATTAACATAGATCTGGATTGAGTCTGGCAGAGACTGAAACCTAGTCCAATCTTCTCTCATATTCACCTCTGAATATACATGAACAATTCTAAAAGTTAACCAAAGCGTAAATCTAATAGCAAAATTGACTAAAATCATCACTCTTAATTAATCCTCGGACATTCATTGCATTCATATCCGATCAGATAAATTAAAGACGAGCTAAAATTTTTTTATTGAGTCACAAGAGTTCAAACAACCTAAATAGTCTTTTACGCAACAAAACAGATCAATTGAGCTATTATTGACCTAATAAATAAAGAAGGAAGAAGAGATTGAACTAGGCATTAAGAGCATGCCATCCATCGTTAGGATGATGATGCCTATCGTGAACAACAATGGCGTAGACGGCATATACTATCCCCGGCACGTAGCCTAACAAAGTCAGCACCAGACATAGCAAGAATTCGCACTGCAAATCAAAACCAAAAACAAATTTCGGATTTTGGATTTTGGATTTTGAATTCTGAAATGAGAGAAATAGATAGAAAACACGTACACTGCAACAACCGTGACGAAAGAAAACTCCTAGAGGAGGAAGCAATATTGCAATTAATACTTCCAGGAAGATCTCGCAATTATCCGCCATCTTCAGTTATGCCGATTAGAGCTTAGGAGCGAAAGAGATAAATGCATTCTGCGTTCACTTCAATAGAGAAAATTCAATATTTAAATATTCTTTATGGTTGAGAAAATTAATAGGATCTCAAATCTTTGCCTACGGATGCACGCGCACACATATAAGCTCCTATTTGAATGAGTAAAACACATTATTAATTATTAAACTTTGAATAAGAACTGAGAAACTTACAAAAATTCTATAAATTTCTAAAATACAAAATCAAAAATTTCACAATTATGACAACAATCACGAGCTTTAATTCGGGTTATTATAAGTTAGTTTTTATTTTATTAAAAAAATATATTAATTGATATAAGTTGGTTGTTGAAATTTTAAAATACAAGTGTTAGTCTTTGTTTTGAATTTAAATTTATCATAATAGCTAATACATAATTGATCGGGGTATTTTAAAAATCAAGATTAGAGGAAGACACCTTGAAGAGTTTTGAATTTTAAAAAAATTTATATTATATATATCTCTATAAAGAGAGAGAACTCACATATAAAATAATCAAATCTAGATTCAAGGTGGCTAATTGCCAAATGAATGAAAAAATAATTAAAAATGATATTTAATTTAAACTATCTTTAATGAAATTAGATAAAACTATACAACACACCTTATATTGTAAAAAAATATAACAACTTTTTCTAGCTTCTTGAAAATATGTACCTTTGCCTTATGTCTTTAATAAACCATTATTAAGTTTTTTTTAAAATATTAAAAATACTCTTCTTTGATTCTATTCTCACTTTTAGTCCGTCATTTTTTTTTCAAATTTAGTCAAATACTTGAATTTTTTTTTTTGTTATTATCAACTATTATCATGTTAACGATACGTTAATTTTTTATTTATTTTTATAATAATAAATTAATAATATATAAAAAATAAAATAACTAACTTATTAAAAAAATTAATAACAAAGATATCCTATCAATTTTAAAATATCAAAAATATTTTTGTCCTCCTAACAAACCGTAGACATGCCTTGTGTAATTTATCCATATGGATTATGAAAAGCCTTGGTTCCATTTCTCACAATTTGTAACGGACCTGGATAGACTGTAGATGCCGTAATCTAATGGAACTGTTCGCTGCAATCGTAATCTTATTGACTGGTGGCCCAGGTGCGCTGTCCTTATCCGCACTTCTTCATCCGCTGCTAATCCCCTACTCCTCCACTGCACCGCACTACGCTGCGACTATCTCTCAACTTCACTCGCTGTCTATTAGGGGTGGCAATCCGTGTTGAGGGATTGTAATCGTGTCGTGTCGAAATATACGTATAACACGTATTAGGATAATCTAAACATGATCTATTTAATAATTGTGTCAAATTTCTTAAACCCAAACATGACACATTTATTAAACGTATAATACGATACGACCCGTTTAACTAAACGTGTCGTGTCGTGTCACTTATTAACCTGTTTAACTCATTTAATTTAAATGGGTCGTATTGTGTCACTTGTTAAACGTGTTATTTAGTTTTAAACGTGTTATTTCATGTATAATCGTGTTAACGTGTTTAGATTAACCCACTAACCCTTTTAATTAAACGTGTCATTTCGTATATAATCGTGTCAACGTATTCGGGTCAACCGTTAACACGTTTAATTAAACGTGTCATTTCGTGTCTAAACGGGTTGACCTGCCTAAGACACAAAAATAATTGTGTCATAAATGAATTGACCCGTTTATGACTCGAATCCAATTAACCTCAACTTTAACCCGCTTAATTTCGTGTCGTGTCGTGTAATTGAATCGTGTCCAAAATTACTAGCCAACTTTTTATCAGGCCAATCCTCTCTTCAAAGGTTTTTTTTCTAGATGTCAAGATACAATCGACCAATTTTATCTAAAACGGTAGTCTTCCCGCATGCGATAACAAGTCAATTGCTTGAAGTTCCCGCTTCACGCGCTGTATCCAAGCCTCGTCCACCGGAAAGTTAAAACCCCATCTCTCTACTCATAACCCCCGCATTCATAACCCCTCCCCTTCCTTTCCCTTCGCCGCTTTCTCTGTACGCGCATATGTATACCTAGCTAGCTAGCTTAGCTAGGTTCGCCTGCGTAGAATGGAGTTCAATTTTCGAGCCACCGCCGGGCAAGCCTCGACGCATCCCCCTCCGAGTTCAAGGGTCGGTTACTTCACTGAGCAAGCCCTACGAGGTTCGTACAATGTTTCCCTAAAGTTTCGCTCATCTGAGAAAATCGGTGGCTCCGGTTGTAATTCCACTCTTGAATGTACAGATGAACACGCGTACATCTCTCTCTCTCTCTCTCTTTCTCTCTCTCTCTCTCTCTATATATATATATATCTATATCGGTAAAATTAACCCGAAAGAAGGCTAGATTTTTGAAGTGAAGTGGATATTGATGTTTGAGATTTTTCTTTCTTTTCGTTTCGTGCATTTACTCTGACAAATAATAGAGTTGCAAGCGATTGTAGGGCTTCGATTTGGTTAGAAGATATCAGTTTAACGAATTTTGTGGCTGATATTTGTTGATGCATACTTGCAGCGGGCTATTTGGGCCCTGATGACCGGCGAATGATGGAGTCCTTACGGAACCCTATCGATGTGCGCGAAGCGGTTCGGAGGGAGATCGAGAAGGAAAAGATAAGAGAAGAGATCATCGCCAAGGAGATCGCGCGGAAGCGGTTGCTGGAGGCGGAGGTGAGGAGGGAGATGATGGTGGAGAGAGAGATGGCGCTGCGCAGAGGGGAGCGGTTCCCGCTTTTGTCCACCTCGGCCCCGGCCTCAGGACAGTTCGAGCCGGGGCTACCTCAATTACATTATCTGTCGACGAGTAGATCGATTGAGGAGAGGCTGGCGCTGTCGCTTCAGGAGAGGCTGCCTTATGAGGGCCGCCGCGGTATCGGGGGATTCGAGATGGCGCCGTTTCAGCGTGCGGAACCAAAGATTTCTCAAGGCAAAAGCTCCTCCGAAGAGAAGATGGATTTGGCATTGGAGCTTCAGGGGTACCACCCTCGCGGTGTGGTTGGGGGCTTGGAGGCGCTTCCCTTTCAGCGCAGCAGCTCTGAACTTAAGATGATATCGGAGTTGGTTGGCAAAGAGAAGATCGTTTTCCTGGTCAGTCCTTAAAACGTTTTTAACCTCTCGCTGTCACTATCCATAATCCATCTACGTGCATCTGCATTTGTGGTTGTTATATTAGATTCTTCTTTTGGCTTTCTTTGGTGTATTGGAGAAATTTTCTCCTAATTTACAACAAAAACTACGTATCAAGCCTTAATCTCACTGTGGGCTAAACTACATGAATTTTCTAGATTCTCTCTCATTCTATATGTTGCCTTTTCTTCAGTAACGCCCATATACTGAATATGAAACCTAATTGTCTCCCGCCAAATTTGTTTTGGTCTTTCTCTACCTCTTTTGCTAGGTACTTGTTTTATGCCATCAACTCCCTTGCCAGGAGAGACTATTATATTTTTATTTATTTTTTCACATGAGCAAACCATCTTAATTGTCTCTTTGTATCTTATCTCCAATGGGAGCCACTCCAACCTTATTAAGAATAATCTCATTTCTAATTTTATCTTTTCTTGTGTGGCTGTATATCCATCTGAACAGTTGTATTCTTGTTATTTTGGCAAGGAGTGTGTAAAACTTTTAGTGGAAGTCAGCCTCCCTTCAGGTTAAAATTAGGAATGGGGAAGGCAATTTCGAACTCACAGAATGCCATTCCATGGGATAGTTAGATTTTGGATGATATGCTTATGGCCAGTGAGATTGTGAATTCTCATACTCAAAGCTTCACCTTGTGGTTATTGTCTAAGCTCCATGGAACAAAGGCTTATGGTCATGGTTGCTAGGCTTTACTTCACATGTTACTTAGAGAATTTTTTGTGTTGGGTAGAGGGGATTGATTTAGTATTGCATTTTTATGGTTACGTTCTTCACTCATTTGAGCAAAGACCCCAAAGGCCTTTTCTAGATGGTTCCAAAGGTTTGAGGTTTGCAAGTCTCTCTCCTTTGTTAACTATCATGGTGATGGAGATGCTAACCTGGTGTTGGAAAAGGTTGTGGAATGTTGGGTTCTAGGCTTTGAAGTGGGCTTGATGGATGGGCCCTTGTCTTAGTATTGCAGACCTTTTTGTTTTATGGGGCTTCCTAATAGAGGATTTTGAGATGTATTATAATTTGAAACTGTTGGTCTCACATATTAACTTACATAAGATGAGACTGTCCTAGTGGATGTGGGAAAAGTCATGGATGTAGTAGCCTTCATATTTGGCTTTGTTGCTTGGCTCCTCCTTTAAAGCTAAAATGGTGCAGGGTAAATTTACTAATGCACCCTTCTCCCTACCCTTCCAATTCGATGCACGGAAAATCCCCCATTTCCATGCATAGTAGGTCACCATCTCCTTCCAAAACGTTGCCAGACAGTGTCATCCACGACGTTCAAGGTTCCCTGGGTAGTGGAGGAGGTGTTTAGTCGTCACCTGGGGGCTTGGGCTCCAAGAGAGGCCTAGGAGTTCGTCCATGTTAACGACGATGACCAAGTCGAGTGAGTGATAATCTAGTTGGCTTTGCTCCAAGATTGTTGGGAAAGTTCATATTTGGATAAAAGAAAGGTGTGGATCAAAATAAGATTATCTAGTGGTAGTTCAATAAGAACTAGTTGATGAAGTGGGGGGGAAAGGAGGCCAATGACGTGATGGTGACAAGCCCAAGTTATAGAGACATGCAGTTCCAGGCGATGGCGATGATGGAAGAACAATAAGCAGAAAATGACGAGGAAGGGGGTACTCGAGCTATGCAAGAAAACATGTCGTTCCATCTACCTTAGATGTTGACGGAGAAGGAGATGACATGTTTGGATACATTGGGGGAAGGTGAGAAAGCTCCTGTGGTTGATGGAGACAATTTGAGATTGTGTGAAAAGGACAAGACAAAATTGGGTCCATCCCGATTTGTTGAGATGCTTTGCTAGCCTATGGTTATTGTGCATGAGAAAGAGAAATATCTCAATGATGATTTGGGTTTGTCGGAGCTTAATCAGTCGCATTTACACCCAACGGTGATGATTGCAAATGGCATTGGAGGCGCTGGTGGGTCTGTGTTACATTGGAGGTCATGGTTGGAACTGGTAGGCTCAGAGATGGATTGTGACCGTTTATCGAGAGTCATTGCCATTCACAATGACGACAAGATGGAAATTAATGTGGTGGGGTCTACATGGTTAAATGCTCGAAGAACATTAAATAAGGCATTTAATGCCTCAACAAAAGTTGATGGCAATCAAGTGCAGTCATTCTCTCATATGGCAGGATTACGTGAAGATCTAGAGGCAAATTCAAATTTGATAAGGTGGGTCAATTGCGGTAGCTGGGTCAGATGAATCTGAGACAGAAGCTAGGCTTTTCCACATGTATTTCCAATGCGGGTGTTCGGACTTTAGAGCAAGTGGGTATTGCGGGCTGCTTGGGTAGGGTGGATCCGGCAAACATGAAGCAGCCTGTTTACTTCAGTTCAGATCTAGGTCTTAATCTGAATGCAGATCTTGGAGAGGTCGGTTATCTCATGGGCCCCATGGTGCAGAGCTGTCTCGTCTTCGTATTCCAAAAAAGTAAGTTATGTTCCTCCTTCATTCAATGCAAATGGAATTCCTAGAGTTCAACTACCTTTTGCAGCTGTTGAGGAAGGTAAGCAATATTGGGTTAATACTTTAGTCGGTTATTTTATAGAGAAACGCTTACCTTTTCCTACAGTTCAATATATTGCTGCAAAAATTTGGAAACATCATGGGCTTAAAGATGTATTGTCCATTCGTTTAGGTTTCTATTTTTTTTCGTTTTTGAGACCCATGCTCAGATGATGAATATCTTTGAGGCCGGCCCTTGGCTCTTCGCTGGTAGACCCCTATTTCTTAAGTGTTGGAATTGGGCATGCTTCTTTCACAAGATTCCCACTCATCTATTCCCCTTTGGGTGAAAATTTATGATGTTTCTTTAGAGGGGTGGACTAGCAGTGGATTATCTATCATTACAAGTGCTATTGGTCGCTCCATTCATGCAGATGTGATGACAGAAGACAGGGTGCACCTAGGTTATGCCAGGTTATGCCAAAGTCTGTCTAGAGGTTCACACTTCTTCCTCATTTCCAGCTCATATTGAATTATTCCAGGGAACTGATGTTTTTACTGGAGAACCTAATATCGCCGAACTTCAAGTTGAATACCAATGGATTCTGTCAGTTTGTAAACAATGTGGTGTCTTTGGTCATTCTTTGGTGAATTGCTCGAAGAAAGTAAAACAGGTCTATGTCTCGAAGGTTGAAATGCCCCAAGGCACTAATACCAGCAAGGGGACAGTGGATGGTGGGTTCTCTCAAGTCCCTTATACTGCAGAGTTGAGTGAAGTGATTAGGCCTCCCTAGTTGAGTGGGCCTTCTCATGGCAAGGAGTGGTGTTCTCTGGACCAGTCCTCTAGATTTGGAGGTTACCAAGATATGGTGAGTAATACACTAGTGGTCAACAGGTTCTATTCCTTAATGTAGGAAGATCAGTGTATCCCTTTAGTGAGTGTTTTGGACCCGCAGGACAGACATTCTGGGAATCATGCTTTAGAAGATTCGATGAATGCGATATTAGATTCAGATGAATTATCCAGCTCACACTCTATGGACGTTCCCCCAAAATCCGAGTCCCAACGCAAAAGGGAGCATCAGAAGAAGAAGAAGCAGTTAGGGCCTGCATGATAGTTAGCTTATCTGCGTTGTGTTTTTTATTTGTTTGGTTGTGGCATCTCTCCTTGTTTTGTCGTTTTTGTGTTTCTGTTTTGTGTGTTTGCTTGGGGTATGCCCCAGCTAGCTTGTGAACTTATTTCCTCATTTTCTGTGGAATGAATCTCTCATTTACAGGGGAAAAAAAGTTTATTAATATATTTGGGAAGAGATTGCATTTTGTAAAAGGCTGTATGCTTTGAAGGGATCCTCTCTGGTCTTTGGTCTTCCAACATTAGTGTTGTCTCTGCCTACCCAAACAACTGTCATAACATCCTATTACTTGAATCACACTCTTATACCACAAGAAGTCCAAGAAGTTGCGCTAGCTAATAATAAAGGCTATCTACTAATTAAATGAGAACACAGGTACTTTCTTTGTGGTAGGGCACAAGATGTGTTAAAGTAACATATGGATAGGACAAAGTATGTGGTCCCTTTGGCAGGTGGGTATGGGTGTTAAGAAACTTAGGCTTTTTAATGAAGCTTTCTTAGGAAAGTGGTTGTAGAGGTTTTTTTTGGATGGCGATCATTTTTGGAAGAAGCTAATCAGGAATTATTATTGTGTTTAGCTAGTACAATGGATGGTGTTTGGAGTATAGTGATGGTCTTGGATGAGTCTGCATTTGTCGGGTGGATAATAGATCTTTTCTAACTTATTTTGGTTAGATTATGATGAGGAGGTTGTGGCAGGCAGATAGGTCTTTGTAACCACAGATACAGTTTGTGTGGTTCCACAGTTTAGATGCAATCTTCAGCATGAGGAAATTGACCCATTATTGGAGTTGTTTATAACCATCTCTAACTGCATAAAGGATTGAATGTGATGCCAATTCAGCGGAGGATCTTTTCCTATGTGTTGCACTTCCTTTGGAAGGCTACTTGGAGATCAAAGTTCCCATTCGTGGAACTATTTTGACTGTAGATAATTTTGAGAAAGAGGGAACAAGTGGTGGCGTTTTGACACTGGGCATGGCAATGGGTCCCCCAATAGGTCCCTGATTACCCATTTAAAATTAAAACAAGTATAAAAAATGAGATATAGGCATAAAATTTGAAAATTTGTTAAATCAAGTATGTAAATGGGTAAATGGGCAACCCCTTGCCTTCCTGGTTGGACTGATGCCATATGTGCAATGCAGATGGATAACCCTTCATTATTGCTTCAGTTTTTGGAGGCTAGGGAGGTGTACAGTATCCTTATCCTGATTTTTGAAGTGTTGTAGGTGATGCTGACTGAGTGACTTCTGTTCTGGATGGGTCTTCCTGGAGTCTTGAGTTGCCCAGCACTATAAACAGGCATGCTCAGGATGCTGCTTGTTTTCGTTCACGTGATCTCTTTGGAGGGAATGACATTGGAGGTATGCGAACAAAAGAATAATATAATAGACCACTGTTATTTAAGAGAGGAAGAGAAGAACAGGACCTTCTGGCTTTTTAAATGGACGGTTTCTAGTAGTGATTGTTAAAATGGGATTTTAGCAGCACTCCCTTAAAAGCTAATAGCATAAAAAAAATGGTTTTACCCAAAATTCAAGTTATGGTGGCAAACCCTTAAGCACGACAGAGAATATACTGCTCTTATAGAGGATATGACTACGGGTAAAGATTGGAGAGCTAGAATTTATGTAAATGATCCTACCTAGTATGATTAAAGGGTTGTGGTTGTTGCTACTGTACCCAAAATCCAAATTTATTTTCATTTTCTCCTTCAGAGATTTTCAACCTTGTGTTGAATTCTAAGGAGTACTTTCACTCTTTAAGTTCTTAATACTTCTCTGAAGTGTCTCCTGGATTCATTTTCAGGTTCTTGTCTAGAAGAATTTGTGAACATCTTACACTTGCATAAATACAAGTGATGAACTTAATATTTGCTCTAAGTGCTTTGAAGGAGTGCTACAGCATCACTACAAATGATTTGCTCTTTATGATTTGAAATTTGTTTTCCAGCTTAGTGTACTGAGTTGTCACCATGTTGTGCAGTTGGGCTATTCTACTTTTTTTCTTGATGTAAAAATTTAAATTAGAGGTCTTTACTGTTATCATCTTTGCTATTGTGTTTAAATTGTGGTGCATGCATCCTTTGGAAGTATTTAGGTTGATTAAGCCATTTTAATTTGCTAGAAAGGCGCTTGTCCCCAATCCCCCCCCCCCCCCCAAAAAAAAAAAAAAAAAACAAAAAAGTGATGAACTGGAGCTTTTGTTTGCTTTATATTGTTTCTTATGAGCTAACATGATCCATTTATCTTTGCAAGTAAAGGACTTGTAGCAGAAATGTCGTTTGTTTGAATTACAACCATGACAACTATATTACTGCATGTTCTGGAAGCCGAGGGCGTGCTTTCAAGGCCTTGATAATTCATATAGTGGCTAAGATTGTTGTTTGAGTATTCTGTTGCAGGCTAAGCCCGAGGGCAATCCTTCTGGAACAAAGCGTAAAGCTATGACACTGCCAGTTCAAGGTGATAGTGAGCTTCATCTAGCTGATTCAAACAAGAAAGTTAAACAAGAGTGGAATTGTCCAATCTGCCAGGTGACTGCCACAAGCGAGCAATCTTTGAAAGAACACTTTGGAGGGAAGAAACACAGGTCCAGGACAGGACAAACGTCCCAGGAGATAGCCAAGAACTATGCCATTGGATTTTCCCCAAAGAATTCTGGGAAGCCCCTTGGTAATCAAAACCCGAAGCACGAGGAAGGGGAACTCGAGCAGGTTAAAAATACAGGAGAGGCAATATTATTTAAAAAATCAAATTCAGATGTAAAGAACAAGAACTCACAGGAAGCTGGACGTCAGAAGTTTAGTTTTTGGTGCGAGTTGTGTCAGGTTGGAACCTACAGTAAAAAAGTGCTGAATCTTCATAAGAGGGGTAAGAAACATGTGAGACGGCTTCAACAGCTTAATCAAAGTGGTTCCTCCGCCCATGTGGGTAATGCTCCACGCAAGGGGAACAAAGGAGAAACAGATATAGAAGAAGTTGTGGCAAAAGAGATAAAAGAAGATGAAACTGTAGTAGTTGTGGCAAAGGAGATGAAAGACGATGAAGGTGGAGAAATGGGTCCAGGAGAAGAGATCAAAGATGAGAAAGATGGAGAAGTTGTAGCAGCAGAAGAGATTAAAGACAAGAAAGGTGGAGAAGTTATTGGGATAGAGAAAGATGGAGAAGTTGCGTCAGAAGAGATTCAAAAAGAAACAGCGGACAATGCTGCTAATGAGGCAGCAGAGGATGCGGCTGTTGGCTCTATAAACTGATGGATGAGATGCCAAAGAGAAACCTTAGAAACTGCATTTTGTTATTTTCCCAATCCCTAATTTAGATGTGAAAAGTTATCCTCCCTTTTAACTCTTTTCATTATCGTGACATGTTTCATCTCTCCTTGCTTAAGTCAGCTTCTTCCATCCTCTTTCTATTCATAAATTGGACGGATTGAACTAGGTGTGGCGTTCCTGTGTACCCGCTGCATCTTGAATGGCTTGGTTCAGGTTTTATATAAATTTGAAACCAAATTAATCGTGATTGGATCTAGAATTTTGGGCCCAGAATTGACTTAATCATAAGGTTTTGTTTAGGAAATTTATTATTGGAATTGGAATGGATTGAAAATAGATGAAATGAAACGGAAAATTTTATTTCTTTATCTGGGGAGAAGATGGAAAGTGATGAATAATATTTTATTTTAATTTGGGAGAATTATGGAAATGAAAGGAATGAAGCACACTACTAAAAATTGTAAGTGCCAATTTTACATTTTAAGATAGATATATAACAAGTACTTTTTTAAAAAAAGAATTTGAGTAGAAAGCTTTGTTAATGCATAATAACATAACTTTTCACTTATTTCCTTTTCATTAATTCTCTCCCAATTCTGGGGGAAAAGACGAAAAATAGTGATTCGAAGAAGATTGGATGAAAAAAACAAGTGAAACCATTTTATTTTATTATTATATTCTATTTAAACTTGAGTTGGGTTGGATCGGGATTTTCTATGAAATTATATCTATAAATTTTTTATAATCTAAAATACATAGCACACCGAAAATCCTCAAGAATTATAGAATTTATTACAATATAAATTTTGGAAAAAATAAATAAATAACCAGGTTAACAAAGCAAATAAATTTAACCCAATAGAAGTTTGAAAAATGTAATTTTAAGAGGATGAGCTTTATATTAATCCAATCTGTAGACCTAGTAGTAGTTTAAGCCAAACCGAAATTAACCAATTTGATGTTAATCAAAGTTCAAAAAAAAAAAAAAAAAATCCAAATCATGCCTATCTAATCACAATGGTTCGGAACATTAAAAGAATTAAAAAAAAAAAAGAACAAAAAATCACATTAATTTAGTAAGGTTCTCGAAAAGACCCGGGAACACCCCTTAACAAGAACCCAAATTATAGAGCACCAAACCCTAATCCCACCAACCAAGCATATTCAAATTCAACTAACCCAACAAAATGAGAGGGACTTATAGTTTGTCCTTTACTCTTCAATAAGACGCAAGACTAAGAACATTGGAAGAAACAAAAACCACTAGGAATCTAATCTAATAATAGGAACAAAACAATTCCAATATCATGCATGATTTGCTACATTCCAAACTTCCTTGCATCCATCGTCTGTCTACTTAGTTGCACAGAATACATGAAAATGGATCCCAAGGCAACATTTCTATATTCAACAGATCACACTCATAGAACCCCGTAGTATATTATGTTACCCTTTTTTGCAAGAGATGAGAATAAATATATCACGCATGAGAAAGAATATAAACTTTGACTAAACGCAGGATCTCTGCATCCTGAATACCCTCCCACCCCTATTATCAAGAACAATTACCGCTAAACCTTCAAGGCAACCTGGTCTTGCCATGTTATCTTCCGCTTTCCGGCCCTACTTGGTCCGCTCCCGACGCTCCTACATATTGACAGTTTCAAATCGTTGTGCTGCTCGTCGGTCCCAAGTTTCTTCAGCTCCTCAAACCTGCTCGGTTCATAACCATCTTGTAACTCGGCCTCCTCTTCCTAAACATTGAACCAAGTGTAAAAACCTGTAAGCACAAGGTAACCTCTAGCATAATTTAGGAATTTGGTGTTCATAAATTCTCTAATAATTTACCGAGATCTGGTTCAAGTCGAAAATAGGAGCTCGGTTTGGCACCGACTCCTCCCTCCCGGCTGAAGTCCTTTCTATTGCCGGGTCTGGGATTCCGGGAGCAGTTTCTTTTCCACCATACACCCTCTCCTTCTGTTTCCAGTCAAGAATTAAGGTTGGTTTCTGAAAGGCCGCCTCCATTCTGGCATATGATCTTTCCTGCTGATTTAAATCGAAAACTGGAGTTTTGCTCCTAAAAGTAGCATCTTTTCCACTATTTATCCTCTCCTTGTGGTTCAGATCAACAATAGGACTGGACTCCTTTGCATTAGAAACTCTATCGCTCTGGTTTAAATCCAGAAATGTGGCTAGGTTACGCAGGTTGGCTTCCTTTCGACTGTGAGTTTTCGGTTTCTTAATTTTTTTGCGCTGAGCTTCAACCTTTCGAGGTTGAGTCGGTTCTCGTCCCTGCGGGGGTTTCACGGTGTTGATTCTCAGGTATTTGTATCGCTGCCTCAGAAACCTTTGAGAAGTCATAAATTAACATTGAAGTAGGAACATCAGACGTCCAGTACTATATATAATCAAGAGCAAAATGGAGACTGCAACTTGAATTTGAAATATTTTTTTTGCCATTTTAACTATAAAGCATGCAGATTGAAAAAATCCAAACTAAAAGAGACGTGTCATGAAATATTAAGGCATGCAAACCAGAAAAATCCCAACTTATGATGAAAGTTTCAGAATCATACCTAACTTCAGCCAACAGGGTTAGTTTCCTCTGTTTCATCGTCTTTAACTTGTTTTGGATGGCTTCAGCTTCCTACATGTTGCTTAGCTTATCAGTAAAATAATCTGGAACTCTATCTAGAAACTTAAACCCTAGGCAAGATCCTATAAACATTAACTGTCTCATAAAGAACCAACCACTATCCCAATAACATATAGATCACATGTGACACCACGTCGTCATCGCGCTTGCATGGTATCACAAGCTAATCATGCGTTATCATGTATACAGAAAGTAAATGCACGGCAATGGATGAGCACAAGCTCTAGTTTTATTTTTAAATTAAGAAAAAACTACTCACTGCCATATATTTAAGATTTCTATATATAAATGGCAACCCGTGATTAGTTTGTCATACCACAGCACGACGATGACATGGTATCCTGAAGTTATCCAGCAAATGGGGAGGGGGAAGAACAAAAGGAAATGGCCCAAAAAATCATCTGTAAAGCTAAGAATGGAACTTAAGAATTGAGGATTGATCCATGCAGAAAAGATAACAAAATTCTAAACACGAGAAGATGACGTTATCTAACAAAAGATAAGATAACCACAAAAATTCTATGAGAAACTAGAGTAATTGAAGAAGAAACGAAGGCTTGAACATAAAAGTAGCAAAATAACAAATCCTTATGGCTGTCAAATCAAACAAGTATACAAACTAGGGTTTTTTTTTTTTGGGGGGGGGGGGGGAGCTAAGCTGTGAAACTTCAAAAGCCTGGGAGTCCAAACAAAATAAAGAAGGATTTAAGAGAAAATATTCCAATAAACCATAAGCAAATAGAACAGGGCAAGAGATGCAAGATCTGATTACATGTGAAGTTGGATCTATGAAAATCTTTAACCAGGAAGAACTTGGTTTTTAATTTCTTTCCAGAAACAACACACAGCATCACAAAAATTGATGGAACCAAGCGGCAAAATTATCCCAAAAAAGAATGCAAAAGGTCATCAAACATACTGGGCAAACCCAAAAGGGCCAAAACAGGAAAAGATCAGACAACCATAAACGGAAATCCAGAGGAAAATTTCCAAGGAACTCAGCACAGATCATCGGCATATGAAGAAAGCCCATAAAGAAAGTTACCTTCTTTAGATCTTGGTAGTCCTGAAGCAGGGCCCGATGCTTGAATCTGGCCTTGGCATCATCAAATCCAGAACAAGAAGATGGATCCAAAAGAACCCCTTTCATCTTCTTAGACATCGGATCAAACAAAACTCAGAGAACCACTAGCCAAGAGAAAAATAAACTTGAAAAGAGAAGGGGGATATAGAGAGACAGATAGATATGAAAGAAGGGTTTGGGAAGAAAAGGGTAGAGAGAGAGAGAGAAAGAAAAGGAAGAAGATAGAGAGAAGGTTCTGGTTTGGTTTCCCTGTTTCCTCTGTGAAAGGCTGACCAAGACAAAGCCCAAAAAGCCACGTAAGTCGGGGGCGAAACATGGCTTCTTTTGAGACAGTGAAGTGATGAAGATGGAGATTTTTTGGGAGGTTGCAGAAGGGCATTTGTGGCAACTAAATACGCTTTTATGGCTGTGTATGTATATATATATATATATGTATATAGGAGTATTCTGTGAGGTGTGAGGTGGGTTTGGTTGTTTGAACAGACACACCTCCTCTCTCTCTCTGAGAATTTATGTAGAAGAAAGTAAAACAAAAAAGAGAAAGATTGGAGAGAGAGAGAGAGAGAGAGAGAGAGAGAGAGAGAATTGGTCGTGGAGTGGACTCTTTCTTTGCGTGGAGTCTGCTTGTTCTCCCTTCTTTGCCTGCGGGTGGGTGTGTCATCTGCTATAGGATAGAGATGAAATAAGTGTGCGCATAGAGAGAGAGAAAGGGGGGGGGGGGGGGGGCGCGGGGGAGGAAGAGATAAATGAACGAAGTAAACAGGAATCAGTCTGGTGATGTCTTTCTTGTATCTGTGGCCACCACCTTCTTTTTAGGATTTGATGTTTCTGATGGCCTCTCTCTCTCTCTCAAGTTCCTCTTTCACGTTCACATTATGGGTGTATGGAGTAAAAAATTTATACAAAATTTTAATACATAATCAAATATTTACACGTGGCACCGCTAGCATTTTTCTTGACGAATAATAATCTAGCATCCTAAAGGTTGAGTTGATAAGGCCAATTTTATATTTTACTCTTATGTCCATAATTACATGTCCCAAAAGTTGGGGGCGAGAATGGTCCATTGGACTCCCACTTTTGCCCAAAGAAAAATTCTATTCACAGCGAACTTTTTACTCTTCGCAGTAATAATTAAAATAAATTTAATAAATACTCTTCACACCTACTATTATTACTTGTTACAGCCACCTATATTCTAAAATTACCCTCATATATCTCATACATCACGTCGTTCCCTTTTCTACAGCCACTCGCCACCGTTCCCTTCTGTACAGCATTTGTTACTTCTCTGCAACCACCACTAACCGTCGTCACCTTCCCTATAGCCGTTTCTCTCTACTCTGCACTTGTTGATAACACAGGTAATTTTTACATGTTTGAACTTGAAGACTAGAAGAGGAGAGGTTCGATGGGAAAAGGTGGTGGCCACCTGGGTTTGGATCGGTCACCGCCATCGAACCGGAGGCAGCATGGCCTTCGAACTGGGTTTGGAGGTGACCCACGCCTCCGAAACCTAGATTTCAGAGACAGACTATGCCTCCGAACTCTAGGGTTCGGAGGCGTTAAGCTTGAATTTCGGAAGGTTGGGCCACTTCCGAAACCTGGGTTTCGGAAATGGCCCGTGCCTCCGAACTTTGGAGTTCGGAGGCGTTGGCTACCTCCGAACTCTAGAGTTCGGAGGTAGCCCATGCCTCCGAACCCTAGAGTTCGGAGGTGTTGGCTACCTCCGAACTCTGGAGTTCGGAGGTGCTGGGAGCCTCCGAAATCTGGAGTTCGGAGGCTCATAAAATATATAATATATTAATTTATCGGAGGCTCTCAATTTTTATTTTATATATTATATAATATAATATATTATAAATTTCAATTTACATGGACGCTCCACTATTTTAATTTGTAATTAAGTTAATATAATGCTATAATATGTATATAATATATATTATGATAATAATAATAATAATTAAAATTTTCACTATTTTAATTGCAAAATGCTATAATATGTATATAATTTATATATTATGATAATAATAATAATAATAATAATAATAATATTATTATTATTATTATTATTATTATTAAAATTACAACCTCCGAACTCTGGAGTTCGGAGGCTCATAAAATATATAATATATTAATATATAATATAATATATTATATTATATATTTTTTTACACTTAATTTCTTATTTATGTATTACAGTAGAATAATTTAATTTTTAATACAAATAAATACATATTTTTTAGTTTATTTTTTTAATCTAATAACGGATTTTCCGAACCCGTGGGTTCGGAAAATCCGCAGTTCCCCGAACTCCAGGGTTCGGGGAACATATATTTTACTTTTTTATATTTTATATTTTATATAATTGTATTAACATATTTTTTATATAACATATTTTATATTAACATTATATTAACATATTTTTTTATACTTAATTTTTTATTTAAGTTTTGGATTCGAATAATTTAATTTTTTTAAAAAATAAATATATAATTTTTACTTAATTTTTTTTTATCCCATTATGATTTCCTGAACATGTGGGTTCAGGAATGGATAGAGAGACAGATAGGGAGAGGGAGGAAGCTCGACGACCATTCCCCGAACCCTGGAGTTCGGGGAGTTTCAAGCTCCCTGAACTCCAGCTTTCGGGGGACTTTAATTCCCCCGAACGCTGGAGTTCGGGGGACTTTAAATCCCCCGAACTCCAGCGTTCGAGGGACTTAACGAACTCCAGCTTTCGGGGGAGTGATTGATGAAGCTCGGCGGCCATGGCCATGGCCGTCGAGCTTCCTTCCTATATATATATCTATATATATGTTTGTGTGCTTCTTTTTGTGTGCGTGTGTATATATATATATGTTTGCTGTGTTAATGTATATATATATGTGTGTATTGTTTGTTGTATTGATATTTTTTTTGTTGTATTATATATATTGGATATGATATTTTTTTGTTATATTGTCTTCGATTTGGAAGGAATGGATGGTGGTTTTGAAAGGAATGGGTGACGGGTAATTGATTGAGGAAAAAAGTGAATGTAAGGGTAAAAATGAGTTTTCAAAATAGGACATTTTAGGTATATTAAAATATAGCTGCGAAGAGTAAAATTTTCGCTGTGAATAGAATTTTCCTTGCCCAAATTGTTGGGGTTGCATCCCTATTTTTCTTGGACGTTAATAAATTTGCACAAATATATGAAATATTAATATTTTTATATAAATTTTAAATAATAAGAATATTAAAATTTTTAAAACGTAAAGAGTATATGTTTTATGTATACCAAACTTTAGGAGTGTTTATGTATTTTAACTTTTATAATAACAAAATAATTATTATCATTATATTATCTTAATAATATTTTTATAAATTATATTTAGAGTAATAAATTTAAATATAAAAAATATATATAATGATATAACTTAACAATAATAACAACCCACGCCATTAATAAAAGCTAGCTATAAGAATTTTGAAATTTTAGTCAAATCTCTAATATATCCCATCTCATAAATTATTTTACTTAATTTTTCTTTTTTATCTTTCTCTTTGTAATTGTATTCACGATGTATATAATTAGAATAATAATATTTTATGAAAAATTGACAAAAAATTGGCACCCCAAACTCAATTAAAAAATATATATTATCCATGTTGTTATAAAATTTTTATTTTTATTTTTTAAATTTTCATAAATCATATTTCCAAGTATCTCATTTTCCCAATGGAGTATGCCCCCTGATTAAAGGCAAAGGCAAATGGGAAGATGAGAAGGTCAAAATCCCCTTCAATGGGCTCCCATTTGGATGATAGTTTGAATGCACCTAACTTTGGACTTTGGAGGCCGGTTGTTGTCTTGTCTTGTGGTGCCGTGCCATGCCATAGCAATCAATTAGCAGCTGCAGCAGCGGCAGATCCAAACTCTCAAATCAGCCTATAATGATATTTAGACTTGCACCCAAATTGCCATCAAATTAACATACAAATAATACGTTGGAATTAGTATTATTAGACCATAAGTTCAATATTTCACCTAGGCAAATGTCAAAAGTTTACTGATAATTTATTTCTTTTGTTAAAATTGAGAATACGAATAACGAAAAACCACGCAAGAATAATAATTCCAAGACTTGCATCCAACTTCACAAATTCAAATCAAATTGTCACTTTGTTTAGATTTTTTTTAAAATTAAATTATTTTGAACCAATTTTATACCTTTTTTAATGCATTCTCCTAAATATACACAACGAGTCATTTATATGCATGTAATCATAATAATCGATTACATCGTGCATTTCTTTCTCCCATGACACAAATTAAGTGATTGGACCACGGTAAGTTGAGATTTGCATCAATAGGTCGTGAATTCGATTTTTTATCCTGCGCAATAAGATAAAACCTCTATCTGTGATTTATCTTTTTTGTTTAAATCGAGAGCACGAATAACGAAAAATCAAACACAATAATCTTAAGATAATGCATTCCTTTAATTGGTTGTGATAAGGAGAAAGGAAAACAATAATTTTTCTTATATCAGTCAACATTATCACTTCACTTTAGATGTTAGTGCATGAAATAACTTAATACAATAATGGTGTAAATTTATAATCTATCTAATTTCACGTTATGATTAATCTTAATTTTCACTATAGACATGTCTTTTATGTTCAGAACATCAAATTATGACAGTTTTAAGTTTTGTTTGGTGGCAAGATATTATGATTAAAGGTAGAACATAATAAATATTATTGCAATGGTTAAAGAGTTAAAGGCATAAATATAATTTTATGTATTTATTAGAGGCATACATATAATTTTATGCATTTATATATATTAATGTTGTTGTTAAGCTATAACAATTGATTTTTAGGAGCAGAAGAGTGTATCGATGAAGTTCTGGGTGACCTTTTGTTGGGTAACTTGATGACAAGTGACTTTTTGTCAAGTAACTTGTAAGAGAAGAAACCGATTAAGAGTGTGGGTAAGGTCACTTGTGAACCTTTAGATATTTAAATAAGTCTTGTATTTGAAGTAGAATTATATAGTTCTAGCAATATAATGAGTGTACCTAAACAAGAAGAGTGACTCTCATATTTATAGATACGAGAGTAACTGAATGACCACATTTCTCTACGGGGCATTTCGGGTAGTCATCCAGATATATTGGCAGGCATCTTAGAGGTAAGCTTAACCAATTCTTCTTGCTTAGATATTAGGTTTCTTGGGGTTTGTAGGTGTGATTTCTCGTATGCACGACCTTTATCGTAGCTCAATCTTTTGCACGGTATAGCCTTTATCATGACAAGGTCTCCTACGTGGCATGGTTTTTAGTGTAACACGACCTTTCGTGTGACATGGTATCTTGCATGGCATCGCCTTTGAGACTCCTCGACCATGTGATATCTCACTATTTCACTTGGCCGCATAGTTTTCTGCATGGTTTCTCAATCTTTTGACTATCGAGAAACCCTCATTCAATACTTTTCCTTGGCCATTTGAAGTCTTTTTTCACTCACTTTATATTAGGTCATGAAAAACTTACCCAATGTGTTGTGGGCCCATTTCATCATATTTGGGCTCATTATCAGGCTCAATTAAAATATAATATTTAAATAAAAATAAATAGATCTTTCTTTTTTTGAAACTATTAAACTTATTTTTTTATAGTATAACATATTCTCTACCTTATAAAATTAGATTTGAAAAAATCTTAGAAGACGTGGGTATATGAAATAAATCATGAAAGTTATATAGGAGGGATAAATGCAAAATCTTAAAACTCGATGAAGGGGCGGGTAAATAAAAATTTTGATATGAGACTCACCTCTTGCGATGGCAATTTTCTATATCACTAAAATTCAAATCATTTTAGAAATAAACTTTATCAGTTTCACGTGATGGTTTATAAATTACATGTATTTAATAAAAAAATAAAAAAATATTTAAGCTTGTCTCTGGAAAGATTTAAACTTTGACTATAGTATTTGCATTATATCAAACTAATCTAAAAACTAATTTTATCTTCTTAATTTGTTTTACTGAGTCATTTTCTCTTCTTAATTGCTTACATGTTTTTTGACTTTAACTTATATGTTAATAAAAAAAGCATTTTTTTCTTCTAAAAAATTAAGAATACAAATTATATGAAATTATTATGTTATTCGCGTCGATAAATATTAGAAGCAGATAAAATCAAAGAAATGGTGTGGGCCCACCCCATATGCCTGCGTGGTAAACGTAACACAATCGAAAAAAGATTTAATTTTTAAAGATATGTATTACCTTAAAATCGATCAGAATCTATAATTTTTTTGTCACCTCTTTTTAGAAAGAAGTCTTATCTTTTTGCGGGAATGGCATCGACACCAAGTGTTACCATCACTGCTCAGATTTTGAATTTGCATAGAGCAAATGATCGGAGAAAATTGTTATTGATATAAAATTATTATGTTCTTAATGTAAGATAACATAATATTTACCGAAATTAAAGTAACTTTGCGGGCTCAAGTGTGGACCCCACCCCATATGCCTGCGTGGCCAACGAGACCCAAACAGTAGAAATCTTAATTTTCAAAGATATGTATTTTACCTTAAAATCGGTCAGGCCTTCGTCATCTCTTTTCGGAAAGAAGTCTATCCTTTCGCAGGAATGGCATCGACAACAAGCGCCACCGTCACTGCTCAGATTTCGAACTTGCACAGAGCGAATGATCGGAGAAGAAGTTCACTCTCCTCGCTCTCCTGTAATCATTTCTCTTTTCTCTCTCTGTGCGTGTTTTTTCTTTTGATTATGGGGCTCTTTTGGGGCATTAAGGCCTTTTTACATATATTCTGCCAAGTTTTACAAAGAAATTAAGGAGCACACTCCCATTTTCTGCAGCTTGGTACATAGGGTATTGCAAAATTTTTGATGGGTTTCTGGGATGAATCGAGTTCTTGGTGATTGTTTTGTCTGCTTTACGAAATTACTGGCTGGAGCTAAATGTGTGTTTTTGAGGAAAGGGTCTTCTTTTTCTGTTATCTGAAAGGTGCTTGGAGAAATGGAGTGTAATTGTTGAGTAAGGGCTGAATTGCACTGCCAATTGGATTCAGTAAAAGACAAAGAAGCATGAGCTTGTTAAAGATGGATTTTTCTTACCTTTTTTTCGGGTAAATTTGGCAAAAAATGTTACTTCTTGAGGTCTTCTAACCGTGGTAAAGGAAAAAGCAATGACTTAAATTGGATAAATTTTGGATTTAGAAGAAGATGAAGTGAAGAGGGCGAGCCATGGTAGCAACGTTAAAGTTGCTCCTTTTTTTTACTAGAAGGCCATGGATTTAAATTGGGGAAACACCTTTTTGGCAAAATAGAAAGGGGAAGCCGGGGACGCCTGTCTCCCCTTCTTTTTATGAAGTTGAAGTGATTCCTTCCTTCATGGCAAACTTTTAACAATGGTTAGCCGTCTTGCAGATGTGCTTTCCTTGCATTCTTCTTTCTTAAATAGCTTATATTTCAAGAGATAACTCCTGCACGACAGGCTGGCTTAGATATGTTTAAAGATAATAGATGAGTAAAATTGCACTCTTATGTCACATAATATCAATGCAAGGTCGATGCAGGGAAATTTTCCGGAGTAGATTTGAATTTTGGCAGGCCACCATGATATCTATGATAGGAATAAACTATCTAAATTTTAGAATACTAGAAATAGTGTTCATAGACCAAGAGAAGTAAAAATCAGAGCTTGTTAATTCATTTAAGGAGTAATTGAGTTCCAGTCCAATGTTGTAGTTGGTATTTGATGTAAAGGCATTAAGGAGGAAGGAGAGATGAAAAGGGGGGAAGGAAAGCCCATCCTTTCAAGCATCCAGGAAAAGGCGTCAAAAATGGCTTTTAGTTTTGAATTGTTGATAAATGATCTCCATCATCGCACTTCAATTTAATTCAGAACTGTGTCCTGGAGAAAGGGCCTAAACTATCTGTTGGACAACCAGGCACAGTGGAAGACAAAGTTCACTTATGCCTTTGATGATCCAAGTTCTCGTATTGCCCAAAAAAACTTGAGCATGTTGCTCATATCCATTGGGGTATCATTTCCCAAGGCAGATCAAGGAGTCAAATAGAGACATTGATGAGCAACCATGTAACCCTTCTAAGCCTAGACGCCCTTCTAAGCCTAGACGTGACAATTTTTGAGGTAGGTGAACTAGAGGGCAGGCCATAAGAAGGTGTTCAAGAAGATGCTTTACCTGCTTATTTATGCTGAATAACATGAACCTTTCTGAGTCCATGGAATATGATTCCTGGAACAATACAGGAAATCACAACTCAAAACCCTTTTCTCTAAACAGTTATGATTGCAGAGAGAGAAAATATTTCTATGGCTGTCTAATTGTCTAACCTTGTTGTGTTATACTCTCATTTATAAATATAGCCTCCAACCAATTCCTACACAGACTTTGTAATAGAGACTAATTGAACAATAATATTTTAGTTAAATTATCCTACCATATTCCCAAATATGATAGGAATATGATCTGTCTAATTGGGTCTCTTGACTAGGTGGGATCATTTATGGGTGCCATGTAATCCTACAATCTTGTTCTGGAACAAATGTGGGACAAAACCCTAATAAATAGAAAGGAAGAAAACACTGTCTACATAATATTGTAGTAAGAACCTTAAGTGCTTCCATGTAGCCACTGAAATTTGGACACAAATAGAGGGCTTATCTCGAAGGTATGAACCTCGGAGCTTGTACTTTTTCTTTCAAGTTTTAGTTTGTAAGGAAGTTTATGTCAGTTACATATTCAGTGGTAGGTGAGAGAGAGAGAGAGAGAGAGAGAGAGAGAGAGAGAGAGAGAGAGAGAGCATAATGTTTTTGGAGGGCCAAGTTAAGAACATCATAATATAGAAATACATTATCTGCTTTGACATATTTATTATTTGAATTATATGATTGGTGCTTGTGTGAATGTTCAAGTTTTTTCAAACTCTAAAACTATCTATAAAAAAAAAATTTTTACCAAATAAGACTTATTCCCACGCTAGAACTTTCTACCATATCCCTTAAATCAGGCTTCAAAAGATGTGCAGATTTGAAGATTATAGAATTCTTCTTTGATACATAGAAACTGCGGTTTCCTCAATAGAGAAGAAACCACTTTTGCAGTTTCTAGTTTAAAGAAACTGCTTGGTTTCTATGTAATTAGAAACCTCATTTTTGGTTTCTTCTATAATCTTCAAATTTGCCCAGCCTTGTGGCACAAAAGTTGCTGTGCTGAAGGGTGATTAGAGGGATGTGACACAGAGTTACAGTGTGGGAATAAGTGTTGTTTGAGTTTTATTTGGCAAACTTTTTAGATAGTTTTAAAATTTGGAAAAAAACTCTGAATGTTCTCTTTGCTACAATTTTGCTTTCCTATTTGGTTCATGTCGATATACACTTTTGGTTATCTATATAAAGAGTTAACTTGAAAATTCCTTTCCCTCTTAATTTATAGGTAAAACAAATCCAGTCAGCATGTGGATTTTATCACGGTCTGCTTGTCAAAAGATTGGGCACAATCATAGATCTGTTCGCATTTGTGGTATATTTGGAGGCAAAAAGGACAATAATGAGAAGGGAGATGAAGCACCTTCAAAGGTTATACCAATTAATTTTCTCTTGTACATATGACTATGTGTCAATATCATGTCACTTCTTGTCCTGTAAAAAGTAAGGTTGAATCTGTCTGACATGTCACATGACTGGTCCTCATATATTCTCCTATTTTTATTGCAATACTTATCTTGATAAATTTGCTGATGAGATCACATTTCTTGGCTCTTGGATTTTTCTATGTCCTTTCAAGATACTAATTTCAGCCAGAAGTTGGCCTATTTTTATGTTTCTCAACCAATGAGCATATGCATACAATAAATTAAGAGTTAAAAAGTTTGTGTAAAGAAAGTCAACTATAGCTGGAACTTTGAGCAACTATTTAAGTGATTTATGTAGCATTTGTGAGGGAACCTCTTAATTAGAGGCAAGGTTGATTAATCAATATCTTATATTAATGTGAATAATATATTCTGTGATACCTCATCTAAGGTTCTGCCTTGAAAATTTGTTTTCTATGCTATAATTTGATGAATTGAGACACGAGCAAGTAAATCAAAGGAAAGCTACAATTTCTATTTTATTCCTTCAAATGTGAGGTGATGATGTACCCCATTGTTATGACTTGTGGAGGCCTGAGTATTAGATAACTGACCTAGCTACAAGTATCTCAACTAGAAAAAAAAAGATAAAATCTAAAGTCTAAATAAAATAAGATAAATAATTAAATATCCTATCAATGATTACCCTAACAAAATAAATGAAAGTCATAAAGATCTTAAATGTAAAACCTAAAATCTAAATTCCAAAATTCAAATCAACCCTTAATGCTAATATCAAACATCAAAATTTAATAATCCTAATTTCTCATCAAGACCTGGAAGCATGTCTGAGAAATAGACCATCCAACTGCATGCTACTTTTGGGTGTGGTGCATAAAGGCATGTAGTGCAGCTTCTAAAACAATCAGACTTTTGCAAAGATTTAACTGATCTCATAATAGATGACAGTCCAACGTTAAATCTGTCTGCAGTTCCAGTAATCTATAACTAAACCAAATTAAAGGAGAAGGAAAGGGAGGCAATAGCCTAATTATGAATCCAAATCATAATAAAACTCTTAACAAATTTAAATTCCTAAAACCAAACTCAATTATTCCTTGTTTGTGTTCTCTCCATCACTCACCTGTGTTTAATGATGTAGCCTTCAAGTTTATGAGACATTATCAACCATCAGCTGCATCTTTTCCTAACCAAGTTGAGGTCGGTGGTACAACATTCATAATATCAGTTGACTTCTAAAAGTTACATTGACAATACAAATCCATGCAAAAAATCAATGTGCAAACTTTTACTCTAGATGCCCTTCCTATTGCAGCTGTCTAGCAAGAGAATTGTGATAGAGTTCCAACACCACCTTCATATGATATAGTTTTGTGAGATGGTGGTGAATGAATGGTCGTGTTTAATTTTAATTGTATGTCCTTATTCTCATGAATTGTAAGTTAATTCTTGTTTCTTGATTGAAGCTAACTTATCACATTCATTGACATTAGGCAGGGATTCTAGGAAACATGCAAAATTTATTTGAGACCGTGAAGAAGGCACAAACGGTTGTCCAGGTTGAGGCAGTGCGAGTGCAGAATGAGCTTGCGGCGTATGTTTTAAAAAATAAAATCAGTTTTTATTGAAAATTTTATTTATTGTGTCATGTGAGCATATCTTATTCTAGTTGTATTAATTTTTGTTTTGTTCTACAGAACAGAAATTGATGGTTATTGTGAAGGGGAGCTAGTAAAGGTATGTAGTTTATGCATCTATTATTATGTTATCTGATCAGGTAGTTCCTCGAGTGGGTAGGCATGAATTATTTTGTTAATGTCTAACTTTAGCTTTAATGCCGAAGAGGACCCAGAAGGGAAATGGCAACAGGAAGGCAGAATAACTGAATTGCATTCTGAAAATATAAATAAATGTGAAATGAGGGAGAAACATGAAGCACCAATTGGTAATGTCATGAAAAATAGTTTCTGCTTAGTAAATGTAATCCAATCTGTTGTTGTGAAGGAACCGAGTCCTATTACATCTAATTTTAACTTTGAAGCAAAGATAAACGATTTCTCATGAATTTTTCGCAACTGCTTGGACATTCTTCTTAAGGAATCGTTGGAATAGTTAACATAATGATAAATTTTCACAAACAATTTACATACTTTATCTTGTTATCGACAAGATTGATTCACAATATTGCTTGGAATCATTTTAAAAATTTACAAAAAAAAAAAAAAAAAGCCTGGTGCCATTGAAAAGGGAAAAAGAAAGCACCATTTGGTGTGATGTTACTTCAAAATTCAAATGCTTTGGGAAGCACCTTATAGTTCCTTTGAATATTTGTAACTGTACTACATTGTGATCATTGAATTTCTGCTTGTTCTCATGAGCTTGTACAACATTTCTGAAGAGGAAAACTTCTTGTCCCAGAGATATGAAAAATGAATAAGATTTTAAAGAAAGAGATAACCCAATACTGCAATCTTTTCCTATGATTTTGGAGGAAAATTCTAATTGATGTTTTCTTTAGGTTACACTATCTGGGAACCAGCAACCTATACGTACTGATATCACTGATGCTGCAATGGAATTGGGACCAGAAGTGAGTGTATTCTGCTTGATCCAGTGACCCTTTCCCACTTTATGGATCTACATGGGTCCAGTGCCTAATCAAAATCTTTTGAGCATTCATATTTAAAACTTCAAAAACCTTCAGTTGTTGAGTTTGATAACCTGCAGTTTGTTGTTTGAATCATTTCAACAAGTTATTGAAAACTGTAGTTAGGGAATAGATTTGAATAATTTAGGCTGTTGGGCCCTTGCACAGCCTGAGATGGACTTGTAATTTAGTTTAAACATGTGGAACTCTCAAGATTGGTCTCAATTTATTGATTGGAGATATGATTCTAGCATTTCAAACATCTTTTTTCCCGCAGAAACTCTCACTTCTGGTACACGAGGCATATAAAGATGCACATCAGAGAAGTGTTCAGGTGAGAATCGCATGCCTTGTACAATAGGCTAAACTCATTTCTCATATTGCTGAATTAAAAATGCCGGACTTTCTGAAATTCTCAGGCAATGAAGGAAAGGATGAGTGATCTTGCCCAAAGCTTAGGAATGCCACCGGGCCTTGGTGAGGGATTCAAACAATGATTTTCCTGCATATCCTGAATCCACGATGGACCAGTTTTGTACTGACCAGGCAAGGTGCTTGTTTGTACAATGAACTTGAATTGTGATGCTTGCTGATTTTCGTTCATCACTAGTTGTCCAGCCAGTTAATAACACGTTCCATGTTCCATCTGAAAATGCCACTACATTTGAAAATACCACAGTAAAAGAGTGGAGAATGTTGTTCCTTAAAAGGATACAATAGTATTAGACCAGTTCCTGCTTGTGATAAAATGAAATGAAATAATGTTTTCTTTTGATGTTACAATTACCAATTTGAATGAATGATATCCTTATCTCCTATTAATTCCTCGTCACAATCCACAAGCTTTAATGGGCATTTTAGTTCCGAAAAGTGCTTGCAGCTGCTTGTCAATCCCATGGTTATGGTTTCTGAGGTAATATTTTGCCATTCAAGAATGAATGGAAGAGAAGGAAGGCTCTCTTGGGCTGAAGCAGAGGAACTTCATGTCCAGCTCCCCTCACTGTGGCAAAGGTTAGTCCATCATACACCTGTGTCCAGCCTCCCACCTGTAAGAGAAGAAATCAGATATTTCCATTCGCATTTTGTGATTTTTTACTGTTAAAAGGGCACAAAGCATTGTATTTGTACGCAGTCTTTTTGTTGTAAATTTTTTTTTCACAGAAATTATTTCCACAATTCGAACTCATGATCTTTTGATCACAACTGAATAACTTTACCATTGCTAGCTCAGCCTGGTGTTTCCCTAGTTGTTGCAGTGGAAAAAAGTTGAATTATTGAATTGAGCTTAGATATGGAAGTTTTGGCTACCTGGTGGCCGGAGTACCAGGGATACCATGGGGTCTTGACAGTGAGATTGAGATGGTTCAAGGAGAACCTGGTGGCTGTCACCGGTACCACTGAATCTGTGTCTCCACTGCATTCAAAATTAAAGCACCGTCATTATTGGACATTTTACTGTAGACTGTATTTGCTCCATCTAGGGTCTCTGTAGAAGCACTAGTTTAATCTGCTTCTTTTCTTCGTTCTTCTTCTTCTTCTATGTCTATCCATGATGAAAGTGAGAAGCATTCTTAGAAGCATAGACACAGTACCTGAACACCCAAATTCTAAGCCCAGCTGCAATCAACTCCTTGTATGTGGGCAGCATAGAAGCTTGGGAGTCCTTCCAGTTCTTTATGAGAACATCACTGCACAATAAGAATTATCACATCAATTGGAAACTAATATATGGAAAACTAGCTAGCTAGATGAACGACTAGGGTATGGACGTGGTAGCTTAATAAGTAGTAGCATTAGATCAAGGTCATATCCATTCGTAAACAGCTCCCATCACTCTCCGTCCTTGTGGGGGCCTAATTGGTCACACTAAGTACTGTAGCAGGCGAATGTTAACGCGTACTAACCGCCTAACCTAAGTGGACCGGGCGAGGGGTTGGATTTACACACCTGCTGTGTCATTTGAGATCCAGACTTACCTGCAAGCAGTCCATTTATATGGAATGGCGCCGGTCGTATTTGCATGCAAAGCCTTTTGAACGTCGGGCCGGTTGTAATACTTCTCGGCGTAGTTTTCGGTGCAGGGATCGTAACCAGAAACCCTACGACGTACGAGCGTGTTACCGAGCCTAAGGGGGCGGGTTGGTGTCTCGTTCTTGGGCGCTGTCTCGCAAGTAGGGGTGTAGATGCTGTACTGATCGATGTCACCGAACTCATGGTTCATGGCATAGTTCAAAGCGTCGTCGCAGCGCTGGGAGTATTTGTCGGCTGTGAAGTTGCAGTTTTTGAGGATGGAATTGTAGGATCTGTCGGAGATCATAGAATGGCTCCACCAGAATGTTACTGTTCCTACGTTGTCGTAGTAGGTGTCTGTTACTGCATTACCCACCTGCATTATTATTCATTTTATATATCAACGTTAATTAATATGTGCTCATTAGAGCTACAAAATTAATGAATTAATTAGTTGATACAATCGAGAACATTAGGCTGTTTACTTGTGAAAATTAGAATAATTTAAAAAAAATATATATATTTATAGAGATAGAAACTTAGAAACTATGTTTAAAACGGTTTTTTGAAAATAGAAAACAAATTTTCTGTTTTTCAAAATCGTATTAGACATTAAAAAATATCTTAAAAATATTTTTCAGGGAAAATATGATTTTTTTTTTCTAATTTGAACTCTATTTTAAAATGACAATTTTTTCCTTTTTATTTCTCTTTTCCCCAATGTTATATTCGCATCTACCACCACATCCTTTTCTCATTCTCTTTAGTGTCCTTTGCCACTACGATGGCAAGTACCATTAGCACACTCTTTCCTGCCACTTTTTTTTTTCCCCTTCTTGTTCTCATCCCTCGACTAGTATCACCATGTCTTTCTTTGTTATTGCAACGACGATAACTCTTTTCTTTATCAAGCTATCCTATCCATTTACCTCTCCACTTATTGTCGATTTTTACATTTCTTCTTTTGCATGATTTTGAACACATTTTTTTGTTTTCTAAAATCTAAATTAATTTCATATTTAATAGAAATGAATGTATTTTTTTTAATTTTTGTAAAAATAAAAATATTGAAACAGAGATGAAAATTAAAAATAAAAAATAAAAAATATTCTTCAAAAGAAAACATTGGCTTAATGTTTAATGTTTGTAGTATTCCATATGTACTTACGATGAATCCTTTGAGGTTGATGAATGGATGAGAATAGGCTTTGTTAAAATCATGAATTTTCTTGGCCAGCTGAGGAACATAATGTCCTGTATATCATAACA
The DNA here is from genome assembly GCA_036245055.1 of Diospyros kaki. Classification (NCBI taxonomy): domain Eukaryota; kingdom Viridiplantae; phylum Streptophyta; class Magnoliopsida; order Ericales; family Ebenaceae; genus Diospyros; species Diospyros kaki. The sequence continues at coordinate 36,145,796 of BSEG01000003.1, forward strand.
CTTGTTAGGATTGACATCACACACTTAATTACCCATAAATATGAAGGGAGATGATACACAAATTAACAAGATTTCATCTCAATACATCTACATTAATTCTTTTTTTGTTTTGGTTTTTTGGCTGAGAATATTCTTTTTTTGTTTTGTTTTTGGCTGAGAATAGATCTACATTACATTCACCTTCTAATAATGATGGGGAAATTCTCTAAAAAAATTATAAATTCAGAGACAAATCTTGCATGGACAAAATTTATAACCCTTTTAACTATCACAAATTTATTATAACTAGTCATTTGGATGACTTGGGGATTAAATATTTGTACATACTCTAGAGACATGAATTTAATATTTTAATTGTCTCTCAAATTATTAAAAGATGAGCTCTTGAGATTTGAACGAATATTATTATTTATTATTGAGGTATAATATGAATACGATAATTATACTTGTTGATATTTATAAGTAATAGTTCTAATAAGATTGGGTCTTTTATTTTTATACACGTCAATCCGGATTTAAAATAAAAGGGTAAGTAAATGTAATTATTATCATATATGATTGATTAATTATATATTTATTTATTTACCGGCGTAGCTCTCCCCGGCAATGTAGAAGTCTCTGTGCTTGTATTGAGGGAACCTTGAGAACCATCTGACGAGAAAAACTAGAGCATCTTGAGCTGTAATTAACACGATCGAAAATGACACGATTAAATAATAAAGGCTTAAAATTAAACAATTTGATCGATAATAAGGCTACAGAGAGAGGTAGAGATCGGCGGCTGATTAGAGGTACCGGTTCTCTTGTCGCCGGAATCCAGGAGGTTGGAGCTTGTATTTGTGTACGAGAAACCGACGCCGGCGGGAGACTCCAGGAAAAGAAGATTTGCCTCTGCAGTAGATTAATATAACGGAAAAGAATAAATTAGCCTAGGAAATTAATGTTAATGAAGGGAAAGATGAAGAAGAACAGAAGGCGTACGTGCTGGTGCTTTTTAAGAAGAGAATTGATGGTGAGTGAAATACGTACCTTGATTCCAAGAGTAGCTGTTAAGATAGAGAGATGAACCAGTTTTGTTGATCCGAAATGGTCCTATTTCCTCTGATGCCCCATAAGCTATGGATGAACACCCTGGTCCTGCACACAGCACAATACATGTAACCCACTGTAAACCAAAAATCTTTGAGTTAGAAGGGTGGGAGAATATTTCTTGATCATGCTATTTTGGATCCTTGTCTTTATAAAGAAGAAAAATATACAAGTCTATACTAATTATAGAAGAAGAAGAAGAAGAAGAAGAAGAAGCATCATATAGGTATATATAGCCCACGTCTGATGACAATTTATATTATTGGAAGATTAATTAGACACTTCATCTACATTTTTTCTTTAATTTACAAAGTGACCAAAAGGAAATTATATGATAAAAGATAATATTATCGTATTTTGAGTTTACATGATACGTACAGAATTAATTAGATCAACAACACTCCTTAATAACTCAAAGGTAAACTTAATTCTAGTTAGGTCTCTAATAAGATCATTAAGGGACTTCCAAATCAACTAAATTAGTTAATAATAACAAGCTTTTTATTCCATTAGTTGAAGGTGGCTATGTTGATTTAGCCCTTGGATCAATTAATCTGTTTCATTTTGTTAATTAAAAGTTTATTCTATTTCATCCACTTACCCCACTAGTGTTTTAATTAGTGTATATATATATATATATATATATTCTTCTCATATCTAGGAGTGTTTAGATTGTTTCAAATTTGACACTAACTCAAAACCGAACCTATCTCCATTGAGTCTATAAAATTAGAGTTAGAATTGAACCAACCCAAACAAAGAAAAGTCCGACTGGTTCAATTTAGTTATGAGAAATTTTATTCATAGTTTACAAATTTGCTCTTCATAGTCCACATCCTACCAAATTCTTTATTAATTTTAAAATTTCTATTTTATCTCACAGTCCACTCTTTCCTCCGACCACTCTCTATTGTTGGTTGTCACCTCGCCTCTTTCTTTCTCTCTCTCTCTCTCTCTCACACACACACACAGGGTCAGCCATGGCAGCTGACTCACACACACAGAGCCATGACCGACTCACACACACTATTTCTCTATGTGAAGGCCGCGAGGTGGGTTGGCAATATCAACTGAACCACTGCCATTGCCAAGATGGGTCCGCCATGGCGGCCGACCCACCGCGATCATCACACCAGGCTAGTGCCTGGTGTGATCATGGCTAATGGTGACCGTGATGCCGCCATCGTCATCGAGGGGAACCCAGGGGTCCAGGGACCCCATGAACCTCCAAACCCCAAGATTTGGGGAATCCTCGAACCCTAGGATTCAGCGGTTCGAGGGACCTCGAACCTCGATATTCGGGGGTTTCTCGAACCCCCGAATATCGGGGTTTGGGGATCCCTTGAACCCTAGGGTTCGGCGGTTCCCCATCACCCCGATCGCGGTGCTGACTCACCTGGCGGCCGTAACATAGAGAGAAAGAGAGAGAGTGTGTGTGTGTGAGTCGGTCATGGCGTCACACAGAGAGAAAGAGAGAGAAAGTGCGTGTGTGTGTCTGGGTTGGCCATGGCATCACATAAAGAGAAAGAGACAGAGGAAGAGTGTGTGGGTTGGCCACCATGGTCGACCCGGCAATGGCGATGGGTTGGCAGCCATGGCCGCCACGTGTGTATATATATATGTATATATTTGTGTGTATATGGTACGAGAGAGAAAGAGAGAGGCAAGGCAATAGCTGGCGATCAGGGGTGGTCGGAGGAGAGAGTGGATTGTGGGAGTAAAAAAGAAATTTTAAAATTAGTAAAGAATTTAGCAGAGATGTGGGCTATGAAGAGCAAATTTATGGGCTGTGAATAAAATTTCTCTTTGATTCTTGATTCCAATTTCATATAATAATCTATTATCAAATTTTTGTTGTATAAACGTTAGAAAAAAAATAATGCCAATATTCAACAAACAATTTGCAGCTAAGCACAATACACACAACATAACAATTTATTTTAAATAGTGACAAATAAATCATAATAATTAACTAATAAACTCACAAAATATGCTTAGATAACCCGAAAGCCCGGAACTAGAACAGAACCATTTCCACTGCTGATCTACTAAAAGAATAGAACTAATTTCATTGGTTTGATTCAGTTGTTTAGTTTACCCAAACCGTATATAGGCACCTCTACGATCATATGTTTAAATAGTATTAATTAATCATAACTCATGTATCTTATCTTTAAGAGCTAGGTGTCACTCTAATTTATTACATATTATCTTGTTTTGTCTATATATATATATATATAACCAAACATTGACTGTGATATTTTCTTGTCGATTATGCTAATTTTTAATTTTACACGTATTAACACGTACGTAGTTGCCTAACATACAGAGTCATACCACAAAAACGATGTTATAGTTATTTAACAAAATATTATTTTTTTAACTATAAAGGGGATATTAATTACAACTGAATAAAATGTTTAACATTTCCCAACTTTATAATATGAAAAATAAATTTAGAACAATATGGTCTTGTAAATAGAGCAGTTCCTATTAATTTTTTTTTTAAATATAAATGGATACTTATAAATTATGCCATTAATTTAATGTAAAAATAATTCTATGTTATGAATGCATGCTTCATTTTCAAGTCCACATCAAAGGAGGACATTTTCAGAGAAGAATTAATCCCACTTTGTTACAGGGTTTTGGAAACTTTCTTTTCCCTCATGCAGGATGCATGTTTATATATATAAACGCACACATACAAACATATATGTACATGTGATGACAAATGATGAGCATGGTGAAAAAGAACTGCAGAAACCTCACGGCTTCTTCCAAACAAGAATAACTTCAGAATCAAGAAGAGATCAGGGAATATAACCCAAAAAACAATGGCGAGAGAGAGAGAGAGAGAGAGAGACCCAAGAGAGTTTTTCCCTTCTGGCAGAAGGTGGCAACCAGGATGAAGCTCGTGAGAGGCTGACCTTTAGCGCACCATAGCAATGATGATAGTAACGTGCGCCGCTGGTAGGTGGGGCAGTTCTTCACTGCCATAAAGTCTGCAGCAGCTGCCCTCTCTCTCTCTCTCTCTCTCTCTCTCTATATATATATGTATATATATAAAAGAGGTGATGGATGGGGGCACGTGCGTAGGACAATGCATGCATTGGCTTTGGGTAGTCAACATATTAGTTTATAATTTATGGGTAGCTTTGGCTTATCATTGTGGCATCATTAATTGGTCAAACTCAAACCATAGAAAAACTCAAATAAAACAGAATTTCCTATCAAATCATATTCAACCATTCTATTGATACACACACATACATATAGTATTTTGCTTTTCACTCAACCCAATTAATGGTTATAGGGTTTGAAATAGTTTTTTATTGTCTATATTTCGGCTTGTCATGGGTTTCAGATGTCCTAATTATTATTTTTATTTCTCTAGAACAAATGAATTTCCCTTAGAAAATTAAATTAAAGTGGAGTTTCAACGAAAAGAACATGTTATAATTAAATTAGGGAAATTAGTATGTTTTATCGAATTTTATATGACACAACAAAGATGAAACAGATCGAAGGCTAATTAATTATTAACTAACCTCCATTGAGCCAAAGAACGAGAGGCTTCCTCTCCGGCTCGGAGGCAGCTTCTGTGAACCAGTAAAAGAGGGCCCGGCCTTGTTGCCGGTGGACGGTAATGTAGCCGGAAAACTGGGAAAACGTCACCGCCGGCTGGCCGGGAAGGGCTGCAATTCTGTCCATCTCTTGTGGCTTTGTTACAGCAACAATGGTGGTGGCTGAACAGAAGAGGAAGCTCAAGAAAATCAGAGACCTTCTCCAGGCAGGCATGGCTACCTGCTACCTGATCTCTCTCTCTCTCTCTCTCTGTGGAAGATACTAACTAATACGGGGGGAACTCTGCCAAGATATTGGTGGAGCAATAATGGTAGACTTTGTCTCTAACTTGTTTCATTTACTCCTATCTCTCTTCTCAGAGAGAGAGAGAGAGAGAGAGAGAGAGATGAGCTGGAGTCGCAGAGCAAATTGAGCTGCATTAAACTGGGCTAAGCTGTGATCCTTGCCTGTGAAAATGGTGATTATATATAAAGGCGACAAACAGAAGAAAAACTAATATATATATATATATATATATAAAATTATAAACAATGCAGTTGAGTTCTCTCAGTGTTTGACATTTTGCCGCCTCCTTTAAGAGGAAAACTCAAAAGCCGTAACCATGTCGGCCAAAAAGGATTAATAGCACGGTCATAAAATAAAAGCTTAAAACGACCCTTTCCGTATACTTAAAACGATAACGATATATTGAACTAATTAACTTTATAAAATTGATATCATAGAACTAATTATGATAATTAGTCGACTATGAAAATGTGACAACTGTGAGGTATAAATGTGCGGCAGAAGGCACCTCTCTCTCTTTTTTTTTCCTAGGGGGGTGGGCGTGGGGGGGTAGTGGTCCTATGTGCAGAAAGATAGGGGAGGGCCTTGCAGTTCGATTGCCTTGACTTCTTAAACCAAAATGGCATTTTTATAAATAATAATAAAATAACTTTATTATCATACTTTATTTTAGTAAGGTTACATGAACATGAATGAAGTGTCATTAACAACATTATTCTGTTTAGAATTTATCATTTTTTTCGTTATATGTTTTGATAAAAATAATTAAATATTTTTATAGCGTAGAATTATCTGAACATGTAATACGACAAAAAGTGTCACACTTAGGAGGGCCCAAAGCCTGAGATCCCTATCAACTCCCTCCTAAATTCTCCAACAATATATTCTGACAATTCATAAATACCCTCCTAAATTCTTCACGTTTATTTTTTACCTCTCAAGAAAATGGTAGAAATTCAAGCAGAGGTCATGAGCCTTACTTAGATCTCGAATTTAGTTTTTATTATATATAATTTTTCTCTTATTTTTTAAGTAATTATACTCATAAAAAGTAGTTAACGTGCTGTTTTTAGTATTTGTTAATTTTGCATCGTTGAAAATTTTTGCAACGGTAAAAATTATTTGGGTAAATTGTAAAACATATTCCTGAATTTTGACAAAATTGCAAGACTCCTGATGTTTGATAATTAAGTTAAACAAAAAAAAAAACCTAAAAGATTATTTAAAAAATTAATATAAAAAAAAAAGCAACTAGCGATTTCCAGACGCTAACAACCATTTGAAGAGAGAGAAGACAAACCCAAACTATATAGGTTCACTGCAAATAAACTCAATTGTCTAAATTTATCTAAAATGAACCTAAATTCATTGTAGAGAGAGAAAAATAGATGATGATGATGAATCTAAATTGGCCTGGGTTCATCGAGGTGAACCCATAGTCCTACACCATTTAGGTTCATTATGAATGAACTTAACCACTTAGTAGCTTAGTGGTTCAATATTGCAGATGAATCTAGATTCATTACAGAAAAAAAAAAAAGAGACAAAGAGACTTATCATTCATTTTTGCCATTCAAAATGTTTTATATCTGAAATAATAGACAAGATCTGGAATTTGCAACAATTGTTAACATGATCAAAGCCTTAATAAAAGGGAGAAGAATATAGCCATTGTCACCGCTGTTACTCCAGGGGTCGACACTGGTCAAAAGAGAAAGAGAAACAAAAGAGAACCAAAGCCTAGAGATATTTTCACCACACCTTTCAATTTATAGAGTCAATATAGTAATATATTAAATTCATAAATCGTATAATAAACAATCACTCAAATAATTATGAAAAAAGAATACTCAAGATTAAGTGGTATTTCATGATGATTTCATCAAATGTTGTATATATATATATATATATATGTTCATAATAGTACAAATGGTATTAGTACTATTATGAACATATATATTAGCAATTTATTGGTACAAATGGTATTAGTACTATTATGAACATATATATTAGCAATTTATTGGTCTAAGATGTACATATATATATATATATATATATATGGCTACTGAATCGAAAGGTTCACATAACTAACTTATAGGCTAGTCGTTAGGATTAATCATCGTTGAATTCAACGTTGTTGTTAATCTTACCTAACTAATCAATTCATCTAGCTAGCTACATGCCATATTAGGTATATATAACCATGCATAGTTTGACAAAATTATCTCTATAATTATCCTCTGACGTGATACATTGACTATGATGTGAGTAATTATCATTGAAGTGATGAAGTGGCTACTCATTTTTAACACAATTAGTGCTCATATTTTGGGAGTGACTAATCTCATAATTTTAGTTTGAAAGCAACGAAAAAGGGGGGTTTGTGATGTTATTATTGAAGTATGCAAAAACAATTTAATTATTTTTTGCATAATTAAATTATTTTAATCACGTCCGTACGTATAACCTCTCTCAATAATTATTTAATTATTTTTACTATTCAACAATGATTTAATTATATATATTAATTAATTAAGGACATAATTAATATGAAGGTTATGTATATATGAATAAGTTTCATAATTAATTAACTTGAAATTATTAATTAAATGATTGGTGTCGTGAATGATCAGCTACTATATATATATAATGAAGTTAATTTATTGTTGTACTAACTAGCTAGCTAGTTTGTCAATGAAGTGGGTAAAAACTTGTTACACCAATAATACATTTTGCCACCTAATTAAAGTTGTTTGCTAATATTAATCAATTAATTATACTTTTTTTTCTTTTCCTAAAACATAACGATCCAAGGACTGGTAGCTAGCCCAAAATACCCCACCTACCAGTCTACCACAAACTAATAGCAGGTGGGACTTAATGTAATTAATACAGATAATTTTTTTCATAAAATAATATAATCCTCTTAAATAAAAAAATATATGCTAATTATAAAATATTATTATATATATTGTTTCATTTTTCATAGAAATTTGAGAGAAATTTCATTTTGTGGTAACGAAGAAACACAACCAAAAAGAGCTACCATGCATGGAGGAAAGACACAACTTGGGCTGGCTCTGCGACATGGGAGTGCTTAATTTGTACAAGGTGGTGGTGGATGCACGTGGGGATTTGGGGTGGTTGAATTGTATGTAAAATATTTTAATTAGTGATCCATAAATAGAAATTTGTATATAAAATATTTTGACAATGGTATTCTAAAAAAAAGGTAAAATTATTCTTTTATAAAGTAACTAATCTCATTTTATATCATGTATTTTTATTTACAAGTAATAGGAAAATAATACGTCTTTTTATCTAGGTCAAGTTTAAAAAATAAAATTACAAAATTTAATTCTCAAATGTTGACCTTAAAGAATCTAAGTGACCCCTACATAAACACAACTTGAGATAACTGAATTCAAAAGTTTGGAAGATATCTAGGCCTGGGTACCTCTAGGAGATTAGGTTAGAAAATTTGGAGATTAACCCCCTAGAGGTTAGGTTAGAAAATTTGGAGGTTAACCCCCAATATGATCTTGACTCCTTTTCGAAGAATTTAACTCTTATAAATTGAAACCAACACTATTGGGTATTTAGTCTAACGAATTCTTTGCAAACTTGAAATAACATAGCTTGAAAATTTTAGAGATAACTCCTAGAATTTTGGCTCACTTCACTTATACAAAGTACAAAACCTCCACGAGTAATTAAAGAGATTTAATATTTACTAGATATTTATTGATTATTCATTTTAATGATTTAAGCATCAAAAGGTATATATAAGAGAAATAAGCCTTGTCATTTAGAGTGTTTGCACTTACATAAAATTGTGGTAATTGGTCTCAAATACCACCACCATCGTTGATTCATCAATTACCATATTTACATTACAGAACAAATGACCTAATAAAATAAATTTCAAAATGTTTATATTATTTTAGGGATATATTTATGTAAAAATGTATTACAAATTAAATGGGTATAATTCTTGGTTAAAGAAAAAAGAGGCGCATTAACAAGGAAAGGCGAGGGTGGCAGTTAGGTATAAGTACAACTCGTTGAACATGACACAAAGTGGGAAGTCTGGTTTAAGACTGACTGGATTTGTGAATAATTTAACCCATGGCCAATTCTTTGGCCTAAAAATAATATGGATTAGACTAAACAATGTTGCCCCTTTAACTCGATCGTTTAACCCGGAGTCAATTACCTATTATTAACCCATTTAACTCCTCTAAAAGTAATTAATTAAAGAGCATAACATCTTATAAATTGATCTTAATTATAATGTTGAAATCTAAAAGAATAAAACAAGATTTAATTGAAGAACAGCCAGCAGCTGCCCGGTTCTCGATCGCCGGCAAGCCGAAGAAGTAACCAAAATTGCAGTATCAATGAAGGGTTATAGATGGGATCTGGCCATGATCTCCGAGATGTTGTCTCCTCTCTCTCTCTCTGTAAATTCAGAAGCCTTGCATGGCCCTGCCATCTCTCTCCAGTCTCCATTTCCTACCTCGAATAACTCAATAATATTGCTTGTTATTGAATCATCAACTGCAGTACGTACCGCCATGGAAGCTTCTTGCATGTTGCCTAGCTAGGGCCATGCGTACGTAATGGATAGCCGTATTTAAGTGCTTGAGTACACTTGAGAATTCAACTCAATAAATGTGATTCGATCGGTTTACTTCATTTTTTTTTTATTTGATTTGGTTTAAGTTATAGTTTTATATATAGACTTAATTAACACTCAGATGGGTCTCAATTAGAGGAAAATTTTATAAATTTTGAACTCAGGATTCAACCCAACTAATTAAATAGGAAGTTAATTGGATTAGTTAATTTAATTTTGTTGCAAAAAATCTCTTTAAAATAGAAAGGAGTTAGTGCAATAAATCGAATCAAAAGTAGATCAAATCAAGAACACAAGAAACAGGATGAATACTTCATATTTAAACTGTTCAAGGCCCAGATCTGAAAGACCAGTCACCACTCTTGGTAATGCTAACGAATAAGAACCATAAGCCACAAACTAAACTCTTAAACCATAAGACCAGAAAAGCCTTAACACCTCTCGACCGAAACACCAAAGAAACCCTCTCTCACCCAAACGATCACAGCCACACAAAATAGGTTATCATAGAAGGTAGATCGATCACAAAAAACAATGGATTCGAAGCACAAATCCAAGAGAAAGAGCTTATCCCAAAAGAGAACCCAGATCTGAATATATAAAAGGCTTCCAACAACATTAGAGGGACTGTCTTTCTCACACAAGGAAAGGCTGCTGAATACATAAAAGGAAGGAGCATCCACAGAAGGCAAGAGGGCCTCTATCGCTATCAGATGAACAAAGAAAGAGTGATGAAACTGTTGGCTAAGAAAAGGGAACGAGAGAGAGAGAGAGAGAGAGAAAATTAGGTTCGGCCAAGAGAGATGGAGACGCCAAAAGAAGGACAAATAGGCCCTCTAATATGAGGGCTAAAAGGGCTAAGATGAGTGGACTTCACCCCACTTGAGCAAATGGGCCAAGACCCATTTCTCTTCTAAAGTGGGCGGTGAGCTTGTGGCCCGACTTCTAAAATGGGTTGTCAAAAAAAAATGGTCATGATCTTGGATTCTTTAATCCCTCACCGAAGCTTATGAGGACCCACTTGAAAAATCATCATAGGCTCGAGCCTTATTAGAGAACAAAAAACAATAAATTTTATTCTATAATTTGACTGATTCTCATTCTAAACTTTCCAACCTAACAATAATTAGTTTGAATCCAAATTTTTTAATAAGAATTGAAATCAGTTGGACAACTCCAAGAAAGATGATTTTATAAGTTAGGGTTGGCAGCATATGCATATGCATATACCTATGCATGTTATCCAAACTTTGCAGTTGAATTATAAAAGTAATAAAAAAAATAAATTATAATTTGCATGGTGGTGACTGGTGAGGTCTGCCAGCCATCTTGTCCCAACTGCTACGCCACCGGCTCCATTGACTCACCCACCTTCATTAAAATTAAACAATTAATAAAACATATTGCCAGTGCCGGGGGATCTCCACATTCTATATGTCTATATTTTGTGCACTACATATATATTATTATTTTTATGAAAACAGAGAATTTTAGTTGAGGATTAGTAAATTTTATTATTTAATAATTGATTTTTAATATATAATAATTATTAAATTAATAAAAAATACAAGTAATTATCACCTCATCAATGGTGGGTTAAAACATAAATATATATATATATATATATAACTTGACAACTTAGTGGTGGATTAAAAGAATTCTTCACTTCCAAGTTTCGTATTTTAAATCTCCGTGACTTTCAAAGCACATTTTTAGGTATTGCTTAGTCTCTTGTCATAAGAATTATTTTGAGTTTAAGGAATGAAAGTGTTAGTTTTTAAATACGAATCCGAAACTAATTACTCCGCCTATCATAAAAAATATCATTTGTAATTGAAATAATTTTTTTTCCTTATCCAAAAAGAGGTGGCTAACTGGCGTATTAACAATGATTGTCATTAATTTTTTTTCTTCCTAGGAAATTAAGTCGCCCATTATTATAAGTATTGTTTTAATTAAGCACAAACCTTAATTAATACTTGTTGCTTGCTTACATTTTGGTGGTTAATGTATGTCTTCAGTGTAAATTGAGGTGACTTTTTGATTAATAAGATCAAACAATATATCTAAAGTTGTTCCATATATAAATTATTAATACCAGATTAAGTAGCAATCTTGACAAACAAAAACCAATCCTAACCTGTAGCTTTGCAAAACACATGCACGCATTTACACAGTGTGTGTGTTTGTATGTATGTATATACATACATATTGGTAAGATGCATGGGAATTGGGGAGGGTGAGAGAAAGTGGGTGTCCTGATTCTCCTGAATATATACAGGTGGGCAGTCAGAAAGTGTTAAATGTCGTATGTATGAATGAGCTTGAAATTCTCATCTTTCCACAAATCATATATATGGGGATTATCGTAAGGGCTGCTGGCATATGCGTGAACTCAACAAGGATTTAATGAAATACAGAACTCTAATCTGGTTAAGCTATTAATTACAAATCACAAGTGGAGTCAGTCTAAGTCTAATCTGACTACTAATAATTCATCATGTGAAAATTATTAATTGATTCTTTCTTTAACCGGTTCTTATTCAGAAACCGGACTGGTCGACAAACCAATTGGTCGCGGCGAATCCGATTAAAATCTAACAACGTTGCTTTAAACATGGGTTCATATTAATTAATTAATTCACTCTGTTAAGGGAAGCAAAGAGTGCGTGTACGAGTACGTGTGTGTGTATATATATATATATTGAAAGATCATCCCATTTTGGGTAAATTTTATATATAAAATTAGTTAAATTCATATTTTTATGTTTGTCACGTGGTGGTTCGAACTTTTTATTATTTTGATTATATCACTGTATTTATATTTTTGAGTCAATTTAACCCTTTATATTTTGATATTTTTTTCGTGTAAATTTAGAGTTTTTGTTATTTTGATTATACCCCTGTACTTATAATTTTAAATCAATTTAATTCATATATTTTGACTTGTAAAAAAAATATGAAGTGAGATGAGTCAATATTTTGTACACATTAAAATATAAGAGTTGAATTGACTCGAAAATATATATACATAAATGTAATTGAAATAACAAAAAGTTTGATTTACTATAAGAAAAAAAAAAGTCAAAATATAAAAATTAAATTAATTTGAAAATATAAATGTAAGGGTATAATTTAAATAATAAAAAATTTAGATACTGAAACAAAAATATACAAAAATATAAAGACAAAGATATGAGTTTACCCTATAAAATTTGCATGCATGCATGCGAGCAAATAAATCAAAGTACCAACCGCCAGAAAAATAAAATATATATGATGACGAGAGGTGGGGCAAGATGTTTTGGGTTGGTAATGTTATTGATTGATGATCGATTAGGTTAAAGTAGGAATTAAGACTTAGTACTCAACCAATCCTCATGAAAGAAAAGTACCAAGAAAACAAAACAGATGTGACCCGCTACTTAATCCTTGCTATTAGGTTTTGTATTATTACTGAAAGTGGAAATGCAAATTTAAAATAATTTAGCATTAGTTATCATCTATATATGGACAAAAGAGAATAAAATATTATGTGTGTTACGTCCAAAAATAGGCCAAGCCTAGAGTCTAAACAAAGAGGGCCAAAGGCCCATCGTGAGACTGTTACCAAAGGAAGGCCCAGAAGACCCCTATAGTGGGCCTGTCAGAGATTAAGCCCTCCAATGACCTTTCTCGAATGCCTTTTTAGATGTCTCCAAGGGATTCTTTCAAGAGACCCTCATAGGTTGCTGTAATAAGAGTTTGGGAGATTTTCGTAAGTCACCTGTTTTGGAAGCCTTTCTCTTAACAATGCGAGGGACCCTTTCAAAAGATTTAGTCTTTACATATTATTCATGTGAAATTGTAAATAATGAATTAAATTTACTTTTGATATCCTTGCTTATAAATTTAGAAGAGCATCCGATATGTTTATCAAAGAATATAACTTTTCTTCCACTTATCAATGTCATGCTCTCTATAAATAGAACCTACCTTCAATTGAGATATATTCAGAATTATTATTTTCTATAAATAGGAAAATCCATCTCCCTAATTGAGATATGCTCAGAATTCTACACTTACTACAATTCTATTTATTCTGCATTCTACATTTAAACCAATAGACTAACTTAATCATTGAAAAGCCCGCACATAAGACTCTGTCAAGCCTCTAATTGATTTTCTTCTTTGCAAATCATCGTTATATCTAGATAATAATAACGTGAATGATAAATTACAGAAAATATATACTATTTCATAAACCCCCAATGCACTTAAACTGACAATTTTATTAGGATTTACTATTTTCTAAAACTGCTTAATGTTCTAGATAATTTGAAAATCAAATAAGCAATTATATTTGTAAAATGAGTAAGATAGGTTAGAAATCCACAAACTCACTAAGGTTGGGCTACTTTAATTTAGAATTGGGTATATCAATTCTATTTCTATTATGTTTTAGGTTGAGTCAATTAAATTTAAAACTATATCAGCAAAATTAAACACGACACAATTATATTATATATATTTTTATTTTATAATATTATATATTTTCTATGAATAACCAATATGCTAGTACATGTTCAATTTACAATAAATTATAAAATAATGTTATTATTATATCTAGATCTTTTATCATTAATTATAAGGATATCATGATTAAATAATGGCCTATATATAATTCATACAAATTTAGAATATATTTGTTATCTTAATTAATTATATGTTCATTTAATTTGAGGATATGTATATATATATATATGAAAGTTTTTGTCATTTAAATGAATTGTAAAGATAAGAATGGCAAAATTAAACTAAAACATTAATTATATCTTTTGTGGTCTCAACATTTTTTGATTTCTAGTCCTTATTTGATTTTAATTTGTTCCATAGTTTTCCATTACATTTTTTGAGGTTTGGGCATCGAGGAAGAGTAATCATTCTTCACTATTGTCCCATTATGTTAACAATTTAGACGGGACTAATCATCAATTGACATTTATGCCTTTAAATGGATCTTTTAAATTTTGAGATTATAGAAGAAACTAATTAATATTATATGTGTTATTAATTAAGGGTGTGGGAAATATTGGGAGACTAGAGAATTTTAGGAGAAAGGGGTCAATACATCTGATTCACTTATTTAATTTTTTTCTTAAGTACATAGAAGTTGAATTTATACTTGAAGAATTCATTGAACTAAGCTAGACCATTGGTCTATTCAACAATTAACTAGCTCCTTGAACACCATTGGATTATTTAGGTGATCTATTAGATATTTGTGTTGAACACCATTTGTATTCTAATCAATATGACTTTTTGGTTCACTAGGTGATTGCACATTACTCAACAAACTCCCCCCTTAATGTGGTTTTCTTCAACTCCTAACTTTTCTCGAAAATAGTTGAACTTGTCTCTTGGAAATGTCTTTGTAAAAATGTCCACAACTTGATCTTGAATATTGTAGAATTTCAGCTCTACTTCTCAATCTTCAATTGCATCTCGAATGAAATAGTGCTTTATAGAAATGTGGTGAGTTCTACTATGATAAATTGAATTCTTAACAATATCAATAGTTGGTTTATTGTCACAAAACATTATAGTAGCTTCCTTTTTCTTTTCTCCAATGTCTTCAAGAATTCTTCTAAGCCAAATCATTTGTGAAGTTGTCAATCTAGCAGCCACATATTCAACTTTAGCAGGTGATTGTGCCACGCTTTGTTGCTTCTTTGATGACCAAGAAAATACTCTAGAACCAAGTGAAAAACAATAGCTGAAAGTGCTCCCCATATCATCACGACACCTTTCCTAACCATTATCACAATAGCTAAGCAATTGTGCACCAACTCTTTTGATCAACTTGATCCCAAAATTGAGTGTGGCTGAGATGTATCTCAACACTCTATTGGTTGTCCCAAAATGCACTTGGCTTGGATTGTGCATAAACTTAGATAAAAAAAACTTGAAGCATGCATAATATCCAACCTAGTAGTTGTGAGATATAATAAATTTTCAATTAAACTTCGATAGAAAGCAGCATCAGTCTTCTTCTCTCCATCTTCTTTAACAAGCTTTTCATTGACAACAAGTGGTGTAGACATAGGTTT
Source organism: Diospyros kaki (assembly GCA_036245055.1). Taxonomy (NCBI): domain Eukaryota; kingdom Viridiplantae; phylum Streptophyta; class Magnoliopsida; order Ericales; family Ebenaceae; genus Diospyros; species Diospyros kaki. The sequence continues at coordinate 36,161,486 of BSEG01000003.1, forward strand.
GTAATCAATCATGCCAAACTTTGGCAAAATATTTCCATCATAGTACTTCTTTTGACAAATAAAGACTCCATCTTCTATGTTGATAAATTTCTACGCCAAGAAAATGATGTAGTAGTCCCATATCATTCATTTCATGTCTTTTCATCTCATGTCTTTCTTAAAATGATCAACAATCATTTTCTCATTGTTACCAATATAAAGTAAATCATCAACATATAAGGCAACAATAAGAATATTTAATTTACCTTGAGTTTTTACATACAAAGGTGGCTCACTTTTGCTCTCCTTAAATCCTTGCTCCATATGAGATAAAAGTCAATTTGGCTATACAAAGCCCTTGGAGCTTGCTTGAGCCTGTACAAAAGTTTTCCTCAACTTACATGCCTTGTTTTCTTCTCATTTCTTTGATAAAATCTTGAGGTTATTGAACATACATCTCTTCCTTTAATTCACCATTCAAGAATGCAAATTTGACATCAAGTTGGTAAATATTCCAACCTTTTTGGGTTGCCATGGCAATAAGATCTCGAATAGTGTTAAGTCTTGTAATCAGTGTAAAAGTTTCATAGTAGTCAATTCTGCATTGTTGTGAATAACCTTTAGCTACTAACCTTGTCTTTTTTTTTGGATTGAACCATCTAGATTTAGTTTGACTTTGTAAACCCATTTTACTTTAGTAATCTCTTTGTATGTTTGAGATTTGTCAACAAGGCTCTAACTATTGTTCTTCTCAATGGATGTGATCTCCTTTTTTATTAGCCTTTCTCCAATCCTTTCACAACAAGAAAAACAGAATTTAGCGATAGAAAAATCTGTCACTAAAAAATTTAGTGACATGTAACATCTCGTCGCTAAAATGGCATCGCTAAATTTTAGCAATGGGATTTAGCGGCGGCACAAATCAACTATGGAATCAGGGGTGAAAATTTTCGTCGCTGATTAAAAAATAAAAAATAAATTTATTTAAAAAATTATATATTATTTTGGTGACGAAAAACATTCCATCGCTGAATAGTGCGAAAAACTTTTCGTCACTAAAACACAATAAAATTTAGAATATTAGAGATATTAAAATAAATTAGAATCAGTGATTGAAACAATTCTGTCGCTAATTAGCAACGGAACTGTTTGTTTTCGTCGCTGACTTTAATTTTTTTTAAAAAAATAATAGCCCGCGCTAGCGCCGCCACGTGTAGCGTTGGGATAATTTCTCAACTCACTCCTTTATTCCCTTCCTCAATTTTGATCCCTGATCCCCCGTGTGCGTATGCGCACGCGTGACCGTCTGAGCTGCGAGCCTCCTTAATATATACATTGCACACATTAACTATATACTATACTTAGCTGCCAGCTATTTTAATATTATTTTAAATTAAGATTTTAAATTTTAAATATTTTAAATTCATAAATTAATACTTAAAAAATAAATGTTGTAAATTTTAACTCAACTAATGTACCACTTAAATGTTGTAATTAATTAATCTGTTAAATATTTAAATTTTATTTGATTAAAAATTAGTTTAATACATATTTGTTATTATAAATCTTACAATATCATATCAATTTACATATTTTTGGTTTGTAAATAAAATATATAAAATATGCATGTAATACATTTTAATATTTATTTAATCTTTGTTTAATATATAATTAATAAAATTTATTTTTTAATTTATTTTATTCTTTTTTAGAGACTGGCTAATTTTTTTAATTATTACTTTAGTTTTTTTAATTATTTAGCGACAAAATGTTCCGTCGCTAAATATATTTAATTTAAAATTTTTTATTATTTATTTAATTTTTTTTATTAATTAGCGATGGGATAACCAATCGCTAAAAAATAAAAATAAATTAAATTAAAAATTAAAATTTAGTGACGAGGTCATACTCGTCGCTAAAAAATAAAAAAAATAAAATAAAGAATGCCAAATTTAGCGACGGAGGTTATCCCGTTGCTAAAATATAAAAATAAATTAAATAAAAAATATAAATTTAGCGACGAGATAGCCCCTGTCCCTAAAAAATAAAAATAAATTAAATAAAAAATACCAAATTTAGCAACGCGATAGCTCCCGTCGCTAAAAAATAAAAATAATAAAAAATATATCAAATTTAGCGACAGGATAGCCCCCGTCTCTAAAAAATAAAAATAAATTAAATAAAAAATACCAAATTTAGTGACAGGATAGCCCCGTCGCTAAAAAATAAAAATAAATTAAATAAAAAATTAAAAATTTAGCAACGGGATAACGCCAGTCGCTAAAAAAATAAAAGTAAATTAAATAACAAAAGCCAAATTTAGTGACGAGATAACGCCTGTCGCTAAAACATAAAAATAAATTAAATAAAAAAATTCAAATTTAGCAACGGGATAAACCCGTAACTAAAAAAAAAATAAATTAAAAAAATTAATTTAAGTTTATTTAGCGATGAAATATTTCATCGCTAAATAATTTAATTTAATTTAAAATTTTAAATCATTTAGTGAAAGAATATTTTGTCGCTAAATAATTTTAATTTTTGTAATTATTTAGGACCGAATATTTCTTTGCTAAATTTAAAAATTTAATAAAAATATTAAAAATTATTTAGTGACAGATTTTTTCGACGTTAATTCCGTCATTAAATAATAAAAAAAATAAAAAAAATTGGTGACGAAATTTTTCGTCGATAAAATTTAGCAACGAAATATCCGTCACTGAGACGTCTCTATTTAGCGACGAAAAAAGTCTGTCGCTAAATCCATTACAAAATTACTGATTTTTTGTAGTGTTTATTCCATAAGTTTGTTCAAAGTTTTTTGATTCAAAAATACAAAAGTTACAATTTGCATAAACATCACTCAAGTTCTTCATTTTCTTTAGAGTTAAAGATGAAGAACTCGAACTTGAAGTTGGAGATGATGTTGAACTGTTTGGTGGAGTTGGATCTTCATCATTTTTATCATCATTGGTTGCATTTTCTTCTACCTTATATCGCAAAACAATAGCTTTTTGAATCTTTATTTCATTCTAATTCCAAGTGGCATTTTCATCTGTTGTTTTTTGTTCCCTAATAAGACCCAAGGCAATGACGAATTTTTCGGACGGGTCCTCATAGGCTTCGGCCCGGGATTGAAGGACCCAAGACCAATTACCATCCTCTTTTGGCAGCCCATTTTAGAAGACGGGCCACAAGCCCACTCTCCATTTTAGAGAAAAAATGGGCCTCAGCCCATTTGCTCAAATGGTGACCGAAGCCCACTTAAGCCAGCCCATCTCCTTTAAAGCCCACATATATAAGAGCCTCTTGGCTCTTCTGTTGGCGCCTCTGAGTGCCCTTTTGTTTCGGCCGAGCCCTAGTTTCCTCTCTCTCTCTCTCCCTCGTGTTTCCTACCTTGGTCGATTGTTTCATCGTTTCATTATTCCTTCGATAGCGATGAAGACCATCTTGCCTTCTGTGAGTTTAGTTTCCTTTGATGGTTTCAGCCGCCTTTCCTTTTGTGCGAAAGGCAGCCTCTTGGATGTCGTGGGAAACGCCTATATATCCAGATCTGGGTTTCTCTCTTTGGGCAAGTCGATCTCCTTGCTTTGTACCTTGATCTTGCTGTTCTTACCACCGATTTACTACTGTGTGTGTGGTTGTCTTCGGTTGAGCGAGAGAGGGTTTACTTTGCTGGTTTTGGCCGAGAAGGGTTGGGGCTTTTCTGGGTTTTGGTTTTGAGGGCTTCGATAGTGGCTTGTGGTTCCTATTCGTTGGCGTTACCAAGAGGGGTAACTGGTCTCTCAGATCCGAGCCTTGAACGTTTGAAATCAGAGTTTGTATTGTGTTTTACTTTACATCCATGTTCTGATCTATATTTGATTCGACATATCGCACTAACCTAATCTGTTTTGAAGAGATATTCCGCAACAAATGGTATCAGAGACTTGTGTGGCTCCTGGATAGTGCCTTGTTCGAATCAGATCTGAAAAGCCCTATCGTTTTCAGATCCGATCTTGGTAAGTCTGTTCCATTTCAAATCTGATCTCGGTTTGTTCGATTGACCCTTGCAGGTTGTAAGGTGGGTGGCAAGGACCCCAGATCCGGACTTAGTCAGTCGCGGGGATCCACTCCGAGCAGTGCGTGGTCGCTCACTCGCCTACCGACCAGCGACGCGTGAGCGTGTAGGCGGCAGCGCGTGAGATAGCGCGTGGAGGCCGGGGTTGCCCCTCTTCTGCTCCAGATCTGAGCCTGCATCTTCTACAGATCTCAGTTGTGAGATCTGTGCCGGTAACTTCTCTGTATTCTCTTTTTTTCCAGCAATTAACAGGTCATCGTGTGGGGGTGGCCATTAGGTTTTGGGGGTTACCCTGTGGTGGTAACCATTGCTTGTTGCTAGACTTAGGGTTATCTGTGATTTTATCTTGTACTAGCATAACCTGTTTTGATACGGTTAAGTATTGCTATTGTGCTGCATGTGAAATTTGCCTTAAGTTGTTCCTATCTGGTAGGTTGAACTTTAAAACCCTAGAAATATTCTGCTTGTGTGTGTTAAGCATATTCTTTTGTGTGAACATGTCTGCACATCATTTTGAATTGGGGGTTTTCAATGGAAAAGGGGATTTCTCAATTTGGCAACAAAAAATGAGGGGAATTTTGGTACAACAAAAAGTTTCTAAAGCCCTAGATGGCAAATACCCTGAATCCTATACTGCTGAACAGAAAACTGAGGCTGATGAATTAGCCTATACTTCTATCATATTACATATTTCTGATTCTGTTTTAAGAAAGGTAGGAAAACTTGATTCTACAAAAGAGTTATGGGAAAAATTGGAAAAACTCTTTGTGAAAAAATCCACATCCAACAAACTTTTCTTGCTTGAAAGTTTTTTCAGTTTTAAGATAGACTCCTCTAGGGATCTTGATGACAACTTAGATATCTTTAATAAGCTGGTGCAAGATATAACTAATTGTGGTGAAAAGGTAACTGAAGAATACAAAGCTATAATTCTTTTAAATGCAATTCCAGATGCATATAAAGAAGTTAAAAATGCCATTAAGTATGGTAGAGATACCTTGACACCTGAAATAGTCATAGATTCCCTTAGGAGCAAAGATATGGAGTTAAAAAGTGAGAAAAGACATGGAGAGGTCCACTTGATGAGAGGTAGGTCTCAAACTAGGGGACATGAGGGAGGTGGTAAAAAGAAAGGTAGAAGTAGGTCTAAGTCTAAGACCAAAGGAAAGAGGAAGGGTAAGTGTTTCGGTTGTGGTAAAACTGGTCATTATATTAAAGATTGTTATGCTGAGAAAAATAAGCAAAAAGAAAAATTAAAGAATCAAAAAGAAGCAAATTCAATAACCTCTTTTGACCCTAGTGAAGTTTACATGCTTATAGATTCTGACATTGTTGAAATTAATGCTACTCTTGGGGCACATGGGCAAGAATGGATTCTTGACTCAGGTGCATCATTCCATGTCACATCCCAAAGACATTGGTTTGAAAATATGCGTGAATCCGTAGGTGGCCATGCCATAGTTTGTAGCAATATAGCCTATAAGGTTGTAGGGATTGGAGACATCACACTTAAGCTAGAATCAGGATATGTCCTAAAATTGAGAGATGTTAGATTCATCCCTGAAATGGCTAGAAATTTAATTTCAGTAGGAGAATTAGAAAAGAATGGATTTACAAGAAAAATAGAAAATGAAATGATTAAAATGTTTAAAGGGGCAATGATGGTGTGTAAGGGAGTTAGAAGAAATGAGATATATGCCTTAACTGCTGAGGTAATGAGTAGCTCAGGCTCTCATCTTGATTCAATCAATTCTAATGTCACTCAAAAATGGCATAACAGGTTAGCTTATGTTAGTATTAAAAGACTTAAGTTCTTAAATAATAAGGGAGTGTTTGGTAAGGATTGTGTATCCGATATCCCCTTTTGTGACCATTGTGTGTTAGGCAAACAACATAGATTATCTTTTTCTTTAAATGTGCATAGAGCCTCAAGGGTCCTAGAGTATATCCATTCAGATTTATGGGGACCAGCAACAAATCCCACTTTTGGTGGGAATAGATATTTTTTGTCTATGATAGATGATTTTTCTAGGAGAGTGTGGGTCTTTCTCTTAAAAGACAAAACAGAAACCTTTAAAAGTTTCAAAACTTGGAAAACTCAAATAGAAAATCAAACAGGCAAGACAATAAAGTATCTAAGAACTGATAATGGCCTAGAGTTTTGTAACAAGGACTTTGATGATTTGTGTAAAGAATGTGGTATAACAAGGCATAGAACTGTTCCTTACACCCCACAACAAAATGGGGTGGCTGAAAGGATGAATAGAACTCTCCTAGATAAGGTTAGGTGTATGATGATTAGTTCTAATATACCTAAATCTTTTTGGGGTGAAGCAGTGATGACTGCTTGTTACTTGGTTAACTTAACCCCATCAGTCACATTAAATGGTGACACTCCTTATGAAAAATGGTATGAGAAATGTGCAGATTACTCAACCCTTAGAACCTTTGGATGTGCTGCCTATTCTCATCAGAATGAAGGCAAATTGGAACCTAGATCAAGAAAATGTGTTTTCTTAGGATATCCTGAAGGGGTAAATGGTTATAGACTTTGGGATAGAAGTCAAAAGGGAGTAAAAATAATTATAAGTAGAAATGTCACATTTAATGAAGCTGAAATGCCTTGTTTACAATTAAACAGTAACAATCAACAAGATAATGAGGGTGAGGATTCCCTAGAAGAGTCTAGGAATATTAGCACCAACATTCCCACCACCTCAAGTGAGGTGGAGATACAAAACCAGGCTAAAGAAAATGAGGAAGATGAGATAGTAGAAGATCAGCCCCCTATAGAACAGCCACCTCTATCTAATTACCAACTAGCCCGAGATAGGGAGAGGAGATCTCATAGGATTCCTCAAAGGCTAGAATCTGATTTTGATTTAGCTTTTGCTAGTTATCAAGATCTAGCCGATAAAGAGCCAAAAACATATGAAGAGGCAATTAGAAGTGAATATTCTAAAAACTGGAAAGAAGCAATGGGAGAGGAGATGAGTTCTTTAAATAAAAACCATACATGGGATCTAGTACCTAGACCAAAAGATAAATCAATTGTGGGATGCAAGTGGATATTTAAGGTTAAAGAAGGTACAAGTGAAAAAGAACCCATAAGATTTAAGGCTAGGTTAGTAGCCAAAGGTTTCACACAAAAGGAATGGATAGATTACAATGAGATTTTTTCACCAGTTGTTAAGTATACCACCATTCGAGTCATGCTGGCTTTTGTTGCTTATTTTGACTGGGAACTTGAACAACTTGATGTTAAAACTGCTTTTTTGCATGGTGACTTAGATGAAAAAATCTATATGTCTCAACCCAAAGGTTTTGAAGATAAGGCAAAATCAGATTTTGTGTGTTTCTTGAAAAAATCTTTATATGGTTTAAAGCAATCTCTTAGACAATGGTATAAACGTTTTGATTCATTTGTTAAATCAATTGGTTTTAAAAGAAGTGATTTTGATCATTGCCTTTATTTTCAGCATAAAAATAAAGATGAATGTGTATTTCTTTTACTTTATGTTGATGACATGCTTCTTATTGGCCCTGATGTTAAAAGAATAAATAACATAAAATCTGCTTTAGGTGGAGAATTTGACATGAAAGACCTAGGTATAGCTAAAAGAATCCTAGGTATGGAAATTATAAGAGATAGGTCAAATTCCATGTTATTCTTGCATCAAACTTCATATGTGTTAAAAATTTTAAAAAGATTCAGCATGCATGAAAGCAAATCAGTTTCTTTACCTTTAGGAGCCCATTTCATACTGTCAAAAGAAAAATCTCCAGCTAACAAAGAAGAAGAGGAGTACATGAGTAAAGTCCCTTATTCAAATGCAATAGGATCGGTTATGTACCTCATGGTGTGTACTAGACCAGACTTAGCCCATGCAGTTAGCACATTAAGTAGATTTATGACAAACCCAGGACCTGTCCACTGGGAAGCTTTGAAATGGTTGCTTAGGTATTTGAGGGGTACGTCTAATGTAGGTTTAGTGTATAAACATCATTCAGATAAAATGAGTTTAATGGGGTTTACAGATTCAGATTATGCAGGTGATAGAGACAATAGAAAATCAACATCATCTTATATTTTTACTTTATGTAATTCATGCATTAGTTAGAAGTCTCAACTCCAACACATTGTTGCTTTATCCACTACTGAATTTGAATATATAGCTGCTACAGAAGCAATTAAAGAAGCATTGTGGCTTAAATGTTTGCTTAATGAACTGTGTGTTTTAACAGAAAATGTTACTGTTTTTTCTGATAGTCAGTCAGCTATACACTTGTGTAAAAACCCTGTTTTTCACGAACGCACTAAACACATTGATATAAGATCGCATTTTATTCGTGATATTATATCTCAAGATATTATCAGACTTGAAAAAATGCACTCAGATTTTAACCCCTCTGATATGGGAACAAAGGTGCTTACTGCTGAAAAATTCAAAAGGTGCCTAGAACTTCTAAGCATTGGTAAAGTTACATGAAAATGGTAAGGTATTTCTTTTACCTACTGATTATGCTTTATGTTGTATGTTATTTTGCTGTCTATGTTTGCTGGTCTTATTAGGAAACAAGGTGGAGATTTGTTGTTTTTTGTTCCCTAATAAGACCCAAGGCAATGACGAATTTTTCGGACGGGTCCTCATAGGCTTCAGCCCGGGATTGAAGGACCCAAGACCAATTACCATCCTCTTTTGGTAGCCCATTTTAGAAGACGGGCCACAAGCCCACTCTCCATTTTAGAGGAAAAATGGGCCTCAGCCCATTTGCTCAAATGGTGACCGAAGCCCACTTAAGCCAGCCCATCTCCTTTAAAGCCCACATATATAAGAGCCTCTTGGCTCTTTTGTTGGCGCCTCTGAGTGCCCTTTTGTTTCGGCCGAGCCCTAGTTTCCTCTCTCTCTCTCCCTCGTGTTTCCTACCTTGGCCGATTGTTTCATCGTTTCATTATTCCTTCGATAGCGATGAAGACCATCTTGCCTTCTGTGAGTTTAGTTTTCTTTGATGGTTTCAGCCGCCTTTCCTTTTGTGCGAAAGACAGCCTCTTGGATGTCGTGGGAAACGCCTATATATCCAGATCTGGGTTTCTCTCTTTGGGCAAGTCGATCTCCTTGCTTTGTACCTTGATCTTGCTGTTCTTACCACCGATTTACTACTGTGTGTGTGGTTGTCTTCGGTTGAGCGAGAGAGGGTTTACTTTGCTGGTTTTGGCCGAGAAGGGTTGGGGCTTTTCTGGGTTTTGGTTTTGAGGGCTTCGATAGTGGCTTGTGGTTCCTATTCGTTGGCGTTACCAAGAGGGGTAACTAGTCTCTCAGATCCGAGCCTTGAACGTTTGAAATCAGAGGTTGTATTATGTTTTACTTTACATCCATGTTCTGATCTATATTTGATTCGACATATCGCACTAACCTAATCTGTTTTGAAGAGATATTCCGCAACATCATCAAACAAAGCATCTCGACTAATTATAATAATTTTGATCTCGACTAATTATAATAATTTTGTTAGACTTCAAGCAACACAATCTATAGCCTTTAGACTTTGAACTATAACCAACAAAAGTACACTTTTTTCTTACTTCATAGAGTTTGTATCTCTTCTATTTTGCAATTTGAGAGTAGTAAACGCTTCCAAAGACTTTCAAATGCTTCACCGATAACTTCCTTCCACTCCATGTTTCAATTGGAGTTTGATTCTAATTAACGGCCTTTGTGGGATTTTTATTGATCAAATACGTACACAGCTATGTAAACAGCTTCAACTCAAAAATCTTTAGGCAAATCTGTGTCATGTAGCATAGACTTTGCCATCTCCATCAGCGTTTGAATTTCCTGTTGGATACTCCATTTAATTTGTTGTGGTATATAACCAACAATTGCCTTTCCATGCCTTTTCTCTTCACAAAATTCCTAAATATATTTGAAGTATACTTCTTGCCTCTATCACCTCTTAAGATCTTTATATAATGATCACTTTGTTTTTCAACCAGACTTTTGAACTTCATAAAATCTAAAAACACTTGTAATCTTTCTTTCATGAAATAAACTCTCAAGTTATTCTTGTAAAATCGTTAATGAAAAGGATAAAATACTTGTTACCTCCATGAGAGAAACTGTCCAAGGTCCACAAACATTAGTATGAAGAAACTCTAATTAAGATCTCCTTGTTCTCCATGCAACTTCTTTTAGAAATGGTTGCTAGTGTTGTTTACCAAGTGCATGTACATCAAATTTCATGTTCTCTTCAATTCCTGGCAATCCATGAGCCACCCTTTTGTTGAAGTAGTTTGAGACTGCAAAAGTTCAAGTGACTAAGCCTTTTATGCTATAGCCATGAATATCCATTTACATGTGCTTTCAAAGCATGATTTCCAGTGTGGTTGAAGGAAATTGGAAAACTCTAATTCTATAGAGCACTCCATTGAGCTCCCAAGAGTTTATATGTAGGGACAAAAAATGTTTATGTTTGAGACAAAAATATCTTTTTACCCTATAGAGCACACTCCACTGAGCTCCCAACTTATGACCCTTGTCATCATCCTTTTGCCCAATTATCGAATTGGCTAATCTATCACCACAGGCCTAATATGTTGCCCGCGTCGGGGCTGATGTGGCAGAGCCACATCTGGGCAACATTAATAATATATTCCACCCACACAGCACATGCACCCCACATTTATCTTCCTTCCCAATTTGCCAATTATACCCCCAAGCCCCCTTTACCACCCTCTTGACCCCTGCACCCCCTAACCCACGCACATATGTGAACTAACTCTCTCAATAAAATAATTTAATATAATAATTTAATTATTTTATATAAAATAAAGTATAATATAATAGTTTAATTACTTTATATAAAATATTAAATATATTATATAAATTAAAAACAAAATTCAACAATAATTACATATGGAGACAATATTTTTTATTAATCAAATGATCACACAATACTCAAAATACATTACCAACAATATTAATATCCAGATTATTTCTCAGATTAATACGTTACATGATAGGTAATGTATTTCTCAGATTATTTCTCGAACTAAGGTAACTCATTTTACAAGTTGTATTATGCATTTATTAATATCCATTTTTTTTCTAATCCTTTTAGGTTGGATGACCTATATCACCTGCAGTATTCTTTTGATGTCACGCAAAATGATGGGTTCAGGAACATTATCGATAACAACTATGATGATGTGAATGTCAATTTAAATAATTACTTTCTTTGATAGTTCGATTTGTTTTAGGTTGATGTAAGACTAGTAATTTTGTAATTTGGTTGTTATGGATATTAATATTGTTGGTAATGTATTTTGAGTATTGTGTGATCATTTGATTAATAAAAAATATTGTCTCCATATGTAATTATTGTTGAATTTTGTTTTTAATTTATATAATATATTTAATATTTTATATAAAATAATTAAATTATTATATTATACTTTATTTTATATAGAGTAATTAAATTATTATATTAAATTATTTTATTGAGGGAGTTAGTTCACATATGTGCGTGGGTTAGGTGGTGCAGGGGTTAGGGGGGTGGTTGAGGGGGCTTGAGGGTATAATTGGCAAATTGGGAAGGGAGATAAATGTGGGGTGCATGTGCTGTGTGTGGGTGGAATATATTATTAGGGTCATGCTATTTGTACAGAAAATTTTGTACAGAAAGCTTACAGAAGTAATAAAATTCCCATTTTATCCTTGCAATAAGTGACCTAAATGACCTAAATACCCAATATCATCTCTCTCCCCTTTTCTCTCTCTCTCTCTCTCACTCTCCCTCTCACACCATCGGCCCCGGCGGCAGCGGCAGCGGCGAGGCGCGGCAGCGACGAGGCGAGGCGAGGCACGGCAGCGGCGCGGCGAGGCGAGGCGCAGCGAGGCAAGGCGGCGAGGCAGCTGAGGCGCCGCGATGAGGCGGCAGAGGCGACGGGGCGAGGCAGCAGAGGCGACGGGGCGAGGCGGCGGAGGTTGCAGCGGCGAGGCAAGGCGGTGGTGCGACGAGGCGAGGCTGTGGCGCGGCGCGGCGAGGCGAGGCGGCGGCGAGAGCAGGCGGAGGCGAGTTGCAGCGGCAAGGGAAAGGGGAGAAGAAGAAGGGGATGAACAGATCAAAATATCGCGAAAATATCACGATATTTTGATGTCAATATATCGCGATATATCGCGATATATCATTTCTGTAAGTTTTCTGTAAAAATTTTTCTGTACAAATAGCATTTTCCATATTATTAATGTTGTCCAGATGTGGCTCTGCCACATCAGCGTCGGGTAACATATATGTTGCCCGACGCGGGCAACATATCAGGCCTGTCTATCACCAAACACACTTGGCCACATTGCACACATTGGACGCTACTCCAAACCAACATCCGAGTCTGAGTTCCCAAACCTAACCAAAGCTTCATTAGAATATTTTTTGTAAGGCCAAAAATGTGTATTTACCCCGTCGGCAAGTCTATTCTACTCGGCTCCCAAGTTACTAACCCCTGTCACGAACCTTTGCCCAAATACCAAATTGGGTATGACCAACACTTAACCGCCATGCATGGCTTGGAGCACTCCAACCCAACGTCCGACCTCATTCCCCATGTCCATCCAAAATCCTTCGCTGGAACCCACCAAAAAGCGCCCATTGCTTTCATTTTTACTCAGTCTTCTCCGCTTCTTCCTGTGATAGATTCAGGGAGCTCCAAGAGCTTCCAATGGCGATCTTCAGACATCTTCTTCCGTGTTTGACCCTGCTGTTCGTGGTGCCCTTCGTTCCTTCTGATGCTAGAGAGTTCCTGGTTGGCGGCCGGGAAAGTTCCTGGAAAATCCCCCACTTTCCCGAGGATTTCAACAGATGGTCCGGGAAAATGCAGTTCGTCGTCGGCGATACCCTCGGTATATATGTTTTTTCTTTCTTCTTCTGGTTTTACATTTGCGCTTTGATTTTCTCTTCTTGTTTACTGTTTTCCTGCCATGGATTTCCTTTTACGGTTAACTTTCTTCATTTTGTTCGTTTATGCTTCATTCTGTGTTCTGCTAAACATTAATTACGTTTCAATTCACTTCCATTTTTACCCGCTTCCCAACTTATCCGAGAGGAATTTTCTACTTCTATGTGGGTTTTCTTTCTTTCTCACCTACTTTCGTGCAGGATTAGCTCTCTGATCATCCGCTTCTTTCTTTGCTTAATTCGAACTTGTGTGATTTTCCTTACTTTTTTGTTCTTTATTTTACTTTCACTTTCTAGGTAACCAAACAAAGTATGAAGTTGCTGTTTAGCCATGGAAAATGATTTTCAGTTCTGGATCCCCAATTCTTCTTTTGTGCTAATTGTGTTAGGAAAAGAGATGATTTGAAAACAAAAAAAAAAAAACAATAGTTTTTTCCACATGTCTCCAAAGTAATAAAAAAATCAGTTTTTTTTTTTATTTTAACAAATCTTCTATTTCTTTCATTTTCTGCAGACCAATTTGCAAAAAAAAAAAAAAAAAATAGAATTATTTATACAACTGCTTAGTTGTATAAATATTTTCTACTTTTCTATCTCTAACCATAACCATAAATTTTCCTTCATTTTCTGGGATTCATGTATTACAGTCTTGAAGTACAAAGAGAAAGCCAATTCGGTGCTGCAAGTGACGGAGGAGAACTACAATAACTGCAACACAACGAAGCCAATCAAACAGTACGACGAGGGCGACACCAAGATCCAACTGGACCGGCCGGGCCCGTTTTACCGCATCAGCGGGGCAGCCGGCCACTGCGAGAAGGACCAGAAGCTGGCGGCGGTGAGAGTGTTATCGCTCAAACATGGCTCCATCAGGGGGTTTCCTCCTGATGCAGCGCCGATGCCGGCGCCTGCGCCTTCTCGGGTTAACGTGCTTGCTCCGTCGACTGCTTCGGGCGGCGGCGGCGGCTGTTTGGAGATTGAAGCTCTGACCGTGGCGATGGTTTTGGGATGCTTGGTTGGGCTGGCCGCCTTGGTCTGAGAGAGAAGTGGTGGTTTTCAGTTTGTGACAGTTTCATGAATAATAAATCATAATAGTTATTATTATTATTATGTGTTTCGATGAACCATCTTAAACCTATGTTAACGCCTATTTTAAACTTGCCCTAATGGCATAAGTTGATCAGTCGAATGATTAATTTGTTGATACAAATTTGATAAATTATGAGTTCGACTTAATTTGTGATTTATCTATCCTGACATAATCGAGAGTACGAATATAAGAGACCGTACAAAAATAATCATCTTAGATCTTATTTTAAACTTAGTTGTATATAACTTATTTAATTTTCTATTATTTAAAAGTATAATCACATTTTAGTCTATTTAAAGTATAATTTTATAGTAATAATTAAACACTAATTCAGCTCACAGGACTTTTTTGCTTTGAGGTTCAAGAAAGGCAGGATTGTCTTAAAACGCAATATTAATCTTACTTAAAAGCATGGTTATATCATTTAATTGAGTATATCAATGTTTGAAATCTTAAAACAAAAAAAAGTTAAAATGAACTCAGGATTATATAATTATCCATTTAAGGGGAATAAATTAATAGTAAGTACCCTAGGTTTAATTTTATCCCATTCCATTGGATTAAAATTATGGACTAAAGGGACAAAATTGTCCTTCACCTTTTTATTCTATTCACAACCCACATTATTACTCTTTACAGTCACTTTTGTTAAAATTTTTTACCATCTTTCAAAAATCCTATTTTACCCTTCACAACCACCTGCAGCCATATCATTTTCCTTCTCTTTTTATTCCCTACAGTCACGACCACAGCCACTCACAGCTATCTATCTACTCTATCTCTTTTTTTCTCTCATTACACCTATCTCTCCATTTTTCTTTGTCCCTCGAATACACACACAAACAAATATATCACACCGATCTCTCCATCTCTCTCTCTCTCTCGAATACACACGCAGATATATATATATATATACTCACACATACCTATATATATATACACACGCGTACGCATGGTCAAGGTCATGGCAGCCGCAGCTGGGTTTCCCGACCTCTGGGGGTCGGGAAACGCTGGGTTCCCTGACCCCTAGCAGTCGAGGAACACCGGTTATTTTATTTATTTTAATTACAAAAAAATTATTATAATAAAATAAAATAAATACAAATAAATAAATTCTTTTTAAATATCTTTATTTTAAATAAAAAATTAAAATTAGTTAATTTTATCTTATTAAATTACTTAAAGACACATATATTTAAAAAGAATTTATTTATTTATATTATTTTTTAAAAAATTTCAATTTTATTTTTTATTTTATTATAATAAATTTTTTAATTAAAATAATAAAAAAAAAAAACATGTTCCCGACCCATGGGGGTCGGGGAAAACAAGGTTCCCCGACTGCCATTAATTGGGAACACAAGGGTTCCCCGACTATTGGTAGTTGGGGAACCTAAGAGTTCGACTACGGCCGCAGTGGCGGAGCCAAGGAAAAATTTTTGTTCAGGCTAAGGGCTAATTTTAGCCCTGGCCAAATTATAAAAATTATAATTATTCATATTGATATATATATATAAAATGAAAAAATAAAAAAACCAGCTGGGGCCAAGGCCCCAGCTGGCCAACATGTGGCTCCGCCACTATGTGGCCGCACGTTTTCGTGTGTGTATATATATATCTGTATGTGTCTGTGTATTCAGAGGACACAGAGAGATAAAAAGATGCGTGTAAGAGAGAAAGAAAGAGATGGATGCAATGAGAGAGAAAAAGAGATGGAACAAATGAGTGGTTGTGACTATGACTGTGGCTATAGAGAGTAAAAGAGAAAGAAGATAGATGTGGCGATCGGTAATGAAGGGTAAAATATGATTTTTAAAAGATGGTAAATTTTGGCGGAAATGGCTGTGAAGAGCAATAAGGAAGGTTGTGAGTAGAATTTCCCATTCGTTAAACATTAAAATAAAATAATTATTCTATAATTAATGTCTAATTGTAACTCATCTAAAATTTACATAATTGATCTCCTGTCGGCATCGAGCATTCTTATGTTCCTCGATGTAAGCCCCCTTCCCCACCATCAACCATGTGCCCTTTTAGTACAAGCCATCTCGCCCTACCCTATATACATAAAATACATGCATACATATGATTTTATATTTCTTAAATATTATTATAAATTATTATTTAAATAAATTATTAATTTTGTTTTATTTAGCAAAAATAATAATTATTTTAATAATTATAATTATAACTATAATTAATATTTTATTCTATTTTTTTAATTATAACAGAATTTATCTATCAGATAAAAGTGTAATCCAAAAATTTAATAGACTAAATTTTTTTAAAATCGAACTAACTTGATCGAATAGATGTTCAAATTAAACAGATTGAAAAATTAAAAAAATCAAACTATTTATGTTGCCCAGACACTAATGTAGTCTAAGTAATAACAAATTTAAAACTCCCATCCAATTAGACTCTCTATTTTGCCCCCTCTCCAATTAAATCACGTCAAGCTCTTTGGAGTGATTTGATCGATTCGATTACACTTTTATTTGACAGATACAGTTAAGAAAACATAAAATATGTATACATTTTGTTATGATTAAAAAAATAAATTATTAATTATGATTATAATTGAAATTATTAAATTAATTATAAGTTTAATGGAACAAAACAGAATTAATAATTTATAGTAATATTTAAAAAAATATAAAATTATATATATATGTATGCATGTATATATGTTGGAGAGATGGCCTCTACTGCGACGGTGAAAAGGTACGTGGGTGAGGAGGAGAAGGGCCCGTGTTGAGTAACATAAGAATGCTCGACACAAGTAGAAGATCAATTCTAAAATTTATTATGCTTAATATTGGATAAGAGTAATTTAAGTTTATATATCTCTTTAAAAGCTACTAAGTGTGGGATAGGATTATTATTCACATTAATATTTTATTTATACTTAACTTAATCACAACATTATTTAATTTAACTAGTTCATCTCTTGCACGAAAGTTTATATGAATTAAATTTATTTAAAATTGATAATCTCACAACTATAAATTTTATCTACAGATTTTAAGAATTACATATTTTCCATAAACTAATAACTAATTTAACATATAATAAATATAAATAGCTTATACAAAATAATAAATAATATTATAACATATAATAAATTAATAACATAAATAATAAAAATATAAAACATAATAATTTTTTTTAAAAAAATATGACAACATATGATAAATATAAATAATCTATATAAAATATTAATTTTGTCAAAATAACTTAAACGACTTATTTAAAATAATTCAATTTTGCCTAAATAACTAATTTAACATAACCTAGAAACTAATTATTTTTCAAAATTAAGTAATAACATAAACATATATAAGATTTGTACTTTTTTTGCATAGTTCTGAACCTAATTAAGGGTTTTAGACTTTTGAGTGGTGGCTTTATTAAGAGAGAATAAGAGGTAAATTATGGGAAATAAAATAAATAATTAAATTTATTTTTTAAAAAATTTTACTTGGCAATTGGTATTTGGCAGTATTACTTGATATCTCAAAATTTCTCCCGATTTAAAAAAGTCACATTTTTTTATAATTTATTTTAATTAAAACTTTATGTTAATATTTAAAAATTAATAATATAGATTAAATCTTGTCTCTTCATATATCAATATGTTTACATATTCTCCAAACATTATTCAATCATAAAAAAAAATCATCTATAGATTCAAAGAACTACACGTTTCCACAAACTTAGACTTAATTAATGACTTATAAAAATTTCATTTCGAGTAAGCAAAACAATAAATAAAATATCAAAATAGAAAGTGAAAGGGGGGGAATTTGATGGCAGTTTTGTTATAATATATATATATATAGATATAGATATAGATATAGATTTGGATACCGGACGCGTCAAAAGAGCAATAACTAAGCACAGGAAGAGGAGCGAACTTTTTGGAGTTTGGGGTTTATGTGGTATATTTTGAAGTGTAAGGATTAATACGCAGATCCTGAAACTACAAGGGTAGAATCGTAAAAAGGCAATTAACGATGGAAATCTCATCCGAAACACAGCTGCGAGTCAGACTCGCAATGAATGGCTAAAACCGAGTCGGACAGACTCGCAACGAGTGCTTAAATCTCTCTGTCTCTCGGGCTTTGCGGATTTGATGACGGGTGGAAGCGATTGAAGAAATATCTGAATTTCACTGAGAAGCCAATAGTCAAATGTGAAGTTTCCCCTCCATTCCTAACAGTAAGTTGCCTCTTTCTCTGTGCGTCCTTCGCTTTCTTCTCGCTCGCTGGTTTTGTTTTCAAATCAAATACAAATGCGTGTTTCCAATGTCGTGCACAACTCACTATAGATTTAATATGCTTCAGGGGAATTGTAAATTAGGAACTAAACTAGACGGCTCGTTTATGTGAAATCTAATTTCATGATATTTCTGTATAAATTATAATGTTTTTGTTTTGAATTTGTGGTACGAATTGTGGTGATGTAGCAATTGATTTATGCTTCTAGGAATGGATTGTGCTTCCTTGAATGCACAGTTTGCTGCCATGGTTTTGCCGCATGGGAAAAGGAGGACTTTAACTCCCAAAGTCGAATCTCTGAAGTTTAACGGATTTGCAGGTTTCACTTCACTTGATTCTTTGAAGGTACCTGGAATTTTATAAATGATGCTCGATTTTCCAGAGAAATTCAGTGATTTATTTTTAAACTTTGTGTATATATTAGGTCCCTAATCCTTTGTACTTAATATGAGGGATAAATCTTACAGTTTACTATGCAAAAGTTTCGTGCGTAGTTCAAAAGAAATCAACTTACTGCGTGCACTTTGGTACGTCTTCCCAAACCAAAATAGAGAGAGAGAGAGAGAGAGAGAGAGAGAGAGAGAGAGAGAGAGAGAGAGAGAGTTATCAGTTTTTCCTTTTGTAGTCTGGTGTTTGATGTGCTACAAACTTGGAGCATTCGAGTAGCTTTCTGTAATCTAGAGAGAAACTATTGAAACAGTGTAAAGCCAAGGAAATGAATATTTCACGGTGAGACTAGGATAACTTGGTGAAGAGAAATGATATTGAAAAAATTATATGTATATGCTCAATTGGTCCCTTAGAAGATTTTGTTAGAGAGATTATTTTAGATTTGGTAGGAGAGTTTATAGCAAGTAGTTATTTTTCTGTTAAAATTGTTTTACAAATAATGCAAGAAGTGAGTCAAGCATGTTTCCTACAAACACTTATCTATGCTCTCTGTTTTGCAACCTTTGTTGCTCTTCACCTTCTTTTCAGCTATCAAAACTGGTCCTCAAAAAAGATTTTTTTTTTTTTTTTGTTTGGGGGGGGGGGGGGGGGGAGAGGAGGGGATGGCAAAACAACACTTCTCTTGCATATTATTCATCTTCCTCCACCAGACCATTATTCATCTTCCTCCACCGGACCACTAACTAGATCCATCACAGCCTTATGTAACAAAGTCACCAGTCTTAGAAATCCACCAGGACAATTTTAGTATTGGCAAGGAAAAATTAGAAGAAAGACAATCTTCTGAAGTAATTAGTGGCTTGTAATTAGATAAGGAAAAGAAATATGTACGTTAATTTGACAAGAAGCCTTTACAATATGCTTAATCCACTATCAAAACCTGCCAAAAAGAAATAAAAAAAAGAGAAGGATATATTGCTTTTGGTACGTTGTCATTCAGGAAATGCAGATCATCTGGTGGATATTGGCCCTTTACTGAACAAAGCATATTTGCAGCAGCAGTAGCTCTTGATAATTGAATGAAACTGAAAAACAAACAAGTGAGATGGATATAACACGATAAGGACATGAGGTTTAAACAAGTATATGCTCTAATATCCAGGCATGAAAACATGAACAAGTTTCTCTATTTTGTACATTACAAATACTTTTGTGTTATCATAATGAATTGCTGGAATTGTTAATTAGTTGCTCATAATTTAAATATAAAAAATAATTAAAAAAAATAGTTTCTCATGGTTCATTCAGTCAGTTATTCTAGAAATCTGACTGTTATAGCATCTGAAGATAGGAGAAAGAAAATAAGAAATCATCACACCTTGAAGTCATTTGACTGGTTCTTCAGAAATGAAAAATTAAGAAGCTTGGGAATCTTCTTTATAAATCACCATCAACGGCTCAACCCTGCTCCTGCATGCACTTGTGAATTAGTGCACGGCCATTGCTCTCTGAAATCATTTGACTGGCTCTGGTAGACTTGTTACAGGAGTGGCGGCTCTTACTCATGGCCATAGACCTTAGATTGCTTTTTGAAGCCAATATTAAGCACTTATAGTGATGTTTATTGCCTTTTTAGCTAATATTAATTTGAGATGTGTTAGCACCTCTATTCCTTTGAAAACTGCAGGCATTACGAATTTTATCAGTTAAAGCCCTCTGTTTCTAAGATGACACAACGTCTGAAATCTCATCATTTAAACTTCAATTATTATTTTCTTATTTTGCAGTATGGTGTCAGTGAACTCAAACTTCACCCCAAGGCGAGGATACCATCAGAGAATTTGTCTCAAGATAGTTTGGTCATCAGATGCAACCATCCCCAAAATGCTGATTTTCCTCGGTATTACTCAAAGAAAGAGAAGAAGCCTTTCCCAATACCCATAGTAGAACTGAGGCGAGCTGCCAGAGAGAGGCTTAAAAACAGAAAAGACCAGCCTAAAAGACCAATACCTCCCCCAAAAAGAGGCTTGGTGGTTAAAAGGCTAATTCCTGAGGCATACAACGTGTTTAATGCAAGGGTGACACTGATAAATAATCTACAAAAGCTTCTAAAAGTGGTGCCTGTACATGCTTGCAAGTAATTTTCATTCTCCATTCTCCAGTCAAGGCATCAAGTGATTTTGTTTGAGTACTCTCTCTCTCTCTCTCTCTTTGATAGGCTGAATTTTCTCTTTTCAATGCCTTCTGATATCTGATATATATTTGGTCTTGTCTTGAAATTGCAATGTCTAGCTGGTACAAAATCGCATTTAGATCATCTGTGTCCACAGCAAAATACTCAAAATGTATTCCACCTAAGTTGTGCTTGCATCTTGCAGCACTCTTATATCAGCGTAATCTTCTCCCTTATTTTTTTCCCTATCTGTGACTGAAATGGGTCATCGGTTTGATTCTAAAGACTGTTAGGAGTCTTTACTCTAGCAATCCTTTTAAGCATTTTCTCAAAATTTTTTACTGCTTTTACTGCTTTACAGATCGTATTACTGTTCCAGTGACAATTCCTGCTATACTCTTGCAGGTGGTGTAATGAAATCCATGTGGGACCTGTTGGGCATCCATTCAAGTCTTGCAGAGGTCAAGGAGCTTCATTCCGCAAGGGAATCCATGATTGGTCAAATGCAGTTGTTGAAGACATATTGGTGCCAATTGAAGCCTACCATCTCTTCGACCGACTTGGGAAGCGCATACCTCATGGGGAGAGGTTTTCAATTCCTAGAATTCCAGCTGTGATTGAGCTCTGCATCCAGGCTGGGGTTGATTTACCTGAATTCCCCACAAAGAGGAGGAGAAAACCGGTAATTCGTATTGGAAAAAATGAATTTATCGATGCAGATGAAAGTGAACTACCAGACCCTGAAC
Organism: Diospyros kaki; assembly: GCA_036245055.1. Taxonomy (NCBI): domain Eukaryota; kingdom Viridiplantae; phylum Streptophyta; class Magnoliopsida; order Ericales; family Ebenaceae; genus Diospyros; species Diospyros kaki. Next base: position 36,183,156 of record BSEG01000003.1, read on the forward strand.
CAGAGATACCTCCAACGCCATTGTTAACTGAACTACCCGCTGATGAAATGGTGCCTCCATCAAATGCAGAAGAAACGGCTTTGCTTGCTGAGGAAACACTGGAAGCATGGGAGGAAATGAGGCGAGGGGCCAACAGGCTAATGAAGATGTACCCGGTGAGGGTTTGTGGTTATTGCCCGGAGGTGCATGTAGGCCAAAGCGGACACAAAGCACAGAACTGCGGAGCACATAAGCACCAGCAAAGGAACGGGCAACACGGGTGGCAAGCAGCCGTGCTTGACGACCTGATACCCCCGAGATACGTGTGGCATGTACCCGATCCTAGTAAGCCGTGGTTGCAGAGGGACTTGAGGAACTTTTATGGTCAAGCTCCGGCGGTGGTGGAGATCTGTGTGCAGGCCGGGGCGGCTGTGCCGGAGCAATACAAGGCAACCATGAGGTTGGACGTGGGGATTCCTAGCAGTGTAAAAGAAGCTGAAATGGTGGTCTAAAGGTTTCTTGTTTCTTTGTTTTGATTCAGATTGTAGAGGAATTACTGGCTTTGAGCCCCGTTGCAACATTGCTCAGATGTCAATGCTGATTGCATTTTGATTTCAACATAATCACTGGCATGTTTTGTGTTGTTAAGCACTTGGGTTCCGAAGTTGGGCATGGTAGTCTACTCCGAAGTACCATAGCTTTTGCCAGCCAACTCCTCAAATTTGATGAGATTAAGATTTTAGGATAACCAAATTCAGATATGCCGAATAACTTATTTCGCTTAAGAATGGAAAAGACCGAATGAAATTACTGTATGTTGATGCATCTAAAGATATATAGGTTTTGATTACCTATACTTTACAATATTTTAAAAGACAATAGAATCATATTATTGCGATTATATACTTGTAAAGTGTGCTACAATTGCGAGTAATTTGTTATTTGGAATCGCGAGAATTTGAGAGTTTATATATATATATATATTTGTTTTTGTGTTCATAAATCATGTCCTAAGATATTTATGATGTTTTTCATTCAAAAGTTACCTTGTCGTTAACTCTTGTACTCTCTTTTTCTTAATTCAGGAACATAATGTGTGTGGTTGGAACTTAATAATTTTGATTATTTAAATAATAAAAAGGAGTGACGCAGCCTAATTTTGTGACACGAGTCACCACTTCAAAATGGCAAAACTCCAAGCGTTCACATGTGCCCTACAAGAGCGGTGATCTGTTACTGTTTTCAAGAAATGGTCAAATCTTTCCAAGCCACCCATGAGATTGGGATAACAAACCAATTGCAATTGCAGGCAAGTGTCACAGCACTCTTCTTCCCAGTCCACCAATGCCCCATTTGTCAATTTCTCAATTGCCTTCCCCTCCTATATATTTAAAATACATGCATCAATTAATGCACAAAAAACCGGGGATATTGTTATTAGAAGAAGAAGAAGCAGAAGAAGATTGCAGAACTTGAAACCAACAAAGATGGCAGGTCCGAGCAATGGGAAGGCAGCCGGAATGCAAGCGAAGTTGCCGTCGCCGGGGCAGAACACCACGGAGGTGCTCGGCCAACGGGGCAAGTTGCCGATTCACCCTGCTAAGATGGCCATCGGAGGCTTCGCATTTGTAGCCACCATTGCCTACTTTACCCTCTATTCCAAGAAAAAGCCCGAAGCCACCGCCATCGAGGTGGCTAGGGTTACGACCGGAGTTGCTAACCCTAGCGACGCTCGCCCTTCTAAATAGAGAGATGCCCATGTCCATACATCTCATTCCTTTGTTCCAAGAAAATTTTGCTGCAATATCATGTTATGCATGGATATAGTTGTTAGTATTATACTAAATTTATTAATAATAAAGTACTAAATTTATTTATTATTAATATGATAGGGTAATGAAGTATGGTTTTTGATTAAGTTGCACAAAAATGAAAACGAAAAATGAATATGTTATGAAATAAAAACAAAAAATGATATTTTTTTGAAAAATAGTATACGAAAATATGTAGATATATAAAATATAGAGATCGTTTGTAAATATTAAAAATTATAAAAATAATTATTCAATCAAACAAAAATTTAAATTCTATCATCAACTTAGTTAAATATAAATACAAGTTCATTTTGTCTTTAACATGGTTATTGAGATAGTAGAAATAAAATTGTTTCCATCTTTAATGTAGTTGTGAAACAAAAATATATTTTTAATACTACAAAATAATTTTGAAATATTTTTAAAATTACAAAAACAACCCAATTTTTTTTTTTTATATATATTTCTTAGTGTTTCAAGATATAAAATATTTCAAAAATGCTAAAACCACATCATTTCGACGTTTTGTGCATTAAAAGATTTTTAATATACTTGTATAATAATTTAATAAAATATGTATTACAATTGTGAATAGTCAATGTCATTTTCCAAATAAAACACCATCCCAAGCAATAATGGAGCCTTTCATTATTAGTTATAGTATTATTGATAGTCTAATGGTATGATTAATGTTTCAGACACATCAGTAACACCTTTGCAATAAATTGTTAATGTGATATGAGATTGTGAGATATCAACATTTATATTTATTGTTCTAACACTGAATAGTTTTCTACTTTCGTTTTCATGGGCCAAAAATTTATTATAATTATATCTTAAAAATAAGATAAATTATCAAAGACATATTCTAACTCTGATTCATATATCAATCATATAATAAATTTAAAAATTAGCACAAATATATATAAATTTTTAAATATTTATCGATTGTATAACACTGTTGAATAAAACTAACAATGTTAGTATTTTAGTTGATCGAATAACTCTAGATTCACTTTTTAGTTATTATTATTTTTTATATATTTTCACTTATTAAAATTATTATTATTTTTATACATTTAGGTAATTAGGTTCCATATGTTTTAGTTTCATAGAATACATATACATATGTATGGTGTTGATATAAAATATGGTCGCGTGCATAATAATGTTAAATAAATAAAATTTTATGCAAAATTCTTATATATATTTATATTATTCATGGATAATCACGTATAATTATATTATTCATATAAAATATGTTTTATATAAAAATTTCATAAAAATATCATTTTTCTAATACAAACAGCGTGGATTAGCAATTTTTTTACTTATTTAGAGTTATAAAATGTTAAAACTATTTACTTAATCAATTAACTTTTAATATTCAACATCTTATGTGTGTGTATGTATATAAGTAGAACACGTAAAAATAATTTTAATAATTAAGAATATAAAAAAAGTAAAAATATTAATTTAAAGTTGTTTAGTTGATCAAATAAAAAGAAACACTATTTTTTAAAATTTGTTATATCATTGATATTATGGGTTAAAGTTCAATAATTTTTTTGATAATTTATTCTTATAAATAAAAGCATAAATCTTGATGAAAAATACAAAAAAGGAAAAATATATTTTTATAAACATTTATATAAAATAAAAATGATATTTTATAATTGATAAAAAATTACCAAAAAACCAAAATGTATCCCATATTTTCAAATTTAAAATCACCTTTTATTTATTTATTTTTATCAAGAACATCTAACTTTTTATTTAATTTCAATTAACACTATTTTTTATGTCGTGATTAATGGTAAATAATAACTATACCAATTAATAATCTATAATGAAATCAAATAAGAAGTTGGATGTATTTATTATAAAATTAAAAAAATAAATATAAATTTAAAATAGAGATGAAATTTGATATGATATAGGAATTTAACTCTTGTAATTTCAATACAATCCAATACTCTTTATTACATAAATATATTATAATAAAGTAATGTGGAGTGAGATGGAATTAGAGGGTGGGAGTGGGAGAGGTTTCTTTTCAATTTTCATCGATAAAATAGAACGAAAATAGGGTAAAGGAATTAATATTAATTAATTTATACTAAACTAAAGTACTTTTATTTTTTAATTAATCTTTAATTTCCAGACAATGAGAAAAGCAAGACGACGCAGTCCTTGTCGAGGGTTATTCCGTTTGACTTCATTTAACTGCACAGTGGCGATGATATTATCTTTTCCACGCCATTTTTGTTTACCTCTTCTCTCTCCTCCCTCTCTCTCTCTCTGACTTCCAAGAACTTGCGTTACTCGCCCCCAATTGTCGTACCCAATCCGGCTGTCTGAACGAGGGCCCATTCGTGCCTAAGCACGCCTCTTTGTCTCTCTCCCCGACTTCCAATTCCTGTGCCAGTCTGAACGCGTTCTCTGTAAGTTGCCCTCTCCGATCTTCTCTTTTGTGCTCCAATGTGATCTTTCCATCTATACATGCCTGTTTTTGCAGATGAGTTTGTTGTGTGACTAGTTTAGTTTCTGTGATTGTGCGGAAATGTTTCGGTTATTCGATATGGGTTTTGGAAGCCGCTTTTGCTTGTAATGGTTGGTCTTACTGTTTAGTTTCTTGTGGATTGATGGTTATTGGATCATTCGCGTGTGGTTTGTTGGACTGGGAGGAGAGGTCCGATTTAGGTTTGAGTGGATTGTGAAAACGCGGCTGAGTTTGGGTATTTTTTGGTGGTTGGGGAGGGGTCAACGGATGTAATTAGGCTTTCTTGTTATTGTGGCCGAGTGTTGGGGTCTCGCAATTGAGGAAAGAGTTATGCTGGGTACCTGGCCAACTTCCCTCGTTTCTGGTGGTGAAATCCCAGGGGCGTTGTTGGCGTGACATTCCTACTGAAAATTGTGTCGATAACTGTCAAGAGAAGTTGTGAAGGCGGGGGACAAAATGCAGACTAGCCGTCATCTTCAAGTTCCGAAAAATGAAAATCTTGGATGGTTTTTACTTCTTCCTTCTATGACTTGGATTTTAGGATAAATTGCTCTTTTTGAAAATTTTAGAGATCAGTTTGAATAGGTTATGCACATTTTATTCTATCAAATGGTCTTACATTCACATATAGAGATAATTGGGGGAGGGGGGGGGGGTGTGGTTAGAATCCATGTAGCAAATTGTAACACCCCGTCCCGTTAGGCGTGTCACTATAAGGGTATTCTCAGGAATCTTTTTTTTTTTTTTCAAACTCATCATGCGCTGTGATTTCAAGATCAATCTTTACATGCAAATAAAATCCTGACAATCCCAGTCATGCCCGTTTAACTAACAAGATCACAAATCTTAAAGACTAAACGAGACATATTATAACGTAGTGGATACATTAACACCAAAATATCGTGGCTTGCCACAAGGTTCTTACATAGTATTTCTACATCGAAATTCATGTTACAAACTACCAAATGATAACACCGTTATCTTACAACTACTCGTACATAAATCAAAGCAGATACTATCGCCTCGAATGCTACAACAACTAACATACTAAACACCATTGGCCTTCAACTGACCACGTCCTTGCCTTCGCAGTAGTCCCTAGATGGAACATTGAATGTTCCAAGGGGCATAACTCAGGTTAGATGATAAAACATCTAAGTGATGGCATGAAACAGTTTTTAAAATGCATGAAAGACACACGAGCATGGCATAAACAGACAACGAGAACATGCAACACGTGTATCTTGAGAAATCTCCTTGACATACTCAACCTCTCGTGGAAAACACCATTCCACACACCGTTGGGGTTGACCTTGCCGCGACGTACTTAATCCTTCGAGTACCCTACTGTGTCACTCGTTCACCCGGATTAACCTTGTCCCGTTCTCAAGAAGACCCCATCTCGTCCCACACAGATATAACACCGACACGAATACCAATACCCTGATGATATGAAAATCACACGCTATGCACCGATTCTTTTGTAAGTAAAAATAGTTGATGCAATATACCACATGTTCAATATGCAAAATGATGCCACAAGTACATAAATAATACGTCTTTTCAAAACAACCCAAGTTCCAGAGGGTAAAACCGCTCACTAAAATTGGTCTAACCGCGTGTAACCTAGGTTTGGGAGGGTAACACCGCCTACCTGGACCCACTACACATATTCCAACACATTTTCAAGATAAGGTAAAACTAGAATCAGACCACTCACCTCAATTCTGAAAAGATTGGTTTTCGCCTCGAAAAACGTGCTGCATCTCGAAAACGTGCAATCCTTCTTTCCAACAAACCAATCATCTCCTATTCACCATTAGGACCTTAGAAATCAATATTTCTATTTTCCTTAATTTTTTCCTATTTTCTCTCATTTTTCAAGCATTTCTCCTTCTCAAAAAATCATAATAAATACCAAACACCCATTTTCCCTAAATATTTTTGCATGAAAATTCCTAGAATAATTTCAGAAAAATACTAAAATCAATTTTGGATAAAAATTGTATCTCACGGCCTGGCGCATGCGTGAGGGTGGAGTCCGCGCATGCACACGCGCGGCTGGTCTTCTCTGGCAATGGTTGCCGGTGATGGTCTCCGTTGGCCTAACTAGTCATACCCTCTTGAATCTCTCCTCAAGGCGACCCTATTGGTGCCTTAAACACTGGAAATCATCACCGGAAATGGCCTTAAAGGCCAGTTGCAGGTCGTGGCTTGGACGAGCTTGACTTTCCGGCCATCTCGCTGAAACTCGATGAATCCTATGCCAAACTCTCCCATTTTCTCCAGAAATGCTTCCCATAGCGCAAAGATCAAAAGCCCCCTAACCTCTTTGCTCGATTCAACCCAAAACGCCATAAATTTCTCTCGATTCCTTTTGAAACTCTCGGCCTTGGTTGGGCTATTTATACCCGATTTTGATGCCAAAACCCACCAAATCTTGATTGATCTTATCCCCTTATCCCCAAATCTAGCTTCTAAGTCGATCAAATAGCCCTAAATCATGAGATTTGGCCCTTGAAAATTTTGGTCGAATCGGCAGTTACTTCCGCCATTAAATCTGGTCACATTAAGGCCATTTCCGGCCAATGGCAAGCCTTAACAGCTTCATCATCATCTGGAGCTACCCTAACACCTTCCAGGCGACCTTCTCGACGCCTCCAGAGGCAGCTATCGGCGGCCATGTGCAGCGGTCGCGTTCCCACTATGGCATTTTTCAAAATTTGTAGTTTTACCCCCATGTATTTTCTAATTGCATTTTCTCCCTGTCTATGGCATCCCTAGACTTTTTTTTAATTCCATGACTGCCCACAAATTCCATATTTTTCATTTGCCTTAGAAATTTCTGAAAAACTCATCAAATCGACCTCTCTCGGGCAGATTTAGAAAATTACACTTAGGCCCGATTGACCAATTTGACCTTAAATCTCTTCGTTTCAACCCGAACCCATTCAAGGGTTGTTTCATATACAAAATCTAAGTCCTCAAGGCACTCCGTTGACTTTTTAGACGTCCCCTACGTCGATTCGGTTTTCTCAGCCTAATCGATAGCTGTACCGAAAATTGTTCCCGATCCAACTTTTTTCATCACCTAAAATCATAATTTGTATTACTTGTCGAGACCATTACATTTTCCTTGGCTATATAAAACCTGGGGTACTCCCTCTGGTCGTTTCGGTCGCTTAAAACTGCGATAGTACCCTAAAATCTCATTTTTCCGAAAATTCCATTTATACTTTTCATTAATTTCCATTTATAGCCTCAAGAAAATCCTGGGTATTACACAAATTCTACTTAGTGGGGTTAAGGCTTGGTATGTTATTGTTGTATTCACTTTTTATTCTACTGTGACACGTTGCTTGGTTCCCATATTGCCAATATTGAATGTATGAACATGCATTACTAATTGATTTAATTAAAATTTTAAGGAAAAATGTGGAAATTTAGCATTAAATATAAAAATTAGGAAATGATAGAATTTTGAGAAACAGACCATGGATTTGGACCTTGTGTTGGAATGAGTTTGTTGGTATATAACTCGATAGGTTCTAGAGAAGTTCCCATGGATGTTGATTTCAGGGTAAATACTGCAAGGTACAGTGAAGCGTGTTGACAGATGGGAATTAAAGGTTGATGGTTTTTGTAAGGTATTAATGCCACACATGTCATGTATTATTTTGAGTTATGTGGCACTAGTAGGAGTATATTAATGGATTATAGAAATGGATTAAATTGGATTATACTACACATATTGCACCTGCTACTCAGAAAGTTCTGATTAGTATCGAGGAATTTGAGAAATAGGAAGCTTGAGATGGCAAGTAAACCACTACGTTGACATGAAAAGGGTGCCCTTTGTTTCCTATGTGTCACAACCATAGGGGTAAATTAGTAACTGTTACCTGGAAGTTAACCACTTGTATTAACTGTTAGCTGGTGGGTTAAGTGGTTAGGAGGTTAGCTAACTGTACAACAGCCTATTTCCTTTGCTGTTATGTTAGTTAGCATATTCTCTTTGCTGTTATGTTGTTAGAGGTCAGGCTCTATAAGTGACCTGCTGATATGGAAAGGAGGGATCATCGAGAATAATACCAAATTTTTCTCTTTCAATTTTCTCTCTTTCTTGCATTCTGTTCTATTTGATCACCGAATGACCAGAATTGTCCAACCCCAATTTAGGGGCTTGACAATTGTGGTATTAGAGTTGGACGCTCCGTCTGTGGGAAGTAACTGGCGGCACCATCACGGTGAGGCCAGAGATCGGAAATTGCTTGTGATAGCAATTTCAATTTGTCCAAGGAAGTACGTTTGACCGATCACTAGGGGAGTTGCGATTGTTGAGGTGAATGGCGGAGGGCACCAGGATGAAGCAATTGGAGGTCAAGATGGAAGCTTTGGAGTTTGGAATGTCACAAACTCAAGAAGCGATGATCCAAAGTAGGGAAGATATGGGAGTTGTAGGGGAAACAGTATGGGGGGAATCAGAAAAGAATCGAGAGACCTTGGAGTAGTATAAGGAGACCATTGAGCAATATGGGCAGAGACTTAATAGTGTGCTCAGCATGTTGTCCTCATTGCCCCAATTTCGGTTGTCTTTAGATTTCCCTCCACGACAAACAACTGATCCAATTTTGCCACACCAGGGCAGTCTTCCAAGAACTCAAGGAGTTCTTGGAATAGAGGACCAATCGACAAGGAGCAAGAGGTACAGGTTAGGAACTTTCAACCCTATACTAATAATCACCCACCCATGCCAAGATTGAAAATTCTGATGTTTGATGGAATGAAACTAAGATGGTGGATTCGGAGGTGGGAAAGGTTCTTCCCATTCTATAGGGTGATTGAGGAGTAGAGGATAAACTTGACTGTGGCCTACTTGAATGATACGACCGATTCTTGGTATCAAGGTTAGATCCAAGATGAGGGAAACACTGGGAGTTGGGTAGAATTCGTAGAAGGGTTTTGTGAACGATTTGGAGAAAGAAGTATGACTGATGTAATTGAGGAGTTTAGCAAATTAAAACAAGAAGGATCAGTGGTGGAGTATCAAGCGAAGTTTGAGGAGTTAAGATCCATTGTGTGTATTGTGCAACCAGGATTAATGGAACAGTACTTGGTATCCAGCTTTATTAGTGGATTGAGGGAGGAACTGAGATCAATGGTGAAGATGATGATCCCACATCAGTGAGGTAGGCGGCTGAAAAGGCACAGTTATAGGAATTAACGTTGGAGGCCATTTTCAAGAAGCATAAAATCCCCTATAGGCTGGGCTTTATGGCATGACAACAAGCGAGAGGGAACTCTAGGCCCATGCTTACAAGGCCTAACCAGGCATCAAATAAAGTGCCATACAATAACAATGGTACTAAGAACAACCTATTGGAGCAGAGGAGACAATTAGGGCTATGTTAAAAATGTGGGGACAAATACAGTCCCGAGCACCAATGTAAGAGATAGTTGATGAATATGGAGGGATCAAATGGGGAAAAGGAAGAGGAAGAAGAAGCTGTAGAAGAAGATGGCATTCAAAAGGATGTTTAAGGGGAGGAAGGAGGGGAAATATCCTTCCACGCTTTAAAAGGAAGCCCCATGGGTAAAATCATTAAGGTGAAGGGCCATGTGCATAAACAGAGACTAATGGTGCTGATTGATAGTAGGAGCACCCACAGTTTCCTCAATGAGGCCATGATGACAAGTCTTAAGTGCTCATTGACAGCAACTACTCTCCTATTGGTAACTATAGCGAATGGGAGTAAGATGTACAACCATTACAAATGTATGGGATTCGAATGGGTAATGCAAGAGCAGGAGTTTATGGTAGATTTGAGGATTCTTGAATTGGGTGGCTATGACGTTGTCCTCAGGGTAGATTGGATGAGGACTGTGAGTCCTTTGACTTTTAACTTTAACAAGTTAGAAGTCATGGTGGAGATTGAGGGCAGGAAGTTGACTTTGATGAGCAGTCTTGAGCAAGGGGAATGTAAGATGATAGAGGGAAAGAAGCTACAGAAGATGATGCTGAAAAAAGGCAGGCAAATAGCACAATTATATTCCATACAAGCTGTGGGAGTGGAAGAAGAAGGCATCTCTAAGGAGGTGCATCGACTTACAACTAATTCTATTGATTCCCGGCTCTCTAATAAGGTACAATTTTTAGATGACTTGTGCTTACTATTGATTGAGTTTAAGGACCTGTTTGAGGAGCCAAATTCTTTGCCACCCCAACGATCCCTAGATCATTCTATACGCCTTAAGCCAAATTCAGCTCTTGTTAACATAAGAGCTTATAGATACTCTCCAATTCAAAAAACAAAGATTGAAAAGCAAGTCCAATCCATGATAAGCACAACCATTATTCAACCTAGCCAAAGTCCTTATGCATCTCCAGTCTTTCTTGTTAAAAAAAAAAGAAGATGGAACATAGAGATTTTGTATTGATTACCAACAACTCAACTCTGACACCATCAAAAACAAATTTCCCATACCCCTAATTGAGGACTTACTTGATGAATTGTTTGGTGCTAAAATCTTTTCTAAGCTGGATCTTAGGTCCGGTTACCATCAAATTCGCATGAAGCCCTCCGATATTCCTAAAACAACCTTTAGAACCCACCAAGGGCTATATGAATTTATTGTTATGCCCGTTGGACTAACCAATGCTCTGGCTACTTTTCAAGCATTAATGAACCAAATTTTCCAACCTTACTTGAGGAAGTTAATTCTTGTCTTTTTTTATGACATCCTCATTTATAGTCCCAATTTTGAATTGCACCTATTACACTTTCGTACTACTTTTGAGGTCCTTAAGTCTCATCAATTGTATGTCAAGCTCGCTAAATATACTTTTGCTGAGGAATAGGTAGAGTATTTGTGTCATATAATCTCTGGGGAAGGTGTGAGGACTGATCCAAAAAAGGTGGCAACAATGGTGGAATGGCCTAGACCCATGACAGTGAAGAAATTAAGGGGATTCTTGGGGCTGACCGAGTATTACTGGAAATTTATTCAGCACCATGGATTGATTAGTAAACCCCTAATGGAGCTGCTCAAGAAAGATGGTTTTCAGTGGAACCCTAGAGCTGAGACAGCCTTCAACCTAGAGCTGAGACAACCTTCCTAGCCTTGAAGATATCCATGACTCAAGCCCCTGTGTTAGCCTTACCAGACTTCTCCTAGCCTTTTATAGTGGAGACAGATGCATGTGATAGTGGAATTGGGTTTGTCCTTATGCAGGAAAGGAGGCCAATGGCATTTATCAGTCGGGCTCTGTTCCAAAAACACTTGGGATTAAGCGTGTATGACAAGGAGTTGCTGGCTGTGTTGGGGGGCAGTGGATAAGTGGCATCATGATGTGGAAGGGAGTCCTTTTGTAATCAAAACGGACCATGAGAGTCCAATTTTTATCTCAACAGAGGCTGCATATGCATTTGCAGTGGATGGGTGTATCCAAATTAGTGGGATTGGACTACACTATTCAATATCGAAGAGGGAAGGAGAATGTTGTAGCCTATGCTCTGTTAAGGAGGGAAGAAAAAGGGGACTGCCAAGCCATTACAACTGTGGTTCCAGAATGGGTCAAGGAATTGGAGGCGAGTTATGAACAAACAGGGTGACTTAATGAACTTGTGACACAATTAACTGTGCAGCCTACTGGAACTTCGGGTTAAAACACTTTCAAATGGATTGGTGAGGTTCAAAGGAAGACTAGTAGTAGGGGATGACAAACCCCTAAAGGAAAGGATTTTAAAAGCACTTCATTACTCCCCATTGGGAGGTCATTTGGGAGTGCGAGCTACATATCATAAGGTGAAACAACTATTTTTTTGACCTGGACAGAAGAAAGAAGTTGTGGAATTTGTGTTGTCTTGTGCAATTTGTTAGAGGTGTAAACAAGAGCAAGTGGCTTATTCAGGGTTGCTGCAGCCCTCAGCAATTCCTGAGCAAGTATGGGAAGGGATTTCTATGGATTTTGTGGAGGGTTTACAAAGGTTTGAAGGAAAGGATGCCATAATGGTGGTGGTTGACCGACTAACTAAATTCGGTCATTTTATCAGCCTAACACATCCTTTTATAGCTCAAGAAGTGGCTAGGATATTCCTAGATTAAGTGGCAAAAATCCATGGAGTACCTAAGTCGATTGTTTCGGACAGAGATAAAATTTTTACAAGTGTCTTTTGGCAATAATTATTCAGAAAGTTAGGGGTGGGATTGTGTATGTCCACTGCATATCACCTACAAATGGATGGCTAAACCGAGTGGGTCAACTAGTTTCTTGAGGCATATCTAAGGTGCATGTTTTTACCACCCTAAGAGCTGAAACAAGTGGCTGTCTATAGCACAATGGTGGTACAATTCCAGTTACCATAGTGCTATTAAGAGGAGCCCTTTTGAGGCTATGTTTGGGTATAAGCCTTCACTCTTGTCTGCTATTTCATATTCCTCACCTACTATGGCTGCAGTTGGGCACTACTTACAACAAAGACAATAGATGTTGACAATGCTTAAGAGGGAATTGGCTACAGCTCAAAACCGTATGAAGCAAGTAGCAGACAAAAGGAGTGAGAGGTCATTCAACATTGGGGATAAGATTCACCTAAAGGTTAGACGATTCTTACAACACCCCTATACATCAATACCAGCTTCTAAACTCAGTCCCAAATATTTCAGGGCATATCCCATTGTGGCTAAGGTAAGCAAAGTGACCTATAAGTTGCAGCTTCTAGAAGGAGTAAACACCCACCCGGTTTTTCATGTTTCATTACTTAGGAAGGCTAAAGAGCCTGTTGCTTCTACTAGTCAAGATCTGCCACCAATAACAGAAGAAATGGAGAAGGTGGTCAAACCCCGTGCTATTGTGGAGAAGCGGGTGATATACCAAGGATCACTACCCCTAACTTAGGTTTTGGTGCAATGGTCCCATCTCCATCTGGATCACACTACCTGGGAGTATCTACCGGATCTGCTGAAGTAATTTCCCTGGGCGGCTGGACTACTCTGAATTCTTGAGGACAAGAATTGTTTGAAGGGGAGGGAATTGTCATGACCCTAGGGGTAAATCAGTAACTGTAACCTGGAAGTTAACCACTTGTATTAACTGTTAGCTGGGGGGGTTAAGTGGTTAGGAGGTTAGCTAACTGTACAACAGTATTTCCTTTGCTGTTATGTTAGTTAGCATATTCTCTTTGCTGTTATGTTGTTAGAGGTCTGGCTCTATAAGAGACCTGCCGATATGGAAAGGAGGGATCATTGAGAATAATACCAAGCTCTATTACATATTTATATATATGAGTATTGGAAATTTAGACACCAAGCATAGCAAGAAATTATTTCTCATATAAAATAATGGGATGCCATACTTATGGTGTTGTAATGCAATGCAAAAGATGAGAACAGACCATACGTGCTTGTATTATATACATTTATTTACTGCCACCTAAGCTAAAAAGCAGTTACGGTGAAGGAAAAGAAGTGGTCTCAGCAAAGACAAGCTGCTGAAAGTTCTATTCCTATGTGTTTATACATATACATATATATATATATAAATATGTAGATGCAGGAGACACAATGCAGAGAGATAAGATAGAGAGAAAATAAAGTTGTTCTGCTTTGGATGCTTCAACGCAGCAGGAGCCACTGAAATTGGTGAAGATTTTCGGTGTTAAATCTAAAATTGGTTTTCAGTTCCAAGGTAAAGTGCAGTGATTGAGCAAGTTTAACAGGTGATTCTGCTGCTGCTGCTGCTCTGCAAGGATCAATAAATTGCAGGAACCTGTGGCAGATTGGAAGGAGAAGCGAGCAGGGTGATTCTGTGCAGTGTTGTTTGGCAATGTTGCTAAGAGAATCGTTGAAAACCTGCTTGTGACAGTTGCTCATGAAAAAAAGATCGAGAAACCCAGCAGAAAATAGAATGAAGGGAAGCATTGCTGTGTAACAGAAATTAAACAGAAAAAGATCTGCTTCGATGGGCATGATATATCTTGCAGTTTGCATAGAAATTATAATAAAGAACTGAGAAGATGGGAGCTTTGGTCTTGCAACATAAAAACCTTGTCACAAAGCTAAATTGAGGCTTTCTTGAGGGAACATGGCTGGTAGGGGGAAGCTCTCAGTTTAAATATATTAACAATGGCAAGAAGAAGAATTTCCCTACTTGTAGTTTATCCTACTGAAGGAGAATTTTCCATAAGAAATTGGAAAGGATCTGATGAGTTCAGAGAAGCCTGGTTTGAGCCAGAAATGCTGTGCCACCCTTTATATATTCTCAAAGTTAAAGCTGAATTGGAAGCAAATGCAGCAGAATCTTTGTGTATATATATATTTTTATATGTAGCATGGAGAGTTTCATAGTTGCACTACGTCATGCATGTTTGCAGTTGGAGGCCAAGTGTAGTGGATAGAGAATTCTGTTGCTAGGAAATTATGGCAGAAATATTGCATTTGCTATCAAGTTAGTTTAATGAGATTATGGAGACAAATGAGCAAATGAAATTACAAAGAGGAAATTAAAGAAAAAGATGAGTAGTAAAAGATAAGAAAATTCAATGCAAAGTTGATGTGAATTATTATATGTTGATATGTGCATGCTTATGTGAAATCATATGCTATATATGTTGTGGAAATTCTACCTAGGGTAGATGTGCTAGCTAGCTGAGACATGAAACTGTGATATTATCAACATATAACTATTAGAGTAGAAGTAATTTAGAGCAGTGGTCTGTCCCATCTTCCACCCATTTATTTTTGTCTGAAAATAAGTGAAGGTGAATTGGCTGACGAGCAGAATAGAAAAAGGGTGAGTTGATAAGTCTTGGTTTTAAATTCAAGCATGAAATAAAAAGCTCAACCACTGTAAATGCGTGATCATGTTTTTGGTGACCGAAAATGAACAGATGAACATCATTGCATGACATGTTGATATAACAATATTAGAGAATACACAGATAGGACACTGAAAACGTATATATTTTTATGTATTACATCTAATTCAAATAAAAACATGCAAGGTGCACCAATTTAAATAAAAAAAATTAGTTAATAACTTGATAATTAAGGTACTAGTCTTTTTCCATCCAAATGATAGAACACATATATTTTGTATTTTTTATGTCAAAAGAATGACAAATAAATTTTTTCATTCTTCATATTGAAAAAAATATGAAGAAAATTTTAGCTAGATGGATCCTTATAGAATTGCTATACAAACTTGACAACTGTCTTTGTCAAACAGCAAATTCAAGTTGTTGGGTCACTTTGATGAATTGGGAGTATGTCAATGCATTCTAGCTTTGGATCAATCTGACGACCTTAGTCCCTCATTGGAAAACTAAATAACAGTAATATGCCAGTGATACCTAATTCAATTTTTTTTTTTTTGATAAATCCCTTTTCTTTTCTTTTCTTTTTCCCCCTGGTGTTTCCAAAGTATTCTCATCTTACCATGGTGTTGAACATTGATTCCTTAACTTCCCTTTTCACTTGTTGCAGCTGGTATTCATGTAATTCTGCATCCAAAATGTTTGACAGTGGTTCCAAGTCACAAATTCTGGGCAGCCAGCGAGAGAAGTTTGTGAGGTATATGTATTTAATTTATTATTTCTTATGAAGTTTCATAGATAGAGGTGATTGGCAATCTAGAATCCATGAGGCCAACCCCATACGGATCAATATATTGTTATTTATTTCTTGTGAAGTTTCATTAGGCCTCTAATTCAAAGTTGCACCCACACGATCTTCTTTGTGCCAGATTACTATGTGTTTCTTGATTTTATTTTACCAGCTAGTGAGTGGCTGGAGAGTCATTAATGATATGGATCTGGACTCATAATGTTCACCATTTATAATCATTCATCTATTCTTCTGATGGAATTATTGAATTGCAGTGAATTGTATGCCTTTTTAATGTGATGACTATGATGTTTAGCTCATGAATTTCTTGCCTAGAACTTGATCTCTGATTTTATGATTCAAGAACCCCCTTTCCTATACTTCTTTGATATTAGTGTCATCTTCATTGTCATACTCTTGTATAAGTTACCTAACAAACTACTAGACTAAAGTTTGCTCATACTCAGGGCTGCATTTTCATGGAAAAGGCAACAGAAGAATGCAGTCATGCCCACCCATACCTGCTAATATCTTGTACAAATATGCCATCAAGCCGAATACATTAACCATACGTCAACTTTTTTGATGCTGTCAACTTGGTTCCATTAGGTCTTTGAGCCATATGTTGATTTAAGGGAATTTAATGCTTGCACAAATCTTCAGTTGTAAGGCCACTCAGAGTCATTCTCCATGCTTTCTGTTAATATTCTTATTGCTTTTATGAATTCTTAGCTATCTTATCTCCTTCCCTCTTAAAAATTAAAGGCCTTATGTAGAAAAGCTATACTCTCCTTTACTTTGCCTTAATTCTCATGATCATGTTCTTGTTCGTCTGCCCTGTATGATTCTTTCTTTTTTCTACATTTTCCACCAACAAAAGAATTTTCAGTTGTTCTATACTTCAGCCAAAGATCTCTCAAATTTCAGAACCCGCTACACTTAATATCCTTCTTGATTCAACTTTTATACTTTCTTCTCTAATGTCACAACCAACTTTTATTATATCTATTTTTGTTTTGTACTTCAACCAAAGATCTGTCAAATTTCAGAACCAGCTACACTTAATATCCTTCTTGATTCAACTTTTATACCATCTATGGGTTCTTCCTTCTCTAATGTCATGACCAGCTTGTTATTTTTATTTCTATTTTTACCTATTTTTTTGAACTAGTTAGTTATTGCTTTTATTATTTGATTATTCTTAGTTATAGATTAGTGGGGGAGGTAGTGGACTAATTAAAGGAGCAATTACTAGTAGTGGAGGAGTGGTAACCGCTCTATAGAATTGTGGGCTGCTTATTTATAACAGCCATATCCCTCATGGCTGGATATCAATGTCATGAATTATGGAGAATGTATTGAAGTCTCTTATTTCCCTCTATTGTTCTTTTTGATTCCCCCTCAATTCTATCAAATTTCTCCCCCATTTCTCCCCGTTTCCCCCTTACTTTCTGTTAGTTTCCCTAATTTCAGTCAGTTCCCCCTCAATTTTTGCTATTTCTCCCTTAATTTCCAGTTCTACCATACATGAGGTTGAAGAGATTACTTGAGCACCTATTTCTGTTAGCATAATTAGCTGTTATTCTGTTATGTGTCTATCTATCATAGGCGGTTAGTTGTTGTATTAATTGTTCTGTTATAGTAGTTAGGCACACTTGTATATAAGCTCAACGAGCTTCTTTGTAAGGTATTGGAAATATTCATCTTTGAGACGGTTCTTTTATTTCTCTTGTGCCCTAGATTTCTCTAGCCTTAATCATTTTTACATGGTATCAGAGCTTGTGACTTGCGTCAATGGCCTCGAATTTGGATCAAAATTCTTTTTCTTCACTTCCGATACCTTCTTCCACTTCGCTATCCTCATCTTCGCAGTCTGATTTCTCTTCTGTAGCGAAGGTGTTTAGCTTTATACCTATCAAGCTAGACTCGAGTAACTATATTTTTTAGAAAGCACAGATTCTCACGACGATTCGTGCCTTCGACTTGTTGCCGTTTTTGAACAAGTCGCTTCCTCCTCCTAAATATGTGTTGGATCTGGCTGGTGATGGTGAAGCTCTAGTGGTTAACGTGGATTATATGAATTGGATGTGGTCAGACCAATTGCTACTCGGCTGGTTGTTCTCTACCATTGACAAGGAGGTGCTTGCGTAGGTGATTCAATGTGAATCATCTGCCAAGGTATGGTCTGCTCTTGAGAGGTTATATTCTCGCCAAACCATAGCAAAATCTTTCCAATTAAAGCGGCAACTAAGGTCTGTTAAGAAGGATTCTATGTCTATTAATGATTACATACTGAAAATTAAGACAATTGGTCATTCATTGGCTGCTATTAGTGAATCTTTGAGTGATAAAGATCTATTACTTGCAATTCTAAATGGATTAGATCATGAATATGAGATCGTTGTAAGCTTGATTACCTATCAAATGGATGAAATAGACGTAGAAAAAGTGCAGTACTTGTTGTTGATGCATGAGCAACGATTACAATCTAAAAATACTACACAGTCTATGGTGAATTTTGAGTTGGTTATGCATGCTCCTATTAATGTAAACATGAATTTTGTTGCATCACAAAATGGTAACAATACTAGAGGAGGTTTTGTACAAAGAGGAGGAGGATATAGAGGTGGAAGAGTTCGTCGTAGATCAAATAGACGGATCTATTGTCAATTATGTGGAAAACCAGGGCACTTTGTTGATAAATGCTATCATAGGTTTGACAAAAACTTTCAGAGGAATACTGGTGGTCAAAATTTTCAGAATTCTTTTCAAAATTCTCAGAATTTTTAGAGGTTTCCAGCTGCTAATTCTAGGGCATATGTAGCTATCTTTACTGATTCTAATGAGCCCTACATGATTGATATAGGTTCTTCATAAGTAGTCAGCTCGTATGGCCATTTTTCTCAGCCTTCAGAAAATTTGTCTCCCTCACCGTTGCCTGATCATTCATGGTTTGTGGATTCTGGAGCCACAAATCATATTACTTCAAATCTCAACAACCTAACATTCCATGCACCTTACAATGGAGGAGACAAGGTCTTTGTTGGTAATGGTAAGCAATTGTCTATATCTAATGTTGGTCTTGGACATCTATATACTAACGCTAAACCTTTTTCTGTTATCACTTTACCTAGAGTTCTTCATGTTCCTCATATGAAGAAAAGTTTAATCAGTGTATAACAACTTACTAATGATCACAATGTGATTGCTGAATTTCATTCCAATGTGTGTTTGATTATGGACAAGAATACAGGTCTTGTGCTACTTTGAGGACAACTTAGGGATGGTTTTTATTAGCTGGTTCCTGCTTTTGGTCAAGCTGCTAGCATCCCTGAGCATTCTATCAAGTCTTCTCATCCAGTGTCTTTTACAGCTACTGCTCCTTCGTCTTCTATGAATAAATGTACTGAATTTTCTTCCAATTGTTGTAAAACACAGCTTCCATTTAGTCATGGACTGTCTCCTAATGTTTGTTTAGTTCAATACAATAAGACATGCCAGCAGTGGCATGCTCGATGGGTCATCCTACTTACAATGTATTGAAATTGGTTCTTAATAAAATTCGAATTCCATGTTCTTCTTTAGCTCTTTCGTTATGTGATTCCTGTAAACTTGGTAAACATCATCAACTTCCATTTGTTTCTCATAATATTACTGCCAAAAGACCATTGGAGTTGATATATTCAGATGTCTGGGGTCCTTCTCCTACTGTTTCTGTTAAAGGATTTAGATATTACATTATCTTTGTTGATGCTTACTCAAGGTTCACGTGGCTATATCCATTGAAATTAAAATCTGATGCTTTACCTACCTTTATAAGTTTTCATAAACTTGTTGAAAATCAACACCAAACCAAGTTCAAAGCTATCCAAACTGATAATGGAGGGGAATTTCGAGCCTTTTTACCTTACCTACAAAGTCATGGAATACAACCTAGGTTTTCATACCCTTATACTCACCAACAAAATGGTGTAGCTGAAAGAAAACATAGGCATGTAGCTGAAATGGGTCTTACATTACTTGCTCATGCTCATATGCCATTAAAATTCTGGGAAGAGGCCTTTCAAACTGCAACTTTTGTTATTAACTTGCTGCCTTCCTCTTCATTACAGTTTCATACCCCTTTTGAGCTTCTCTATAATAAAACACCAAATTACCTATTGCTTTAACCTTTTGGATGTGCTTGTTTTCCTTACTGGAGACCTTATAACAAGCACAAGTTTGATTTTCACACCATTAAGTGTATATTTTTTGGATATAGCTATACTCAAGGAGGTTACATTTGTTTGCATCCTTCTGGAAAATTCTATGTTTCTAGGCATGTAAGTTTCAATCCTGATGAATTTCCTTTTCAAGTTCTTTTCTCTTCTTCATCCTCTCTGTCATCTATATCCAATTCAAACAATTCTTCTACTTTGGTTTTTCAATCGCTTCCTTCTTCTTCTTCTTCTATTTCTTGTCCTCGGGTAGCATAGTCCTCTAGGTCTACCGAATCTGCACACAACTCTGTAAGTTCTGATAATTCTTCAACCCAACCATTAACCTCATCTCAACCTGTTCACTCTTCTCCCAGCACATTAATTCCTGTTTCTAAGTACAAAATGTTCCAGCTCCCTCTATTCATCCTATGGTCACAAGATCCAAGACTAAACAACTTTTAACCACTTCTCCTCAAGCCTTGGTGAGTTCCTTAGAACCTAATACAGTCTATGAGGCCTTATTAGACTCAAGATGGGTTAAAGCTATGGAGGAGGAGTTTGCAGCTTTGCAGAAAAATGATACATGGGAACTTGTTCCATTTTCTGATGATATGAATCTAATTGGATGTAAATGGGTGTTAAGAATTAAATATAACTCTGATGGGACTATTCTAAAGTTTAAGGCTTGGTTGGTTGCAAAAGGTTTTCTTCAAAATCCGGGTGTTGATTGTGCTGAAACGTTTAGTCCTGTTGTTAAAGCATCTACTATTAGGGTGTTATTTTCTTTAGCAGTGACTTTTGGATGGGATATACAACAGGTTGATCTAAATAATGCATTTTTGAATGGTGATCTTGAAGAAGAAGTATTCATGTCGTAGCCAGAAGGCTTTGTCAGTCCTAAGTGTCCTTCTCATGTGTGTAGACTGAAAAAGTCTCTTTATGAACTTAAACAAGCTCCTAGAGTTTGGTACACTAAGTTAAGAAATGCTCTCGTCTTGGGGTTTCTTAAGGACTGTTTCAGATGCTTCACTGTTTATTAAACGAACTTCAGCTTTTGTCATTTTTATCTTGGTATATGTTGATGATATATTGATTACCGGTTCAAATTCAGCTGTTGTACAAGCTTGTATTCATGATCTTGACACTCATTTTGCTCTAAAAACCCTAGGATCTGTTAATTACTTTCTAGGGTTTGAGGCATATAGAGGTAGCAATGGTCTCGATCTTACTCAGTCCAAATATGTGTTAGATTTGTTAAAGAAGGCTGCTATGTCAGATTGTAATTCATGTGACAGTCCAGTTGATCCTAATGTCTCTCTAACTGATGAAGGTGAAGTATTTGCTAATCCAGCCTTGTATCGAACGTTGATAGGGTCATTATAATATCTTACTTATACAAGGCCTGATATAGCTTTTGGAGTGAATAAACTTAGTCAGTTTTTGGCTAATCCTAAGCAGCAACACTGGATGGCTTGTAAAAGGCTGCTGAGATATCTTAAGGGTACAATTGGTCTTGGCCTCTTCTTTTCACCTTCTTCTACAGATTTGTCTCTTAATGTTTACACGGATGTCGACTATGCTGGTTGTAGAGTGTCTAGGCGGTCAACTAGTGGGATATGTATCTTTCTTGGTAACAATCTAATCATTTGGAGTTCAAAGAAACAATCAGTGGTTGCTAAATCTGTTGGGGAGCTGAGTATAGAGCCATTGCTCAAGGTGTGACAGAAGTTATGTGGTTGATATTTTTGTTTGGTGAGCTAGGTTATCCATGTGTGCATACTCCAATTATTTGGAGTGACAATCAAGCAGCCAAAAGCATGGCTGAAAATCCAGTTTTTCATGTTCGTACAAAACATATTGAGATTGATATTCATTTTGTTTGTGAAAAGGTAGAGAAGAATCAAGTTGAGATTAGATATGTGCCTACTACTCATCAAATTGCAGATGTGTTCACTAAAGGGTTACCACGGAGCAGATTTAAAGAACTGGTGGACAAGCTACATTTACAGCAGTCTCCCATGGTTACTGTGGTTGCTGATTCTAGAGAATTAACTGCTAGACAAAGGCTCAAAGGGAAGTCTACTTTGAGGGGGAATGTTGAAGAGATTACTTGAGCGCCTATTTCTGTTAGCATAATTAGCTGTTATTTTGTTATGTGTTTATCTAGCATAGGTGGTTAGTTGCTGTATTAATTGTTCTGTTATAGTAGTTAGGCACACTTGTATATAAGCTCAGCGAGCTTGTTTGTAAGGTACTGGAAATATTCATCTTTGAGACGGTTCTTTTATTTCTCTAGCCCTAATCATCTTTACAAGTTAGGACTAGGGTCCTGACAATTCCAGCTTTCTTTCCCCCCCCCCCCCCCCAATAAATAAAGCACTTGTATTGGAGAAAATAAGTACCTTAGGGGTTATCACCCATTTATAAACCTGCAACACCTTTACATTAATTATTCCAAATAACCTATGAACTTCAAAAATTGGTTAAAAAATGGATTAATAAGCCAGGAAACTAATTACAGAACTTAAATCAGCTAGCCTTTTTCTCCTTTGGAGCTGCTACTTGTATCCTTTCACTCCATTCTGCCATATCAAGGGCTGTAAAATTCAGTTAAGCTTCAATTTTCATGTCTTCCTTCATTACTTGGACCTAGCTTAATTTTAGTCTTCCCTGTCTCAATATAGACCTAGAACTTGTCCTCAATGGGACATGTGTTAGTGTTCATTGAACAATTTCAGATCATATCTACCAAATTTCTTCTGTTTTATCTTCAATATATATTGCCATTTTCATCTCTAGCCACAAAAAAATGGATGAGAAGATGACTAACAAACTCACCATCCTATCTGGACATGTATCTGCTTGTGCTGCTGCCCCAATAAAAAAAGCCACATTGGAAAGAGTTCATTGAAGCAACTTCACCTTCACCATGACAGTACTGCTGTCTTGCCACTTACAGTAATTGAAATGCTGCGGACTGCATGTTTTCTGGATAAGAAATTGACAAGAATTTCACTCATTAACTGAAATCTTCTTGATGATGCAATTAATTTTCCTTGACTAGCTCATCTACTGGACATATAGTGAATGAGAAATTTGTTACCTGTTTTTCTCCTGTGTCAAACATTCCCCCCCCCCCCCCCCCCCCCGCGATTATTTCTTGAATCTTCATATTTTGGTGCTGGAAACTTTTTTTTTCCCTCTTGCTCCCAGTCAGAAACTAAAGGCTCTTGATCCTGGTGATACATATTGCTTTGGCTGAGTGTTTCAGGCTATGGCATCTAATATTTTGCTTTTTTGTTTTTGGCTTTAATCTTTTAGGTTGGATGACTTGGACTCCAGGTTATCATCTCCCTCTACTTCAGTTGGAATGAACAAATGTGGATTTGGAATTGAGGGGTTAAAACGTTCTGGTCAAGCAACTAATACCCCATCAAAGTCTTTCAAGAAAGGAATGAGGAAAGGATCTGAGGGTCTTAAGTCAATTGGTCGTTCACTTAGATTTGGGGTGTCTCGGGCAGTGTTTCCAGAAGATCTTAAAGTATCAGAGAAGAAAATATTTGATCCTCAAGATAAATTCCTTCAGCTGTGGAACAAACTTTTTGTTGTATCATGTATTCTAGCTGTATCTGTGGATCCTCTATTTTTCTATCTTCCAGTTTTTAATCAGTCATCACAGTGTCTAGGTATAGATCGAAAGTTATCGATCATAGCTACAACGTTCCGAACAATAATTGATGCTTTCTATCTCCTTCACATGGCATTGCAATTCAGGACAGCGTACATTGCCCCATCATCTAGGGTATTTGGACGAGGTGAACTTGTGATAGATCCTGGGCAAATAGCCAAGCGATACCTACGGGGCTATTTTATCATTGATTTTCTTTCTGTTCTTCCCCTACCACAGGTCTGAAGTTTTATTTTTATTCATTGTTTATGCATTAAACCTGCATGCTACTCCTATGCTCTATGTTTTGGATATCAAGTTCCATTAATTTTCATGAAGGTTATTTCTCTTTTGGGCATTTTCATGTTTTTTTTTCTTGGAATCATGTAGTTATTTTGTTTATTATCTTGCATGGAATTCTTATTCTTCATATTTATGTATCAATAATTTGTAGGGTATATTTTTTATGCATGCTCTACCAGGTCTTTACTTTTTATCATTTCCATGCATGGATACAATACAACTGGTGACCTTTATATAGTTGTATATTTGTTATAATGGAGGAATGATAACTATATATCAATCTAGAAAATTTCTGAATGATTAGTTTGATTTGAAATTACATGCTGCTTGGATCAAAAAGCTGCATAAGAGATATGGTACTCAACTCAATTGCCTAAGCATTTGCCCAACTGCTTGTTATCTGAGGTGACAGAAACAATTCTTCCTGCCTCCATAAGAGAATACTGAGAATAATTGGTGTGGGGTAATTGAAACATATCTTGCAGATGAAGGCACAATTAAAGTCTTTATGCAGTCCACCCTAAACAGACCAATCATGAGTGATGGTCTCAATAGTTTCACAAGTCTTCTTCTCTTCCACTCCTTGCCTTTCTTTAAGCATATTCTACATCCTAGGTATGCCTTAGACACCTTTAATCTGTTCAATATTATTCTTGGATTTTAGGATAGACATAGCTTGTATGTGTTTTAAGTTTTTTTTTTTCTTCTTTAGCATAAAAATTTCTAAGCTATATATCTACTTATTTTGATTTCATGACACTTGTGATATTATAATGGATGATGTGTACCACATATATAATCGGCATGCACTTGATAAATGTATGAAAGTAGAAGAATTTTCTATGAAATTATGCAAAAACTTACTCAAAAAGTATAAAAACCTATATATGAACACCATTTTATTGAAAAAAACATAAAATGTATGTAAGAAATATGAAATTCATTCGCATTATAGTTCCTTGCAAATAGGACTGGGTAAGTATGGTACTTGTATGCTTATCATAAAAGGTCCCAGAGTCTAGGCATCAGAGGTGCTAGGTTTTTGAAATTTGTTTGTTGATTACCTGTCCTACAAGTTAGGGAAACTCTCCTCAAACTGTTGGCAAGCATTTTACTCAATTTTCTAGACATGTAGCTTGTGCCCTAGCATTTTTCACTTCATTCAATATTATTGTTTCTCTTGTTGTATTACCTAGTTGCACAAGAGTCCCATTTAGTTAGTGGTTCTTGAGTGTCTCTTATGGGATTTCGTAGATTGTGGTTCAAACTTTAAAGGGATGAAGAAGCAAAGCCTATTGTCAAATTTGGGGCGTTCCCATGCTTGAATTGTTATACGAAATATCTATGATAATAAAGGTATTTTTCCATGGCCCAGATTTTTTGAAACCCAAGTTGTTGTGGAACTTTCTGGTAGGTGACTTGGACCTTGTATTAATTTTGTGGTTATTTTCCTTTGACACAAGGTAAGAGTCTTCTCACATAGTTGCTTATAAAAATGGTCTCCTTTGAAATTTTCCTATACATGCTTCTTTTCCCTACACCATTGTTATAACACCTGAGAATTTCTTGAGGTCTTAAGTGAAAATTTTTATTGGGGCCTAAGTGGAATTTTCAAAAACTCTAGGGCTTAAGTATAATTTTTCAAAGTTATAAGTAACCGAATTAACTGCAAGGAATGCCCCAAAACTTAGATGTCAAAGGAAAGTGATATGGGATTGTCGAGCATCTCGAGACGAGATTTATGGCACAAACAAAATTTAGATTAGGGACAATTTTCGGTATAGCTATGATTCAGACTGAAAAATCGAATGATTGCAAGGGACTTTCGAAAAGTCGATGGAACCCTGAGAGGATTCAAATTTTGTATAAGGAACAATCCTGGGGTGGTTTTGGGATGAAACAAGAGAGATTCATGATCAAAGCATAATTTCAGACCTAAGTGTGATTTATGAAACTTGGCTGAAAGTGGTAAAATAAAACTTGGGAGATAAAATGTGAAAGAGAAAAATCTGAGGGTCACTGTGGAATTTTCAGAAACTCAAGGGGCTGCATAGAAAGGGCCCAAATGGAATTTGGAAAATTGAAGAAGGCCAAAGTGCAATTTTTAAAAGACTGGCAGTGTGAACACTGCTAGCCACCGCCCGCCTCTCCCATCACCGATTTCGGCCGTGGATGGCTATTAGGAGGGTTGTTGAAACTTTAGGGCTAAGTCTAGGGCCATCATGGCCAGCCCTTGGACGAGAATCGGCCACAAGGATGGTCGATTTGACTGTTTTTCGGTTATGGGGTCGCTGGAAAACTTGAGATAATCTCGAGGCAAATCTCGGCTATATCAGGACGATTTGAGGCCATTAAATGACAGGAATAGACGTTTTGAGCCAAGAATCGGGTATAAATAAGGGGGTCGATGGCTGAGGGTTTTCTTCAAGTTCGAACTCAAATTCGAGGCTTTAGAGGTTGAATTGAGAGAAGAGGATAAGGGGCTTTTGTTCCTTGGGTCGGGAGGATAATTTCTGGAGAATTTGAGCAAGGTTCGTGTAGATTTGAGGGTGTTTCGAGGGTCGCCGGAAAACACAAGAGGTCGCCGAAATCGAGGATTTAAACATCTAGTTGGGATACTTCCAGCTATTGTTTCGAGCATCAAAACACACCATTGTGATCGATGTGATGAGTAGAGAAGGGTAGGAGGAAAATATAGCAACCGCTGGTGGCCGGAGCCAGAGAAGATGATCAGCGCGTGAGGTACATGCGCTGGTCATTACGCGCAGTACACGCGCCAAGTGCATGAGAAAGAGGTATTTTCTGGAATTTTTTTTAATATTTTTAGAAAAATATTTTATGAATTATGGTGGAGAAAAATTTGAGAAAAACCTTGAGGAGATATTTATTTTAGATTTAGTGAGGGAAAAATAGGAAGAAAATGGAGAAAAATTATGAAAAATAGATATTGATATTCTTTTGAATGAATATGATGTCTAGGGATCGTTGAGACTCGAGGTTGAGTAATAGTACGAGTATTAAGGCCTGCCATGAGAATCAAGGTTGGGCACGAGAATCAAGGTATTCTGAGATACATTCAAGGTGAGAGTTCCTAACTAAACTTGGTTTTATTGTGAGTGGTTCTACCTAAATTTTGTTTATTGCGGGTGGTTTGACCCAAAATTTGTTTTGGTTTCATGCAAATGGTTTTGTTGCATGTTAATGGTTTAACCTGCAAAAGGTTGTTTTCATATGGGAGGTTTGTCCCAAAATGTTTTGTTCATGTGCATTGAATTTTGTGTGAAAAATGTTCGAATCATGGTATGTGGCATTTGCATGTTTATGTGTTGTCCATGTGGGATGTGAGATGTCAATCCTGTGTTGTGGCACTTAAGTGATAGCACTAGGGAAGCATGCCAAGGAATAAGGCGCACTTGTGGCAGGGGCTGAACATAGATGTTAAAGGCGCGCCTAGGCGTAAGGTGCCAGTTCGGCGCCTCGACTGGGCCTAGGCAACATGTTTTTCGGGAGGCGCTTGCCTTGAATGGCGAGGCACCGGGGCGTGAGGTGCACCTAGGTGTGCCTTTAACATCAACCTACTGCATAGATGTTAATTTTTTGCCTTTAATTTTTTGCATTGTTTGGATGATTTTGCCTTGGATATAAAAAAGCCACCAACTCTCTCTTTTTAATCCTCTCTTCTATCTCTGCAAACCAGCTACTGTCCATTGACTCACCCCACTGTCCACCACCATCTTGTCTAATTTCTTCGTCTTCTTCTTCTTCTTCTTCTTCTTCTTCTTCTTCTTCTTCTTTTTCTTCTTCCTTGTTCTTCTTATTCTTCGAGGATCTGATTTCTTTCCCTTTCTTTTCTCTGTTCCAACACTATAACGTCTATTGCTGTTGCTGTCATTCACCTTCATTGTGACTTGCTGCCACCACCACCACCACTTTTTCTTTTGATTTGAACCCAAAAGATTTGGCTTTTGGCAATGAAATCCGATCTGGATTTTATCTTATGCTTCTAATTTTTCTAATGGGAATGAAATTAGATGGACCCACCAGATCATTGGGATGAGATGAACCCAGTGATCTACTAGGTTCATCACACAGGTGATTCAACACCCCAGCAAATCGGTGGAGTGATTAATCATCCCCAACACATCTGGTCTTCGAAGCCATCTTTGAAGCTTTATTTTTAAAAAAATTTATATAGACATAATATTTTATGTTTGTATATTATATGTAATATTTTTACAATGTATGAGATTTTGAGTTTGAATTTTGATGATGTTTTTAGTTTATAATTTGCATGATGAATGAATCAACTTTGATGTTGTTAGTTTTGAATTTGAAGATGATGAATCATGAATGATATGCATGTGTTATTATTGATAATTTGATAGTTGTTTATGATTTTACAAGATTTTGAGTTTTTTCTTTTCTAAAAGGTGCGCCTCGCCTCGTGCCTTAGGCTCTAGGACCCTTTGCGCCTATCTCCTTTCAAAACTATGGGGCTGAAAGTGGACACCACCCTGGATGCCTCAAGTGGTGGGGCTAAGAGTGGACACCACCCCGAATTGGCTCAAGTGGGGGGGCTGAGAGTGGACACCACCTCAGGTTCCTTTGAGTGATGGCATTATTTATGAGGTGGACGTAGATTCCCAGGGTTAGTGTTGATCATCTTGTGGCCAGGGTTTTGTGTTGACGTGATCCGGAATGCTTTTGTGTGGAAACATAATCCCTAACATGATAGTGGGGTGATTCCCCGGGTTCCTGTGTTGACGTTGAACTTTCTGTGTCGAAAGTGGTAACGTTGGTTTTCTGTTATGTCAGGGAGAGGCGTTGATGTTGCCCTCTTAAGCCAGGACTGTGTTATACCAATGTGTCTATGTGATTGTGTTGCTTTCAGAGAGATTGCTATTTCCCTGTGATATGGGTTAAATGCTGTATGAGATTCTCTTGGGCTAGGACATGTCGGAATATGTCAGTTTTATTCATGGTTTTGCATATTTTCATGAAAATGTTTTTGAACTCTCACTTAGATGATTCAGTATCTAATTTGGACTATATCTTTGGAATATTCAAACGTTCCAGATGAAAGCAGCAATGCCAAGGAAAATGAGGTTTTCGAGACGTAGCCTTTACTTACATATTAGATCTTTAGCATATCTTTTGACCAGGTTGAGATGTTCAATTATTACTTTTGAGAGATGAGTCTCTATGTATTATGGTTTGAAGACATGATGTTATACAATGGTACGGTTTCTTTGATATAAATGAAGCGATTACAATTATGTACCATTTGAGGTTTCGATCTTACTTTCACATTTATGATGATATTACATGTCTTAGCTCATTGATTTTTAAGTTTGATATGCTGAGAAGGTAGAACGGGATTATTGGGGATTGATTTATGTGTATTGGATTGAATTATTCCCGAAATTCCGAATTAACGCCACGTTCAGTTGGAGCGGGGTGTTACAATTGTTGACCGCTATTTGGAAAATTTTAACTGTTTAGGAGGGAAGGGGGGTTATTTTGTTATTTTTAACACGTCCTGCACTTGTGGCTAGGTTCTTGTTAATAAGCTGGGGAAAGATCTGCAAATATTTAATTATTAAGTAGTCAGGAGATTTAAAGACAATCTCTTGCGTCCTCTAATATCATATTGGGTTGTTGATTATCATCTCATTTGGAAATTAAACATTTAGTGAGTTGCATTCTTTTTGTTGGTTTCTTGACAGTAAGTTATTGACTTCAGGGTGTTAGGTGACGAATCTTCTCCCTCTCTCCTTGACAAAGTGTTATTTTATTTTGTTTTAGTTATAAGGGTCTTACAAAAGACAGGACCATAGATAAAAATAAATAGAGCAGTAAAATTTCTGTAGTTGACCACTGATGTAGAATAGAAAAGTAGAGGAATTAGTATTATTTCTTTTGTTTATTTCCTATTTTAGTTTGTTTCCTAATTTCTTTTGTTTATCATTTTGATAATCCTTCAGTCTTTAGATTCCATTACAATCCTTATTAGATTGGGATTATATCAATTGGAACTGTAATTAGAGTAGGATAATGTTTATTAGTTGCCTACATATAGTTCTTTAGTATGTAACTGAAGGTAGTTTTGATTATTGATATTGATCGAGTTTTTTAGTTTATTCTTGTATTCTTGTTCTTGGTTCTACATCAATTTGGTATCCGAGCTATCTTTTTGTTGATCATTTTGCATTACCCTCATCTGTTGTGTTGTTGTGGACAAGATTCCCCATACTGACCTCAAAATTTTCTGTCTTCTTTGTTATTTGCTATTACTTTCTATTGGTGGTCTGAAGCACTCTAGAGCATTCCCTCTGTTCTTCTCTCTTTTGCTTTACTTTTTCTCTCTTTTAGATTTTTTTGCTTATTTTATGTTTCATTCCCTTAAGTTCTAATTAAGAGGCATGGGTCAACTATTGAACTTTGATATCATTGTGTCTGAACTTGTGGTTGCTTCATTTACATTATAATGTCAAACTATATTGACATAGTTAATCAGAATTAGTCCAAAATCAAGATTTAGATAACTAACAAGACAATGTATGTATGTTTGTGATCTCGAGAGCCTTATATTATGACATGAATTTTAATGCAAATATGAAGGATTGATGTAACTTACCAATAATAATAACAATAATAATAATGAAAATGCAGGATTGATGTTCCATGGTGGCACCTACTTACATTATATTGGCATGATTATGGACTCATTTGATTCTCATGCTCAAGGACATGAGGATATGACTATCATACATATTTTTTTACCAGATATGTGTATTGGTAACATATTTGCTTGCTGTGAGGTTTGTTATGAATAGTTTAATATAATTTTTTTAATTTGTGCAGATTGTGGTGTGGAAATTTCTGCATGGATCAGAAGGCTCTGATGTACTGGCTACAAAACGGGCCTTGTTCTTCATTATCTTGCTTCAGTATATTCCTCGATTTGTCCGCATCCTACCTTTAACTTCTGAATTGAAAAGGACTTCTGGAGTCTTCGCTGAAACAGCATGGGCTGGTGCTGTGTACTATTTGCTGTTATACATGCTTGCTAGTCATGTAAGCATTGCTTCAACTCAGCAGTTTTGTTTTGTTGTTATATTTCATTTTTTATCTCATCTTTTTTTGTTCAATGAGTACAAGATAGCCTAGACACACTTTTTTGAGATGTTTCTAATTGTACCATGAATTTCTTATGATAGCTATAGCTGGAATATGCGATTATAACTGTTACTCTCCTTGTTGGGAAAATGAGCTTCTCGCTAATGATCCCAATTTAATTCTGTGATAATTGTGAACTGTGGGGTCACTGATTTATGTGAGTTTGAGCACTTTTCTTAACTTTTAACCTTTTTTAAATGCAATCCACAAACAGCAGCAACACCATGATCCACCTTTTTTGTCCAGTAGAATTGTCATTTGTCTATTTAATGTGGCAGCAATTGTATAACTTTATCATACGAACTTTATTATCTTAATATGTCACTTACAAGCTCACTTCACTTTTATTAATTATAAGCTCACCTTATTTTTTGGAAGGCTCTATAATCTTAAAGAGATGTTATGACGACTTTCTATTAGTTGTAAACTATAGGATTGTCTTTCACTTTACTCTGCTTAGTTCATTGCCCAGTATGAAAACATCTTGTTAGATGTATAAAATACACTGATTGTATTTACTCAAGAGGACATTACAAGAATATATATGCCTACATTTACTTAAAGATAAATACACTAATACCCCTTTACTTATCATATTTAACACTCCCCCTCAAGCTGGAGCATATATATTGAGTATGCCCAGTTTGGTGCAAATATAATTCACCCAAGACTCTCTAAAAAACTTGGTAAGTAAATCAACCAGTTGATCGTTGGAACCCACATATGTTGTAACTATATCCCCAGAGAGCACCTTTTCTCTAACAAAATGGCAATCAATTTCAATATGCTTAGTTCTTTCATGAAACACAGGATTAGAAGCAATATGCATTACAGCCTGGTTGTCACAAATTAATTGCATAGACTTAACCTGTGTAATCCCTAACTCCTCAATTAATTGCTTCAACCACACTAGCTCACATGTTGTTACGGCCATTGCCCTGTATTCAGCCTCTGCACTGGATCTGGCGACAACAGTTTGTTTTTACTTTTCCAAGAGACTAGGTTTCCACCCACAAATACACAGTATCCAGATGTGGATCTCTTGTCACTAGGTGATCCTGCCCAATCAGCATCCGTATATCCCACAATCTGACTGTGCCCATGATTTTGATACAATACACCCCGACCAGGAGTAGCCTTAATATACCGAAGAATACGGATCACTGTATCCCAATGACTATCACAAGGTGAATCCAAGAACTGACTTATCACACTCACAGCAAATGAAATATCAGGATGAGTGACTGTGAGGTAATTAAGTTTCCTAACTAGTCGACGGTAGCGCCCAAGATCAGAAAGGGGCTTCCCCAGTCTCGGTAACATCTTTATATTTGGATCCATAGTGGTATTTATAGGCTTACATCCAAGCAATCCTGTCTCCTCTAGCATATCCAAGGCATACTTCCTTTGAGAAATATAGATGCCTTGCTTTGACCGAGCTACCTCAATACCCAAAAAACATCTCAAAGGACCCAGATCTTTAGTCTGAAACTGTTGGTGAAGATGTGCCTTCAATTCAGTGATACCAACATCATCATCCCCTGTAAGTACTATATCATCAACATACACCACTAGAAGAATATGGCGGCCAGACTGGGAACGATAGAAAATAGAATGATCAGCTTCACTCCGAGTTAACCCAAACTCAAGAACAACTGAATTAAATCGACCAAACCAAGCTCGGGGAGATTGTTTTAAACCGTATAAAGATTTTCGAAAGCGACACACCAACCCAAGCTCCCCTTGAGCAACAAAGTCAGGAGGTTGCTCCATGTACACCTCCTCCTGTAAATCACCATGGAGAAAGGCATTTTTTATGTCTAGTTGATGAAGAGGCCAGTGAAACATAGTAGCAAGGGACAAGAAAAGGCGAACAGAGGAGATCTTAGCAATAGGAGAAAATGTATCGCCATAATCAAAACCAAAAACCTGAGTGTATCCTTTGGCAACAAGGCGAGCCTTAAGACGATCAATCCGGCCATCAGGGCCAACTTTAACAGTGTAAACCCAGCGACAACCAACAGTAAACTTACCCTTGGGAAGAGGTACCAAGTCTCAAGTCCCGGTGAAATGTAAAGCAGACATTTCTTCAACCATAGCAGCCCGCCACCCTGGATGGGAAAGAGCTTTGGGAACAGATTTAGGAGGTGAAACAGAAGATAGAGAAGAAATAAAAGCAGAATATCCAGGGGAAAAATTATTATAGCTAACAAAATGGGAAATAGGATGGCGAGTACCTTTACGAAGAGCAATAGGCAAGTCAAGATCAAGAGTCGAAGGCGACGGACCGGAGGAGGGAGAACGAACTGGTACAGGGGATGAGTCTGGAGACGGCTCCCGCGGACTAGCGACAACTGTCGGTGCTGGTTGGGCCACGAGTTGTGGACGTCGTTGATAGACCTGAAGATCGGAGCGATCAAGGCGAGAGGTAAAGGATGGTGGAGAGGGTGAAGACATTGGAGCTGGAGATGATGTTAGGTCAAGAAAAGGGATAGGCAAAGGTAACCCAACAGACACAGAATCGGAGATCGCAGACGAATAAGGAAAATAAGGAGATGACTCAAAAAAGGTAACATCCGCTGAAATAAAATA
Organism: Diospyros kaki; assembly: GCA_036245055.1. NCBI lineage: Eukaryota > Viridiplantae > Streptophyta > Magnoliopsida > Ericales > Ebenaceae > Diospyros > Diospyros kaki. The sequence continues at coordinate 36,216,996 of BSEG01000003.1, forward strand.
TTGAGTTAATTGAGGAGAGTAGCAACGATACCTCTTTTGAAGGCGAGAATAACCCAGAAAGACACATTTGACGGAACGAGCGGATAACTTATCACGACCTGGAGCAAGATGGTGAACAAAGCACATACTCCCAAAGATACGAGGAGGAAGAGAATATAATTCAACTCGAGAAAAAAGAATGGAATGAGGAATCTGGTCATTAAGAACAGAAGATGGCATACGGTTAATTAAGTAACATGCAGTTAAAACAGCATCGCTCCAGTATTGAAGTGGAACATGCATATGAAGGAGAAGCGTGCAGGCTGTCTCAATTAAACGATGATTCTTGCGTTCAGCTACCCCATTTTGTTGTGGGGCTCTAGGACACGAAGTCTGGTGAAGAATCCCATTGGATGCCATATAAGATTTAAATGGAAGAGACAGATATTCAAGAGCATTATCACTACGAAGAACACAGATAGGCAAATTAAACTGTGTTCTAATTTCAGCACAAAATGTAGTGAAGACTGAAAATAGCTCTGAACGCGTTTTCATTAAATATAACTATGTAGTCCGAGAGAAATCATCAATAAATGTTACAAAATAACAAAAACCATCTTGTGAACTGACATGACTGGGACCCCATACATCTGAATGGACTACTGAAAAAGGAGAATTAGCACGTTTATTGACTCTACTTGGGAAAGAACTACAACTATGTTTACCAAGTTGACAAGACTCACACTTTAAGGAAGAAATACTAGAGAGACTGGGAACCATCTTCTTAAGATTGGGAAGAGATGGGTGCCCCAACCGACAATGGACTTGTAGTGGGGAAGTTGTCGTCGTGCACGCCACTGAAGAAGCAGGGAGAGACAGATAGTAGAGATCGTGAGACTCAAGCCCCGTGCCAATCGTCCGTCCAGTCCTCCGATCCTGCACAATAACAGAATCAGACGAAAAGGTTATAGAGCAATTAAGACTGCGAGTGAGTTGACTGACAGAGAGCAAATTAAAGGTACATTGTGGTAAATGTAAAACAGATGATAATGGTAAAGTAGGAAGAGGTAATGCGGTACCAATACCCGTGACTGAGGCTTGAGAGCCATCAGCCAATGTAACAGGAGGTAGAGACTGCGAAGTTTGAACATGAGATAGGAGAGAACGATTACCAGACATGTGATTAGTGGCACTGGAGTCGAAGATCCATGGGCCAAGGGAAGATGAAGACTTAGTAAAGCAGGCAGTAGGGTTACCAGTGTCAGCAAAGAATGTGACAAGTGAAGTAGCCTGTTGTGTTGCCCGGAACTGAAGAAACTGAGTATACTCCCCCTCGGAGATAGTCACTGGTGAGGAGTCACTGGGTGTGATAGATGCCTGACCCTCTGAAGCGCCCACAATCATGTTAGCAGTACTGGCTACGTGAGGTGGACGACCATGTAGGCGATAACAAGTCTCTCTAGTGTGACCAAGACAATTATAATAGGAACAATGGGGCCGAGGACGACCACCACCCCGACGACCACGATCAGTCACGGGTGTGGACATGGTGGAGCGGCTTGTGGATGAAGAGTGAGCTGAAGATGAAGCGCGGAAGAGCAGATCTGGGTGCACAAAAGTAGCAGATCTGGAGCAATGTCAGATCTGGGTGCACAAAAGTAGCAGATCTGGAGCAGATTGGATTATAGGACCAAAGAGAAGGAAGGACAGATCTGGAGCAATGTCAGATCTGGGCGTACAGAAGCTGAAGCTATCACCGGAGTTGAAGAGGATGGTCGGTCGGATCTGGGCAGGCGCGGCGGCAGCGAGGGCGAGCTTTGGGCCCGGCCGGAAGAGGATGGCCGGATCTACACAGGCGCGGCGACGGCGAGGACGAGATCTGGGCGCGGCTGGAAGAGAATGGCCGGATCTGGACAGGAGCGGCGACGGCGACGGCGGGGTCTGCGCACGGCCGGAAGATGGCCGGATCTGAAGAAGGAGAGCCGCGACAGCCGGATCTGGAGAAGAAGAGCCGCGAAACCAACGAAGCCAGTGGCCGATGAAGGAATCAGCGGTGATGGCGACGGCGGGCGAAGCGATCAGCGGTGATGGCGTCGGTTGATGGCGACGGCAGCGGCGGCGGCGGCTAGGGTTAGGGTTAGGTTAGGGTTTAGGCTCTGATACCATATTAGATGTATAAAATACACTAATTGTATTTACTCAAGAGAACATTACAAGAATATATATGCCTACATTTACTTAAAGATAAATACACTAATACCCCCTTACTTATCATATTTAACACATCATATGGCATCAGATTGACCCTGCAATTTTACAATTGCTAATCCTACTTCAATCCAACATAAGGTCTCCAAATTTAATAAATAATGGAATAAACTAGTTGGTATAAGAATTTTGAGAAGGTTATGAGTTTTTGAGGTTCTTTGAAGGCCATAATAGGTGGTATACAATGAGTTTGAAACTATGAGCCACCAAGAGGTGAGATAAAGTCATATATGAGTTTTAGATTCTCTGCTTTGTCATATTTATTCTCCTATCATATACTTTTCTTTCATGATATCTTTTTCGCTTTAATCTCTTATTCTTTATTATTTCTCACCCTGTTTGGTCATTTCTCTTTGTTGCCCTTTCATCTTCACCCCAATTCCCATCCCTTATCTCCTTTTTGTTTGTCTCATCTCTGTTGTGTGCTTTTAATCTCTCTCTCTCTCTCTCCCCCCACCCCAAAACACTACCATCATCTTTCTTATCATTCTTTCTTCTCTAATTCTTAGTTACACATGTCCATTTGTCACACCTTCTCCTAGGGATGTGGGAGCACCTTTGAACACTCTAGAAGTCCTTTCCTATTTTCCGTAACGCACTTGGGATCCTTTCCCTCAAAGAACAATACTCAAAGTTCTCATGGCATGGGCTACCTTTTACTTCTTAGGCTAGCAAAAGCCAATTGACTAAGCTAGAGGTTATATGCATATTGTCAAAGGCCTGTCTGGCTATAAAGCATTTATGGCAAGGAGGGATATGTGAGCAATTTTATTGGCTTAAAGCACTCATTGATTCTATATTCAATTTGGAGGCTTTCTGTCACGCAGCTAAGACCTGAGTTAGGGCTTTTTAGGTAGAAACTGAGAATTAGAGAGAATTGGAGGGAGAACATAGGAGATTGAGAAGGATAACAGAGAATTTAGAGGGAAATTAGGGAGAACCAAGAGAAAGGGAGAAAATTTGAGAAAGAATCTGAGAGAGACAATCTGATTATCCTTCCACAGTACATTCTCTTAACTACTCTAGCCAATTTATAGGTTGTTCTATCTTTCAGTTAGTAGTTAACTGAAGGGTACAATATGAATCAGCAGCCTAAGTTTCAATGCAGCCAATGCATTTTACTACAACTATTAGTACATTTACTACTATACCCTTGGGGTCGTGACGCTTTCTTGAGGTGAGCATTGAAGTGTTGGGTGACTTAGCTGTGGGAGGAGGAAATTGACATAGATATATATGGTTTGACCTAGGAAAATCTTTACTTATTTTCTTTAATGGTTTAGATACTTCTTCATAGCAGCAATTGTAGATGGTTTAGGATCAAAATCCATGTTTATGCACCACAGTTCCCAAGAGTTTCCTTGTGTTAACTTTGTAGGCATGTCTAAGTGGATTCACATGGAGATGATATTATTTTCCCATTTATAGACCCTTTGAAGATCCTTGTTGTGTGGTTGACTTTAGCCTTGGATTTAACTGAGAGGACTTTTGTTGGATATTGATTCAAAGTTGCTGATTTAGTGGGTTGATTGGGTCAAAATTCTATTTACTAATTTAGTGGGTTGAGATAATTTCATTTTTTTTTAAATTTAAGTCCAGCAATAAATCTTATTTTCTTGTTATTTAATTGATATGTATTGCTTATTTAAAGGCATGATGATATGAATAAAATTAATGTGGTTATAGCCTTTACATTCATGATTTTTCTTTAGCTACCAATGTCTCTAAATTTCCAACAACTTTGATGATTTAACTGTGAAGACTTTGATGTAGAGCTCTAGGCACTTGTGAAATATATCATGAAATCATGATGGTTGATTGTAGATAAGTTGCACCTGACATTCTTAAAAGTTAATTAATTGTGTTAATTAGTAAAATTTTTTGGTAGGTTAACATAAGGTTATGGAGCATCCTTATTTCTGTTTGATAGGTGGTTATGAGCATCCTTAGTTGACATCTTTTTCTGGTTATAGCTAATAATTTTGTCAATGTCAAAAAATGGAAAATAAACACTAATAAGAAGCAAAACCTAAAAATTAAATGGTGGGATTTAAAAAGGTAAAGTAAGTTATTTTCAAGAAAAAGTGTGTGATAGAAGAGATTGGATTGTAAAAGGTGAGATAAATCTTACTAATGGAATGAAATAACTACTACAATTTCAAACATAGCAAAACTATTCTAAGGGAGTCAAGAGGAAAAACTAATGTAAAAGAGTAAGGAGGTAAAGAAAAAACCAAAAAAAAAAAAGAAAAATGTTGCAAGACTTTACATGCATGCCCTTATGGGAAAATTTTGAAAATGTATATTAGCTAAGAAGGGGGCTAAGAAGGCTGCGAGGGAAGTAGGGCCAAAAGTTAATGAAAAATTGTACAACCAACTTAAAACAAAGGGTGGTGAAAGAGATATACGTAAGTTGGCTAAAGCAAGAGAAACAAGGACAATGATTTGAGCTAGGTATTGATAAATAAAGGGGCAATCAAGGAGAGTGGAAAGAGTGTTTCTTGAAGCTACTCATTAAATGTGGAGAAACAAATATTACATTGAGAGATCTTAGTAATTTTAGGGACATAGGAATTTTATCTTCTATAAACTCATTTGTTCAAAAGAAGTGAAGAAAGCCACAAAAAAGGGAAGAATGATGAGGTAGTTAAATTAAACTCAATTAAAGCATGGACTTACATAGGTGGATAATGCATTTTGTAGTTAACAAAATTATTCAATGCAATCCTTAAACCAAGGAGATTGTTTGACGAATGGAGGATTATTCTAGTGTTTATTTAAAAGAATAAATGAGATATTCAAAGTTGTGAAAATTATGAAGGGATCAAGCTAAAGAGGCACATTATGAAACTTTTGGGTGGGGGTGAGTGAACAAAGTTTAAGAAGATAAACTAAGGTGTTTGAAAATCAATTTAGTTTCATGCCTAATAGGTCAACAATAGTAGCTATATACTTGCTGATGGAAAGGTCTAGAGAGAAATATAAAGTTTTACGTATGGCGTTTATAAATTTAAAGTGAAGCTAATTATAACAAAATCTCCAGGGATATTTTTATGCAAGGTTTTAGAGAAGAAAGGAATTCAAGTTGCTTATATATAGGTTATGTGACATCCATCATGAAACATGTGTTAGAACTTTTACAGGAGATATTGGGGGTTTTCAATTATAATTGGATACTTAAAGGATTTCCATTAAGCTCTTATCTCTATGGTTCATTTGTTGGGTGAACTCATTGAACACATATAGTAAGAGGTGTCTTGGTGCATTATCTGCAGATGACATGTCTTGGTCGATGTGACAAAAGAAAGCATTATTCCTAAGTTCTAGATATGGAAGAACACCTTGAAATTCAAAGCCTTAAAGTTGAGTACATCGAAAACTAAATATATAGAATGTCAGTTTAGTAAACATAAAAATGTGGATGATGTTAATAAGACTTGAAGATCAATTTTCTCCAATAAAAGATCAGTTTAGATATCTTGGATTAATTGTCCAAAAAGGAGGAGAAATTATTGAGGATGTTGCTCACAAAATTAAGGCATGATGGTTAAAATGGAGAAGTGCATTTAATGTTTTATGCAAAATTAAAACCCCATTAAATCTAAAAAGAAATTTTTTTATTGGATGGCTACAAAACCATATGAATGTTGAGCAGTAAAGCACCAACATGTTGAAAATATAAGCATAATGAAGATGAGGATATTGTGGTGGATATGCAACCTTACAAAAAAGGATAGAATTAGAAATGAGGCCATCTGTCATAAAGTCAAAGTATCTCCTATTGAATATAAGATGCATGAGATGTGATTAAAATGATTTGGTCACATCACACAAGAAGAAGATTGATAGATGTTCATGTGAGGAGAGTGAATGGAATGAAAGACGTTTTCAACAAATGAGACAGAAGATGACTGAGAAAGACTTGGTGTAGAACTTTGAGGCACGATATACATTATAATTGCCTTATAGAAGATATGGCCATAGATATAGATAATTGAGAACTAAAATCCATGTAACCAATCCCACCTAGTGGGATTTAGGCTTGACATGTTCCTGCTTTTCATTGTGCTGAAATGATGCTAGCAAGTTGTGGTGCCTTTCTTTATGGTATTGTGATGCTGTCATTGGTGGCCAAACATCTGGACTTTACTAACTTCTCCCCTAGCTTGGCTGTAAAGGGGCATGAAATACAAGATTTATCGTTTAGGCTTTTTCACCTCAATTCTCTCTGCCAACTGCACCCCTAGACCAATTTTTGTTTTTGTTGTGTTTATTTTGTTTTCTTAAAAACTCCTTAATTTTCAGGCTATCAATTATTTTGCAATATGACTTATTTGTTCCTCATGTATGGAACTTTTTCAGATTGTTGGGGCATTCTGGTATTTGCTGTCTGTAGAACGTAATGATACATGCTGGCAAAATGCCTGTAAACATAACAGTAATGGGGTGTGTAAGACAGACTTCTTATATTGTGGGAACCAGAACATGAAAGGTTATGATGCATGGAATAATACCAGTGCTTCAGTTCTTAATTCCAGTTGCGGTGTAGGTGATGACAATCCTCCATTCAATTTTGGAATATTCGAACAGGCTTTGTCATCTGGCATTGTCTCTTCCAAGAAGTTCCTTTCTAAATATTGTTACTGTCTGTGGTGGGGTCTGCAGAACTTGAGGTGCTTATATTAATCTCATGCATATTTTTATGTAATTTTCCCCATTTTTTATTATAGAGTATCTTGTGTGTATGTTCTTTTTTCTCTTAACTCTGATTGCGATTTCAATTTGGTATGCTTAGTTGTAATGAAGCAAGTGTTTTAAGTGTGTGTTTTTTATGGTAATATCAACTCACCTGGCCTTCTTACTTGTCACTTGCATGAGCTACATATATAGATTTTCTCCAATTGGCTATATCTGAAGGCATATTTTGTTTAACTCCTTGGCCACTGTCCTTTGTTGTCTTCTAAACTTGTACTGCTGTGTGATTTTCATTAAAGAGCTATGTAGTAATCTTTCCTGTCACCCTTAATATACTTGAGACAGTTTAGAGCTTTGCTTTCATCATGTATTTGCATAAAAATGGGACTAAATCATACTTTTGGAGCCACAGGTCACAGATAATGAAAGAGACACCTTGATGATGGATGGGGGATTTTCTTCCCCTAGTTGAGCTAAGAAACAATGTCATTGAAATCTTAATTGGAATTTAAACCAGTTAAGTTTTTCTTGCAGTTGTTCGTATTAGGTTTGATTGTTGGATCACTTCTTCTAGTGGCCTTGCTTTTATGCATTAATATAACATAATCTAACCTTCTTTTCAAAAACAAAAAAGAGAACTTAATTTCTGTGGAATACCTTTATGCAATCTTCCACTGTATGATTGGGAAAATTATGGTTAAATGTGAGACCATTGTATGATCAGAGTGTCAGGATGGTAAAGCATTTTAATCTAATCAGCATGCTGTGAATTATTTAATATGCAGGGTGCCAAAGTTTGGCGTGGTAGAGATAAATCATTATCTGACATGTGGTCTCTGTCATTGTCCAAACAAATGAAGGATGCATATTGTTGGTTTTTGGGTTCTCTTGTTTCCCTATTAAGTTCTTCATAGTTTTTCCTTTCTTCTATTTTTTTGTTTTCAGTTATAAATGTGGGTGGGAGGAGAGGAGTGTTTACTCTGGTTTACACGTTTATGCACCTGAGATATGTATGCAATTGGCAATGTGTAGAATTCTATTGTTCATTATATAAAATATAATATTGGATAATAGTTGTTAAATATTTACGTTGCAAATGCACCCATATTATGCATAACCATGTAAAGATGATAGCTTGAAATGAGTTGTGAGTGTCTATTTGTAGTTTCTTTATGTAACCTTAATATAGAAGTTGACACAAAATATTTCAAATGCCTTGTGCTTTCAATATACGGTTACTAGTATGCGTTGTCTGGTCATATGCTTTTGCATGAGCCTGACCTTTTAGTTTCTGTCATTATCTTACAGTTTGGTGTGACAGAACTTTTGTCACTCTTATCTGCATCCTACCATAATTTTCTTTCTAATAGTGATACTGCAATAGAGAGCAAGGCTTGGGAGCAGCAGTAAGGTTGCTCCTTTATGACTAGCCAGGTACTGGCGTGAGTTGTATAAACGGCCTCTTTGTGGAGCCTCATGCACCAGGACGACCTTTTTAGATGTACTGCAATCACTATACCTGCTTATGACTGACATCAGATATTTTCTTTTGCTGTCTACAGTACACTTGGCCAGGGACTTCAAACCAGCACCTATCCTGGAGAGTCTATATTCTCCATAGCACTAGCCATATTTGGACTCATTCTCTTTGCTCTATTGATTGGAAACATGCAGGTAAATTTGGAATTATATTGTTATTTCCTCGTGGCAATGTACTAAAATTTTCTGCACCAAAACTCTTTTCTTTGTTTGCCCTGCCCCCAAATCCATCTTTGGGTAAGCTAAAGTTATTTCTGTCTCTCTCTTCATTTTGCTTTATTTATATTTTGGGATGGGGGGATGTTGGTTGAGGAAGGCTGATTATTGTTGGCTAATGTGGTCATGCTGGCAGTAAATCATTCAGTCTATTATTTTAAGATAATTCTCAGAAGTTAGTCATGGTGATCAGTGTATGATAATGTTATGGTACCATGGTGTTTGGACAAGGGCCCTCATGCGTTTTGAGAATCATCTCTGGCTGGTTTTCTATCTGCAAATGGGTTTTACTTTTTGAAATTGAGTTTTTAATGTATCTGCTGGTCAATAAGCGTAATTTTTCTTCTTTTCATTTTGGATGACCTGAAAATATTATTTCAAGCTCCACACTGAGCATGGGGCAATAGATATAGATGCAGTTAGCAGTGAGGTTGGTGCCTTAATAGGCAAAGGATTCCTTCAACTGAAGATGGTCTCCAAGGATTCTGATCCTTGGAAGTAGTTCTCTCCATTTGAAACCCCATTCCAATGAACCATGAGCAAACCATTATATATTGGATATGAAATTTTTCTGGGTAGACGTCTTTTCTAAGACGGGGCCAGAAGAAGTGTCTTTGGGCTTAATTTTGCAGGGTTGAGTCATTTATTATTAGATTATAAGGGGAATCTACTGGAGCTGCACTGGCAAGGCCAGTGAATTTATGATACAGGGGTTAATGTAGCATTAGGAACCAAGCAGATGAATCAATCTGGGACCATGTCTCATTTTGTGCTTCCTGGGGAAGAATGGGATAGAGGTAACCGCCCACAAGCTCAGATTAAATGGAGATGGCTGCTCGAGGGCAACCCATTTCATGAGGGGATAATAATGTGCAATAGCTGTATTCTCATAATAAGCTGCTTTAAGTGTTTCTGCCATGTACCTTCCGAGAGAGAGAGAGAGAGAGGGGCGCGCCGGGGGGGGGGGGGACCTGAGTGGGTTAGGCTGCGCTTATTCAATAAAGAGACTTGAGTTGAATACTGTTACCTGTTGAATAGAAAAGGACAGATAGAGTTGCTATGATATGTTCAGAGAGTAGGTAGGCAAAAATTCCATGGGATACTGGAATCATTATATCATACGAACTTGGTAACTCAAAGCCTGTCATTTTAGAGGTTTATGATCATTACAATCTTCTCATGCTGTTTACATAGTGCAAAATTGAAAGGTGGAATTTTTGGTTGAAGGGGTGTCTTGACATTTGATGTCTTTGTCTGCCCTCCACAAGCATGCTGGAAATTATAGTACCTTGATAAATTAAGCCTGTGATTTAGAGGTTTATGCTCGTTATATTCTCTTCCTTTTACCAGATATTTGTAAATGCAAAGAGGGAATTCTTTGCTTCAAGAGGTTTAGCATTCCTGTTTCTATTGCTGTTACACACCCATGGGTGGTTGTGTGTGTTGGGGGGGGGGGGGGGGAGCTTATATTTGTCACTTAGAGATATGTAATACCAATTTCATAGTTTCTCCTTTATCCTACTGTTTGCACTGGCCTTATGTCTACTTTCAAAGCCTTCCATCCCCTTGGCGTTCTTTTTGTTTGGTTTTTCTATTTTAGCATCTTCAACTTTGTGGCTTTCTTTTACAATCTTTGCAGCCAACCAACCAGAAGCTACTATTTATAATTTTGTTTACTTGACTTATTGACTAAAATCCAAACACGCGGCCAATAGAAAGTGTATATTACACATTTAACTTCCCAGCACTCAAAATTATATGGCTTTAGTTAACAAGGCATCACCAATGATATGTATATATAAAGTCATTGCCATGGAAGAAAGTAAATTAGGTAGAATAACCTTGTGTTAGTGGTTTTATGTTTATGTTACTGGTTGTCTTTGTTACAGACATATCTTCAGTCTCTTACCATTCGACTTGAGGAGATGAGAGTCAAAAGACGTGATTCAGAGCAGTGGATGCATCATCGCTTGCTCCCACCAGATCTCAGGGAACGGGTCAGACGCTATGATCAGTACAAGTGGTTGGCAACACGTGGAGTGGATGAAGAAAGCTTGGTTCAGTGTCTACCCAAGGATCTTAGAAGGGACATAAAACGACATCTTTGCCTGGCTTTGGTGAAGCGGGTAATGTCTTGTTTCTCTACTTGTTTCTGGTGCTCATGGCTATTGGTGTCTCCGGTTGCAGTGGCATCACTCACACTGATAACAAATAGCTAGTTTAATTTTTGAATTTTGCTAATTCTTGGACAATTGGAGTAATTGAGATAAGGCTGCAGTAGATTAGTCAGTCAGATATTTACCAGGATATGCCAATGAGAGGTTCTACACACACACACACACACACACTCGAATATATTAATAGTGAGAATAGTAAATAAATAAAATAAAGGTATTACTGATTTGTGGACCTTACATTTTGTGAGATTCTTTCAGTCCTTTGAGCCGTTTTTTGAGTTAAATAATTCGAGGGTATTAAATATGAGAAATTGTATTGCCAAAGCTGGCCTTTTTTCTTTGCTGTAACTGTAAAACTTGTCTATTTATTTGAATTTCTCAGCTGTGAGATCTAAAGTTATTGCGCCATTCCATTTTTCTGTCAAATCAGTGTGTCTTGTGGAAATTGTAGGTCCCTCTGTTTGAAAGCATGGATGAAAGATTGCTGGATGCCATCTGTGAGAGATTGAAGCCGTGTTTATACACAGAGAGCACGTACATAGTTCGAGAAGGAGATCCAGTGGATGAGATGCTTTTCATCATTCGTGGTCGCTTAGAGAGTGTGACAACTGATGGTGGAAGGAGCGGGTTTTTCAACCGGAGTTTGCTTAAAGAAGGGGATTTCTGTGGAGAGGAGCTTCTTACTTGGGCATTGGACCCCAAATCGGGTTCGAACCTACCCTCTTCTACGCGAACGGTGAAGGCTTTGACAGAGGTGGAGGCATTTGCCCTAACAGCCGAAGAGCTGAAATTCGTGGCCAGCCAGTTCAGGCGTCTCCACAGTCGACAGGTTCAGCACACTTTCCGGTTCTACTCGCAGCAGTGGAGGACATGGGCTGCTTGCTTCATCCAGGCGGCGTGGCGGCGATACTCGAAGCGGAAAATTTTGGAACTTCGCCGGAAGGAGGAAGAAGCGGCAGAAGCCCTGGCCGGGGCGAGCCACGGCGGTGGCGGTGGAAGTTCATACAGCCTTGGTGCCACCTTCCTGGCTTCTAAATTCGCGGCAAATGCGCTTCGTGGGGTTCACCGGAACAGGAACCTGAAGAGTGCGAGAGAATTGGTGAAGTTACAGAAGCCACCGGAGCCTGATTTCACTGCTGATGCAGATTAATTATTAATTCACCTTCTGTTTACTGCCGAGTACTGACTGACTTGACTTTCTTAATTACTTGCTGGAACTGGAACTGGAACTGGAACTGGAATTGGAATGAGAAGCAATTGTATGGATGAATTGCTGAACAAGTTGTGGGGTAGCCATGATGTATGCTGCTTAGCTTGCCTTCTTCCCTAGTCTTGCGGCTGCAATATTTTTATCCTACGTTATTTATATATATACATATATATTTTATTTACTTAGGGTGTCTAAATTTCGTCCTGCTAATTTTAATTTTTAGATGCAGGTGATCTTTTTTCTTAGGACCATGATACATGTACAACAATTTTGTACATCATGGACTACACAAGAGATATAATGACCAAAATGTCCTGCGTCTCACATGCGCCTCACGCGCTTTCATACGCCTCATGGGGGGCTTTTTTGTCATTAGTACACTTTTGTGTAGTCCAAGGTGTACACAAAGGTGTACCAATAGCATTATCCTTTTTCTTAATGCACCTTTCAAATAAATTCAGATGTAAACACAGTTCATACATACTTAAAATTAGACATTTAGTGTAATTTATATATGATTTAAACTTTTTAATAAATCTCTATACTAATTTGAATGGTCATATTTTATACTTTATGTGAAATTTCAGGTATTTTACTATTGTATCATATCAATAAAATTTTTTATCTTACATTATATTATTATTATATACGACAAAAAGAACCTTCCCATTTGATTTAAGACTTACTAGTTGAAGAAGAACTCTCACACGGTCAATGCTCCACCCCCATCCCAAACTTCCTTGGCTTTACTCCCTTAAAATGTTTTATATTAACAAATACTTTTAATATAAGATGTTTTTTTTTTTTAAAAAAAGATTTTTTATCTTATTTTTGAAATTTGGTCTGTACGGAAATATATGTATATGTGTGTATACATGCATTCTTTTATATTTTGACAAATTTTATATAAAAATGAATTTTGGTATAGTAGTAGCAAAGAAATAATTTTTTATTGTGTTCTTTAAACAAAATATGAAAGGCATATTTAAAAAAAAACTTTTTTAATCAAAAAATTCTAAAAATTTTAAATACCAAAATAAGGTATTTTTTTATATAATAGATGTAAGTGAAAATAAAAAATTTTAAACGAAAATTTGTCACATTTGCTTATTTTAGTTTAGTTTTTATTTTTTAATAAATTTAAAATGAAGATAAGTTTGGATATAATGATAACATAGGTTCAACATCTCATTCTAGTTTTTTTAAGCAATACATAAAAAATATTTTAAAAATATAAAATATTTTTTACACCAAATGAAATTTTTGGTATATACATAATTGAGTCTCACACGTCAATAGTCAATTACCCAATAATTGAAAGGGATAATATATGCATGGGCCTAACTAACCGCATATGGGCCCCCAAAGGAGGCCCATGAATACAGAATATACATATCTATATTATGTATACGGCGTTTGGGAACCGACGTTGGCGGAAAGCCTCAACCAAAGCCAAGTCCTATAATCCTATTCGGATGTGGTGTGGTGTGTCTGTCATACAGACACACAGGTGTTTAACGGGATCAGAATTTCATTCGAGTCCGAATTGTTTTAGAAGCTCGGCCGTCGATCAGCGATTTCACGTCGTAGGTAAGCTTCATTCTAAGATCAGTCGCCTGGATTATGTATTTTCGCAGCAGGAATACTTCATAATAAAGTTGTATTTAATATTAGGGTTTTGATTCAAAATCTAGGGTTGGGATCTGAGTTTGTATGCATAATTTGTATATTGTATCTGTTGTTTGTGGGCGCAGGTTTTCTCGTTTGGGTTTCAGTTTTGTGGTCTTAAAACGGTCGAATCACCGCAATCTTCTTCATAATTTTTTTTTGTCCTATTTTGAAATTGGTTTGCTTATTATTGTCTTCTTGTACTGGTTTACGTTTACGTGCCTGATCGTTGCTGTCTTCTGGTTCATGCAAATTGTATTTCTCCAGAGTCCAGACATCTGGCAAAAATAGCTTAATAATATTCATTTTTTAGATCGAGTGGTATTATTGTTGGTAACTAGATTATACTTATCACAAAACCAAAAAATTCAACACTGCAGTAGGCAACAACAAAAGGCAGTAATTCAAAAAAGGAAAAGATTTAGCATAGCCTGTGGATTGAAGCATGATGAATCGTTATCCTTATAGAAGAAACGCCCCTACCGCACCAGGAATATTGATTCACATTCTTCCCCCAAGATACGACAATCCGTTGGACCTCTTGTTGTGCAGTTGAGAGAATCTCCAAACCAGATGATCTCTCAAGAATGCTCACTGTCAAAAAATTAGATTAGAATGATTTTTAATGTCAAAGAGATAGAAAGAAATTTCTTTTGAGAAAAATTTAGAGAAGAATAGAAGTGATCAGATTTTTTTTTTTTTTTTTTCTCAAAAAGCTTTCATATTTAAAGTAGTCCCAACATTAAGAAACTAAAAAATAGGGATAGAAATTGTATAATACCCACTTACAAAAACTAATGGGATTTATCCCTAAAGAATAGGTACTCTCTTTTACATATTCTAATATAAATATTAAATCATAAAAACTAACATTTTATCCCTAAAGAATAGGTCCTTTTATTCCAATAAAAATATAAATTTTAAATCATAAAACCAACAATTATTGCTGTTCTTCTCTTGCATCTTTTGTGTGTATGGTGAATAATTGTTGTTATGTTGTGGTTTAGGGTTTTTCTGTGCTGAAGTTTGGGGCTTATACTAGTTGTTGGATAAGGGTTTCGCTATGGCAGCTCTCAAGGATCTTCTTCCACCGGTGAAGTCATCTGGATCTGCATACTATGATCACTCTAATGATCCATGGTTCAAGCAGAGGTACAGCGCTGCGGAAGCTGAACGTGCAGTGACTATCAAGGCCAATCCAGTGCCACCTTACCTGAAACGTGATGGGTTTCGCCCCTCTAAGCCTGAGGATTTTGGCGATGGTGGGGCGTTTCCAGAAATTCACTATGCCCAGTACCCTCTTGGTATGGGTAGGAAGACTGATGCTAGACCTGGTCAGAAAACATTGCCAGTCACAGTTGATGAGCATGGTAATGTGACCTTTGATGCAATTGTGAAGCAAAACGAAAATGCTTCAAAGATAGTCTATTCCCAGCACCGAGACCTTGTGCCAAATATTTTAAAAAATGAGAATGACGAGGAACAGGACTTGGATGAGTTGCAGAAAGAGATTGAGGAGACAACCGAGCAGACAAAAACTGAGCTGGAGAAGATTGTGAACAGGAGGTTGAGTGCTGCTCAACCGAAAAATGTCCCAACGCAGTCTTCTGATTCAAAATTCATTAAGTATAAGCCATCACAGCAGAATGCAGATTTTAATTCGGGTGCAAAGGAGAGGATTATCAGGATGGTGGAAATGCCTGTGGACCCACTAGAGCCACCAAAATTCAAGCACAAAAGGGTTCCAAAGGCCTCTGGCTCTCCTCCTGTGCCAGTAATTCACTCTCCACCACGCCCTGTGACTGTGAAGGACCAACAAGATTGGAAAATTCCACCATGTATTTCCAACTGGAAGAACCCTAAAGGATATACAATCCCACTTGACAAACGGCTTGCAGCAGATGGTAGGGGGCTTCAGGAGGTTCAGATTAATGATAATTTTGCAAAGTTGTCAGAAGCACTATATGTTGCGGAACAGAAGGCTAGGGAGGCTGTTGCTATGAGGTCAAAGGTTCAAAAGGAGATGATGATGAAGGAGAAGGAAAGAAAAGAACAGGAATTGCGTGCCTTAGCTCAGAAAGCACGAGCTGAGAGGACAGGGGCAGCTCCCCCGGCTGCTGTTCCAATGCCTTCTGACAAGAGTATGATGGATGATGCTGATATGAGGGGAGAATATGAGCGTGTCAAAGAGAAGGATATCCCAAAGGAGACAAAGGAGGAAAGAGAGGAGAGGTTGCAGAGAGAGAAAATTCGTGAGGAGCGACGCCGTGAGAGGGAGAGGGAAAGAAGGTTGGAGGCCAAAGATGTGGCAATGGGAAAGAAGAGCAAGATTACAAGAGATAGAGACCGTGATATCAGTGAGAAGGTTGCTCTTGGGATGGCATCTACTGGCGCAGGAAGAGGGGGTGAGGTTATGTATGACCAGAGATTGTTCAACCAGGAGAAGGGGATGGATTCTGGGTTTGCTACTGATGATCAGTACAATGTCTATGACAAGGGCTTGTTCACAGCTCAGCCCACGATTTCTACCCTGTACAGGCCTAAAAAGGATATGGATGGCGACATGTATGGAGGTGCAGATGAACAGCTGGAGAAGATTATGAAGACTGACCGCTTCAAACCTGACAAGGCATTTGCTGGCACCTCTGAAAAGACTGGCCCTAGAGACAGGCCCGTTGAATTTGAGAAAGAAGCAGAAGAGGCTGATCCATTTGGTTTGGATCAGTTCTTGACAGAGGTGAAGAAGGGTAAAAAGGCCATGGACAAAATTGGCAGTGGAGGTACTATGAAAGCCAGTGCTGGGTCATCTATGCGAGAAGGCCACGACGGATCAAGCAGATCTCGTATTGCTTTTGAGAGAGGGCGATGAAGCGGATTTTCAGCCGGCTTTTTGGTATCATATGTTATTACTTCTTTTAAGTGTCCTGGCTTGTTTATGCGTTCGTTGCTTGATTTGGGAAGGCAAGCATGAACTACTAGTATTTGTTGGCAAAATATTGGGATCTTTGTGTGGGAGATGATGATTTGGCCAGGCTACTGCATTTGACTATGCCCGCTGTCTACTGTTGTGTTGATGTACTTGTTATCATTCTATTGATGCAACTACTACTCGTTTCTAAATTAGAAACCTGGACATGATGAGTGTATGGAATGCAAATGTGGATTACCATCATAATAAGATAGAGATAGATGGCATCCTCCCTCAAAACAATAATCGGTAATTGGAAAGAAATTGCCCTGAGTGTTGGTAGCCATCTATAGGGTTGAAATGAACAATTGAATGTTCAGAATGTTACTTTCCAGTAGTTAACTGGCCATGTTAATCTAGTGCGTGTGAATATGTAAAAGAATTTTGATCAAAGAAAAAAATAATTTATTAGATTTAGTGTAAATAGAAAAATGACTTGCAAATTTTGAGAGTTATTTTTCATTATTTAATGTAAAATGGGTTATTATAAAAATATTTTTATCTTTCTTATCATCTAATTACTAAAAGTAATAAAAATATTTTCTCAAAAAACATTTCATACCCAACCAAATAGAGCCTTATTTCTCTATTGTTTTTTGTATAAGCCAACGATCAACGTATCTAAGAAATGGTAAAATTATATTTCCTAGCAAATCTTAAAATGACTTAACATAATGGAACTAAAAAAATCATTTTTATTTATGGCTTTCTTTTCTTTGAACCATAGAATGGTCAAGAAATGGTAATAATAGGGTAATTATACATAATATAAACAAACCCAAAAACTCATGCAAAGCTACAATTGCAATAGCATGCAGAACTGGTAATTGTAGGGAATTCCTGAATCAACAAGAAATAGAGTTATAATACAAAATTACTGGCAATCGATAATACGTTAATTACTTTCATCATATTTTCTAAACAGGCACAGGCGGTCAGTCTTTGAGGATGGGGTATTTGCTTCAGCATCCTCACAAATGTCTCAGCTAGACATGACTCTGAAGAGGGGAAGAAGAATATGGAAGACCCAACGCAAAACGAAGAGTTGAGGAAAAAAGAAAAAAAAATGAAAAGAAAAAGTAAAGTTTCTACGCTTTAACATTTAGAACCCAAATTCAAGGGGTAACCTATGCTTGCTCAAGATTCGACTTTAGGCGGCTGCCGCAGCATCACTTAATCAATCTTCACCGACGAGTAGATGAGCCTTGTGAACCAGAAACATGCGTAGAAACCGATTGTACCAGTAAGCACGAAGAATGCGTAGGAGACAATCAGCATGTAGCCGAAGTACAAAAGCCCAGACACGGGCTTTGTTATCTCGAGCTTTGTGGAGAAGTAGAAGGCGGCGTAAAGGAACAGGTACAGCGCTGAAGATCCCGAAGTCAGGTATGACCTCCACCACCAATGGTAATCCTCGCTGCAAAGCTGGAAATAGCAGAGCACAATCGTGATCTCGGCACAAGTTACAATCAAGATGAGGAAGACGATGAAGAGGAAACCAAAAATGTAGTAGAATTGGTGCAACCAGACCGAGGTGAGGATGAAAAACAGCTCAATAAAGACAGCTCCAAATGGAAGTATACCCCCAATCAGGATGGAGAAGACTGGGTTCATGTACCAGGCCTGTTCAGGTATCTGCCTTGGAATCTTGTTAGTTCTAACGGGAGCCTCCAGTGCCGGTTTCTTAAAGCCAACATAAGCGCCCACAAAAACAAGTGGAACGGAGATGCCAAACCACAAAACTACCAGAGCAAACATGGTTCCGAATGGCACTGCCCCTGAAGATTTCTCTCCCCAAATTAGAGCATTCAGGACAAAGAAAAGAGCAAAGACAGTTCCAGGGAATATTAATGCTGTTCTGATGGTGATTTTCTTCCATTCTGTTCCTTTAAACATCTTGTAGAGGCGTGCAGAGGAGTATCCAGCAAAAAGGCTCATGAAGACCCACAGCACAAGCATGGCTGTCATCAACCCGCCTCTGTTTGACGGGGAGAGAAACCCAAGGGCAGCAAATATCATAGTAACAAGTATCATCCCAAAGAACTGAACGCCTGTCCCAACATAAACACACAGGAGATCCGAGTTTATAGGTGGTCTGAAAACATCCCCGTGAACCAATTTCCATCCCGTCTCTTCCTGGGCTTCTTCTTGGGTCTCCAATTGGTTATACTTTGAGATATCACGGTACAGTGTCCGCAGCATGATCATAGCTACCATACCAGAAAGGAAAAGGACAATCATCAAGGAATTGACAATTGAGAACCAGTGAATTTGATCATCACCCATCAGAAGATATGTATCCCATCGAGATGCCCACTTTACATCACTTTCCTGCGTGGCCAAACATCAGCAAGAAGTAAAAAAACATTACAGCAATTTAATTCTTTCTAAAATGTAGATAAAGGAACTTACTTGATAATCGACATCATATGTGAATATAATTTCCTTCTTGTCTTCAACCTCCTGAGGAGATTCTGAGTCAGTAACAGCCTTTTTTGCATGGGGATCACAGGTTGTCAAACGGGTCTTCTGATCCTTCCATTCCCCTTCGTAAGCATGCTTAATACTGATTGCACCAAAATAACCCAACTTTGTAATGATATAAAAACACTTGAAGATATATCGGCACCAACAGAGTTAACAATAGGAAGAAATAGCAACGCATTACCTGAATGGTTTCACTTCAAACCCTACAATCCTTGCAGTTTCTGTTTCTTGGTCCTTGTGAAACTTAACAGTGAATGCCAAGTGGTTATAGATAAAGTATTTCTCATCCTTGCTCTGTCATAGTAATGTTAAAGAAACTATCATCATGCACATTACTAGAAATCAAAGTTTGTAAACAATTGATGGGCAATTTCATTGATTCGCTACTCACTCCAGTATAGCGTCCTTTAAGGCCAACACGAAAACCATGTCCATATACAATAGGAGATTCCTGATTTGATCTTTGTACGGGAACAACCAGCGGAAGATTATCTAATATCCTGCATGATCCGACATGAACAAGATATGCATTTGTGATGCCATGAAAGCAATATGCGAGTAATCAATAGTTTAATATTCCACAAGGTGCCTTACATATTCACCCAATAATCATCATCTATCTTTTCTTTGAATTCCTTTGCAGTTTTTGTATCAAGTACTACACGACATACAATATTGCACATTTGAGGTTCTCGCATTTTAAACTGCAAGACAAAACTTGGTAAGAAATTGAAAGGGCCCACTAAAAAGGCAAGGCCAGAAAAGAAAATCAGAGGATTGTAACTGACCTCATATGGAGAGTTTTCAATACGATCGCCATGAAGAACTTCACCCAAATTTTCTGCACTGTCAACTATTTTCTTCGGCTTGCAGAACGGAAGTGAGTAGTAAGAGTATGGAAGCTGTGTCTTTGTCGATGTCAGTTTGTTCACTTTCACCTTCAAAAGGTCTCCCTGTAACAAGTAGACGTAGAACTTACTATTTCATTGGATTGAAATGATTACAATAGCACTCAATCAGATCTCCAATGCATATATGTCAGTGGTTAATGAATCCAGATTACCCACAATTCAAGTCACTGAACTGAAAAGGCAGCATAAACGACTCAAATTCAACAAATGAAGCACATTCTTGTGATTTTGCAAATTTTGGAGAAGTAACTTGTACGTATACCAATGCATTTCAACATATGGATGTTTATTTTACAAACATACTGATATAATTTCACAAATCATGGTAGCTATTGAGGAATGAGACAGAACCCGTGAGATCACACCCCCCCCCCCTACCCCCCCCCCAAAAAAAAAACACACACACAAATATACACATGAATAGAGAGACAAAAATAATTTTTTTGTTTTTTTTTAAAGGACACCACAGCAGTTTAGGGTCTTTGTACTTTCCCTTTATTGCCAAGACACCCTCTCTGTTAGGTTTAGGTAGAAGCGGCATTAACCAAAAAAATTAAGTAAAACTTTTCTTGATCTCTCTCTCTATATATACTTGAAAAATAAAAAAAATAAAAAAAGGCCAACGAACAAAATCTGTTCTTCAGCCAAACCCATGGTTTCACATCTGGAGAGCAAGCCAACTGGCAGCCTTGCTGCCGCTAGGACAGAGCATGTATACCCTGAATATTCCATCAAATGGAGAACAAAATAACTAAGATATAACTGGGGTAATAGAAATAGAAAAGAATAACAAAATTTAGTACATATTTGGGGAAAATAGAAATTATGAAAGAATTAACAATCAACAAATTTGGGCAATTAGTTGGAATCTTCAAGCCAATTTTCTAATGGTGCTAGTCTTGCACGTTAAAAACAACAACAACAACAACAACAGGAATTCACTGGTCAAGGACTCTTATCTATCTTTCAGGAGCATTCATTTGGTAGCTCCATGTGGACGTGGTCACCAACTTAGTTTCCAAAGAAGTCATGCACATTCGGTTAAAAATCAAATCAAGAAAGTTTACATGGAAATCAAGTAAAGATCAAGATCAACTTATCCATTTACAGGAGCATTCAATGAAAGCTCCATGAGGAGCTCACAAGTCTCAACGTGGCCTTACAATCAGTTATAAAAGTAAGCGAGGGAAAGAAAAGTGGTAGACAGATAGAGTGCGAAGAGAAAAGGTGGGAGAACAGAGAGAAAGCGGGAAAGAACTTGAGCAATAAAAACAACAGTAAGAGATCGTGGGGAAGTGAGCAGAAAGTATCATTTCAGTCGATGAAAAGAAATTTTGTTAGGCAAGATGGTATTTTGTATATGTTGCATTTTGCATTTTATTCCGTGTTGCAGCAGCTAAGCTATTATTCTAACAATGCAACAACAATATGTCTATTCTAGCATCAACGCATCAACGAAAATTCTAGTGCGATTATGGTATATTGTATATGTGCGTTTGTGGGGTTGATCTGTGTTATTCTGCAAAATTATTGTGTAACTCTTGCACCATGACTGGGAATCTGTGTGTAAATGTGCATGTTTAAACACCATTTTACTAAGTTTATAACTCACTCTGTTTCTTTATTTAGATTTTTCAAGTCATGTCCCACCTGGCACACGGAAATGGCATACTTTGGAAGACTTGAACATATAAATATTTAAATGGATCTGTTAGCCAATGAATTAGTTGGGTCCTAGTCCTAAGTTTAGGCTCGGGCTTGTTCTGGGGCATGGGTCCTGACTCCAGACACCTCAGAGTATCAGTAATCTCTTTCAGAAATATGCTCCCTATCAGCAAAGACATCAGCATGATAGCTGCACCTAATTCACTATTTCCACGGTTAACGAACAGAGTTGGCTAGTTTCAACATTGAAAGTGTACTTAGTCAAGGGCACTCGAGCGCAAACAGGAACAACGTACTCGCCAACATACAGTCCACCTATCTATAACCTAAGGCCAGTCCCATAAATATTTTTACGCAGCAATCACTTATCTCAGTTAATAAACAACTTGACACAAAGCACGACAAAAGTACAAATTCATCAAATTTGGAGATAGAAACAGTTGGATGGATCCACATAGAGTGATCGGAAAGCCTATTTCCACTAAACAAATGGTAAAATCGGTATTACTAACACCGAAAAGACCAAAAGTGATGCAGATCTAAGAGCAGAAAGGTCAATCAGGGAACGATATCAGAGTTCCAGTTCGGTCAAACCCCAAAATCATCAAGATCTAACACCGAATCCAACCAAACAGTTATGCCACAAGCATAGATATTACATATACATATAAGCCAAATACAGTTGACTTGCCTTCCGGAAATCTTGGGGAGCGACGCCGGGGAGGTAGAAGGAGTGAGCGTGGATGAAGAAGAGGAGAGAAACGAGGATCCACAGATGTAGTCCGAGAGCAGGTTGGCGCACCGACGCCATCGTCAGACGAGACAGAACAGATCCCAGACGATGCTCTCTCTCACCTTCGTTCTTGCCCCTCTCTCTATATCTATCTATATGTATATATCTATCTGTATCCCTGCCTCGCCGGTTTTAGCGTAAGAGATCGTTCGGGAAAAGAGAAAAGACGGCTTCATTTCCCTTGTTTGATTTTTAGGCTTTATTTTGCTTATTTATTTCTAAAAAGGAAAAGTATATGAAATTAAATGAAAAAAAAAACATAATAAAAATTCTTATAGACAAACAAGCATTTATTACTTTCTCTTCCTATCCTCAACAGTCAACTCCCAACAAAATTGCTGCTTTTCACTAGAAAATTTAAAAAAGCATAAATTAAAATTATGTAAAAATAAAAAATAATGATAAGAGAGTTCTGAAAAAATTAATCAAGTATAATGGATTAGAAAGTCAATCCAAAGGACGAACCTTTGGCAGCACGATAACAACGAGAAGGCGTTGCCAAAATAGGGAGATTAATACAAAGAGAGGGAGAAAGATGTAAATTATTATTGATTTTTATTGGAAACAGCAGATGATTTGTGGTTTAGCATAATTATAAGTCAACATTTGCATGTATGTAATGTCTTTAAAATTCAATTTTGCACAATATGTCAGAAACAAGATCGATAAGTATTTTCATTAAAATATATATATATTTTTTGAATTTATAATTTTATATTTGTGGTCAAATATTATTCACTAGTAAAAAAAAAAATTAGTATAACAATAATAATTTTAGATTTTAATCTATTTTTACAAAATTTCTCCATTTCATTCCTTGATCTTAAAGAAGAGAACCTGTATACATAGAAAACTTTTGTAATGATCAGAAAAAATGCAAATACCCTCAAGATAAGGAATAAGCAACCATGGGCCATGACCATGAGGTTGCATATATCACTCAATCAACCTTCAAAGATGAGTAGATGAGCCTGGTGAACCAGAAACATGCACAGAAGCCGACTGTACCAGTGAGCACGAAGAAACCATAGGAGGCAATCAGCATGAAACCGAAGTACAAAACACAGGCCACTGGCTTTGTTATCCGAAGCTTTACGAGGAAGTAGAAGGTGGCATAAAGGAACAGGTACAGTGCCGATGATCCTGAAGTCAGGTAGGACCTCCACCACCAATTGTAATCCTCGCTGCAAAGCTGGAAGTAGCAGAGCACAATCGTGATCTCGGCGCAAGTGATAATTAGGATGAGGAAGGCGATGAAGAGGAAACTGAAGGTGGCATAGACTTGATGCATCCAGACTGCAGTGAGGGTGAAAAAGAGCTCGATAAATACAGCTCCGAATGGAAGCATGCCCCCTAAAAGGATGGAGAGAACGGGGTTCATGTACCAGGGCTGTTTTGGTATCGGCCTCGAAGTCTTGTTTGTTTTTACAGGATCCTCCAACGCTGGTTTCTTGAACCCGACATAAGCACCCACAAAAACAAGTGGAACTGAAGCGCCAAGCCACAGAACTACCAGAGCAAACATGGTTCCAAATGACACTGTGCCTGAAGATTTCTCCCCTGAAATCAAAGCATTCAAGATGGAGAAAAGAGCAAAGATGGTTCCAGGGAACATAAGAGCTGTTTTGAGAGTAACTTTCTTCCATTCTTTTCCTTTAAACATCTTGCAGATGCGGGCAGAAGAGTATCCAGCAAACAGGCCCATGAAGACCCACAGCATGAGCATGGCTTTTGTCGACCCATCTCTATTTGATGGGGAGAGAAACCCAAGGACAGCAAACATCATAGTAGCGAGTACCATCCCAAAAAACTGAACACCTGTCCCAACATAAACACACAGGAGATCCGAGTTTGTAGGTGGTCTGAAAACATCTGCATGAACCAATTTCCATCCCGTTTCTTCTTGGGCTTCTTCTTGGGTCTCCAACTGATTGTACTTGGAGATATCATGGCACAGTGTCCGCAGCATGATCATAGCTACAATGCCAGAGAGGAAAAGAACAATCAACAACGAAATGAAAATTGAGAACCAGCGAAGTTGAACATCAGCCATCACAAGATAAGTATCCCATCGAGATGCCCACTTCAGATTGCTTTCCTGTGGTGGAAGCAGCAGCAAGAAGCATAAGAAAACATTAAAGCAAAGTTTTCTATTCTTACTATAAGAAAGAGGATCTTACTTGAAACTCAACATCAAATGTGAAGATAATTTCCTTATTATCTTCAACCTCTTGAGGAGATTCTGAGTAGGCATCAGCCTGCTTTGTGTGGGGATCACAAGTGGTCAAACGGGTCTTGTCACTCCATTCTCCTTCATAAACATGCTTAACACTGATTGCATCAAAATATACCAACTTTGTAACAATATCAGCACCCACAGCAACAGAGATAACCGTAAGAGGAAATTGCAAACGCATTACCTGAAAGGTTTAACTTCAAACCCAACAATTCTTGCAGTGTCAGTTTGTAGGTCCTTGTGGAACTTCACTGTGAATGCCAAGTGGTTATAGATGAAGTACTTCCCATCTGTGCTCTGAAATTGAGATAAATTTAAAGAAACTATCCAAAATTTGAAGAAAACTGTGGGCCAATTTCATTCTTTGCTACTTACTCCATCATACAGAGCTCTGAGACCAACAGGAAAACCATGTTCATATGCAATGAACAATTCCTGATCCGGCCTATGTATGGGAAAATGTATGGGATGTACCAGAGGGAGATCATCTAATATCCTGCATGATGCAATATGAACAAGTCATACAATTTGTGATACCATAAAAGAAACAAGCAATTTGATGTATATTAAAGAGTCCATCAGAAGATGCCTCACATATTCACCCGATATTCATCATCCATCTTTTCCTTGAATTCTTTTGCAGTTTTTGCATCAAGTACTACATGACATACGACATTGCACATTTGAGGTTCTCTCATTTTAAACTGGAATACAAAACTCGGTAAGAGATTGAAAGGGCCAACCAAAAAAGGTGAAATGGCAGAAAAGAAATTATCAGGAACTGAAACCAACCACATAAGGAGAGGTGTCAAAACGATCGCCGTGAACTTCAACCAAATTTTCTGCACTGCCAACTATTTTATTTGGCTTGCAGTAAGGAAGTGAGTAGTAGGAGTGTAGAATCTGTGTCTTTGTTGATGTCAGTTCATCCATTTTAACCTTCAAAAGGTCTCCCTGTAGCAAATAGACAAAAAACTTATCATTGCCCTGGACTGAAGTAATTATAATAGCAGTACTGGCTTAGTACATGAAAGCATATATGTTATGAGCCTTACAGCAACCAAGCCAGCAAAGTAACCGATCCATGTGTACCAGAGGCATCCTAGAACCAAGAAGGATTAAATTCCTTGGAGGACTAGTTTCCTTACCTAGTTGATTTGCTGTTATTTGGTTATTTCCTAAAACTAAATAATTTAGTTTCCTATCAGTTGATTCTCCTTATTTGGATATTTCCTAAAAACTAAATAGGAATAGTTAGTTTCCTATTTAGTTTATTCTCCTTGTTGGGTTTATTTCCTAAATCGTTGGTCACGGTTATTATAAATACCCTCTAGTTTGTTAGAGTTTGGTAAACAATAAGAATTATCTTCCAGCACTTGGTGCAAGAGATCGTGGGGTTCTCTTTAACGAGCCCTAAGTTTCACCACAGGTAGGAAGGAAAGAAGAACTAACAAGGCATCTCCTCCTTGCAATGAAATAGCTACTGCCCTCATTAATCCCCCTTGGACTCAATCCCTTAACAATATATGGTAGTGGTTTACGTGTGACCCACTGTTCAGCTTACTGAACAACCAACCTGCATAAAACATTTCAAAAACAACCAAAGAAGAACATATTTTGAGATTTATAAACCATGAAGATGTGATTTATACCTATGTATACATGTGTTTTAACATATGTATGTATATTTTACAAACATAGAATTTCACAAATGCTGTTGTGTTTCCATATTGTACTTGTTGGTTTCACCATGTCAACTAAGTTATGGAACACAACTATATCAATTATCTTCATTCACCACCATCTCATGAAATTTCTCCATGTGAAGATGGTGTTCAAACTTCATTTCATCATTACTCCGCCAGGGGATATTATCCACTGTCGGTCCCAAGCCCGGATAAAGGAGGAGGGTTGCGTTAGGTAGCCGACAGCCAGCGTAAAACCTAGTCGGATCCAAATATGAATTCTAGACAAACTATCTGTTGGGATGTAACTCACATAGAAGTCTAGAATTCATGTAGCCAACCCCACATAGTGGGATAATGGCTGGATATGTTGTTGTTGTATAGAATTTCACAAATCATGCAAGCTTGAGGATTCAGCACCACAAATAAAGAAAATCTATATTTCTTAAAGGTTCATCAAAGAATTCAGCAATAACTAGATTTGACATCAAAATGTAGCACAGAATATCTGCAAGGGAATAACCCATCTGAAAGACAATAATCTAGTAATACTCTTCACTACTTTTTCCCAATCAATATCAATTTCCTGTACTGATAAACATAGTTTTAAAAGGCAAAGTTGAAGTGCAATCAAGGGCAAGGTGAGGCAAAATTGCCTCGAGGCAATTGTGGAAAGCACGAGTCTCCTGCAAATGCCTCAATAAGTGAGGCATTGCACTGGATGCGTGAGGCTCACTTTTTACACCCAACCTAATAAGCATACGTCCAATGAGGTACCTAAATTTTAATACGTTTTTGTACTCTTACCATTAATTATAGTGGTTAGACATGTTTGACTTTGATTAGAAAACTCATGATAAGAAAAAAGTAACCAATGTAGAAATCTAAGAGACTCAAATGGATTCATTGAATTTATTATGTTTAACTAATATGATTTACTAGTAATAGTAGTTACTAATCATTAAATCATGTCTATTTTATGGACTAGATCAAGTAATTGGCAATAAGTATATGGGCTTTACAGATATGGAAATGGATAAAAATGGATGGAAATTTATAATTCATGTAGTTGACCGCACATAGTGATAAAAAGACTTGATATGTTGTATATGTTATAGTTTTGGATAGTGAAACTTTTGTCACTCTTATTTGTTATTTCGTCCTAGCAAAAACAATATTCTTGATAAGTATTACGATTGCGCTACAAGGTGCTTATTCAGTCATGTTTCGTCTTTTATATAAAATTTTTGCATTTGCTCGTAATTTTTTCTATATTTTATATTTTTAATATATTTTTTATGTTTAAATATTAAAAATTCAAATTTTCAAGGACTTACACTCGGTGCCTTTAAAGCATACGCCTTGCACTGCCAAAGATAAAATGCGTCACCTTCTCCTTATAAAATACTGCTTCTAGATATCCAAAAGTGCTCTGTAGGCACAAAAGCTAGAGAATTATACAAAAGAATTTCTTTTCTTTTTTTTTTTTTGTTGAGTAAAGATTTCTTCTTTTTTCACGTAATATAGATAATATGCATTTTGATTGGATTGAAATGATCTATATTCAAACTACCATCCATGAGATTTCAAAAATAAGTGAAACTCTGCAGTAAATTGAGCAAGTTCATAAGAGGAAGCAACTCGGTTCATAACAGGAATAAACTCTTTCTTTCCGGGGAACAAAAGTAACATTGATTCTTTGAATGGCATGCAGATAACCACAAGCCTCCAAACTCTTTGATAATATAGATACAGAACTTAACTGATCATATACTAGGAAATATCACAGGGCAGAATTAAGTTTCAGTTCCGGCTACTTTCCAATGTTCAAATCACAGATCTCTAGAACGGCAATCTCTATCAGAAATGCGTTTAGTATAAGCCAAGTTGCCAAACATCATCATGTTAGCTGCACTTAATCCGCATTCTTTCTATGGCTAAGGGACAGAGTTTACTGCTCAACAGAAAAACCAAGGCTCGCCTAGCTCGTGACCTAATTACATCTGCAGACATTTCACCGCATTAACGGGCAATTTGGAGTCTCTTCCCGCAATTGCAAGTGTAATTAGACTAAGAAAAGTGTGCATAAACGAGAATAACTTATTCCATGCATATAGCCACCTAGCGACGAACCTCTTGAATTGCATAGACATCGTTATCAAGCACTGAATAGGCTGAATAAGCAAGAAACAACGATGAACTGTAAAAATTCATCAAATACAACAACCAGTGATCGGATGGATCTCCATGGAGTACACAGAGAGCCTATCTTCACAAAAATCAGGTCAAAATTAAATTTGTAATACATTAGACTTGCCTTCCGGTAACCTCCGGGAGCAATGCCGGGGAAGTAGGAGTAAGCACGGATAAAGAAGAGAAGAAGAGAAACGAAGATCCACAGATGTAATCTCAGAGCAGATCGATGTATCACCGGCATCGCCATTCGAGAGGGAACAGATCCGACTATGCTTTCTCTCTCTCTCTTTCTCTCTCTCTCTCTGTATATAAAACCAGTAGAGGACCTCCGGTTGACCGGCGCCAGTTTTTTATAGTACAATATCCCCAGCGCATTATACTTCTGGTTACATGCAGTTGACTAATTGAAGTTTCGCATTAAATAAATATATTTTGCAATTATCTTCGATGAGATTTCATGTTTTGATTATCAATATTACAAAATACATTCTAGATGATAGCTCTTACGCATTTTTTTATGTTCGTACTTTTAATTATATCAGAAGAGATAAATTATAAATTAATTATTTGACTCTTATACTGAGCAAAAATTAAACTCATAATTTACTGAATTGATATTAACATATTGTTTATTTGATCGTTCGATTTATAGGCTAGAGATTATAAAATACATTTCTCTCAATATATGCGAGCAAACAACTCTTGATCTAACCTTTACCGATCTTAACGATGCAATTGATTTCTGACTCCATTTATTGTTAAAAATTATTTTCATGAAATATTTATAACAATAAAAATTTGTTCTTGCTTATATATAATAATAAAATTTAGATGTAAAGGAATCATTGTCACCTTGTGAAAATTTATAAGGAGAAAAAACAATCGAGAGAATAAAAAAAAAACATCCAAAATAAAAGAGTTTTTTTGTAAGAAAAAATGACTAACTTTTGTGAGGTAAAGATTTGTCTATTTATAGAAACGTTGGGAGATTGTTGTAATCATTTTTATTATTTTGAAATCGACTAAAATTTAAACTTTTATGAATAAACCTTATCATTTTGTGATTGTTAAAGAAAATTTTTAAAATATCTATTTATGCTTTGAATTTTAATAATATCTCCTGAGGGACTTTTTTGAGAGACCTTATAACTCTTTCAAAAGTCCTTCTATGAGAATTTATCAAGACTTTTTTTGGAGAACCCTCATTTGAGAGGGTCTATTGGAGTCTTTTCATGTAATATTTTATCATTATACTTTATCTTTAACTTTTAAATTTGTACTTGAGTTTCATGATTTGGTTAATATATATTCGTTGACTTGATCATTTTATTTCAAAGTCTTTTTCTCTTAAAATCTCCCTCTTAAGTTTTTTTCAAAATTTCTCTCAAGTCCCCTATTAAATTTATCCTATTAAATTTATTTGATTAAATCTTGATCCACTTACAATCAAAACCAATGTCAACTTACAAGATTTTTATTATAAAATAAAAAAAGAGAAAAATGAGCCGTATCAATGCATAAACAACTGTGTCCCCAGCTACGTTTGTAATGCAAAGATATTAATATCATGTTACTGCTGTGGATGTACATTTTTCCTCCACGTGAAGCGCCACCGGTTTGTACATCGGGTGAATTCGTTGAATATGTATAATAACTTAGTATTACGTAAAACGCACTACTAAACTTTATGAGTAAAGTAACCATATGTCATTGCGTGACCGCGACCCCGTCGGCCCCAACCCGGGCCCTTCACCTGCCTGCTGCATATTGCTACAGCAGGGATTCGTATGATTGAAGCAACAGACCAACAGATCATGATCTTACCAACAGACCAACTTTTGGGGGTCACAATAGGCGATCGGTACTAATATTATATTTATATCGCAATAGTGTACTAACTACCAAGCACATAATTACTAATGTTTAAGAAACAGCCATAATTTAGTGAAACGATATTGGAAACAACCAATTCCTCAGCTCATGGCATCCATTTTTATTCATCTAATGTCCTTTTTACCCATCTCATCACCCACTAGATTGCCCCGTTTCTCAGACACTGTTCGAGTCCAGGCTGCCCCGGTAGGTCAAGTGGAGCATTTCAGAACCCATTCCACAAGAGTTGAAATGCCGAAGCCGGTTGCAGTCTTCGTCTTTTCGCTCGCGACGGGGCCTGCCATGTCGATATGCATCCATTGAACCTTCTCATCGACGAACTGCAGAAAAGCAGATACAACATCAGAATTCCTGTGTACTTTTAGCCAATAAAACTTGTCCAAGATAATGAACCAGTATGTAAAGTCTAACAGAAAGTTCTTTAAGTTTGAATGGCTAGATTAAAGTGCATCTAACATGAAAGCCACCATGCAAAGTAGTTCTTCCAATCCATGGCATTCATGAATTGGGAATGACGGGCAATTCCGGAGACTTCCATAAGTAACATCTAGTATGGTGGCATGCCAATTGGTTGGCATCCATGCAGTGGCACATGGATAATTGCTTCATCGATCTGTTAACAATATTTTCCAGGTTACAGGCTCCTGAAATAAGCTTTCAGGCTATCTTTCCAAACCCGGGAAAGAACTTAACACAATTTGTATTTCGCACCATGGGCCACAAGGATTTTATGAGACTACTGAACAATTTTCTTCCATTTTGACCACTAGAACAGTCAAAGAGTGATTGGATACATTTATCTGTTAAGTTATATGTGGGTATAAAAGTGGTGTGATGGGCAAAGGGCTCACCAGGGGTAGGGTCCAATGGCATGGTAGGAAACAGTGAAAGATGCCAATCGCTGGAAGAAGGGGACGACTGGAGATGGAGAATATGAAGCAACTGAGGTCAGCTAAAGGGGAAGTGGATGAGACAAGGTAGCATCCTATATCCACTTCAACAGTTGCTCCCCTCTCCCAAGTGTGGAGGGCGACAGTTATTGTTGGAGGGGGCCCAAGAGTATGTATAAATACTACTATATCATGCTTAATTTTGTGGAGCTTTGATAAGTTTTCAATGTAACTACATGTTAGTGTGATATCTAGGGTTCATTTGGGCATGAAGTGAGTTGAGTTTAATGTGTTGAGGTGAGGCGAGTATGATTAAAAAAAGTATTTGATAAATTAGCTAAGTTGAGGTGAGTTAAGAAAGCAAAATAGTATATAAAGCTATTATTATGAATATTATATATATATACATATAAGTTAAAATGATTTATAATTTTAAATATAAAACCAAAAATCAATTAAAATTATGTTTTTTATTTCCTTCAATCAACTACACAAAGTTTGATTAATTTTTTTTACTTCCCATTATCAATTGTGCATAACTCAATATTTGTGATTAAAGAATATATAATTAGTAAATCTATATTATAAAAATATTTAAAAGTAACATGAAAATAAATATATTTGTTAAAATATGTTTTCTATATATATAAATATAAAGTAGGTAAAAAAGTAAGGAAGAGTATATACAAATATTTGTTTTAGTTATTATAGAAGGACAAAATTGCAATATAAAAAAAGGAGAGCGTATTGTTTCTCTCAAACTCAACCTCACTAAAATTGTGAGGTTGAGTTGCGGCCTTGAAACTCACCTGACCTTGGGTTGAGTTGGAAGAGTGAGATTTTACCAAACACAAAATTTTGGTCTTTGGCCCCGACTCAACTCATCTTGGATGGAAACTCAAAGCCAAACACCCCCTTAATCTCTCCACTTATTTTTTCTTAGCATCAGGTTTGGGTCTTATTTTTACAAAGCTATTGCACTCATTTCTTCCTTAATATCAAACATTGGAGGCCATCTTTACAATAATTATAAATAAAAACTTTAAATACTATATGAAAACTTATATTATATATGATGAAATTATAAAAATGTATTAATATAAATTCAAATGCCCACACCTGCCTCCATCACTGGCCTACTGCCCTCTCAGGGACCCGCAGATGCCTTTTATAGGGAACCTTGGCTAATCTATTAAGGACAAGGTGTGAAACATCAGGGAGTAGCACACTGTTATATTATAGGTCTCACACTGAGCAGTCCTATTGTCCTTTCATAATGATCCCAACATGACAGACTATCACGAAGGTTAATGATGGAGAACTTCCTCTTTCCCTTTAGCTGGTCAACATAGATGTTTGCCATGCCACATCCTCTCTTGTGCTAGAGGAGGCATCCAGGCTCATATCACAAATTAGTTTTGAACTTTAGTCGAAGAACATTCAGGCTCGAGGGGGGGTGACTGATTAAGCCAAGCCAACCCCTCAAGCATCTTCATGATTGAGGCAAGCAGACGGTTGTTGGATTGGCTTAGGCTCGTGTGTTTCACTCCAATCAGGGTGTTCTCAAGCCCCGTGGGGCAGGATATGGGGCTCATTACTTGAGGTGAGTAGAGCCATGGAGATAGCTAGTCATAGGTGGGCATCATGCCACATGGCCAAATGATCTTTCACTTTGAGGGAGAGTGCACTATGAGGACTTCAAGCCGCTAACCCACACTACACAAATGGAAGACTCAAATTGGTGTTCCCACCTTTTGAATCTATCAGGTTGTTACTTTTGCAGAATGCCAATTGCTTAGAATTTAGCTTTAATGGAAGTGGAGTTTACTGATATCTGAGGAAGAAAGACAAGAAAAAACCTTAAAAGATGATAAATTGACAGAGTGGAAAATTGTCTAGGGCCATTCAAGGGTCAAACATCTAATTCTTCTAAACAAAAACAAAAATTACTAGAAAGGAGGAGGTGGCACACTTTCACTTTAATGCTCTATGGCAAATATTTGCAACAAGAATTAAATTAAAGGACTGTCAAATGGCTAACCTGTTTCAAGAAAAGTGCAGCACTGATGGCACCACCTTGACGACCACCAGTATTGACCATATCAGCTACTCCAGATTTCATGAGCTCCCAATAGCTCTCTTCCAAAGGCATTCTCCAAAGTTTTTCACCACTGATCTCTGAAGCTGCAAGCACCTCCGTTGCAAGGTCATCGTTAGGCGTAAAGATACCTGTTCATTGAAGATGGGAATTCCATCAAGAAAAATGGTCAAATGGGGGTCTCAATTTTAGTGTTGTCTGCCCTTTCACTCAAAAGTTTAATTGCAATTGGCATTATTGTATCATATCAATGGTCCCCCACTAAAAGCAATCCCAAATAATCTAAACAAAAATTGTTCCAGAAGCCGCCGTAATACAATTCCAAACTTTAAATGGCACGGTGATATTATATACAATTCTAACAATTCAAGTACTATCATCATCATGAGGTTCTCCTATGACAAAGTATCTTATTTATTCACCTTGAATTCATTGGCTGTTTTCCCAGATATGTTACCAGCAGATTTTATAATTCTAGACATCCAGATGATTTCAATCAGGGAGGATATTTCCATAAACCAAATTCATCACTCATATAGTGGGGAAATTTTTAGAAGCATATATACCTGCAATTGAGTGTCCAAGAGCAACTACGCAGGCACGAGTTAATGTTGCCAAGTCAACTATCTGCAGAAAAATTCAGCATTTTTGTAACTGCAACTCAAAAACCAAACTGACATTTCAAAATGGAGCAAACTCTTCCAAAGATTTACAAACAGTGAACAACCAAGTGACTTTTTCGTCAAAATCCCCAAAAATTCTAAAATGGCTAGTCTGTGTCAGATCCATAAATATTATTATGGGGTCATTGTATCATTTATCAAAGAACTGATGTTTCAGAAAATGAATTAATTCCTGAAAATCTGGCCAATTCAGGGATAAGCACAATGGATCATTTTATAGAGACTAGTGCATTAGTCACTTGGTAGATCAGAGGAAGAACGAGACAGAATGCTGCTTCTCATAAAAACACAAAGGAGGGGGTCCCATCTTCAGATACACTCCCTGTAGCATCACACTAAACCTTATTTAGTCCATCACAGTTGCGGACTACAATCCAAGTTCAAGCTTCTGTACCCACATAAAAGTTCTCACTCAGTCAAGATGAGGAATTCTCAATGAATTTTTTTTAACCATATGAAACAGAGAACAAAGAGTGTCTTTCCTGTAATTAGTATAATTAAGATGTATTATTTCACTATACTTGGATAATACCTTCTCAACACCTTGGTTACAGGCATATACTAAAGCATCTGCCAATGTAAGTCTGCCCTCAGCATCAGTATTGTTCACCTGCAGCAATACATCAAAGCAAATTTAAGAAATCTATTAATCATTTAAACAAGAGGCAGTTCAGTGCAAAAAGCTCTGATGGGGGGTTTCATGAGGGTAATATATAAAAGATACTCCCCACGAATTAGGAAAACAGAAAACCAAGGAGATCATGCTTAACATGCCCAATTTGTAGATAAATACTATGTCGATATTAATTATGGTTCCAATTTGGACAACGTCATCTGAGAATGACTTCTTGCATCTGTTCTTAAATTATATTCTTTATCTTCAACTTCTTTTTCATCTCCGAGACTGCAATTTAGATTAGTATAGTCTCTCATTCTTTAGCAATTAAAAAGTACCAAAATTATATTTACACATATAAAGTAGAATTTTCATATAGAAAGAATAACAATGGTAGAATAGAATCATACAGAACAACCAATGGTAGTTTTCAAAAGTGGTTATGATAGATTTCCATAGAAAGTAATTTTGTTGGTACTGTAATAGCGGTTCCAAAGTATATCACAATAAATTTTACCTACGAAAAAAAAAAAGTATATCACAATTATAGGCATCAAGTTAAGAATTAAAAATAGAGTCAAATTGAAGTTATCTTTTAGCCTTTCTTTACCAGAAAAAGAATGTCATAACAAAAATATTTAGAATTGCAGTAGTTACAATAAGTGATCCAATTTCTTATAAGCTGACTTACAGATATGCTTCTTGGCAGACAGAATAACTTACCTCAATTGTCTTGCCATTTGAGGCTGTCACAATGTCCCCAGGTCTCATTCCTGTTCCACTAATCATATTCTCACAAGCTGCAATAATAAAATGAACCTGCAAGTAAAAGATACCTTACAAAACCATACATAGACTATAAGACTTAGTTTCTCATAGTTTCAAAATTAAGGACACATATAAGAAAACGGGGGGTTGGGGTTGTTTGGGTGAAGGAGAATGTGAAACTGAAACTATTAGGATATGGTTCATCACTGGAACAAAGCATTATGTTAATAAAAAATTACTGACCTCTACTCCAGCAGGTTTTATTTGACCCAGAGCTTTTGCTGCACCTAAAAGTGCTGCTGCGCCTCCCATATCAAATTTCATGAGCTCAATTAAGCACCCAGGTCCTGTCTTGATGTTGTAGCCACCACTACAATTGTAAGAGATAAACAATTTAATAATCTATAAACATGTAGAGCCAGCAAAAAATGTATAAGCAGAAGTTATAATGGCTCCTGATTTCTTATATATATGTATGTATGTATGTACGTATGTATATGAATACACTTCTATTATAATTGCAAATGGTAAAGGACAAAGAAAACAGAGACTGCAAATTCAACCAAAACAAAAAAGCAAATCAATGATCAGTAGCACCCATACTTGTCATGCAATAAAGAATCTCTATTCAGCACATGCCCTAATGATGCAGGGTTCATTTCATTACCCAGATAGACTGCAACAGGCTCCCAACAATGCCACCTCACCCCTTTCCAATAGACGACTGAACTACAAGATATCTGACATAGAAGCATGGAACCAATTACCTGTCAAAAGTCAATCCCTTTCCCACCAATGCCAACTTGGTTTTAACAGGCCCACTTGGCGGTTTGTAACATAAATGGATGAAACGTGGAGGATTGGCTGAAGCAGCAGCAACACCAAGGTAGGAGCCCATTTTCAATTCCTTGCATTGCTCAGCATCCAAAATTGTCGCAGAAAGAACATCACTGTACATTAAGGCAATTTTTGAAGCCTCTTCTGCCAGCAACCCTGGCATGTGCAAGTAGAAAAATAATGTTGGCCATTTTACTTTGTAGGAAATACCAATATAAGCAACAAATAGTACACTGGCGGGAATAAAAATGCTACTATGGAAACATTAGTACGTTACATGAAAGTGAAAAATGTACACTGAAGAATACATTCTGAAATTACTAAGAAGAGAAGAAAATAAGGAAGACTACGAACCAGGAGTGAGTACATTGGCAGGTGCATTTACCAGCTCTTTCCCAAAAATTATCCCAGAGCAAACATCTTCCGTGTACTTGAGCTTCTTCTCCAGATCAAGTCCAGTTCCAAGACCAAGAATGTCCACAGATTTGAGAGTTGGATTCTTTGTTTCTGACTTAAACCTGTTATCTTCATAAATCCCCAACACCATTCCTATCAAAACAAGTCATTCCACCAAGCTTAACCCTTTTATATATCCCAAGTGTGTTATTATATTAATGTCAACATTGAACAATAAAGAGGGTGAGCCTTAGTAGCAACGTTAAGGTTGCTCCTTTGTAATTGGAACGTTAGGGGTTTGAGTTATGAAAGCAGGCTCTTGGCAAAGCAAGAGTACAACTGCATACAAAGACGTGCAAAGCAGGGAATCACATGCACTTGGGAGGCCCTTATTGCACAATAGAGGGAAGAAATGAGTACCGGATGCTATTGCTGAAACAGACTTAAGCTTTGAATCAGCAGAAAGCCCCTCGGAAGAAGCAAGCACAATACCAACATGACTTGCCTGAGCAGCCTTTGCTGCAATAGCAACTGCCTCACCAAGACTACGATAGGTAGCCGGAGCCGATACGCACTGTCCAAGCCCAATCAACCCAATCCTCTTTGCCCCAAGACCTGGCAGCCGAAGAACTATCGATTGTCCAGCTGTCCCAGTGAAATCTTCCTCTAAGGAAGCTTCAGCCAACAAACCACCCAAACTGGAATCAAGTTTCTCCAGGATTGAGTTTTGGAATTTTGAGTTTTCATCTTTAACCACGTCTTTCTCTGTAACTCCCACTGCAAGTACATCTCCTTTCCATTCCACCAAATTGACCTCTCTTGCAGCAAAAGAGATCTTTCAAGGTTTTCAGAGCACATAGGCAAGCATCCAACGTCAGTTCAATCGAACTAAATAGCAATAAATAATGAAGCAATTCAAACAATAACAACAAAATATGCATGAATTCTAGCTTGTCAACCAATTCTATCTATGGTCCTGTAAAGCCCTCTTAGAACTCATATCATATCTAAGTGTCTCCCATCAAATTTTTATTAATCTGCCTCAACTCTTTTGCGAAATTCTTATTTTATTTCTCCACTCTTCTTACAAGAGATCTCTATTAATCGTCTCCTCATATGATCAAACCATCCTATCCAAATCTCATGCGTCTTAACCTCATTTCCAACAATAAAAGCTATGAAATTTCATACAAAAAACACTAACAAATAGTATACAGGTTTCAGAAAGACATGCAGAAACCCATAAAACAACGTCACCTATTCATGATACTGCAACTCAAATCCTCAATCAGAACAATACCCACAAAAACTTAGGACACAAATGCCCAGTTGATTACAGAGAGAGGGAGACCCATGAACAGGAATCTTAGGCTAGGATGATAAGGAAAAAAAGATAAAGCCGTGCACAAAAAATAAAAGATGATGAGATCGGAAACTGTGGGTAGTGCCAGAGAGACAAACCTTGGGGAACTCGATTTGAGCAGGACGAGTAAGGCCGAGAGATTGAGATTGAGATTGAGCCATGCACAACTGCACTCTGAAGAAAAAAGAGGAAGAAGAAGATCAAGTGAAGCAGTAAACTTCAATCGGTGGTATCATAAGTCGAAGTCAGCTTAGTGTCGCCCCAGGTTACAGGTGCCAGGTGGCGATTGATGTGACAAATTGGCGACCGACCATCGGATAAATCTGGCCCGTTTGGTTAACCGAGGTATTCTTACCTACGGTACGGATGAATATAAACCTATAGTATAAATGGTGTTTTCTTTACATAAAAATATATTATATACATAAAGATTATCTGTATATATAATAATTATAATATAAGATTATCTGTATACATTATTTTTAAAATTTATCTTAAATTACATTAATTCTCACCTCCCTTAAAATTAGTCACTGTCTATTACATAACTCTTATTGTGAAATAACGATAAGTAATTTTATTAAAATTTTCAAAATATCTATATAATTATAAAATAAAAAATTATTAACGAATACCTTTGTAATTAATAAATAAAAATAAATAATCCTAGCAGTAATTGGCCATGACCACTGGCCACCAATGAATTGGTGCTTTTAGAATCTATTATGTGATAAAGGAAGAGAGATAATCGTTGATCATCGTCACAATGAGTTGTGCTCATATCACCTTTTTAATGTTGTTTCTTCTTAGTTTCTTTAAAATTTAAAAACAAATTTTTTTAGAGACAAAGAGAGGAGGCGTGGATTATTGCAAAAATTACTTAATTTTCAGTGCGTCGGTAGCAGGGGGTCTGAAAATGAGCATAAAAACAGCCGATAAAATACCTGTTATGGTGGATGCTCCGGCGTTTAAGATTGTAAATCAGATGCCCAAGGAACCTTAATGCGTGGAAGGTCCATCTAGCTCGCAGACATCAAAGCTTAGGGGAAGTCTTGACTCGGACAGGGCTCCGTCTCAAAAACAGGGCAGTCATGGTTCGAGGGAGCTTCAAGGCGATGATGAAGCTTGTGCAGATGATGAATGTATTCATGAGCGTCAGTAAATCTTCATGGAAGGCATGAGGGTGGCCGGATTAGTGGCGGAGGTAGTGGGTGGTGGTGGTGGTTCAAGTGACCGGACGCTCGAGCAAGGCGGACGAACGGTGAGAAGGCCGAGGAACGGCCGAGCTGCACATGGTCGCGCCTACAAGCATGACCAGACTGTCACCAGGCCACTGTACCCCCCCCCCCCCCCCCCACTCAGATGGTCAAGTACTCGAAAAGTACATGGGGTTACTGGTGGGTGAAAAGTGTTTAATGAATGGGCTAAATCTGGCAAATCAAGTGGGAATCTCAGCTGGAAAACTGGCAGCCTTTTCTCGTGGGTTCTTTTGCGGAGCCAAAAAGGGTGAGCGACGAATTTATCGAATGGGGATAAAAAAATAAAATTACTTTCTTCTATTTTACAAATTTATGAACTATTACCTTGCTCTCTTCTCTTTCCTCTCATGGTTATCGTCGCCTCGTCGCTGCCCTTAACTCGCTGTCGTGCCTCACCTGGCCTGGCCTCATCGATCATCACTACACAACGATGGCAGCAAGGTGACGGAGGCGAGACGAAGAGGCGCGACGACAAATCGAGGGCAACAAGGAGACGGAGGCGAGGCAGTGAGGCGTGGAGACGGATCGAGAGCAGCAACGACCATGGGAGGAGAGAAAAGAGAGCAGGGCAGTAGTTTGCAAATTTACAAAATGGGCAGGAGCAATTTCATCTTTTTGGCCTCGTTCGGTAAGCCCGTCAATCACCATCTCTAACTCTCAAGACTTTTCCTTTTCATAATAATAAGGCACATGGTGAGATTATTAGAAATAGTGG
Source organism: Diospyros kaki (assembly GCA_036245055.1). Classification (NCBI taxonomy): domain Eukaryota; kingdom Viridiplantae; phylum Streptophyta; class Magnoliopsida; order Ericales; family Ebenaceae; genus Diospyros; species Diospyros kaki. Next base: position 36,257,207 of record BSEG01000003.1, read on the forward strand.
CATGAATGGGTCTCATGCAAAAGTAGGTTTGTCAATGCTTGAGACCATCTCCAACTACACTCCATATCCCACTCTCTATTATATTATAAACTATTCACTCCATATTCTGATTTTATCTAGAAAACTATGCGTGCTCCAACCACACTACTTATTCCACTCTCTATGTTACTTATTTATTAATAAATTTTAATTTTATTTATTTTACCTCATTTATAATTTTTATTATACTAAAATTTATTAGTTATTTAATAATAAATATGATGGTATTAGATTTTTATAATATTTAATATATTTGTAAATAAATTTACTAAGTTTTTTAAAAATGATTATTTAAAAAAATATTTAAAATATTTTAATATGTTAAAATTAAAATTTCAACAACGGTTATATTCTAATAGAATATTACAATAATGGTCATATTCCAACAGCTATATTCCAGTGAAATATTTTAACAACGATCATATTCCAAAAGCTATATTTCATTAGAAAATTCCAACAACGGTCATATTCCTATGCATTATAAATAGATGATTCATTAGATCAAAAAATTTAAAACCCACAAATCTACAACACAATTGTCATCACCAATCTTTAATAATCTCGTTTCAGTCAATATGTCTAACAACATCCATATGTTCTTTTGAATGATCCATGAAGAAGTTGAAGACGATGAAGAGGATGAGATTATTGCTACAACTTTAGTTGAATAGTATGCTCAACATATGGATCGCGACCCTTTTTCACATCACGGTGGATCCATGCTGAACCACCGTATCATCAATCGTAATAGACTTGAAGGTTATGAGAGGCTTTATCGTGATTATTTTGCGGATTCACCAATGTTAAGGTCAAGGGTAAGTAAATATGATTTTAATAATAACAAAATATTTTTATGATATAAATGTAGTTATTTCTCATACAAAAAAATAAATTTATTTTGAATTAAAAGTGGGTACAAAGAATAAATTTATTTTTAATTAAAGATGGATTATCTTTAGACATATTTCCTTGTTTTGATCATTTATATCTCAAAAGTTTATGTTTGAATTTTTATTTATTGATGAATGCATTTCTTACTTATGCAAAAAGTATATTTATTTTGAATTAAAGGAGAATTATTTTTAAACATGTTTTCTCTTTCTCATACAAAAAGCAAATTTATTTTAAATTAAAGAGAATTGATTTTAAACATACTTTCTCTTACTCATGCAAAAAGTAAATTTATTTTGAATTAAAAAAAAATTATTTTTAGACATATTTTCTTGTTTAATCATTTATGTCTCAAAAGCTTATATTTGAATTTTCAAATCTTGAATTAAAAAAGAATTATTTTTAGACATATTTTCTCTTATTCATGCAAAAAGTAAATTTATTTTGAATTAAAAGAGAATTATTTTTAGATATGTTTTCTTATTTTAATCATTTATGTCTCAAAAACTTATATTTGAATTTTCAAATCTTGATTTCTCTTGCAAAAATTAAATTTATTTTGAATTAAAGGTGAGACATTGTAATACCCTTAGATATCGTAAATAATAAATCGAAAATTTAGTGTTTTGAGACCCTAAAGAAATTCTTGGAATTTTAAATGTTTATGATGTTTAAATTTATTTTTTTAGTTGTATGTAATTAAATCCTATAGTATATGCTTATTATATAATATGCATGTTACTATTATATGTATATGTATGTAAAGAAAAAGTATAAATGTATAGGTATATGTATGTATATGTATATATATATATAAAGAAAAAAAAGAAAAAAATCGTCGAAAATCTGGAGCAGGCACGCAGCCATGCTCTGCTCGCACCTGCAAGCAAGAAATCAGGGAGGGGGGAATTTAATGCCGAGGTGATGTCGGAGTGGCTTCCCAGACATGTGGGTGTCTCGATGGGACGTTCGTGGCGGAATTTTGGCTATAAATAGTCGAGTTCGCGCAAGCCCTATTCATCCGAAAATTTCATAGCTAAGATCGGGCATTTGGGGCAGTGTTGAGAGGATTTGAGAGTGGGGTCTTGGTCTTTGAGTCGTGGGTAAACTTTCTGGTAGTCTTGGTGGCCAACGGAGCAACAAGGAGGGAGAATCAAGCACTCGCCAGAAAGTCGCAAGTCGTTGAAGCCGAGAATTCAAACACAAAATTGAGATATTTTTGCTATGTTTTTTTGCAAATCTAAGGTTGTTATCATGATCGGGGGGTCGGGATTTAGGGAACCAGAAGCTTCTTTCGAAGCTTTGGGTGGCAGTGGCGTTGCCGGCGGCAAGAAAGCCGCCGGAGAAGACGACCTGAAGGGGGAAGGGTTGGGCGCGTGGCCGCACGCGCCCGCAAGTGAGGCAAAGGCGCTTGGCCCGCACGCGCCGGCCAGAAAGAAATAAAAATAAAAAGAAAAGAAAAGAAAATAAGAAAAAAATAAAAATAAAAGAAATAAAATTTTGAATTTTTTTTATTAAATCTGAAATTTTGTTTATGTCATGTTTTGTGAAAATATTTATGAAAAATGTTAAATTAGTCATTTATTTAAATAATTTTTCTATTATGGAAATAAGGAAAAATAAAAATTTAATTCAAAAAATTCTAAGAAAATTCCAGAATGCTAGGAATACTGTTGAAGAAATATTAGTAAAAATAAATTGGATATTATGAAGGTCTAGATAATTATTATGTAATTTTGAAGAAATAATTATTTATTTAGGTAATTTGGCTATTATGGAAATAAGGAAAAATAGGAATTCAATTCAAAATATTCAAAGAAAATTTCAGAATACTAGAAATATTATTTAAGGAATATTAGTAAAGAGAAATTAGATTTTATGGAAGTCTAGATAATTATTATGTAATTTTGAAGAGATAAGACTTAGAAATAAAAGAAAAATTGAAGAAATGATGAAAAAATGGTAAAATGATATTCTAAAAATAAGTTTAATGTTTTAGGAGTCCTTGAGGATGAGAATGTTAAGAAATAGCCGCCGACACGATTTTCGAGGTTGACACGCTTCTCGAGACAATTTAACAGTAAGTGTATCGTTTCGAACTTAGTACGGTTATAAATATTTCTCTTTAAGAATGCTTTCATCATATTGACATGCTATGATATGTACCTAACACGTAGACTGTATCTATGACATGATTATGAAATACATAAATACACGTTGATATTGTTGATCACACGTATATGAGGCCATAGGGAGTACGAACTGGCACCGCTGCCTTACCAAGGGTGCACCCATACACCTCGGCTTCAAAAGAGGTGGCCGCAAAAATAGTAGGTAGCATGAGGGGTGTAGTTGGCACCTACGATGAAAGACATTGCATACACACATGATATAGCATTATGTACCTTACTTAGATTGTTCATCATCTAACTTGGGTTCGCCCCTGGAACATTCAACGTTTTAGTCGGGACTTGCAGTGATGATACCAAGGTTGGAGATGTGTAGTGACGCGAGATGTAATACCCCATGTTCGTATGAAGTTGCCACGTAATTTCGATGAGTTTAGGATACTGAGAAATTGATTTTATAGCAATTTCAAGTGCCGAATCAATTGCAAGGAATGCCTTGGAGTGAAATTGTCTAAAAAAAAATTATATAGTCTCGACGAGCGTATCGAGTTGGGTTTTATGGTATCGAAAGAAATTGGATCAGGAACAGTTTTCGGTACAACTAAAATACAGCTACTAATTAAGATGTAAAATCGAATTGTCGTAAGGGACTCCTGAAAAATCAACGGAACCCTAGGGGGTCTCCGGTTTTGCTTAATGAACAACCTTTTAGTGGTTCCAGGATGAAATGACAGCTCGATAAGGCACTGGGGCAAAAATCGTCCTTTTAATTAAGTTTCAAGTTATTAATTTTGCGTTTTTAGTGTTAAAATGCAATTTTAATCTAGTGATTGAGGGTATAATTGAAATTATGGAGTTGCCCAAGTGATATTATGATAAAATCAGAGTTTAATACATAATTTAAAGTGTAATAAATAGTTGTATAAATATATATATATATATATGCACATGCGCATGTGCATGAATGGCAGAGGCAGCTTCGGTGAAGCTCTAGGGCCAAGATTTTCGGCTGAAAATTGGGAGATTACAGCAGCGAGATTTGAGGAAGAAGATATGGAAGCCGAATTTGTGAGATTGTGCAATTAATGTGATGTAAATATGCACGTTGGAGAGCAGCCGAGCACCTATAAATAGAGATGAAAGTTGAGAAGCAAAGTGGGCAAGCGAAGTTGGAGAAGAAGCAGCGAGCAAGCGGCTTCGGCCATGGCAGCTCAAGCAGGCAGAGAACGCGACCGCAGGTGGCGGCCAACGACAAGCGCGGTGGCGCGGGAGAACGGCAGCAAGGCCGGGGATCGGAGGAGTTGCGAGCTCGCAGCGGCATCCATGGCCGCGAGCTCGCAGCGGCTGGATTGCCAGCGGGCGACGGCCGCGAGCAACAGCTCGGGGCAGTGCGTGGCGTCGGGGTTCGGGAGGCCGAGGTAGCAGCTTGCGGAGGCCGACGGCGCGGGAAGGAAGGCCGGCGAAGCTCGGCCGTGGGCGCGCATGGTTGGCGCGCAAGTTGCAGGGAGAAGAAGAAGAAGAAAAAGAAGAAGAAGAAGAAGAAGAAGAAGAATGGAAGAAAAGAAGAAAGAAAAAGAAAAAAAGGAAAGGAAGAAGAAGCTGTTCGCGGAGGCAGGGGAGAAGAAGATGAACAGTAGAAGAAGAAAAAGAAAAAAGAAAAAAAGAAAAAGAAAAAGAAAAGGAAAAGGAAAAAAAATAGAGAAAAAATGTCGAAAAATCCTAGAAAATCCTGAAAAATAGGAAATTATGTTTTAGTGATATCCCGGTGATTTTAGCGAGAAATGGCTCGAGCACGTGTTTTGGGAATACGGCACGCATACCGAGAAAGTCGGAGATGATAAATCAAGGTGAGTAAAATTCTCTAGAAAATTTCAAAAATTATAGAATATTATTTTATGAATTTTCGTAGTGAAATATTTGAGAAAATATTTCTAGAAATATTTAATTTGAAATTATTGAGGAAAAATAGGAAGAAATAGAGAGAAAATTATAGAAAATGCCATAAATTATGAAAAAATAGGTTTTAATGTTTATTTAAATAATTATGGTGATTAGGATGTTTTAAGGTTGAATTTGAAGAGACTCGTGCAAATTTTGAGGATGGCACGCAAATCGAGGCAATGCAAGAGGCAAGGCACAGATATTGAGGTAGCTCGATAAGCTTGAAAAGATAAGTGGTACTTCCTCAAAAATGTTTTCATCATATTGACATGCCCTGATATGTATCTATCACGTAGAATGCATACAGGACTATGAAATGCATGATTACACGATGATATCATTGATCACACGCATATGAGGCCGTAGGGAGTACGAACTGGCACCGCTGCCTTACCAAGGGTGCACCCATACACCCCGGCTTCGAAAGAGGTGGCCGCTAAAATGGTGGGTAGCATGAGAGGTGCAGTTGACACCTACGATGAAAGACATTGTATACACACATGACATAGCATTATATACCCTTACTTAGATGGTTTATCATCTAACTTGGGTTCGCCCCTGGAACATTCAACGTTCCAGTCGGGACTTGCAGTGATGTTATCGAGGTTGAAGATGTGTAATGATGCGAGACGTCAAGAAACGAGAAAATGAGCCATGCCATGTTGTAATATGAATAGTTTAAGAATTATGCACATGCATTTATTTTCATAAGCTTATGTAATAACTTTGTAATAAACACTATGTTCGATTATTTATGTAATGCCATGAGCAGGTTTGGTTCAGCTTCCGCTTTGTAAATTGTATTTATTTTCTAGTGTAGATATCTTGCACTAGATAAGGTCTTAGGGAATTTCAGGATAATGTAATGAAAAACAAAAAAAAGAATGTCATGTCCAGCAGGTTCGATTCAGCTTCCGCTTTGTACATTATATTTATCTCTGGTGTGTAAATTAAACACTAGATAAGCCTTAGGAAATTTCGGATGCGTCGTAGTTTAAAAAAAAAATAAGACCCAATTTTCCTAAGGTATAACACGTCCTGAAGAAATGGGCTGTTACAGTTGGTATCAGAGCTTAAGATTATTGGAAGCTCTAAGTGACTCAGATATAGTTGATTAGACCCTATTTGGAGATTAGGGCATAGTAATTTGGAGACTTTAGAGGATCTGATAGAACCAGTTAGTAAGAACCCAAAGTGGAGGTTTAGGGGAAAGAGACTAAGGGTTCGTAAAATGAAATCCCTATTTGGAGATTTGGGGATGGTCGATTGAAGTTTTAGAGGTTATTGATTTGAGAATCTAATCTTGCTAAGCAATAGAACGCCCGTTCGAGATAATCTAGCGATTGATGATGATATGATTCGGGTATAAGGTTGACTCGGTAAACCGTGAGTATGGATCCAAGAGATTTAGAGGCTATTGATTTGAGGTTATTAGTCGAATCATGGCGTGAAATGATAGGGTAACTGTGGTTATTAAGAATGATCGAATCATGGATGATTAGTCTAATGTGGCAAGACCTAGTTAAAAAGTTAGGATCAAATTATAAGTATTTCGAGTATCATTTAGTATCTCGAAAATAGGATGTGTAGATTAAAGATCCGACGGATTAAGTCAAACGAGAGGTCGAAAATGGTCAAATGATGGCGTATGAGTTGTGTTAATCAATGAGCTGGCAGTGGTGTAACTGATGTGACAAGATAAGGAACCCTATCAGTGTGGTGAAACTACTGGTTCGGTGTTCACAGTGACAAATCTGGGTCTAGGGACCCACGTGCAGATAGTTGATAAATGACTTATGATAAGGTACGGGAAGCCCGTCGATTAAAGCATCCTAGTTGACTGCTTGGGAGACAATTAGATGCTAAAGATCTGGGATAGCCCAGTAGGGTCTGTACCTTGTATAGGTCTAAGTTCCAATGATCTAGGAGCAAGGTGTATCACTAGCTGTGATTAATCGAGGCCGAAGAATCAACCCGAAATGAGATGAATTGAGTATAGATTGAGAATTGCATCGAAGTTCGCGGTCATCTTGGGAGAGGGTGACATGACAAACATTTCGAGACTTAAAGAGTAGAATACCTCGGTATCTAGTATGATAATGGGATCATGAATGGTCATATGCTGATAATCAGCTGTATCTAAAGAGCGAAATGCGAGAGTCAGTGGATTCTCAGTAAACGAGATTTCGGGTAGTAAAGTATGGTCAGTTCAAGGCCTTGACGATGACCTCGGTTCAAGGTAGAGTTTGGGTATCGAAAAATGAAAGAGTTGTTTGATAGGTATATCGACCCTAAAGGAATGATAAAGAGACCTAGCCAACATAAGTTGTGACTACGATTCAATGTGCCGAGTAGGCTTGAGGAATCGAAAGTCTTGAAAATAAGTTATGCCTTGCGCATCGGTATGGGGACCTGAATCATTATTTGAGGTTTAAGGTATCCTTAGGTAAAGAGTCCCGATAAGTTTTTGAGGCTCAGATTCTTTATAAGAAATTATTGGAGCCAATTAATGCGATCTGATCCGGGATCTTCAAAGATGAAACTATTTGGGATTTTCGAGGAATTCCCTAAGAAATGAGAATCTAAGGATTTGTGATGAGACTTTAAAGTTTTTCAAAAAAAAAAAAAAGGATTTAGAAGGTCCTTAGGTAATCTCGATTGATCTTCTTAAGCTGTGAAAGTCATGAATCAGTAAGAATCGGGGTACCATGGGAGACGTAAGTACCTACCCACTCCAGTTAGTGGGATGGTTACGAATTGATGTCTTTGAAAATCTTTGGCGTATTTGAGAGAAACAAGAAATTAGTAATAGACCGAAATCTATTGGAGATCTAGAATTTTCGATTTTGGGAGAATGGAACTCCTGTTGGGCTAAACGGTTAGTCTAGATAACCCTGATAGGCAAATCGGGAGATGTGTAGCTAGACAATCACTAAACTGATGTAAGCAAGTTATGAAAATAAGGAGCCTGTCAATATGTGGTACGGGCACTTGTGGTCAATGAAAAGCCGTGAGAAAGTTGAGGAAGTGAGAAATATCAGAATGTGCTCTCGAAAGATTTAATAGGATTATTTCTTAATAATAGCTTGAGATTATTAGATGCTTAGCTATAAGTGGCTTGATTAAGGACGAAGATTATCAAAGATGTGATAATTAAGAGTTGATATCTTTACCTCAAATTTGATGAATTATAAATAGTTGCAAGAGGCTGAGATATTTATATGAACGATATGCGATCAAGGGATTGAGGCATTCCGAAAATCGGCAATAGAATCATGATTTAATGATTTAACTAAAGTACCATCTCCATTGAAGACACTTTGGTTTTATCAAGGATATATTAGTGTACCCTTCGGATAGGGAGATGCATGAGAAACATTGAGAATAATGTTAGGAAACAGCACGATAGATGTTAAAACCAAGATTGGCTTGCTAGGTTAAGGAAGAAAAGGCTCCATGTCGGGAATATTAAATCAAGGTCAATTGTCATAAACACCATGAGAATCAGAAGTTTCGAAAAGTCAGATACTTCGATAGGTTCGGGAGACAAGCCAAATGTTTTGAGTAGAGGTTGGTTCAAGCAAAGGTCGGTAACCTAAGTAAGTTGCTCCAAAATAGGATCTAACATATTTAGAGTCAGTTGATATAAAATGTTATCACTCGAGAAATTAATTCAAGAAATTAGATGATCAAATGGTTAATCTGATGATATAAAATGATCACTACGAACAGTGCGAGGAGTTATTAGTTTGGCGACCAAGTAACAAAGGAGCAATGCAAGGATATTGGTATTGCTAGACTCGGAAGACAACATTAGATTTTAGTCGATATTAAAGGAAGATTTGGAGACAGATAGAATCTATTAATTGTAAAAAAAAAAAAAATCTTGATGAAATAGTTATACAACATGATTAGCAAATGATTGTGGTCAATTGTCAGAAACTTGAAATTATATCTGGAGATGAATACCTACGAGAATGAGGAAACAACAAATTAGTTGGCTTGGGTAAGGATCAAGCAATGATTAAGTTTATGATGACTCAAGGTAAGGCATGGGTGATTTCGAGGACAAAAATCATTTGAGCACATGTGATAAACGAGATGATAGGGTAGGACCAGTGACTTGTTATGACAGTCCGAAAGCCTATGAAACAACCTAGTAATGACAAGATGTGTGATGTTTGAGGATTCAAGGATACGTGAAGAAGTTTGGTGACATAAAAATATTTCCTTGAGGATCACTATAAAAAAAAAAAAGTCAACATATAACAAGATCAGGACTCTTGAATTAAAGATTATCAAAGCGTGATTGATGACATCGTAAGAAATCAGAATTAGAGAAGTGTCGTGATTAAGGATATTGACTGGATGACCTAATGAAAAGCCAATTGAAAATCGATGATGTGGATATGAGAGCCGCGGGCTCATTATGATGATGTAAGTACCGACTTAGATAGGAGCTCGAGCGGAGATTCGTGGCCCAAAGACCGAGTTATGCGATTATAATTTGAAAGGTATGCATCATTGACAAGTGTACTTATCTATAGGTCCATGGGTATGGTCAGTCTAAGGGTTCGGATTTTGATATGTGCATTGGTATTCACGAGTTTCGAGTGGGATCTTCTTTATTTGATCAATTAGGTGTTGATTTCGATGATGAAATTTTGAGATTTAAGACATGTGGCAAATTTCGAGGACGAAATTTTTGTAAGGAGGGGAGAATGTAATACCCCATGTTCGTATGAAGTTGCCACGTAATTTCGATGAGTTTAGGATACTGAAAAATTGATTTTATAGCAATTTCAGGTGCCGAATCAATTGCAAGGAATGCCTTGGAGTGAAATTGTCTAAAAAAAATTATATAGTCTCGACGAGCGTATCGAGTTGGGTTTTATGGTATCGAAAGAAATTGGATCAGGAACAGTTTTCGGTACAGCTAAAATACAACTACTAATTAAGATGTAAAACCGAATTGTCGTAAAGGACTCCTGAAAAATCAACGGAACCTTAGGGGGTCTCCGGTTTTGCTTAACGAACAACCCTTTAGTGGTTCCAGGATGAAATGACAGCTCGATAAGGCACTGGGGCAAAAATTGTCCTTTTAATTAAGTTTCAAGTTATTAATTTTGCGTTTTTAGTGTTAAAATGCAATTTTAATTTAGTGATTGAGGGTATAATTGAAATTATGGAGTTGCCCAAGTGATATTATGATAAAATCAGAGTTTAATACATAATTTAAAGTGTAATAAATAGTTGTATAAATATATATATATATATATGCACATGCGCATGTGCGTGAATGGCAGAGGCAGCTTCGGTGAAGCTTTATGGCCAAGATTTTCGGCTGAAAATTGGGAGATTACAGCAGCGAGATTTGAGGAAGAAGATATGGCAGCCGAATTTGTGAGATTGTGCAATTAATGTGATGTAAATATGCACGTTGGAGAGCAGCCGAGCACCTATAAATAGAGATGAAAGTTGAGAAGCAAAGTGGGCAAGCGAAGTTGGAGAAGAAGTAGCGAGCAAGCGGCTTCGGCCATGGCAGCTCGAGCAGGCAGAGGACGCGACCGCAGGTGGCGGCCAGCGACGAGCGCGGTGGCGCGGGAGAACGGCAGCAAGGCCGGGGATCGGAGGAGTTGCGAGCTCGCAGGGGCATCCATGGCCGCGAGCTCGTAGCGTCTGGACTGCCAGCGGGCGACGGCCACGAGCAGCAGCTCGCGGCAGTGCGTGGCGTCGGGGTTCGGGAGGCCGAGGTAGCAGCTTGCGGAGGCCGACGGCGCGGGAAGGAAGGCCGGCGAAGCTCGGCCGTGGGCGCGCATGGCTGGCGCGCAAGTTGCAGGAAGAAGAAGAAGAAGAAGAAGAAGAAGAAGAAGAAGAAGAATGGAAGAAAAGAAGAAAGAAAAAGAAAAAAAGGAAAGGAAGAAGAAGCTGTTCGCGGAGGCAGGGGAGAAGAAGATGAACAGTAGAAGAAGAAAAAGAAAAAAAGAAAAAGAAAAAGAAAAGGAAAAGGAAAAAAAAATAGAGAAAAAATGTCGAAAAATCCTAGAAAATCTCGAAAAATAGGAAATTATGTTTCAGTGATATCCCGGTGATTTTAGCGAGAAATGGCTCGGGCACGTGTTTTGGGAATATGGCACGCATACTGAGAAAGTCGGAGATGATAAATCAAGGTGAGTAAAATTCTCTAGAAAATTTCAAAAATTATAGAATATTATTTTATGAATTTTCGTAGTGAAATATTTGAGAAAATATTTCTAGAAATATTTAATTTGAAATTATTGAGGAAAAATAAGAAGAAATAGAGAGAAAATTATAGAAAATGCCATAAATTATGGAAAAATAGGTTTTAATGTTTATTTAAATAATTATGGTGATTAGGATGTTTTAAGGTTGAATTTGAAGAGACTCGTGCAAATTTTGAGGATGGCACGCAAATCGAGGTAATGCAAGAGGCAAGGCGCAGATATTGAGGTAGCTCGATAAGCTTGAAAAGGTAAGTGGTACTTCCTCAAAAATGTTTTCATCATATTGACATGCCCTGATATGTATCTATCACGTAGAATGCATACATGACTATGAAATGCATGATTACACGATGATATCATTGATCACACGCATATGAGGCCGTAGGGAGTACGAACTGGCACCGCTGCCTTACCAAGGGTGCACCCATACACCCCGGCTTCGAAAGAGATGGCCGCTAAAATGGTGGGTAGCATGAGAGGTGCAGTTGACACCTACGATGAAAGACATTGCATACACACATGACATAACATTATGTACCCTTACTTAGATGGTTCATCATCTAACTTGGGTTCGCCCTTGGAACATTCAACGTTCCAGTCAGGATTTGCAGTGATGTTATTGAGGTTGAAGATGTGTAATGATGCGAGACGTCAAGAAACGAGAAAATGAGCCATGCCATGTTGTAATATGAATAGTTTAAGAATTATGCACATGCATTTATTTTCATAAGCTTATGTAATAACTTTGTAATAAACACTATGTTCGATTATTTATGTAATGCCATGAGCAGGTTTGGTTCAGCTTCCGCTTTGTAAATTGTATTTATTTTCTAGTGTAGATATCTTGCACTAGATAAGGTCTTAGGGAATTTCGGGATAATGTAATGAAAAACAAAAAAAAGAATGTCATGTCCAGCAGGTTCGATTCAGCTTCCGCTTTATACATTATATTTATCTCTGGTGTGTAAATTAAACACTAGATAGGCCTTAGGAAATTTCGGATGCATCGTAGTTTAAAAAAAAAAATAAGACCCAATTTTCCTAAAGTATAACACGCCCTGAAGAAATGGGCTGTTACACGAGACGTCAAGAAACAAGAAAATGAGCCATGTTATGTTGTAATATGAATAGTTTGAGAATTAAGTACATCTGTTTTATTTTCAGAAGCTTATATAATAACTTTGTAATAAATGCTATGTCCAGTTATTCATGTATGTGTTGCCATGAGCAGGTTCGATTCAACTTCCGCTTATTTTATGATTGTGTTGTTTTCGTCAACACTAGATAGGTCTTAGGGAATTTCAGGAAGAATGTAATAATAAAAAAAAAAGCCCTAAATTTCTTAAGGCATAACACGCTCAGAGGAGGTGGGCTATTACAGACATGTTTTCTTATTATTTGAGAAAGGCTAAACATTTTTTGAATTTCAAACTTCATATTAACCCTTTCTTTAATGTGTTTGGAAAATTTATATATATAGGGTAAGTATAGAGGCTTAAGCTAGAACAAACTTGATAGAATATTCAAACAAGAGTGAGAAGGTTTTAAATGTTGAAGGTGTATTGGCTAGTGGAATTCTCAACCGTTGGTGACTTGTTTATAATTGTCTCTCGTTGTAAGTTTGTTATTTTTACTCACTTGTTGTGTGAGGGAATTGTATTTGCTAGTAGTGTGCTAGTGGTTCTTACTTAGACAAGAGATTATATGTTGGTTCTAGCTCCAATTAAAATCTAGTGTTGATTCTCCCTAGTGGAACGTTAAGCTAAGTCTTGAGAGAGATGATTAAGCTCTATAAATTTCTCCTGTTTTGTGTGGCTATGTGATTTTATTGATTTCAATTTTACTACAATCACCACATATTAAGATCACAAATTTAAGAGTTTTCAAAACAGTTAAAATTATTAATTTTTGAAAAATCCAATTCACCCTCTTTTGGGTATTTTTTTGGGCAACAACCAACATATCCACCATAATTATTTTCCAAAAGGTTTCATATGTATCAATAATTATTTTTACAAATTCAAGCAACAATTGAAACACATAATCAATATTTTGTTCAAAGATTTGATGTCGTAGGAGTTCATGGATTATCATCACTCCAAAAAATGACAGATGCATTAAGGATGCTCGCATATGGATCACCTACAGATGTTGTGGATGAATATGTTAGGATTGACAAAAGTACAATAATATAGAGTTTGAAGAGGCTGGTAAAAGCAATAGTTGAAATATTTGGAGAACAATATTTGAGGTGACCAAATATTAGTGATATTGTAAAGTTGATGAGTGTGGCTGAGCAGCGTGGGTTTCTAAGTATGTTGGGTAGCATTGATTATATGCATTGGAAGTGAAAAAATTGCCCAACTGCATGGCATGGAATGTATACAGGTCATACTAGTGAACCAACGTTTATTTTAGAAACAATAGCTTCTTATGATCTATGGATATGGCATGCCTTTTTTGGATTACTGGGATCATTAAACATTATTAATGTGCTATAGATCCTATGTATTTTTTGAATTGGCAGAAGGTCGCGGTCCTAAAGTTTCATATACTATCAATATATTATCTTACCGATGGTATATATCCCTCGTGGCGTACTTCTGTTAAAACCATTCCATCTCTTTAAGGGAATACGAATAAATTTTTTGCTGCACAACAAGAATCCACTAGAAAGGAAGTTGAACGAGCATTTGGAGTTCTACAATCACAATTTGCAATAGCACGTGGATCGGAATAGATACATTACTAAATTAATACTGACCACAACAACAATACATTACTAAAAGTAAAAGATACATTACTAAATTAATGTTCATGAAGTTCACTTAATCCCAACTCCATACATTACTAAAAGAAAAAGATACATACGTTAATCACATCTACATTTTTACAAATCTGATAATCTTGCATGTCACATTTTCTGAAGAATTTCAAGTTTGAACTCGTTGTAATATTTAGCTTGAAATTCATCCATATTACTAGTATCAACGCCCATAATTCTTTCTTCATAAAGCAGTTGTTCTCGCTCTTCCTTTTTTGTTTCTCAATCTTCTTTTTTTTTTCCTCGTTCTTCCCTTAATCTTTCTATTTCCAATCTCTCTTTCCAGCTTTAACATCTCATTCGATTGTTCAAGTAATAACATTTTGGATTGTGTTCGCTTTTCAATAATTTCCTGTTGCGGAAAAACTCTTCAAAACAGTGGGTTAGAACTCAATCGAAATCAAACCAAAACAACCGAATACAAGAACAAATCAAGGCAGAAAATTAAACTCCCTGTTTAGCAACAATGGCAGTCACGAAGACTGCTCCAAGGCTCAGATCTGGGCTCGTTCAAACACCACTTAGGCAACAACCAACGAATAGGGACACCAAGCCACAAAGGAGCCCAAAAGCCCCAAGAACCGAAGCCCTCAAACCCCCAAATCCCTCGGCCGATCGACACCCCTTTCCCAAGCCACACAAGCTTCCACACACAATAGGATCCACCAAGGAACAGAGAGAAATCACAAAGATATGGGTTCAACAATGGCCGAAAAACTTACCTCAAAGAGAAGACAACAACTCGGACTAAATAGGCGTTGCAAACGCCATTGATGAACAACCACCACGCACAAGGAAAGTGCGGCACACAGCAAAGGAAAGAAGCATCTGACCGAGAAGGAAAGAAACCCCAAGAGGATCGCCATCATGAAGGGAGAATCGGCTGAGAGAGGGAACAAGAGAGAGCACCCAATCGGCCGCCACATCTAGGGCACAAAAAGGGGGGAAAAATCCCTTTTATATTGTGGGCTTAGGGCAAGAGAGGAAATGGGCTTGGGCTTCATGAACTTGGGCTTCATGGGCTTCCTCCCTCCCTTAAGCAAATGGGTCAAGGCCCATTTCTCCTCCAAAGGGAGGGTTAAGGACTTATGGCCCGACTTCTATAAATGGGCTGCCAATAAGTGGGTTGAACCATTGCTTCAATCCCGGGTCGAAGCCTATGAAGCTAACCCGAACCATCGTCATTGCCTTGGACTCATTAGGAAACACAAAACCCAACAATCTCCACCTTGATTCCTAATGAGGCCAGCACACACAGGCAACACGAAAACAAGCACATGCAACAAATGCAAGGCATACAACAAATGCAAAACATGCAACAAATGCAAGGCATACAACAAATGCAAAACATGCAACAAATGCATAGGATAGGCAACAAAATGCTTAGACAAGCAACAAATGCTTAAATATGCAACCAATGCATGAGTCTTGCAACAAATGCAAATTATCTACATAAGAAATGCAACAGATGCATATCATCCACACAAGAAAAAACAACAAATGCATATTATCCACATAGGAAATGCAACAAATGCATATTATCCACATAGGAAAAGCAACAAATGCATATTATCCACATAGGAAATGCAACAAATGCATAAACATGTTTTTAAGGCCTTCTCTCATCCTTCCACTTAGGCTAGGATCTCTCTAATCCTCCCACCTAGGTTAGGATCTAACTCTTCCTACCACTTAGGTTAGGATTTCTCTCATCCTCCCACTTAGGCTAGGACTCTCCACCTTACTTAAGGTGGTGGGAATAAGGATACTCAACCTTTCCCTAAAATGGAACAACGGACACATAGTCCTCGCCCACTAATTTTGCACTAGATTCTAGAAGCATGTATACCTCACTAACCTCACTAGGGTCATAGGGGGTCACTACATTGGCTTCTTCCTTTTGTTTGCCTTTCTTGGCATAACAATCCTTAATGAAGTGTCCGATTTTTCCATAGCCATAACACTTCTTACCCTTCCCTTGAGTTTTGGACTTTGACCTACTCTTCCCTTTCTTACTACCTTCCTCTAGATTCTTAGTTCTACCCCTCATCATGTGGACCTCACCATATTTTCTCTCACTCCTTAATTTCAATTCCTTACTTCTAAGAGAATCTATGACCATTTCAGGTGTTAGAGTATCCCTACCATACTTAATGGCATTTTTTACCTCCTTAAAGGCATCAGGAATGGCATTCAAAAGAATTATAGCCTTATATTCCTCAGACACTTTTTCACCACAATTCGTGATATCTTGAACCAACTTGTTAAAGACATCTATGTTGTCATCTAGGTCCCTAGAGGGGTCAATCTTAAAACTAAAGAAACTTTCAAGCAAATAAAGCTTATTAGGAGTGGATTTCTTAACATATAATTTTTTTAATTTTTCCCAAAGTTCTTTAGTTGTGTCAAGTTTTCCTACTTTCCTTAACACTGAATCAGAAAGATGCAAGATTATAGAAGTATAGGCAAGTTCATCTATTTCTAATTTTCATTCAGCTGTTGTGTTTTCAGGATATTTGCCATCTATGGCTTTTGATACTTTTTGTTGAACTAAAATCCCTTTCATTTTCTGTTGCTAAATAGAAAAATCACCCTTCCCATTGAACATCCCCATTTCAAAATGTGTAGCCATGTTCTCAAAGAATATGCTTAACACACAAATAAGTAGTGCAACCTACAAAACACTAAGTTTTTCACTGTATCCTAAACAATGGGTATGCACGAAACAGATTCAATCAAGGGCAGATTTTTAAAAGGGATAGTACTGATTTTCTAGGCACAATTTTAAAGCACTAAGCAGTTAAAATAGCCACAGATAAATCTTAAATAAAAAATCCCAATATGGCAGCAGCAAAATAAACACAGATATGATGCTACCTAAGTGGACATACAAAAAACACAAAGTTTCAATTTAAAACTTAGGCAACAGATTCACTTAGAATCAATTCCAACAAAAAATGGTACCAAAATAACTGATTGCACGCAGCAGCAAACCAAGTTAGCTATATTTAAATGCACTTAGCAGTTTAAACAGGCACAGGTAAAACACAAAGGTATCAAACAAAAAATACCAAGCTGAAAACAGGATAAAGATCAGAAACAAATTCTGATACCTGACAGATTTATGAGGCACTAAGCAACAATGCAGACTTCACAGATATCACAAAGATATCGCAGATTTACTAAGCAATAATCAAAGGCACCAAGCAATTGAATAAGCATAAATAAATCACTTAAAGAAATCTGAAACCACAAAGGTTACCACACAGATCTCAGAACTGAGATCTGAAGTTGAAGAGGTTCGGATCTGGTACGGATCTTGGAGCTGAGGAAGGCACCTGCCGACCTCTACACGCTGCCTCACACGTCGCTACTGCAGCCCCACACGCTGTCGCCGGCTGACGGGTAGGCTGGAATGCACCGGTCAGCGGAAAACCCCCTTGGATGGTCGATTATGGCTATGGGGTTGATTCACCCCAACTCAAGCCCTGCACACAGCAAAAGACCAAGAACAGATTCGATTTTTCAACGTAAAAAACCCTTACCGTGAAATCCAACCCAAAAAATCGAAAGGGGTTTTGATTAGGTCTTGATTTCGAGCAACCCAGGAGCCACACAAGGCTCTGATACCAATTGTTGCGGAAAAACTCTTCAAAACAGTGGGTTAGAACTCAATCGAAAACAAACCAAAACAACCGAATACAAGAACAAATCAAGGCAGAAAATTAAACTCCCTATTTAGCAACAATGGCAGTCACGAAGACTGCTCCAAGGCTCAAATCTGGGCTCGTTCAAACACTACTTAGGCAACAACCAATGGATAGGGACACCAAGCCACAAAAGAGCCCAAAAGCCCCAAGAACCGAAGCCCTCAAACCCCCAAATCCCTCGGCCGATCGACACCCCTTTCCCAAGCCACACAAGCTTCCACACACAGTAGGATCCACCAAGGAACAGAGGGAAATCACAAAGATATGGGTTCAACAATGGCCGACAAACTTACCTCAAAGAGAAGACAACAACTCGGACTAAATAGGCGTTGCAAACGCCATTGATGAACAGCCACCACGCACAAGGAAAGTGCGGCACATTGCAAAGGAAAGAAGCATCTGACCAAGAAGGAAAGAAACCCCAAGAGGATCGCCATCAATGAAGGGAGAATCGGCCGAGAGAGGGAACAAGAGAGAGCACCCAATCGGCCGCCACATCTAGGGCACAAAAAGGGGGGGAAATCCCTTTTATATTGTGGGCTTAGGGCAAGAGAGGAAATGGGCTTGGGCTTCATGGACTTGGGCTTCATGGGCTTCCTCCCTCCCTTGAGCAAATGGGTTAAGGCCCATTTCTCCTCCAAATGGAGGGTTAAGGGCTTATGGCCCGACTTCTATAAATGGGCTGCCAATAAGTGGGTTGAACCATTGCTTCAATCCCGGGATGAAGCCTATGAAGCTAACCCGAACCATCGTCATTGCCTTGGACTCATTAGGAAACACAAAACCCAACATTTCCGTCAACATTTTTGTAATTAAATCAGTAGGAACTTATGTTACCTTAGATTTTTTTTTTTTTGTCCACATTCTGAGAAAGCATTTCTTCCTATTGGTCGTTTCAATGAAGGCTCGTTGATTCGCATATCAAAATCAAACAATTTTAGCGAATCAGGAGTAGATGGCAATGATGTTGCAGGACTTGCATGTTCATAAATTTTTTATTTCTTCTTCGAATAACCCGAGGCGAATTTGGGTGCATGTCCCAACTCATGCTAGCAATATAGAAATGTGAAAGAAGATTTTTGTAGACTCTTGTACATTTCTTCTACTTCAGAAATCTAGACAATTAAATAATAATGTCAATAAAACAATGACTAGCAGCATGATTTAATAATTATTAAGCATCAAATAACGACAGAGGTTACCTTATTTTGTCATGTTGTTCTACTTTGATTTCTACCATCTATTTGGTTATAGTATCCAGAGAATTTGCTCACAACAAGTTGAATTGTAGACCAACAATGCATCAACGAATTGAGATTTCGATCATATTCAAACTTTTTATATTGAATGAAATAAGCATGAATCCTTTCCCAATACCTTTGTTTTGTTTGATCATTACCATGTGTAGCATCCGTACTAATATTTAATTCGGATGTATCAGGTTGGGATGGAGTGGTAGTGACATTCGCATACTCATCATAAAGATTCAGATTATCGTTCAGCAAATTTGTATAGTATGGTTCATTATCTCTCTCCATGGCAAACAAAAGCTAATTGGTCAAACTGCGTAAAAAATTACAAAAATAAATACTCTCCTTGTGCTACAATAAACCACTATTTTAAATATCACATTAAATAATTTAATTGAGTAACTTTCACATCCATTTTTAGGAGTAGTTTCAAAACACCACAATTAAAATAATGTTATACACATATACATAATCAATAATTAAATACACACACAAAAGAAATAATCAAATACACAAAATAATAAAATACATACACACACAGAATCTAAGCATTCTTCTAGTCAACCAAACACATCTTAACTTAAAATCAAGCAAGATAAGAAATAATTAATAATCAAACAAAATCTTAAATAATAAAGAACTTCATAATATTAGAAAATAAACAAATAAAACAAAATAGTGGATAAAATTGCAATTACCATATAAATAATAAAATTTAAATAACTCAAAATTGATTTAATTAATACAAAATTCACTTGGCTATGTGCGTTAAAGATGACACAAACCCAGAAGGAAGAAAGAGCCCTTGCCACTGCTGCTGAAGGAGAGAAGCAGCGCAATCGCCGCTGTTGTTGGAGGAGGGAAATATCGTCGTCATTGTCACCGCTGCTGGTAGGAGGATTTGGGGTGGCCTCTGCTCCGTCATCTCTACGCGCAGCCGCTGTGCCTTCTTCTCCGCACGCCGCCGTCGGCTCCTTCTTCTCCACGCACCAACGTTGCTCCTTCTTTTTCGCGTGTCGTCGTTGCTGTCGTTGTTGCTGGTTTTCTCTGCTGTTGCTGCTCTTTTTCAAATCTGAGATTGAATACAAAGCCGTTGAGCTTCAAATTTCAAAAGCCAAATAGAGTCGTTGAGAAATGTAGAGAGCAAAACATGGCTCCTCAATTGTAAGAAGCCATTTCAAGCTCCACAAAAATTTGAGGAGTGACTTGACAAGGAGGGAGCAGCGTTGGAGCAAAAATTTTGAGAAATGCTCTCCAAATTTTGACTTGAGGATGCTAGCTCCGCGTTGGAGATGGCCTAAGGTTATCTCCACCGCACAACTCATGCTAAGCTTTGCTCTAACGTTGTTAAGTCAATTCTCAATTTTTTGTGGAACTTCAAATGGATCTCTACAGTTGAGGAGTCATATTTCTCTAACAACTCTTTTGCGCTCCAAAGATTTGAAGAAATGCCTTCAACGACTATGTGTTCAATCTGAGATTTGAAAAAGATGCCAGAGACAAACAACAACGATGGCGGGGACCAACAATAGCAGCGGTGGCGACAGCGAGGAGCAACGGCTGTTGCGGTGAGAAGCAGAGATGGTGATGGTGGTGAGGAAGAAGGAGCAGCAACCACCAGATCTGCCTACCAGCAGCGACGCTTTCCTTCACTAGTAGTGGGGACGGCGACGGCGCTTCTCTCCTCTAGCAGTGACGACGATATTTCCTTCTCCAATATCGACGATGAGTCCTCCTTCTTTAGTTCTGGGTTTGTGTTTTTTAATATTCTTCCTTTTATTTTTTATTAATTAAATCAATAGTGAGTTGTATAAATTTGTGGGTTTGTGTTTTTTTGTTTTTTGTTTTATTTGTTTATTTTCTAATATTAAGAACTTCTTTAGTATATAAGATTTTGTTTAATTCTTAATTGTTTCTTCTCTTGCTTGATTTTAAATTAAGATGTGTTTGGTTGACTAGAATAATGCTTAAGTTTTGTGTGATATATTTTATTATTTTATGTATTTGATTATTTATTTATATGTGTATTTGATTATTAATTTTGTACACGTGTATCGCATAATTTCAATGTAATATTTTGAAACTGATCCTAAAAATAGATGTCAAAGTTACTCAATTAGATTATTTAACGTTGTATTTAAAATAATAGTTATTGCATCACAATAAGAGTACTTATTTTTGTGATTTTTTACGCAGTTTGACCAATTAGCTTTTGTTTGCCAAGGAGAGAGATAATGAACTATACTACACAAATTTGCTGAACGATAACCTGAATATTTATGATGAGTATGCGAAAGTCGTTGTCACTCCATCCCAACCTGATACATCCAAACTCAACACTCAAAGAAAGTCACAAATAAGAAATTTCTCTACGCAAGAGGATTTAATGCTTGTGTCAACATGGCTAAATATTAGTACGGATGCTACACACAGTAACGATCAAACAAGACAAAGGTATTAGGAAATGATTCATGCTTATTTCAATCAATATAAAAAGTTTGAATCTGATCGAAATCTCAATTCGTTGATGCATCATTGCTCTACAATTCAACTTGCTATGAGCAAATTCTTTGGATACTATAACTAAATATATGACAAAAATCAAAGTGGAACAATAGAACAAAATAAGGTAACCTTCGTCGTTATTTGATAATTGCTAATTATTAATATCATGTTGTTAGTCATTGTTTTATTGACATTATTATTTAAATCTTTAGATTTCTGAAGCAGTAGAGATGTACAAGAACTTACAAAAATCTTCTTTCATATTTTTATATTGTTGGCATGAGTTGTGACATGCACCCAAATTTGCCTCGGGTTATTCGAAGAAGAAATCTAAAATTTATGAACATGCAAGTCCTACAACATCATCGCCATCTACTCCTGATTTTGATATTCGAATCAACAAGCCTTCATTGGAACGACCAATAGGAAGAAATGCTTCAAAAGAACGTGGACAGAAAAAAAAAATTTAAGGTAACTAAAGTTTCTACTTATTCAATTACAAAAATGTTAACGAAAATTACTAAAAAGCGAACGTAGTCCAAAATGTTATTACTTGAGCAATCGAATGAGATGTTAAAACTAGAAAGAGAAAGAATGGAAATAGAAAGATTAAGGGAAGAGCGAGAACAAAAAAGGAAGAGTGAGAATAATTGCTTTATGAAGAAAGAATTATGAGCATTGATACTAGTAATATGGATGAATTTTAAGTTGAATATTACAACGGGCTCAAACTTGAAATTATTCAGAAAATGTGACGTGCAAGGTTATCAGATTTGTAAAAGTAACTGGGATTAACGTATGTATCTTTTTCTTTTAGTAATGTATGGATTTGGGATTAAGTGAACTTCATAAACATTAATTTAGTAATGTATTGTTGTTGTGTTTAGTATTAATGGATATTTCTCATGAGTGTTAACTCGAAATTGACTATTTTTTTTTAATATAATAGAAACGAAGTACATTAATTTATTTTAAGTCGAATGTTTACCATACAATTCTCACAAATACTCCACAAGATCATTTTGGAGTTGTATATGAGTCTGTTTGTCTTGAATTTGATAGTGAACTTGTATGAACTCCATAACTTCACTTGTGAGATTGTGAGACAAATCAATTGTTGGAGTAGCAACAACTAGATCATAGTTGAAATCCACATCTTCATGAATTGTATCACATTCATCTTTAACTATCATATTGTGCAATATGATACAAGATGTCATTATGTATTTGAGTGTTTCAACATCCTACATACATCTCGATCCACGTATTATTGCAAATCATGATTGTAGGACTCCAAATGCTCGTTTGACGTCTTTTCTAGCGAACTCTTGTTGTGCAGCAAAACATTTCTTCATATTCCCTTAAGGAGATGGAATGGTTTCAACAAAAGTACGCTACAAGAGATATATACCATCAACAAGATAATATCCCATGGTATATTCATGTCCATTGATAGTATACGAAACTTAATGACCACGACCTTTTGCTAATTCAGAGAATACATGGGTTCTATCTAGCACATTAATATCGTTTAATATATCCCGGTAATCCAAAAAAGGCATGCCATATCCACATATCATAAGAAGCTATTGTTTCCAAAATAATTGTTGGTTCACGGGTATGACATTTATCCATTTTATGCCATGCAATTGGAAAAAATTTCTAATTCCAATGCATACAATCAATGCTACCCAACATACCTAAAAACCCACGTTGTTCAACCACACTCATCAACCTTGCAATATCACTAGTATTTGGCCGCCTCAAATATTGCTCTTCAAATACTTTAACTATTACTTTCGCGAACCTCTTCAAACTCTTTATTGTTGTACTTTCTCTAATCCTAACATATTCATCCACAGTATCTGCAGGTGATCCATATGCGAGCATCTTTAATACAGCTATCATTTTTTGGAGTGATGAAAATCTGGGAACTCCTATGGCATCAAATATTTGAATAAAATATTGATCATATGTTTCAATTGCTACTTGAATTTGTAGAAATAATGATCGATGCATACGAAACCTTCTGCGAAATAATTATGGTGGATATGTTGAGGAATCTACAAAATAATTATGATAAAGCCTCTCATGACGTTTACCTTTATTGCAATTGATGACACTGTAGTTCAGCATGGATCCACCGTGACGTGAAAAAAAGTTGTGATCCATATGTTGAGCATACTATTCAATTAAAGTTGTAACAATAGTTTCATCCTCTTCATCGTCTTCAACTTATTTATGGATCATTCGAAATAACATACGGATGTTGTTGGACATGATGGCTAAAACGAGATTACTAAAGATTGGTGATGACAATTGGTGTTGTAGATTTGTGGATTGTAAATTTTTTGACCTAATGGATCATCTCTTTATAATGCATAGAAATACGACCGTTTTTGGAATATTCCAATTGAATATAACCGTTGAAATATGACCGTTAAAATATTCCATTAGAATATAGCCGTTGGAATATGACCGTTGTTAAAATCATTCAATAGAATACAGCTGTTAGAATATGACCGTTGTTATAATATTCCATTGGAATATAGCCGTTAGAATATGACCGTTGTTGAAATTTTAAATTTAACATATTAAAATTTTAAATTTTGAATTATGGAAATATTTCAAATAATTTTGTTAAATAATCATTTTTAAAAAATATTAATAAATTTATTTAAAATATATATTAAATATTATAAAAATCTAATACAGTCATATTTATTATTAAATTATCAAATTGTAACATCCCGAAATTTGGAGATGAATAATAAATAATAATTTCGATATTTGAGGATTTAAGGAAAAAAATAATAATTTACATTGTTTTGAGGGAATGGGTAATTTGGATAATAAATTATTTTATTTGGGAATAATAATAATGGTAGAAATAACAAAAGAGAATTAAATTAATTAATTTCAGAATTGTGTTTCCATATTGTACTTGTTGGTTTCACCATGTCAACTAAGTTATGGAACACAACTATATCAATTATCCTCATTCACCACCATCTCATGAAATTTCTCCATGTGAAGATGGTGTTCAAACTTCATTTCATCATTACTCCGCCAGGGGATATTATCCACTGCCGGTCCCAAGCCCGGATAAAGGAGGAGGGTTGCGTTAGGTAGCCGACAGCCAGCGTAAAATCTAGTCGGATCCAAATATGAATTCTAGACAAACTATCTGTTGGGATGTAACCCACATAGAAGTTTAGAATTCATGTAGCCAACCCCACATAGTGGGATAACGGCTGGATATGTTGTTGTTGTTGTTGTTGTAATTTCAGAATTGTCAGGGTGTAAGTGAAATAGGCAGAAATTGTAGTTCAGGGTGTAAGTGGAGTTTCCTGAAAATTATGGGGTGCTGGTGTAATTCTGGAAAGAAGGACCGAGGGTCACCTTAAATTTATTGACGTGCGTATATAAGATGAGGAAGCGGCTAGCGTGGGTAGCGCGCGCGCGAGGGGATGGCTGGGGTCACTGGCGAAGGCAGACGCGTGTGAGGATTTTTGGTTGAATTTATTCAACCTCTAGGTGCCAAAACGACGCCGTTTTGGTAACGTGGTGGGAAGCGACGCGGCAGCCACAGGCCGTGCCACGTGGCATCCCCTGGACAGCTCATTCGCCTCAAGCTCCAAGCCTTCTCCGTCCAGCTTCGTTCTTAAGCCCATTTTTGGCCATTTTTTGCCATTTCAAGGGTAGAAAATGGAGACATGAAGGAGAGAAAAATTCGAGAAGAAAGGGCTCGACAGTAACAGCTGAAACAAGAAAAAAAGTGAGAAGAATTGGAAGGAAAATGGAGGAATTCGATGTTAAAAATATCTAGGTTAGTGAGTAAAATTAGTATAAATATTATATGTTTAAATTATAAATTTTATACGGTTAGATTATGCGGGTTACGTGGTTAGATTGGATTATTTTGAGCCGTGAACTTGTTATTCTCTGTAGAACGTTTTACTTCGCAGCGGGAGTGCTAAAAGATTAAGAATTGGCCAAATAAAAGCAAGCTCATAACCTTTCCTTTCTTTTCTTAATTTCCCTCGCAAGTCTCTGGGATTTTCTATATTTTATCTCCTCTCTCACCATGACTCTGTTACATGCATTAATAATGCAAATTCGCGTGGCAACCATCCCATGATTTATATTTTATTAGTGGATTTGTCGTTGATGGAATAAGTAAAATAAATGATGTGTTGGTGTCGTTTCTCATGTCCTTCATGGAGCCTTGTACCGCTCCGCTTCCTTTGGGAATGATACCGAACTTGTTGGGGCTAGGTTTTTAGAAGCATGGACTATGGTTTAATTAGGTTATATTAAGAGTCTTATTAGAAAAAAAGTGAAATGTATGATAACATGTATATTGAGATGGTTTCCTATGTACGGGATGAAACGAGATCGAGAAGGGTATATTGATGTTTTTGTTGCCAAGTGTATGGAGGGTCATGAAAAGAGGTTACGAAATGATAAGTATAAAGTATAAAAGTTTAGTGTTGTCTGTATGTGTGTCTAAAGGTATGGGGTACAAAGCCACTGACTGTTGACCGTGGGTCGTGGCGGCCTATGACCGGATGTATGGGCATCAATCATCAACTATCACGATAAGCGTTAGACGGGCCAAAAAAACTGGTACTGCCAGATTCCCGCCCTGACTTTGTGCATATCATGATGTGTGTGCTATAAGGGGGGTTGGGTTGAATTCATTTGGGGGACATGCTTGGTGTGTGATGGGATGTGTGAGCATTTGCATGACCCGGTTGATCTACAAACCAACTTAGGTTCCCTAGGTGAGCCGGTGCACTTAGAGCATATCGCATGTGTGAATTTCTATGTGGGCGTAGCATGGCTTGATGCTTGATTTATGGGGGCCTTGTCATCACGTTTATGCTACAAAAGTCGTTGCAATTTCTAATTGTTGTATCGCATGGTGAGGATGTGTGGCTATGAGTGATGGGGGATGGGTGGCGCCCAGCACGGATCGTATGCCGTGGCAGTGGACCACAATGGCGATTGGTGTGGCCCACCACGGAACTTATGTTGTGGAAGTAGCCCACGATCGCGGTAGGATATGATGATATGATGGATGACAGGAAAAGGCATGAGTGACAGGAAAAGTCAACTAATGAATGACTAATGATACAAATATGTAAAGACAGAAAGAACATGTTATGAATGTCAGGAAAAGTCGACCAAGGTTAGGAAAATGCGGGTTTTGTTGAATGATGATTTGGTAGCCTATATTGGGCTGCAACAGGTTTGTATGTGGGACTTAGGTGTCAATGTGTGTGTTATGTGGGCCCCAAGAACCCTTTATGTGCGGTTGATTTTATGTTATGCATTTAGAGCTAAGGCATATATTGATCATGACATGGTATGTTGTTGCATTGACATGAATTGAATGTGATGTTGGGGAAGAGTCTATTGTTAACCTAATACCTTTCTTCCATGAGCTTGCTGAGTCTTGCGACTCACTTTGCTTTCCATCATTCCAGGTAAAAGAATCGTATGAGAAATCAGGTATATTCGATGAGGTTGGGTTCAGGTCAGCGAGTCATGATAGCAAGTGTAGAGCTCTCCTGAGTCTAAATCCTGGGTGTCATGTGCTTGGTCAGAGTAATGTTTTCATGCTTATGAGTTAAATGTATGTTATGTAAGCCCAGGTGGGCTCGTGTTGTGAATGTTTATGTAAGAATGATTATGAAATGTTACGTGATAAAGGGTTATGGTATCTATAAGGGTTGTGTGTGAGTTAGGTTGCGTTATTGTTCGATACCATTCAAATAATGACCCTCTCACAGATCCTATTTATGCACGGGGGTTCTAGGAGGCGAGTCATTACACAAATAACTAATAAATTTTATAGTAATAAAAATTATAAGTGAGGTAAAATAAATAAAATTAAAATTTATTAATAAATAAGTGAGATAGGGGGGAGAATAGGGAGTGTGATTAGAGCACGCACAGTTTTCTAGGTAAAATCAAAATAAGGAGTTAATTATTTATAATATAATAGTGAGTGGGATATGGAGTGTAGTTGGAGATGGCCTAACAGTAGAATGAATGGTGAGAAAATGTTGAATAGGGCCCATGTGAATTCAACTCAATGTAGATTCTTAACTAGAAATGAAGGAAGAAAAAATGATAGCATGCAAGGTCCCACAAAGGGTAATTTTGTCCAAAAATATGATGGCCAATTGTGAATTAAATGGTGGAGAATCAAATAACTTATTGGAGGGGGGGCATAACATGTCATGGTTGGGAAGTCGTGGGTGAATATTGTAAAGAACAGGAGCCCGTGCGAGCAAATGCAGTTGCAATATATTCCCCTACACATTCAGAAGAATGGCATCCTCAGGATTCAGTTCTCAGAAAATGTCATTCAAGAGGGATCCAAGTATTGGAAGAGCACGTTGGTAGGCTACTTCACCGACAATCGCCTTCTATTTCAAGTGGTTCGGTCCTTGGCTCGGAGGTTGTGGCAAAAACACGACCTTATTAATGTATTATCTAACAACTTGGGCTTTTACTTCTTTTGATTCGATAATTCTGAGAACATGCTTAATATATTTAATGTTGGCTCGCATCATTTTACGGGTCATCCTATTTTTCTTCAATGCTGGGAGCCCAGTATGGCTTTATTAAAGGAATCATTTGATGTCATACCTGTGTGGGCCAAAATCTATGGGGTCTCTCTAGATGGTTGGAGCAAGAAGGGATACTCTACCGTTGCGAGTGCTTTGGGTAAGCCGCTGCATGTGGACCATGTAACCTAGGGTAGGTCTAGACTGGGCTTTATTAGAGTGTGTGTTGAACTTAAAGCATCGTCTAGGTTCCCTACTCATATTGACTTAGTCTAGGGGGTAGATAACTTAACTGGGGAACCCAAAGTTTTGAGACTTCCGGTAGATTTTCAGGGGCTGCCCCTAGTCTCTCCACACTGTGTGGGGTTTGGTCATTCAATGGCCAAATGCCCAAATAGGCCCAAGGTACCAATCCCAAACAACCATAAAGCCCCAGCCAATGCCCATAGGTCGATATCTGATGGGAAGTCAAAGAGCCACGAGGAAATCCAGGAAAAGTATAAAATAGTGGCCCAAAAATCTGCACGATGGGTTAAGAGGGATACGGTGCTCACATGGCCTAGGGAGGTCAATAACGAGGGATTGAGGATAGCCCCCGATCACATCTTGGAAGACCCTATGAGTGGCAACTAGTTCTGTGTTCTGTTTGAGGAAGATCCTAATATTCCATCTTCTTAGGAGCCTATGTTTAGATCATCTCCCCTTGAGGATTCTTGGGTTGGTACAGGTGAAAGGGAGTCTTTAAGAGGATGCATTTTAGATAGCGAGGGAGAGGGATCAGTCAGTTCAAATCAAAGCTCTAGTGGACTTGAACATACAATCCCAAAACTCATTACAAAAAGGGAGAGCAAAAAAAGACAAGACTAGGAAGATGGTTGTGAGGCCCAATGATGCGGCCTTAGGGAGTTCCCAACAAAAGGATGTTTCATGATACAAGCAGCATCATGGAATATTAGGGGCCTAAATCAGGCCCCGAAGCAATAGGAGGTCAGATCCCTCATCTCACATCATAAGTTGTCCTTAGTGGTGCTCTTAGAGACCAGAGTTCAGGAAGCCCAGACGCATGTCATCTCGCGACTCATTATGCTTTTTTGGGAATGGGTGTTTGATTATGCTTGTTGTTATAATGGGTGAATTTGGGTAAGGTATGATTTGGCGACTATTCACATCAAGTGTCTAGAGAAGTCTGATAAGTTCTTCCATTTTTGTGTCTCTGGCAATAGTCTTTCCTCCCCTACCTTCTTGACTGGTGTGTATGCTAAGAATGAGGAAGTAGGCTAGGAAAGGTTATGTTGTTCCCTTAGGAGAATGGGTGTGGCTATTTCGAGTAAGCCTTGGGTCCTCATGGGTGGTTTCAATGTATGTTATTATGCTTCGAAGATGTGTGGTGGCACTATTGGAGTCTCCCTAGGTATGCATCGATTCAATAATTTCCTCTTGGAGTTCCCGCTTCTCGATTTAGTCTATAGTGGCCCCACCCTAACTTGGAATAATAAGCGTTCGGGAGATGATAGTATTTTTTCGAAGCTTCATAGGGTTCTTGTAAATGATTTTTGGTTAAGTAGATTTTTGAACAATAAGGCTATCTTCCTACAAGTAGGGGTATCAGATCATAGCTCGACAATGGTTAGCTTGTTTGAGCATGTTCAGCCTAGGGGAGGACCATGTCGTTTCCTTGACCACTTAGTAGACCACCCCTTATTCTTTGACATAGTGAGATCATCTTAGGGCATGGTGGTGCGCGGTTACCTAATGTATCGCCTGGTCTGTATGCTCAAGGCAGTTAAAGGGGCTATTAAGACCCTTAACCAAGCCCATGGACATGTAACTGAGATAGTCATTAACCTTAGGGACAGCTTATACTAGGTTCAGCAAAGCCTCATTGATAACCCTAGCGATTCTAATCTTAGGCAGAGAGAGTTTAAACTAAGTGAAAATTTATTAGCTATCTCATCCCAAGAGTCGAATTTCCTTAGGATGAGAGCTCGAGTATAGTGACTGGCAGAGGGCAATCGTTGCTCCTGGTACTTCTTCCAATCTATGGTGGCCTGCCATAATCATGGGAAGATTCTAAGTCTACAAAGGGAAATGGTACCACGAAAGAATCAAATAAAAAGGTAGTCAGGACTAGTCAACCATTGCCAGAATCTATTGAGGAGTAGTACTCGAGTGTCGAGTATCCATTTGAGTGATACCACCCCATATGTGGTCAATCAGGTGACTGGTGATAGTTGGAAAGGCCTCACAGCTCCTGTGACTCTAGAAAAGATAAGGTTGGTCTTATTCAGTATGAGAGACAATAAAGCTCCGGGGCTGGATGGTTTCACGGTCAAGTTCTTTAGGAAAGCATGGGATGTGGAGGCATCAAATGTGGTAGAGGCTGTTAGGAATATTTTTAGTATAGGGCATTTATTGGGAGAGGTCAACGCCACTGTAATTAGCCTAGTCCCTAAGGTTCCTCATCCAGAGTCCCCAACTTAGTTTAAGCCGATCTTGTGCTGTAATGTTATCTATAAAATCATTTCGAAGATCTTAGCTAATAGGCTAAAGATAGTGCTTCCAGACTTGGTCGATGAGTCCCAAGCAGCTTTTATGTCAGGCCAATCGATAAGAGATAATGTCTTACTGGCCCAGGAGCTACTGCATTAGTACCATCTTCATAAGGTTCAGCCGAAGTGTGTTATGAAAGTTGACCTGGCATCAGCTTATGACTCTGTTGAATGAGATTTCCTATTAGCTATCCTTTAGCTGATAAACTTTTCGCCTAGGTTCTGTGACTGGATTTGTGAGTGTGTTACCACCTCTCGCTTCTCAATCAAGATTAATGGTTAATTGCATGGGTTTTTTCAAGAAGGTAGGAGCCTGAGACAGGAAGACTCGCTATCGCCTTATTTGTTTGTGTTGATCATGCAAGTGTTGTAGGGTATCGTCAGCAGGCATATACAGTCTCTCGATTTCAAGTTTCATTGGTGATGTGAGCAATCCAGGACGGTGATACTCATGTTTGCTAATGACCTCTTATTATTCTCTCACAGAGACATTGCCTCCATTAAAATCCTCAAGGAGTGCTTGAGGAAATTTGCTCCAATGTCTGGTTTGCGCACTAATCTTGCGAAAAGTGATTGTTTTATGTCTTGTCAGGATGAGGCCTTGAGAGAGAGTATGTTCCTTACTTCGGCATTCTGCAGAGGTAAGCTCCCCATGAGATACCTGGGGGTCCTCCTATTATCGACAAAGCTAGCCTACGAGAATTGTAAGCCCATCTTGGATAAAGTGAGGAGTTGAGTATGCTCATGGCGCAATCAGTCTTTGTCTTTTAGGGATAGACTTTAGCTAGCTTATTTAGTTCTTGCTACGATATACCTGTATTGGGCGTCTATCTTCTTGTTGCCTAAGTGAGTGATTAAGGAGTTAAAGTGCATCATCAAGAATTTCCTTTAGAATGGGTCGAATGAGGATTCCCACAAAGCTAAGGTCACATGGCATGATGTGTGTTATGAGCATGGAGGTCTCAGATTAAAACCTCTTTATTTTTGGAACCAGGCAATGCTAACAAAGTTAATTTGGAGGCTCCTGTCAGGCGAGAGTGAGTCTTTGTGGGTAAAATGGATCCACATGTTTCAAATCAAGAACAAGTGCCTTTGAATGCTCCCAGTGCCGCATTCTTGTCCCTGGTACTGGAAGAAACTCTTATCTATCTAACGTGTGGTCAGAGATAAGTTTGGGTGAAAGGTGGGGGATGACAATCGTGTTTTTTCGTGGTACGATAAGTGGCACCCCCTTGGGATCCTTGTCGATCGCTTCTCTTGTCAACTCCCCCGAGGACTTGGTATCTCAATTATTGCTTGTGTCTCCGACATCATTGTCAATGGTATGTGGGCATGGCTGTCAGACTGGACATCTCTATCCCTAGAGCTTATCCAACACCGGATGTCGAGCCCCCCTAAGGTTAGTCATCAAGATGTGTTGGTTTGGACCCCAACTCAAGATGTTGTCTTTTCTGTTAAGTCTGTGTTACAAGGGTTGTTAAAGCAACAGGACCAGGTCCTATGGCATCGACTTGTTTGGTTTGGGCATGGAATCCCTACACATTCATTTATTCTATGGTTAGTAGTTAGGGAACGATTATATACTCTTGATCGTATTTGTAACACCTGAGAATAATTTGAGGATAAAAATGATATTTGATAGAGGGTATAATTGGAATTTTGAAAAAAATAAGACTATAGGGCACACTAACACAGCTTTGGACGACCAAATTAGTCAGAGGGAGTACCTCGGACCCTAGATAGCCAAGAAAAATGGTATAGTATCGACGAAAAATTAAAATTATGATTTTTAGTTGTAAAAGAAATGAGATTGAGAACAGTTTTCGGTACAACAAAAATACAGCTGCCAATTAGGTCGTATTACTGAATTGTTGTAAACAACGTCCAAAAAGTCAACAGAGAGTGCCATGGACTAGTATTCGATGTATAGAACAACCTTTAAGTGGTTTTAGGTTGAATCGAGTGGATTTGAGATCAAATAAATCAATTGGGTCTAAGTGTAATTTTCTAAAAATTACCCGTGGGAGGTCTAAACAGCAATTTTTTAGAAATTTCAAGGGAGAAATGAGAAGTACTAATCTTGAGGGTCTTAGTGAGGGTGTTGGAAAGATCAGGGGCTTGAGGTTAGGGGCCAAAACGCAAAAGAAAATTTCATGGGGGCCAAATTGTAATTTTTAGAAAATTCGCTCGCACATGGCAGTCTGGCCGTGATTTTTGGCCGGAAAATCCAGCCATTTGGCATCCAAATCTCGTCAAGGGATAGCCACGGACAGTCCTGGTGGCGTGAAGGGGAAGAAATGGCTGGAAATCGGTCACGTGGGGTCGTTTTTGCCTATAAATACCGAAAGTATTCAGCTGAGAATGAAGCACCAAATCGAGCTCGTTTTTGAACGATTTTTGGAGCTTTGATAGAGGGCTTTTGGTCTCTAGACATCAAGGATCATTTTGGGAGTGTTTTGAAGCATTTTGGTGAGCTTTTGAAAGGGTTTCGAGTTCGGCCGAGGGTTTGAGGCAGTCCGCCTAGCCGGACCTGTAACCGGCCATTTGGGCCATTTTTCGGTGGTCTTTCGGCCTGATTTTTGTGGCATCGTGATCAAATCTTTGAGGGCTTTCGGACGGCACCGGTTTTGTGACCATCGGAGCAACCGCCGGCGACCGGCTCATGGTAGAAGACGATCGGCGCGTGACTGCCACGCGCTAGTCCAAACCAGTTAGCCACTCGCCCAAGCGTGAGGGCGCGTGAGGGCTCAGGTAATTTTGTAATTTTTTTATTATTTTAAGAAAAATAAATTATGAATTATGGTGGAAGAAAATTTGGAAAAATGTTGGAGAAAATGGTCATTTTGTAATTTTCAAGATAAATAAGGCTTATGAAAAATAGGATGAGGTGTTGGAAAATTTTCAGAATATTCTAAGAGTTAGGAAATATTTATTTATGAATTGTTGCGAAGAAAAATCGAGGAAAAACCTTGAGTAGGCATTTATTAGAATTTTTGAGGAGAAATATAAAGAAAATAGGAAGAAATTATGGAAAAATTGGAAAAATAGATATTGATATGATTCTGAACAAACGTGATGTCTAGGGTATCGTTGAAGCTCGAGGTTAAATTATAAGAGTGTCGAGAACGAGAATCGAGGTCAGGTACGCAAATCGAGGTGGGCACACAAATCGAGATGACTCGCACTCTTCAAGAAAAAGTTGAGTTACAAGGTGAGTGGTTCTACCCGAAAAGATTTCAAGTAACATGTGAATGGTTTACCGTAAGTGTTCATCCCTATGGCTTGGGTTTTTGTGTTGGATTGTCCAAATGATTATTTACACGTGCATTAAATGTTGATTTTAAGTGTTGATTTTAAATGACGCATGTTATGAGTTTGAGTGATGCATGTTATGATTTTTCGACATTGGCTTGTTTCTGTCGTTCATGTGGGACGTGGGTTGGTAACTTGTGACGTAGCCTAGAGTGACAACACTCGGGATGCGTACCTAGGATTAATGCTAGGTGACCCACTTGGGACGGGGCTGAGACAGACTTCACCCTACGGGACCCAAGTGGCGGGACTGAGAGTGGACACCACCCCAGGTTCCTTTGAGCAATAGCATTAATGCCGAGGTGACGTCGATTCTGAGGATAGTGCTGATGTGACACTCTTAGGGCTAGGGTTGCGTTGAATTTTGGAATACTTTTGAGTGGGAGCGTAAAGCCTAACAATGACAATGGGGTGATTCTCAAGTTCATATGTCGAGGTTGTCCCTCTTAAGCAGAATCAGTTTGCCAATGGGTCGATGTGGTCGTGTCGCCTTTACAGAGATTGCATTTTCTCCGATTAGGGCTAAATGTTGTGTGGGATTCTTTTAGGCTAGTGCATGTTGGGATTTATCGATTTTGTACATGATTTTGCATACATTCATGAAAATGTTTTTGAACTCTCACTTAGATGATTCAGCATCTAATTTGGACTATGTCCCTGGAATATTCAAACGTTCCAGGTGAAAACAGTGGCGCCGAGGGAAAGAATGTCATCGAGATATAGCTGTTATGGTCAGTTTTCTTAGGTTTTGTCTATGATTACGATGTTCAGAGATTATGTAATATATTTTCATGTGAAACATCGATCTGGTTATTGTAAAAGGAATTGTCGGTTATATATATATCATTGAGGTTTCGATCTTGCTTCCGCTGATGTGATTGATAATGCCTGTCTTAGTCTATTATTAAATTTTGATATGCTGAGAAGGTACGATCGGGATTGTCGGGAAAAGATTATGATGTGAGTATGCATATCGAGGGATTTATGTGGTGTTTGATTTTGAAAAAAAAAAAAATTTCCTGAAATCTCGAGTTAACGCACGCTTGGGGAAAAGTGGGGCATTACAGTATTTACTTGTTTCTTCCATTTCCCAATAGATGTTTTCTCTATAGGGCAAATTCTGAGAGACACAACCATTTATTCTTTCAGTGTTCTTATTCTAGGAAGGTGGTGTCATTTTTCTGGCATTCGAAGAAATTTACATGGCCCTGGCGTCGATAGGAGACGAGGGTCCTATGGGTAGCAACTCAGTGGAAGGGTAAAAATCCTTGGCATGTTGCTAATTGATTAGTCTTGCAGGCGATGGTCTATTTTTTGTGGTGTGAGCGCAACAACCGGTGCTGGCGAGGTTTCGAGCGGTTTGCGGACCAGCTCGCCCATCAAGTACAGTGTGCTGTGTGGGCACGGTTGGTCAACATCCCTTTTCCCCATTCTCTACAGAGTCGTGCGCTGTGGCATTTCTAGCGGCTCCCTACTAACCAGCACTCCTAGCTTGGGTAAACCATTCTACTTAGTAACTTGGAGCGGGTAGAACCCTTGTGCATCTTTACAGTCAAACGGTGGATAACCCTATTGCCAGATATGATTTAACGGTGTTGGATTGTTAGGGGGTGTGTCAGCGAGTTCCCTTGAGTTGCGAGACTCTAATGACCGAAGATGATGTTATCCTTCGATCATAAATCTTACTTTGTACATGATGTCGTGTTGAATGGCTCAGCTGCCTCTTGATCTTGCTTGTTCATGTGGTTGTCTACTTAGTAACTTGGAGCAGGCAAAACCCCTGTGCCCCTCCATAGTCAAGCAGTACGTCAACATATTTAGTAACTTGGAGCGAGCAGAACCTTTTTGCGCCTCCATGGTCAAACGGTACGTCAGCATACTTAGTAACTTGTAACGGGCAAAACCCCTATGTGTCTCTATAATAAAACAGTAACTCCTGAGTTGGTATTTGTATTGACGGTTGTAGTCCTGAGTGTGTGTTCTAGTATGTGTCCCGGGACCACTTGGTGACATTTACTTATACATCCCTCCGGTCCTAGTTTTTCACTCTGTACATGGTGTCAGTTTGGTGGTTCTTCCATAACTACCTTCAGGTTCGTTGTTGGTTCTCAATCTTCTCGTTGAACAAGAAAACATGCATTGGAGCACTTTTGGCCCCAGAGATGTCTTCATGTGAAGCGATTCATTATTTTTTATTCCATGTACTTATGTTGTTTAAATCTAGTTATGTGTAAATCTTAAGTGATGTTCACTTCGATAAGATTGTATATTATAATGCCCTAATTTGTATTCTATATAGACATCTTTTTTTTTATTTATACACATCTCTTTTACTTAAAAAAAATCATGGTGAATGAGTGTTTTTTTCTATTCTTTTTCTAATTAGAATAAATTAATATTAATTAATGGTTTGAGCAGCAGGAGGAGTTTATCCCCTGCACCCACGACCTGCAATAAAATACTTGGAACAAGTGAAAAGAACCAGTCTCCCTCGACTCCCACCAGTTGATGCAGCAGGGGTAAAATGGGCAAAACAAAGATCCATTCCACCTCCCTACCCTGCTGCCTAAACCCTTACCATAACACCAAACCATTATATATTAATATTCTTCGAAATACATCCGATTCATGGTATAAAATAAAAGCTGGCCCTCAAACTATGCATATGCTTCTGCAACCACATTGATGTTTGCTAACGACCCTTTTAAATTCTTTTCGGATCAAAGGGCCAAAACCTAAAGCCATCCGAAGTGAAATAAGGCCCCCCAGCTTTCCAGGAAAGAAAGCCTAGAAAATAGCAACCAGACACAGGCAGGCAGGCAGGCAATAATCAAGCTGAAAGAAACTGCAACGATACCATACAGAAAGACTATATATATAAATTTCATCCTGCTGTAAATGCAGGGGGATCGAGAGGCGGATCAAACCGGACGCCTTCTTTCCTTTCCCCTTCCGGGAAACCGGTTTCAGTCATATATATATACATATATGACTTTAAGACCATATTAGCATAAGGTTGTTTCACACCCACATATATAGTTAATAGAAATTCCCAAGCTAGAACATTAGGAGTTGTTTGCCATAGTCAAGTTTAATTCTTCGGACCTATGTCCTTGAGGGCGCAGATCTGCTCTTCTCCCATTGCAGACATGACGGTCACCACGAGATCCTTACCTTCAGCGAACCCATCTTTGATCTACACACCAGAAAAGTGTTACGCCAAATGATTATTCTCACACAAACATCCATAGAACAGATCTACAACTGAGAGGTAAAGACAAGCTTTGAGTGTTCATTGGAAAATCAAATGGGCTGTGTGTTATGTACCTGGGTAAGCAGATTATCATCAGTGGGCAGCCTCAAGTCATCCTTGGTGTTTCCATTTTCAGTCAAAAGACTCACCTACAAGAAATGCAAACCCAGTTGGTGACGATAGTGCTCTCTGCTACCAAATTCAACCATCGTTCTCTATCGATGCAGGTGACATGCATCAACAGGAGATATATGTATGAGGATGCAAATTGTCCCTCAGAAAAATGGTGAAAATATTTCGAGTCACTTAATAAGGCATGTGTTAGGAAAGTTTAGTTTTCTTGGCAATCGGTACAGTTGAGATCTCCCTTCAGATTTAAAACATGTGGATAAAGCGTAACTGAGTTGAGTGGGGGATTAACATAACAATATCTATGAAATCTCACAGCTATATCATAAATAGAGAACTTACAAAACCGTCCTCGGAGATATCAATCAGCTGATAGTCAGTACGATTAACATGGGGAACCTGAGGAAATGACAAATATCTAAAAACGCGTACCAGAAAATGAAATCAATATAAATGAAGCAGCGGAAAAACTGCGGGTGGAAAGCCGTGACGCAAATAGTAAAAATATAAGGAATAAAAGAAGACGCAAAAATGATAATAAAATCATAGTAATACATCACAGTTATGAGACGATGGGACAATATCTTCAAGCTTCTTCCCATTAAATATATCAATTGCCACAAAGTGGCACTTAGCATGCCCATGTTTTCCTGTTTTTGAGGTGGACACCTCCACAACCTGTTCGTATAACATAACCAAGTAAAGACGTTAGGAACTGTAAAGGTAAGAAAGCTTGACTTACTCCAAAGCCAATGGAAGTGAAATGAATCAAAACAAACATTAAGGAAGCAAACTATATTTCACCTTTCTAATCCTCGAACAACACAACAGACTACTATAAAATGAAAGAAAAATGGGTTTTATGAAGCTGACAACATGTAATAAAAGTATGCAAGTATAAGTTACCCCATACAAATGGCATTCTTGTTTTTCCTTGGCTAAGTTACTATGGCATTCATCATAGAAAGCTGTGATCACAATGCCAAGAATCTATAAAATATTCAGGGCCGGTTGGTCATGTAATCTCAACAATTAAAATTTTTTAACGTAGTTGTAGGGTAAAGCAGATGGTGTTTTAAAGAGAAATATAACTGAAAGACACAGATATAGGAGACATAGTATCCTTAAAAAATATATTTTCTCCTACCTTCTTGCCATAGTCAGTCAGTGGGTTTCACATTGCACTTTAAAGATGTAAAAAAGGACATCTAGTTCCCTAATCGGTATAAGAATAGTATAAGAATAGATGTTGGCACCAACTTCATAGTAGACAGGTGAGTTGCCATCTTTAGGAGTTGCCTCAGTCAGATGGTGCCATTGAGTGCTGTCCTGTTTGCTGGTAGGCAAGGGCGGAACTACATGTCATGACCCTAGGAGCAATAAAGGGATAATATAGTAATAGGCTTATAATAGTTGTTAGGAGATATTTTATAGCTTGTTAGAAGCACATAGGTGCTGTTAGGAATCAATTAACAACTAGCTAAGGCCTATATAAAGGCTACTTGTAAGAGATTGGAGGATATGTTTTGAAATGATAAACGATATTCTGATTTCTCTCTAAGAATTCTAATCTCCCTCTCGTTTCTTCTCTAATTCCTCTCCCTCTTTCTGCTGATTTCTTCCCCCTCCTTCATTTCTTCAATTCTGATTTCTTCCCCAGTTCCTATCACAACCCCAACTAACCCTAGGGATGTGACAAATGGTATCAGAGTCAACGATTCTTGTCTGTGATTCCGTCAAATTCTATTAACCACTCCAACGAAGCAGAGATTGACAATTTTGACAGCAAATCAAAGCTAGGCAGTCTTTGGGCAGTCGAGATTCCTATGAGTAAGGAAGTGGGTCTAGAAGCAATTGCCAGCAATCGCATGTGGGATCCGAAGTATTAGCGGTTTAGTGGGTGTCGTGATTTAGACTCAGGAGTGTTGCGATTTGGACTCGGGAGTTTTGCGATGCAATGGGCTGGACTCAGGAGTGTCTCGATACAGTGGGTGTTACGATTTGGACTCAGGAGTGTGTGTACCAATTGAACTAGCAGTGAGTTCTGGTGATTTTGGAATCAGAGGCAATCGCAATTGGGCTAAGAGCCTTGGATAGTGATTGGGTTGAGAAGAACCGCCATTAATTTCTGTGGGGGCGAAATTATAAA
This sequence comes from Diospyros kaki, assembly GCA_036245055.1. NCBI lineage: Eukaryota > Viridiplantae > Streptophyta > Magnoliopsida > Ericales > Ebenaceae > Diospyros > Diospyros kaki. The sequence goes on from BSEG01000003.1 coordinate 36,296,714, forward strand.
GGGCGAAATTTCAAGATTGCAAGACCGATTGGGTGGTAGGAGGTGGACGAGTGGTTATGGGCTTCTGATTCCTCTTACCAATAATAATTGTTGTCAGGCGATTCCTCGTAAGTAGATAGCGAATAATGCAGGGATTCAGCTAATCAATCTGGATTGAGTGAGATGAAGGTGCCAATTCCGACGAGGAAGGACGGCATGAAGTGGGAAGAGGTCTGGGTGAGCGAGAACCTAGCGATTGCATTGGCTAATCAGTCTCGAGGGTGATCAAAGGTTGTTGGACAGAAGTTTGGCAATTCTTGTTTGTCATTGGGAGGTAAAGTAGGTCAGGTGAGTCCTCCGACCAGTTCTTGGTGGCTCTGAAGGTGGCGGAATAGGTCTGGGTCTCAACTAAGAAGTGCGGCAATTTTAGTATCTAATTCCAGCAAAGCTCGTAGTAGCTGGGAGTGGAGTTTTGAAGGCAGTCCTAAGTCGGTGATCCTCACCATTGAGTTGTGGAAGTGTAACAGAGTAATGGAAGTGTGGTGAACTTTGTCGAAGTGACCGAGCAGTGGATTTTTGACATTTCAGATTTAAGTCAGAAGGAAACAAGGTTGATCGAAAATTGACAACGAGCAGTCCAAGTTGTTCTAGGGTGCATTCAATCGATTATTGGTTGTGATCTCTATTCGGAAGTTGAAGGCAACTTCGATGAATTAATTATTCTAGAGATTGGTGAATTCAATGGAACTGGAAGTTCCAACAAGTGACCCTCAGCCGCTAATTTCAGAGGTGATTGCAATTTGCCACTTACTGGGTCAATTTCAGAGGTGATTGTTGTGAGGTAATCACAGAAGGGAAGTGTGGGATTTAGGATGGAAAGAACCCATGTGGCTTGTTCCGACCGTGAGATTTCTGCCATCATGAACAGTGCACATATGAAACCATTAGAGTCTCAATTGCAACAGAAGAATGTTGCATCCTCATTGGGATGTACTGTTCATGAGAAGTCAGCCATGAGAAGCAGTGCACACATAAGACAATCGAAGTCTCAATGGCAGCAGAAGAAGGCTGCATTTTCAGTTGGAAACAACAAGAATTATGAGCAGTTTAGTCAAAAAAATCAGGCATGGAAAAAGTTGGATAACGAATCCAGTCGAGTTGACAAGGAAACAAGCAGTGGGATATATGGAGCGTGTAAGGAATTCGGTTGTATGTTACATGAGCAGTTGCAGGAGTTTGCACACTGATTAAGAAGTATCACTACAGCTTTCCAGTTCGATGATTATTGTGAAAGTCTTAACAAAGAAGACTTCCTTAAAATGGAGCAGCCGAAAAAGGAGTACCCTGATTTAGGCAGCGGAATTGACAAAGAAGGTGGTTGTAACAACAATGCTGGCAGCAACAACAACAATTACGGGGGTTTGGTCCAGGGTGAGTGGAAAAAAGGAGCATTAAAGGAACACACCGATCCCTTTGGAAAAGAAGTTCTAGATGAGGATGTTCCAAATGATAATCATGGAAGTCCTAAACTAGAGCTGAATGATGCAGCCAATCGGATGATAGGGATAACAGGAGGCAGCAAGGAGTTTCTGAAATTGGAGAGGAATTCTCCTGTTGAGTATCAAAGGCAAGTCTACAATTCACCATTGTTGCATTTCCAAGATGTTGCTGGTAGTTTTGCAGTAGAATATGGCAGTGGGCTGAATGGAAATGCAAGAATTGTAGCTAAGAATTTGTGCTTAAAGTTTTGCAGTAGAATATGGCAGTGGGCTAGATGGAAATGCAAGAATTGCAGCTAGGAATATGTGCTTACTGCTTACCTTACTTGCTTGTATGGGACGGGGATGAACTATCAAAGGAAGTCAAGGACACAGTAAATTCTTCCTTTAGACTTCGAAGACTCCAAGTTTCAACTGTTAACCATATCAGGCTGGGTGTGGTTGATCATGTTCTTCAATGGAAGACCAAATTAGATTGGACAGCCATAGAAGGAGGTGGTTGTATTGGGTTTGAATTCGATCAAGTTTCTCATATGGAAGTTTTGGGGCAACTTAGGCCTGGGATTGATCTTGGGTACTTAAGAATGAGGAACAAGAAGAGGCCTAGAAGGAGAAAGAAATGAAGGAAGATAAATCAAATAGAAAAAGTGGGAATTGGACGAAGCAATGGCTACTTGCTGCAAGTTCTTGGGGACAAGAACTCTCTCAAGGAGGGGGAAATTATCATGACTCTAGGAGCAATAAAGGGGTAATATGGTAATAGGCTTAAAATAGTTGTTAAGAGATATTTTACAACTTGTTAGAAACACATGGGTGCTGTTAGGAATCAATTAACAGCTAGCTAAGACCTATATAAAGGCTACTTGTAAGAGATTGGAGGATATGTTTTGAAATGATAAATGATATTCTGATTTCTCTCTAGGAATTCTAATGTCCCTCTCGTTTCTTCTCTAATTCCTCTCCCTCTTTCTGTTGATTTCTTCCCCCTCCTTCATTTCATCAATTATGATTTCTTCCCCAATTCCTATCACAACCCTAACTAACCCTAGGGATGTGACACTACATGTATTTGGGGGTGCCTAATTGCGCCCCCCTCCCCCCTCCCCCCAAAAACCTCTACTTCTAAAATTGCCCTTGGTCCCTTGATGTGCATATAAATTATTATGCCCTCTAACACTTGCACTTTAAAGATGTAAAAAAGGGCATTTAGTTCACAATTCAATATAAGAATAGATGTTGGCACCAACTTCATAGTAGACAAGTGAGTTTCCATCTTTAGGAGTTGCCTCAGTCAGATGGTGCCATAGAGTGTTGTCCCATTTGTTGGTAGGCAGGGGCGAAACTACATGTATTTGAGGGTGCGCAATTCCCCGCCCCCCCTAAAATTGCCCTTGATGTTGCGCATATAAATTATTATGTCCTCTAACACTTGCCCCTCCCGGGAGGAAATAAAAAATATGAGGGGCAATTAAGAAATACCAACAAAATTTAGTATGCAAACTTGAGACTTCTGCAACCCCCCCCCCCCCCGGGTGACCCAAGGTTCTGACTCTGCCATTGCTGGTAGGGTCTCTGGCTGCCCTCTAGCAATTATCTGATGACAAGAAGTTACCGATGATGATGAGTGAGGAAGAGGAAAGAATGAAAACGAAATGAAAATTGTGAAAACTTTTTGGAGTTTCAAAATTTTTGAAAATGAAAACAAGGAACCAGACGCCATTTTCAATTTCATTTCCCAAATAGTGAACAAACATTGAAAACTGAAAATGGAAAGCCTACCAAGCGGGCCCTAAGAGTTCACTCGATTTTTCTGTCATTTTTAGGTTTTAATTTTAGTTTTCACTTTTCCAACAGACAAGAAACAAAAAAACACCATTTAGTGCGCTGTGTTCTTTTCCGAACAAATTAACACAGTTTTCAGTTTTTAGTTTTTTCGTCTCCATTCAATTGACTAATTACCCTTTTCATCAATTTAACTTCCAACAACTGATAAGCCACATCCACTTCATCAACTCAACCTTTGACAAACGACCAACCATTTTTTTAGGTGGAGGATGGATATTTTAATCAACACAAATAATTTCTGCATACATACATTTAGTCATGTAAACAACATTTTTATCAAACATCATCTTTAAGATTTTGAAAACGACAACATTATTGAATGCAATGTTTATTTCCTATTATTTCAACAGAAAATGAAAATGAACAGAAAACAAATACAAACGAACTCTGAAAACAAATACAAAAAAAAACTAGCAACAAATCAAATAAGCCCTAAATAAATTTGCTGTTTGAGGCTGGCATTATCCCTTGCATGGGATTCATAAAACAAGTGAGGCCAAACATAAATAGCCACACAATAATGCAAAAACTAAAGTTGTACTCAGGCAGATTTTTTAAAAATGCATGAAATTGGTCTTGCATATATGAAATAACCATGTATACATGAGCTTAGCATTCAACTTGACTAAATTGCTCTATGCTTGATTAAGTTGCTCAAAGGGATGCATGAAACCTCTATTTGCCACACAGATTTGGGAGCTCAAGAGTTTGACACCATAAAATTTGCAATGTGAGACATACTCTTGTTATATAAGTGAGGCATCCAAGACATCAGATGTACCCAGGGTTCTAAATTTAGTTAATAAACTTGGAAGTACTATTTAACCAATATACAAGATTTGAGAATTCAGAGAAACATAATTAGTTGACTTCCAAGATATAGAGTGCTTGGCATGTAAAATACCTTTGCGGTACACAATTCAAGGTGATTAAGTCATCAGTCAGTACAACTTCTCTACCTTTATTATTAATTTAATAGGCAATGTGAAGACCCAAAAAAAGAAAAGTTATAGTTAGCCGTTAGCAATTAATCATTATCCAACTAATTGATGTACTAAGAATGGAAGCATAGTCCATGACTCTCTACACTTGCTATGGCATTTAGTCTGAGCTTCCAAGCTTATGAACTAATAATTCTATCATTAACCATGAGCTAATGGTTCAAGTAACAGGCAGAAATTACAACACACCAAGCCTTAACCGCCCACAAGGTGATGTCGGTTGTATGGGTTCTAGTTTGCCAATCATCTCTATCTATAATCATGTCTTTTTTTAAGGCTATTACAGTGCATATCATGCCTCAGAGTTTCTCATGAAGCTTTTCTTTGTCTTGCTTTACAGTTTTTTCTAAAAATTTCTTCCATTCCGTCCAGCCTAGTCTCATTACAAAAGAATCTATCAATCTTATCACATGACCGAACCAACTTATTTACGCTTCGTATTCCTTGATTGAGATTAATGAGTATACTGAAAACACCCAGACTCTCCCTCCCACTTGAAAAAGGAAAAGAAAAGAAAAAGGACCGCCTGCCTGAGAGAAAATTGAAGTAGCAAAAACATCAATCTACAAGATAATTGCATTCCATAAAATTGAGCCTAGATACCTAAATTTTTCCAATTCACGAGTAAAACCTCAAAAGAGCCAATCAAACCATTACTTCACACAAAACCATCTGTCACCATATTCAACAGCTTCTGCAAGCGAGACCAAACAACAGATCGTCTCGAAACCTTAGGATCGCCAAATTTAGCTCGCCGAATAACACAAGCTCATCACAGAATCACAGAGATCCGGAAAAACACAGAAACCCAGACAAATTCCAACCAAAACCCTAAAGAATAAGAGCAAAACAGAAGGCAAATTAACAACGATTTCGAGGGATAAATTGAGTTACCTTGCAGGGCCTGTTCTTGATGACTAGGTAGCCGTTCTTGCGGATTGTTCCGGCCTGCTGCGGGAAGGTCTTGGAGGCGCCGGCGTCGGCCTTGGACTCGAAGTGGTGCTCCTCGTCCGACATCGCTCAAATCTGGTGAGATGGTTGACGACGCCGCTTCTCTGGAGAACAACGCTACATAAAGGGAGAATAATCCGCTCCATCACAGCCTCTTATATTGCTTTACAGAGATGCAGTTTCGTCCGTCCGATCAATAATTATCCATTCTTCGGTTTTTCTCTTTCTTTTTCTCTTTTTTTTTTTTTTTTTTTTGTGATTGACGGTGGAATTGGTAAAAAGCAAGGTATATGCTGTATTTATACGGTATTTATTTTCATTAGGACGCACTTATTGATAATTTAGAAACATATGTCTTTAGTAATATTTTTTAAAATTTTTATTATATTTTATGACATAAAATATTAGGTAGTAAAATATTAATATACATAAAATACAAACAAAATAGAAATAAAAATGTTAAAATGAACAGGCGAGACTACAAAAAGAAGATAAAAATAAAAGTAAAATTATTCAAATATAATTAAAATACATGAGACACTATTATTAAGATATTTTATTATTTGATAAAAATAACGAGAGAGTGAATAAGACGATATCTATATCTTATAAAAAAATATTACAAAAATGCAAGAAAAACTTTATAATATGAATTATAAAAGACGTTATCAAAATAAATTTTATAGTTGGATCCATCCACGTAGTAACATAAAAATAAATGAGTTATGATTGTATCCCTTTTGATACAAAAGGGATAAATCTAAAAATTAAAGAATATCTATGTACAAAATAAACATAACCTAACTCCACTGCCCTAGAGATTAGACGAGTTAGCCTCAACAAAATTGTTGACATGATGACAACCTCATGTGTCTGTTACACTCACGTCTAAAAATAACAAATATATTTATGTCCTCTCCACCGGAAGGAATTAGATCCTATCACCCCGGCCGTATGGTCCAGGGCGGCCCATTCATATTTGGGCAAACAATTACTTTATTTGTATAATTGTATGTTTTTGTTTTATAGGTAATGTTAAGTATGTTTTAAAGTGTAATAGTTAAGGTATAATAATTGTATTTTATTTTTAAAATAAAATATATTTATTATATATTATTTTTAATTTCTAAATAAATTTATTAATTAATGATAAATATATTATAATTTTATGTTTAAGAGATTTGATTAATGTGACGTAATCTATATAATTTTAGTTGACAAATAAAAGACTTTATTATGGATCTAGCACTCAATTTAGTCATTTAGCCATTTATTTCCACTTATTGACAGCCCTTTAGTATAGCTTCCCATGCTAGCAATTAAGGATATAAGATATAATGTAATAGAGTTGTTATGGTATAAGTTAAGTGATTGGAACACAATAAATTAGAATTCATACCAATAAATCGTAGATTCGATTTTTTATTCTGCGTAATAAGATAAAGTCTTCACCTACGATTTATCTTCTCTGTCGAAATTGAGAACACGAGCGACAAGAGACCACAAAAGAGCAATAATCACAAAGATAGAGTGTAATTGGAACTAAGGCCACGTTTGCTTGGATAAAAGTGTTTTCTTTAAAAAAAAATTAAAGTGTATTTTAAGTTGTTTAGCTGTAATCTGAAGATGTATCATTTATAGTATTTGATTTGATTGATATTATAAGGCAACAACATTAAAAGCATCACAAAAAAAAAATCAACAATAGAACAATATGGAAGAATGGAGCATCAGTAGCGACGGGCAACAACAACAATGAATCATCAGTTGTGACAACAATAATATCAAAAATCTCTCTAAGAAATACATTTTCAAAAATCATCAATTTAAAAATGAACCCAATAAAAGAGCCCAAAAACGGAAAACTAAGCCTAATCATTAGTTCATAAACAAATCCAATAAAGAAGTCCAACAACAAAACAGTAGATTACAATCTTAAGGACAATGAAGAATAGAAAGAGAGCCTGAAACAAAGCTAGATGACGAATGGCAAGAGGCGGAGGAAAACGGTGACGGCGACATAGGCGCACGTACAATGATGCAGGCCGAGTCTAAGTGAGGTTAAGCGCGACAGAGGCAACAAGGCATGCATACGATGGTGCAAGCAGAAAGAGGCAGAGCGCAACGGAGAAAGGCGAAACAGACGCCTATGAAGTTTCTGGAAAATTATTTTCCCTTAGCATATGGAAAGCCATTTTTTGAAAAAAAAAAAAAAAGGCATCCTTTTCTTAGTCACTTTTCCATTAACTAGAAAACACTTTTGGGTGACTTCCTTATTTTCTTGGTTCCAAATACAAGAAAATAGGAAAGTGTTTTCTAAGAAAGTATTTTTTTCCCAAACAAACGAAGCCTAAAAGATATTTTAGAATTAAAATTAAATAAAAAATTGAATACCCCTATTGATAAGATTAAAAGTTGAGTCAAAGTAGATGTTGGAAATTATTTTGGTATTTAACTAAAAAATACATTTTAATGACGTCATTTTAAAGAAGAATTCTGTATTAATCTCTTCAAAATGATTATGAATCTCTTCAAGTTGTTTATTATAACACTATTTAACTTGAAGCAAAATTGTAACTAATGTGCATATATACTAAAACCTAGTTAAATAGATTCAATGGGAGATATTGAGAAAAATTTCGGAAAAAAAAAAAAAAAAACTTAGAAGAGAGATTCACTCAATGAATATGTATCAGTCCAATCATGAAGCTCACAAAAGGACAAATCTAAAAGTTAAAGTTAAAAGCATAAGTAATAAAACAAAACAAAACAAATAGGAAAGCTGCAAAAGGCTTGAGAGACTTTCTCAGAATAAAGCTCATTGTCGGCAGACTCATTGTCGGCAGACTCTTGACAAAGGAAAGGCCTCCTGGAGACTCCTAACAAGACATTCTCAGAATGGACAAATGTAAATATGGTGTGAACCCTACCACCTTGTTCGTTTTCGTTTGGGTATATCTCTCAATTTAGTTTTTCAATATAGTTTTAGAAATAGAGTGATTGAGGATATCAGTAATAAAATATAATAAAAAAAATAATAAATAAATAACTGAAAGATCAATTAAGAGAGGGTGAATGAGATGTTTTGGAAATTTTTGAAATATAATATAGTAAAATTATTTAAAAATAACATTTTTCATGAACTAAAATAATTTAAGTGCACTATAGAAGATTTTTTTATAAAGAGAGTTTTGGGAAACTTTATTCATTTGATATATATATATAAATTAATATGAGGATGTATGTATTTAAAGATCAAGAAGAAACAATATATGAAATTAAGAATGTATATAGATAAATTTGAAAAACTCTTCTACATGCAATGAAAATTGATGTTTGAAAGATTTTTGAACATGCAATAAGAACCATTATAGAAATGATTAATGATGATTGAAATATCATGTAAATACATATTATAAAATAAAAGAATTATTTTATGAAAACTAAATGAAAGAATGAAGAGTAGCATTCACTAAAAAAAATTGATTTTTTGTGGCGATTTTTTTGTTTTGATTTTTTTAACATTTTGCAGCAGTTTTAAAAAATGGTCACAAAATTTATTAAAAAAATAAATTTTGTAGTGATTTTTGAAAAATCGTCGCAAAATTTTAAAAATAATTTAATAATTAAAAAATAAAAATTAAATTTTGGAATAATTTTTGAGAAATCGTAGTAAAATTTAGAAAATAATTTAATAATTTAAAATTTAAATTAAATTAACATTTGCAGTGATTTTGAAGAACCGTCACAAAATTCATTAAAAAATTAAATTTTGCAACGATTTTTGAAAAATTGCCACAAAATTTTAAAAATAATTTAATAATTAAAAAATAAAAATTAAATTTTGCGACAATTTTTGGAAATCGCCTATAAATTCATTTAAAAATTCATTTTTGCAACGATTTTATAGAAAATAATTTAAATATTAAAAAATAAAATTAAAAAATATATAAAATGTTAAACTCTTCTATTTTATTTTTAATTTATTTAATTTAATTCAATTAAATTATTTTTAATTTATTTCATTATTTTTAAAATATATATTTTTAATGTAATCAATTAATTTATATTAAAAAAATATAAAATGTAATTCTGAAAAATAGTGGTTAGATTAGTATATAATTAATATGTGTGGGTATATAACAAGGATGCTTTGTAGGTCAGATCGCTTCGCACTCGCGCGAGCACTTACAGGAGGTCTCGGGTTTCAAACTAGGAAAAGAGAAAGCGTTGGAATTAAATTTTCAGCATTGTCACGTGATGTGTGCGCATGTGGGGGGGGCACCAAGCGTGGACGGGCGGTTAGGCACGCGCACGCATGTGGCCAAAAGCAATGCTCGCGTGGGAAATAACGTAGCAACAGCAAAAGTAATGCTTGCGTGTGTGAGGGGGGGCGCATGTGATGTGGGCGATTTTTGCTGTGATCACTCTAGCAGTTGCTGAAAATTATCGCTAAATGCTTTGCGACAGTTGTTTTAGCAATGGTTTTCAAAATCACCGCTAACATTTTTTGTGGGAACTGTAAACACCACTAAATACCAATTTTTTTTTTGTAGTAATTTAAATGTAAGTATAAGCAAAATAGTTATGAAGATACAAAAGGACTTTCCTGACTTTTCTAAACATTAATTTTCAATTTTCATGAACGATGCATGTATATGATAAGTATGTATGCAGATAGAAAGGAATTTCTTTGTGCAAAATGAAGATTGAAACTGAAAACACTTCAAGATGATTCTAACTAAGAAAGTATTTGAATGATAGTTAAAATAATGATGCTATTAAATGAATTTATGAATGAAAACTTTTTGTATGGGAGATGAAGAATAATGTTGTTAAAACATAGATGTGAATAATAAGCAACATGAACACAACAAATTTAGAGTAGTTTGGCCAACTGCCTAATCTACTATCTTAGCTTCTTATTAAAGATTTTGAAACCATCCACTAAGATATTTAGTTTTTCGGGTGTTGTGGTGTGATACCCAACAAGTCCAAGGCGATGATGTTTTTTGGTCGAGTAAGTTGTTTCTCATAGGCATTGGCTTGGGATTGATAGAATGAAGAGAGGTTCAACCCACAAATAAGCGGCCTGACAAGAAGATGGCCTAATTACACTTGTCTTGTTTTTTGGAGGAAAGCTGGGCTTAGCCCAGCTGCTCAAAACATGGAGCAAGCCCACTGATTCAAGCCCATTACTTGCCTCCTATCTAAAAGTCCTAATTCAGCCCATATTCTATCTTATCTTGCCCTAGCTGATCTGATGGAAGAGCTGGGACTTGGTCGCTGGCCGTTTGAAGCTCCAGGTTTGATTCTTCCTTATCCCTCATCCCCTTTTCATCTCTTCCGGATACCTAGGAGGATGATCCTCATCTTGATGGCCTGCTATCTGTTCTTTGAGGGTTATCTATATCTACCAAGTATACGAGAAGAGTGGGGGTGTGCAGAAAATCGGAGAAGAAAGATAGAGCCGAGAGTGAGAAGAGTGTTCCTTTAGTGGGGTTGTTTCGCATCCTTGTGTGGGTGTATCATTCTCGGTTGGGGTTTTCGATAGAGGCAGATTTGGGTGTTGATCTAGGGGTTCTTGGGTTGTGCTTGGAACCGATTCTGAGTTGCCATTTGTGGGTGACGGACCGATCAACGCTGAGCCTTGAAAATCCATCTTCTTCTTCTCCATTGCCGAACAAACAGAGAGTTTTATTGTTCTTTGATTTCAGCTTTTGTTTTCTGCATTATTGCTTACTGTTTTGTGCATTTTCTTTGCCCTAACGTTTTGGTTTCTTGTGGATTTTGCGAGGATAAATCCCTACAAAGTGGTATCAGAGCCTTAGTGGCTTCGCGGGTGGAAGAAATCGGCAATCTCTTGGCTGATTTCAGATCTGGGACGGTTCGCATAACTCTAACCCAGATCAGATGTTTTGGCCAAGATCTCCCTAATCCGGCTGTGTTAGCACACGTGAGACCCATCAGTGGACTCCCGACGCCGAGGCGCACCAGTGTGTGCGGCGGGTGTACCTCGATTCACCGGCGGTCGGCGGCGCGTGACTGTTCCAGCGGCGGCGCGTGGGACTCCGACGCCTGCAGCTCTTGACAGCGAGCTCGTATCGACGAGCACGTCACTCCTACGTGGTCTGTTTTTGGGTTCTCCCATTCCTTTACGAACTGTTTTTATCAGTCCGCTCGGTTAGAAATTTCATAACCCAGTTTTAATTTCATCAACTAGCAGGCCATCGGGTGGGGGTGGCCAGTAGGTTTGGGGGTTACCCGGTGGTGGTAACCAATACGTGTTGCTAGAAATAGGGTTTGCCTGACTACTTGCCTTTTAACTGTGATTATTTGCCTTTTAAATTGTGATAGAATCCTTTGTGTGGTTGTTGTTTTTTATTGACTTCTTATTTGTTTTAAGTTGCAAAAAAAAAAAAAAAATTATTCACCTTAAAACCATACCTTAGGCTTAAGAATTTGTTTCATAGGGTCTAAGAGGCAGTGTGTTAATACAGTCTACTTGAATTTGTTTTTGTGCAACATATTGTGTGTTTTGTGCATACCATGGCTACACAACACTTTGAGTTAGGTATGTTTAATGGAAAAGGTGATTTCTCAATTTGACAACAAAAAATGAAAGGAATTTTGGTTCAACAAAAAGTCTCTAAGGCTATTGATAACACTTTTGCTGAAACTGACACTAAGGAAGAAAAGCAAGAAAAAATGAAGTTGCATATACTTCTATCATCTTGCATCTGTTAGACCCAGTTTTATGCAAAGTAGGTAAACATGATACAACTCAAGCACTTTGGAAAAAATTAGAGGATCTTTCTTTAAAACAGTCCACTCCTAACAAACTCTTCCTACTTAAAAGTTTCTTTGTCTTCAAAATGGATCCTTCTAAAGACATAGAGGATAATATTGATGTGTTTAATAAACTTTCCCAAGATGTTGCTAACTGTGGGGGTAAAATTCCTGATGAATATAAAGCTATTATTCTTTTAAATGCTATCCCTGACATGTATAAGGATGTAAAGAATGTCATTAAATATGGAAGGGATACCCTTACCCTAGATATTGTAATAGACTCACTTAAGAGTAAGGAGAGGGAAGTTAAAGCGGAAAGAAACGAGAGAAGAGGTGGAGAGATACACTATGTGAGGGCAAAATCTCAAACTCGGGGTGGAGAGGGACAACATAAGGGTGGCAAGAAAAAGGGTAGGTCTAAATCATAAGGGAATGAAAAAGGTAGAAAATGTTTTGGGTGCGGTAAAACTGGACATTTTATAAAAGACTGCTATATAGAGAAAAATAAGCAAAGAGAGAAAGAAAAGAGCGAGGCAAATGTTATATCTTCTCAATGTGATAATGGGGAGGTATATATGCTAATGAACAATGAACCCTCTGAAATTAACCTATCTATAAACTCCCATATGCATGAGTGGATTCTAGACTCCGGGGCATCTTTTCATGTCACATATCATAAATACTGGTTTGAAAACTTGCATGAGTCTAATCATAAGCATGTCATTACTTGTGATAATGTTGCTTATAAGGTTGTTGGTGTTGGTGACATAACTGTTAAGTTTGAAAATAGTTTTGTGCATACACTAAAAGGAGTTAGGTATATTCTACAAATGGGTAGAAATCTAATTTCTGTAGAGGAATTAGAGAAGATAGGTTTCACTGGTGGGATTGGTAATGGCATGATTAAAATGTTTAAATGCGCTATTAGGGTTTTTCAGGCTGTTAGAAAAAATGGCATCTATATCACCTATGTGGAAGTACTTAGTGGCACTACTTCCACTATTGCATCTATTGACACTGATCACACACAAAAATGGCATAATAGGTTTGCTCACGTGAGTGTTAAGGGACTAAAATTTCTTAACGATAAGGGTGTGTTTGGTAAGGATCAGGTGTCAGATTTGCCATTTTGTGACCATTGTGTGCTTGAAAAACACCATAGGTTTTCTTTCTCATCTAGTAGTCATAAGATATCTAGAGTCCCAGAGTATATTCATACGGAATTATGGGGTCCTGGGAACAATCCCACCTTTGGAAGAAATAAATATTTTTTATCTATCATTGATGACTACTCGAGGTGTGTATGGGTTTATTTGTTAAAAGAAAAATCAGATACTTTCCAAAAATTTAAAAATTAGAAAATTCAATTTGAAAATCAAACTGACAATATGATAAAATTTTTGAGAACGGATAATGGTCTTGAGTTTTGTAATGCTGATTTTGACAACATGTGTATTGAGAGTGGCATCACTAGATATAAAACAGTCCCTTATACTCCACAACAGAATGGAGTTGCTGAAATGATGAATAAGACCTTACTTGATAAAGTTCGGTGTATGATGTTGAGTTCTGGTGTGCCTAAGTCATTCTGGGGTGAGGCTATTATGACTGCTTGCTATTTAACCAATTTGACTCCTTTTGTTGTGTTGAATGGTGATACTCCTTATGAACGATGGTATGGTAAATGTGCTGACTATTCTATGTTGAGGACCTTTGGCTGTGCTGCTTTCTCTCATCAGAGTAAGGGAAAGCTAGAACCTAGAGCTAGGAAGTGTGTCTTTTTAGGTTACCCTGAAGGTGTCAAGGGATATAGGTTGTGGGATAGAAGTCAAAAGGGCGTGAAAATCATAATTAGTCGGGATGTCACATTTAATGAATTAGATATGCCATGTCTTAAGGATGAGTCTTATTGGGTGAATGATGAAAAGCAAGATAGTGAAGAGCCTGAGGTTGAGGTGGAGAGAGTGAGTACCCACATTCCCATTACCCCTAGTAAGGTGAAGAATGATACTCAAGATCAGCCTATTATTGAGGAAGACAGTAGTGAGGATGTGATAGAAGAACATCCTGTCAACCAAGATCCTCTAACCGATTACCAATTGACTAGGGATAGAGAGAGAAGACCTCATAGGATTCCTCAAAGGTTAGGAACCGACTATAGTCTTGCCTATGCCAGTTATCAAGAATTAGTTGACAAAGAGCCAAATACATATGATGAGGCAATTAAAAGTGAAAACTCTAAGGAATGGGTCAAAGCAATGAAAGAAGAAATGAACTCTCTTTATAAAAACCAAACTTGGGAATTAGTGCCTAAGCCAAAAGACAAATCCTTAGTGGGTTATAAATGGATTTATAAAGTTAAAGAGGGTACTAGTGAGAATGAACCAATAAGATTCAAAGCTAGGTTGGTAGCTAAGGGGTTCACACAAAAAGAAGGGGTAGACTATAATGAAATCTTTTCTCCCGTTGTCAAGTATACCACTATACGAGTAATGCTGGCTTTAGTTGCACACTTTAATTGGGAACTTGAACAACTAGACGTAAAAACTGCATTCTTGCATGGGGATCTTGAAGAAAAGATTTATATGTCACAACTTAGGAGTTTTGAAGATAAAGATAAACCTAATCATGTGTGTTACCTTAAGAAATCATTATATGGTTTAAAACAATTCCCTAGGCAATGGTACAAATGCTTTGACTCTTTTGTGCATTCCATTGGTTTTAAAAGGAGTGAATTTGATCACTGCCTATATTTTCAACAACATGATAATAATTGCGTGTTCTTATTATTATATGTTGATGACATGCTTTTAATTGGCCCAAATTTGAAGATGATAAGTGAAATAAAAATAACTCTAGATAAAGAATTTGACATGAAAGATCTAGGAAATGCTAGAAAAATCCTAGGTATGGAAATTGAAAGGGATAGGTCAAATTCATGTTTATTTCTAAATCAATCATCTTATGTTTTGAAAATATTGAAAAAATTTAGCATGCATGATTGTAAACTTGTTTCCTTACCTATAGCTAGCAATTTCGTATTGTCTAAAGAATAATCACCTGCTAATGAAGAAGAAAAAGAATACATGAGTAAAATACTGTACTCTAATGTCATTGGATCTATAATGTATCTCATGATGTGTACTAGACCTGACTTAGCTCATGCAATTAGTATACTTAGCAGGTTTATGTCTAATCCTAGTCCTAAACACTAGGAAGCACTGAAATGGTTATTAAGATATCTGAAGGGTTCCTGTGACATTGGCTTAGTGTATAGACATAAAAGTGAAGGAGTGAAACTAAAAGGATTTACTGATTCTGACTATGCTGGTGATAAGGATAATAGAAAATCTACGTCTGCCTATGTGTTTACTTTATGTGATGCTTGTATTAGTTGGAAGTCACAACTTCAACACATAGTTGCACTGTCTACCACCGAGTCTGAATATATAGCTGCCACTGAAGCAATTAAAGAAGCTTTGTGGTTTAAGGGTTTACTTAAAGAACTAAGTATTTCAAGTAATAATGTGATTGTATATTCAGATAGTCAATCTGTTATTCATTTGTGCAAAAATCCTGTGTTTCATGAACGCACTAAGCACATAGATGTCAGACTTCATTTTATTCGTGACATTGCGGCTCAAGACATTGTTACGCTTGAGAAAGTATCGTCGGAGTATAATCCTTCAGATATGGGAACTAAAGTTCTCACGTTGGCCAAGTTTAGAAGTTGTCTTGCACTTCTAAACATTGGTAAAGGTAAGTGATCATTCCAATTTGTTTGTCAACTAATAAATTGTTTGCTTGTATGCAGGCCTTGTTAGGTATCAAGGTGGAGATTTGTTGTGGTGTGATACCCAACAAGTCCAAGGCGATGATGTTTTTTGGTCGGGTAAGTTGTCTGTCATAGGCTTTGGCTCGGGATTGATAGAATGAAGAGAGGTCCAACCCACAAATAGGCAGCCCGACAAGAAGATGGCCCAAGTACACTTGTCTTGTTTTTTGGAGGAAAGCTAGGCTTAGCCCAGCTGCTCAAAACATGGACTAAGCCCACTGATTCAAGCCCATTACTTGCCTCCTATCTAAAAGCCCTGATTCAGCCCATATTTTATCTTATCTTGCCCTAGCTGATCTGATGGAAGAGCTGCGACTTGGTCGCTGGCTGTTTGAAGCTCTAGGTTTGATTCTTCCTTATCCCTCATCCCCTTCTCATCTTTTCCGGATACCTAGGAGACTGATCCTCATCTTGATGGCCTGCTATCTATTCTTCTACCAAGTATACGAGAAGAGTGGGGGTGTGCAGAAAATCAGAGAAGAAAGATAGAGCCGAGAATGAGAAGAGTGTTCCTTTAGTAGGGTTGTTTCGCATCCTTGTGTGGGTGTATCATTCTCGGTTGGGGTTTTCGATAGAGGCAGATTTGGGTGTTAATCTAGGGGTTCTTGGGTTGTACTTGGAACCGATTCTAAGTTGCCATTTGTGGGTGACGGACCGATCAACGCTGAGCCTTGAAAATCCATCTTCTTTTTCTCCATTGCTGAACAAACAGGGAGTTTTATTGTTCTTTGATTTCAGCTTTTGTTTTCTGCATTATTGCTTACTGTTTTGTGCGATTTTCTTTGCCTTAACGTTTTGGTTTCTTGTGGGTTTTGCGAGGATAAATCCCTACATTGGGCTAAACTATAACCCATACATAGTCTTTATAGGTTTAACTATAATCTCCACTTTTAACAAATTAAGCAGGAACCCAACTTTTATAGGAGCAAATGTAACCTTTACATGAGACTTTTTCACATTTAGTTTAGCCACAACCAAGATATTGTCTTTCAAGACGTATGCATAACTTTTTACAAGTTTCACAAAATATGTTAAATGATTTCTCAAGATAAAAATATATGATAATACAATGATACCAAGTATTCTATTGAACAAAAAAAAGTTATAGAAATGAATGAATAAAACACTTAACTCTCTCAAGCATTTGAAATTGCTTGGAGTCAAACCTTATCAAATAATTGCTTGGAGTGAAGGAATGATGAACATGAAAAATACTCACTAAAGCATTTGAAATTGACCTGAAAGTAATTAGGCTTGTTGTGTTTAAATTAACTTTATGTTACTCGGACATAAGCTTAGGCTCATTAGACATCAGAAACAACCATTCGATCTTTTTGTCATGGCAACAACAACAGCTCTTTGCAACTCTAGGCCTTTTTATAAAAGCTTGAGACTTGTATTTTGTTTTGATTCCTACACATACTCACAAATTCTTTGATTTGACTAATAACAGTCAAATTTGTTATAATTATATGCATATTATATGGATAAATCATTTTAACACATCATCTATAAACATATTTATCATACTTATATAAGAGAATATAGTTAGACTTCATAAAATAAAGAATTAAAACTCTAACGATCAAATCTATTCTCTTTTTGTTCTCAGAGTAACGCCTATAATTTTCAAAATCCAATGCTAGTTGCTTGACTAACTTTTAAGGATACTTGACTAATATAGAAGTATATTTGATTAGATATCTTAGCTAATCAATTATATAAAATTCTTACTTAAGTATGAGTAAGTCATTACTCAACTGACTAAGAAGTCACATAAACTTTGCATTAAGTATTCGATTACTAGGCTAAATTTACTCAACTAACAAAAACATTTACTCGAGTAAAAACATTTGATACTCGATTTCTTTGAAGCTCAGAAATTTAATTAGAGACAACCCAAACCTTACTCGACTAACTCAAAAAGATACTTAACTTTTAGAAACACATTTAGTTGATTGACAATAGGCTTTACTCAATTAATTTTTTAAGAGACAGAAAGTATGCATAAATTACTCAACTAAGAAAGCCTTAATAGTCGATTGAAATATTTTGTCAAAAGCACATAATTGACTAGCTTGAAAAGCACACAAAACTTTACTGATTGAAAAAATTTAAAGAAAACAAAGAGATGTGTAAAGCACTCGACTAACAAGAAATATACTAAATTAATTCAAGTACTTTAATTGATTGGAATTTAGGCTTTACTCAAATCAATATATGCTCAAATTTTAATGTTATAGAGATACTTATTCTCCAAAGCATACTCAAGTGTTGAAGAATTAATACTCAATTATAAAAAGTGTCATACTCGATTGAGGTTTTAAGAAGTATATATTTTGCAATAGCACATACTCAAATAGATACCTACAATAGTTGATTGAATCACTTCAATAGTCAATTAACTTGAAAACAATACTAAGCAATACTCGATTATTTTTGTAAATAGCTTTTTATACTTGATCGATTTTCAAAAATATTTTCTCATAAGCTTTTCATTTTGCTCAAATAAAAGACATCCATACTTGCCTATTTTGAAATATCTATATTAAAGTCTGAAGTTATCCAATTTAAAATATTTTATATGAAATATTTTAAAAATCATCAGTAAATCAAATTTACTAAAAATATAGCTTCCAAAAAATATTATCTCAATAAATTAAAATATAAATTTCTCAACAATAATTTCAAATTCCTATTTGAAAACTATGTAACGATTAAGAATAAGTTAAATCCTAGTTAATCTCAAAATATCAAGGATGATTATCACAAATTCCTCATACTCCTCTATAAATAGATAAATCCTCATTTCTCAAAGTGAAGCCATTAAAGCTCAAGAAAGAGATCTCCTATCTCTTATAGTTGTAGAGATTTAACTTAAGTATTAGAATATTTATGTAGAAAATATTTTGTGCCTTTTGATCATTTTTTTTTACAGAATCCTAACGACTTGAAGACGTACGAATCCCTTATTTATATAACAATATAAAGAAATTTCAATTGATACATATCTTAATTTTGAATTTTTCACAAACTATCCTAAACTTTTATATGCATAGACTTTTAGAATTTACATAAGGCAAAGTGTCAAATAAGCCATGATACCAAGATTATATTAATCCATGTATTGTAAAAAAGTTTAAATAAGTTATTGTACTTTCAAAACAAGCTAATTTGGTAGTTGTACTTTAAAATTAGTCAAATAAGTTATGCATTAACTTTTAGACCTAGGGTCATGTAACCATTATGATATCATCTTGATAGTGTCTAACACATTTTAGTTTTATGAATCTCAACCACAAGCAAATCCAATTTAATAGTTGGGATTTGAGTAATAGAAAGCACCTAAATCAAGCTTTAAATCGAAATTTAAAAGAGAAATTCCCACAAAATTACTCTTTAGAGTTCATATTCTTACCAAATTCTTTAGTAATTTTAAAATACTTATTTTACCCCCATAATCCACTCTCTCCTCCGATCACCCTTCATCTCCGGCCGTCGCCTCCTGTCTCTCTTTTTCTCTCGCATCATATACACACATACATACACAAACACATACATATATATATATATATACACGCCAATGCTAGGTCGGCCATGGAGAATATGTACGGCGGTGGTCACCTGAACATGCCAGACTTCCAACAGAATGGATACACCACCCCTGGAATGCTCCAAAATCTGTACTCCAAGCTGCTGGAATTGAGCTAGGTTCCAACTATCCTCGTCCCATTGTAGAAATTGAAGCAGCAACAGCCAGGTTGCAGGAAGCACTCTCCAAGATGTGGCCTGCATTCGAGAATGGTATGGAAGAAGGCTTTGGAGACTCTGAGTCAATGCCGATTGCATTTCCAACTGATATCCAAATGGGTGTGGATCATGAAACCGCAAGGAACAACCCTGGTACAGTTCCTCAACGCTATGAGGATCAGATGGTTCCAAGCATGAGATGCTGAAGCAACTTTGCCACAATTTAATATTGCAATTGGGCTACGAGATGCTGAAGATTATGCAGGAGAAATTTAATACACACACAGACACACACATATATATATATATATATACACGCGCGCGCACGACTGCCCCGACTGTTGGCTTCCCCGACTGTTGGCAGTAGAGACGTTCGGCCATGCAGCAGTCGACTGCCCCGACTGCTGGGTTCCCCGACTGTTGGCAGTCGAGGCGTTCGGCCATGCAGCAGTCGTGTGTGTATATATATATATATATAGAGAGAGGTGTGTTTGTGTGTGTATAGATATATATCTGTGTATGTGGGTCGGTCATGGCCGACTCAATTATATATATATCTATGTATATATTTGTGTATATGTGTATATATGGTGTAAGAGAAAAAAAGAGACGCGAGACGACGATCAACAATCGGTAGAGAGAGTGGGTTGTGGGGATAAAATATATATTTTAAAGTTAGGAGAGAATTTGATGGACTGTAGGCTGTGAAAAGTAATTTTGTATGTTGCAAATAGAATTTTTCAATTCAAAAATCAAGTACATCTAGAAATGTCTAAATCAAGCCCCAAAGATGTATTCAAATTATCTCACATAATCATAAACATGCAAATCGAAGCCCAAACTTAGATGTAAAACATCGCAGAGTTGCAAATGTCTCACAATGCAAAAATTCTAGATCAGGACCACAAAAATAATTTTGGGTTTAATTTTTGAATTAAAATTTGATTGGAATAAAGTTGACTCCATCAATAGAATTAAAACGTTGTTAGCAATATTAGGAGAATATTTATTATAATGACTAACGTAACTTTGAGTTTAAAAATAAAATAACTTATTTGACGATTCATAATTTATTTATATTCCAAGCACCATTTTCAAAGGATCAGACGGATTGCTAATGATAATTTTTTTAATTATATTTTATATTTTTTATTGAATAAAGTTAATTCTAAATTTTTACTATTTTAATGAGTTAAAACTGGAAAAAGTGAAATTGACTGTAACTTTTACATATATTTTAGAAAATGAAAAAAAAAAGTGAAATCAGATGACCCAAAGAGTGTACGCAAGGCCCGCCAAGAGTTGGTGATTAGGGGGTAATAATTGCTTTGAAATTATAAGTAATGAGACAACCGACCCTAAGAGCTGCATACGTTCAGGACAAAATAATACCACCTCACTCAACCACTTCATTGATTAAACAACACCGCAAACCTGAGTTAACTAATTGGCACGGCATTGCAAACTGGGTCTAAACCTATAAGTTAATTTAATTCGATTCCAATTAGTTTAATTCGATTTGAGTTAATTCAATTGGATTCATGAATTCATGTTTTGACTTGAGTTAGTTTTCACACCTACACAAGTATTAAAATATTATCATGTGCTATTATTTAAAAAACAAATCTTAAGTATATTTTGGGAATTATTAAAAAAATATTTGTCATATTTTTATTTTTAAAAAAAAAGTCAACAAAATACTGTTGTGCTTGTGATAAGCATTTTGATATTGATATATTTATGACCTGTTAGTACAGGCAGGCCACATCACGTCTATATCGCGGTGTAGCGTCATTAAATTCCAAGTTTAGTTGCATAATAATTGCCTCCAAGAATGACTAAAATGGTCAACCTCCCACGAGTGCTATTTTCTTCACCTTTTTTAACAGAGTGAATGTAATCTCTGTTAGTTTTTAGTAAGGGGGTTAGGTCTCTCCTTAAAAAATTCACTCATTTTGTTTTTTATTTTTTTTTTTGTTGTTTCAATAATTACTTCTCATTAAGAGCAGGCTTCTTTTAGTAAAAAATTCACACACCTTATGGCTTTTCATTCTTTCTACTTTTTCTATTATAATAATTGTCTTTTATTATCGTCTCATCTTTTATATATCAATTATCGTTATATCTTCTATCACTATAAGGAATATGAATATAGTAACGTTCATTGCACAAGAGATGAGACGACAACAATAAGAGATAAAGATAGAGAAAGAGAGAATGTGGAAGGAGTTTACGTATCTAAAACATTTAGTTGTAAAAATGAAAGAAAAATTGACGGAACCGTACAAAATTGACCCGGGGTGTTATGTTCCGTGAAAGAGGGTGAACAAAATCGCACACTCGCCTCCCACGTCTACGTTTGACCTCTAATATTCCCCCAACCCCAAGCCTGAACTTTACAGAAGCTTTACTGAGAAGCAAAGATTAGGTGATTAGAGCCGCAACTGTGCCAAGGACAAAATAGGAACTTTCCCGTCCGTTGACTAATAAACTCCCAATATCTCCATCCCCGTCGATGTGGGGATGACTGGATTGGGGCATGCCATTTTGGTTTTGCTATCTCCACTCCGATCTTCAATCAGCAATCTGTCCCGAGGGAGCAGCGCGTGGCTACCATATTAGTATATATTTAGGGAAACGAAAGAACCAACGAGTCCACATCTGCTGTTTCATTTTCTAATTTTTTTTTTGACTGTCCTTTCAATTAAATTAAGTCATCCCATCAAAATTTGTATATTAATAACGTCAAAAAACTCTAAAGGTGTGTTTGATTCCATTACTTAGAATTTAATTCTAAGTAATATTGACTAGAAAACAAAAATCATCCTATCCTTTTAGAAAATGAATTCCATAGAAAAAAGTTTTAAAAACTTGTACGTTATACATTTTTTCATAGAAAAATTAAAAGTATTTAATTATTTTTCATAGAAAATGTGTAATGATTACACATTTTTCATGATAAATATGTACAATCAAACACACTCTAACATTCTTTTTTTAAAATTTATTTTATAATTAACAAAAAAAATCATCTTTTTTAAATAAAAAGATAATTTTTTTTCAGACAAAATACTTGCAATTGGACAGAGATGAAAGTAGAAAAAATCTATCTCTTCATTTGAAAGAGATAAATTTTTTTCTGTTAATTGTAAAATGAATTTAAAAAAATATTAAATTTTTTGATATTATTAATACACATAATTATATATTAATTTGATGAAATAGCTTAATTTGATTGGGGGACAGGCAATGGCACCGCTGATCTCAGCTCACGAAAACTTATTCTGTGGCGGCCGACGCAGCCGGTTAAAGCATTCCAAAGTGGGTTTTAGTCTCTTTCAAGACTTTGACGACTTTCAAGACTTTATTTGCACCCTTTTGTTGAAATTACACGCTTAATTTAATATATTAATTTTAAGTAAATTACACTTTGACAACTTAATTTAAGTCTGTAATATTGGTTTTGTTAAATTATAATAATGAGGATTATATTATTTTCTTTTGATTAGACAAATGTTAAAATATTCATATAAGTGTACCTGCAGGATTATGAATGTCTTGACCGATGCCAACATCTAATAGTTAATGGGTAATTTGATATAATTTTTTAATAATAAAAATAATAATTATTATTGTGTTATAAATAAAGACTCATTAAAAGTCTAAAAACTTAAAATATCTTTTTAAGTTAAAAAGCGTAAATTTTGTGTATGCGAGGCGGGAGTCCCATACAAACGTGCAAACTAAATAATTTCGACATTCAAAAATTTCTCTAGAAAGATAATCAATCATTTATAAGAAATTTTAATTTTAAAATTTTTTTAGAATATTAGGATAAACATCATCCATAAGAGATAGATGACATCCATAACAATTTTAGTTTCAATTAGACTATAATTAATCAAGATAAACATCATCTATAAAAAATAGATGTCATATATGACAATTTTGATTCCAATCAGACTAGAATTATCAAGATAAACGTTATCTGTAATAATTTTAATCTTAGATTAATTAAAATTATTTTATATTCTTCTATAAATAAGCAGACACACAATTTTGAAAAAGTACGACATTTTTTATACTAGTTTTAATGCAATTTTTTTCATCATACTCAATATCTAATGTAAGTATCGGAGTGTTTGTGTAGGATCTCCTTGCGTTCTCTAATTATTTTTTTATTTTTAAAGATTTAGCCGATTTGACAACGACATTTTTAATAAACTAAATTCATTATTGTAATAATAACAACAATTGTAATTTTAAATATGAGAAGAGATGCTTCATGTATTTATACCAAATTTTAAGGATGCAAGATGTGATATTGTTAATTAGCTTTGATTGAGTAGGCCTAGTTTATTATTGCACTATCGTACAATGAAGGAATAACTTTTTCCTCATACAAAATTGTTTTGTTCAAGGTCAAACATAAAAAAAAAAAAAAAAAATGTAAATTACATCAAGCATTTCATAACTTTTGACAAAAATATAGATCTATCTTTCCGAGTATTTGAGACATAATAAAACCCTCTCTTCAAATTATTAATTATGCATCACTTAATTCCCATTTTATAGCTAATAAAAGTATGTTAATTTTTTTTTTTAAATGTCCAAACTACTCTCTATTCTTTTTCTCCTTTCTTCTCTCTTATGCATTTACAAAGAAAAAAAGTAAAAAAATTAGTAGTGGTATGTGGTTGATTACCATCAATAGCCACAATCGTCGTCAATGAAGGAACACTATCAAAACCATCAAATGAGACTAAATATAGGCTTATTCAACTAAGAGACAAGGAATGGATGAAACAAAGACAAAGAAATAGAAGACAGAGAAAAAAATCACCATTACTACCACCGCAAGAAGCAAGAAAAATGAGAAGATTAGGTAATGAGGTAAAATGATCATTTTATATAATGATTGATGGAAGGAGAAGTTTGTGTCATTTTTGACATGCATGTCAAGGGTCTATGTAATTTTGTCAATAATTAATCTACTCTGCTTGAGAGCTTTACTGAGAGGTTGATCGAAGTATGTCAAAATGACACAAATGCCTTCACCTAAATTGCAATTTTGTTTCCCCTACCCCTTTCTTGCTCACCTCATCTCTCTTATTTTTTTCTTCTTTCATGGCCGCCTCTAACAATTATCTATCGTCACTGTATCTTCTTGTCGCCTCGTCTCTTCATTGCCTTCGCCTTGCCGTTACATCCTCCATCTTCACCAAGAATGTAATGATAGTCGACGAGGCAACAGCGGCAAGGCAATGAGAGGATGCAACAGTGGTTGACGGTTGTTGGAGGTGGTCATGGAAGGAGAGAGAAGGCGGGCAAGGGAAGCAAATTTACAATTTAAGTAAGGGCATTTTTATTATTTTGACACCTTCGATAAGCCTCTTGATAAGGCTATCCGACGGAATAACATTACTCCTTTGTCAAACCTCATGGGAGTCTAACTATTATCTTGGTTAAGGTGCAATAAGTTCATCTTATTTTTAGACAATTAAATTTATTACACTTTATTTTTAGTATCCAAATAATTTGATTAGTTAATTAAATATTTTAAAATACAATACATTTATCATCAACTAATATCTTAAGAGCATCTTATATAAAAATAAAGGACAATGTTATTTGAACACTCAGAGTCACAATAAATGTTATTCTATATGTGTAACACTTCTACATTATAATATACTAATATAAGAGTATCATATCAATCGTTATTCTTGAGTGTGCAATAAGTAACATTTTAAAAACATAAAATAAATTTATTATAGTTTAACTATGGTCCAAAAAATAATATTTAATATTAGCCTAAAAATAAATAATTAAGTTTTTATGTCAATCAATAGGAATGGTACAAGCACAGATGAAAGAGGGTACATAGTTTAAGAAGTTAAATCTCAAGGCATAAATTTATGGGCGAGTGTTTGTTTGTGTGATCTAATACACAACCAAGATACATAAAAATAGTATTTTTCTCACTATGGATTCCTTAAAAGCATTAAATTTTATTCTTAAATTTATTTAGCAAAATCTTAAACTCTGTTCTTTTTGTTATTTTCAGATTATTTTTAATTTTTAATTTTTTAAAACAGTAGAAATGTACTTATTTTTATATTTTCAAAAATAAAAAAAAATATAAAAAAACTCAAAATAACAAAAAAATTATTTTAATTATTTTCATCACAAATATACTCAAAATTTTTAAAATACAAAAAATACTACAAATAAAAAGAAGATATTTTTAACAATCCTAAAACGGACACTAAATTAAATTATGAAGGCAACAGATCGGGCATGATTTGATGATCTGATTTTGACCCGGTACCTACCAGCTATTTTACCAATAAATACGGCTTCGCCCTGCCCAACCCTAACTCATTTTACCACCTCAGTATTCACACAGCTATGGACTTCTTCGTCGCCCTCCTCTGCGTCTTCGTTATATCTCTCTCACTCTCCCTCCACCTGCTTTTCTACAAGCAGAAGTCTGGCATCCCGCTCCCGGATGGCTCCAGCGGCTGGCCCATGGCCGGCGAGAGCCTCCAGTTCTTGGCCACCGGCTGGAAGGGCCAGCCGGAGAAGTTCATCTTCGACCGCATCGCCAAGTACTCCTCCAACGTCTTCCGGACCCACCTCTTCGGCTCGCCGACGGTGGTACTCTGCGGCCCCGCATGCAACAAGTTCTTGTTCTCCAACGAGAACAAGCTCGTCCAAGCATGGTGGCCCAGCACCGTCGACAGAGTCTTCCCATCTTCCACCCAGACCTCGTCCAAAGAGGAAGCCATCATCCTTAGAAAAATGCTCCCGGACTTTCTCAAGCCCGAGGCGTTGCAACGGTAGTCGGTTTATCTTTTATCTCTTGTATACGTAGATTTATCACTTCCTCTGTAAATAACTTTGTTTAAAGTGACCGTTAGGCTGCCAACCTTGGTAGTGAGGTAGATAGATACAGAACCAATTCGGCATCTAATTAATATTAATGATAGAACAATTGAGGCTCATCGGAATAGCTAGACTCATGGATAAGATCTATGTTCTCTCAGACCTTGACAAAATATCCAATCCAAAAACAACAATATTATATCCGTTATATATACACACACATATATATATATATATCATATCTGAAGGAAGAATAAAATTTACGTTCTTTTGGATCTCGTGTTTCTTATAGGTACATCGGCACGATGGATAGCATCGCGCAACGACACTTCGCCACCGACTGGGAGAACAAAGACCAAGTGATCGTCTACCAGCTCACCAAGCGCTACACATTCTGGCTGGCCTGCCGGCTGTTCGTGAGCGTGGAGGATCCCGATCACGTCGCTAAATTCGCCGACCCTTTCAAACTCTTGATTCCGGGGATCTTGTCGGTGCCGATTGACTTGCCGGGGACGCCGCTGAACAAGGCGGTGAAGGCGTCGAACTTCATAAGGAAGGAGCTGGCGGCGATCATCCGGCAGCGGAAGGTGGACCTCGCGGAGGGGAAGGCGTCGCCTACGCAGGATATATTGTCTCATATGCTGTTGACCAGTGGACCAAACGGGAAGTTCTTGAACGAGCTGGATGTTGCCGACAAGATTCTCGGTCTGTTGATCGGCGGTCATGACACCGCCAGCTCGGCCTGCGCCTCCATCGTCAAGTATCTCGCTGAGTTGCCGGATGTTTATGAAGGCGTCTACAATGGTAAATATATCCACACACACGCACGCACATCATCTCTCAATTCCATAACATATATTTTCTCACTATATATATATAGTTAATTAACTACTATAATCTTCATGCACAAAGAAATATATATATATATATATAAACACTAACACCATAGCATGATACTAACATATATATATAATTAATGTCAAGAAATTTTAAATAGTAAATTACTCGACCTGAATTAGAATTAGTTTTCTTTGTTTAAGTATTTGAAGCAAAAACCCCCTTTTTGTTTGAGCTTTTAAGACTGGTTGTATAGATAAAATTTTTTTACAAATATATGTAGTAGCGCTAGGGTGTTTCTTTTTTGGGACAAAATTATTAAGGAACTAATTATAAAGGTTGTTGTACGTATCTTTGTTTGGGTTTGTGATATCATTAAAGAGCAAGTGGAGATAGCAAAATCCAAAGCTCCAGGGGAACTGTTGGACTGGGATGACATTCAAAAGATGAGATATTCATGGAACGTAGCCTGTGAAGTGATGAGGCTGGCTCCTCCTGTCCAAGGAGCTTTCAGAGAAGCCATTACAGACTTCATGTACAACGGTTTCTCAATCCCAAAAGGATGGAAGGTGAGAAGAAATTAAACCCAAATTAATTAAAGCTATCTTTAATTAATTAATTATATATATAAGCTGAATTTAATTACATATATTTTTATGTGTTACGTACGTACGCAGATATACTGGAGCGCAAATTCGACCCATAAGAAGCATGAATACTTTCCAAACCCAGAGAAATTCGATCCTTCAAGATTCGAGGGATTTGGACCCGCTCCGTACACCTTTATACCTTTTGGTGGAGGACCCAGGATGTGTCCCGGAAAAGAGTACGCTCGATTAGAAATACTAGTGTTCATGCACCATCTCGTGAGGAGGTTCAAGTGGGAGAAGGTGAATCCCCACGAGAAGATTGTGGTCAACCCCTTGCCCCAACCTGAAAATGGGCTTCCAATTCGCTTGTTCTCACGCCCCCAATCCCCAACCAATGAACGTACGTACGTGTGAAAGATGTGACGATGAATGAATAATAAGAAGAAGGAATGTGCTGATTTTGTGTGGTGTATATTAATCTCCTCCGGCAACCCAGCTTTGACATTTGGAAGGAAAAGCCAAAACCAAAACCAAATCCAAAGTACGGATGGGAAATTTGCCTGCAAAATGAATCGATGGGGCGGCGTTCAATTTGCTCATTTTCATTTGGTTAGTACTACTGTGTAACAACAATATTGTCAAACTTGGCACAATATATATATATATATATATTATATAGCGTGTTGAATAATAATAAATTTGCTTGAAATATCGATGCCAATTTAACAATTCAAACTAACAAGCTTATGCAATGGAAAATATATGACTTCTACTTAGATTCCAAACAAATTTTAACCTTTCACATCACATCAGCTGGGAAGAGTCGCCGCCGGCGCCTAATTATTCACCCTCTGCCTACGTGGCTTCCCCTCACTTTAAATTATAACAAAAGGAAATAACTATTTATTTTTAATTTTATATTTTTATGTAACTTATTTTTGAAAAATATAGATTTATTTAGGATAAATTGCATTTAAGTCCCCTATAGTTTGGGTCATTTCCGTGGGATTCCATGTGATTTAGAAATGACTCTAGAGGTTCTTATTATTATTATTATTATTTTTTTTTATAAAATACCTCATCCATCACTATCGTTAGTACTTAAACTAAAACTAATATAAATTAAGTTAATTGGACACTAATTAAAATAATTAAAACTAAATAAGAAAAAAAATTTAAAAGAAAAAGAAATAGTTGGTACAATACATACATGAATAGTACACGTATAAGTATAGTATGTATGTGTATGCATACATATACATTGAAAAGAAGAAGAAAATGCATGTTTGTATATATATGTGTATGCATATATATATTGGAAAGAAGAAGAAAAGACATGAAGAAGAGAGAAAATACAAAGCAAACAAAATATAAAGTGAGAAAAAGTACAAAGTAAAATTTGAAAAAGACAAATTAACTCAATGTGATGACGAAGCTCAATGTGTTTTTTTCTCCGTGAAACTCTAGATTCTTAGTCATTGAAATTGTTGTTTTATTATCATAGAAAATCTTCGTTGCCTTTTCCCCAAATTTGGTGCTACTCCTTTATGATTCTTGGCATCCAAATAGCTTGACAAGCAACTAGTGTAGTAGCAATGTACTCAGCTTCTAAAGACAACAACATTGTGGTTTCTTGTTTTTCTGAGCTCCATGATGTCGTTCCCAAACCAAGATTGAAAATGAGGCGGCTTGTGTTCTTTCCATCATTTTCAAAACCTTAAACCTGGCAATTTAAGGTTATAAACTAGCTCATACCAAATCCCAAAATTTCTTGTACCTCGGATGTAGTGAAAAATTCGTTTTGTTTCCCCAAGACGTTGCAAAGAGGGATTATGCAATAATACAATAACCCCAAATCTGATCTTTCAACTTCATTAATCACACTTTTCTTGAATTCTTTAGGATGAACTTCAAATTATTAGAATAGATAGTGTCATCCACATAAACACAAACTTTAAAAATATCATCACATTTCTCCTTCACATACAAAAATGGGCTCATTACTACCATGATGGAAACCATTATCATTCAAATATGAATCAAGTCTACCATTCCATGCTCATGTTGCTTACTTGAGTTCATAAAAGGCCTTCTTGTGCTTGTACACCCTTCTTCTTCTCCTTCAATAACAAATTCTTGTGATTGCTCAACATAAACATCTTATTTCAAATAATCATTCAAAAAAGCAAATTTTACATCAAACTAAAAACCTTCCATTTCACATAAGCTACAAATACCAACACCAATCTATCAATCTCTGATTGAGCAACAAGTGAAAAGGGTTCAAAGAAATCTTAAACATACTTTTACACATCTCCCTAGGCCACCAACCATTGCCTTTCACTTTTGCACACTTCCATCTACATTATACTTCATCTTGTAGATCTACTCCACAGCAATTGCATCTTTTCCTTGTGTCTTGTCTACCAACTCCCAAGTGTTGTTTTTATTAATGGAAGTCATCTCCTCATTCATTGCATTTTCCCATTCATATTTTCCTCATGCTTCACCAAATTAAACTCATGGGTTATGTCACTAAAAGAGCAAACGTGTTAGAGTCATAAACTTATTCCCAAGGTTTTTACCTCCCTTGTAAGAGCCGCCGTACATGTTCCTAGTAGTCATTCTTAAAGGTTGAGGAGTTGGAAAGGCTTGTGGTGACAGCCTTGGAGGATTAGCTATAAGTCAAGCTTGTTATGTTGTGTCATTTTGTTCCCTTCTTCTTGTGGCCCATTTAACTAATTTTCTTCACATGAAATGTGTTTTGAGTTTTTCTACATGCCACTCCCAAAAGCTATTCTCATAAAAAAATAATGTCTCTATGAATGATTGGTTTATTATAGTAACAAGATTTATATATAATTGATACCCTTTTGTCTCATCAGTATACCCAACAAAAATGCATTTGTCACTCTTCTTGTCCATCTTTGTACGATCATTAGGAATTAGCATAGCATGAGCAATGCAACCAAAATTCTACAAGGCACTTACTTTGGTCTTGTTGTTTCCATCAAGTTTCATAAGAAGACATAATAATGCATTGCCATTATTGGAGAGATGTTGAGAAGGTGAACTAATGTAGTAACTACTGTAGCCCAAAAATATATAATTCGAAAGCTTATTATCATACAACACGTATACTCTCCTTGCCATCTCTACTATTATTTGATTATTCCTTTCAATGACTCCATTCTGTTCCGGTGTTCCTCTCACAGTCAGCTGCCTCTTGATCTCATTTTCCTTACAAATTAACAAGGTAAATTCTTCATATACAAATTTTCCTCCCCTATGAGTTCAAAGAATTTTTAATTGATGGCCACATTCTTTTTCTACGAAGGCCTTGAATTCCTGAAACTTCTCAGGAGCTTCTGATTTCTGACCAAGGAAAACACCAAATTCATTTGAGTAAAATCATTATTTTAATTATAGAGTGAATTCTTAATTATAGAGACTATTTCTCGCTTTCTAAATATATATAAAAATGACTCTCTATCATTTTATCTCTACTCTCTCTCACATTTTATTTACAAAAAAAACAAATCTTATTTATAATTTTTAAATTACCAAATTTTTATCTAAACTAAAATCCATATTAAAAAAAATATAACCATGGAGTCTTGGAGACAAAGAAAGGAAAGGGATTAGAACACTCCAAAAACCTTAGGTACGTACCTGTCAAAGCTATTCGAATTAGGCTAGGATATAATTCCACAACTATCAAGAATCCGTCCAATACAAATAAGTGAATTTCTCTGTCACTTCCATTGTCGTATCTTTGAACTGATATGACTTCTCCCTTCGTTTCAACCCTTTTTCTCACCCACAGTTGAGTTGAGTTGAGTGTCTTAACTTCTTTTGCAATCAAAGTGACACCAACCATTTATAAGGCATCTTTGTTCCTTCTTAATGGGCTTTAATTTTCTAGATTGGCTTTAACTTGAGTAATTCCCACCCAATTATTTGAGTCATACTTCTTTCATTCAGTATTTTTTAACTTTTTAGTTTTTAACCAGTGGAAAAATGAATATTACACATAGGCACGTGGAGCATATATATGATATGAATTACCCCTACAATGAAGTCGTCTTTAAAATTAGATTATTTATTTATTCCAAATTAATTAACGGAATGACCATCTAGTTTGAAGTTATGCTAAGAGGAGGTGTTAGGCCAACCAAATATGGACATATAAAGTAGAAATAAACTAATGTGAATTATTTAAAACAAACTCGTTAATATATAGCCATTTATATATAAATTACTGTCATTATTCTAAATCATCGATAATGCTATTTGTACATTAATTTTTTATATTTATTTTTGTTAAAAAATTTGTATTTTGATTTATTGAGAAAATAATTTTTAAAAAATATATATTTCAATAAATTTGATTTATTGATGATTTTCAAAACATCTTATCCCTCTCTCGAGAACGATAATTTCAAAATAGTCAAATATGTTTATGTAATAGTCGACTATGTTATAAAACCTATGAGAAAAATCTTTATGAAAATCAACTAAGTATGAAAAAATTTCTTGATATAATCAATCTAATATCGCTCAGCATTCTTTCAAAAACAATCGAATATATGAATTGGTTCAATCGACTATCATAAGTTCCTACTCGAGTATGTTATATAATGTTTTGCTATCTTAAATCGAGTATGATAGTGCTTTTGAAATCAAGTAAGGATTTTTCATCACTCGAGTAAACTTTTCTGAAAAATTGAGTATCTCTAAAGCTATGTAATTTGAGCATCTTTTTACTCTAGTAAAGCTTATTTTTAAATCAATTAATGTATTTGATAAATCGAGTAAATATATGCATTAGTCGAGTAAATATAGATTTGTCTCTGGCTAAGTCTCTGGATCTAAATACAATCGAGTAATCAATGTTGGCACTCAAGAGAAGTTTTATGTTAGTTGAGTAATTTTAGTCTTATAATCGAGTGAATAATGAAAAGTCTTTGTGGCTTTTGAGTTAGTCAAGTAATGACTTTATCAGACTCAAGTAAGTTCTCAATATAATTGATTACATAAAAAATCTAATTGAGGAAGATGTTATATTAGTTGACTAAGTCTATACAATAGTTGAGTATCGATTGACAGATTTTAAAAAATATAGTCGTTACTCAAGAGAAAAAAGAAAGCATTGTTTTGACCGTTTGAGCTTTATCTCTTTATTTTAAAAAGTCTAATTATATGTTATCTTATAATAAGGTGATAAATATGTTTATGTATCAGTGCAAAATGCTTTATCTTAATATGATACATATTTTTCTTAATTAATTTGACTGTTATCAATCAAATTAAAAGAAGTTGTAAATATGTATAGGTATCAAGGCAAAACCCAAGTCTAAAAGCTTTTATAACAGACCAAATGTTGCAAGAGAACATGTTTTTTATCTCCAAGTAATGTAGAGCCAATCTAAACCCAAACGCAACAAAGCTTAATTCGTTTCGGGTCAAAGTTCACTGCTTGAGTGATAAGTCCTTCGTGCTCATCTTAATTTCTTCACTTCAAGTCATTATCTGGTCAAGGCTTTTGAAAGATCTTCTTAAACCAGAAATTAGAAATAAGAGAATTGAGTGTTTTATTCATTCATATCTTGTAATTCTCTTTTGTTTAAGAGAATATATGTATTCAGTGTATTATCTTATATTTTTCTCTTAAGAAATCATTTCACAACTTTTGTAAAACTTGTAAAAGGTTATGCCTTATCCTTGAAAAGCAATGATTGTGGCTGAGTTTAGAATAAAAAAACCAACTGTTGAGGTTATTATTTAACCTGTAAAAGTATATGTTACTACTTAGCCTATAAAAATATAGATTACAATTGCTCTGTAAAAGTTGGGGTTCCTACTTAACCCATGAAAAGTGAAGATTTTAGTTGAATCTGTAAAAACTATGTATGGGTTATAGTTGATCTCTAAAAGCTAAAATCTTTCAGTGAGTGTTTTCAAAATTCTTACTAAAGAGTTAAGTTAGTGAATTAGGCTTGTTGGTTGAACCATTCAAAAATATTGTGTTTTTATAGTTTGTTTCTTATTTTTAATGATATTATTTTTCATTTGTCATACAATATTTTCTTATTTAAATTTAGTTCATTAATATCCAACATAACAGTTTCAGTTTTCATTGCAAACATGAAAAGATCTTTAACACCACTACTCTCATACAAACATTTCAAATGCATATGTTAATTTATTGTTAAAATTAAAGATAAATTTCAGAAAAGAAAAGTATTCCTTATAAGGTGAAATCATATTAGTGTCTTTATCACTCCTTTTAAATGCAATCATTGTTCTATATGTATATATTTTATATCTAAAATATGTTTGGATAATATTTATGAATGATAGTTTAGTTCATATAATTTTATATTGACCTGCTGTATCTTTTATGTTGAAAAGTTGAAGAAAATATTATTACAAATCAATTAAATGGATGTTTTCTTTAATATAGTAAAAATTTATTCAAAACACTCAATTCATCTGCTCTTGGGTGATCTTTCAATTTTTAATATTTATAGAACTATAAGTATATCTTTAATAAATTAATAACATTTATTCATAACTTATCAACTATTTTTTTTAGAAAAAACTATAAATACTTTTTACACATAACAAAAATATTTATAATTTTTAAAAAGTAGTTAATAATTTATAAAGAAATGTTGTTAATTCATTGAAGAAATAATTATAATTGCGTGAGTATTAAAAATTGATTTTAATTTTTATATGCAACTTGTAAGCCTAAATATGCATTTAGAAACATAAAAAATATAGTCTATGATATTTTGTAATTTAATTATCAAAATGAGCTTTTTTCACCCTTATTATTGAGTTGTATGATTTATTTTGATTTCTAATTTACAGCAACAAATTGATCTGTTAACTTTTGAATTAATTTATAAACGATTAGAAATTTTTGAAATTCTCAAAACCATCATTTACTTCGATGAACACAAATAAAATTAAATAATGGACTTTAAATGGGGTGGCATGAACAATTGAGCATGATAATGATTAATGATGTGAATCTATTATGTTGTAGTATCTTAATACGTTGAACGATCATCATCATGCACAAAATTATTTTGTTTGAAGCATTTACGCTAAGGGTGTTCATAATTTGAGTAGATCTTTTTTTTTTTTTTTTAATTTTTGAAATGGGTAGGTGGAGTGGTGAGCTCCCAGCTTTTATAACACTCAATGTATAGTATGATTTCAGATGCAAATACAGTGACTCTGTTATCTGTGTGAATCAATTTGATCTAACTATTGTGACAGGGGAGTGTCTCAGGTGAGGATGCTGGGCGGGCATTTCAGAAAGAATTCCCGGAAAATGCAAGAAAAAGTGGTCCAGATTTCTTCAGCTCATGCATAATAACACTAGCAGTACAGATTACAGTGGAGCTGGTTCAATATCCTTGAGAAGTCCAACCACCTGGTGCATGCTTGGGCGCTTCGAGGGGAGATCAGCTGTGCATAGATATCCAATCATCAATGCTTCCTCCATTTGTGCCTCTGATCCCGTTCCTCGAAGTTTTGGATCGATAGCTTGCCATCCCTGCTTCTTCCTGACCAGCCCTCTCACCCAAGCGACCAGATTCGTGGTTTCCTCCTCATCCCAATACTCATCTTCAACCGGCTTCTTCCCAGTAATGAGCTCGAGCAGAAGCACTCCAAATCCATAAACATCATATTTCGGAGTGAAATTCTTTGGGGAACCGCTTGCTGGCTGAAGAAACTCTGGTGGCACGTACCCCGCTGATCCATAAGCAATTTCATCATCGTCGTCATCCAAGCTGTTCCCGAAGATCTTGGACAGTCCAAAATCACACAATCTTGGCTCTAACTCAGAGTCGATGTAAATACTAGTAGCTTTGATGTCCCTGTGAATTATAGGAGGTGAGCATCCGTGATGGAGAAATGCCAGGGCGCGGGCAATGCCAAGTGCGATTTTGTGCCTAAATCTCCAAGCCGTCAGCAACCCTTCAAACCCCCCTTCATTTTGAATGCCGTCATTGTCATCTTCTCCCCAACTATCTGTGCTCCAATCTTCCACCATTTGGACCGCGTGTGGCAAGTCATGGAGCAGAGTTTGTAGAGTGTCATTCTCCATGTAATCATAAATGGCAATTCTTACGTCGCCTGCTAAGCAGTATCCAATTAAAGGGATAAGATTAGGATGTCTGATTCGACCAAGATGCTCGAGCCCTCTTGCAGCTTCTGGGTCAGTCATGGTCGGGCCATGGACCAAGACTTTGACAGCTACATGAATTCCACCCCGTAGATATCCTCTATAGACCGGCCCAAATCTCCCTTGGGCCAACAATGTGTCGCGGTCAAAATATGAAGTTGCAGACAAGAGGTCTGTAAATGTCAAACTCAACAATGGCTTCTCAAAAATTACTACTGGGACAGACTGCGCAACCTTAACATCAGCTACCCATGTGGTAGAATCGGTCTGGAAGGTGAAGGGTCCGAACATATTTTGTTGTTCTTTGCAAGATGCCTGATTCCCTGCCCGTGTTCTAGTTTTACTTCGGCAACCAAAGGTGAAAAATAGCAGCCCCAGAATCAAACAAAGCAATGAGATGGTTAAGACCAGAGCTAGCTTGGGGCCCCTATGTTTGGGAGCTTTCCTTCTGAAAAGATTTGGGTTTGCAGCAATTGGACAACTATTCAGTGACCCAATAAAGGCCATTTGGAGGGTTTGTATCGAAAATTCTGAAGCGCAAAGGGTTAGGTTGTTGTAGGAGAAGTTGAACTTCTTCATCCACTGGAGCTCTCTCAAGAGCGATGATGGGATTTCTCCACTCAAATTGTTATAGGAAACATCAAGAAATTGGAGGCTATTCATGTTCAAGAGAGGAATTTGGCCACTGAGGTGATTTTTGGACACATCTAGCAACCTCAAGTTAATTAATTCTGAAATTTCAGCAGGAATATGATGAACAAGGTTAGTTGTAGACAAATTCAAGTACTCCAAGCCAGAGAGCATACCAATTTCTGGGAATGCTTGTGCAGAAAATCGATTACATGCAAGACTAAGGTGCTTCAGATTCTGGGCCTCGTTCAGGTAACCAGAAATCTCTCCACGAAGACGATTTTCAGACAAGTCTAAGTAAACCAAATGAGACCAATTGAAGCTAGAATTGAAAAGTACCTGAGAAATGTGACCCTCAAACCGGTTCCCGCTCAGGTCGATAACCTCCAATGGCTCCTGAGAAAGAGCAACTACAGAACCCTGAAACCGGTTGCGCGAAATGTTAAGGTATCTGATTGATCCCATCCCTGCCAAAGCAGAAGCCTGGCCATCAATCTCGTTCCCAGCAAGGTTCAAGTACTTGAGCTTAGGAAATGCAGCACCAAAACCATCAGGGAGGCTGTCATTCAGCTGATTTGATGAAAGATCAATTGAAACCAAAGAATGGCATTTCAGAATCCCCAGTGGGATTCTCGAACCAAAACAGTTGCCATTGAGTTTGAGAGCCTCAAGACTAGCAAGGGATCCTATAGCTTCAGGGATGTTCCCAGAGAAATTGTTGCTAGACAGGTCCAAAGTCTCAAGTAGGCCAAAATTGGCTGTGTTGCTTGAGAGATTCCCAGAAATTTGGTTAGATGAGAGATTAAGGGTTTTCAGTGAACTCAAACTCCAAAAATCACAAGGTAAACCAGTGATTCTGTTATTGCTCAAATCCAAATATTCAAGGTTTTTGAGCTTGCCAATTGTGGTATCTGGCACCAAACCAGATAGACCTAAACCAGAAGCTACCAACTTAATAACATTGTCTTGTTCACAGAATAGGCCTTTCCATGTACAAACAGGAGCAGAGAAATTGAAACCCTGAGCCCCCATTTTTTTAAAGAAATCAGAGACCAAGAACCCATCAGTATTGGGTTGTTGGCAAGCCAGGGGCCTGAAAAACAGTGCCAGAAGAAGAACAGAACTAAACAACCCAAAACCCATTTCTGTGAGCTCAGAAACAAAGGGAGAGAACTGTACAAAAAGCCCTGTCTCTCTCTCTTTCCCTTAAACCTTCAAAACCACCACCTGTGTATCTGATGCATTGGGTTGGGTTTGAACAAAAGATGATTAATGGGTCAATTTGAAATTCAATGGAAATTCGTCTTTCCAATATCTTTGGACCCCAAATTTACTGAGCGTACTATATAACCGGGGCAAGTTAGTTTCTCAATAAAGTAGAGAAATTTTACGGGCCCCAAGAGAAAATTAGGGCTTACCTTGTCTTCCCACAATTGCCTCTTTCTCTGCGCTTAACAACTACGAACACGAGAAGAGGAACTGGTATTATAGGAAGGCGAGAAAATTGACAGTGAAAAGTGCTTAGAACAAATAGGCCAGCAGTATGATTGTGCTTGATGAATGTTCAACATAATGCAACACAATAGATTAGCATGATTATCATGTCCATGCCACCATTTGCTTGGGTGACAAGAATTCGGATAAATTTGATAAACAAATTAAATTAATATAATATTATAATTGAGTTGATTCAGTTTGTATTTTATTTTTAACTTGATTTGAGGTTAATGACATTAGGTTAAGTTTGTGTTTGATCATCAAGTTCATAAACCAAATGCAAGCCAATTCATGTTCTTTAAAGTTGTCCTTTTTCTTTAACTTCTATTTGGTTAATTTCATTTTCTTCACTTTAAGTGGTTGCTTTTTCTAATTTATGTTAAAAGTAAATTTTATAAATCATAATATTTTGATATGTTATAAGTTTTAGATTTTAAATTTTTTTAGAAATTTTTAGAATTCAAATCCAATCGGATCAAAATCTAAATTTAATTGGGTTGTGTTAGTTTAATTTTACTTTATAATTGAGTCAGTTCCAAGTCTAAAATTTTAGAGTTGATTATGATTAATTCAAGTTCAAATTTATATAAAACTTGATTTAAACCTAATCCCTTAAAAGGCTATTATTTTAAGCATTTACTTTCTTCTTTTTTCTTTTTCATCTAAGAAAACGTTGGTAGTGAGAAGTTTGCAAAGTTCTAATGTTTTCATTGATTGAATATTGGGCAGATAAATTTGCTAATTTAAAGTAGAAATCAAAATAAATAATGCAAGTCAATCATATTCATGCAGAGTACAAAATAAGTCATTATATTTTAATTTTGAGATCAAATTAGCTATTATTTTAAAAATAACCAAATAAATCGCTGCATTTTAAGATCTGAAAATAAATTAACCAAATTTATTAGGTCTTTCTAATTATATTTTTTATATACAAATTTCATAATATTCTTGATAATAATTACCCACAATTTAGATATTCATTAAATCCATGTTATAATTGCTATCATTGGTAAATCATTGGAATATTGCCCGACAATTAAGCAAGTTTTAATCTAAAAAGGAGAATGGAAGGAAATTAT
The DNA here is from genome assembly GCA_036245055.1 of Diospyros kaki. Lineage (NCBI taxonomy): Eukaryota > Viridiplantae > Streptophyta > Magnoliopsida > Ericales > Ebenaceae > Diospyros > Diospyros kaki. Next base: position 36,336,096 of record BSEG01000003.1, read on the forward strand.
GAGATGATGGCGTAAGTTGTAAGAAGTACTAATAGCGACAACAATCATTCGCAATGCTTATTGCTTATTAGAATATATAATAATGATAATTCCAATGCTTCAAACTTCAAGCATGCTTTGGTTTGGTTGCTTTCAGCTTTCTATTTTTTAATTTTTAATTCTTAACTCCCATTTTTAAAATTTCAAAACAAAGAAATAGAAAACAAAAATGGTGAAGTCCTTGTTTCAATTTTTGTTCGGAAAATAACTCACTCCACATTAAATGCACAGCAATAATAATAGTAATAATAATAATAAACTCATAAATGCTTTGAATTTCCCGACTCAATAGAGCAATTCTTCTTCTATTATGGTCAAGATAAAGTTAAAAAGTATTTTAAAATTTTTTTCAAATTATTTGTTAAATTTTTTGAAAAGTATTAAAAAATACAGACGTCATTTTTTTCTTATATATAGAGATCAAGATATGCATATCTTATATGCTTATAAGATGAGAGATATGCATATCTTAAAAAATCAAGATAACAAACCATTAATAATTTTTTCAAGAATGATCAAATAAGCTTAACAAACATGTTAGAAAACACTCCCATATCTAGTATACATCTCATATCTTGATTTTTTCACCCCATATGTTGATTAACAAACGCTCCCATATCTTGATGTATACAAAAAAGTACACAAATACTCCTTAAATGCATTTAAAAGATTACCAACAATGCAATTTTTTGGAAGTATTTGTGCCTCCATCCAAATCATTTTTATACTAAATCTTTTATTTTTTTTAACCATTTCTTACAACTCAAATCCGTCAGTGGAAGTGTTTAGATGGGGTCAATTTGTTTATCCATCATGTGCATTACACTACACTTTTAAGAGAAGAGGTGGTGAGAATGAATTCTTTGGGTCTCATGCATCCTTGTGATATAAGCCATATGCAAGTAACTCAGAAAACACAAAATTCAATACAGTTCTACCCTTAATTAGTTAACAAAAATAATAATATATAACTAAGCTCCCAACATAATCCCAGGAAAATTTTGTATTCATCCAACATCTTGCCCGGGATTTCTTTCTTTCTTTCGTTCTTTCTTTGATGTAGAGAACTGGCCAAAAAGGGATCAGTTGGAGAACTTTCACGTGTTTGTCTAGCAGTCCTCAGACAAACATACAAGGGGTGGTGGTTATACATCCCGTAAATAAATGAAGACGACCGCTCCCAGCTTGTACAATTTCGTCGGACTGGGGTTTCTCAGAAACGGCACCCCGCCTACGGGCCTGGCCCCCCTTCAAAGATTGCAAAAACAAGAACACAAAAAAGAACACACTTTGGAAGCCATGTAACTCGTTGGCCGTCACAGAGTACTCAGAGATCAGCACTGCAGTAACCGCCGGAGAGAAGTAGAAGAATATGTCAAAAAAAGGAGGGTTCCTCATGCATTGGAGGGGAGATGTAACCCATCATATCCTGAAAGGTTGGTTTCCAGAGATGTAGTGGTGGTTCAACTTGGCCTTCCTGCTTGCAACTTCCTGGAATGGATTTGCTCCACCAAAGCCATTCTGGGAGCTCCTAACCTTCTTCCTCTTACCCCTGTCATATTCTTCATCCCTGTTTAGGTCAAAAATAGATGCATGAATCTTGTTACCGAAAGGAAATACTTGCTACATGGACTACTGAAAAAGAAAAAAAAAGAAATGAGAAAACATGAATATTTATATTTAGTATACCAAATCAGCACAAATTATACACTAGTCCACGCAACCAGAACAATAGTTGGGCAGGCCGCAAATGAAACATCAGTTCCCTTAACAGGCCGTCAAGATTCGGCAAATCGTGAAAAGCCCAAGTGCAGAGACACCAAAGCTATGATTTTGTGCCCCACCGGCATTGTGATAATACTTAACATAGTTCCCATGATGGTCATAATATGTTTTGACGAACAATTTGAATATTGCTTTATTCCCTTGCTCTCCCCCTTGCTTTTAAGAAAAAGCAAAAAGCATAGAAGAGGTGGAGAGCGATATGAAAGCTAACCATACACAAGGCACCACCACCAAACCCAACCCCCCCCCCCACCCCCCCCCCAAAAAAAAAATACCCCACCACCAATTCAACAGATATGAATTTTCGCTGCTATTTGGCGGCAATGAGAAGTGAATCCTGGACACAAAACAACCAAATAACAAAAAAGACAAGACATGTCTTGGCTAAATACGAGGTGAGTTGGCCAAGTAAGGTAATTGGTCCAAGGCTGGGGGCTAGAAAGTGCTACTGCAATCCGATAACCATAATGCACACTTGGGAACTAGAAAGAGTTGGAAGGACCAAGCCAGAAATTATACAAACGCAAATTAAAATGACAAAAAAAGATTTAACATGACAATATTTTTTGCGTAACTTCCCATTTAACAACCACAATTTGACACCCATTTTTTTTATCAAACTCTTCATGTTCCAAATAAAGAACATTTAAAAATTAGATTGCATTGATGAAAAATCTTCAGCATTTATGGCATTCCATTTAAATGGACTCTTGCTTTCTAGCATGACACAATATAGTATGATCAAATTCACTGTGATATAAAACAACTATAAGTAACACAATCAAAAGTTGACAAGTCACAACAGACTATTACAGACTTCTTTATGTTTTCAACTTTAACAATGTTGGTTTGAATTAACCTATTCAAAATAGTTCGAGCATCAAGAAATTCTTCAAGCCCAAACTCCCAATAAGATGGTTGAGATGCATGTGTCTTACAGCATAACTTAGCCTAATCTGACTGATCCCTTGCATACTCTAATTTGCAAGAAATGGACAAACTTTCCCATCATCATAACTGCATTGAAAATTCTAATGATCTTCATATAAAGGGTAATGTTTAATGTAATGGATCAGGGCATTTACCATTCATCTCCTATGTAACCAATGCTAATAGTCTCTGTGTCCCTTGATTCTGCGATATGAGATGAAGGTAGTTCTATCTCGTCCCAATGTGCAACTGCAGGTAAAGATCAAACAGAGGGAGAAATCTTATCAATTCAAAATTATCCCAGTAATTGCAAGATATTATGCAGCAGATGTTTGGTTCAAAGTATGAAGTCTGGGTGTAACAAAAAACAATCATATGAAACATTGGTAGAAAATTCCCAGACAATTAATTACTCACCAATTGTCTCCTCTAAACCCCTGGTAAGCATATTCATTAACCCATTTCGCACAGAGGCTCCTCTACTGTCTTTTAAACCTTCGAAGCCTTGATCATGCAACTGGCTTCCAGCAAAAGATGTACTCTTATGTTGTTTGTTAGTTGCAAGCACAGCACCATTCTGTCCAAGTCTACTGTGTCCAAATTCACCATTAAGGACTCCCTCTGCTGAATCATAACCAGACTTTACTACTGCATTTTTTGCACTAGCACTCTTGTCTTTCTTAATTGAAAAAGATTTCAACTCTTTTCTTTGGAAGTGAATTGAATTGCCAGAAAATGTTCTGGCTTCCTCAGATGTAGAAGGCCCTAGATCTGTTGGACTACAACTCCCCTCCAGCAAGTGTTCTTTCATATTATTCTTGATCTTGAGACTAAGTTTTTTAACCTTTTTGAGTTTCTTCTTCTGCAGTCGTAGGGATGCCCTGAAAAGGATGCTTGAGCTTAGGTGAGCACCAGCAATATGGTATTTCAAAAGCTTCTTCTTCAGTTTTGGCTGGGACTTAGGATCTAGAGCTTCATGGAGTAATAAAACATGTGTGGTTCCCACTCTTGACAATCCTTCCAGTTTAGTAACCTCCACTCTCTGGCCACCATCACCAAGACCAGCTTTCTTTGAAGAATCATTTATCTGATTAAAAAGAAAGAACAAAAGAACAATTATAGGAACAAAGAAGTAAAAATTAACAGACTTGACCAAGGAATGAAATGTAATATCAAGGTCTCAGAAAAAGTATGGACTCACCGAACCATTTTCGTAGCTCAGCTGGTCTAAAGGCCTTGTAAGTTCAATTTTGTTGAATACTTTTTCACCAACTTCCTGCAAGGAAACTCACATAGTGAATGTTAATAGAAATGACAATTGTGTCAAATTATTATTAAGCTGCAGCAAGGGGTAAAAGATATTAGAGCCTATCAGGGAACAGGAAATCCAAATAATTACCTTTTGAGATGTTTTATGTTTGAGACAAGTATCACCAGCTGAAATACTATGGCCATTGCAACTGAGTGTTATGGCAACTGAATCACTAGGATCTCTGTTCATATTTCTATCCTTGTATTTTTCTGGCTCCACAATGCCAATCCTGGGGTCTTTCTTGGTAGCTGAATTATGGGGGCCACAGCAATTAGCTGCTACTGCAACCAAATCACATGGATCTTCCTTTGCACTAATCTCCTTCTTGCGTTCTTTAAATTTAGAACTAGTTGATGCAAATGCAACATTACTAAGAATATCATCAAAGCCTTTAACAGGGTTCCGTTGTGTGACTTGTTCTCCCCCATTCTGATGCAGAACAAAGAGCCTATTTGGAGGATCATTTTTGACAACTGAGGTTTCTTGCATCTTAAGTGAGTGTGCTTCCTTCATTAGAACTAGTGGAGCAGCAACTGCATCTTTTTGAGTTCCAACAGCAGAATAAGAGTTCACATCATTTGATCTTACGTGGACTGGAACATTTCGAACCATTTCCTTTGGCCCGTGGTTCAAATTTGAATGGCCTTTACTTCCTACAGAATTTATAACCATGCTCTCTTTCTGAACAACATCAACAGCCTTCTTAGGAGCAAAATTTGTTCTGTCCCGAACATAGAACAACATATAGGCCTTCTGCTCCAAAACCATTTTCTCACTAACTTGACGAACCTGTTTCATTACATTAGAATCATTAGAATAAATCGGTCCTCATAAACAATCAAACAGTTGCTCAAATATACAAGGGATCTGAACACCATGAACTTAACCAGAACAAACAAGCATTTCTCCACCATCAAAGATGTTAAGGGAAAAAAACACGTCATACATCGATACAATCTTCAAAATGGAAGCAATATAATTAAGGGCCGCACCATGGCTCAGGGAAACTATCAATTACATCACACTAAAGCATGCATTCCGCCAAGAAAAAAATAAGTTGAGATCAAATAAAACTGTCTTCCAGCACAGCTGAGTATCAAGGCAATACATTTAGCAGGGAGACTGACAACTAATTTCAAGGCACACCAGGCAATCTCAAATTCTATTAGACATGCAAGAGGAATATCTTGAGAAGGTCATGCCACAACAAATATATCCATAAAAAGAACACTTTGATCCCTGAAATCTGAGTAAACCATATTTATCATATGTTACTAGCCACATTTAGCGATCACAGACCACATACAATGGCATCAACAATATGAACACCTAGAAAAGTTTAACCAAGTCACTTATCACAACAGCAAGATTGATGCCTTAATCATACCAAATAAAGGTATACAGTTGCACCAATTATTTAAGACCACTGTATTAAATCAAGCCCAAAAAAAAAAAAAAAAGACCATTGTATTAAAAGCCCCAACATTTTTTTTTTTTTCTCAGAGATATGCCATGGTTTCAACCATGTCAAGGCACCGCACATCATTTTCCATTCCAATGATGCAACAATGATAAGTATTTGACAGTGTCGCCATTCAACTAAAGCAGAAAATCCACCCCGCCCACCCAAAAAAAGAAAAAGAAAAAGTGAGACAATAATGACAATAATCTTTACATAACACAAATTTATTTATCTCAAATAACATGGAGAACAAAAAAAACATACTAACGAAAAGAAGGTTTTCAAAATAAAAGTTCAATCTCAACATGCATTGAAACAACCCTGACAGATCACCAATAGAGATAAATATATAATACCTGATGATCATTAAGGGAGTACCACATTCCGCTGGATGTCCGAACAAAGCAGTAATAATGACCAGAATGTGTGCTCCAACCGTCATGCACAAGAACACCATAAAGTGTGTACCTTAAATCTCCATCCTTCAAGTGTGAAAAAGGCGAGCAAAAATAGTCACAATTAGGGAAAAAAAGCAATTCCTCAAAAAAATATCAAAAGGGAAATCAAACAACAAATTGCAGCACATGACCACACAGGAGGGAGTTGTTGCTTGTCAAATCTGTCCTAGTACCACCCTCAGAAAACCTAGTGGAATATAAGACAAATGCAACTGTAGACAATCAGGAACTTCCTCCAGGTGGCGAACTTTAAATGTTGGGTCAACAAATGTACATGAACTACTACCTTGTCGTTTATCCACTTGGTACTCAAGTAACATAATTATATTAATTTTTAGTCAAGTAAATCTACCATCCAAAATTCCACAATGTGAAAATCACCATGTCCAAGGTTCCAAACACCCACAGAAATGTTTACCCTGCCATAGAACCAACACAGCAGGCGGGTACACGTTTGACTTTTATCTTGTCTCTCTTTAGAGTAATAGCCAAAAATAATAACAATCAAAAACCTAAATCCCACTAGGTGGGGTCAACTACATGAATTCTAGACCTCCACCCATCTCTATTCTTGGCCAAATCCTTTGTAAAACCATTATATCCTATGTCATCAGTATGCCAGACTTAAATACTGATAGGATTATGTGACTCAGAACTTCACAAGTTTAATGGAGGATATTATCAGATAAAATCAAGAGAAATAGGTAGAAATTAGGTGAATGCCTGCTAGGGCATTATCAGGTGCAAGCTTTCAGCCCCTTTTTTCTTCCATATTGTTAAAATTTCTTTCCAAAAGTTGTTCCTACTACGTACTTGTAATAGATCTCAATGTCCTTTTCCATTGCAGAAAGCTCATTGAATAACTCAAATCTTAGTTAATGTGAAAAGTAAAATCCTTTTGAACGTTAATACCAATATCACTGCTTCCACATTCGTCAACTTGTTTCCAAAAGTTCGTTCCCATTATGTATTGGTAATAGATCTCAATCCCATTTTCCATTGCAGCAAAGGTCATTGAATAACTTTTCTTAATTAATGAGAAAATAAAATCCTTTTGAATATCAATACAAAATCAAAATTTAGACACAACTTGTTTAAATCGTATGATATTTCAAGCTTTTTTGGGAAATTAGGCTGAAGAAAAAGTTTTGGTCCAAATTTTATTAATAAAAATTCTCAGTAACCCATGTTTCCAACTGCCATAGCATGTAATAATAAAAAGTTACTTACATATGGACCACTGACAAAAGATTTTAAGTCCAACGTGGAATCAAACTGGACTTTCCTGTCAATCTTCTGCCCTGGTTGATGCGCACCAAACCGCTTTAGATGGATAGTAAGAACATAGGGTGCTTTGTAAATTGTAAGCTGCTTGAGAGCCTTTACTTTTTGCTTGCACTTCTGACATTGGTATTGCCTCTCTCCTCCATCTAAATATTCTTTGGTGGTGAAGTGCACAATTGCCTTATACAAGGATTCAGCCTTGTTAATTTCAAGACTTAAATCCAAGAATGGATCGAACTTATTGGAGCAGAAGGAGCATTGCATGCATTTCACCTGAAAGATAACAATATTATCAATCAAGAAAAACATGGTCTAATACTTTCTTGGTTTGAGCAATTCCCAGGAAAAAAAAAAAAACTGAAAGAGTAAGCAAGCCCAAGGTCACCTGACTGCGGAGACTGCCACCAAAGATCTTGTGGACCAAACTTTTCTCATAAGCACTTGGTGATTCACTTGGCACTCCTGCAGGTAAGCAGCATTTGTGCATTGATTCCAGCAGATTTACCATGTACTCATGAGCATCCTCCTGTCTAGCATTCCGGAAGTTGCGAGATATACCTAATATGTGGTTAAGAATCCAAATTCCACAAAACAGAATGAAAAAGAAAACATCCTGTGTGAAAGTAGCACTGGATCTCTCCCCCCCCCCCCAGAACCCCCAAATTTGTACTCCTTTTCCTTTCTATGCTTTAATTGAACAAGCAGGAAATGCCTTCTCACACCACCAGATAAATGTCTAGAACATTTGGAATACTTTCAAGCTTACTGAAACTACAGTTTGGACTCAATTCTGCAGTGTTGCTACGCAAATAACAACAATCATAAGCCTTAGTCCCACTTGGGCTTATTTAGTAAAATTAAAAAGGAAATTTAGAACCACAAAGGAATTTTTTTTTTTTTCCACAATATCCAAAAACCGAAAACTGCATGAAAAGTCTGCAATAGTATTTCTTTTTCTCAGGTGGGAAAAAGCTGCTAATGCAGGAAGATGATAAAGAAATTGGAACATATAAATCTAACAATAAGAATAAAAAAATGTCAACTATCTTTAACAGAATTCAGAAAGTGAAAAAAGGTACAAGGATACATCGCAAGTTTGAGACAAGATCCTTCGGGGCTAAAATTCTCCCAGTTAATTGTAGGGCACGGCTAACATGATTCTGTATAGCACACAATGCACAAAATCCAGCAGTACGACCTTCATAAATCAATTCAAGAAAGGAAGTAAGTCATAAGCATAAGAATATACTCTTCAACAAAATAAGGTGGCAAGCCTGGAAACGTAGATAAAGAAATTGGAAGAACACATATGCAACAACCAAACTAGAATATAAAAAGAACAAATCAGGGAAAACCTGTCAACAGTCTATTAAAATGTGAAAACATTTTTGGAATGTTCAAGCTCACATTGGATCAAATGGGTGAAAACTCCTTCGCCTCTTTGAGATTAATAATAATAATAATAATAATTTATCCCCTTCAAGAAATTCACAACTTCAGAGAATGAGACATACACCAAAAAGAACTAACAAGGAGATAATACTAAATATACTTAGAATATAAGGGGAAAAAAACTGGGATGGCAAAGGTTTGGAGACAGTTTTTTCAATTTGTCCTTCTTGCCCAAGCAACATATAAGCGTTCTTCCTTCAGAGTTGGGTTACTTAATCCAACTTTATTTTAGCATAATCAGATGGCTGTGAATATCCCCAACAAGAACAAATAACAACTTCGTCAAACACAGATTTTTCGTCTAAGGAGCATTTAAGGAAGCACTGCAGAAATTAGACATTATCTAGATAGTTATATCATTCTTCTATATTGAAAAATAAACTAGGAAATCCTTGACTAACAGTCAAGTATTTATAGAGGATATGGCCATAGGCAGGCATGCATGCTTCTGTACAGAAATTCTTGACAGGTGTGGATATACTCATGGCAGTTCACTTTGCAGTGTATTTGGAGACACATGCATGTTATTAGTGAGTTCCAATTGGAACATCAGTATTTTTTTGTTTTTTGTTTTTTGTTTTTGTTTTTTGTTTTTTGTATCTTGGGAGATGACACTTGAGCCACTTGGTCAAAAGGACATGAAGAAATTACATTCTCACATATGGATTAAAATGAGGGTGAGACAGGAATAGATAAAGATAGCTAAAGGTCTAGAATTCCAACCCAGCCTAGGGGAATTAAGGCTAGTGATTGTTGTTGTTGTTGGGGAAAAAGTGTTGTGCGGCAGAAAACAATGAAATGGAAAGGGAGAAAGTGGCTACCCAAGTTTTGGATTCTATAAGACTTGCCACTTCAAGTTCCAAGTCTAGGAGCACATGTATTTGAATTTCCACAGCTATAAGCACCTATGCATCACATGCATAAATCAGCAAATGAAGAAATAAATAAACTCCAAAAAAAGAGGCATCCCATACATCACATATTAGTCGAAAGTCCATTCTGCAGTCAAAGATCTCAATTGACCCAAACTAAACAGCATTTCTCCCTAGGACATCTCACTACAGGTTGGAATGACAAAATAGTTCAGCCTAACTAAGAAATTTTCTTATCACGGATACAAAACAAAGCATTACAAGAATCAAGGGGTGGATTTAAACCATAAATTAGGTCCAAGACAAATGGGGGGAGAGAAAGTGTGACTCACAGGAATACTTATGCTTCCCACTCTGCAAATACGCTGCTAAAGGCTCTGTGTATGTGAGACACTGTAGTACTGAATTGAGAAAACAAGTATTTCCAAGATTTTCCAGTCCAGCACCCTGTAGATTATACACAGCATCCCCATAGTTAAGCTAGGTGATAAAATAAAACTAAGTCAAACTTCAACAGAGATTAAACCAGACCATAAATTGCAAGAATTCAGTGTCACAAATTAATCAGCACTGCAGATAATACATATTTCAACAATACAAAGTTCAATCCACACACACACACACAAACAAAAACAGCAAGTTTTTCTTCTTCATTTAATGCCACAGTTAAAATAAGATGACGTGAAAACCACCATAACAAAGTTCACCATTTGGATAGAAGAAATATTGAAACACCGACTCAAGATAGAGGAATTGGAATCAAAATGAGCAAACCAAAACTTTCCTATTCTTGATAAGACATACAAATTGTTTGATGGCGCTTGAATGACCAGCAAACTGAAGGTCAGAAAAAATGTTGTTATTACAAGTAAACTTCAGTGAGTTCCATCAAAGATACGTGGAGACCAACAAAAAATTGATAGTAGAGATGTAAAAACCCTGGGTTAGTGATAAAAATATCACAATGTAAACAAACTTCAAAACTTGCAAATGATCAAGGTACTGACTAGGACATCTCTAAAAAGATGACACTATAAAGATGAAACAATGAAATAAATTCCAACCAAATACTCAGCAAAAAAAAAAAAAAAATACAACCAAATACAACAAGAAGTGAAAAGATGAAGCATACAAGATTTTTTTCCCCCTGATAAGCAAAAGCATAGAATAAAAAGGTTGCCAAAAGGGACCAAACCCTACACAAAAGTACCTAAGAAACTAGTAACAATTCCCACATCAAATAAGCTATAAAGCATCTACACTTCCTAGGGGTTGTGGTACTGGTGTCACCAATGTGTCAAACCCTCCAACACGTATCAGACACTTTCTTAAACATCAATTAGATTGTAAAGGACGAAGAGGACAGACTGTCAGTTGATTGCTAATTAGAATAGTCACTCATTTGGAATTTTGGCTTAAGAATTTTAAATGTATATTTTGTGAATTGGAATATAGTTTTGATACTTTATTATGCTTTAAAAAAATAGATATTCTATTTTATTAATTAACTTATCTCAAAAGTGTAGTGTCCTACTTTTTGGGAAAATTCTGTGTCCCTGCGTCCCATATCTTGTGTCCGCGTCTGTGTTTCACAACAAATAAGAAATGCAAATTGTTGTACCACATAAAAAGGGTAGGCAACACCACCTAATAGCTTCACCTGGCAAGCACCTCACCTCAGCCAAAAAAAAATCATACTAGGGTAACCCAATTCTTGATCCAATTCCGTGCCAAGCACTCCAATGGGGAATAGGCAGCGTGGTCTAACCCATTTCAATCATTATGTGGATTTAGGAAGAAAGGTGTACTATGGATTCAACATTAAATTTTAAAAAAAAAAAAGGAATAACAAATCTTGGGTTGAATTACAAGTGCTAGGCCCATGAGACACTAGTTATAAAGAAATTATCATATATGAACTAAACCAAAAAGACTGAGGGGATATCCTCCATCATCCAACAAAAAAGGGGAACAAGAATGGTTCCTTTAAGATAAGAAACTTGTAAATCTACTTTCTCAAACACTATGAGCCCATTTAGTTGTAGAAAAACATTTTCTAATTTTCAACTTCAATTTTACGACTAAACATGCTCAAAATTTTTATGTTTAGAAAAGCAGTAGCATTTATTTCTAGAAACTTTAGAAAACATCTTTTTTTATGTTTTCCAATTCATAGGAAACATTAGAAAATTGAGTTTCTATTTTCTAATTGGAAATTCCACCTCTCAATAGAAGTTGGGAGGTTAAAAAATTAGAAAATGTTTTCTACAACAGAACAAGCCCTATACTTTTCTTGTCTCTCCAAATATGCCATGTGACACAAAAAGGGATGGGCCTTCAAGAATAATGTTGACACCTCTTAAGCATGCCCACCCCACAATTACAACAATCCACAAATTCTAGCATCACCCACCATAAAATAAAAAATATGAATACATGTCCCAAATATCAAACTCTCCCCTGCTTCTATGCAAATAGCATCACCATGTCATTACCTGGCCTATTTTTCTCAAAGCATTGCAAGTTAGCATTGATCCATGCGAGACTGATAGGATCCCAATAGAATTCCAATACAATCCAATATCAATATTTCCCAATCCCTTTCAGCAGAAAAACAAGAATGAAACAGGGCATTCGAGAGGCCCTAACTCTCCCAATTCTCTACCAAAATTCCGCTCCCTCACTCTCCCTCTTCCCCTCCTACTTATTCCTCTCCCCGACCCCACTCTAACTGAATTCCCCATTCACACTGCTGATTATTCCCTCAGCAGTGTGGATTACAGCTCTAGCGCACATGCTAGTTGTTACACCTGCATGTGCGGGCCCCCCTTACTCCCAGCATCGTGCCTTCGGCTGCTTGTTACGTCTTTGATAGATTTGTTGCACTGGCGGCCTATCATTACTCCCCTCCCGGACTTTCACCTTGTCCTCAAGGTGGAAAAATGGAAACTGCAGCTGGGTCAAATGGTAAGGTTCCCAAGTAGCTTCCAATGGGGGTAGCCCTCTTCCATTATATGAGCACTTCGAATCCCCGTAAGTTCTTTCCGGACCCTGGTCGAACTCCCAGCACCTTGACTTTGTCAGTTGTTTCAAGGCTTGCCAATTCTCAACCTCATCATGAAGTTCACCCAAATTTCCATAATTATTTAAGATCTTTGGGTCAATAACATTGAGCACCAAGTTCTTCACATTGAAGCTTGCAAGCAGTTTCTTGATACAGGAAAACAATATCTGGAAGTAGCCCTTGCCTTGGTTATCATTACTTGTTGCAACCAAAGGAAGCTCTGCAATTTCTTGTCCAAAAAGCCTGAAGATTCCAGCTGATACAATGGATGAGTGCACCACAAATACTGCACGGTACATTCCTCCAAAGTCTTGGCCCCTTGAGTTCCTTCTATAAACCATAGATGGAATTAAGTCACGTCCAGTTCCTGAATCGACAATAGGGTCAAAGCATCCATGGAAGATGGCAACTGCTTTTGAGAGCAACATTCTAGTTTCCCGAGAAGCAATTTTGCCATTGAGTACCCTCCATCTCACCTCAAAGTCAGAAACCATATGTGGAACTTTGTCCTCATGCTTCTTCTTTATGACATCCAACAGAGAATCCAGGATCTTCTCTTCTCCACAAGTTAGTAAATTTTGTAAAGCAGAATAGGTCATCCCACAACCCATGCGACAGAACCACTTTCCTTTTGGCAATCTCTTTAGATCGGCCATCTTATGTTCCTTCAAGCAGCCGACATGATGTTCCTTCTCACACTGATCACAAACCATAAAAGTCCATGGGCCAAATCCAGATTTGCTATAATCAGAACCTCTGCACAAAACACATGCAATGACCTCAGCATCTTCAGGATTTTTGACAATTCTAATACAACGTTTGGTTATTTCTTCAATAGGATCAATCCCCGAAACCCTTCCAGCTGCTACAGCATTAGCATTATGCTCCTCAAACTTATCTCTTTGGAACATATTCTGGCAATACGGATAGTCCCATATACCATGAGAAATGCTTGATAGTGATGCACATTCATTGGCCTCCACAACAGAATGCAAAATGAGCCAAACATGCTGCCCTTCCACCATCATGACCTGCTTGGACGAGGCTCCCACCCCCTCATGATGGTGAGAATACATGGGGGGCCCTCCATTATCAACCAACCCCATGTAAAATTTCTGAGAAACCTGCCTAAGAGTCAAACCATCTTCCCAGACAACATGGACCGTTGATGGCGCCCCCTTCCTTAGCGAGATGCTGTCCTTGGCTGTCACCGGATCGATCGTCCGTGGTCTTTTAAATGGATCGATCGTCGGCTGCCCTTCTGCCTTGCCTTTGGAACTCCCCAACCCCATCATCGTCGGCAGCCACTCTGCCTCGCGACACCATGCTCTGCTCAACCGCCAATCCCCCTTCAATATGCAGCTCGTCCGATTCTCCACCGCGCCTTCCTGCATGGACCCTAAGCGTTTCCTCAGCAGCCCCTTCAACTCTTCCCAGCTTCTCACTCTTCGTCTCCGTTGATCGCACTGGACCCATGGAAGTGCAGCACCCTCCAAACACAGTGTTGCTGTGTCCGTCTTCTCGTCAGCCAACACCGCAACTCCCAACTCCTCACCCATCGCCTTAGCGAAGGCCGGAGGCCAGTGTGATGAGGCGGGGCTGGGCATCACCCATTTTTGTGCCATCATCGGAGGAGGCAATATCTCTACCCACTGGTGATTCGAAATTGGGGACGAAGGGGCCTGACCTTTGTTTGGGCCGGGTCCAAAAATGCTTCCACGAATCACCAGATTCATCTCCTCAATTGGTTGGGCTAGGTCCATCATTTGCTCCAGCCCAATCGTCCTCGACACCTTCATCTCGGCTCGGATGACAAGCTCCATTCCGTTGATAAAGTGGCCCTCCAGCAACGCCTTTGGCATGCCTGTGAGCGGTGAGGTCAGAGCCTCGAAGCCAAGGCGGTAGTACTTGACGGACCCCCACTGTCGAAGCGCAGGGATCGTCTCTTCCACCGTGCCTTCCTGTGCGGTCCTGAACCTAACCCTCAACATGGCCTTAAGCTCCGTCCAGCTCCTCACACGTCGTCGTCTTTGCTCCCATTGGAACCACGACAGAGCTGCTCCTTCAAAGCATGAGGACGCCGACTCCACCTTCTCCGCATCGGACAGCTGGTTCACCAAGAAGTAGCGTTCAGCCCTAAAGACCCAGCCATCTGGATCATCTCCCTCGAAGAGGGGTATTTCCCGGCGTCTCCCACGGTACTGCTGCCTTCCGACACCATCGACCCAGCCGCCCCCTTCGACAATTCTCCCTCCAGCTACCGGCGTTCCCTCCCTTGACACGGGCGAACCCGCAGGTTGGTCTTCCTCATCACGCTCCCCCTTTCTCTCTCTCTCTTGCTCCTCCCGTCTCTCCTCGTTCTTCCTTTTGCTCTTGCTCGCCCGCTCCTGTTCTTCCCATCTCGCTCGCATCCTCGCGAACAGCTCTAGCAGGTTCGCTAGGTGTCTCTCCATCTTTTGAAACGCACTCCTCATGTCATCATCTCTCAGTGGACTGCCTTCCACCCTCATCCCCAAATCACCAACTGGATCAGTCAAGTTCACCATTAGGATCGAAACGCTCTGATACCAAATTGATAGGATCCCAATAGAATTCCAATACAATCCAATATCAATATTTCCCAATCCCTTTCAGCAGAAAAACAAGAATGAAACAGGGCATTCGAGAGGCCCTAACTCTCCCAATTCTCTACCAAAATTCCGCTCCCTCACTCTCCCTCTTCCCCTCCTACTTATTCCTCTCCCCGACCCCACTCTAACTGAATTCCCCATTCACACTGCTGATTATTCCCTCAGCAGTGTGGATTACAGCTCTAGCGCACATGCTAGTTGTTACACCTGCATGTGCGGGCCCCCCTTACTCCCAGCATCGTGCCTTCGGCTGCTTGTTACGTCTTTGATAGGTTTGTTGCACTGGCGGCCTATCAGACTGTCCAAACAAAAAGGCTACTTACAAAGAGATTTGAGGCTTGCTTAGCTGCTGAAAACATTTTTTTTGCTTTTCATCTGTAGTATTCATTGTTATCTCTAGTTTTCCTTTTTCACACATATTTGACAACCATGTTCAGTTGTAAAACACCAAAAACAATTATTTTCTCTGGAAACCTAAAAAAGTGTTCAAATAGTTATTTTCTAAAATACACAAAATTTAAACAATTAGAAAATATATTTGAGAGAGATATTTTTTTATATGTCTTCTATCATCTATTGTTAAATGAGTTCTAGACAACACAGAAATGCCAAGCCTTAATCCCATAGAAAGAGTAAGCTAAATGAGTTCTAGACCTATGGCTGTCTCAGTGTTACCTAGTTATTTACCAAGTTAAATCTATTATTAGTCAATTTATAGTCACATAAATTAATCAAACTATTAATTTAGAATGCAAATATAATAAAATCTAAACTTAAGAATGTGAATATATCATATGAACTTAGTTTAGAATGTGAATATATCATATGAACTATAAGTTCACAAATAGTTTAAAAGTTTATAAAACAGAAATTAAGAACTTACAATTAAAACTAATTTTCACAGCCAAATTTGCTCTTGCATATTATTGTTATTACTATTATACCACTCGGATTATAATAGCACAATAAGATAGCATTATATAAATATTCTTATATAATATAACATCATCTTACTAAGAATATCAAATTAACAATGTAATAAGATTGGTGGGTTTGGGGATTATGAAGTTTTCTGTCTCCAACCAAGCTATTTTGTTGAATATCTATTTACACACATGTATATGACCAAGACAGGCTTGAAATAAGGTGGTGATATCAAGGTATGATGGACTGTGGTCTGACCTTTTGAAATATACCAAAGATAGTATGATTAAGTTTGGAGGCACTCAGTTTAACGCTGCACATGGGAAAGGAGCTCATTCAAACTATGGTGTCAGTTGAGTTGAAGTGGTTTATCAATCTTGCTCATTGAGGCTAACAATAAGGCTATTCCCATAATTTGATGCGGAGCTACTGATTCTTTTCAGGTCCTCATCCGTTGCCTGTTATAGTTTCAGGCGAGGACGTGTTGAGATGTGTTACAGCTTTGGAGTGAATTGTCTTATAATCCCTTGTATGTGATAGAGGCTCCTCTTTTGGCTAACAAGGATGGCGAAGGAAATAATAGACTATGAAAACAAACACAAAATAGATCATCAATGAACAAGAATATACACTTTAGAGGCGTAGATCGGCAAGAACTAACCGAATCCGTATAGGAGACCAGAAAAACTACAAAATTGAAAATAAAACTGTATTTGAAAAGTACTGCAAAAGCTAGAGCCGAAACCACCAACAAGAGGACTGATGAATGATGATGTACTCGAATTTCAATACAAAAAGAAAGCAATATGCTCCTGATTAAAAAAAAAAAAAAAGAAAGAAAGGCATAAGATGAGATGGGCAAAGCCAAATCACAGCACATATCAGAAGCATACACAGAACATCTCGAAGAGCAAAACTGGCCAAAATCCAAAAACACCAAACAACGTGGATGAATCAAAGATAATCAAGGCTAACTCACAATTCTCTTGAAACTGATGCTAAAACTGAGCTCGGGATCCAAACCAGCGTCCAAAAACTCCGACCCATCGGCTTTCTTCCCCGCCGAAATCGACCCGATTCCCTGGTTCGACCCTCTCTGCGTTTCCCCGCCTGTCGGGTTCAGAGTCTCCAATCGGAAACCTCCACCGCCATTACTGAACCCGGTGAACGGCTTCCTCGCCGGGAGAAAATCGATTCTCCTATGGAAAAGGGTTTCAACCAATGCCGGAGGCTGATAATCCGACGGGCCGTCCGGCTTTGTGGTTGATGCCCCGGAACTGATCCGAGCTTCAGCCATCAAGCCCCTTCAGAGTTCGTACAAAATCCTCTCTTTCGCTCTAGCTTTCTCTCTCGTCGTTTCGGCTTTCGCTGGAGAGACAAGCGAACCAGCAACACACCATTAAACCCTACTTCCAAACATATATATACATGTGCGCGTTTATATCAGCGAGATGAGTTCACCGTGTACTCGTTACACCTGATTTCTATCCCGTCCTCGTATCCTGCAGGTCGGCAACTGTGGGCGTGTGAATTCAACGAATAGATATCATAAACGTCACTAGTTGAGGGTAATTTTGCCATTTCATTGTAACAATAATAAACTGTTGTTGACAAAGGAGCCCCTGGGGTGACAAGTGGCGAACTTTTATAAGCAAAAGTAGCAGACGCCAGATTTGCTGCGAAGTAGGATATCAGTTTCACCCAAGCATTATAATGCAACTTCACTTTTTGACAGGTTTCGATTTTTTGTGGTGGGAATGTAAATGTAGGACATCGACCATAATTGGAAGGGTGGAAGCCACCCGTAGGGCAGTAACGTCTCCAACTCGAAGCTATATTTGATTAGGGATCGTTTAAACTTTGGTTAATAATTTTTTTTTTTTTAAATTACGCATCACCACGAGCACCTTTCGTGAGTCCATCCCTAAGCCATCACGAAAGAGGTAAATCAAGATATGTACTTACACGGTCCAAGAATCGAACCCATACGACCTGACGACACAAGCATGCAGAGTATGCCCTTGAAACTGCTGGACTTGTGCCCTGGGGCTTGGTTAATTAATTCTTAATATAATAGTATGGTAGATACATTTCAAATCATGTTCTGTATGTAACTTATTTCTAATTTTTTTATTAACATATTATATATTTAATTATTTTATAATTTATTATGCTTTAATGAGTTATTAAAATTTTATTTATCTTGTTTTTCATCGCAATATTTAGAGTTTTTTTACTATTAATATAAATTTTCTATCATAACTAATAACTATTACTTTTGTACATAATTTTACAATTTATATATTATCTAAATACAATTAACAATAGCAACATTGGTGAAATTTTTAAAAATTTATAACTTTTTTTTCGTTCCAGTTGAGCGAGAT
Source organism: Diospyros kaki (assembly GCA_036245055.1). Taxonomy (NCBI): domain Eukaryota; kingdom Viridiplantae; phylum Streptophyta; class Magnoliopsida; order Ericales; family Ebenaceae; genus Diospyros; species Diospyros kaki. The sequence goes on from BSEG01000003.1 coordinate 36,354,695, forward strand.
TAAGACTTTGAGTTATCATCGTTATTGTTATATATTTACTTAAAATCATTTGTTAATATAGCAAAACATTTGTTTCTAAGTTATTAATCACACGAAAATACTAAATTAAGAAATTACGAGTATGTTATAATTTGAGTCTATAGTAAAATTTATTTGTTGACTTTTAAATTAGAGAAAATATAATAGGTTAAGAAAGATTTGAGTAAACAAATTGACGAGAATATGTTTTATAACTCTTGAATACAGACACACACATACACACATATTCAGTCGTTATCCCACTATGTGGGGTTGGCTACATGAATTCTAGACTTCTATGTGGGTTACATCCCAATAGATAGTTTGTTTAGAATTCATATTTGGATCCGACTAGGTTTTACGCTGGCTGTCGGTTATCTAACGCAACCCTCCTCCTTTATCCGGGCTTGGGACCGGCAGTGGATAATATCCCCTGCCGGAGTAATTAACTCTTGAATACAGAAAAGAGAAAAAAATTATTAGAGGTAAAAAAGTTATGGTACATTATAATTTTAGATAATGTTTATTAATTAGAATATAGATCGAAAAATTTAAAATATTCAAAAATTTTGTCATTTTTAATGTGTTTGTTAAACTGATTTAGTGATCATTGAAAAAAAAAAAGTCATATAAATTTTTATCTGCAATTTTTTAGATATTTTTATCTCTCTCTTCAAAATAAGCATATTTAGACCTTATAGATAAGAAAAAATGATAAATATGTCATCTAATACATTTCAAAAATTTTAACAAATAATTTGATAAAAAATTTAAAATACTTTTTAATTTTATCTTAATCATGTTATATCTTAGTCTATAAAACATTCAAATTTTATATTGATACAATGTTATCTTATTAATTTTAAAGGGTTTTTGTTAATCAAGATAAGATGGAGAAAAGGTCAAATATGGGAAGCATTCTAGATGTTTGGTCTCTCTAACGTGTTTGTTAAGTTTATCTGACCACTTCTGGAAAAATCCTCACGTGACCTCTTATCTCGCTTTTCCAAAATAAATTTATCCGACTTCTCCTCTCGAATAAATTTATTGACTCTTTCAAGATAAGGCTCAATTACTTATATGTCTTTTATAGGATAGTTAATGTCATTTAATACATTTTAAATATTTAAATTTATTAAAAAATTATTTATTTAAGTCTTATAATTAATATTATTTAATACATTTTTAAATTGTTATATGTTTTGACATTTTTTAAATTTTAAATGACATTATTCATTTCATTGATTTTTAAAATTTAAATTTCTCTCTCTCTATATATACTATTAATTAATATAATTCCTTTCACCAATTTTTAAATTATTTTATTTAATTTTATATTTTATTACCTATTATGAAAATATGTTTTGGCCATTTTTAATTATCTAGGTAGAATTATTGTAATTCAAACAATAATTATTTCTACTTTTAAATTTATTTTTGAACATGAATTTAGAAAATAAAATATTAATTTTAATTTTAATTTTAATTTTTTTGACAATTCATACTAATCATAAAATACTATTTTAATCATAAATTTAGTAATAGAGATATTTTGGTAAAAAAATCTCTTATCCTTGTGCTTATCATATGCATTAACAAACACATAAAAAGAAAAAAATACAATTATCAGTGAATTCTAAACACTTTGATATAAATTTTGGAATGTTTTCTAGTTTTATCTTGATCATTTTATATCTTAATCTGAAATGCATTTCAAACTTATCTTGATACTTCTTATCTTACTTATTTTAACAAATGCTCCTTTAACAAACGATACAAGATAGCTGTGTAAACAAATGTACTTTGATGTTAATTAAGGTTACAAAAACCAATCATTAAAAAAAATATATATTTTTGCTACTTCATGTAAAAGCTTGATTTACCTTTATCTTTTTCTTTCAATATCAGAGTTATTATAGGTGGGCTTTAATGAATTTGGGCCCTAAATAAAATGAATTCAAAAACGATTTGGGCTTCAAATAAGAAAGCATATTATGGCCCAATAGGAGAACAGCCCAACTTAAAATTGGGCTGCTAATTTTAAACCTAACTCTTCCATTCTGGTCTGCCCGTGTTCATTATTGAGTAAACTATTGATACCGTTCAAAAGTTATATCAGGCCATCCCTTATAGTTAGATTTACATTGAATGAGGAGGCAATCCTAATTAGAGTCAAGTGTAGTTTTCACAATGTGTAGGTTCCTGTTGCAATTTATTGAAGCCTTGGGGGAGTCCAGTGTAATTTACTCAAACTAAAATTTTGAAAATAATGTTTGATGAAAGAAATAGCATGCATTCTATTATATTAGAAGTATACTTCATGTGTTATGTATGTATAAATAAAAAGATGAAAAAATGTATCATGAAAGTTCATTTGATAACGGTCCACAACTTCATTTAGTTTTTAAATTTATAAGTAAATATTAAAAAAATAAAATTTAGTATAATAAAAATAAATTTAGTCTAAATTAAAAAATAACGAGTTCAATTTTTTAATTAATTTATTAACAACACATTAAAATTAGTATCAACACTTTCTTTCCTGAGAAAACAACTTTCTTGACAACCAAACAACTCTTACTATAAATGAATGGCATCAAATAAGTTAGGATATCCGAAACAAGCAGGCCACATCCAAAGGCGGAGTCACGTGAGGCCCAGTGGGGCAACTAATTTTTTTTTTAATTTTATGTTTTTACAATGACTTACTACTAATAAAAAAAGTTATATTATACTTTACAACTAGAAATAAAAAAAAAAGTAAATATTGAAGAAAACAAGTATATAATGCCCCAATAATAACCATCACGGCATTTTTTATAATTTGTTCATAAATTTACTTTTTTACAATGATAATGCAAATAAAGTAAATATTGAAAAAAATTGTGAAGTAAAGAAAACAAGTATAGAGAAAATTTCTATTGACGAAAATGAACAAGTTAATAAAACAAGTATTGAGCAAATTGATGTTACATAATTTCTTAAGAATCTTGGGGTAAAAACTACAATAATAAATTACAATGTTAATATTTGAGATCAAATTATAAGAGTCTACTTGTAAAAAGGTCCGTGTTAACCTCGAAATCAAGATGATTCATTCTAACTTGATTCAATAAATTTGATGATTGATTGAAATATAATATAAGCAAAGATGTCGTATTTTGCTTATATTGTAATATTTTTAAAATAAATAATGGAGAACAAAGAGGTGGTGATTCTTTTGTAAAAAAAAGATTCAATAATTTAAAAAAATATATATAGAGTTTAAGTTCATGTTGGAGATGTCAATAGTGCACACAATTAAACTCGAAATAAATGTAAATACTTAATAAATTAAGAGCAAAATATTGAAATAATTTTCTTCGAACAGTTAGAACAAATACTATGTAATTATTGAATTCGTCTAAATACATCAATTGATTGTATTCAACTTCTTTTACGGTAAGAACTAATTTTTCATGATAATGACGAATCTCTAAATATTTAAATAGTCAAGGAACTTTATTGAATAATTATAATTTTTAGTATAAAAAGAGATAAAGAACAATTATAATTTTTTTATATTTAAATTCGTTCTCACTAAATTAAAATCTTCTCACTTGGCCCAGATCACATGGGCTACAACAAGAAGCTGTAACATCCCTTTCTCTCAAGAACCAACTGGCCTCATGCACGGCTTTCAACAATCTGTAACATCCCTTTCTCTCCTGAACTGAACCAACCGGCCTCATGCAAAGCTTTCACCATTGTTGTTACTTCGTCTCCTCGTAATCTGTCATTAAACCGCTTGCAGCAGCCAGTAGCTGCATGCAGGGACCAGCTTGACAACTGGACCACCATCAACTTGGGGACATGAAAAAAGGAATTAAATTGTGCAGGGCATGTTCGTTACGTGGCTAGACATAATTTTGTGTGTAATTAATGATGGGAAGGAAGAACCGCAGAGGCTTATAATTTGAATGTTTGATTTTGTCAATGTCGTGTGGGGGTGTCTTTCAAATTAACACCCAATTTTACATATATATATATTATATTTAGCTACATTTATATTTTACATGTCTTATGCATTGTTCAAAGTGGTCGTTACAACGAGAGATAATTTTTGAAGTAATCTAAAAAAATATTATTTTTCTTAGAGACATGTGATAGAGAGAAAAGTAATTAAAAGTATATATGCAAGTTAAGAACAAGTCAGGTGTATTACCTCAATATTTGTCGAAGAAATTAAGAACGTGGGAACTAAATTAAATAGAAAATACATAAACTAATAACTTGCATTGAACCTGACCTGGACCTAATTGTTGTATTAATCAACTTAATTAGTAAGGATCTGGGAGACTAAAATATCACTAGAATCTGGCATCATCAACATACCAGCAGATAATAATATTATTATTAATCTGTCCGACCTCATTTATGTCACTACAATTTTCATCTAAAGACAAACAAACTGGCTAGTGGCCAGTAACCCCACGAGCCCACAAACTTTGATTTACCTAACATATATAAATATATATATATTTTTTTATACTAAAAATGGGTTAAATACGACTGAAGCCATCCCAAATAAGGCCATGCATTGCCCCCAAGGAATAGATCGGATGACAAAAGGGCGAGCATTATGTCAATATAGCTTAGTGGGTCGTGAATTCGATTCCTCCCATACGCAAGGGTCAAAGACCCAACTTATGATTTACCTCTTCCTACGTAATCGAGAGTATAAGTACAAAGAATTGTGCAAAGACGATTATCCCAAATAAGGGCATGCATTTAGTGCTCAATGTGGTATAATTTTTTATTTTTATTAAATTTATTATTATATTATAAATATTTATTTATATTGTATTTGACGTAATAAAAATTTACCAAATGTGTAAATTCTGGTTTTCTCTTACATGAAAACATTGTACGTAATTCTAAAATAATATTTGTGATGCTAAATAGCATTAATTATCAAAATTTGCTTAACACGATCACACATAAGAAAAGATGGAGCAAAAATGAATTTGTCGATATAATCTCTGATACTTAAATTAATAAAAAATATAAACAATAAGTATGTTGTGAGGATTTACGAGTGATATATATAAAAACAAATTTTTCTAAGCTTGAGATGACAATGAATTTAATGAAATTAAATATCACATCAAATACTATATAAATTTATATAATTTTCCCTTTAATTAATGGTATGGTTTGTTAGGTTGCGTGATGATAAAAATTATTCTTCTAAAAGTAAAATTATTGTTAAGTCAACCAAAATTAGTTTTGACATAAAGAATGATAATGAAAGTAGAAATTAGCTAGGCTGCACTTAGTTGGTGGAGGGGTTATCTGGGCATTATCGGCTAATTTTCTGTTGAGTAATCATTTTAAATTAGAATAACTAGAGCAGTTTTTTTTTTTTTTAAATATTATATTTTATCTATTCAAATAATAGAGTGGCATCCATTTTGTTCAGTGTTGGTGTTGGGCAAAAGGACAAGACACATTTGCTGTTATATTTTATCTATTAGTGCCCTTCATGTTATAATAATTGTGAAGTGTCTGGGCAATGGGCATGGATCCCGCAGCAGCATGGGCTTCTCAAGCACTTGCAGCCTAACTATTAAGCTTATTTTTATTAAGATGTCTTGCTTTTATTAGGATAAATTTTATCAAGATCTTCTGTGTCTTGCTTTATCTTTATACACATATCATATGATTTATTTGTTGGTATTTTAAGTGTTTATAATTTATATTTCTTTAAAAAAAAAAATCCCTTTTGTCTGGTTAAAGTCTAAACGAAGAGTATTGATATTGCGGATTATGAGATATATTAAAAAAATGTTAAATATTTATTGAAAGTACTCACCGCCTTTGAGGGAGAGCGCTCGGAAGCAGCGTTGGATTGAAAGTCCAGGCACTACAGCATGGACTATGGAGTTTGGTCAAAGTAAATTCCAAATGGGCTGCCTGTGGCTGCAAATTCAGTTTTTTTTTTTCTGTATTTTCTAATTTGAGATATTTTGTTACTGGAGGTATATGTATGATGTCAAAATAAATAGGGGGTCAAGGTGGCAGAATTATTTTTATATTTATAATTATGAATTAAATTAAATATTACACAATAAGAAAATGTTAGGTCGAGATAAAAAAAACTTGATCACCACTAATAATCATAATCTAAAAAATAGAAGCTCAAAATACCAAATATAGAACAAACGATAAAAGAAAACTTGTATGTAAGTAGAAACAAAGATAAGAATGCAAGATTGAATACAAAGCGATTTATCGTGATTCACCCGTTAATGAGAGCTACATCCACATTGAGCTCCAACAAGGAGAGCTCACTACATTATCGAAAAAAATAGTTACAGTCTTAATATACAAATCACATTCATTCACTCATTGTACAAACTAAAGCTCTCTAATAAAAAATCACCCCATAACCATACGAATACAGATTAGAGACAAAACTTTAGAGAAAAAACAGAGAGAAGATGAATTATACAGAGAGCTATCACCAAAGAGAATGAGAGAAAACCCTAAATGGTATACTCAATTAGAGGTTGTGTTGCACACATCTCAAGGAGACGAATATACATAAATAGGCAGAAGTAGCGATAAGGATTTGATCTAGAAAGAGTGATCGACGGCCAAGGGAGCAGTATGCAAAGCAACAAAGGAGTACGGGAGAATCAACAAGCCGTAAAATGGTGCAGGGGTTGCCATTTGACCCTCCACTCTTGGTTACTCCAAAACAACAGCACTTTGGAGTAGTCGCTAAGTGATTGCTAAGTGACCTTCCACCCCTTGTCCAAAAACAATAGCATTTGATGAATCTTCAGAGAATTCCAACATAAAATTTCTTCATGCTCATATTAAAAAAAAAAGAAATATATTATTATACAAAAATTAATATATTAGTTTAAATAATATTATTAATATAATATACATTAATAAGTTAAATTATCTTATTTTAGTGACACATGTTACCTTATTACTACAATATATAATAGTTAACTAATATAATATAATAATTTATTATATCATTTTATAATAACACGGAGTGATCATTGATCCACTTTTCTAGTCTTTCCATGATTTGCTGCTCTTTAGGGCCAGAAAAATAAAATTAAATAAAATAAACGATTCTTCAGTGTTCCAGTTGATCCCACCCCGTCGTCTATTGAATTGGACTACTTAAAGTTATAATTACTAATAATGAATTAAAACACATAACATGATGAGTCGTCCCAAGCATTAAAATCAAGAAAAGAAATGATGATAGGATGCATCATCACATGAGCTGTTGGCAACGTTCATGGATGTGGTGGGAGGAAAGAAAGTTCTAATTTGATTGGATTAGTGCTTAAATGATTGTCAACGGCTAAACCCAACCTCGTATGTGTTAACAAAGGAAAGCAAATTGACTTCAACTTGTGTACGTGTGTGTGTGTTTTTTTTTGTTCTAATTATATTATATTATATGCCACAATTTCTTACTGAAAAAAACATGCGTCCATTTGCAATGCCGTGTTCATTTGTCTTACTTTATATATTATCACTAACCCAAAACTTTGGGCCACTGCATAATCTCACTTATCACAACTCAAATCCTCAATCATTCAGAGGGCTAATTAATTTCGTCTCTAAACTACTTTATAAAATTATCGAGTAAAACTCATAATATTTATTAATTATATTTGACATTATCGTTTTTGTGTGATTTTTCATTGTTCGTATCCTTGATTTCAACAGAAAAAATATATCATAGGTGAAACTTTATTATACAAAATAAAGAGTCGAACCCATCACTCACTAACCATCACCTATTAATATGATTTATTAGTTATACTTATTTTGTAATGACATTAGCTCGTTGGTATAATATTCCTTTTTTAACGAACAGGTATAAATGAAAAGCCATAACCAAAATAGAAACGAGACACAGAGGAGTGGGCATCAGTAGTTTGTATGATTTTATTCATAAATCCAGTATAAACAAAAAATTGTTTTTATATAGATATAGCCATAAAGGAAGTGCGTGAATTGGAATCGGAATCGCAGAAGATGCATGCATAGTGGTGGCCGGATTTGACCGAGGCCCTTCTCTCTCTCTCCGTCTGTCTCTCGTCACTCGGTGACACGCCCGGTCTTCTAAGTCCCTTTCCACATGCGCCACGCATGACGCATCCCTGCGGCTTCCGGCCCTAATTTGACACGATCCACGCGTGACACTACTCAGAAATGTCCATCTAAATATTATAATAAATATAATTCGTCGCCACTAAGGTGTAATATTATGTAAAGAATATCAACTGATTGAGATAAAAATTTGGCATTAATAAAGGTGTGTGATGCCTATTTAAAATAAATTAAATAATTTGAACACGTTCAGTAACCCCATTTGTAGGGCGAGCGAATAAAATAAAGGAAGTTTAAAAAATAAGAAGAAGAGTTAGTGAGATTATTTTTTTTTAAATATAAGAGTATTTTAGTTATTTATAAACATTTAATTGAAGATAATTAATGATAAAAAAATTATAACACAATATTAAATTGTAAGGGTACTCACCGATTTAAAAGTTATAGTATAATTTTTATATTTTTTAAATAAGATAAATAAAAATATTTAAAAAATATATATTATTGACAAGTTCAAAAAAAAAAAAGAAAGATTATTGTTGTTTTAAAAAATCATCAAAATAGATTGACTGAAGGGGATTCAAATTTAAATTACATGATAGAAATACAATTTATCTTTTTTCCTCCTCAAATAAAGCAACAAATCTGATTATTATCAGATGGTCAGTAGGCGTTAAGTGATAAATTTTAATGAGAGTGTGAGCCTGAATGTGCCTGAATGTGTGGATGCAGAACAAATTCGTATCGCAATGATGCAAACCCAATTTTATCCGATTAACTTCACCCCGGAGGAATTCACGGAGAATATCGTCCGTAGTGGGACCCACCGCCGACTGATAAGGCTTGCAGTTCCGGCCCCCACCCTGACTCACCACCATCATACAGAAACAAGTCTGCATCGTACACGTGTCATGATCCTACGATGGAAAAATTTACTAATTCCAGAGCAGAGACGTACCGTGGTTGTAGCAATAATGCACTCTGCTTCGTACGCCCTTTGTTTGCTGCTACGATTCAGTGATCGACTGTATCAGTGACAAGGATAAGATGGTAACTTCATTGTGTACCGCGGAATATGCCACGAGAAAGCCAAAACTAACATGAACAAGTTGTAATAAGTACTTTAATTATAAAAGCATCCCTCAATTGTTAGTGTTGGATGATTATAACTACTGACACCTCAGAGGTAAGACAAGAATTACGATTATTGTAAAGGTTAATGGTCTGCGATTTATTTTTTTATTATTAAAATTGAGAACATACAAATCGTACAAAAATGATAATTTTAAAATTATAATTATATATAAAATTTTATTAAATAATAAAAAAATAATTATAATTATATATGAAATTTTATACCAAAATCATATTCAAACTAAAAAAAATAAAACTGTATTAACCCAACCTATAATTTAATTTTTTTTTGGGTTGAATTCATTTTTAGAGTCTACTTAAATTCACAAACACTTTAAAAATAGTATCCTAAAAAATAAACTAGAACCAATGTAGGGTTACTTTTAATTTTTTTCTTTTCTAAATGTAAGAATTCAAATTTTTTTATAATATATTTTGACATGATTTGATTAATTTTGGCACAATTTATCCTTCAAAATTTGTTAGGGATTATAGTCCTTACCATGATTAATCCTCAACATTATTAAGAATAACATAATTAAAATTTAAATAATAAGAAGATTAGTATAACCTAAATTCAGAATTCCAGATTTCTAAAACTTCGATAGTGTTGTATTGGTTTTATATTTTTATTAGTTGTGTTTGATAATAATTAATTGATAATTAAAAAATATTCCTTATTTTGATTTAAACAAAAAAGGATTACTTCTCAACTCGTACTATATTTGTAAAGAGAAAAATTAATATCAATCACTATCGAATTTTTAATATTAGAAAAAGCCTGGGACCTAGATGGGGCACAACACGTTACAGCCAATCGTGCAGAAACTCCAAAGAGTTCATTATTCATCTGTCAAGATCCCTGATCACGACACGCGTCCAGAAGTGAGATAATCACATCCGTCCGATCAGACGCCTCTCACAAGGGCAGAAGGGTCAATACACTGTTACACCGCCTATATAACAGAAGCTGCGGCCGCTGATTGATAGAGAAAATCTGCTGTAGGGAATGCGGAAAGATGAGGAGAGCTTCGTTTTCTAAGCCTGAATCCACCGTCAGGGCCAAGAAATCCACCGGCGGCAGGACTTGCCACCGGAAATACGTCGAAGACGGGTGAATCCGGCGCCAATTCAGCCAAAACCAGTAGTAAGTTACTTTTCATTCATTTAGCAGTTTAAAGGAGTTCAAGATCGATACAGGCATGGCCGAGAAGAGTGTGCTCCACGGGAAGTACGAGCTAGGCCGGATGCTAGGCCATGGGACCTTTGCAAAGGTCTACCACGCTCGGAACTTGCATACCGGGAAGAGCGTAGCGATGAAGGTCGTCGGGAAGGAGAAGGTGATCAAAGTCGGAATGGCTGAGCAGGTGAAGCGCGAGATATCGGTGATGAAGATGGTGAAGCATCCGAACATCGTGGAGCTTCACGAAGTCATGGCGAGCAAGTCCAAGATCTACTTCGCCATGGAGCTTGTCCGCGGCGGCGAGCTGTTTTCCAAGATCGCCAAGGGAAGACTCCGGGAAGACTTGGTTAGGCAGTACTTCCAGCAACTCATCTCAGCCGTCGACTTCTGCCACAGCCGCGGCGTCTACCACCGGGATCTGAAGCCGGAGAACCTTCTGCTTGACGACGGCGGTAACCTCAAGGTGACGGACTTTGGTCTGAGCGCGTTTTCCGGTCACCAGCGGCAGGACGGGCTGCTCCACACGACGTGCGGGACGCCGGCTTACGTCGCGCCAGAGGTAATCGGGAAGAAGGGCTACGACGGAGCCAAGGCGGACCTCTGGTCTTGCGGCGTTATTCTGTACGTATTGTTGGCCGGTTTTCTGCCTTTTCAGGAGGATAACATTGTGGCCATGTACCGGAAGATTTACAGGGGCGACTTCAAGTGCCCGCCGTGGTTCTCGCCGGAATCCCGACGATTAGTAACCAAGCTGTTGGATCCGAATCCGAGCAGTCGAATCAGCATCTCAAAAATCATGGAATCATCGTGGTTCAAGACGACGATCCCGAAATCTGTGGGATCCAAAGAGGAGGAAGAGGAATCAAACCTCGAAGACGGCGGGAAGAAGAAGGAAACAGAGACTCTGAACGCGTTTCACATAATATCTTTGTCGGAAGGTTTCGATCTGTCGCCATTATTTGAGGTGAAGAAAAGGAAAGAGAAGGAGGAGATGAGATTTGCTACGACGCAGCCGGCGAGCAGCGTGATTTCTCGGCTGGAGGAGGTGGCGGCGAAGACCGGAAAATTCTGCGTGAAGAAGAGCGGCGATATGACGAGCGTGATGCTGCAGGGACAAGAGTCCGGGCGGAAGGGGAAGCTCGGAATCGAGGCGGAGATATTCGCGGTGGCGCCGTCGTTCCTGATGGTGGAGGTGAAGAAGTCCAGCGGCGACACGCTCGAGTACAACCAGTTCTGCAGCCAGCAGCTTCGTCCCGCTCTCAAAGACATCGTCTGGACCAACAGCTCGACGCCGGCTTGATTCTCGCCATATCCGTTCATCTCTTTGCATCAAATCAATTGTTCTTGTTCTTAATCATCGTCGTTTGATTCTGTGTACATATATTATTAGAAGATGGTGGGTAGCCCCACCTGCAAATTCGTATTGTGAATCTGAACCATCCATCTACTGTGTGATTCCTTTTTTATTGTGTTTGTGCGATGTGATTGTGGCCTATGAAATAGTGGTCTTGTGAATCATAAGTTGAGATGGCTACTCTTTTATCTTTTCTATAAATAGATTTCATTTTCGCGTTTGCGCAGAACTTATTGATTTGTAATCTGATTTTTAAAAATTTAAAATATAAATATTATTAGGACTAGTATTAATTTAGTTGTAAAAAAGTAAAAATCATACTAAATAAGATCAACTCAACTCTCTTTTTACATGGGACTCGTAACGTATATAGAATTTTTTTCAACAACAAATGAACGCTCATGCCACTTAGAATACACCCCATTGGTGTTTTATTAAATTACTTTACTGCGTCTGTTTATTTGGGAACTGGTTTTTGCATGTGAATATGTGGTGATGGGCATCCTCTTCGTTATTAAGGAATTGTGGGGATAGGAAGACTGTTTGGTGTTCTGCTTCTTATCTTATCAAAGGGACTCTGCATCTGTCGTTTTCCTTGCCCCATGTGGATTGAAGGGTCTGCCATGGTTGGACAATTTTGACGGATGGTGACCGCCTCTTTTTGGCTGTGGGTTGAAGCGTCAGGCGTGGTTGGACAATTTTGACGGATGGTGACCGCCTCTTTTTGGCTGTTAGTTATCCATCTCTCCAAAGAGTATCTTATTGGCAAATAAGACTACCTTAAATCAAATTAAGAGGCTGTTTGGTTTTAGCCGTTTGACTGCGTATAAATCATTTATATGGTTGATCCATTATTGTACATTTGATGGTTAATTGTTTGACTTACTATTTCAACTTATATGCTATTTTACTGAAAAACTACTATATTAGCGTTTAGCAAAAGCTGGTATCCTATAATTTTGCCAAAAAATACTGTATCGTTGACCAATAAAAATACCAAAATATCCTTCATTATCGTTACCCAAAGCTCTCTTCTCCATCATCTTCCTCGAAGCTATGCTCTGTCATTACTGTCGTTGCCGTCGTCGCCCCTCCTCCATATTGCCATTGCCATCGTGCAGTTGGGCTACTGCAAGCAACTTGTGTTAGTGGGTCACGCCATCGCCTTATCTAGTTCCAACCTCAATCACACCATTGCTTCATCTGATTCCAACCATCGCCATAGCCTTATTAGGCGTTGCCTCCAATCTCGATCACCGCCTCTTCCATCGCTAGTGACGTCCCCAATTTATAAGTGTATATACAATATATACACTATATACATTAATGGTACTATTTTTTAAGAAAAAAATAAAAGATGTATATATATTATATTAATATATTTTATAATAAGTATGTATAATATATCTAATATTTAGAAATTAATTTATAATTTTCTTATTAAAAATAATATTTTTATAAATTTTATTTGTATTATTTAACATCATATCTATTTTAGTCTTTTTATCAAGTTTTAACAACTTATCAGCTTTTACAAACCAAACACATAGCTATTAACTGATAGCTTAAAAATATATTTATCTGTCGATGTTCAGAATTGGTCAACCGTGATTCGTTGGCCCACATTGGTGTAACGGATTCGAGGGGCAAGTTAGTGAATGAATGAGTAAAATTGCAAAGTATTCATAACTTGGCGGGGAAAAGCATACCATGGCTCTGAAAAGAGTTGGCTGATATATAGAAGACGATCAAACTTCCTCAAGCCTGTGTTGTACGTCTGTAAGTGGTGGGATAGAATATCTAGCGCTAGCGAAAATGCCCATGCAGCAGCAAGGTGCCAACATGACCCTCGTTAATGTGGATTGAATTCGTTATTAATAATGATGTGATTTAAGGTGAACACGCGAAAATCTAGATACGACTATAATGATGATGTTGCAAGAGCTCAGGATAGAATTGGCGTGGGCCGATCAAATGGGCCAAGAAAGTAGGGCCAAGTTGGGCCCGAATGGCCCAGCTGAGACAGCCTCTAGCCCATTGACATTCTTCGGTATATGATCCTCTCGTTATGTGAGTTGATCGGCTAGGCCGACAAACTGCAAGAGTTTGCTAGGAGCTTGCTCGAAGTGCAGTTGGGAGCTCAATCGGATAGGCCTGCGAGCTAGAGGCATTCTTAGGAGCGCACTTGGCCCTGCGATCTGAGCTCGAGCTCTAGCAATGTGTAACCTCACTTCGACGAACTCAGCTCAAGGTCTACTGGACCGTATGCGATTGAGCCAGCCCGCTGCTTTGAGCTCAGCCTATAAGAAGTATAACAGAAAATACTCATAATATTATCCAAACACGCTATCAACTTAAACACTATACATTTTTTATATTAACCGCTGACTAACTTAAAAGCTCTAATTAAAAGGGTAAGCTAAATAGCCTTTAAGTCATCACTTATTTTTATTATGCAACAAATTAAGTCATTACTTATTTTTATGTAACGATAACTTAATAGAATGAAGGTAATATAAAAGGGTGCAAATTAATTGTATGAATTAATTATAATGTATCACATTTTATTGAAGTATAATGTGTATTTTTTAATATTTTTAAAATTACATATAATTATTTTTTATTAATCAGACATTTAAAAAAATAAAAAAATAGTGTTCATATTTATAACAATCAAATATGTTCACGATTTAACCTTGTTTTGATTAGAATGCGATAATAATGCAGAGCAAAAGCAAGCAATCAAGCCGTGCGAAATGATTGGGCCACCATTAAAGTGCCTTCTGCTATACTTAGAAAAAAAGGTTATCCACATTCAAAAGGGTATTGGGCTTTTCCCAGGTGTGATACTAAAAGCATTGAAATATTAGTCTAAGTTGCCATCGTATCAAAAGACAGAAAAGACATGGCTGAAAATGTCGCTGACACAAATAATTGGGCTGTGACATATTTAAACTTATAATAACTTTATTTAATATTAATAATAAATTTATTTATTATTCTAAATGTATGTGCATCATGTTAAATTATAAAAATTATTTATTAAATTTATATTATTATGTAAATATATGCTAAACTTACGTGTAAATATAACATCGCCCGCCCACGACTGAACGGGCAATTGCGGCCGCACTTGGCTCAATTCTTCAACATGTGCGCTCCACCCGGCAAACCATTTGGGTGGGTCAGCTCAGCTGGGTCCCCCCACCATCACCTCCAATTCTGGTTTCAATTGGAAGTTAGGACATTAAATCTGATAATTTCATTTCACCAACTTATTTTTTATACATCTTGATATTTTTTATGGTCACATGTCTTAACTTATAAAGTTTTTTATATAGTTGTATAATTAAAATTTTGAAACTAAACCTCAATACGAATTAAACTCAAATTTAATTTAGGTTCTTATAATAATTGAACTAATTTTGTGAGATGGATCACGTGGCTGTCAATTCTAGCAAAACAAGCACACTCCCACTAGTTGAAGCGTCGTGCTACTTCAAACAAAAAGCCTCTCTTGGATGGGCAACTCAAGTTCCATTCAATCTGCATCAACCTTCAACTTCATCTCTTCATGATTGCCCATATGCATATATCCAGCCCACATAAATAAAACACCTAATTTGCTAGGGATTCTTGGATGGCTATATATATATATATATGTATATTGCGGATCATAGATAAATAGAACTTTTGTCCGAAATTCTTTAAATTCATTGCCATATTTATGACCCTAAGGCTATCTCTCTCTGACTGCTTTGCCATCTCTCATTGCCAAATTATTTGTAGCAATCCAAATCCAAATTCAGCCCTCCAAAGCTGCTTGTCGCCGTCGAAATACTTTCCCAAAAAATTGGTAAAGCTTAAAACCATCACCAAGATTGTTGACCCAAATTTGCACGTTAAGCTTCGTTATCTCTCCCCACCACAATGGCCATTAATGCTAGAAGAGGGCCGACGCATGCAAGAAAGGTGAAATTGATCATTAACAGAAATTATAGACACGACAAAAACATAGCCAACGAAGATGTGCTAAACAATCGATGAAAATGGCGACGACCACTAGCAAAAACGCCATTTGTGACGTGCTGAGCAATTGACGACGTTGCTTTATTTATTTGATTAGGTTTGTGGTTTTTTCCTTCTTTTTATTTATTTAATTATTTGATATATTTGATTATTAATTTTGTATATATATATATTTAATTATTGATTATATGTATATGTGTATCTGATTATTTTGTGTATTTAATTATTGATTTATGTGTATATTTGATTATGTTATGTATTTAATTATTAAAAAATATAAATAAAAAAATAAATAGAATTAAAGTTTATTAATAAATAAATAAAATAAAAAGTGAAATAGAAAAGAGAATAAAAAGTGTGATTAAAGTACGTATAATTTTGAATAAATAAACTTCACTTTATTGTGTAGAACGAAAATCAAATTCACGATCTAGCAATATAAATTTGATATATTATTTATCTAATCAATCATTTAGTGAGATTCTCATCTTTAAATGTGCATTAGAGTGAAGCGCTACGTTACGTTGGCCATCCTCTCTCCTTAGCTTGTCTTGTTCAACAAAAATAAATGCATTTAATCACAGAGATGACGTTTGAAAAAAAACAAAAAACAAAAACGACAAATCACATAGATAGAGAGAAAGAGAGAGAGAACCCATCAAATGGCCCCAAACGATAGCGACATTTTAAAATTAAATAATTCTCAGAATTGAATCATGGAATGGATTAAACAACTTAAATCAAAATTATTATTTAACCTTAATGAGAATCAAACCTTGTACACACCGGCCGAGTTTGCAGCTTTAATTGATTTCAAGACAAAGGTTAAATAGTTAAATCATGATAAATTAAAATTTTTAATTATAAATTTGATTTTTTATTTTACATAATGAGATAAAATCTTTATTTGTAATTTAATTTTTTTATCAAAATCGATAACATGAAAGATAAAAAATTACGCAAGTACGATAATTTCAAATTTGTAGCTTTAATTAGACCCTTAATTAAATTATGTTAAAGGATATATATGCATGTTATTTAATCAGGAACACTAATAGTACAAACTTGAGGCTGTGCTTCACTTCCTTCTCACCCACCTACTTGGCTTTTAGATTTGAAGGCCATCTAATTACAATATCTTTCTGCATTTTTTTTTTACTTAATTATTATTTACATGTTGGCCGTTTTAATTTGACAATGATGTTCCAACCACCAGTTACTAATAGCTAGACCTTCTCCCTTAATCATGACTATTCATAATGTAAAGTTGAATTATATATTATGGTCAATTAGCTAGGATTTTTTGGCAAGTGTTTTCATGTCATTATCCTAATAGACATCGTAACCAGCTAGCTTTGGCATTTTTGCTAAAATTAATTATGGTTATGGTTTGATGAAACTTTAATTAAGATAATTTCATGTTTTGTGTATTCATTGGAGGTTAGTGTGAGGACCTCTTAAATATTATCAGGTTAATTAAGATGTAACAGACACAATTATATATAATAATTTGATAATCTAACCATCGACATATATAGTACTTCATCCTTCTTAAGTAAATATTTCACCCATCAGATGAATGCATAATTTGCAGCAAGGAGCAGCCTTCAAACCAGAGGGGCAGAGTATAAGTAGCATCAGCCATTCCTAGCAGATCAGATAAGTCCAACCAAATTATAATACATATAAGTACATGAATTAAGGCAAAGGCCAGGTTTGACAAAGGGACATAATGGGTACCTAATATTTGCTTTTACAAAGATATATAATAATTTTCTCAAATCGAAGCTAATTTTGAGATTAAACGAGAGATTTTCTTTTCGCTCAAAAGGAAATTTAAGATAATCCATGTTAAATAGAATTAAATTTATTATTGAACCCCATATCTAAACATTATTTCTCAACAAAAACAGATTAAACAAGACAGTACTTCAAATAATTAAGGGATGTGTATTAAGATTAATATATATACTCCATTCTCCGAATTCAGAGAACAACAAAACAGAAATATTCATGACTATTGTCCTTGTGCAAGCTGCTCATCAGTATGGATAAGGTTGCCAACAGTAGTCAGCTAAAACTTGCTGGATCAAATGACGGCCGAGTTAGAATTCATGATGTACCTGATAATTAGAAGCGATAAGAAAGTGCATATACTGTGTAAACAATTGTTGCCTAATGTTGGAAGCATTCGAGTAGTGAGTGATCATCAACGGCGAGACAAAGCTCTCACCAAAATTATGGCGCCCGCAATAGACTAGAATGAACAGAAAAGATCCATTTGCAGCGACTCCAAATAGTTGAAAAAAAGAAAAAGGGTTGTTAACTTCTTGCAACTCGTAACATATATAATCTATCGTATAACAAAGTGTAGACGAATGGATTAGCTAGAGTTGGAGCTCTAACACACCATCCTGCTAAAATATGTCAACTTCAAACTTTATATATGCTTAATTCTTCAATGCACCTCCGACGATGATGCTTCTATGGATTAGCAGATAAAACCCACACGTGCTTAAATCCATCAAAACCAAATACAACAGAAGTGTCACTTCAAGTACAACATATGCCGATCAAAGGGAGTTATCTTGAAATGTCCACACATCTTGCAGCATATTATAAGATCAATTATTATTCTAGAGCATAAATAGCCAAAACAAAATTGGCAAGGTCAAGGAAAAACCTAATTAATATGCCACAGGTTTCAAACTTTTTTCTTTTTGGAAACATCATAGTTTTCAAACTCTAAATGTCAATCATGTATATTAACAATAACAATCACATGTGCCATAAGAAATGATATAACTAAGCCAATTTATCACCTAATTAATTAACAAGACAATCATAAAGGAATAGAGTTAACTAGAGTTAAAATGTCATTGCAATCCATCAAATCATCAACAATCATCTGAACAAAACCCTCAAAATACATGCAAAATCAAGTACAAAACCATTAGCTCATTTCAAACCAACTCCTATGTTTCCAACATATTTATCTTGATCTTCATTCCATTTAATAGATCCGCCTCCAAATCCAATTGTTCAATTTTAGAGATTTGCATCCTCAATAAGGGAAAAAGAGAACTGCTATATCAAAAGCAACAAAAATCTGCACTGAAGGAAAGGAAATCAAACTAAAAACAAACAATGCTACAGCAGAGAAATGGCGCGGGGGAAAAATTGTTGATCAAAAGACAAACTAACTTTTCAATTAAAAGTTGGACTGGAGGAACGCTTTCACATGAAGGAATAGCTTCATGCGCTCTAGAAGCAGAAGCAATGATGACTACTAGAGAACTATGCATTCGGAATAACAATCATCAATGCCAAAAAAACAACAATTGAATCAGATTCAGTGTAGTTCAAGAAAGAAGGATGATCTTCCATGGTTCATGGTTTTGAGAATAACAGATATAATCCAACTTGGCTATCATAAACCGTCAATGCAGATTCAGCTTTTCTCCGAGCCATTTCCAACAGGGCAGGACTACTTGACATTATTGAGAATGATTCATTCAACTAATACAAGACAATTCGCCTCCCATAAGTGTACTTCCAAGAAGCATGCATACACATGTGGAGAGCCGTCAAGCCGTCTGATTTACATACCCAAATCAGTTTAGTAATTATGTTCTACATACAGCAATCCCTGTAAACTGCACATATTATCTAGCAATATTGGAAACCAAATTTTTACCTAGGAAAAAAAAGAAAATCAAAGTTTTTACCATGGAAAAAATAAGTGGTATATGTAGGCTTTTACTTAGCAATAGAAACGGAAAAGAAAATCAAGGGGGAATCTAAATTGGTACGGATTATGTTGATATAACCATACAAACTGAAGTAAATATATGACAAAATATAAAGCATGAATCAAAATCATTATTCTAGTTGGAAGACAAAAGGATGATCTTTTCATATCTAACTAGATAATTTACTAGCTGATTCTATAAACATCAGAAAGCTGCCTAATGATTTGCATTTTTAAGGACTTTATCCATTTATACTTGTTATACGTATTTCCCACACCACTTCTTATAGGCTGTGGTCAACCCAACAAGCCATCCCAATCGCCTAAGACTCAGTAGGCTCCAAGCTGAGCGTGTTGGAGCAAGCTTATGCTTCGCTGAAACTCAAGCTTGGACAGCGAGACCAAACGAGCTCTCGGCGATGCCTCCAGCGGACTCCCAACGACTCTTCCAGTTCACTAGCCTAACTGATCAGCTCGCATAACATGCAAGAAGATCACAAACTAGTGAAAAATGGTGGACTAGGTGTTGTCCCAGCTGGGCCGTCCAAGCCCAACCTGGTCCCTTCTTCTCGGCCCATTTGTTTGGCCCGTGCCAGTACCATCTTAGCCCTTGCAGTAACATCATTGCAGCCACTTCTGGATTTCTGTACACCCGCCTCAGATCCCATCCTCATTAATGGCGGATCCCATCCACATTAATGAGGGTCCCGTCGGCACCTTGCCGCTGCCTGGGTGCCTTTGCCGTTGCCAGATATTCTGTCATATCACCCGCAGGCGTACGACGCATGCAGGAGGACATCTCCTCCTCCTATATATTAGCCAGATTTCTTCAGAACCATGGTATGCTCTCTAGCTGCCAACTTGTTGATACTCTGCATCTTTTTACTATCTTACTTACTTGAGCGTCGGAGAATTTTGTAGGGGCCAACTGGCCAGCGGATCAATAAACCAGATCAGACCACATACTACTCTTTCTTTTGGACTGATTATGTCATTGCGGGCTAATAAATCACGGTCGACCAATTCCGAATGTTGACAATACTAAAACTACAAGGCCAGGTACAAATTTCTTATACCTACAAGCTTAAAAAGATACGTCATGTATAATGAATATCTTGATAGGGGTTTGACTGAAGTAGAATCTCGAGATGTAGAGTTCTTTAAGGATGAGTTCTCTCAAGA
This sequence comes from Diospyros kaki, assembly GCA_036245055.1. Taxonomy (NCBI): domain Eukaryota; kingdom Viridiplantae; phylum Streptophyta; class Magnoliopsida; order Ericales; family Ebenaceae; genus Diospyros; species Diospyros kaki. The sequence goes on from BSEG01000003.1 coordinate 36,375,476, forward strand.
ATTTGTGTGATTGACGAGGAATCCCAATTGTATGAGTTATAGGAGGTGGTGCCTTTAGCTAATGGGAGCATTCCTATAGTTAGTGGGAGTGCACCCATAGACACTACTTTTGAAACTCAATTAATATCCGATGTAGCCAACATGGGCTTATCTTTTGTTGCCATTTCAATGATGTTGTGGGAAGGGCGCTTATGTGTGCTATGTCGGATGACATTGAGCTGACTTCCTATGCAAAAGTCTTAACCTCCCCAAACTGAGATCAATGATTGATTGCTATGAGGGAAGAGATGAACTCAATGGCTAAGAACATGGTATGAAAACTTCTCAATTTTTCACCAAATAGAAAGGTGATTGTCAACAAGTCAGTCTTGAAAGTCAAACATCCAATTGATGGACCGATTGACAAGTATAAGGCCCGTTTGGTCGCAAAGGGCTATACAAAAAAAAAAAGTGTAGATTTCTTAGAGACATTTTCTCTTATGATAAGATTTGACTATATTCTCGTAATTCTAGCAATTGCCACTCATTTAAACCTTGAGCAATACCAAATGGATGTTAAGACAACATTTCTCAATGGAGAACTGGACAAGAAGATATACATGAATGGATCAACTTGTTAGTTTTGTTACTGAAGGGCAAAAGGGTAAAGTGTGTCATCTCAAACTATCCATATATGGTCTCAAGCAGTCGTTTAGACAATGGTATCTATGATTTCATGAAGTCGTTACCTGCATTGGTTTGACTATGATGGAGGAAGACCATTATGTGTATGTCCAACAGAAAAAAATGGATTCTTGATTTTATCTTTATAAGTAGATGACATCCTATTGGCTGGAAATAACTTGGAGATAATCAATGTCATTAAGAAATGGCTATCCTCTATCTTTGAAATGAAGGACTTAGGGGAAACGAGTTGTATTCTCGGAGTTAAGATCTCGAGGGATCACTTAAGGAGACTCTTGAGTCTATCTCAAGAGACTTATCTACATAAGATCCTTGAACAGTTTATATGGACAACTCAAAACCTATTGATACTCTAGTTGACAAGGGTTGTACCTTGAGTCTTAGTCAATGCCCTAAAATAGAGGAAGAAAAGAAACAAATGAAGAAGAAATCGTATGTTAGTGTTGTTGGGAGTCTCAAATACCTAACGAAGTGTACTCATCCTGATATTTGTTTCACCGTTGGACTAATATGCAGATACCAAAGCGAATCTAGGTGAGAAACACTAGAAAGTTGTCAAGAGAATCACGAGGTATCTACGTAGTACTTGTGATTATGTCCTGGCCTTCTATGGTGGATATATGAAAGTGTATGCATGGTTACACTAATGTTGATTTTGGTGAGGATATAGATGATAATGTCTCAACGTTAGCATATGTTTTCACTCTTGGTAGTCTTTATTTCATGGCGAAACAAGAAACAAAATTGCATTGTTCAGTTGACTATGGAAACAGAGTATGTGGCTAGCTCAAAAGCTGAAAGAAAAGCATCATGGCTTAGTGTTTTCCTATGAAAGCTTAGGGTAATAGCTCAGGTTGGTGAACCTGTCAAGATTCATATCGACAACTTGGTTGTGATGTATTTCACACACGACCCTAAATTTCATAATAAAGGAAAACACATAAGAAAGAGATTTCACTGCATTAAAGGACTAGTTAAGGACAAGGAAGTGATCTTAAATTATATTCCTAGCACTGAAATGCTAGCTGGCCCATTGACAAAGCCACTTAGCACTGAAACCCATGTGAGGCATTACGTAAAATTTGAACTCCATGTTTAATTTGATCAATATTTACGACATTCATATTATTTTTGTACTGATGGATATTTGTTATCTTCTTTCGTTTTCATATGATATGACATTATTAATTATGTTGTTGATATGGATAACAATGAAATAGTTGCACATGTTAGTGAATCTTACTAGGCTTGGATCAGTCCTCTCACGGAGACGATTGCCCTGACCCCTATGTGGTGTGTAAGATGAGACATGTAACAACCCACTTACCCTGGGCGTGTTATGCCTTAGGAAATTTAGGTCTTATTATTATTTTTTTTTTCTAAATTACATTATTCCCGAAATTCCCTAAGACCTATCTAGAGCTTGACGAAATAATTCATACACTAGAGATATATCCAATCTTATAAAGCGGAAGCTGAATCAAACCTGCTCATGGCATTACGTACATAAATAACTGAACATGACATTTATTACAAAGTTAATACATAAGCTTCTGAAAATAAATTAAACTGTACATAATTCTTGAACTATTAATATTACAACATAACATGGCACATTTCCTCATTTCTTGACATCTCGCGTCACTACACATTTTCAACCTCTATCTCATCACTGTAAATCCCGACTGGAACGTCGAATGTTCCAGGGGTGAACTCAGGTTAGATGATGAACCATCTAAGTAAGGGTACATAATGCTATGTAATGTGTGTATGCAATGTCTTTCCTCGTAGGTGTCAACTGCACCCCTCATGCTGTCTATCATTTTTGCTGCCACCTCTTTTGAAGGCGGGGTGTATGGGTACACCCTTGGTAAAGCAGCGATGCCATTTTTTACTCCCTACGGCCTCATATGCATGTGATCAATGATATCAATGTGTATTTATGCATTTCATAATCATGTCATAGATGCAATCTACGTGACGAGTACATATTAGAGTATGTCAATATGATAAAAACATTCTCGAAAAAAGCATTCTCGAATATAAACATTTATAACCGTACTAAACTTGAAACGGTACACTTACTTCTAAGTTGCCTCAAAAAGTGTGTCCGCCTCGAAAATCGTGTCGACCGACTATTTCTCAATCTTCTTGCCTTCAAGGACTCCTAAAATATTAAATTTATTTTTCAGAATATTACTTTATTATTTTTCATATTTTCTACAATTTCTCTTTATTTCTAAACCTCATTTCTTCAAAATTACATAATAATTATCTAGACTTTCATAAAATCCAATTTCTCTTTACTAATATTCCTTAAATAATGTTTCTAGCATTCTGAAATTTTCTTGGAATTTTCTAAATTAAATTCCTATTTTTTCTTTATTTCCATAATAGAAAAACTATTTAAATAAATGACTAATTTAGCATTTTCGAGAATATTTTTCATAAAACAAGACATAAACAAAATTTTAAATTTAATAAAAAAATTTCAAAATTTTTTATTTCTTTTATTTTATTTTTTCTTTATTTTCTTTTTCTTTTTATTTTCTTTTTGGCGGGCGCGTGGAAGGCACGCGCGTTCTTCCCACTCGCAGGTGTGGCTGCATCATCTCCAGCGGCTGCCTCGCCTCCGGCGATGATTCCGACCTCCAAGCTTCAAACGAAGTTTCCCTTTCACTAAATCTCGACCTCCCAAACCTGAATATAGACTTAGATTTGCGAAAAAACATAGAAAAATACCTCAATTTGAGCGATGAAGTCTCGGCTCCGGCGGCTTGCGCGTTTTCTGGCGAGCTTGATTTCTCCTTCTCTGCTGCTCCGTTGGCCTCCAAAGTCTCCAGAAATGTTGCCCACGAAGCAAGGACCAAGACCCCACTCACCAAGCTCTCAAACACTACCCAAATCGAACAATCTATGAAGCAAAAGAAATCTGATGAAGGACTTGCGCAAACTCAACTATTAATAGCCAAAACTCTGTCGCGAAACGTCCCATCGAGGCACCCACGTGCCCTAGAAGGCCATCCCGACGTCCTTGGGAGCATTTAAAGCTCCCCTTGCTTTTGGTGGCCGATTGCAGGCGCGACCATACTCTGGCCGTGCGCCTACTCCAGATTTTTCGTGATTTTTTTTTATATATATATTCATATATATATACATATATATATTTATAATATACATACATACCTACATACGAATTTGTATATAATATGCCTACCGTAATACAAAATCCCATTTTAATGCAAAATTATAATATTTTTACTATATACCTTATATACACAGTAAGAAAATACTTATTATATAATTTCTAGTACATAAGCATTATAATTTTAGACTATGATTTAGACTAAATAAATCACATACAACTTTAAAAATAATTAATACTTACCCTATTGATAATTACTTAAAATTTCTAATAATTTCTTTAGGGTCTCAAAATACTAAATTTCGATTTATTATTTACGATATCTAAGGGTATTACAAGACACCTTATTCTTGGACTTATGTGGTCAGTGCAAGTACCTTGATATATGAGGGGTATTCAAAGTCGTTATTGTCACCTTAATATTTCTAAGTTGAGGTTTATTTGGAGAAGTCGAATATGGATTTATCTAAAATTCCATACTAAGCTTGATAATAGCTGGATGTGAGCACTCATGAGTTGAGTGACTCAGGCTAGTTCCTATGTGGTGACTGGACTGACATCTATACAGTGTTTCAAGTGTGATTTTCCTGATTAGTGGGAGCTCTATCATAGCATGCACGTTATACAATATGCACTTGTATATACGACCATTATAGGGAAGTGACAAGATCGCCCCCTCTCTATTATTGGGTGGGGCCCTATTTAGGTATGCCTTCTGATCTAGAATCATTTCATGAAGTTAAGGTTCAATTACACTAATTTAGCATGTTACTCAATTAGCTAGCAAATAAGCAACTAGGTGGGCCATGATTGGGCAAGTGGTTAGATCAAGAGATGGACTAATTTGAATTCTAGAAAAGATAATTTATACCACATCATGTAAGTTTTACATCTTACAGTCCGGACAATCATCTGTGTGATGGTCATGAGTGCAAAAACTTCAAATGATGATCAAGTGTTGTTCATAATTATTCTCGAGGGATTGAAAGCATTTGATTGATGTGTTATGGATTATCAAAGGCATAGATGACACTCTCTTTGTTTATTTATTTATTTTTTTTTATGCAACGAAGTTCCATGTTAGTAGTGGTTATTGTTTGATATGGTACACTTATCATTGTCATCAAGGTTGCATCTTTTGACGTTTTGTATGAGGATATGGGTGGAGCATTATTCCATGTAACCAAGTAGAAGATTGTAAGACTTTGCGGTTATTATGGGATAAGTTCTTTAGTGGACAAAGTATGGAGATAAGTAGTTGGAATTTTAATTTGATAACTTATCTTCAAATCCCTCCACGTTTTGATTTTAAAAATGATATATATATATATATCACACACATATATATAGATATAGATATAGAATAGAGCAAGAAAGAGCAAGTAAAACTCTCTCATGTTCACAACCTTTTCTATCATTCATACACCATTTTTGGCATCATTATTTCGAGCCTTGGATGGATAAAGGGTGGACAGAAGAAATGAAGCTTTTATAGCTTTCTTCGCAAAGGATTGTTAGATAAATCATGAATTGATTCTTTCGTTCCGATTCAAGTATACATATACATACTGAATGCTACGTTTATGAGCTTTATAAGATAATTTACCCGTTGATTCTATAAACATTAGAAAGTTGCCTAACGATTTGCATTTTTATAGACTTTATCCATTTATATTGAAACTATTGGGGTACAAATTTCTTATACCATCCATAAGAAACTAGGCAACAATTTGATCTATAATGACTCACTTGCATAATGTTGTAATTCACACACATAGATACAATTTAGGTTCAATCCTCTAAATATTTTTAGCTACTTCTATGTTTTTTTTTCCACTTCTTCATGTTCATAAAATGTTTTAGAAACAATTCTATCTCTACTAAAACTTAAATATTGGAGAAATTATTCTCTTGATCATTAGATTTTACGGAATGTGAGGTTAATTTGTCCTGTGTAGAATCTCATTTTACAAATTCATAACAACATTTGTTCAACTGAAATTAAGTTAATTTATTCCGAAATCCAAGGTAGCGTATATATCACTTGCTCAAACTAAAACTAACTTTAGAATAACCAAAACGTCAATTTCTATAACGTCAAACAAAAACACAATCTTTGTTTCATATAATTGAAAGGACTATTGGGATATGTTGTAATTAGAAGGATACAAGTAAGTCCATTACGTCTGAAGTAAAATAAAAAACAGTTAATACAAAATTTATTAATGATTGAGCAAAAAAAAAAAAAAAAAAAGGTGAGATTTACATACCTTGCACACTATGGAGAATAACTTCTTTTTTTTTTTCTTGATGTATAGAACAATAACTTACTGACAAATTAAATTCACATTCCAAATAACTAGCTTTGAGTTAAATTATTCAAGGCTCATGAGATACGTCAATTTTTATGTGTAGATCAATGGCCAAGTCCTTGATAGAGGGTGCAAAACATATAAAATCCAACATAACAGTTTTGTATAAAATGCAAATGTGTGTGTGTGTGTGTGTGTGTTTGTGAATGCATACATTTTCATGTAAAGAGAATTCATGAATTCTGATCAATAGAGACTATAAAATTGAAAACTTTTCATTGCCAGGGACCATAGAACAGAAAACCTTGACTAAAGTAACAAAGTAAAGTAGATGAATTCATAGGTTAGGCGATTTTAACATCAAATTCAGTGAGAAAATAAGCGAGACGGAGGGTGAAAATGAAATTTGTTACTTTAGGACGAGCTTTTGAGACTGGCAGGACTAGAGGAGAGGGAAAGTGATGAGTTCTCAAAGCTTGGAGGGTTTCGGCGTTGTCAGCGATTGCCTCCTCTACCCTCCACTCCCTCCCGTTGCCGTTACTCTTACTGTTCGTGGTGCTGCTGGCTTCCATGTGTGCCCCCATCTCCCTATCTTTTTTCACCCTCCAAAATGGAAAAACAGAAGAAAGACTACACTAAAAAGCTGACAGAAGATTGGGATTACTGCCGGCCTGTCGTGTGAGGTGTTCCAAGACGTGATTTTGAAAAGGAATGGGAGGCTATAAACACAAACACAGAAGCACATGCGAGAGGCTGTGATTTATAGCATCTGTTGAATATCCATTGCCTTGTTCTTAATTGGCTTTGCCAATGGGAAATACAAAAATGAAGAAGGAGATGAACAGAAAGGGTATAGAGTGGATGCGTACGATTGTTTTTTCAACTTAATCAAAGTGTACTGTTTACTTGACAACTTCTTGGATCTTTTTAGAGCACAACATTGACGAACCTAAGATTGTCCCGGTGGCAATTTCTTAAAGCCTATTACTTAGGCTCCTGCTTTACTTAATAGTTAATTAACTTAATTCTCTTCTTGGGTACCCACTCAAATCACAAATTAGATGAGAATATAGTTTCAATTCTCAAGAAAATCAAGTCCTAACAGGAAAGGAGAACTACCTATTCCAAGTGGGAATATAAATAGGAATGGCAATGGATCAAATAGAGCTTCCCCCATATTTGTATCCATTATCCCGTTCTTATACCCCTACTTGTCAACAGGCAACATATTTAGAGGGTATTTGGTTTAGCTTAAAGTATGAGAGCTTATAAGCTCTAGAATTTTCTGTTATAAATTTTAATTTTTAAAGAGGGTATTTTAGACTTTTGCTATGTCACTTATAGTCTTTTTAATTAGATAGCTTATAAGTTATGTAAAAAAAAAACTAGGTGGTAGGCTTCAAAAAAAAAAAAAAAAAGGGTGTTGGAAAAGCTTATAATTTGCGTAGCTCATAAATTCTTTCAACTTTTAAGAGTAACAAAATAAATTTAAGCTCTAAAGGACTTTATAAATTCTTTTTGACCAAAAAAATATATTAAGCCAAGCACCCTTTTAGTCATCCATTCCCATTGGGTAACATATATACATTTGATACCCATACTCGTCCAATTTAAATAAAATATGTTTATTCATATTTTAATTCAAATTCTCAATCAAAATTTGGGGTTAGAGAGCTTAGTATTACTGTACAATGTTGAATTTTTTTTTTTTTGACTGAGTTAGATAATAGTTATTAGTTGCCTAGAGAAAATAGACATGGTCCTAACCAATAACTAGCAACCAGTCTTAAGACTTTTTTTTTTTTTTGGGTGTTTTTTGGAATGGGAAAATGCATCAAGAGAGAGCAGACAACAGATCCAAGTACAGAGATTACATACACTTAGATGCAAAAGCAACAACATAGAGCAATCTACCAGTTACTGATAACAAGATGATTACACATGAAAGGAGAAATAACTAGGTCACCACAGAAAATTAAGATGGGATTGCCGGGATGATGAGCAGCAAGTGGATCCATCCAAAAGAGAGAAACAACGACTCCCTCTCCTACTAAAGAGAGTTTTTTTTTTATCTCTCCTATATATTCTTCTAAACAACAAAAAGATGTGCATATAATAAGAAGTAAGTTCGCGAATAAACAAAGCTGAAGAATCAAAGTAATAAAGTCCCCTCTCCAACTATTTTCTTGTACTAGAAAGCTAAGGTATAATAATATATACAAAGAACCCAGAAAATGATGAGAAGAAGGATTTTGCTGCAAATCAAAACTCGATTTCTAAGCCCAAAAGCGAAGCAAGTAAAGGAAGAACACAGATGTACTAATTCTATATATTAATTAATTCCCCCCCAAAACCAACCTAAACTGGATACGATTTTAGTACTACTTTTCCGTTAAATTAGGAACAGATAAGCACGCGTACCTTTAAAACCCAAAATAGATACTTCGAAGATCACGCTTCACTGCTCATGTCTCATCTCATGAAATCACATATTATATATATTGAACTTTGCATGTAATTTCTTCTCTTCGATTTTCCAGCACACTTCCACCCGCATATAAACGGAGGAGTCGCGGCATAGATCTGAAACAAACAAAAGGTATAAATATAAGCATATTTAGAGAGAGAGAGAGAGAGAGAGAGAGAGATGGACATTAAAGGCTGACAGAAGAGCAATGAGCACACAGCGCCACACAATGGTATACACTTTTATACAATCGCCGGCTGTGTGCTCACTCTCTTCTGTCACTCCTCATCATCCTCTCTCTCTCTTTCTCTCTCAGTGCCCCTTCCATTTCATGAATGGCCATATCTGAAGACGAAAAGTTCATATATATGTGTATGTGTATGTGTGAAGTGATATGACGAGAAGCCAGCCTGCCCGTTCAACTGGGTCTCCAGATCTGACACCAGAGAGCAAGCCCACCGCGCGCAGAGACATCCATAATCAGTGATCACATTAGTTAGGTTTTATCTGGGTTACTTATAGCTAGGGTTTTAATTTCCTTTGCTCCATTTTTTTATATATTATATGTATATAGGTCGATTGTTTGGGAGAGAGAGAGAGAGAGAGAGAGAGAGAGAGAAATGGAAACTTCCTAGGTTGTCTAAATAGGATTGGTTGGAATTGTGGCAGATGATGAGTCATTGACCCTTGAAAATAGGAAATATTTTGGATATGAAAGGAAAAATAATATATTTTTTAAAAAATATAAAACCAAAACACGAGATAAAAGTGTAAATTAAAAAAAATATATATTTTTATAAATATAACTTTTAATATAAAAATATAGTTATTTATGAGATTTTAAGTAAAAATTCAGCATATTAAAATTAATGTATAATTTTATTTTAATACTACATGTACAATATTATTATGTTATTAATGTGTAATTAATTCTTGTATAATATTTTATATATAATTATTATATTATAATAATTAATTAATTACAAATAAATTTTAAAAATTATCAATCAAATTGAAAGAAAGAAAAGACAAGGAAGGAGATCGATAAGGCTGCAAGGAAAAAAATTCCCTGCAAAGAAGAAATTGATAAATGGAAATTGTTCCCCTTCTCTTGCCTATTAACATATATATATATATATATATATAGTAGCCTTCTTCTTAAATTTTCTTTTAATATTTAAAACTTTTAAAGTTAAACCCGATTTCATTACCAACTGTGTTAAATAAATTAACTGTATATTTTAAAATTTTATTTTTTTTGTCAAATCAATCTTAAAATTATTCTAAAATGATCAAAATTAATTTAGTGAAAAATAAAAAGTTTAGGAAGTGTCAAAGTAAAAAAATTTAAAATTTAAGAGATATATAGTTAATTTATTTAACATTATTAATAATAAAAAGACGTCGTAATTAATTTTTTAAAATTTAAAGAGTGATTGAATCCACGTGAAAGTTCAAAAAATATTAAACGTAATTAAATGACCAAGCGGTTGAACAAAGTATACAAATAATTTTCTTTTAATATTAACTCTATTTGACTAAGTTTTGGGACTGCTTTCACATAAAAGCTTGAGAGAGCTTTAGACAGAGAGAGAGAGATGTTAATACATTTTGATTTGTTTGGTCTTAAGAGGAAAGATACAATTAATAGAATGTTTGTAATTCCTTTATAAACTTTTATTATTATTATTATTATTATTATTTTATTATTATTATTATTATTTTATTATTATTATTATTATTATTATTATTATTATTATTATTATTATTATTATTATTATTATTATTATTATTATTATTATTATTATTATTATTATTATTATTATTATCCTCGTAAATAGATTAGATTTAGAGTGGCATTTGATTATGAGATTGGTATAGAATAGAAGAATACACATTCAGTGAGATATTTTTGAATTTTATTTAATCACATTGTGATTTTAGGTATTCTGAGTTTTTGGGATACATTTTTCATATCCTATTCCTAGCTAAGTAATAATTATATTAAATTTTACTTTTTACTTCATATAAACTTCACAAACTTCTAATTAAATAAATGAATAAATTCGAGATTTATTTTTATGTTGGCCTGAATTTGATAAAATTATAAATTTTTATAAATTTAACTCAACTTTTATCTTTACTCGTTTAGAATCCCGTTGAAAACTTACAAGCCCAAAGGGTGATCCATTGGAATGAACACTTACAAGCCCAAGGAGTGATCCATTGGGCTGCCTCAGCCCAACAACAGAGCTAGTGGTCGACGTAGGAGCATCTTATCTTGGCCCCAATTAAGTGCCTGTTAGATGGGCTTTTTTTTATTTTAGCCCAATCCGTTTTGGAAAACAAGATGTTCAAAGAGTATTTAAAATAGGAATATTTTTTTTTTTAAAATGGAAAGCAGAAAACTGTCTACTTTTCCAAATTTATGGTGATTGTTGGATAGAAAATAGGGGATGATGAAGTAGTTGTACGTTAAATGTAACCAATTATTCATTGTTAAAACCATCATTAATTAATTAATTAATATATAATAAGTCACATTATTTTGTATAAAATATTTATTTATAAACCGTTGACGACATATACAACCATTCACCATATATATATATATAGTTGCTACCCACTCATCCCCTTCAAATCTTTGCCATATCCCTTATTATCTGCGTCATCTTCAACCAACTAACAAGGAGGGAGTTCATAATTAAATAAAAACAATAAAAAATGGTAAATAATAATAGAGGGAAAATATATAAACTATAATATTGAGAAATCATAGTAGTCATCCGCTGGCTTCTTAATTTAATTTATTTACTTTCGTAGTAGATAACCAATTTCCCAAAAGCAGTTTTTAAGTAGTAGTAGATAAGGACACGTTGAATTAATTAGATAGATAGATAGACAATATTTTTCTTTTTTTTAAAGTTAAGATGACCATGATGGTGTGGTTGGTGGGTTGGTCGTTTCATTTTATCGTTTGATGTACAAGTTGAAGTTGTTGAATTGGCATTGGTATGGTGTATGGTCAAAGCTCCACCCATCATCATCATCATCATCATCCACAATCGCCCAACCCTAATTAATTAGTGTTAGCTGGAACAACAATTGTGGGCTTAATATATATATATATATATATAGTTTGTTTGTATTGGTTATTGGTTGGCATTGAATATGACTACTGATACATTATTATTAATTATTATAATATTATTAGTGTATTATTACTGCTAGCTCTAAATAATATATAATTATTATCTGACCTCATCTTTTTTACACTATCCCATAATTTTATCATCGTGATTATATATTATTTTATCCTTACTTGTTTTATTTTTTTAAAAAATCTCTCATATTCATAAAAGAAAATAATTTTTTTTTCTATAAATAATTAATTGTTCTTTATAAATTTGAATTTATCATTAATTAACTATAAATTTAAACTTACAAATGATTGTCGTGTTTGAAATTCTAATTATTTGGAAGACAAGAATTAAATAATTTTCTATGGATATGGATATGGATATGGATATGGACAAATAGTAAAATATATATATATTTCATAAAAGAAAAGAAGTTTTTGTGTCTTTTTTAGCTAATGATGATAATCCTATCCTATGTTCATGATTACTGGTCTAAAATAATAATAATAATTTAAGGTTTGAACCAAATTATATATCCACGGACGTTCCTATTAATTAATTTCTCTCAAGTAAATCATTTAATTAATATTGTCAAGATTTGCTTTTAAACTTACAATAACTCAAACATTTTTGTAATTTGATGTACGTAGTATATATTGGATTGGATTAATCATGCCATCCATCAATATCCATATATGGTGGAGATCGATGTACAACCCAACTCTTCTTCGCCGCAATCAGAAGCAAAGAACATTCACAAATGAGGAGGCATTATTAGTTGACTCCCAAATTCACCCCCAAGTAGACTAGCAGCAGCAGCTGCTAGAATCCAACCACAAACCAACTCTTCTTCTATTTTCAATTTCAAAAAAAAAAAAAAAAAATCAATTTCTCAATTAATTGACTCATTGCTTTCGCCACTCCCTGCGAATTTTGGCTGCCTGCCTTCCTGCTCCTCTTACTTACCAAAACATTGATTCCTTCAATATTCTCCTTCTGGCTGGCCTACTTTAACAAAAATGATAATAATAATCATAGTATCAAAATGTATTATCGCAGCAATAATAATTTCTTATTCTCAAAATTAATGCCTCCATCTGTCTATCTTATTCAATTAAGATTTTCTTCTTTTTAAAAATATCGTTTAATTCATTCATCAATTACTCAATTTCCCCTTCAACGCTAATATACAATTTCTTATTATTATAATAATAATAATCCAAAAACTATTTGCATTTATAAAAATAAATAAAAATAAAAATCGTCTACATACCAACATCTTTTCACTCGCTTGTGTGGCGGTCGATTCCCGAAGAAAACGGTAAGCTGAGCCCACTCGTTGACCCGCCCTAATGCCACGGGATTAGCTGATCATCATGGTTCTCTCTCTCTACTTTCCCTGGGTCAAACCTCCACACAGATTAACATAATAGCGTCGAGACAGACAGCTCATTATATATTTTAGAAACTAAGAAAGGCCACGGCTTAAAGCATATATGTATTTAAGGAGTCTCTCCCCCCCCCCCCCCCCCTTAAAATTACAATAAAATAACTTGTGAGAAAAAACTGAACAAACACTGTGTTAGCTGGAGCCTGGGCCCAAGTCTACTTAAATACGGCGTCGTTCTGAGCTTTATTTTGGTCGACTCGGATTGCACATGGTCTAAAAGATCAGATTCTGCCGACTTCTTTTCTACGTTAATGGAGAGGGTGGTCACGGCGTGGCCTCATCACGGTTTCGACACGGAGGCGGCGTCCTTAACGGCGCAAGTGTCGGCGGCGCCGTTACCGACGGTAGCGGACTGAACGGTGAGGACGGACATGCTGGGGGAGGAGGGGCCGTCGCCGTTTGAGGGGAGGAGAGGGTTGTGGGGGCCGCCGGAAGAGGGCATCAAGGGGTTCCTGGAGTGACACGTGGCAGTGGAGATGGCGGTGGCGAGGGAAATGGGCATCAGGCAGAGGCCTTTCCCCTGCAGGTACTGCATGGCGGAGCCCATGTCCTCCTCCATCAGCTTCGCCACCTGGTTCTCCGTCACCGCCATACTGTCGTTAGTGTTGGAGGTTGACGCCGTCTGGTTTCCGTTACCTGTCCCCCCACTTCCCTGTATACAGTCGCCTCCGCCCTAGAACAAAAAGTGCTATGTTATTATACATATATATATATATATAGAGAGAGAGAGAGAGGGGGGGCGGGGGGGAAGCAGCTGCCGTAGCTGAAGTAGTACTTAGAGAGAGAAAGGGGAAAGGGATTGAAATGGGGAAAGTGGGCACGCGTGCTGCTTTTGCTATTGTCGTTTTGTGGTGATTGACAAATTGAAAACTTTAGACGGGAAGAGGGGACAGAGATGTGGGGCTGCGTTTGGTTCTTTCAAGAATCGTTTCTGTTTTCTCATTCTCGTTTTTGTATATCTGTTTCTGGTATTCAGAAGCTTAGCTCCGCTTGTCAAACTCAACCCACCACCAACAATATTTCCATACATTATTATTTATTCTACTACGTGCGTCGGTTTTAGGAATTTTAATCCCCTACTCATTAACTTTTTCTATGATCTTACATGTAGCAATCATCCAAGCTTTATCTTTTATGTGGTTATATGACCGAGTTAATCGTCGTCTATCGGAAACTCAACTACATAATAGATCAATTTTTCCCCCTTTTACAAGATTAGACGGACTAGATGAATTTTAACTCATCATTTCTGTTTTTGGTATCATCTTTTATGAACATGTATGACTCATATCAAATCAAAATAGTTCACATTAATTTTTTCGTAATCTTTTGTTAACATCTTAAATTCAACCCATCTTAACCAACTTTTCCGAAATTTTCAAAATTCTTCTAATTCTAGTTGCAAGAAATTAAAAAGAAGGTTACCTCAGAGGACATATCAGCAACGAGAGGAGCAACAGCGGCGGCACCGCCCAAACGGCTCATACTGAGAACCTAAACACACAGAGAGCGGAAATGCAGCAATGGAATTTCAGAAGATTCATGACACTGGACTTGAAATAAATAATTAGAATTACAGAAAAAATAAGGGTTTTTGGCCATGGAACTTGTCAACCCATATGGAATCTTAGCAAATTCTTTATTAGAAAACAGAAAATTTCTGTCAGCCATCTTTCCATGTGAACAAATAAACAAATAACGAGAGAGAGAGAGAGAGACTTTGACTTGGAGCTGGAGGAATTTGACATAGTCGATGATCTCATCAAGCATTGAAGCCTTGTCGGTCTGTCCATTCCCAAAACAAGCCCACCCAACAAACACATCAGCATCTTATAATCAAAACGATATATCTAATCATAATAAAACAAGTTCCCATAATTAAACTACATTCAACCTATTTTACAATGTTATTTTTATAAGATTTCATTATTAACAATACATTAGCAGCTTGCTGCTGAGTTCTGAGTGCGCCTATCATCTGCTTTCCAGCTTTGATTTCAAGTACGCACGGAAAATGATAATCAGAAAAAGACGACGAAGGGATAGCTACAAACAGCATTGTGCTTTGTCAGAATGACGAAATTCTCCACCAGGGTTTTGGTTAATTACGGACTGAGCCTTGCTCTGTGTTCTCCGGCGGTTTCAGATTCAGAGCCAGTTTTCACAGCTCTTCAACGAACAGTAGTCCAAAAAGTAATAATAATGAGAAAGTACATTAATTGGAGAATTTATTAGATTCACAGATTAAATGAATTCGGAGTCACATAATAAATATGAAATATTCGTTGTCAAATGTTAAATATTAAAACATTTAAGGTCAAAATTTACTAAATTTTAGCTCATTTTGGAGAAGTCAAAAATATTTCCAATGAGAAAATAAATAACAAAAAGAATATGAAATCACCTTGTTGGCATTAGGGACAAGTTCCTGAAGAGCTTTCATCCTATCTGTGATTCGCTCTCTCCGTAACTGTCGCAGTTATTCAATCCAATATAGAAACCCAAAAGCCCACCATTTTCAGAAGCACCGAAAAGAAAGGAAACAAAAACGGCAAAATATAAACCGAAACATAGAAAACGTCGGAAACAGATGATTATGGAAGACGAAGTAAAAATAGGCGTACTCTTTCGGCGATGCTGTGAGGATCAGTGGCCTGTCCCCGCCGAGCCCTCACTCTCTGCTGCCTCGGCTGCGCCGGGGCCCCACCTCCAGCTGATGCACTCGGCGCCGGGGTTTGGCTCATAGTTGGCGCCGCTGCTCCGAAGGTCTGAGCCTGCGTAGATGCAAACCCGCCCAAATTAACGCCGTTTTCGCAGATAGTAATAGTATTTCAGTAAATATATACATGTATATGTATCGCCACTGACCTGAGGACGGGGGAAATGCTGCCCTTGGTTCGATGTCTGGCCGGCATCGTGAAGAGATCCGGCGAGCCCGTTGTAAAGAGCTTGAACCGACCCATCTCCTCCCTGTGATTATCAATCCAAAAACATAATTACTACTGCATCATTTATTATTGTATTCACGATAGGAATCATATATTAAGAATTTCACTCTTTGGCTGCGAAAAAAATTCACCGGATTATGAGATTTGAAGGAGGAGGCGTCGACGACGTCGTCTCCACCGCCAAGACCGAGTGGCATCCCCAGAAGACCGGTGTCGCCGGCGCCAGAACCATCTCGTAATCCGCCGCCTCTGGACTGCAGAAGCAACTGCTGCTGAAGGAGCAAAGACTGGACGGTTGCCGCGGCGGCGGAGGAATTGGCCCCGCCGCTGATCTGGTGGTGCCGGAGCTTGGACGCGAGGATGGAGGACTGATCTTCCGTCGGCAAGGCCGCGGAGTAGAGGTCCCAGGAGGACTTTGCGTTACCTCCAGCGAGGTCCGGCCAGGAGCACGACGGCAGAGTGGATAGCATTTGGTCGAGGAAGTCGTCGTGAGACGGATCGAACTGTTGAATCTGCGAAGCGTCGCTGATATGCGACTGGTGCTGGTGGTGATGATGATGTTGACCGTTTTGCAGGTCTTGTAGAGACATTTGCGACTGGTTCAGAATCGGATTCATCCCTTGCATTTCCCTACTGTTTGGTTGCATCAACAATTCCACCTTCCAAAAGAAAACCCTAACGATTCCATCACACGTAAATATACACAAACCCTAGCCGCCGAACAAAGAGGAATCGAAGTCCGATGAGTTCATACCTGGGAAAGAATATTTCTTCAAGAAGAAACTGAAAAAACCAAGCTGTATATTCAGCAGTTGTGGAGATGCCTCTGTCTCCTCCTGTCTTCTTTCTTTCTTTCTGTGCTTCAATCGCAACGACCGATATATATACATATCACATCAAGCGTCTCTCTCTCGTTCTCTCTCTTCAAAGTATTAAATTCCAAAAGCAGAGATGTTGCCGTGCTTCGATAAACATTAAACACACTTACAGTCTTCTCTCTCTCTCTCTCTCTCTCTCTCTCTCTCAAACTAAATTGTTTTCTCTGTCCTAAAACGTGGGGCTATATCATTGGCCAACATATCCAGCATAACAGCCCACTCCCTCCTTTAGCGCGTGAGTTTGTTAAGGTCTGTTTGGTTTGCTTCAAATTTGGAATGGGAAGGGCCAATATGTTGGACCTATTTTGGTGTTTCGGTTATCCCAAGTTGAGTTACACCCCAAAATAAATAGAATTACTGCTTTATTAATTCATTTTAATTATGAATTATTCTAATATTCCAAATTGTGCTTATTTGGAATAATTTCTGTCAAATGTTTAATTGAAAAAAGTATCTTTATTATTTAATTTCAAATTAGAAATATATTTTACCTCTATAAACAAAAATCCTCTATAAAATAAGTGCACAATACTAGAAAAAGTTGGCATATCTCTCTAATCATATTATAATATTTGGTAAAGTATCAAATAAGATTTTTTTTTGGGTATATTAGTTCTTATAAACGGAAATATAGAAAAGATAAAATAAAGATAATGATAATGATAAACAAAGATAGAAAAAGAAGATAAAGATGGAAATTTCAAATTAAAAAGAAGAAGATAAAATTAAAGATGAAAATTTAGTGAAAGAAGATAAGATGGAGATCTAAAATATAAAGAAGAGAAAGCCCTTATTATTGGTGTTATTCATATGCGAAAATTGATAGCGAAACTTTATAAAGCGAAGGATGAAAATTCTTTTTCTTCATCATCTATATCGAAAATATTCATCTTCTCCATCTTCTCTTTCTTGATCTAAAATCATTACTATTATCTTCTTCTTTATCTTCTCATTCTTCTAGATTTGTTCATCTTCTTTTTCTTTTATTTCTCTCTCTTTCACCGTTGTTGGAGCCCGATAAGTTCAAGATAGAATCTCACATGAATTCTAGTAGTCATTGCCACCATCGTTG
The DNA here is from genome assembly GCA_036245055.1 of Diospyros kaki. Classification (NCBI taxonomy): domain Eukaryota; kingdom Viridiplantae; phylum Streptophyta; class Magnoliopsida; order Ericales; family Ebenaceae; genus Diospyros; species Diospyros kaki. The sequence goes on from BSEG01000003.1 coordinate 36,393,572, forward strand.
GCGACAATTAAAATCCATATGAGTTCTAGTTGATAAGGCCCTTTTTTTTAATTAAAGAAAGATTAAGATTAATTTTAAGAAAAATGTTCAAATCAGCCCTCCAACTATTTCATTAAGTCAAGTGAGCTCAAACTTAAGTTTTTGACCAAATAAACCCAATTTTTGTTTCACTCCCATGTTACATACCTTGCTAACCATTTTCCTCTCCATCATCCCCTTTCCCTTGGGGCCCAAATTTCGATGCCTTTTCTTCATTCCCATCCATCATATCTCCTTTCCCCAATTCTCTCCATTTCTCTTTTAACTCCAATTTCAATGTTACCTTTACCACCTAAATAATTACCACATACAACTTGATTATTCCATGGATAGTCGCCCTCATCCATCTGTTTTGCATCATCACAATAGTGTAGCCAGGGATCGAGAGGATTGCTGAAGTGAGGGCGCCACTGAGACACTAATCAAGGGCTGAGATGATCATTATCTACAACTCAATTGTAGCAACCTTCGTTAAAAGGACTGAATTTGTCATCACCTCGTCAAATAAGAAAATTGGCGTACGTTCCCCTTCGTTTCACAAGCCTTCCACTACTATTACTATTACTTTCATTATCAAATTAGGACTGAAATTAAGACCGAGCCGTCAGGTCTGGTGGTTCTTCAAGGATGAACTTGAGTAGCTACAATAGGAGCTCGTTCGATGGTGGTGAAAGAGACGGTGATATGAGGAAGCATAGTATGGTGGACTATGTGGATTTTTCAATGGAGAGTGCGTACAAGGAATTAGCGAGGGCAATTCTAAGATTTGGGGAAGTATACAAGAGGATCAAGAGTTTAAAGCAAAACTTGGGTTTATTTGGCCTGAAAATAAAAAATTTGGAGTTATTGGGTCGAAAACTTAATTTTGAACTCAATTGACCTAATTAAAATAGTTGGAAGGCTAATTTGAACATTTTTTCATTACTTTTATACATACAAATTACACCTTAATAACGGAATAGGCATTTTGGAGATTTCATCAAAGTGCAAGGACTAATTAGTTAAAGACAAACTATAAGGGTGGTTGGACAAAATTTCAAATTACAAAAAACATATGGTCAATTTATCTTAAAAGATATATAATGACCTTGTCAATCCAAATCAAACCCTCAATGCCATTTAAAGAGTTAGTTGCAATGGAAGCATCTTACCTCCTCAGAACCAAACACAAAAATCTAGTGATAGAGTAAGGTGTAATGGAATTAAAACTCGAATTTGGAGGTTAGGGTTTGATTTTAAGTTAGATTTAATATTTCTTAACAGTACATAAACTCTTTTACATGATCATATTTATCCAACGTAAGTCATAAAAATTAACACAACCACAAGTCTAAAAATATAGAGATTCATTTGACTTTTAAAATGTTAAATGACCAATTTAGCCTCAAATTAAAGTATAAAAAACTAATTTAATATTTGACTTTAAATTTTACTAAATTAGAGGTGTGGCTGGTGGTATATATATGGGTAAATAAAAAAAAATAAAAGTTTTAAATAGAGATTCCAAATGGTATGGTGTTTGACAATTATATAATTTAGTTTTTATTTTTTAATAAAATTTAAACAAAATAAATAATATTGTAATTGTAAAAATAATCATAAATTCACACTAATCTAGAGATATCATAAATTTACATTTTATTAAAGAAAAAAAAAACCTTAACAAAACAGTACAATTGATGTTTTTGATATTTACATTAACATGATGAATTAAGGTAGGTCCGTAGGCGGCTTGGTCGGCCGGTTTCCTCAGGGATCGCTATATCTACTATCTAGGTAGTGCGAAATGTCCCAACTGTCCTTGGAGATTAATCACGCGGTTTTTCCGTTTTCATATATATCTTCCGGCAGGGAGGAGGGAACGCGTTTCGATCAATGGAAGCGAGTATTTGATTTATTATGATTCAAATAGCGGCCAAGCATTTTTATTGATTTATTATTTTAATTTCGGCCCAAATTCCGCAGCCGCCGGGGGGGTTACGTGGCAGTCGCGTAACTAATCATAAATATTATTTATTGTAAAATAATATTTTCTTTTTTCTTTTTTCTTTCTCGTAGGTTATATTTGATTGTGAAGTTTTATTATGGGTTTATTACTTCTTCTTAATTATGTATCAAGAAGTATTAGTATTATGGATTGTTTTAAGTTAGATTAGTTTAAATGTGGATCTTTAATTCTTTAATTTTTGAACTACTAACCAAAGAATTAAGCTGGAAAGTAAATTCATCAAATCAATCCAATCCAATCTTTCGGTAACTTTCCTAACAAAATGACCACTGTTAATGTCTAATTAATGATCCTCCCGGAATTAATCATTAGCTCCCTGTTATCTTTGGGATATTTATTCGCAAAAGACAAAAACACATCATCTCGGCATGTCAACTTTAAAAATTTCATTTGTAAATAAATGTAATGGGTTGAGTTTTTCTGATTTAGTTTTCGCTCAACTTAATAAATAAAAGATGGATATGTCTTAATTTATACGAAAATAAAAATAAAAATAAAAATAAAAATAAAAAAATAATATTTTTTTAAAAAAAGTAAAAAATAAAAATTCAGAGTCATATAAGGCCTAATTACCAATTAATTTGTTGATTCTAGCTAATTCTAAGAGGATTTAAGCTGTATTTTTATTTTTATTTTTGGTGTTGGATCTCAACCAGGCAAGAACAGACAAAGAATGTCCAGTCCTTGACTATAAAAGACGTTAAGAATTGGCAACGAGAGAGAGAGAGAGAGATCTAGGAAACTTGTTTCCTTCTGTGCCTGCCGTGCCATCCCATGCTCTCTTCTTCGATCGACGACTCCATTCATTCATTCATTCTTACCTAGCCGTCGATATCAACATCGTCCTCCTCCTCTTCTTAATCGCCAATTATATATATATTGTCAACCACGTCTCTGTGCATTGAATCAAATGAGATCTGCATATAGACACAAAATCGCAGGAAATTGGGAGCAGAATGAATTCCCACCCTGTCATGCCATCCGCCACGACATCCTGGCAAATCTCATATACATTTATATATATATATATATTTGCTCTGCCCTTCCTCTATTACTATTTGCTTGCTGCTTGCTATGCTTTGACAGCCATTGGAGATCCACAGTCGTGGGATTTGTCTATTAATTTGAGTAGAAATTTCCATGGCAATAATACCAAATGTACATTTAAATTTTCTTTGATTAGCTTTGATGATATGAATATATAAGAACCCACCCCCTCCTGTCCTGTGTAATTACCTCTTTTAGAACAACTCAACCCATGCACTTAATTGGCTGATCGAGAAAGACAGGATGGAAGAATGATTTTATTCAAACACACTAAGTAGTTTTAACATTTTTAATTATATATATATATTCTATCTCCTACTCTTTGAATAAAGGAAAATGTTTTACAAAATTAACATTAACTTTAAGGAAGGAGTTTGACAAAAACTAAAAGATTGTAGGTATATGTCTTTGTCCGGGCATCAATAACATCTCAACTTTTGTATTTCTAAGATAGATAGATAGAGAGAGAGAGAGAGAGAGAGAGAGAGAGACAGCCCTTTACACCTAATCCCACCCATTACATAAAACAATTGTGGCTTCTTAATCCTTAAAAACCATTTTCTTATTGTTTGTTTCTCTGCTTTTTAGCATGGGTGGGGCATCTTCTCTGCCGCCGTCTTATTATTTCTTTAACTATGAGCTAATTAAGCACTGTGCCGGGAATACGTAGGGCTTGTTTGGCACTCACTCATTTTTTTTTTTTTATTAAAAATGTTTGGCTCCTAGTTGTAGCTTTTGTTTCAAAAAGCAAGTTCATTGGTTTAGAAAAGCACAAGAAACTCAAAAAATAAAAATAAAAATAAACATGAAAAAGAATAAAGGGATTAAGTATTGGTAGCAATTTTATGATTAAAAAATTCTATGTTTAAATTATGAATATAATCTCTTAGTAACAAAAAGTAAAGGAGACTTTTTTTTTTTTTGAATTCTTATAAAATGAAAAGACTCGTTTCTAGAAATAGATTAAATACTCCACGATTTAATATATTGATATTCTAATTTGTAAGATATAAATCAATCCGCTAAATCACACAATATCTCATCTCAGGCCTCCTACCCAATTAATTGATGGATGGTCCATGTGTTAAATATTGATTGACAGCTCTTAGGCACAGGGAGTGGAATGAAAAGGAGTGGCTTTTGGATTGGATTAATCAATGATCAATGTGACTAACCAGTCATGATGGGATCATCATGTATGACAGACCTATTACTCTTAGAATACCCACTGATTGGAGGGCTAGGACGGTTTAGAGATGTAATGGGTTTGAGGGCAACTTAGAGGTGATCATAAAAGGGGCTGAAGAAAAACAGGAGTGACAGCAGGGTTACGAAAGCATATGTCAACCTGAAATTGAGGATTGAGACACAGGGGGAGAAATAATTTCTAAATCCTAGACCCTAGCTAGTGGATATATTTAAAGTTAGAAGAAAGCATAATATGCTTAGAGGATACTGTAGATAATTAGTCCATTCCCTGCTAGCTAATAATTGATAGTAGTATTTATAAAGCTCTACCTAGTAATGCTATTCTTACTAGGTTTAGGGTTTTTTTAAGCTTACGAGAATTGAACAAAAACTAGGGCAGACTGAATTAGAAAAGACTACCAAGAAAACCTAAACACATAATTAGAGTTGCCAAATGACTTACATAGAGTGACAAATATGACCTTACTGCATATAACATCAAAACTCAAGCCTAAGAAAGAAATTGCTTTTCAGGATCCTCCTCCTGGTCATTCAGTCTGCTTCCAAAGATCCCAAACTGGTGCTTGGGCCGTGGTACCAGTTTTAGGTCCACGCCTCTTATCATATGTGTCTTTAGAGGTGGCTGCCATGCCAACGTCCTCCTCCATCAGATCGAGGGGCAATCATGCCATTTCACAGTCTACTTGTACAAATACAACCTCCCAATAAGCTGCCAATAAGGTTCAGTTTTATTAAGAGCACAGCCTCGCTGTTGGTTGAAATCTCTAAGATTATGCTTACTTTCCTCATTAAGAATAGATAAAAGGGGAACATAACACAGAAGGATTCGGGCCGAAGTCACTATAGCTAGTAGCTAGTAGCTAGGTTACAAGTAATCTGCCGTAATTTATTCTCTGATGGTGATGGGGATCTATCATGTATGTTATTACCCCATGGTATATGTAGGAGTTGGCAAGTTGATCACAGTGCTCTTCACCTTCACCATCATGTTGATGCTATTGGTGATGCCTTGTGATCCAATTCCACTGTCCTTCAGACCCTGCAAACACACAGTTCCAGTGTTAGTGCTCAGAAAGAGTAACACTGCTTGGGAGGTCAGCTGGGAGTTCCCGGTCACCTGGAAAGGAAAATGATCCGGGCCCCGGGCTGGCGCCGAGTTGATCTGGACTGTTCCCGTCTCCATGGCGTCGCTGATCAAAATCGCCTTGTTGATGTCCCGTGTGAAGACGCATCCCTGTGGTTCAGTCACATTTTTAGTATCTGATGGTCCTATCAACGGTTCAGATTTTGTTCTAAGATATGACTAGGTGCAGACCATCGACACTGGGCTATAGAATGGAGAACACAACGTTGCAGCCCGGGATAACAAGTATGACGTAGACAGATGAACTCAACAAAACATTCGAAATTAAAGGCAAATCGTTCCTTTACAAGACAGACTTTTGGAAGTTTGGCTATAAATGAATAGGTGGTACCTGCAGGCCAAAATTGCTTGCATTGCAGTGGTGGATTCCTTCTTCGACTGAACTGATTCGGATAACTGGCAGAACTGGGCCAAACGGCTCCTCCCATGCTATTCTCATGTCTGGGCGAACGTTATCCAATAACAAAGGCCAAATGAGGTTGCCCTCCCTCTTGTACTCCTGGCAAAATGTTGCCCCTTTCTCTTTTGCATCCATAACTAACCCTTCAATGAAGTTTGCAGATGACTCTGTAACAACTGGAGTGATATCACAGTCATCCTCGGGTGGCCCAACAGTCAGCTTTGCCACTTTGGCATTCACCTTTTCAACGAGGGCATCAGCAACGGATTCCATCACCAAGACAACCTTCACAGCAGTGCATCTTTGACCACTGTTACAGAAGTTCAAACTAATCTGTGAGGAAATCTTACCAAGGCAGTGCAAGGGCAACGCAGAAACATGTCGAATTGATATGACAAAATGACCAATAGAAGGAGAAGGTTCTGAAAATTTCCACCAATCTCCTATTTACATCACAAGATACCATATTATTATTTGCTAAAAATGAAGGAAAATAATTTCTCTGTTTATATAGGGAAATATTTCCATAACTACAGAGCAAGTAAATACAACTGACAACCATTTCAGGTTATGTTTCATCTCGTTGGAACATCACACTAGCATGATATAATGCATGTTGATGTTGATGGTCACTCTAGCAAATGATACGCAAAATGCAACATAGCATGCAGCATAATTCTATACAACTACTCTGGCAACACATAATGAATTTCCCATCATCATTTTCCTAACACAAGTTCACAGAGAAACTTATCATTGTTATGTTCTGTAAATAAGTTGTGAAATTCGTTGGTTAATACTACCATGTCCTCGTAGCAGCATGTACAACCATATTGATACGAATTGAAGGACTAATTTTATTCACCTGTAGGAGAAGCCCCCTTTAACAATGCTTCCTGCTGTCAAGTCCAGATCAGCGTCCTCAAGCACAAGGCATGCATCTTTTCCTCCCAGCTCCATCTGCAGAGGAACCATGCCTGCTTTCTTTGAAATTGCAATGCCAGTGTCTCCACCAGTGAAGCTAAGCAAAGAAGAAGCGTGCATATTAGACATGAGCAAGTCTATATCGGATAAAGGATTCAGGAAATGTTGAAGAAGAAAGGAAATAAACTTTGATTACCTTATACAGTTTACCCCAGGATGCATTGTCAGGAAATCCCCAATCTCAGAGCCTTTCCCTGTAATGCAGTTGATAAGGCCCTTGGGAAAGCCAGCTAGGTGGAAGCAATGAACCATATGGAGGGCAGCCACAGCACCCTGTAGGAAAGTTCAGACGTGGTTGAATGAAAAAAATATTCCTTAAAAACTTTCATGAAGTAACATTGACCCATATTTACAAATTTAGGTTGCCTGTAATGCAGTTTAAAACTAACATATTTGGGGATTCCTGATCACTTCTTGTGATATCAGTAAATATGTGGGATAACCTAGCAAGTGGCATTATTGCATAATATCAAAGCCCAACTGGAGTAATGAAATAACTAGAGAAATATACCTGAGTTGGAGGTTTAAGCACGAGAGAGTTTCCAGCAATCAGAGCAGGACCAATTTTGGAGACGGCGAGGTTGACAGGATAATTAAAGGGTGGAATGGCCAGAATAACCCCAAGGGGAATCTGTAATTCATACACGTTGAAACCATAAATTATGAAAAATGTACATATTTAAATTATGAAAAATGTAGATATAACAAATTAATTGAGAGGCTTTAGAAACTAATTTATCTGTCAGGAACCTATCAGTTCAAATACATTAAAGTTAGGTTCAGATGCAGCTCCTCTATGCAGAAAGTTACATGTGTTAATTTGGAAGAAGTGGGAAAAATTTGCAGAAATGTTCTGCACGAGATACATCTCCATTAAGTCTGCCATTCACATGTCAGAGCTGGCAGACCTTACCTGATTTCCTTCAGAGAAACTACATTGAAAAAGGCTCATGTTAGACCCACTAATAGGAGTCCGAAAATCCTACTACAATTGTGAATCAGCCTTTCTTAACCAGCAACAATTTCCTAGCCAATATAACTAATATAATGACAACAGTAGAATCTTTTCGTGCATTGTTAAGTTTGAGAAAATCAGGTTTTCAAATTCACATAACTTCAGAATGTGCCACTCATCTGGAACTCATTTGCCTTCTCTCCTTCAAAGACCATTTTGTTTTCTTTGTCTGATTAAATACAGCAATCAACTTTATGCTGCCAAGTATTAGCATAATAACTTGTTTACACCTGGGTAGTGGATAGAGTTGAAGTGCTTTCCTTGCTGGCCATACTGACAACAGAAGTGAATCGAGTGATGCAGTTCTTGCTGGGCTTATGAAGAACTTATTTTTCCATAATCTACTGATCAAGTCTTCATGGTGGACTAACCCAGCAGGTTTACTCCATTTACAAAAGTCGGTTTCATAATTTCAATGTTTAAGCTCATTTATCTGCTTAATATGTCAATAACATTGCAAATAGAAAAACTCAATGCAAAAAAACTAGAAGTCTCAAATGGAATATGAAATTTCAATGTGCAACTCTTGTAATCAAAGAAAAGTTCTGAGTTGTCTTTGCATTACACCAAGACTGGAGCTTCTACATTCAGGAACTCCCAGGATTCATCCATAGAGGAAAGTGTACAATTTTTCATTATTAATATATCAATTAAAAGGAAACAAAGTAGAGAAATTGAATTATCAAGATCTTCAACTTTGCTGTTGTCTTTGTCACCTAGCAGTTACACCTGTGGTGGGTACAGGGGGTATATGTGTGGCCAATGATCATATTTTACTTATCCCCTTTATACTAATATAAGTTCTGCATTTTAGTTACCAGCATCCTTATTTTTAACCTAAAACTGCACTCCTTCCACCCAAGTCTCCAACATCCAAATATTTGTTGAAGTTCTTTTAGTCACTATCTTAAAAAGCTATGAGCGGCAAAATAAGATGATGAAAGGGAACCGAAATGATACATAGCACATGCAGGATGGGCATATACAATGGTGGCAAAGTTAGGGAATAAAATTAATTGCAATTTTTTTAGAAAGAGCAACCATAAGGGAAGGAGAAGCAAGCCAAAATATAAAGGCGTAAGAGAAAGAAAAGAAGAAAGGGGGCAGGGACTGAATGACTTATTAGCACATGAAAGGCGTTATGCCAACATTATGCAATGGCCAAAAGGGAGGGGGGAACCAAGCAAATTGTAAAGGGGTAAGCAAAATACAAGAAAGGGAATATCAATAGCAACTATTTTGTTTTCTCGGTTGCAAATATCCTTATCTTTGACAGATAAATATAGTACTCTGGTATGACAAAGTAAGGTAACAAAATTATACCCATTAAGATATTCCATATAGGTGCTCGCAAGTTGCACAGAAAAACAGAAAGTAGATTTCAAGTAGATATTCATGCAGAAAAACTGGCAAACATCACTCTCGAAACAACTTGCTGATTTTCATCCTACCCCACTGAGCACAAGAGGACATGGAAACCCAACTTAAACTAACCCACCTATACCCCTTCATGCAAAAAGTTCCATTAACCAATTATACTATCTAGTATCAGTGCTGAGAAAGATTATGCCTACAGTCTACTACAACACCCAGTTCTACTAATTGTAAGCTCAACTAGATGGAACTTATGCATCCAGTTTGTGGTTTACAGTATATTTCTAAAGTTTTTCACTACCAAAAACCTTCAATAGGCTCTATCATTTGAAATAAGCAAGCTAAAGCTAAGTTGAAACTTCTTCTAGTTTGTAATAGGACTTCCTTAGATACGGATTCCTAGTTGATAGCAAAATGACACGTCTGAGAGTCACAATATGAATGACTTAACTATTAGCTGCGATGAGAAGAAGCAATTAGATAGCATGATTACCATTCTCAGCCACCTAAAATAGTCATTTAATGCCAAGAATAATACACTGTGCTTGGATGGAGGAGAAGGAAAGTGAAGATGAGTTGGGAGGGTAAGGAAAATGATGTATACCTTCACTTATTTGTTAATCAGGGTGATGAGGGTAATCCTTCTAAAAGACAGACACCAACTTAGGACAACAGAAACAATATTAAGATGATGCCCGTATGATTATTCTTAAAAGACTTAGGAAATAGCGACAGCAACACATTAAATATAAGACAATAACTCATATTTAACATAATAAGAAACAAGTATGATTAAGAAGTCTCAATATCTATTTAGAAAATTTTAAAATTCAAATTTTTTTAAATTAAGAAGTTTAAAGGAGCAAGGACCATTAAATGTAAATCAGCATAATTTTATTATGCAATTAATTTCCAACTTATTTTTCTAAATTTACAATGCAAATCTAGTTTGTGTAAGCTATGAACTCCCAAGATCCTATGATAGACATTAGTGTCCAAAGTGTCCACAAATTGTTTGACGGTGAAGTAACAGGAAACATTAGACACGCTTACAACATGCATTTAGAAGTGTGAGAAGCATTTATATTCATTGTGATGAGACATCGTCATAGAACCGCTCGTACTTCTTGCATTAACTTAATCTCTCCCTTCATCTCCTTAAAATTCAAAATCCTCCAGACCTCTCAATTAAATGCCTCTAAATTAAATAGGACAGCTCGTGTTTCAAAAATTAATGGACAAGGGAAAAAAACAGTGAGGTAAGTAAAAAAAGATACCTTAGAAGTAAGGCAGTATTTTGTTCTCTCATTTCCGGGAAAACTATCAGATACTAAGAACTTTCCCTCTCCCAGAATTCGGACCCCTTCTTCAGCAGTGTAAGAAACAAGATCCCCTGACCTGACAACCTTCACCAAATACAAAATTCCAACCACTTAAGTAGCTTGTAATTATAATTCCAGTTGAAATGTTAGCCAATGGTATTAAATGTGGAAATGAAGAGAGCTCATATACTTCAGTCACAGCATCTTTGGCTGGCTTAGCAATTTCCTTCACTAGACACTCTGCAATTGGAGCTCTGTGCTCTTTGAGAATAGCTGCTGCCTTGTGAAGGAGTTCGGCTCGCTTCCATAAGGGGGTTTTTGCCCATGATTTTTGGGTGGTTTTTGCTATTTCCATCACCTTGTTGACCTCTTCTTGTGTACAAGCTGGATTAAGGCCATAAAAAAGTATGCAGGTAAGCAAACTTCAAAAATTTTAAAACTAGTGCTGAATTAGGGCAAGTTAGAGTTGAAGAGCAACAATAAAACATTGTTTCCTTTCCTCTCATTTCTGGCCAATTAGCTCAAAAATTCCAACAGGCTTTTGTAACTTAAAATGGGGATGACCTAAAGACATTAGCTCATAAGAGATTCTCCTTTTCCTTTTTACTGCAACTCTGTTTGCTAGCTTAGAAAATGTTGGAAAATCAAAAAACAAAACAAAGCTTTTTATCTTGTGTTCCAGTTTAATTTCTACTCAAGCTAGCCTAACAGAATTCTTTTGCTCATTGTAGTGGGAAACGGAAAGAGAAAGGAGGCCAAGATTCTCTCTCTCTCTCTCTTGCTGAGTTTTTTGTTTTCTTTTTTTGCTGAGTTTCATTTTTCTCTTGAAACAACACAAAATACAAGATTCAAAAGCCTTCCATCTCCAATTTCACAGCTACCAACAACATATCATCCCACTATGTTAGGTTGACTATGTGAATTCTAACTCTTCAATCATTTATATCTATGATGTTATATTATGTAAAACCCTTATAACTAATATAATAGCTAATAGTCTCGACCAAACTTTTCTTCCTCTTCCCCTACCTCTTTACCAAAATGCAAATTCCACTTCATAAATCCAAGAACCAAAACTCACATACAGATCCCAAAGCTCATATCACATGACGGGGGTACGAATCACCCTAAAAGATAATGAATATAATAAGATCCTACACTCACATTAGACAGAAATTCTCAAAATATTTTCTCAGCAATTACCTTGAACCCGGTACTGGGTCTTTCTCGTGGTCGGATTGACGATGGCCACCGACTTCCCGGAGGAAGACGTCTTCCACTCGCCATCGGCGTAATACTTGAACACATCTCCGTCGATGATCTCCGCAAAAACACCATTCCCCGCCATTGGCGACCACCAGAAACAGCAGCAGCAGCAGCTCAGATTCGAACGAAGAAGAAGCTGATGGCGAGTGTGTCCGGCAGCAACACTGGGCTTGTGGCTGATATATAACGACCTATAGATACAAAGAGTGTACGGTACATATATAGGAGGAAGGTGAGCCACGCTCGACCTCCCTCCCGGATCGTCGGTTAGGTGGCTCGTTGCGTGCCAACTGGACAGTTGGACGAACTTTGTTTCAATTTTGGCATTCTTTTTCTAGAAATTTACGAGACTGCCCTCAACCGGGAGCCATGTGTCTGTATTGTTGAAGAATTTTCTGATTTAATATCATTCTAATTTATATTTTTTTAACGAAATCAAGAGTTCACATTAGGCTCTATAATTTTACTTTAATATTTTGATCACTTCTAAATTATTTTAATCTTTTAGAATTCAATTTTAATATTATAAACAATTCATTTAAATTCTTGAAAAAGAAAGTAAATTATAAAGAGCTTAAATGTTAAAAATTAATGTACGTGTTACCAGATGCAATGCAATTGTCCAATTATAAAACCTATTTTGATTAAAATATATATATATATATAAAATAATAAATGAATTAGCTGGTGTTTCCTTGGCGTGGGACACGTGCCTGTCTATAATTTTGGGAAGTGATCACGTGAGGCTGCACCCTCACTCAATTATCAAGATTTTCTTTTTAGTTTTTTGGGAATATATTCTTCACTCTTGATGGTGGCCCTCATTCAATTAACTTTTTTGGAATATATTTTATTTAGTTTAATAATAAATAAAATATTTATAAATTAATGTTATGGGTTTAAATTCTAATATTGTTAGTCATAAATTAATATTCATAAACTAATGTTATAGTTATGAATTTATTAATATAGTGTTAAATTACTCCTACTTACTAAGCTATCATCTAATCAGGGCCAAGGCATAGGCCAGTGAGGCCTATGCCTAGGCCGCTAAAAGGGGGCCAATAATTTTTTGTTTGTCAAGTTTAATAATAAAAATATTTAAATATTTTAACATTAAAAATATTTTTACTTAAAAGGGGCCCAATAAATTTTTAATGATAAATATTTTAGTAATAAAAAGAGATCCCAATAAATTTATAAATAATAAATAAAATATTTATAAACTAATGTTATGGGTTTAAATTCTAATATTGTTATCCATAAACTAATGTTATAGTTATGAATTTATTAAGATGGTGCTAAATTACTCCTACTTACTAACCTATCATCTAATCAGGGTCAAGGCATCGGCCAGCCTATGCCTAAGCCCCTAAAAGGGGGCCAATAAATTTTTTTGTCAAATTTAATAATAAAAATATTTAAATATTTTAATATTAAAAATATTTTTACCCAAAAAGAGTCAATAAATTTATAATGATAAATATTTTAGTATTAAAAAAGAGTTCTAATAAAATTTTAATATTTTTTATTATTTTTTAAAAAAATTAAATTTTAAATAGCCTAAGACTCCCATAGACCACCCTGCATAAATTTCAAATTTTAAGTTATTTAATATTCTTTTAAAATTAAATTAAAAATAATATGTTCTTAAAGGTAATTTAGATAATAACATGACCACCACTTACTAAATATGATATTATTATGGATTTAAAAACTTTTTATAGTATTGACATGTTTAATATGTAAAAACAATAGGAGGATGAATAATAATATAAATATATGGCCTTGGTACCCACACGTGGCCGTGTCCTCTCCTGCCACCTGCAAGCACGTGATTGCATAAAAAATTTAAAAAAATGCTTTCTAGACAATCATTCATGAAAAATATTAATTATTCTAACAAGTTATTGCCACGTGTCATGTATGTCAGCCTCACGTGATTGGCAGGATTGTTTTTTTATTTAAATGGTGTCATTTTGTATAAAAAAATATAGTATACTTATCGATTACATAAAATAACTATTTATTACATATCATATACACCCATTTCATGTTGCACCGTGACCTCACCACTATAATTATTCAAACAAAAAATGTATTTTCACCAAATATTTATGTTAAGGTATTTATCAAAATGATGTGAGATTTCATTGGATAAGAAATGATATGATATATTTATCATATAAGTTATATATTATTTTTAATTAAATAAGCAATTATACAAATTAAACTAATAGAGTGATCCTTTCGAATACACAAACCTATTTTAATGTGTTAAATTTTTTCTATATCAAACCAATCCAAAAACAACTAATAACCATTCTCATGCAAAAACTAATTAAAAACTAATCAGTTTTATAAGAGTGGTTTAGGTGATGATTCACTCCACGTGTCCAATATAAAATTGTGATTTAAATTTTTTTATTTTTAATAAATACATTTTATAATTTTTTATGTATAAAATAATTTAGTTAAGTGACAACACTCAAATTAAATAAAGATTGAGTAATACATGAATTTGTAACCTAAGATTAATTATAGTGTTAATTTTTTATTACCATTTTGAGTCTCGTTGACAATATCAAAATCATTGTAGACACAAGTTTAGAATAATAAGAACTAACATGGTAATAATTAGTGGGTTAATTATTACATAATTTATTACTTTTAAGATAAGATATCGTAATACTTAAAGTGGTTATATTAGCTAATTATGAAATAATTTGGCAAATAACTTAATTAAGTAAACTTACATAACGTATTGAGTCAAGGTTTAAAAAAATGATTTAATAGAATTGACTGAAATTAATCAATATAACTAGATTTTATTTAAAATAGTTAATCCCAATAAAATTTTGTAGAAGCAGTGGCAATTTCGTAAATAATAAAAAATTTGATGGTACTTTTGTAAAATAATAATAATGATTATATATTCTGGTCAAATCAGTTAAAAACTAAAATACCAGCCACTAAAGCAAAACTAAAAACGGGACCCACTTCTTTTTATTTTTTTTTTAATGTGAAAAAAGGGATCAAATTCATCAGAAGTAACTAATTTGATTTGAAAATTCAATTTCAAGAAGGTAAAGTTCACCCCTAAACTACTCATTGGGACAATGATCTCGTCCCTATACTCTTATTGGTTTTTGTTCTGTACTCGATGAATTTTATATCATATCAAAAAAATAGGCCAAGTCATATTAAGTGTAGCACTTAAACAGCGAGATAAGAAAAAACTAATGCTACTAACATGGGGATTTAGCAGAGTTGACCCACGGTTCCATAGCAAAAACAGCATAGAGGACTGAGGCGCTTCCTCTACTTTGGTGGTGGTTACTTAATGGGTTGTGGCTCACAGGCAGGCGGAGACATCTCTGATGGATAAAGCTCAGCTTTGTTTGAGAGCCACAAGTTGAAGTTTTGACACAAAAGACACAGATGTCAATGAGCCATATCTGATCATATTTTCAAGCAAATGGCCCATCAAGCGGCCATTGATATGTTGAGGCATCAGCATGGACCACTGCAACAACAATGTAACAAAACTGATTACACCTCCACCTCCACCTCCACCTCCTACCCTTTGTCCTCTTCCAAGGCTGCCTTTAATTCCTCCTCTTTTATCATGGATTGGGGCCTCCCCTCACCCTTCATCTGCTACCTAAGGTGTCAGTTAGTCGCCATATCAAATCAATCTTTATCCACATCAAGATTGATTTGGATATACTTTAACGAATACGAGTAATACCTTATGTGCTGTGCAGATATATATACTTTAATTGCATTGTTTAAAGTAATATACATAAAAACACAAACAAATATATATGAAATTAAAGACAAAAAAAAAAAAAAAAAGAGGCTTCTACTAACCATCAATGGTGTTAAATGAACATAGGAGGATGAGAGACGGTAGCATCTCAATCTCATTTTTATCTTTTTGTTGGTATAGTTAATCCCGATTGATATTTTCATGTAAGGTAAACTTGATTGAACAGTTTCACACTCGAAAACCCTAAACCAAAAATAAATAAGAAAGGTCAAAACTCTACAAAAATTGGGCAAAGAGGTAAGGTGTTTGGCAGTGGTTCTCAGTGGAGTTGGAATGGGGTGATGGTTAGCACAATAAAGGAGGAAGAGAGATATTGGGCAGGGGCAACACTGATTGCAAATCCAAGTCTAGTGAGATCAATTTGCATAAATAGAACCCTAATGGATTTGAAGAAGAGACAAAGATATAGAGAAAGAAATCAACGTATAAAGACATATATATATTTATATATATAAATACATAGAGAGAGAGAGAGAGAGAGAGAGAGGGGGGCATGGTAGAGATGGGTTATATCATGATAGAACTCTACTGTAGATTGAGTTGCTACCTGCAGAAACGAGAAGAGGGGACGGAGAAAGGTTTTAAATATAAGGGTATTTTAGTTATTTTTTAAATATTTCACTAGGTTAACTAATAATTAAAATAATTATAACACAATAATAAAATACAAAGATGCTCTTTATATTTTCTCAAACCCCACTCTTATGGGGTGTTTCCAGCAAGATTGGAATCATGCCTTCAAAGTTTGCAAGTTGTGTGACTTTGTGTTGTGCGCTAAAAACCTCCAACTTAACGTGATCTCACACCCGTGCCATGGCATGACCCAATTGTATACATAAACGAGCAAGCCCGTTTAACATGTCTTAAGCAAAAGGTAGGTTGTGTTGGGCCAAACCCTCTATGATCCGGCTCTAACACATCATCATGCCCCGGACATTGCAGGCCTCCCCCGCCCATTTTACAGCTGTCTTAGATAGATTGGTCTCAACCCGACCCCTCCAGTATCCGCGCTCCCTTTCTTCGTCTCTTCGGATGCTATATATGGAGACACGGGTGAATATATATCATTCAATGTTCATAATCATCGTCGTTGTCGTTGTATTTGTCTTCATCGATTCGCTTTCCCTCTTTCTCTGCACTGAAACAATGTGATCAGTTAAAGCATCGAACGCTCTTCTTCGAAGCGGCCATTTCACGGTCTCTTCTGTGTCTCTCGCTTTCTAAAACCCTACCTCTCATCTTCATCCAAGCCCCGTTCTCGGCCCTTCCCATTTTACCACTCGCTACTTTCTAAATTTGACCAAATTTCTACTGCCCAGGGCTTCCGCAGAGAGTTCGCGGCCCTAAGGTTCGCTACTAAGACATCCATACTTGTATTCTCATGAGTTTGTACGTATTGCGTATTGCTTATTGTTTTTCACTTTATATTGACTTATTTATTTATTTTTTAGGTTTAGGGTTTTGGATTGCTTCTCTGGTCTGTTGCTGAATTAGGCTTTGTGGACTTACTGTGTCGCTTGATTCGATTTGGTTGATTAAATGGCGGTTTTGTCCAAGAGCGAGTCGGTTCACATTAGGGAAGTTTGGGATGAGAACCTTGAAGATGAGTTTGCGATGATACGTGATATTGGGATGATTACCGCTACATTGCTATGGACACTGAGTTTCCTGGCATGGTTCTGCGCCCCTTGCTGAATTTCAAGAGCTCCACTGACTCTTATTATCTTGCCGTGAAGGCCAATGTTGATCTTCTGAAGTTGATTCAGTTAGGTCTTACATTTTCTGATGAGGATGGGAATCTTCCCACCTGTGGAACTGATAAGTACTGTGTTTGGCAATTCAACTTTTGTGAATTCAATATCAACGAGGATGTTTATGCCAATGAGTCGATTGAGCTTTTAAGCCATAGTGGGATTGATTTTAAGAAGAACAATGAGAAGGGTATTGATGCTCTGTGGTTCAGTGAGCTCCTGATGTCTTCGGGGATCGTGCTGAATGATAATGTGTGTTGGGTTACCTTTCACAGTGGTTATGGTTTTGGTTATTTGCTGAAGCTGCTTACTGGCCAAAATCTGCCTGACACACAGGTGGAATTCTTCAATCTGATAAACTTGTATTTTCCAACCATCTATGATGTCAAGCATTTGATGAAGTTCTGCAACAATCTTCATGGTGGATTAAACAAGCTTGCTGATCAATTGGGTGTCAAGAGGATTGGCATCTGTCATCAAGCTGGTTCTGATAGTTTGCTTACTTCTTGTTCTTTCATGAAGCTGAAAGAAAATTTCTTTAATGGCTCACCTGAGAAATATGCTGGTGTGTTGTATGGTCTTGGAGTTGAGAATGGAGAGAATACTCATTGAAGGAGAAACTCTTAGTCGTAAAACAATATAGAATAAAAAATCTGGTTTTTGGAGTATATTTTGTGCATGCAATTCGTTCCTTGTAGTGCATTGATGGCTATAATTGACAGGCTATTTTTCCTTTCCTAAAATTGCCATTATTCCCAGTTTCAGTTAATGAACTGAAATGCAGCAAATAGAATCAGGCATGACCGATTTTTTGTCCAACTTTCTCTCTTACTTCGTGGACCTTTTTCTATATATAAGCTTCAATACACCTGAGTTTTTCCTAATGCCTATTGTCAGCTTGTTTTGGTTACCGAGGAACTGGTCAAAATAAAAGTAATTAGAAATCAAGGATCTTAAATTTCTGCCATTTACATCTTAGAAAACAAAAGGGTTTCACTTGGGTAAGCCAAAGACAAATATTTGGCAGCTGGCAGATTGAAATTTCTTTTTAATGATACAAATGCTGCTTTAACTTAGTGGGTTCTGACTCTGTTTATAATTATTTTTAATTAATTTCCTGTGTAGTCAAGTTCAGCATCTCTGTTTGGTTATATTTTTGCTATTATGATGTGTTTCTTTTCTGGGTGCATAGAAAATAAATTGATTTGATGATCTGAAAGTGGATGCAGTTGCACTGTTAAAATCATGTATGTAGTCCGATGTCATTCCCCTGTTTCTTTCATATTTGAAACTAATGATCTGCTATCTTTATGACATTGGCACTCAATATTTTTGTCACTTGGGAAATCTGACCTCATCTGCTGGTAATATTTCACTTTTGCATGAGATGGGATCTTGGGCTTTTCAAGCTTCTTAAAGGGGTATTGGGGATGATAAGCATCCCTGTCCCTCCCCCCACAGAACCGCCCCACCCCCCGCCCCCCCTCCAAAAAAAAAAAAAAGAAGCAGTTTTCCTGCTGTTGGATTCTTTTTCAGTCATCTGTATTCCATGGCACAAGATCGACACTGTTTGTTATACATGCTTATCATCAAGCAATATTACCTTTGAATTAATGATTGCTATGTAGGTGAAAGGTGCAATACAAAGATGGACTCTTTGTCTAATTTTGGGGTGCATTTCAAGGTATGTCATGTCTACTTTCTGCATGAGGATTTGTGTAGTATTTGTCCAGTCAACTTTAAATGGGTGCTTGATATCTTATTTCAATATCCACTTGATGATCTTTTATTTTGATATTTTTCTCTGTGATACAGATTCTTAACTTTGTGTCTTGTTGATGTTTTAATCAATTTCCTTTAGGAAGTTGCTCCCTGAGGCAGGCTTTGAAGATGGTTGTTGTGGGCAAGAATGAAGAAGTTTTTTTCTTTTTTGGGGTAATTGCTTTTGAGGTTAAGGGTGAGGCTGGGTAACAACTGTAAGTTTGCTCCAATATAATTAGAAGGCCACAAGTTCAAGTCATGGAAATAGCTTCTTTATAAAAACAAGAATGAGGCTGCATGCAGAAAATTGACACTTCCCTAACCCTCGCAAAGTAGAAAGCCTCATGCACCAAGGACACCCTTTAACAATTTTTGAGGTTGGAGGCAGGACCAAAATCAAATTGTAGTTAGACAATTGGAGTGACAATATATCTCTCTACAAGGGAAAATACTTAGATACATTCGGTTTATGAGCCCCACCCATCCACCGAATGGCCAAGATTTTGCTGCATCAACTAACAATTCTAGATTTGGTCAATTCTTATTTTATTTTATTTTTGTGCTTGCCTAAATCTAGAATTGTTGGTTGATATGGTGAAATTTTGATCGTCTGTTGTATGGGTTGGCCCATACACCAGTTGTACCTAAGCATTTTCCACAAGCATGACCTTTCTTGATCTTTGTCATGTTGCTAGCAATAAGGGGCTACTGTTGGCAAGGGCTTCTATGTATCTTTGTATGGCATGGTTTGGAATCCTTGGTTTAGGCATCACCTCCTTCATTGGGATTGACTCCACACAACTTTCTTCTTGTGCCTTGCTTCACATTTCGCAATCATTTTGCAGCTAGACAGGCGGAGGGCTATCAGGTTTGATGCACATGAGGGCAGGGATGTAAGGGTTTTCTAAAGTGAGAGCTATCAGGGTTATCAGGGTTTTCTATAAAGAAAAAGAAAGAAATTGAAAAGAGAGTGATAGGCCCCCGGTGCAACGGACCTACCAGGGACGCATCAAGAACCAAGGGCAGAATAGTAACACATGTGTGCTTGCATAACAACCAGCATGTGCACCAAGGGTAGAATAGTAACATAGTTGTGCTTGCCAAACAATCAACATGTGCACAACTAGATTCTATTATAGAGGGCAGAAAAGGGAAGGCAACAACCTATAAATAGGAGGAAAAGGAGAGAGAAAGATAGGCAGAAATTGAGAGTAATCAAGGAGAGTTCATGGCCTCTCGAATGCCCTTTTCTATCTTTCATTTCCCTTATAATTGGAATTTTTTTCAGATCAATATACAAGCATTATTTCATCCTTATGCGGTCAACAATCCTATCATTTTGGGTATTAGAACCCAACGATCCTAATGGTGAATCTAACAAATAGAATTGTGGAATTGGAGGTGAAGATGGAGGATATGCAGAAAGGGGTTGAAGCCATGAGAGGGGAGGTGTAGTCAATGGAGAAGAATGTGGTGATTATGTTGGACCAATTTGCATACGTGAGAAGTAGATGGGAGGAACAAGAAATGGAGAGGAAGAACAAAGGGAAAAAGGAAGAGAAACCCTCGGAATTCACCCAGAATTTTGAGGTATCACCGAGAATCGAAGTGAGCAGGGAGTTTGGGGGAGGACCAGGAGGAAATTGGCAGCCGAAGGTTCGATGTAGAAGGCTAGAGATGCCGATCTTTGAGGGGGAGAATCCTGATAATTGGATTTTTTTAGCCAAGTGGTATTTTGAAGTAAATCAACTGTCAGAGAACCAGAAAGTTGAGACGGTTGCCTTGTGATTTGAAGCCGGTGCACTTGTGTGGTTCCAATAAGAGAGACGATGAAAGGGGGTCCAGAGCTAGGAAGAACTCAAACAGGTCATCCGAAGCAGATTTCGTTCCACCCAAGAAGGAACGTTGGAGGAATGTTTTCTAGCTCTTCGGCAAGAAGGGCCCGTCAGAGATTACCTCCCACTATTTGAGACATTGGCCGTGCTGATTGCAGAAGACGCGTTTTTGGAAGGCCATTTCATGAATGGGCT
Organism: Diospyros kaki; assembly: GCA_036245055.1. NCBI lineage: Eukaryota > Viridiplantae > Streptophyta > Magnoliopsida > Ericales > Ebenaceae > Diospyros > Diospyros kaki. The sequence continues at coordinate 36,414,754 of BSEG01000003.1, forward strand.
CAAACCAGAGATACGAGTACTACAACCCAAAGGGTTGGAGCAAATTATGACAATGGCCTAACACATCGAAGATAAGAATGCAACACTCCAAACCCGTTATGTAACGCCTTGCTTTTCTTTTCTCCAAAAGTAATAGCCATCAAATTTTTTGAAAAGTAACAATCGTCAATTTCTAAGAACAATAACCACCTACTGAACGACCAACTTACTCATCCCTGCCTCAATCCACTTACTCATCGAGTTTAGGTGTCATTCCTTTGGGTTCCTTCTTTCTTTTCCTTCTTCCTTATGTTTCCAAAATCATCAAATACATACCCTGTCACCACAAACCATCATGATTAGTAAAACTATAACATCTTGCATATTACATCACCGTCCTTTTATTTATGCATACATAGCGGTTCATCTCCTTACCATAACCTTTCTACCTTGCTATTCTATGTATACATATATATAAGCCATATCCGCCACTATTCCACCTTCCCTATACACATATCTAAAATTTACATGAACCAAAATTGCCTTCCTACACCTCAAATCGAAATCACTCTTCGGCCTCGGACCTAGATGGGGGTGTTAGGGCACGCTCCTTGGGCTCTTGCACGGGTTTTTCCTCAAGTGCGAGCATGACCTAATCAGCCATGAGGGCCTCGACCTCACGTAGGCGGTTCATGAAGGCTATAAAATCAGGGTGGACCTCGTGAATGATGAGATAATTGCTTGTATCTTTCCACTTGGGGGTGAGTAAGGAAACCAGGTAGGCTATTTGGAGTCTAGTTGGATGTGGCACCTCTACGCCCGGTGGAAGCTCCAGGATGGTCGGTGACACGGCGTTAAGAAAATCCCTTAGGGCGTCTTTGGGAATCATGTACACTTCTCCTAGTTGTATGGTCCACCATCTCATGACGGTGCGCTGGTTTTGATGCTCAACTATATTGGGGTCCATTTCCTGTATTTATATTAAAAACATCTTCAAAGTCAATCAAGTAAGGAACCTAAATCAAGTTATATAAATCTGGCTCTGATACCAACTGTAACGCCCTGCTTTTCTTTTCTCCAAAGCGCACACAGTGATGCATGATGATGCTAAAAACCATATGATAATCTATGGGGTGTTTATGAAAGCCTTTGCCAACGGAAGCAAATGATCGAATCTAAAACTTTTTAAAACCATAAGCTAAACAATTAAGGCTCCCACTATATGCTTTAACACAAATATAACCTAACATGCCTTGATACAAAATGGGGAACTAGGGATCATTTAGACTCTCTTTTTATAACAATTAAAAACTTACACTTAAAACTACAGTACAGTGCCTTTACAACTAAAATATAAAGAAACTAACTATCCGAAGACTACTTCCTTCCCTGTCATTTGGTTTGATTTGGGGCACCTGTCACGACTAACCCACCTGGAACGTTGAATGTTCTAGGGCTATGAAACACTGGGTTAGACAATTTTATCTAAGTGAGTGCATCAAAGAAAGAAAACGTGCATGTAAATGAGTTATGCAAAATGACGTGAAACCACCCATGTGGAAGAGACGCCAAGGTGTTGCAATCACCCCCACTGATCCATCATGTTCTCATATCTCCATGACTTTTCACCAGTCTAGCAGAGGCCCTAATTTCATCTAGCTACATGCACCAAGTGATGCATGACAAAGAGAGAGAAAAATGTTCGGTTTAAAGTAAGCCATGCTATGCAAGTAATCACTCTTACCCGTATGAAGACAAATGTTTGGTATGTAGCAAAAGGATACAAGAAACACTCACCTTGCTATTTTGGATGCAGTTGGACACTGTTCACAGGGTTTGGGAATAGTTTTCTGCAAAAATCACACATTTTCGTAACTCAAATTTAGAATATTTTTACATAGGGTCTTAGGAATACAATCAAAGACCAAAACTGAAACATCGTGGGGCATAGGGACCCCACACACACCGGGGGAAGGCCCCCCACGCGCCTGCACGTGCAGCAGGCAGTGGCGCGTGGATTGCACGCATCGCCCCCCCACCCTGGGGCAGTTTTGCCCGCTTGCTTTTTTTGGCCCGTTCTTTCTCGTTCAAACTCTGTTTTGACCCTCGTTTGAACCCACACGACCCTTACTCAATTCTTTACCAGACTAAAGAAATAAAATGGACTTACCTCGCTGTTTCGAGACTGTTTGGTGCGCTTTACGATAGCGGCCCGACTTTTCTGACGAAGCGTTTTTCACCTTGTTTTTGGGTAGAGCCTCTCCTCTCAAATTCATCTCCTTACCCTTTTGTCTAATGGCAAAAATGATCCATCCAAAGACTTAGTATTTATAGACAACCCCGGTAAATCCGGGCTCGCCATGTGTCACTTGGATAAGAGAGCTCATCATGAATTTCGTATGATTGCGCCATGTGTCCTTTGGGATTTGTTCCTTTACAAGTCCTTGTGACAAGTGTCTCGTTATACAGGCTCTCGCGCCTCGACGCCACTCCCCGCCTTTATTGAACCTTCTTCACCAAGGGTTAGCTCTGATATCACTTGTAACATCCCACATCGAGCGATAGGAAGGGCAAGAACAACTTACTTTGATGGGTCTACGCGAATTTTCTAGGGGTCACCCATTCTTGAGCTTCTCCAACTCAAGCACGCTTAACCCGAGAGTTCTTTGCCTACATTTAACCTAAAAAGTATCAAACTGGTGTTATAAGGGCAAATAATTTTTGGGCTAATGAGTCATTTGTGGGAATCTTGAAATATCCAGTGATTAGGTACTTAAGGAAATCAAATAGAGCTAACTAATTGTTGAAAGTGCAATGATGGGCAATCATGAAATCTAAGTAACCATGTGGAAGCACACATCTCAAGGGCTTGTAAATGCACAAATCCCAAAGGACACATGACGTGATCCTGCGAAACTCATGATAAGCTTTCTTATCCAAGCGACACATGACGTGATCCAAGCGACACGTGGCATGTCCAGATTTGTTGGGGTTGTCTATAAATACTAGGCCTTTGGATTGATCATTTTTACCATTAGACAAGAGGGTAAGACGGTGAATTTGAGAGGAGAAGCTCTACTCAAAAATGAGGTGAAAAACGTTTCATCGGAAAAGTTAGGCCGCTACCGTAAAGCTCGCAAACAGTGTCACAATAGCGAGGTAAATCTATTTTCTTTCCGTAGTTTGGTAGAGAATTGAATAAGGGTTGTGTGGGTTCGAACGGGGGTCAAAACAGAGTCTGGACGAGGGAGAACGGGCCAAAAAACAGCAAACGAGAAAAACTACCCCGGGGGGGGGGGCTTCCCCGGCGCGTGTGGGGTGCCCATGCCCCACGATTTTTCAGTTTTAGTCTTTGATTTTATTCTTAAGATCCTATGTAAAAATATTCTAACTTTGAGCTACGGAAACGTGTGATTTTTGCAGAAAACTATTCTTGAACCCTGTGAACAGTGTTCAACCGCATCCAAAATAGCAAGGTGAGTGTTTCTTGTATCCTTTTGCTAGATACTAAACATTTGTCTTCATACGGGTAAGGGTGATTACTTGCATAGCATGCTTTCTTTTAAACCGAACATTTTCCTCTCTCTTTGTCATGCATCACTTTGTGCGTGTGGCTAGATGAAGTCAGGGCTCATGTTAGACTGGTAAAAAGTTATGGAAATGTGAGAACATGATAGATCAGCGAGGGTGATTGCAACACATCGGCGTCTCTTCCACACGAGTGGTTTGACGTCATTTTTGCATAACTCATTTACATTCATACTTTCTTTCTTTGATGCACTCACTTAGATAAAATTGTCTAATCCGGTGTTTCATATCCCTAGAACATTCAACGTTCCAGGTGGGTTAGTCGTGATAGGTGTCCCAGAATCGAAAGAAAGGAAAGGAAGTAATCACCGGATAGCTAGTTTCTTTATGTTTTGATTGTAAAGGCATTGTACTGTAGTTTTAAGTGTGAGTTTTTAAATGTTGTAAAAAGGGAGTTTAAATGATCCATAGTTCCCCATTTTGTATCAAGGCATGTCAGATTGTATTTGTGTTAAAGTATATACTGGGAGCTTTATTTGTTTAGCTTGTGGTTTTAAAAGCTTTTAGGTTCGATCATTTGCTTCCATTGACAAAGGCTTCCATAAATGCCCCATAGATTATCATATGGTTGTTAGCATAATCATGCATCACTGCGTGTGCTTTGGAGAAAAGAAAAGCGGGGCGTTACACGTTATGTCTTACCTGGCTTAGCTAAGGGGAAGTATTCCCATTTCTTGTCTTCAACCCCAACTCGATTTTCCATTGTTCTTGCTATGAGCCCGAACTTCCCTAATATCACATCTCTGGTGGGACCCAGGCTACTGGCCACCAGAGGTGTAGAAAATCCGCCCTTTAAGCGGCTTAGCGAAGTCGAATGGAGAGCCAAACATGAGAAGGGCCTTTGTTTTTGCTACAATGAGAAATATTCTATGGGCCATAAGTGTTTCAAAGAACTCTAGTTAATGATGATGTATGATGAAGAGGTAGGAGAAGTGGGGGTTGAGAAGGAAGCATTGGAGGCTGAAAAGGGGGGGGGGGGGGGAGCTTGTGCGAGGAGGTGAGGTCATTGAACTCTATGAACTCTATCGTTGGTTTGACTATGCCACAAAAATGATGAAACTTAAGGGGTATATAGAGGGGCAGCTATTGACAGAGGGGTAACACACAATTTCATAGCAACCAAGCTAGTGCAATAGTTGGGTCCATCGAGGACTGAAACGGTAGGCTATGGAGCGATAATGGGGACGGGAATGGCAGTGCAAGAGGCGGGAATTTGCAAAGGGGTGAAGCTGACCCTCCAAAATCTATAAGTAGTGGATGATTTCCTTCCACTTGAATTGGGTAGTTCTGATGTGATACTGGGAATGAAGTGGTTAGCTTTATTGGGAAGATGAATGTAAACTGGAAGACATTAACTATGAAATTTCATGTGGGAGGGATGGCAATAACATTACAGGGAGACGCCAGCCTAAGTAAGACTTTGGTCTATTTGAAGGCGATGATGAAGGCTTTTAAGGAAAATGGAGAGGGGGTGCTTTTGGAATTAGGGATGATGGTTGCAGAATTCAATGAGCTCCAGGTAGAAACTCCGTTGTTCCTTGAGGAGGTGTTGGTTGAGTTTGAAGGGGTGTTTGCAAATCTGAAGGGACTACCTCTTCCCAAAAAAAGAGACCACGCCATCAACCTGCTGCCAAGCATTGCTCCAATTAGTGTTCGGCCCTATCGTTACCCTTACCTTCAAAAAAATGAAATTGAGAAAATGGTATGTGAAATGTTAGCAGCCGGGATTATACAATTGAGCTCTAGTCCTTTCTTTAGTTTTTTGTTGCTTGTTAAGAAGGATGGGGGGTGGCATTTTTGTGTGGACTACAGGGCCTTGAACAAGGTGACAATTCTCGACAAATTCCCAATTCCAGTAATCAAGGAGTTGCTGGATGAGTTACATGGGGCCACGGTTTTCTCTAAATTCGATCTAAAATTGGGTTATCATTAGATTATAGTCAAATCAGAAGATGTCACAAAAATAGCTTTCAGAATGCACAAGGGCCACTAAGAATTTCTCGTCATTCATCTGAGATGAATGACATATTCAAAGAGTAATTGAGACGCTTTGTGTTGGTATTCTTTGACGGCATCTTAGTGTTCAACAAAGATTATGAATAGCATGCCCAACACCTGCGTTGTGTTTTGAAAGTATTGGCAAAAAATCAGTTGTTTGCTAACAGGAAGAAGTGCTTTTTTGGGCAATTAGAAGTTGAATATTTGGGCCACATCATATCCCAACATGGTGTATCCGCTGATCGCAACAAAGTGCAGACAATGTTAGATTGGCCAACCCCTACAACGTTGAAGGAGTTGAGAGGGTTTCTAGGGTTCACGGGGTATTATTGTGAAGGACTATGGTAAATTGGCATGGCCCCTCACGGAAAGACTACAGAAAAATAACTTTTTCTGGGACGAAGCAACAAAACAAGCCTTTCAACGTCTTAAGGCTACAATGGTGTCTTTACTAGTTTTAGCTTTACCTAACTTTGGCAAGCCATTTGTGGTTGAATCAGATGCGTTGCGGCAGGGTTTGGGAGCGGTTTTAATGCAGAATCACAAACCTATTGCATATTTCAGCCATGCTCTTAATTAGTTGAGAATGAGAAAATTTGTTTATGAAAGAGAATTGATGACCATCGTGTTTGCGGTACAAAAATGGTGGCAGTACCTTTTGGATAGGAAATTTGTGGTTAGAACTGATCAAAAGAGTCTTAAATTTCTGATGGAGCAACGGCTAGTGAGCCCTGAATATCATAGATGGATGCTGAAGTTAATGGGGTTTTAGTTTGAGATCCAAGATTGCCTCGGATTGGAAAATAAAGTGGCAGATGGCTTTTCTAGAATCAGTCAGTCCACAACCCTGTTAGCCATAAAAGTTCCTAAAGTGATTCAACTTGACCAACTGGCCCGCAAAGTAGAAATGGATGAAAAATTGCAAAGGGTTATCTGGGACCTCCAGCGTGACCCTTTTTCTCAGCCAGACTTCCAAATGGTGGAACTAGCTCATTTACAGAGGGTGGCTGTTCTTACCAAAGGGTTCTTCTCTAATTCCTCTACTTCTTCATGATGGCCACGATGGGAATGTGGAAGGGCACTCTGGATTTTTGAAAACATAGAAGAGGATTGCAGCTAATGTTTATTGGCCTCGGATGAAACGTGATATTCATCAGTATGTAAGTAATTGTGTTGTTTGTCAACAACACAAGTATCTGGCCCTATCTCCAAGAGGACTTTTATAGCCCTATCCTATCCCAAATGAAATTTGGGACGACATCGCCATGGATTTCATTGGGGGCTTATCGAGGTTAGGCAATATGGACTCAATTTTGGTGGTAGTGGACAAATTTAGTAAGTATGGATATTTTATTGGGCTTAGACATCCTTTTATAGCAAGAGGGGTGGTAGGGGTTTTTATCAAAGAAGTTGTGAGACTTCACAACATGCCTTGCTCCTTTGTCTTATATAGAGATAAGATCTTCATGAGCAAGTTCTGGGAGGAAATGTTTTGCCTCCAAGGCATGAAACTCAATCGCAACACTGCATACCACCCGCGTACGGATGGCCAAACAAAGGTTCTTAATAGAACCCTAGAAACATACTTACATTGTTTTGCTTCATCCAAACTTAAAGCATGGTACATGTGACTGCCTTGGGCAAATTGTGGTATAACACTTCATACCACACAGCTTCAAGGCTAACACCATTCCAAGTAGCATATGGGCGAGAACCTCCAGAGTTATTGAGGTTTGAAAATGGATCTACTCCTATTTCTACAGTTGAACATCAGTTGGTTGAAAGAGATCAAATTCTAGAAGAACTTAAAACACAGTTGTTGCCCAAGCTGTTATGAAGAAGGGGGCAAAACATGAAGAGAAGAGATGTGAAGTTTGAGGTTGGGGACTTAGTCTATTTGAAGTTAAGGCCTTATCGTTAAAAAGACATTGGCTCCTAGATTCTACGGACCATTTGCAATTGAACAGAAGATCGGACCAATAGCCTACAAGTTAACACTGCCATCACATTGCAATATCCATCTCGTTTTTCATGTGTCACAGCTACATAGGGCAAATGGGGGCGTTGAAAGTCAGTGTGGAAATTCCCAGTCAACTTAGTGCAGACCTTGAGATGCTGGTTGAACCAGAGATTGTGTTGGGAGTTCGCCTAGGAACAAGTAATAACCTGTGCGGGTTGGATGTTTTAATTCAATGGAGAGGGTTACCACCATTGGAAACGACTTGGGTGCCCTACAACATGATTCAATAGCAATTCCCCACTTTTCACCTTAAGGACAAGGTGAAAGTTGGGGAGGGGAGTAATGATATAGGCCTCAGTATAGCGGGCCTACCAGAGACACATCAAGAACCAAGGGAGTAACACAATTGTGCTTGCATAACAACCAGCATGTGCACTAAGGGTAGAATAGTAACATGGTTATGCTTGCGTAACAATCAACATGTACACAACCAGATTCTGTTATAGAGGGCAGAAAAGGGAAGGTAACAACCTATAAATAAGAGGAGAAGGAGAGAGAAAGATAGGCAGAAATTTAGAGTAATCAAGGAGAGTTCCGGGCCTCTCAAATGCCCTTTTCTATCTTTCATTTCCCTTATAATTGGTATTTTTTTCAGATCAATATACAAGCATTATTTCATCCTTACACTTTCAGCGATCCTATCAGAGAGATCTAAAATTGAAATTTGCTGAAAATTATTTTTGACATTAAAAATAGAAGAGTAGTTGAGTATTCATAGACTGTGAACTCAACTGATTCTATTAGAGACAACTAACCTTGAGAGTTGTACAGAGACAAGTGGACAACTTGTAACTAATTTAGCTAAACTATGTCTACACTACACATAAATTGAGTGGTGAATCTCGAGCTCATCTTTCTCTTTATTACATGGCAGCCTTGGATGCTGGGATATCCAATCATAGCTATTGTGGGTTTTGGCAGATGTTTTCTTCTTCTGTCATGTGGAACCTGTAAAACAGGCCTTTGAGGGAATTTAGCAGTAGTTCTTTTTGTTACGAATCTCTAAGTCATTTTCTTGGAACTTGTATGTGCATATATCTACATAGGCTGTCTGCTGTGTAGATGCATATTTTTTGCTTTGAAGAGAACCATTGTTGTTTATTGTCTTTCTTTCTTAGGCAGTGTGATATTTTGAGCTACATTAGCTGTACATTATACTACCAATAGTGTAAAAGATCCAAAGCCGAAATGTCTCTTTTGTTACCATGAAACTCTTTAGCAATGATGGGATGCTTTTGAACATGTCAAAGTGGATGGTGAATACTTAACTGGTACTGTATGTCTGGAAGTGGTAGTGTGAAGTCTGATCAATAATCGATGTGGCCTCATCTTATAATACCGAGGTGCCAGAAGTTTTACTGGAAGTTGATATCGAAGAACTTGTATTATATGTATGTGAGAATCTTTAATGCAGCACTGGTTTGCTTCAGTGTGTGTTTCTGAGAATATTATGCATATAGATATCTGAAAACAACAATTGTATTAACTAATAAGCATTTAAAGTAGCTTATTTTTAGGGGATCATGGCATGTTGCAATTTATTGATGAAAACAGTCTCATCTTTAAGTTGCAATGGAAAGTAAGCTTGATGAAGAGACCATATTTTGTCATTGATTCTAACTGAAAATATATCATGGATTTTATTTTTAAATCATAATCTGAATTATTGAATATTTATTTATTTAGTAAGAAATACATTTCAATTCATCGACCCTTGGCCTTTTTGGCATTTTTATCTCTCTTCCATTGTTCTTCTGAGTAATGTTTGTTTGCGATTTGAAAAATATTGACAAGGGTTAAGGGAGAATGCAAAAGGTTAAGGGGTTGTTCTTTTCGTATTTTAATTTTCAGTTTTGTATTTTGAGTATTTGTTTTGAGATTGTTGAAAACGTATTTTTTTTTGTAATGCTTTTTGTGTTTTAAAAATTTTAAACATGTTTGAGATGAAAATAGTTAAAATAATTTTGTTGTTTTGAGTTTTTTATAATTTTTTTATTTTAAAAAATTAAAAATAAATAATGATCTGAAAATAACAAAAAGCTTTAAATGTTATTGGCTTAATTTTCTCATACATATTTTCTTATCCTAGACTTGTCTTGTGATAAATTTTTCATTTTCCTATGCCCATTTAGCTCAAAATTGATGAACCAACACAATTAAGGGGTTTGCTTTGTGGTGGGAAACATGATATGTTTTTTGAAAAATCTTTTCATGAAATACATACGTCCAACTTAGATTACTTCCAAATAGAAAATAAAAAAATAAACACTCAGGTCCTGTCTTTGCGTTGGCACCTTCACAATCCTAATAGTCGCCGATTCGATGTCATTGAAGGGTTGCTCCCAAATTCTTTGATGTCTCCACCACTCCAATCAAGACAAGGTTTAAGAATAGGACAGGAAATTAAAAATAAAACATAAAACTAAAAATAACAATATCAACAAAAAAAAAAATGTCAAACAATGTATTAAGTTTTTTAAATTTTTAAATGAAAAATAAAAAAATAACACACAAAAAAAAAGAGAAGGAAATGTAGCCAAGGTAAAGTAAAAGTTCAATGGCTATCAAGCTCTTTATCTACCTTTTATATTTATGTAGATATAGATTTATCCAAAAAGAAGGTGGGTACCCAAATAGTTTATACTTTATTTTTTTAATCCAAGTTTCAAGGTTCGCTCAATTAGTTTTGGGGCGCAAGCAACCTTTCTCTTGATTTTTTTGTTGGGTAAATTCGGATGCGGTTATAACTTATACATACATAGAGTAGGACATTTAATTCATATCTTCAAATGAGACAAATGTTACTATAAAAATTTGATTTTCAATACTCTCTATGAAATTTTACATGCTTTACTGTTGAGCTATGTTCGTGAAGACAATTTATACTTTGATTGTATTGAAGTTGAGTGTTAAAACACAAAAAGAATGTCTAATGTACAAAATTCCTCATTTTGTGAAGGTGGAGAAAGGGTCATATTTATCCAGAGCCTTCCCTTCCTTTTGCTAAGATTTCAATGTCTTGCACTGCTGAGACAATGATCAATACTCAGGCCAATTACACGGGGCCATGTATCAACTGCCTAAGCAAATGACAAGCAACAACTAGTCAAAAGGTATTAGCATCAAAATGAGAGACCTGGAAGAAGAAATGCGCATAAGCAGCAACTAGTCAAAAGAATTTGCAAGCAAACACCTTGATAAAGGACAAGCAAAACCTTGACAATCTATGGTCGTAATTGATCATTGAACAAGCCAACCTCATAGAACCATTATTATCCTAGCCTTGATTCTCTTCGGAATACCTGAAACGGTCAAAAGCAGCAACAAGATGCAGGGGTGAGAAATCTGTGCATGTTAAAAGACCTCAAAAGCAAAGGAAGAGTGGAAAGAAAGGAAGAGGGAGATGTAGAACTAGAAGCAATTTACAAAAAGTAGGGGAAGATACAGGAAGAAGAGGAATCCAGCAAAGAAGATCCTTCTCCTTCCCTTTTCATTGAAAGAAAAGGTGGACCTAGACTAAACCCATGAAAGGGAGGAGATCCAAGTGAAAGGAAAGGAAAGGAAAAACTAAAGGATGAATTTCACTTTCACTTTCACTTTAAAGATGCCACGTGCCATAAAAATAGCCCAACTAATGAAGTTTCTTCACTAATCTTTTATCATGCAAACTCCCTCACTGCACATTAGGTCTTGGCAAAAAAAAGTAATTTCCAGAATTTTAAACCAACGAAAAACTAATTCATTAGAAAGTATTACGAGGGAAATGTCCCCACTTGGGTTGCTCTTTAGGAAACTATTTTAGAGTGCAATTGTTCCTTCCGGCCCAAAAGGGGATAATCTAATGGAGGTCTTGAGGCAACGGTGATTCACACGGTTGGGGGGTGGGGTACAGTGGTGCCTGCAAGTACTTTGATGCTCAAGTAAGTAAAAGCTTAAGATGGTAGAGTTGTTGTTAGATTGAAATAGAACATATCTTGACCGGTGGCTGGTTAGCTTATATAGGAGAGAAGATGAGAGCCCATTGCATGTCGCTAGTTGTTTGCAAATTGATTAGGAGTCGAGGATCTCGAGGCAATTGAAGCCTGTTGCGGGTGCATGGATTTTGGCATGGCGTTGATAGGATGGAGGATGTTGTTGAGCTAACATTGATAGGATATGACCTAAGGACTGGGCCCAATACCCAGCAATGGGCTTATCGCTGGGCTGGGCCTAATGAAATTAGTATGGTCCACAGCTCTCCAGGTTGGATGTTCGCAAGGGCAAACATTCGAGCTCGGGGCATAATCGAGGTGTTCCGACCGTTCTAGCTTGCCTTGACCTTTGGCCGGCTTGTCAGATGTTCGTAAGGGAGAGCATTCGATCTCAAGGCGCAACCGAGGTGTTCTGACCATTCTGGCTTGCCTTGACCTTGGGCTGGCTTGTCAGATGTTCGTAGGGGCGAGCATTCGAGCTCAGGGTGCAGCCGAGGTGTTTCGACCGTTCTGGCTTGCCTTGATCTTGGGCCAAGCTTTACAATTCTAGGGGTCATTTTCGAGGTACTGACAAGCAGCGCACGTGATCTCCAAACTCGAGGCGCGCCTATTCTGAAAGATGGGATGTCCTTAGCAGATAGGGAGATGTCCCGCTACTTCAACTTAGGGTCTTCAATGCATGTCAGGTAGTGTGACAGGTGGCGTGATCTCTATGGGTGATTGAAAATGCTTGATTTCTGTCCGTTGGAGGCATCGTGTGGTGCTGATTCATCATCAGGGATAGTCCTAGATTGCGACTGTTGAGCGATATCTATATAAGGACATATGTAGGCCATTTTCTTGCTTCTTTGTCCCATTTTCGTATTTGTTTTTGGTTTTTGAACCCTGGTTCTCCGAGAGCTTCTGCTTCTTCCTACCTTTGATCGCTCGCGTGCTTCTAGGTTGGGCCAAGTTCTCTTTTTACACTTCTTCTACAGATTCTGTTTGCTTCATAGGTAACTCCACAAATCTGATTCTTTTGATTCTTCTTCCTTCCGTTCTTTCTATTGTAATTGTCTACTGGTTACTGAGTATTATGGCGAGTTCGGGGAGCGAATCTGGGGAAGGAAGTGATTCTGTGATTGTCATAGGAGAGCTCTTAACAAGGGATCTGACGCCTATGCAGAGGGCTAGCCGTTGGGCTTTACTGGTTGAGCTTAGGGGAGTGATTCAATGTATAGATCGGGATATTCGAAATGTAGTTCGAAGTAGGCATAGGGTATCGACTTCTGATAGTTCTTTTTTCTTTGGTTGCCCCGAGGATAGTGTAGGTGCTGGATCCATGGCTGGGTTACCTTCAAGTCCGTTTTCTAGTGCGATTGGTGATTATAACTAGGTGAGTGAGGATGTAGCTAAGGTTACCTTGATATACGACTCCCCAAGCAGTGTCATCGTGTTGAGGTCGCGAATCTCCTTGTTAGTGGTTAGGGACAAAAGTTAGTTCAAGTACCGACCATGTAGGGAAGATGAGCGAGTCTTCTTGGCCGCAGATTTGGGGTCGATCTTTGTGTACGAGACGTTCTTCACGTGTCTTCATCTTCGACTCCTGTTTACCGACTTCCAATGCTCAATTTTGACAACGTCGAACGTCACCCTAACCCAATTGCACCCAAATAGTTGGGTCTTCGTGTGGGCCTTCGAAGTGTTATCGAGCTTTTTAGGTTGGAAAGTGAGTACGTGGGTCTTTTTCTCTTTCTTCCAGTTAAAGGGATTTAGCAAGGGCAACTAGGTTTCTTTGAGTAGGCTTCCGAGGAGGAAGCTGCTAAAGGCCTTCGACAGCTTTTACAAGAATTTTAAGCTCGGCTACTTCGACGTTGTTTCTCAAGAAGGCGAGCTTACCTTTTTCTTGGTTCAGAATGCGGCTATCAGATTACCCTTGTGCTAAAGCAAGGAGCTAATTTCCATCATGGGAGTGGAATACTGGAGCTTAAGCCGGAAGGACCAGTTGATGGTGGATAACCTCGGGGATTGCCCGGAGTTAGAGAGCTCCATCCTTATCAAGTATAAGAATGACCGAGAGGGCCTGGCCACATATTTGGGTTGGTTTTTATCCTGCCTTTCTTTCCTAGCCATCACTTGTCGTTTACTCATATTGCTTGCTTTATGTTTCAGGTGAGATGCCCCCAAAGATGACTCCTGAGGAGATGAGGAGACACTTGGAGAAGAAGAGAGTCGAGGCGGCAAACACTAGCTTAACCTCAGCTAGTAGGATTACCCAGTAAGCCTTCGCCCCTTGGGCCGCTAAGAAGGCTCCTGCCAAGGTGGCTTCCGACCCAACAAAGGGTCTTGCGCCGACTTCTCAGGCTTCCCCTAAAGCTACTAAGACCAAAGCCTTTGCCCCCTCTCCGACTGAAGAGTCAGTTGATGCCGATATGGGTCAGTTGGTGCAAAAGAGAAAAATGGATGCTCAGGCGGAGAAACCGAGGTTATCTAACACTCTGGGCTCATTTGATGGGCAACACCTGGGAGTCTATGAAACAAATAGTTCCACCTCGTGGTGTTTATTGAAGAACACCTGTCTGACCCCATCGACTGTCAGAAGATGTTGGACTTGGGGCAGACCGAGCTTTGTCATTGGGCTAAGCTGCAGGCCCTCCGTCTTACGAGTGCTTGCCAATCAATGGAGATGGAGTTTCAAGCCCAACAACAAAGTGTCGAACGGGCCCACAGGAAGGAGGTTAACCGAATGAGGGGGGAGTTGGACGTGGAGAAGGCACGATTGCAGAAACGGGTCGATGAAGCGGAGTCAACATCCTTGAAGCTAAACCGGCTCTGTGAGAAGCTCATGGGCCAGAAAGAACCCGTGGAGCAGAAGCGGGACTAGCTGAAGCTAACGGAGGAGAAAGAAAGGAGACTGAAGTTCAAGTTGGTGACCTCTTTTTTCGAGGCTGACCAGACAAAGCTCAAGGTCGTCCGAATGAAGGACGAGGCTAACAAGGCACGGTTTGAGGTCGAGGGTTTGCTAGACGAGGCCATTGACCAATTCATGGCAGGGTACGAAAAGGCCTTGTCCCATGCTCTATTGTTTTTTCCTAGGGCAGACTTCTCAGTTTATGATGCCTTCAAAAAAGTCGTGGCTAGTCAGCTTGTGGATTTGCCTTTGGCAAATCCAACTAGTTAGGCAGAGGCCTTGGCGGAGGTGTTGGAGGTCGAGGAAGGCCGACCTATGAGGGACGCCAATCAACCCGACGAGCTTGCGGTCGTTGAGTTCACTTTTAGAGTTATTATCAAGACTGTGGTTGAGCCTACTCCTGGACCTGTTGGACCTTGACTCCTCTTTTCTTTTCCTTTCTTTTTGTAGTAGATTTGTATAGTGTTGGTTGGCATTTCTTTTGTAATGTTCCTTCCAATCCAAAAGAGGATGATCAAACGGAGGTCTTAAGGCAACGGTGATCCGCACGACGGAAGGGTGGCATCTGCAAGCACTTCAACGCTCAAATAAGGAAGAGCTTAAAATGGTAGAGTTTTTGTCAAACTAAAAGAGAACATACCTTGATTGGTGGCTGGTTAGCTTATATAGGAGAGAAGGAGAGAGCTCCTTGCATGTTGTTGACTGTTGCAAGTGGATTAGGAGCCGAGGATCTCAGGGCAGTTGAGGCCTATTGCGGGCACAAGGATCTTTACATAGCATTGATAGGATAGAGAATGTTGCTGAGCTGACATTGATGGGATGGAGCCTAGGGACTGAGCCCAGTATCGAGCTATAGGCTTATCGTTGGGCTGGGCTCAATGAAATTAGTACGGTCTAGCAACCAATAAAGGCTTAAAGACAATGTAGTCTGGAAATTCTCTTTTCATCACAAAGTTCCCTGCCTGGTGCTATACATCTCCAGATGAATTCATCTCCGAAAAGCCCTTCTTTCTTTCACAAGAGGGATTGAGGGAATGACTTGACTTCTCTGCCCCTTCCCTGTTTTGCTAAGTAACGTTGTACGGAATACCTTCTCGCTGGATTATTTTTGTCAGAGGAAGCACATTTTTTCAAAGTGAAACCAATTATTTTCACAAATTTGTGTATATTTTGCAACTTATAGTTGCTGCTCTTTCTCCTCCTTCCTTGAGCAAACTGTAAAATTTTTACCTAGGGTGTCAACTTGAGGCAGTGGTAGGTAGGGGTTAGGAGTTAAGGTGATGTTTCTTTCTCTTCGACTCGTAAAGATCTAAAGCACCACCAAGTAAAAGTAAGAACTAAGAAGCATGATGATTAACAAATTAAAAGCAGCAGCTGGCACAACTGGGTATTTCAGAGAAATTTTCCTTGCTTCAACCTCCTCTTC
The DNA here is from genome assembly GCA_036245055.1 of Diospyros kaki. Lineage (NCBI taxonomy): Eukaryota > Viridiplantae > Streptophyta > Magnoliopsida > Ericales > Ebenaceae > Diospyros > Diospyros kaki. The sequence continues at coordinate 36,430,626 of BSEG01000003.1, forward strand.
CCACCCTCAAGGTCCTCCGTTCCAAAATTAAGTCTTTTCTTTGTGATCAGGGGCTGCAGAATAACAGCCACTTGCGCCACCTTCTTCTCCTTTATCCATCAGAGAAATCTCGACATAATCATTAACTATTAAACAGTTTAGTGGCTCTTTGTGGGTATGTTTAGTTTGCATGAATTTTTTCTATTTCGTGTTTAATTTAGTTCTATATCCACTGCCATAACAATATATATATATATATATATGTATATATATATATATATATATATAAGAAGAATGAGAATATGAGATCAGCCAAGCAGAAGTGGCTTGTTGACCGAGTAAATGCTGGTGAATGACTGGAGAGTCTTGTTATCGTGTGGTAAGTGTTTGGGGGGGTGGGTTGGGGGAAGGGAAGTCAGTTCAAGGCTTTTAGCACCCAGCTCAACTAGCATTATGTAACTCACAGACATTATTATGCAACTGATATATTATGTAAAACTCACCCATAGCAATTAAGAGGTTTAAAACAAAATGCAAGAAATTTTTATATAACCAGAAGAATCATCAGCAAGATGATAGAATTAAGTGGATGTAGATTTTGGTTGTTACCTCTTGTGCAAATTTTATTAAAATGGTTGTCTGAGGACGATGTTGACCCTCCACCAGGTACAAAAGGTTGCTGTAACTATAGCAGGAAAACCTACATTCTCCAAAACGCCCTTGAAAGAAAGAATTTTGTCAGATTTTTTTGAAAAGCAGAGGAGGAAACTTAATGGTCATTATGTGGAAACAAATGCACCACAATTGAATGCCCCCGTGTCTTTTGGAATTGCATGTCAACATTGTTGGTCCCTTTCTTGTGTATAAACTCAAGTGAGAGGGTGAATTTGAGTCTATTTTTAGATTTTAAAATAATTTTCTTTAAATATATTTGTGTTTGAGTGCAAATATGAGATGTTCAATGTATTCAATCAACAATAACAAACAATAAGAGGATGCACAAGACGATTATAGTGGTTTGGCGTCTACATGCCCCTTCATCCACTCTAGAAGGCAAACCCAACTTGTGTTCCACTATCAACATTTCCATTGAGGTTTCCCACAAGCTCACCTTAGAAACTTGTTACATAAACCTAGATTTGATCAGGCTTTAGGAAGCCAACAATCCAAATGAAGGTTTATGCTAATTATACAAGACTATAGTCCACACTTGGACCAAATATGGTAATAAATCAATATGAATGAACAAAGCAACAAATCTTATTGAAATAGAAGCTTTACAGTGCTGGTATATCTAGGCTTTAAAGATATTTCTTGAGTCCCTTGAATGCCTTAGTTGCTTTGATTCACTTTGAGAGATTTGTAGTTGAGAGTCGATAGCCTTTAATAGGCATTCAATCTTGTTCTTGGATTATATTAGTTTTGTTAATCATTAAACTTAAGGTTGATTGTTTTAGAACCGCAAGTTGGCTCAACAAACATAAATTCCAAAGTGAAGAAAGTGTCATCTATTGACAAGGAGCTCGTTCTCACTAATTTTATATTCATCTTCCTGTTCAATGCCCTTCTCAAGTGAATCAGCTACCTAAAAAATACCACTCAAGAAGCAGAAATATAGTCAGTGTGACGGGCGGATCCAGCAATTTGGGGTGGGGTGGGCTGAAGTTGATTTGAGCTGGATTTTACCTTAAGAATTTTTATTTTGTTGTGGGCTGCCCTGGACATCAGCCCAGGACAACTCACACATGGATCCATCTCTGTGTTAAAGAGTAACCTATAGGAAGTTTATCTTGAAATCCTCAAAAAAATCTAGTTACTGGAAACCAAATTGGCCAGACTTTTCAGAATAGTTTTTGTTAATGAGAAAGCAAGACCACCCACAATATCAGCTAATGCACATAATGTTTTCATAGAGTATCATCCTTCATCATGAGATCGGATTGCTGAACATATTCTAAGTAGTTGGTTGTATGTAGTGTGAGCATTTTCATAATTGAATTTTTGAAGCATCATGAGCATGTCAAATCTGCAAAGGATATTGTGGCACATTAGCAGAAGAACATGAGAACTTTTACCCTCCTTACCATGAGCCAACTCAGAAGCAACTTACAAGATCAAAAACAACCTATAATTCTCAAGTTGTAGAGTTGAAATAGAAGGGCATGTGGTAGCTTAAGTATCGAAAATACAAAAGCAGAAATGGCCAAAGTTTTAAGGGTATTAAGCCTCGTTGTCCATATGAAATAGAAGGAAGTTCTCATGTACATGGAAATAGCACATTGAGATTATAATACCTGATCAGAAAAGAGAAACAAGCAAGAACAAAGATGAAATATTAACAAGAGCAAAGCAATCATATGCTGGTGTGGTGTTTATGTGTCCCTTGGGCCTTTGGGGATGGAGAAGATGGCCTGTCAAAAGAGCTTGTTAGGGGATTACTCAAAACACATGGAGTAGCTGTTCACTCATCTTTAACAAAAACAAACATTCTTAACTTCAGCAAAGCATTCCAACTTCTAATGACTCTTTGTTTCTTTTGAGGCAGTGCAATTTTAAAATTCTTAGATACTGCTTTGATTTTAAATCCTGATTTAAGAGAAAAACATGCAGTAGAACATTCTTTTTTGGCCTATTAGCATAAAAAAGGCAAAACTTTTTGAGTTTTGACAATTTTATCTAATCTTTCTAATTTTGACAATTAAGGCCGAATTTGTAAAATTAGTAGCAATTCTAGCCAAATTGAAATAATGGGCTGCTCGGCCGTACAATTTTGTCAAATACAATTTTGTATAATAGTTTAATATTTTATTATAAAAAAAATATACCATTCAAATGTAATATATTTGCTATGTGATTCTAAAAGAAATGGACTATTTTAACATTTATGTGTAATATAGCAAAAGAGTTTTTTTTTTTTTTGGCACCTTTTTAAGGGAGTATAATATTATATATTGTATTTCAAAAATTCTGATGAATTTATATGTGTGTGTATTACTTTAGTTGCTTTCATGAAATAATTATTCATTATTTCTTATAAAATGACTTTGTTATCTGTTGATTTTTTTTTTTTTTACATAAATTTATGTTTGGACTTTTCAAGTAAAATAATTTTTTTTTTATCCTACTTGGACCACCATCACAATCAATGGCAGTGGCGACAGTTAAAAGTATTTAACTGTGCCCAAATCTCCAAAGTCTCTTTCTTCCTACTGTACCGAATATATTTAAACTTTCATCAGATTTTAGGGACTGTTTAAAAATAAATTGAGAGTGAGGGTGATTTGTTGTGGAACTATCTAAAAAATTGGTCTGAGATGGAAGAGACTGTTTGTTTGGAGTTATTTAAAAAAAAAAGTAAGGATGATTTGTTTACCTAATCTTTTTGCAACAAAAAAATTAAACTCACGCACTCAAAAAAAAATTTAACATTTTATTATAAAAAAAAATTATACAAAGCTGTTATTTCAATTTGGCTAACAAACTATTAAACTGTTATACAAAACTGTATTTAACAAAATTCTACGGCATTATTTCAATTTGACTAAAATTGTTATTAACTTTATAAATTTGACTTTAATTGTCAAAATTAGAAGGATTAGATAAAATCACCACAATTCGAAAAGTTTTAATTCTTTTGTGTTAATAGCTCTTTTTTATTTTTTTTCTCCGGTAACATTCTGCTCTTGAAAAAGAAAAGGCAATCAAAGAATATAAGAAAACCTAACAAATCCCTCGTGCTCTAAAAAAAAAGGGGAAAAAAATAGGATGAGCGGTCACTACCTTCTCCAACAGAACCTTCGTACCGTGTTGTGTGCAAAAGATAAAAGGCCAAGTAATTAGTCTCCTTTCTGTCTCTCTAAAACATAAGGTGGAATCATCACCGTGGCAAATGTGATCAAATAATGAAGGAACACGTGCATCCAGGCACATAAAAACACGTGCAATCCACATGTTTCAACAATTGACATAATTTATTTAGAGATGAACTTTGTATCCTGAGCTTATATAGTTCTTGCAAAATTCGTTGAAAAGTTCTCCAACTAGTCCAACACACCATATGCACAGCCTAAATAAAATTTGAGACCAACATCCTATTGTTCTACTTTATTGGTCGCTACAACAATAATGTAACACCAACAAGGCCATATTATTAAATTACAATAAAGGTATATATTGTAAAAATGACATTGGATTACGGTAGGATCGCAGCTGACAATTTGAGAAAAATAATTGGACACACAGATTTTACATAAAAAATTCTCAAATAAATCAGGATAAAAACCATAGGTAAAAATAAAAGAATTCACTATGAAAAATAATAGAAGTTACAATTTTTTCTCTAGATCACATGGAGATAACAACAAAATAATCTCTCTTAAAAATAGGAGAAAATACTAATTTCTCTAACTCTTTATTTTTTTCTCTCTCTCAATTAGCATTGAGGGGGTATTTATACTTACCCCAAAGAGAATTTAGGCATAATTAGGCTACCTAATTTAGGTTGCCTAACTTTGCCTAATTCAGGTTACAATTCAACAGCATATGATGATTTTATAAGAAAGTGTCACCACCAAAAGCATTGAGATAATTTAACAAGAAATGTTATTGATGTGTAATGGATCAAGACCCACCAAATACAAGCCCAAAACTAGAAAACAATAGATAAAAGCAAAAAACCCAAGAAATCCTCCCCTAAAAAGGGTTTCTAAGAGACCCATTAATCAGACTTCGCAAGCTCATCCTTTGAAAGTCTCCCAGAGACCCTTCTCATAGGGCAATCCCACAAGAAACATGCAAACATACCTCTAAAAGTTTCTCCAAAATTTCCTTTGTGAATTGCATAAAGGGTATAAATTTTCTATAGCAATCCAAATCTTAGTGATCAATATCTAAATATCAGATATGTTTACAAGTTATAAATCCCTTATCTTAATTATAAATATGTGAACCCTCATCCCAAAAAAGGTAAAAAAACACTCTTTACTAGTTTAAGAATTATGTGCTTTTTTTTTGTGATCTCCAAGAAGCTAACTTAAATATCGAAGTCTTTGAGAAATACCCAAAACTCTTTGACAATTTCGTTTTTTGTAGAGTTCTTAAGGTTTCAACATGGTTTCACCTGAGAAATAAATTTTATTGTTATATTTGAGTGATAACAACTATATTCTTATACACTAGCAATAACCATGGATTGATATAGTGTTGGTTGTATGCGTTTCTTAGTTGCTTCTCTAAATCTTTTTCAACCTTTTTCTTTCTTTTTATTTATATGTCTAATACTCGAGAAACCCAAAGCAAAAAGCTTGACCATTAGTTAAAACAACATATGGGCAAAATGACTTTCTAACATCCCATTCAAGACTACAAAATGTTTAGGAACAACCCTAGCCCTACACGAAACCAAATGCCATCCACTACAACTTCTATTCTTAAGAAGATTTAAATGCCATCAATGCTATTACTAATGTATCCATTACACCTTTTATTCTCAAGAGATGGTTGATTCTTCTTTCCATATTGTAGCTCAACACAAGAAAAATTCCGAATAGGCCACATTATCACTAACTTCTATTTTGGGTGATGAAAGAGACATCTCATTTCATTTAAGGGAATAGTCAGCTAAAATTGACAGTGCCAAGCTAAGCTAAAATGTTGAAATTTTTGCAGCAGTAAATCAATGAAGTTCCATACCTTTTCTAGATGGCAAAATAGTTACAGCACCCTTATGCCAAGAGCATAGCCTGCATCCTCCAACTTGCACCACTTCCAAGATCATAAACACTACAATTGTGGTGTCCCAAAAAATCGAGGACGAAAAAGTCCAGGCATGGCGGGAAAGTCACATTCGGAAGCTGCTGAAGAAAGAGCTTCAGAAGATGCTGAGGAAGGATCTTCGGAAGATCTCTTCGGAAGAGGTCTTCGGAAGTTGCTGGTGAAAGGTCTTCGGAAGATGCTGAGGAAGGATCTTCGGAAGATCTCTTCGGAAGAGGTCTTCGGAAGCTACTGGTGAAAGGTCTTCGGAAGATGCTGAGGAAGGATCTTCGGAAGAGGTCTTCGAAAGCTGCTGGTGAAAGGTCTTTGGAAGATGCTGAGGAAGGATCTTCGGAAGATCTCTTCGGAAGAGCTTCGGAAGCTACTGAAGAAGGGGCTTCGGAAGCCCCATTTGGGAGCCGCTGGGGAAGGTTCCTTCGGAAGGAATCCTTCGGAAGACCCACGTGTACTCCCTACTCGATCTCTATAAAAGGCTAAGTTCAACCCTCAAAAACGAATCCGGACATCGGTATTTCTCTCTCCTTTTCCTTCCGAAGTTTAGTCCTCTTTTCCATTCCGTTACTGACTTGAGCATCGGAGGGCCTTCGCGGGAGGAAAATCCCGCGAGCCTTCTAACCTTTGTTTGCCCCGTACAGACCTTCGGAAGACCCTCTTGTCCTTTGGAATACCCAATTTTCCTTCGGAAGAACCAATTCGGAAGCGACCTTCGGAAGCCCACATTGAGTCTTCGGAAGGAGGCTTCGGAAGCATCCATTCGGAAGCCCCCCCTTAGTTTCGATCGAGTCCCGAGGCCGGCGGGATCTACGTGCATCCCACTACTAAAATTTCTAATTGTTGTATTTGAGCAACAACAATTTGGCGCCGTCTGTGGGAAACGCAACAAAAAGCCAATCTTAGCGCAAAATGCTGAATGGGACCAGATCAGCTAATTCGACGAACACGCATAACTCCACCCGAATGAGCGCTCGTACTAGGATAGAAGACACAAGGGGTCCCAATCAGGTGCACCCTACAGTGCCAGAATTTTCAGAAGATCACCATGACAATGAAGTGCGTTCAGAAAACTTTCCCACGCTCGAAGGCAACCAGACCACTGGACTGGGCGGCATGGAACGTTCAGAACAGGAGAAAGTACACATAGCTAGATTGAGGAGGCATGCAACAAAACGAGGGAAGCAAGTCCAGCATGCAACACCTTCTAGTCAGGAACAACACTCATTTGGACAATCTTCAATTCTAAATAGAGACCTCGTGGAGACTTTAGTACCTCCAGAACCCTCTGGGATAGCCCCACCCACGGTCCTGCTATCAGATTATGAACAATTACAGAAGAATTTTGAGGAACTAAAACAAGAAAATGATGAACTCAAGATAAACAATGAGAAGAATATGAGAAGACTACAGGGAATCACTGCTTTGCTGCGTGAATTAATTCCCCACATGGGAAAAGACGATACGAGAGCAGAACACCGGAGATCCATAGAAACCCCTTCAAGGACCGCACGACAGAGAGTAAGAGTTATAACTCCATGGCCGAATAACCAAGTCCCAGAGATGACAGACTTGGGAAGGGAACATGATAGGAGCATAGGAAAAGCTCCCATGTATAAAGAGACAACGGGAAACACCTATGCACGAGCTTCTTATCTCCCATCTCCTTACAAAAATGAAGCAGAACAGGAAACCCTCAAGGCGTCTGACATTAAGCGCCTCATAGAAGAGGCGCTAGAGCAGAAGCAGATAATGATGATGCCCAAGAAAATACCCCCGAATGGGTTTCCCTTATCTGAAGAACTCCAAAGGCAACCAGTGCAACAAGGGTTCGAGCTACCGCAGCTTTCGGTATACTCGGGGAAGGAAGACCCAGAGAAGCACCTACAACATTTCGTCGCAATGGCCGTGCTACATGGGTGGAATGAGGTCACTAAGTGCAGAGTCTTCCCGCTCTCCCTAGTAGGACAGGCTCAACAGTGGTTCACTGAGTTATAAGCCGAACATATCCGATCATTTGAACAGCTGAAGAAAGAGTTTTTGGAGGCGTTCACTGCCTATGTCCCGAAGAAGAAGGGTGTTGTGTACTTGATGAGCTTGCAGCAAAGGCCAAATGAATCCCTAAAGCGATATATTGAGCGATTTAGGGCTGCAGCGCAAGAGGTAAAGGACCTCCCTATCAGTTTGGCAGCCTCAGCCTTGCTTAATGGAACCGCCTACGCCCCGCTCCGAAGATCCCTAGCATTTTCCGAGCCAAACTCAATGGCAGAATTGTTTGCCCGAGCCGAACAATTCATCGTTCAAATGGAAAATTTAGAAGCATGGGAAGGGAAAAGAAGAGAAAGGCCGAACGAGGTTGGGTCGGACATATCAGTGAAGTTGCCGAGAAAAGAAGAGCCCCCGAAAGACGCAATTCTAGAGCTTTGCTCCCCTCACTAAGCCAAGAGTCGCTATCCTTTCCTCCATTGCACATGGGTAGGAACAGAGACTCTTTCTGCAAAGTTTCACGAGTCCCCAGGGCGCACTACAGAATAGTGTCAGGAGCTATGAAACCAGATTGAACAGCTCATCAAAGATGGAGAACTCAATCGATTCATACTAGATAAACCAAAAAATCATCAAGGCCAGGGGAAAAGGTCCAGGAAAAACAATCAGAGGGGATGTGAAGAGCAAGACCTGGAATACTATGCACCATCAAAGGTATTCCCCTGCTCTATCGGTCGGAGCTAGCTATGAAAGATCTGAAGCACAAGACATGGAGATGCGTTCATTGCAAGAGGCACTACTTGACTCCACCGTAAACCAGAGATCTTATTGATTTCTCTATGTAATAATCCCCCTATAAATAAAAGAATATACCCCATGTATTCCCGTGGAGTAGGCAAAGTATAAGCTGAACCACATAACCTATACCTTGAGCATTTGTATGTACGATGAAATGTAATACAAGTGCAATAGCTCAGCGATGACCTCGATGAGATCAGGGTGACTCGGTCGAAATCAGGTGCATATGACCCCAGGCCGGGTCGGGATCATCGGATGCTCCGATGTCTGTGCCCGCAGACTCACCTGGATCCCTCGATAGAGTCTGGTGCTATGCCCTTCAGCTAGACCCGACTCCTCGATCGATCCGGCGCCTAGGTCTCCCGACAAGCTCGGACACCCGGAAAGAATCCAGAATCGGACTAGCTATTGAACCCTGATACACCGAGGACAGACTGACTCTCATGAGGGACAAAAGGTGATGAAGCAGCTATATGGTAAGTCGAAAGACGCCCTCACCATGCGAGGTTTATGTCGCCCAGGTGCGATCTGGCTCACATGACCTTAGATCAGCTCGGGATCGTCGGATGCTCTGACGCCTGTGCCCGCAGACTCACCTGGATCCCTCGACTGAGTCCGGTGCTATGCCTTGAGCTAGACCCGACTCCTCGATTGATCTGGCGCCTAGGTCTCCCGGCAAGCTCGGACACCCGGAAGGAATCTCGGATTGGATCTTTGGCCAACTCTAGATCCCCTAGGACAGACCGGACCTCAAAGTAGTGAGCAGCTAAGGTAAGTCAAAAGACGCCCTCACCATGCGAGGTTTATGTCGCCCAGGTGCGATCTGGCGCACATGACCTTAGATCAGCTCGGGATCGTCGGATGCTCCGACGCCTGTGCCCGCAGACTCACCTGGATCCCTCGACTGAGTCCGGTGCTATGCCTTGAGCTAGACCCGACTCCTCGATTGATCTGGCGCCTAGGTCTCCCAGCAAGCTCGGACACCCAGAAGGAATCTCGGATTGGATCTTTGGCCAACTCTAGATCCCCTAGGATAGACCGGACCTCAAAGCAATGAGCAGCTATGGTAAGTCGAAAGACGCCCTCGCCATACGAGGTTTATGTCGCCCAGGTGTGATCTGGTTCCTATGACCTAAGGCCAACTCGGGATCATCGGATGCTCCGACGCCTGTGCCCGCAGACTCACCTGGATCCCTCGACTGAGTTTGGTGCTATGCCTTGAGCTAGACCCGACTCCTCGATTGATCTGGAGCCTAGGTCTCCCGGCAAGCTCGGACACCCAGAAAGAATCTCGGATTGGATCTTTGGTCAAAGCCAGATCCCTCTGGACAGACCGGACCTCAAAGGGATAAACGAAAAGAGTAAGAGACGAGATACAACCCTCAAAAACCCGACTTCCATGACTCAATTTAATGCCTACGACGATAGACCAACGCGGGATCATCGAATGCTTCGACGCCTATGCCCGCAGACTCACCTAGATCACTTGACTGAGTCCGGTGCTACGCTCCTAAGCTAGACCCGATTCCTCGATCGATCTGGTGCCTAGGTCTCCCGGTAAAAACTAGAACGCTCGGGATGAATCTCACGTTGGATCTTTAGCCCAATCTAGCTTCCTTATGGCAAACGAAGGCCCCTCTCGAAAACGTTCGCGAAGGCTTGACAATTCCCCAATCTGGACAAAGGCCGAGAGCTCGATGAATGTTGCATGAGTCTCGCAGTAATGTCAGGGGCGCGAGGCCTATCCCGAGTTTTTCGGGGCCAAAAAGCCTTGAAGAAAAGAGGTAGACAGGAACAAAAAAAAAAAAAAAATTGAACTATTGTAACTAATAAATCAAAGCCTGAAGAGGTATGAATACAAGTCGCATGACCAACAAGCAAATGATGGGAACATGATAGAATTACGTGGTGATTCAAATAAGACAATTACATGAGGCACGTTGAAATAACTGCCAAGAAACTATATTCATCCAAAGATGACAAAATGAAACGCAATAGCCAAAGGAATGCATAAAAAATTCTAAAAGTGCTTTGAGGTGAAACTAGCAAATTGATCGCTCCTTACAGCTAGTTAAAAAATAATAATGTAAATTATAAAGTCGGCACTAATCTTCGACTAAGGGACGATCCACGTGACCTTAACCCACACCAAGGAGCAGGTTTTGAGAAGCATCAGCGCTAAGGTCCATCTCTAGGCCCTTCTCGATCATATGAATGGTGCCAAACATGCGACACTTACTTCGCCCTCCTCGAGCTCAAGAGCGTAAGAGCTCCACGGACATAGCATTGTTAAAAGTTACATTCGAAAAAATTCCCAAGGAAGAAAAATTCTTGGGGAAGCAAGGTCCTTCGGGAAGATCCATTTCCGATAGTTGGCGCCCTATGCTTAGAAAATACTCTTCATTTTGTATCTAAGAAGAACAAAACAAAGAGTGGGGGACAATTGTGGTGCCCCAAAAAATCGAGGACGAAAAAGTCCAAGCATGGCGGGAAAGTCACATTCGGAAGCTGCTGAAGAAAGAGCTTCGGAAGATGCTGAGGAAGGATCTTCGGAAGATCTCTTCAGAAGAGGTCTTCGGAAGTTGCTGGTGAAAGGTCTTCGGAAAATGCTGAGGAAGGATCTTCGGAAGATCTCTTCGGAAGAGGTCTTCGGAAGATACTGAGGAAGGATCTTCGGAAGATCTCTTCGGAAGAGGTCTTCGGAAGCTGCTGGTGAAAGGTCTTTGGAAGATGCTGAGGAAGGATCTTCGAAAGATCTCTTTGGAAGAGCTTCGGAAGCTACTGAAGAAGGGGCTTCGGAAGCCCCATTCGGGAGCCGCTGGGGAAGGTTCCTTCGGAAGGAATCCTTCGGAAGACCCACGTGTACTCCCTACTCGATCTCTATAAAAGGCCAAGTTCAACCCTAAAAAATGGATCCGGACATCGGTATTTATCTCTCCTTTTCCTTCCGAAGTTTAGTCCTCTTTTCCATTCCGTTACTGACTTGAGCATCGGAGGGCCTTCGCGGAAGGAAAATCCCGCGAGCCTTCTAACCTTTGTTTGCCCCGTACAGACCTTCGGAAGACCATCTTTTCCTTCGGAAGACCCTCTTGTCCTTTGGAAGACCATCTCTTCCTTCGGAAGATCCTCTTGTCCTTCGGAAGACCCAATTCGGCAGCAGGCTTCGGAAGACCCTCTTGTCCTTCGGAAGACCCAATTTTCCTTCGGAAGAACCAATTCGGAAGCGACCTTCGGAAGCCCACATTGAGTCTTCGGAAGGAGGCTTCGGAAGCATCCCTTCGGAAGCCCCCCCTTAGTTTCGATCGAGTCCCAAGGCCGGCGGCATCTACGTGCATCCCACTACTAAAATTTCTAATTGTTGTATTTGAGCAACAACAACAATGGAAGATATGGACGGGAGACAACCTATCCTTAGCAGGTTGCTTGAAGGTGAGAAGCATGGGCAGATTTACTAGTGAGCCACAAGAAAATTAATTTTTGTAATGTAAATTTATTAATTTTTTAGTATTAGTCCAACTTTAATTTAGTCCAATCTATCTTAAATTTTGTCCAGTCCAGTCCACCCCACCTGACTGGATCCGCCCTCAGTGAGAAGTATCACCAGAGTAGCCTTCTTTACTTACACTGCATCACTTAGCTCCATTCATGCTATTCGAGACATAAGGAATAGAAGACATTATCTAGCAGAGTGGTGTCTTTTGTGAGGCGCTATATATTTTCAAGTTGTTTGGAGTCAATTTGGTCATGTCAACCCCATTGATTGACCTCCTAATGCTTGGTCATGCAATTGCCAAAAGAAGTAACGAATATGGAACATCACTTCCCCACTGTGTGTTTTGGAGTATTCGGATAGAAAGAAACAAAAAAGTTTTGGGGTTTTGTAGAAAGCCTTGTATCTTTTCTCAAGGGGGCACTTCTCATTTTCGTTATTTTGTGGTTAAGGAATGACTCCTCTATCTTTTCCTCTTTTAGCTTATTCTTAGATGAATAAAAAATTATTGGTTCTTATCATATATGTGTGTGTAAGAGAGAGAGAGAGAAAGAGAGAGAAGTTCTATAGTGACTTAGAGAATCACTAACATAGAAATTTCTTATGGAGTTCCAAACATTCTAATATCTATCTGATCGACTAATATCTATAAATACATCTTGTTTAATCTCTTTTAGTGACTCAATATCATACTTATATATTGACACACAAAACATGATTACCTAACATATAACTAACATGTAACATGTAGTAATAAGTGCTATAAATATAACTAACATTCAGTACTATATGCTATAAAATTCAATCTTATTTGTGTCTAGGCGCAATTCTCTATGATATCTGCATCTGTCTCTTCTATTTAGTCCCCATCATGGAATAGATTATAACATATCTATTTAGGTTTGGAATTGCAAAAAAAAGGGGTAAAGCTATTGCTATAATATCATCATTGCTATGCGAGGCAAAGCAATTATAGGATTTTTATCAAGAGAGAAAAACAAGTATACAAAAAAAAAAAAAAAAAATCCATACCCTGCAGATTAAAGTAGTAGAACATTTAGAGAAGTCTCTTGACATCTAAATACAAAATAGAATCCAACAAAACAAATTTGAGCAATAACGGGCAAGAAGTTTCTCCAAGAGTCTAGTCATTCTGTTTCCTTCAAGCGCAACATATGACATGTATAGGTGTTAACATCTAAGCTTCACTTAGCTTTCTTCAGAATATTCCTAGGATTATCACAGTGCAAAAGCCAGATGATTACCTCCGTTCTAGCTTTGCAATGTTATCAACTTGGGTTTGATTGTATTGTACAAGCTCTGAAAACAATAATCCAAAATGCACTCAAACTAACCTGTTAAAGCATCAATCGTTCCCCCCTCCCCCCAAATCAAACACTGTGCCTCTTTGTGTCTAGTTGTGTATACTATCATTTGCATCCAATAAAACTACTACCAAAATGTTGGGTTTCCCTTCTATGTGAAGGATGGCCCAAGTTAATTTGGGTGCTTATATTTTAAGCCCAATTTTTTTTTTTTTGATGGTTTACTTAAGCCCTTTTGGCCCACTTGAAGCCGAAAACTTCAAGTAGACTTCAAATGGTTCAGAATTTCTATCAGTCTAGTAAACTTCAAGTGGCTGATCGGAGGTCAATTCGTGGTGCAATTGAGCCAAAATTTGGTGTGCACAAAGATGATACATTGAGGTTTATTCTGAATAGTTTGATTATGAAGTGGTTCGCTGTAACTTCCAGATTTCCTATAGTCACGTATTTGGTGTGATTCTCCAATTTTTTTAGTTTTATGATATTTATTCATTTGTTATTGGAATTAGAGTTGTGTACTCCTCGTTTTGAGTTTGAAAAAGGTTTTCCATCACCAATTTAATAAGTCAATAGATAATGTAAATTATAATGACGTAGATGTATAGTATAATAAATAATTTTGAAGAAATTAATGGAAATGTGATTAACAAGTTGTGCTTCACCTAACTAACAACATTACTTCCTGTGATTAAAGATTAACCTACCATGTTTCTAGAGGTAGTCTAGGTAATAACTATTAATCAAGATAAGTGAGTTTAAAAATTGATATTTTGAAAACTAATTCTAGAATAGTAATTGCTCTATTTTTTAATAATATTCCTTTTAAACAAAAAAATGCATCAATGAAGAGGAAAAATAAGTCAATAGATAGGAAGTTTGTTAATAATTTACAAGGATATTATAAAATTGGTTATGTTGTTTGATTCTAATTTAGCAATAGATCATTTTGGGAAATGACTGTGGGACCCAATTGAATCTCATCACCTATAATTGGGCTACAACTCTCCCCTTTTTAATATGTTATTACGTTAATATCTACGAATACAATTGTTGTCTGACGTAGATAATAGATCAGGGTTCAAGAATACTAGGGGAGAGTGTAGCCTAGTGGTACCGGCCTTGCGATGAATGTTGCGGACTTATCCTCTAGGTCCCGGGTTCGAGGCTGGGGAGGGTAATGTACACTCTCGCTGGGGGGGCGAGAGGACTGGATGGTGATTCCGCGAGGCTCCAGCGCGCGACCCAGGTCGGCCTGGCCCCGGTTCTCCAAAAGGGCGCCCTTTTTTGTGGTGACCATGGCTCAGCCGGGACGGACCCAGGCACTGTGCGCAGTAGCCCACCTCAGGGACTTCTCGCTCCTGCTCGGGCAGCCGGTACGGATCCAGGCACTGCGCGCGCGAGATATGTGCTCCTCCCCAGACTCGAATCCGGAACCTACAGGTAAAGTACCCAAGGTTCAATGAGCCTGGTACCACTGGACCTTGGGTACTTTACCTGTAGGTTCCGGGTTCGAGTCTGGGGAGGAGCACATATCTCGCGCGCGCAGTGCCTGGATCCGTACCGGCTGCCCGAGCAGGAGCGAGAAGTCCCTGAGGTGGGCTACTGCGCACAGTGCCTGGGTCCGTCCCGGCTGAGCCATGGTCACCACAATAATTTTTCATATATAAAATAAAATATACTTTTGTGTGACAAAACTAAATCTCCCAAATAATCAATGCAAGTTGTTTTATTATTTTTAAATTATTTTGCTTTATAATTTGATCATTAACGTTATTTTGATAAAACAAAATATATCTATTTTATTATAACAGTGAAATTATATAATAAAACAATACAAAACTAAAACCTATTGTGTTTTTATAATTTGTGACAAATGGCCCATAAAATAATTTTGACACTTTTAAATTTTATGTAAAAATTATAATTTGTGAAATCACTTCATAAAATTTGAAATTGAGTAAAGATAAGAAAAGTAATTCAAAATTAAAGGGTTAACTCTGTAATTGGAGTATAATTTTACTCTTCTTTTACTTTTATTAACTCATTAACAAACAATCTTGCAAAATCACTTAATTAATATAATTAGAGCATAATTTTTACAGAAAATAAATAAAGACAACGTAACATCACATTTAAAGATGAACAGTTGCAACATATGTTCATAACTCGTTATTTATTATATTATAATTCTTAAAATCAGTTAATAATAAATGAACACATAAAAATATAGGATTAATAATTGAGATATTATTTTAATAGTGAGGATATTTTTTATTTATATAATATTATGCATCATATCAATATAAATATATAAGATATTAATAGAGTATTAGTAAAAATAAAAAATAAATTATAAAAATATAATTAATTATTTTAAAAAAATTAATATATAAATAATATTACGAAAATTTGAGAATCGGTAATGTTTGGTTCAGAAAAAAGTAAGAAGCACTTAAATCAGATAAGAGTTTATGGTAGAATCCGTCATACGGCAATAATATTTAATCAATGAACAAAATTACATTTGCTCTGTCTCTGTGTGTGTGTGTGGAAGGGGTTGAGGCAGGCGCATGCCCGCACGTATATATAATCACATTAGCGTTCTTTGCATCTTTATATCTGCACAACACAAGGAGCCTCAAAACCCTCCGCTCCTTCTCTCTCTAAAGCTTTCTCTCTCTAAAAGCTTCGCTGCCGCCTAATGGAAGACGACGACGAGTTCGGAGATCTGTACACCGACGTCCTCCGTCCCCTCCAACAGCAGCTTCAATCCAAGCCGGCGTCTCCGGCCCGCCCGATCGATCTCAACATTCAGAGCGACGACGAAGAGATTCTTTACGGAGCTCCGAATTCGAACCCTAAATTTAATTTGTCCACCACTCATCGGAGCCAAACCCTACCTTCCAAGTCCGAGGAGGCGGCGGCGGACCCGGCTGGAGCTGGAATCTCCGATCCCCGTCGGAATTTGGATGCTGTTAGTGAGCAGGGAGGTCCGGAAGTGGAGAAAGAGAAGGGTTTAGCCGAGGGGTCGAGTAATTGGGCGTCGGATTCTTTGAAGCCGAGTGGTTCTAGGGTTTTGGAGAGCGGCGGCGATGTGGAATTGGTAAGGAGGGGCTTTGAGGATCCGAATTTAGTGGATGAGTCCAAGATTGGTGTTCTTGTTGAGAATCGAGATGACAAGGATGATGTCGCGTTGCTCAAAAAAGGCGAGGTTTTGGTGGATAAGAAGGAGTACCTTGAGAAATTTGATGCAGAAGAGGAAGAGGTTGGTACTGAGATTGGGGATATGGGTTCGGAGCCAGTGATTCCAGGTCTGTCGATTCCGGGGGTTGCGGATGTGGTGGACAATAGAGGGGCTGGAGATTTTGTTGTAGGAAATGAAGCAAGCGGCGAGGGCACTGATTGGGACAGCGACAGTGAGGATGATTTGCAGATTGTGCTGAATGATAATGACCACGGGCCTATGGCGATGGACGGGGCTGGAGTGATGGGAAGTGATGATGAGGATGAAGATGGTGATCCTTTGGTTATTGTTGCTGATAATGAACCGGGTCATCAGCCAATGGAAGAGCAAGACTGGGGCGAAGATACAGCACAGGCAGCGGATGGCGAGAAGAAGGAATTGGGTGATGCAGCCAAAGTGAATGCAGGAGTGGCCGTTGCACCAAAAATTGGTTACAGCAATCATGTTTATCATCCCTATCATTCTCAGTTTAAGGTCAGTGATGTTGTACATGCGGGGTTTTGTGTTTTTCCCCTAGTTTAATGAGAATATGGAATGTAATTTGAATTGTAATTATTGGACACTCAAGTTGATATCAGATTCATCATTGATAGTAAAGTTTATTATTTTCCATGTGTTGTTTTCCAACAAAATGTTGGTGAGCTAGATTTCATGTAGCTGATCCTACATAGTGGGATTAAAGCTTGATATGCGTTGTTTCCAAAGGTCTGGGCAAAGAAGTCGAGGACAGGTGGTGCAATTTATGCCATGGTTACCTATGCCATTTCTCTTGTAAATGAAACCAAATCATTATTATAACTAGATAATGGCCAACGATACATGCATAACAATGCGTAGAATCTGCCATGGATTTCTAGAAAATCTGATTCACCTTTAAATGGGAGCGCCTAATATATCAGGAATGGTATCCTATAATGTTAATGCAGGCAGCAGCGATGGCATAGTTTGTGCATCATTGTTGATGTTTGCCAGTCAATTAATTTGATTGTATCAGGCCTTACTGGCCAGGCCTTTCTAGAGTGTTGAACGGTTTCATGCAATTTAAGCAATGGAATACAATGAGTATATTTGCAACTCTAAGCATTTGGACTTAAAATTCAGCAATACTTTCTACTCCCTGTGCTGCATCTTCTTAAGCATTATTATTTGAGAAAGGCAAAGGAGTATTTGGTAGAAAAACCATGAGTTTCTTCTGGGTGTAGTCACTGTAATAGCTGGTCACAGGCGTTTGGCAGTGACTGATGTAATTCTTTTAATTGTTGCTGCTTGGTAGTTTGAATCATATTGCACAAGATTTCGTATGTCTCAGAGAAAAAATGGTAATCTTGATTGCTTAAAAGCTGGATTATACCATCTGAAAAGTACAGTGGATGGTTGGTTGAATATATTATACCTTTTGGTGGTTGGTTAAATATATTATACCTTTTTAGATAAATTGGATTGAAAAAGTTATTCTCCAAAAGCTGGATTAATTTCATTTTTGTATTTTGGATATTTGTCCTAGAGTTAACACGCCCCATATCTGGTTTTTAGCCAATTCAGTAGAGTCACTGCACCTCCACATAATACATCCTTCAAAGTTCCTGGAGAAGAAAATCTTGAAGTTTGATTTTGATTTATTTTTCATCTCATCTGGGCAAGACTTTGGCAGTGGCCTTTTCATGTTGCACCCTAGCAAATCCTATTCAGAATATAATGAAACAGGGTGAAATTTATCATATTGCCTGCAAGTTGTAACATTCCAACAATCAGGCTGTCTGCTTTATGGTTTGGACAATTTACTTTAGGCAGTATTGCTTTCTAGGAGTATTAAAGTTAAATAGTTTATCCATTGTTACCAAAAATTATTGACTCCTAATTTGCCCTTTTTCCTTATGATCTTTCATTAGAAATGGTTGTCTTTTTATGACATCCTTATTTTATTCTTTATAAACTATGTGTCTGTTTCGTGGATTTTAAATGTGCACGAAAGATTTCTGTAGCCTTGAAACTGGCATGTCCATGCATGAGGATAATAGCAAATCTATTCTTTGGATATTTGTAGATTTATTCCAGACCCATGTTAGAATCATAACTACAACTTTTTCCAGTACAATGTCATAGTCATTTTTATTGGGGCTTATGTCACCTTTTGTTTGTCCTTATTGTTAAGTGTTTACTTTATCTTCTTTTCTTTTCCTTTCCAAATGATGCAGTATATAAGACCTGGTGCAGCACCAATGCCTGGAGCACCACCTGTTGGCCCTGGTGGGGCTCCAGGTCAAGTTCGTCCACCAGTCGGCATGGGACCTGTTTCTGGTCGTGGTAGAGGTGATTGGCGGCCAATGCAGAAAAGTTTTCATCAGTTTGGCATGACTGGTTGGGGAAACAATTCATCCGGGCGTGGTTTTGGCAGTGGGCTGGAATTTACACTTCCATCGCACAAGTAATTTAACCTAGTTGTATTTTCTGTTTAATTGATTTATGTGCTTAACTATTGCTTTATTTTCAATTTGGTGTCACGTTAATATTGGTATATCAGATCAACTTAATCTACTCGGTTATGATATTGTGGTCTCTTTTTGGAGTTCTATATGAATTTATAATATTATATGTACTAAATAAACTACTTATCAAATAGAAAAATAAATCTACCAATAAACAAATGCTCATAGAATGAGTTTCTTTTTTTATTTTTTTGGATTTTATTTTGATTAAATGGGACAAATCAATTAAATTAAATTTATAGTGGTAATTCATCTACCATGCGAACTAGTATCATGGCCTCTGTGGCCAGTTCTTGTTTGGCTATCCATGCTTGTTCTGGGTTTTTCATACTCTTTATATTGTGGTAGGACCAACATTACACATGCAAGAGGGTGGTGAACTTCTATTTGCATTTTTGTTAATAAGCTTTAGATATTGCATTGGTCCCTGACTACTTCTCTGTCTCTCTCTTCATATTTTATGTTTCCACAAATGTGATTTTAGTACTAGGAGGGCACACAAACTCAAGAACTGAACTAATGAACCACTATTAAAGTTTTGGCCCAGTTACATTATTGTCTCGGTTCTGTTTTAGCCTTTAGGGTTTTAAAATAATTGAACCAATTATTCTTACTCCACTCTCAAGTTAGCATCTTTTGGGCTCAAACTGAATGAACACCCTAACCAACTTAGAAGCGCCAATTTGGATATGTGTCACCATATTTTTAGATATAAATTTACAATAGTTTGTTTCATAATTCCCACCTAGTGAGATTAAGCTTGTGATTATTATTGTTGTATTTTTATTTCGTAATTGACTTTAAATTGGTATTTTAAAATTATAAGGTGGTGCTAATTTGTTTAACTAATGGATAATTTACACATCATGATGGACATAAGAGTCTGCCAGGTGTCCTTACAGCGTCTGGCAGTAAAAAAGAAAAAAAATTTACTGGATATGTTTATGACATGTATTTTAAAGTATCAATTAATGTTGCGTCTTCGTAGTTTAAAAGACGAAATGTCTTTTTATTTTATCTAATCAATGTGGCATCACTTTGTGATGAGCCCTTTAAGTTTAAGTTTTTAAGCCATGTCCTTTAAGCTTGGACATGGCTTCTTTTTTTTTTTTTTTATGGCAAGGAAAACATGAGTATCTATATGTACTTCATGACAGAACCCTAATTTTTGAGTTTGGTGACTAACTTTCAACTGAATT
The DNA here is from genome assembly GCA_036245055.1 of Diospyros kaki. Lineage (NCBI taxonomy): Eukaryota > Viridiplantae > Streptophyta > Magnoliopsida > Ericales > Ebenaceae > Diospyros > Diospyros kaki. The sequence continues at coordinate 36,450,896 of BSEG01000003.1, forward strand.
TCATTAAATACAGTTTTCATGTAATTTTTTAACTAATTTCATCCAATAGAGTTCTATCCCTCAGTTATTGTTGGCTGATTGATTTCTGCAAAAGAGGCTGAATTTATTTGATTTAATATAACTTCACCCCATGGATTATATTTAATGAGAAAATTATGTTCCCAAACTATTTTCCAAATATTTAAAACTATTTTTTCAATTAAAAATTTTCACCGAAAAGAATTTTTTCCATTATATCTTTTAAACTAATTTTCCAACAAAAGGTTATTTTCTACTTCTTGTCTCGTATGACATGATTGAAAAGCTGCAGCTGAGTTATTTTATTTTTTTTGGTGACAAGTGATTATTTTTCCTTTTATCTCATACTTAATGGCTGCTTTTTTGTTTAACTTGAATCAATCTGTTTGACATGTGATTATATTATCTAGTACCAATATTTTAGGCATCAATGCATGCTCCCTCTAATATTAAGACTGGTCACTGTCAGTATGGATAAAGAAAAAACAAAAAATATATATTATGAATATTGGTTCTACTTATTTCAAGTTTTATCTGAAGAATATAATATTTATTTTCATTTTTGTCAAATATGTTTGTATTCTATTGGTTTTTCAATCTTTAAAATATGTGTATTATTACTTTTCATGAAAAAAAATTACAATTTTTATTATCCTATGAATATTAAAAAAAAAATTGAATTTTGTTCAACTAATTTGTCAATGAATGTTTGCCTTGGCACTCCTTGTTCATTGTCGTTAATGTTTCACTCTTTTTTATATAAAATATTCTCTCTTGTGTAAGAGGGTGAGCTACCAATGTAAGGTTGCTCCTTGTGACTGGAAGTCCATGAGTTTTGAGTTGTGGAAACATCCTTTTTGCAAAGTAAGGGTAAGGTTGCGTACAAAAACAATCCTCTCCTGATTCTAGGAAAGTGGGAACCTTGTGAATTGGAGACACCCTTTTGTTCTTTCTTCTGTAAGATCTCTTTACATTTGGCACAAGTTAGCAAAAAAAATCTCATTCAAGAAGTCTTTACACACATTCAAGTAAATGATGTGACTGTTCTATGTTATCCTATTTTGGAGAAATAAATTTTGCAACAATAGTGCTGGTGGACTTTTTGTATGAACAAAAAAACCCACAAGAATAGCTCTAATGGGAATTATAAAAATGCTTCTGTTTTCACAGAAAAACCAAAAAATGTTACCACCGAGTTTGTCATATTAATAACTAGGTAAACTAGCTTATCATGGGGAAGTTCGGTTTCCTTTTTGAATTTTACGTAAAGAAATATTTAATAGTACTTTAAAAATTAGTGAAAGTTAAGGAAAATATTTCTACACAAGTAAGCAATACTAAACCAAGAACATTTCAAAGGGTAAAATTATCCTCAAGATTTTGATAAAAATGAAGTAGTATGTTTGCCAAAGTGCAACAGCATAAGATATTACAAATTTTGATTAATAAAATGCCATTAGAATAATAAAACAATATTGACGCTAAAACTTAATCCCACAGGAGGTTGGCTACATGAATTCTAGCTTGTTAAACATTTCTATCAATGACCATATATTCTTTGAGACTATTATATCTTGGCATGTGTAAGAGTTTCTCGCAAAGGTTTTTTTGGGTCTTCCTTTATCTCTTTTGTTGCAAACCTTTTTCATTCTATCTATTCTTGTTGCAAGTACATTTATTGGTTTTATTCTCACATTTCCAAACTATCTTAATTATGCCTCCCACATTTTACTTGTAGTAGGCATTGGCCCAACCGTATTTTGATAATCTAGAATTAGAGATGAAAATATCTGTAATAAGATTAGAGTAACGCCTCTTGAAGATAAGATGTGTAAGATGTGATTAAGATGGCTTGAACTAGTGAGAAGAAGAATGAAAATTGAAGAAGTTTGTAGCAGAAGAGAGAGAAGAAGACAAAAAAGATTTAGTAGGAAAATCTTCGGCATAAAATGGGATATAGTGGCCTTGTAGAAGATAATAACTAGGGAACGCAGATGATTGATGAGTTAGAATTCATGTACCAGCCTAATGCACTGTGGGAAGAAGAATCAGCACAAACAAGTGCAAAAATTGGGTAAAAACAGTGCAAGATCAATACTGGAATGGAAATCTTAAAATAATGGCTTAAGAAAACCTTAAAGTTGAAATAGAATAAAAAATGACTGCCTACAAAGTCTCTTAAGAGACTATTTATACTAGGTTACTAATCCTTGAGCACATAGGAATCCTAGTCCTTATCACAAGGAATCAATCTAATCTAAGGAATCTGTCTTTTTTTTTTTTTTTTTAAGTCAATTGACTACTTATGGAAACTAATAAATAAAAAGTATTAAATCTAATAACTTAAATACTAGGCATTATTAAAAAAGTAAAAATAAAATAAAAACACTAATAACAAAAAAATCTTCTCCTGCATTACTACCCCATTTGGTGGGATTACGGCTTGGTATTTTTTTTTGTGTTTCTCCTGGCATTTTTAGTAAATCAAAATTCATAATATCTTATGTTGTTCTCCTTTTGGTGCAACTTCATTTTAATCAAATTCTTTTTGGAGAATTTCATCCTTGGAAATGTACTTGGCTTAGTGTTGCTTGCTTGTTTAGAAATATTTTCTTTGCCTTTCATTAAATTTAATATACTCTTACAGTAATTGTGACCTTGCTTTACATAAAATTATGAACAAATTAGAATGTGCCCATGATAGGCTAGTTTAATTGTATATTAACATTAAAATGGCACTGAAGGGTTCTGATCATGTACACAAAGAATAATCTAAACAAAAAATATCTATAGCATCTATAGGTGATCTACTCAAGGGTCTTGACAACAACTAAAAGTTAAAGGATGAGTCCACATTGTTGACACAATTTATATAAAATGGAAATTTACTATTGATTCTAAATATATGTTACGGCCATAGGGTTTGGCTAGGGTTCAGATGGGAATTTGGAAGAAATGGAGGGAGATTAGACTGAAAGAGGGGAAGAAATAGCAAGAATTGGAGAAGATTTATACAGAGAGAGAGAGAACAGAGGGAAATTGAGAAAGGGAAAGTGGAATTCAATTATCATTCATAAGCGTGCCATTCTCTAACAACTCAAGCCTATTTATAAGCTTACAATTGGATATACTAACAGCTATAACAACAATACAATCAAAATAAGAAACCTATAATTCGTATGACTATTATATCTTTGGGGATTCATTGGGGTCGTGATAATCCCCTCTCCTTCAAACAATTCTTGTCCCCAAGAATTGGCAACTGCTGACCTTGTTCTTCAGCCAATTCCAGCCTTAACAATATGGTTTCTTCTTCGCATGTTCTTGTTCTTATCTCTTATCTTTCTTTTCTTTTGCCTTTCTGTGTCTTTTTCTTTAAAAAATTAGTACTATGATTTGTTGCAACACCTATTTCAACCATCCACCCATTCCTTGTTACTCTCAAAATTAATTCTAGTTGGCCTGTCACGCCTTCCACCATATCCTCTCCAACAATGGAGAGTAATTCCAACTGCTCTGCAGGCCAAAACTTGATTTGATGCTGCTGCTCTCCAATGGAAATGTGAACAAGCAAAGCAACAAGAGTCTCATTTCCTTCCACAAAAATTCCTCCACCCGCTTCCTGACATCTTCTCCTTCTTCTTTATTAGAGGTATCCTCAATTGGAGTATCTTTTACTTCTTGATTGCTGGTGTACACCAAAAACCCACTTTCAACAGATTTTTCCTCTAGTGGAACCTCAATAGCTTCTTCGGCAATTACCATTACTTCCTTGGCAGCCTGAATTGCCTGATCCAATTTAGGTTTTTCCTCATTCTTTGTAGTTACCATCCTTATACTTAGGACCTTATCAGACTCATATTCTTCCTCAGCTGCAAGGATGCCATCACCATCACAATCCTTCTCTTCCAGTGCTAATACATCAACCTTCAGCAAGTATGAACAGTGATCCCAACCGATACCCTTGTCCGATCTCTCTTCCTTGCCAAAGTCTTTTGTTACAACTGGGTGGTCCAACTCCAATTTTTCCTTAGATTCATGCTCGACATGATTTGCAGCCTTAGAAGCTCATTTAATCAGTTGATTGCTTTTAGTAGAACTGTTGGGCTATTGCTCTTGCTTCCTAAAAATGGTTTCCAAGGCGAGTTCTTGCAATCTTGCTTTCTCAGCCGCCTCTTTCACGGTTGTAGGCATCATCATTTTGACCATTAACCTCAGTTTGCCCTTCAAACCACTTACAAATCTCGATACAAAATAGTGCTCCATCAGGGCTGGTTGAGCACTTCACATTAGGGGTCTTAGCTCCTCAAATCTAACCTAATATTCTGTCACCGATCCCTCATGCCGTAAATTGTTGAACTCCTTAGTCACTTTAGTCATGTTCTTCTTCTTCCCAAATCAGTCATGTAAATTTCCAGCAAGATCAGTCCCCCTAGCCTTCCCTTCCCTAGGCATTGGGGCGTGATGGTGAGTGAGGGAAGATGAACCTCTTACCTGAATTTTTGGTTTCAAGGCCGGTAGTTCCTTTGCCTCTTGCAAGCCATAGGTCATAGGGAGGGTATCATGGTTGGGCAGATCTGGATCAACTGCTGCTTGGGAGGAAAATACGGTGGTAACCGGAATTGATGTGGCGAAGACAGCATTTTGAACATGTTGTTGATCTGCTGGCCATGTTGCTCCCTCGTCTTTCGATGTCTCTCCTAACTTCCCTGCATTCCTTCTTGAGAGGCAATTACATTGACAAGGACCTAGGGTTCGTGATAGGTTAGAAGAGGAATTGGGGAATGGAATCAGAATTGTAGGAGGGGGAAAATCAGTAGAAAAAGGGAGAGATATTGAGAGAGAAAGGGGAAGAAGCAAGAGGAACGTGAGGGAGATTGGAGAGAGAGACTTAGAGAGAAAATAGAGATTCAATATCAATAATTTTCAACATATCCAACAAACCAATAGCAGTAGCCTTATATAGGCATTATAAGCTCAATAATGGCCTAGCACATGCACCCCATGTGCTTCTAAAATATCTCATAACTATTATTATAATACTATTACTATATTGCCCTTGAATTACTACTTGGGTTATTACTTGGGTCATGACAATTCCCCCCTTCTTGAGAGAGTTCTTGTCCCCAAGAACTTACAACAATTTAGTCATTGCTCCTCAACCAATACCAACTCTCTCTAGCTTGATTGTTCTTTCTTTTATCATTCCCTTTCTAGGCCGTTTTTTTTTGTTCTTGGATACTCATCAGTTGAAACAAAAATGATAATCAGCGCAATCACAGCTGCATCTTCCTCCAAGGAGTGGCATACCATTTCCCTTGGGTTGGTGATAGCTACCAAATTAAGATAGTTTGTACCCATAGGTTGAGGATCCAATATGATGCCAAATCCAGTCAATACATCCTCATCTAGTGCCTTCATTGAATTTAGCTGTTTCCAGCCATCGGCAACAGGTGTAACTTGCAGTCTTTCAGCCTTCAATTGATGTTGCTCCTCAACCTCAAAATTTGCAGCAACATTGTGGCACATTTTAGGATCAGTGCTACACACCTTCACAACATTAGAAGTCATTTCAGCTACAAATAGGCCATCTTCATAGCAGTTCTCATCATTTTGGTTGGATGGGGCAGAATTTTCATTGCGGTGTTCACCATGTTCCTGGTTCTGCATTTCTTTCATTTTTGATTCATGCTCCAACTCTTCCATAAAATGATCAATGCTCCTTGCTTCCTTGTTTGCTCTTTCTTTCAGCTTCTCCTCCTCTTCCTTCCTCTGTTCTTCAAACACAAATTCGTGGAATCAGGCACTATCAGCAGCTTGCTTGACGGTCTTGGGCTGAATCCCCTTCACTAATCGACATTTTGGTTTTAAGCCAATTAAGAAGCTTAAAATGAAATAATCCTTTGTCAAATAGGGGTTATAATTGTGCATCAAGGCCTTCAGCTCTTCAAACCTCCTTTCATACTCCCTTACTGACCCATCTTGCTTGATTTTGTAGAATTCTTCCACCACATTAGACAAACATCGATCCCTTTGCAGTCTTTGGGTAGTTGCCTCTTTAGGTCTTCTCACTTCTTTTTCATATTCATTCCAATTAGATGAAGGAGGTGGTGATGAGAAAGAGGAAGCATACCTCTCAGTGTTCTCTAGGATATTTGGAGTCAGTTTTTTCATGGATAATTGACTTTGGCGGGTGAGCATGTCCATGAGACCCTGTAGTTGATCCCTCATTTCATCTAGAAACCCATTCACCCTTCTGTCAGAGCGCCCCAACCTTCTCTCCCAATTTCCAAAAGGAGCATCCAATGTCATGACTGTTTAGATGGAATTGCACCAGCAGAAGAAGATGAAGACTGGGATCTGCTTTGTCAGATCGCTTGAATGTGCTAGACCAACCCAAATTATAATCACCGATTGTCTTTGCCTTCAAAAGTTAGATAGGACTGTTCAAAATTTCTGGAGATAGTAGCCTCACACTAGCCCAAGAGAATCGCATACGCCACCATCAACAATTGCAATGGATAGCGACAACGAACCCCCCTCAATCGCTTCCAACACAAGTCGGAAGGAAACCAAAATCGTAGCACACGGTACCTTCCGATCGAAGCGGCAACACCCAAAACTTCGGTCGAAATTTCTCGATCAAACTGCAACACCCAGCCGCGCTTAGAGGAAGCTTATCGGTCTGGTCGGACTGGACTTCCGATCTGTTCGCAACTCTCTGGGCCGTCCGCTTCACCTGTGACGGAATTATGCTTGCCTTTCCGAATCTGTTGCTAGATCTCCTTCGTAAATCACTATTGGAGATTAATATCTCCAAACATCAACCACCGTCTAGATCTCCAGAGTCGCTGGAACATCGCCCAGCCAAGTCGACTTTAAGTTTTCTGAATCTGGACCTAATCACTGAGTCGGATTTCCCTACCTTCAACTCGAGTTGAAACCATAGCCATGCAGCTACCACCCAATCACTGACCAACACCACCGTCTCTGCTATCGCTCGCTAGAATCGGCCCTGCTTGCGATGGCTGCGAATTCAACAATCTTCTCCGTCTAAATTGCTGTTCGACCAACCTCCTAGCATAACTTCGTGCCTCGCTCTAATCAGAATTGAGAGAACCACGTCTTTTTCTTTCTACCTCAGTGTCGCCTCTCTAGAACAAGTCAGATCCTTCTTCCGAACAGGGTGGGTCGCTCTCTAAGGCCATCGGTTTGTTTCACTAGCATGGGTTGGAGCTTCTGATCAAGGTGGAAGTGCTTGATTGCCACTGGTTTGCTTTACCAGTTGGGATTGAAACTTCTGATCAGAGTTGCCACTCACTCGACCGTGAAAAGCCCATTGAAATCACTACCTTCAAACGAATTGGAACCACAACCAAGAATCGTTGGCTTTGATACCATTTGGCACGGACCTAGGGTTCGTGATAGGTTAGAAGAGGAATTGGGGAATGGAATCAGAATTGTAGGAGGGGGAAAATCAGTAGAAAAAGGGAGAGATATTGAGAGAGAAAGGGGAAGAAGCAAGAGGAACGTGAGGGAGATTGGAGAAAGAGACTTAGAGAGAAAATAGAGATTCAATATCAATAATTTTCAGCATATCCAACAAACCAATAGCAGTAGCCTTATAGGCATTACAAGCTCAATAATGGCCTAGCACATGCACCCCATGTGCTTGTAAAATATCTCCTAACTATTATTATAATACTATTACTATATTGCCCTTGAATTACTACTTGGGTTACTACTTGGGTCATGACATACATCCTCTCGTATTTTTTCTCTTATGTTCGCAATATCCCCTTGGCTGTGGGTCATTGCCCCGTGCGTTTGCGTCATCCCAAACCTCAACGCCTCCGTCCTCGATTCGATCTATTTCATCCTAATTCCTTCAATCATCATTCAATTTTGAATTCCGAATGCATCTTACTTCTTCAAATAATTCCCAATCTGGACGTACCAACGTAAAACGAATGACCAGAGTTGCTCTTGGCTCGATCGCTAATTCTGATTGGAATTTCTGTTGATTAGCAATCGCCTGCCCCTGTAACAGCTTCCAAAGACAACAAGCTACTTCTAAAAATTATTGATTCCCTTCTCACCACTTCTGACTGCAGCTTCCTTCTCGCCTCAACTTCAATTCCGCAATCGAAGATTGAATTTGTTCGGCCTTCAAGTTTGCCTACTCATAGTTTCCGACTTCACCAGAATTCCATCACTAGAACCTCACAAAGCAGCCTCGATTAGCCCTATCTTGATTCGCTTAACTCCCAAAGTAGCCACCTGGATGCAGCTGATTGATTGCATCTTCAATAATTCTGAGTCTTGCAACGAAGAGTTGCCGAAATCAAAGTGATTCTAGGATTGCCCTAGCCTCACCCAATTACCGACCTCTGCTTGGAATTCCCCTGAATTCTTGAATCGCCCAAGGCTCTGCTTCAGTCGTGCCTTCCTTCTCGCCTTGGTCACATGCAGTAACCTAGATCCAATTGCTTTGGAACAACAACTGAAGATGCCTGGGTTAGCATCACCTTCACACGTCTTCAATTCCGAGCTGAAGTTTGCCTTGCTTGGCTTCGCCTTCCAAATTCTATTCAATTCTGATTAACTAAATTGGCGATGGACCTTGATTAATTGGATAAACTCTCTTCAATTCGCCCTCAGCTTTGCCTTTCAAATCCGATTCAATTTTGACCAATGTTTGCTTTGCTCGGTTTCTCCATTCAAATTCGAGTTCAATTCCGCCTTGCAACTGGTCGCTTTCTACCTCGATCAATGTAAATCAAATTCCCCAGCGGAGTCACCACCTAATCACCGTCCACTGTCTCGCTTTCGAAGCAACTTCTGCTGCGTAAATCCTCTTCCAACTTGATTTGAGTTCGACACTGAAAGCAATTGCAATTGCGGTAGGCTTCGATCTGCTTCTCTTCGATGCCTTAATCTCCGTTTAAATCGCTGCTCGATCAATTGCCAGAAGTTGCTTACACTCTGGCCACTTCGATCCACTTCCACGCAAGTGGTGTCTTTCGATTCGCCTCTGCTCACCTAGATCAATACTCGTTGCAGTCTCTTGAGAATTGATTCTCTTTGTTGATTTGTTAAATTAACTTCATGGAATTGCTACTCCGATGCGCCTCAATATTAGTTGAGAATTTCTTTGCTCTGCTTCGCTGGATCAACTAGTAGAAAGTGTCAGAATCACATTTGAAAATCACCTGGTCTGCTTTTGCTTCAAAAGTCGAACTAGAATGGCCAGAATTTTCCGCTGATAGTTGTCGGAATTACTTAATAGAGAGAATCGCCGAGGAACGATAGCTTTGATACCAAATGTTACGACCCTAGGGTTTGGCTAGGGTTTAGATGGGAATTTGGAAGAAATGGAGGGAGATTAGATTGAAAGAGGGGAAGAAATAACAAGAATTGGAGAAGATTTACACACACAGAGAGAGAACGGAGGGAGAGTGGAATTCAATTATCATTTATAAGCATGCCATTCTCTAACTACTCAAGCCTATTTATAGGCTTACAATTGTATATACTAACAACATACTAACAGCTATAACAACAATACAATCAAAATAAGAAACCTATAATTCGTATGACTATTATATCCCTGGGGATTCCTTGGGGTTGCGACAATATAGTGGTGACTTATCATGGGCCTTTTTATGATGCTTCCTCACTCAAGAATCAAGCCCCTCTCTAAGAGAAAACACCGCCACGACCACCACCAGCACCATCACCACCAACAACAATGATCACAATCCTTAATCCTACTAGGTGGCGTCGGTTGCATGAAAATTCTAGACATCCGTGTAGCCCCTCCCTAAGAAAGCAGGAGCTTTTTCTTGTTTCCTTTTGATGCTTGATTAATACCAAGCATGCAAAGAAGTAAAGTCTAAAGACCACGATTCCTTAACCGTAGACTGGTCCCTGTCCCTGCCAAACCACAAATTGGAAATCAATGACTTTTGACTATAATGATCAGCTCATATCACACAGTATATAAGATTTCACCTCGGAGATGCCTAAGCTCATGTCACCCTCTTCAAAGTGAGACATTTGATAGAAAAGATTACATGATGGAGATGCCTGAGCTCATTCGCCTTCTGCGAATAAAAGCACATGGTCAAGAAGACTAACAATTTAATTAGTTTCCTCACCTCTCAATCAATGTCTATTATCTTTTTCCTTGCTGCCTGCCATATGCAAGCTGGTTGTTCGCTAATGTTGAAAAAAGGAGAAAAGTAATTAGAGGATAAGTGAAGGAAGTGAAACAGAGAAATAACTAAAATAATTAGTAATAGATGAATCTCAAATTACTTATCAAATATAAATGAAATTAAATTGTCAAATATAAATGAAATTAAATTGTTATACGTGTAGAATGGTTTTCATTGATTGCTTAATTTTAAAGCTTGCGTGATGGATGGAAATAGTAGACTGTATGAGTCTCACAGGTGTGCCTTTTGGTTCTGATATTGGAGAATTATGATGGATTAGAGAACTGTCATTTAAGGATGGTCAAACTCTATACATTTTTAGGATAGGATGTGGAATGTTCTTTATAGTAAAACTAGGAAAGTATATGTCACGAACCAAGGGGCATTAGAGGGGCAATACTGTAATGGAGTTACAATTGTTTGTTAGGAGATATTTTGTAATTCTGTTAGCAGCACATGGGTGCTGTTATTCTAGAATATGCTTTCAGTTAGCTGCTAATTGATGCCTATAAAAGGCTACTTGTAGGAGGATGGGGATTATGTTGTTGAATGAATTAAATTCTACTTTTCCCTCTCAATTGTTCTGTTCTCCCTCTCAATCTCCTTTGTCCTCCTCTATTCTTGCTGTCTCCCTCCATTTCTGTTTAATTCTTCCCTATACTCTTCTCAATTTCCCATCCAAACCCTAGGAAAACCCTAGGTCATCACAGTACAACTTGAAATGAATGCTCAAGGAAGTTTATAGTGAGGATATTACCTTAAGGGTTTCCTGCTCTTTTTTGCTTCCGGAATGGATTCATAAGTAGATGATTTTTTGGGGGATGCTGACCATAGAAATTGTTTTCCAGCAAGTGAGTGTATTTCTTTAGGCTGTCAAATTGTTATTGCAACTAGGCTTGACAGGATAAAATGTAGGAAAACTGAAACATCATATTTAAAAAATCAGTGGATGATGATGGTGAGACAGAGATTACTGGCAGTAGAAGTATCCATGAACATTGGGATTGGTGGGGTTGGGGAAGTCGTCCTAGACTACTGTTTGCTCCAGGGTGACAAAGTTGTTCAATGTAAGTTGAAGTAACTTTGAGGATAGCTGAGAAAGGCATAAAACTACCTTTTTGAAGTCTTTCCCTCCTTTCTGTTAAAATTATTCTAAAATTTCTTAATATTCAAATAAATTAAATCTATTTACCCTCTGAACTTTCTAACCAATCTGACACACCCTAGGGTTTAGCTAGGGTATGAAAAGGGAATTGGGAAGATTAAGAGAAGAATTTGGAGGGAGAGTTTAGATGGAAGAGAGAGGAACAGCAAGAAAGAGGAAGAGTATTCAAGAGAAAGGAAGAGAAAGATAACAGAGAGTGAGAGAGAAATAACAGAAATATTCAATTCATTCCTTCACATCTCTCCTGTCCTCTAGTTGTGGCTTATTTATAGCCTCACAGCCCATGCACTCGTGCAGGACAACTGTTTGGCCTCACAGCCCATGCACCCATATGCAGTACAACTGTAATCATAACCACCTATAACTATGGGAAAATATCTCTAATGGAAAGGAAAAAGAAAATTACAAATACTATCCTTGGAACGTGACACAATCAAATGCATATTGAAAGTTAAATTCCTTTTCATTTCCTTGCAGTGTCATTTACTGTCTCTGACCAAACCTAGTTTATCTTCTAAAGGTGCTGGTTCCAAGTTTCCATGAATGCATTTATTACTTATATTACTTATATGTTGTCCCTTAAAAACTACTCACTTATCACGCTGATAGAGCATGCATTTTTGCTGCCCAATTACACGTGTATTTTACAGTATTGCTGGCCTTGTAGCTATTGTACGTAACTCCCTGGGGTATGTGATCAAAAGACTTAGGTGGTCAAGCTAGCCTTCCCAATTAGGATTTGTCAGTTAGAAAACTCCCTTTTTTAACTCTTCTTCCCCTCCCTCTCTCCCTCTTCCTTGTCTACTACCGGGGGACGTAATGTAAGGGCACAAAATAACTTTCCTTCTATTCATCTTTTCAAGAGTTTTCACTCTACAGTTATTGCTGGATTCTGATGGTCTTGTGATGAGTCTGTTTAGATTTTTCTGCTGTTCTGAATTCTCCTTACATTAACCTGGCAGAGTTGCAGAAACAAATGGCATTTCTTTTGCATGAAATTTTAGTCTATAGAACTTGAGATGCTGTAGCCTGCCAGTGTATATTTTATAATTATTGTTGCATGTCAGGGTTAAACTTAAATGTGATATCTTGCTCTTCCTAACCTTCTCTACTACTCACAGGACTATATTTGAGGTTGATGCTGATAGTTTTGAGGAAAAACCGTGGAGGCTCCCTGGTGTTGATGTATCAGATTTTTTTAACTTTGGTTTGAATGAGGAGAGCTGGAAAGATTACTGCAAACAACTGGTGAGTATTAGGCTTTGTTGTGTCCTTTTGTATTGACAAAAGCAAGAGGCATACTAAGCTGAACTCTGCAGGAACAACTCCGCCTGGAGACAACCATGCAAAGCAGAATTCGTGTCTATGAAAGTGGGAGAACAGAACAGGTAGTGAGGTGCTTTTGATATGTGTGCGGGCGCGGTTGCACGCACACGTTGGTAGTTCATCTGTGTAACCCTCATTAGAATTTTTGGAAACAAACTGAGAATTTTCCATCTTTAATTCCTTACTGATCTCATTTCAGGAGTATGATCCAGATCTGCCACCAGAACTGGCTGCAGCAGCAGGTATTCATGATATTTCTTCTGAAAATGCAAACCCTGGAAAGATGGATGCTGAACAAAGTGAAGTAGTAAAGGGAGCAGCACGTGTGCAGCCACCGTTGGTATGTGTTGGCTGTTTATTTTGTACTGGTTTTAATTATGGTTTGGGTTTCCTGGTTTCTCATCATTCTGAAAATTCCTTGGTCACTATCTAGAGTTTGATGTAACTATTGATGAACAGTTTATCAAGGAAAAAGAAAAATTGCAAGTGATCAATAATGAATCCTTTAAACACATAAATATAATTTGTTGCATTAGTTTTGGGGCTCATTGATTTATCTGACCCCTTCCAGCCAACTGGAAGACCAATACAGGTGGAAACTAGTTATGCTGAGCGTCTCCCATCCATTGAATCCCGGCCACCACGAAACCGTGATTCTGATGCAATAATTGAGGTAAGTGGTCAATCATGTCCTAAGCACACTGACATCAATCTTTTGGTCTCATGCATATTCTTTCATGTCAGACTCAGTCAGAGGCATATTCTTACACCTTGTTTCTAATATGTTTCATTTGTATGTTTGGCAAATAGATTATCTTGCAGGATTCTGCAGATGATGATTCTTTCCAGGGGAATGATGTCACTGACCAACCGGAGAATGAGCCCTCAAGGGATGATTCCAGAGGTGGTCCAGAAATTGGAAGAGATATTGCAGAGGAAGATACTGAACATTTTAATGGGTTTTCACGGGCTAATAATGGTAGGAAGAGGGAAGTGGTTGGAATAGCAACACAAACGAATTATGCTGAGGGTGATTATACAGAAGGAGTTGGAACTTTGCCTTCTCCCCTAAAAGCACCAATTAAGCATTCTCCTAATTCTAGGGGGCAGACCTCTGCATCTAGCAGAGATGTTGGCAGCTTTAACGAGGAGAGGTATGAAATAATGTTGCACTTTCTTTAGCATGGAAGGATGTTTTGGATCAATTTTCATAATTGTTGTTGGTGGCCTGATAATTCGTTGTAGAACACTCATGGAAGTTGGTTGGTTGTCTTGGTTCCTTTTTTCCCTCCGTGACAGAAGCATTTTGTCTATTTTATGTTATACATTTAGGAAAGAGATAACAATGAAACAATAAATTAGGTGCTTGTTAGATGCTTTAGTTTTCAAAGAAACTGGCTGAAATCTAACGAGTTGGATGGATTCCAAACTGAATCATATTCCTATTGGATTTTTATGTTGAAGTCATTTAGGCTCCATTTGTTTCAATATAAAATATTTTATATTGAAAAACAATTTCGTATAGAAAAATTTTAGACAAAACAAATTATTTTTCATCTTATTTTCTGATGTTTGGTTTGCATTTAAAAAATTTTGGGGAAACATAAAATGTGCTGTTAGATGCATATAAATTCTAGTTTTTGGGTAAAATATTTTATATAACATATATATGTTGAGGCAATATATTTGACATATTGTTTGGGAGAATTATTATGCTTACACAATATTTTATGTAAAAAATTATTTTTGTCTTAGTTTTGCATAAAATAATTTATGTTAAAATGCCAAACACTAGAAAATTTGGCAAGATCTTGTGTACAAGTGTGATTTTTGTCCAAATAGTGAAGTTTTTGTTTTGGTCTCAAAACCAAAAATGATTTACCAAAAATTTTTAGACAATTCATTTTTCACTCTTTGATTAAAAATGCTTTCATTTTAAAAATATTGTACTTATTTTTTGCTATTCAAATACCTGAAAATAAGTAAAATATTTTACCAGAAAACATTTTACATGAAAAGAAATGAAGTCTTAGTTCCTAATAAAATATAACCTTGTTGTGGCTCACTTTGTTTAATAGAAGCCAGTTGTGCAAATAGTTGTGTGTCTGTTGAAGAAAAGTAGAACTGGATTATTTTCTTCTGCTACTATTGTGTTAAGTTATTCCAGGTATTTGTATTATCCATTTCATTTCTATTATATATAATACTAATTTGTCTTCTGTTTCAATTTGTCTCCATTGTGGATTATTTATTCTAATCTCTGAAATTTGTATAGCTCCAAAGCTTCAATAACCAATATCTTCTTCTTGAATGCTATGAAAGTTTAATATGGCTTGCAATTATTGTCATGGTTTTGTTGTAGTAGTTATGGTTTTCTATCCAATATGTATCTGTCCCATGATGTTTAAGATGAATAGATTAACCTAGTTTCCTATCTTATATTAAATTAAGTAACTTTGATCTGACATCAAGCAATACCTCTTTCCTCATCCAGACAGACAAAAGGGAAAGTTCGGGACCGATCCTCCGATATGGCTCAAGTTGAAAGTACGGTAAATAAGAAATTTCCTGATGAGCAGAGGGAAGATTTGATTGACAGCACTTGTGGTAAGCCCAGCCCTCGATTAGCATCTCCTGTAACTGCTGGGAGTGCTGGAGAGCCTGATGTTGAACATGATGATTCTTTGCGTGATGAGGTGGTATTAGCCGATGGAAGATCTGTGATGGATAGAGAGGAAACAGCCTTGGATTTGGCAACTGCAATGGATACCTGCATAGATGGAAACGCTTTTCCTTCTGTTAAGAAACAAAAATTAAGTTCTCGTGTTGAGCATTCTTCTCTTCAAGATACTGATGGAGGGGACTTTAAGGCAGCAAGAAGTAGTGAAAACAGCAAAGCAAGATCAGGAAGCAGCAGAGACCATCAGAAGTTACGTGATAGTGTTGATGAGGAAGTTGTTCAGCGTGGACATTCTACACGCATGGGGGACTTGAAGAGAGATGAGCAGAGTGTCCGAAGAAAAGGTCGTGATGAGAGGCATGAGATGGAAAAACGTCGGTTGAGTGAAAAAGGTAGAGAAGATACCTATTCTCGAAGAGATCGGGATCCTCATTCAATCCACCAATCACATGGGAAAACTGAAGGTGTAGACAGACGTAAGGAGAGAGAGGGTTCTGAGGTTGCTTGGCAACGACAGGATGATGATCAGCATGGTAGAAGATCTAGAGCTGAAGACACAAGGAAGCGAGAGTATGGTGATGAAATAGGGTCAAGGCACCGAAGCAAGGTTAGGGACAGTGAGAGGACGGACAAGGATGAACGTCTTCATTTGAGGAAACAGATGGATAATGGTAGCTCAAGAAGCCATCACGACAAGGATGTGGGATCACGACTCCGGGAAAGGGATGACAATTTGAAAAGTCGTTATGACAACATGGATGATCTTCGTGGTAAAAGACGGAAAGAAGAGGAGCATTTAAGGAGGGATGCTGAAAAGGAAGAAATATTGCATGGACATAGAGAAAATACCAATCGTCGGAAGCGGGAAAGGGATGATTCTTTGGATCTGCGTAAGAGAGATGATCAAGTGAGAATTAGAGATGATGATTTCCATTCTGTCAGGCATAAAGAAGAGGGCTGGATTCACAGGGAGAGGAGTGAGCGGCCAAGAGAGCGAGATGAATGGCATAGGATCAAACAGTCACATGAAGAAAGTTTATTGAAACGGGACAGGGAAGAAGGAAGGACAGGAGTGCGGGGCGGGCGGGCTGCAGAAGAGAAAGCTTTGATCAGCCATAGTAGAGTGAAGGATAAGGGTTCTGATAGAGATACCCAATTGAAAGACACAGGGAGGCAAAATGAACAACATAAGAGAAGGGATTGGGTTGAGGATCTTTCACAGCATAGGGGACGTGAAGATGTCCATGCACGTGGTGGCCAACTCAGCAATGATGAGAGAAGATCAAGGCAGGACAGGGCTGCTCGCAGTGATCGCACTATTTTGGGTTCTGATAAACATAAGGCACTTGACAAAAAAAATAAAGATGTCTCTAGGAGAATTAAAGAATCTGAGGGTGGTGATCAGAACTCCATGGGCCAGTCAAAGAGAAATCAAGAAGACCGAAGTGGTCAGATGAATGAGCCGGTATGTTGAATCTCTAAACATGTATTATGCCATTCTGTGGAGGAGAAAGCCTCCCCCAGATGTCAACTTATTTTATGAAATAAACTAATACTTTATTAAAAGATTCTATATAAAA
This sequence comes from Diospyros kaki, assembly GCA_036245055.1. Classification (NCBI taxonomy): domain Eukaryota; kingdom Viridiplantae; phylum Streptophyta; class Magnoliopsida; order Ericales; family Ebenaceae; genus Diospyros; species Diospyros kaki. The sequence continues at coordinate 36,467,885 of BSEG01000003.1, forward strand.
TTTGGTGCTTGGCTCTGATTACTGTTACCCAACAGACTTTTGGTTTATACCCTTGACTAACGTTTCAATTGGAATAGTCATTTCAGTTAGTTTTTTCATTTTCGTTAAAGGATTTATCCAAAAATTAAAAACCATACCTTCCTCTAGTCTCGTCATGGTTATATATACAGGTATCAATTTTTATATTCTCCATTCACTGTTGCTATATAACTTGCTATTTTCAGAGCATGAGATGGTGCCAAAGGTATGCATTTAGTATCTCTAAGGTATTGGAACTATTTTATAGAATGTCTTATTCTTTCACTGGTAGTGGATACTGAAAGGGGTGCTAAATAGCTGTTAGATAGTCAATCATGGTATTACATTAACATCAATTTAAGGGTCTGTTTGCATATCAATGACTGAAAATAAGCTACGCACTGCCAGTTTTATACATCTTGCATCCTTTTTAAAGCATGTTTGGAATCTCGAGATTACAACTCATTGAAATTAATTACTTCATTGCAGAATTCATTGAGATTGATGCTAGATACCTTTGCACTGGTTTAATTAGGCCTTCACTACTCTTTATACTGGAATCTATTGAAACCCACTGAAACTGGTACCATACATATGTATTAGTCAGAACTCCAGTTTCACAATTTGTGTTGTCTTGCATAATCTTGAGATTGTATTTGTGCATTTGTAATTCCAGTATTATGCATTGTGAATATGGGTTCAGAAGTTGAGTATAAGTGGTTCCAACATTCTGACATGCTCCTGCATTTTTTGAGAAATCAAAGAACTATTTTATGTTGATTTAGGTATACCTTTCCTTCTTCTTTCTGTAGTAAACATCTCAGTTGCAGGACATGAAATGACTGGTTAATTCTTTTTTGGAAAATGAGGACACAAACACAAGTGCACAATCTATGATAAATTGTTTGTCTTATACTTTTATGAAAATAATTCATGTTTTACATAAAAAGAAACAACTGTAATTAAAAAAAAAGTGCTAATATATATTTTAATTAACTCTATTTATGAAAATTTGAATCTAAAAATCTTAAAATTGAAAAGCTTAAAGGAGCGTTGATTAGTAAATTTAAATTTACATTATTTTTATTTGTAAGCTGATTGTTAAATTGCTCTTTGACTTACAAAGTAGTTCTATATATATATATATATATAGTAGGATGTAAGATGTAAGATATTAGGATGATCATGTTTCCCATAAATATCCAATGGTAAAAAAAATAAAAATGACATGTTTTAAGTGTGCCTACATACATTTTGCAGTGTCAATGCCTCACAAGATAAGACACGTTCACAAACGTGTCTGTACTAACATGGTCATTGAAGTTCTGAACAGATAAGCATGTGGTCCACCTTGGCAGTTCGAAGCCAAGGCTCTTTCTTAAGGTCAGATTATAGGTCAGACATGACCACACTAACTGGCTCCTAAGATTTATGAATTCATCTATGCTTGCTTGGTCCTGAAATTCAAGTATTGACATATGTCATATCTGATTTTTCTTTTTCTGCTTTTGCTTCTTACATAGCTGAATTACTTTTTCTTTTTAGTAAAATAAACGTGGGGTGTCAGCTCTTAAATTAAGGCTGTGTGATTCCTTCTTTTCCTGTGGAAAAAGGGGGAGGGGGTCCCATGATATTAGCGCCAGGCTGATCTGAGGACAGATATCAAACTGTGTTCCTGTTGTAAATAATGTTCTTCTGATATGGACAAATCTGGTATTATGAGAATAGCTACTGATTGAAGGCTTATTAGGGTTAGAAGGCTAGGAAACATTTTGAAAAGGTGAGGGTTTTGATATGTAATGAGTTGGTGGGCAATTTTGTGATAAAAGATGGTTGGAAACATGAATTATAGGGGCTAAAAACAGGTCTGGAAGTAGGGTTACGAAAATAAGAAAGAATAACGAGTTCAGAAGGCATCACACCTATGGTTAGGATTGGGCCACACCATTCAAAGAAAGAATAGCATGCTTAAATAAAACTGTAGGTAATTATTCCATTCACTACTAAAAAAAAGATTATGAAGGTATTTATAGAGCTCTGCCAGATCCTGGGGATCTGACAGGGTTCTCTTACCAATTGGTAAGAATGAGGGGGAATAGGGAAGAATCAGAAGAACAGAAAGTGAGGGAGGGAAAGAACGAGAGGGAGATGGAGAGAATTTGGAGGGGAGAAATCAGAAATATTTCAAATGTATTCATTCTTTCCTGCCTATGAATTATGCTGGATTAGTCTTATATACTAATCCAGATAGCAGTGATTTGGCACCAATAGGGCTGCCAAATATTCAAACCAAGTATAACTGAAGGCTGCCGCCTTCTAGGTACAGTTACGAGCTACTTCTAAGTACAACTGGTTCAATCCAAACTAACAGCAAGTACAAACAAAAGGAATATATCTATTATTTATTACTACTATACCCTTGGGAACATGACAAACTCCAGCAATGCTATTCCTACTAGGGTTAGGAAATCCTTTTCCTATTAGAAAAACTAAACAAAAACTAAAACTATTAATAATAAGACTTGGAAATGACTAGAAATAAATCCTAAACACCATAAATAGAGTTACCAAAGGACCCTAGGTGGCTTATGTAGAATGGCAAAAATACCCTAATGCATAAAACATCAAAACTAAGTCTAACAAAGCTTCTTGGAGGGCTCTTCCTTCATCCAAGACATCCCAAATTTAATGCTTGGCCCTTAGAACCATGTTCAGGGCACCTCTTAAGTGCACAGATGAATATTTAAGAATAGTTCGACTTCGTCATAAATCAAGTTCAATATGTGTAATAGTCAGGTATAGAATCGTGTCAGTCCATGCACTTTGCACTTTGTTTAAATTTGTGTCAAGTTGTAAGAGAACTATGCCTAGTGTAAATTGCTGTCTTCTCTACATGCCACTGATGTCAGTGATAGTCTCATTTTTTTCCCCAGATTGGCACATTAGATTTTAATATCATCCAGACATTGTTACTTGTTATCCTTTATTGTTTTCTAACTTAGTATTGCCATACACAATAACAATATAAAACCTTAATTGCATTAAGTCATATGAGTTGTCAATTATCTCTATCCAGGACTATGTTTTACAGCCTCCCATGTTATGTTTAAGACTTTCTTACCAAGTTATATTTGGTCTTTTTCTACCTATGTGCTGTAAGCTTATTTTATTCCATCCACTACATATTTGGTGTAAATTGTTGTCACAAGAAGATAATTTACCAGATGGGGGGCTCAAACGAGTATGGTATGTGTGGGAGGGAGGGAGTGATCCTTTGGGCTGGAACTTCTGCTCTTGACTTTTTAGATAAATAATGATCTCATTCTGAAGCAAAGGCAGTTGTGAGACTATCTTATCAACCCTTCTAGGGCAACCACTGCACTCCACAAAATCATGAAGAGTCCACTAAGAGATTTTGGCATGATTTACAATATAGAAAATCACCTGTGAATCTCATTAACAGTAGAAAAATGCAGGAGGAGATGAATAACGCTTGTATTACATTTGCAAAACACAGGCACACACCCAGAATCCAATCAAACACCATAGAATGTTGCTTCCACATATATCCATAATCAAGTTAGTTTCCTGAGCAGCCATCAATGCAAAGAAAGTGGTGCAGGGAATGTATGGGAAAATGGTAGCTAAAACCTGTGTGTCGATTTGCTCACAAATACTGGAATCACCCTCTACTTAATCATGCTGACTCTTGAATTCCATGAAATAAGGCATAAAAAATGAGCATTCTCTACAAGAATAGTCAAGATCAGAATATTATTGAAACTTGTCAATGTTACTCCAAAGTTTGGATAGGACTAGACCTTTACATGTTACTGTAAAACCCAAAAATGGCTCTATAACGGACTTGGCTGGCACCCATGTATGGAAAACTCTACTTGCACTCTAAAAAACTAACAAAGTTACCAAAAGTATGAAACTAATTTAAATACAAAAACAAAAAGTCCTAGTTATATTCCTATAAAATAGAGTGATTAATAACCTCAATTAGTCTGAGTTTCGGACTAGCCTTCCAGACCAAACCAACCTTTTTCTAACTAAGCTGGTTTCTGAGGACTCAATTGGGAACTTATTTTGTTATTAGCACCTCATGATCCCATGTTATCCTCAATGTTAGATGACTTACACTGATGCAATAGCCCAATTTGACTCTTTAAACTCCGTTTCCCATTGGTCCTCCTCGCTGCAAAACTATGTGTCCGGACTTTACTTGTTGCCTTGGAGTACTGACAACAATTGCTGAGATCTTTTGAAAACTGTGAATCTACACAATTCTAGGTACATGCCCTAAATGGATCAACTTGTCAAAAAATGCTCAACTATTTTATGACCTTGACTTAACCCCCTTAGAGCACGAAATCCCTTGTAAATCTCATTCTCTGCAAGAGACAAGGCTAATGAAAAGAGACAGAAATTGGCAGACAAGCTAGAGTTTGCCTGAAAAGAGTAAAAGCTCCTTTAGAGAGGTTCTGTCCCTTCCATGAACCTGATGTTGCATCTTACATCAAGTAAATCTCTTATTCTCACTGCCACATGTTTTTTAGTTTTAAATGTTGAATGGAACTGAGGAACCAAATATGAAGCTGCCAAGGAACCAATTGTACGTCCTCAATTGCCTGCCAAATTCCACATGCTCCACTAGAATAATCAAACTTCCCAAAGGGTAGAATTTAAATTTGTTTGGAAACGCAACACATGGTTAATAGCATGCAATTGCTCCATGATTCTATAAATAGTCAAATATATGATTTGAGAAAAAGTTAAAAGCCATAATCATCTCCCTTTCTCTGCCCCCAACTTGGAACCTTTTCATTGGCTCTTTGGTTGCAACTCTACCGATAGACCCAAAGAACATACATAAAAAAAGGTATCAGAGGGATCAAACCTTGTTTATTGCTCCTAGAGGTGCCAAAGAAATTCATTAACCACATCGCAAGCATTATGAAAATCATGGAGACATGTAAACCCTGTTTGTCTCCATTGAAACTTGGATCTTATCCTTTTCAGAAGATAAAATACATGGTCTTATGCCTTATCAATGTAGTTAGTGAATAATTTAATCCACGAACAGTTTAGGGGCCAATTCTTGGGAAAGTGGCAAAAGCTTGGACTATTAAGGTCCTGTTTGGTAGGGCTTCCATTTTTAGTTCTCTTTTCATTTTCATCATTTCAGAAACAAAATAGGGAATGGTGTTTAATTGCTTATTTTCAGTTTAAAAATTTTTGAGAACTGCTGGAAAATATGGAAACATAAAAAAGGTGTTTTTCACAATTTCCATTTCCTTCTTATTTTCTTCCCCACTCCATAAATGATGATCTTTGTTGCCAGAGGAGTGCTTGTCCTCTCAGCGACCCCATCTGGGAGTGTTGTCAGCCCTAGAACTGAGAGAGGAGAAGGAAAAAAAAATCGAAAGCAAAATTGGAAACAAAGGTTCAAGTTAACATGTTTAATTTTCATTTGTTTAATTGAAAATTAAAACAAAAAATTTATTGGAAGCTCTATCAAATGCCCCCTAAGCTTGCAAACATAGGTTCTAGTTTGAGCAGGACCAGCGCCTGCAGATAACAACCCCCCCCAATCTCACACTGAAAAAAACCAGAAATAAGTAAATAAATAAAAAAATTTCAAGAAGAGGACAAAAAACAAGAAGCCATGATCAGTGATAGAAAAATGGTGAAGCCTTTTGTTTGTAGACCTTTTGCTTTAAGCCTTTCTTCTATTTCTACTTTCATTTTGGTTACTCTTTTTCACCGTTACTCTTTTCTTTACCTGTAGCGAATTCTTTGATACCTTCACTCCTAGTTATTCTGTCGTTTTTTCATGAAAATAGGAGATATTTATATAGACTTGTATATGCGTGCAAATGTATAAATGTTGCTGGAGATCATTATAACAACTTCTCTTATTGTCTTTCACACTCTTTCTCCTCCTGACCCCACCCCGTGCCCCACCCCCCCCCAAAAAAAAAAAAAAGTCCTTGTCCTGTTGTTCTCCTTGTCTGCACCATTCTTTGTTCTAACCTGCTGCCCCTACTCTCCCCCCCCCCCCCCCAACATATATCCAGCCGTTATCCCACTATGTGGGGTTGGCTACATGAATTCTAGAATTCTATGTGGGTTACATCCCAACAGATAGTTTGTCTAGAATTCATATTTGGATCCGACTAGGTTTTACGCTAGCTGTCGGCTACCTAACGCAACCCTCCTCCTTTATCCGGGCTTGGGACCGGCAGTGGATAATATCCCCTGGCGGAGTAATGATGAAATGAAGTTTGAACACCATCTTCACATGGAGAAATTTCATGAGATGGTGGTGAATGAAGATAATTGATATAGTTGTGTTCCATAACTTAGTTGACATGGTGAAACCAACAAGTATAATATGGAAACACAACATATAGTTTACTGTGTTGACCCCCCCCCCCCCCCAAAAAAAAAAAAAAAATGTTTTCTGTATGTGTTCCATTGATGTCTATATAGTTTACTGTGTTGACTATTATATATTTACAATGATGCCTTCTATAATATTTGATGTCTTTTAAATTATTTCTTGCATTCATGATTATTCCCACCTAGTGGGTTTAAGGCTTGATATAATGTTGTTATTATTCATTATTTTTATTATTTTGTTGATGAAGTGTGGGATAGTTATATGTACATCTCTCAATGACTTTTCTAGGGGTTCATTTTTCCCGAACCCACCATTTAGGGCTATATATAAGCCATTTTAAGCCGCTGAGTAGTGAGGTGATTAAGCTTGGCTTATAAGTTTGAAAACATTGTCAAACCTGGCTGGGTTCTCTCTCAGATGACTTTAGTTGAGTTCAGCCTATTACAATGAGCTTGGGTGGTAGTCAAGCTGAAAACTTAACAAGGTTGTATGTGTTTAATTTTGGCTTGTTTATATAATGTGTTAATCTTCAATAAACTTTTAATGAGGTGAGTGCTGGTGATGCGTGAATAACATAGTTTATTTTTAAAGCCCTACTAACATAGGAGTATAACTTTATTCCATTTTTGCTAAATGTCAGTTATGAACATCGGATATGGCTAGCAGTAGCATTGAATCAACAAAATAGTGTGTTGCTTAATGAACTGTTCAAATGAAACTTCTAAAATTGAATATGCTGTTGAAGACATGGTACTCAGTCAACTATCAGCATGATTTTCATCTGTGCTGATAACATTGGAGGGATGCAGTATTGGTGTTTGCTTGATAAAACATGAACCTAAGATTTTTGTGAAACAATTTGTACATTAACTTATTTCTGAGTAGGACCTACTTTCAAATTAATTTTGTCACGCCTCTTGATTGAACAAGTTCATATATATGCAGATCCTCTATGAACAGGCTATAGGACGGATCTGGTATTCTGAGAATACCTAGTGATTGGAGGCTTGTTTCAGTTTAGAAAGCTAGGGAAAATTGTGGAAGAGGCCAGGGTTTTGATATGTAATGGGTTGGGGGGCAATTTAGAGGTAAAAGAAGGCTGAATAGATGAAATTTGAGGGTTGAGAATAGGGTGGGAAGTAGGGTTAAGATGAAATTGAAAGATTAGAGAGAGAGAAAGAGAACCTTCTATGCATCACACATACTGTTAGAATTGTATCACACAATTCAAAGAAAGCATCAACGCTGAGAAAACTGAAGATAATTATTCATTCACTAATGGAAAAAGGAGATTACAATAGTATTTATAGAGTTCTAATAACCCTATTCTTACTAGGATAAAAAGATCTTTTTCCTGTTATTACTTAGCAAAAAAAAATCATATTTTTATTAGGAAACTAAACAAAACCTAAAACATTAAAAATAAGATTAGGACAATTCTATAAATAAAACCCCAACACATAATTCGAGTTACCAAAAAAGACTTTAGGAAACATTGCCAAAATAAACCTAACAAAACTTCTTGGAAGTCTCGTCATCATCCAAAACATCCCGAAATAATGATTGGGCCTTAAAACCAATTTTAGGATGCTTCTTATATGTTTTTAGAGGTTGTTTAGAACGTCCTCTGTGATCTACTTTCAATTGCATCGATTTCGTTTGCTCTTCAGCCTTGCTCTGTTAACTATGTCACAAGAATTACACCGCAGCATAATTATTTACACATTTTATTCATCCTATGTTGATTCTAAAAGTCCAAACCAAGCCAGAGTTTCATTAGACTATTTCTTGTTTTAATTGAATTCCCTGTTTTGATGCTAGCTGTGAATTTTTTTTAAGAACTTTGGATTCCTTTTTTTTTTTAAGGCAACCCCCTTGCCTTTAGATTTCTAATCTCTCTTTGAATAGCATGATCCAAGAAATTGGTATCTGGTACCAGTGTAATACTTAAGTGCCATTAAAGCACTGGTATTTTGATCTTTTAATTTAATAGAGGATCTTGGTGGAGTTTAGTGGATTATTCATTAAGTTTAGGGTCAGGACTCAATACATGAACTGCGCTAATTATTTTTAGCAGAATAAATTAGGCTACCATTAAACTTACTGGTGCATTGAAGATAGAATCAGGAAAAAAGATATATGAAATGAAATTCTTAGTCAGATAAAACCGTAAGAACAAAGTTTGTGAAATCAGATTTTTATTAAATTAGGAAATGTTGACTTCTGGTTCATTGAATTATTTTCTTTGGTATTTGGGAGAATTTTCTATATTTGCCATTGTCAATACTTGATAAGACGTTACCTCCATCCATTTTGGTTAAGTAATCAATTGATTGCATTGGTATAGCATCCTTATGCATGAGTTGGTTGTACTTTTTAACTGTTTGTGGGTTTGTTTACCAAATCCCTAGCTTATTATGGTAAGTTTGGGCCTGATGTTAGCAGGGTATCCCTTATTATGTTGCTATTGGTAGTTTAGCATATATGATTTCTTAATTCTTTTATGCTGCTTTTACACATTTTCATCCTCATTCCTGTAGAAGGATTTTCTAAAATGTATGATTTAACAACTTCTAGTGTAATTAGGATTGTGTCACTATGTTGGCATTATCATGCATAAAAGTTCATATTTTCGTTAAATTCAGCAACCTCATGGATACATTGCCAGTGGCTGATAATATGCTGGGTTGCCACTTGTGACTCAGCTTGCAAATGTTCTTTAATGACAATGCTCCTTTTCATCTCTCTCTCTCTTAATTTCTTGACATATTTTAGATCCCATTTATTTTTTACAGTAACACTAGCAGTTTAACTTTGTTTTTTCCTCTCTTGTTAATTTAGACAAATTCAAAATATAACCAAATTTTGTTTTGCAGATAGCTGATGCTTAGAGCTCCGATAATCCTGTTGGTGTTGGATGTTTTTCTTTTGCATTAGTGCTGAGCATTATTTGTGAAATAATATCTTTTCTGTGCTGTTAATTATTTTTAAGGATAAAAAATTATTGGACTATACCATATATAATATGATGTATGTGCTATGGGTATGTCTTATTTGCCAGTTTCAGCTGAAGTTCTTCTGTTAGACAAAAGAATCTAATAAATAAAAATGAGGATTGGATGTTCTTTAATTCATTCCATCAGAGTGTTTAATCTCTGTTGTTTGTGGGCGACTATAAGTTCCTTCTTAGACCCAATTTTTTGTTCATGTGTAGGCTATGCTACTTTCTTATTCACGTGGCTTGGAAATTTCCTGGAATATTAAGCTCCTTTTATGTTTTCATATTTCTTGTTTTGATTATTATCAATGCCTTTATTCAGGTAACATTGAAAGGCACGGCTCATCGGGGCAATGGTGGCCAAGAGATCCTGTTGAACCGTCAATCTTCCAGACATAAAGAAGATGCTTCTTCAGAAGATGAGCAGGAAGGTTCTAAAAGAGGTCGGTCCAAATTGGAACGCTGGACCAGCCATAAAGAGAGGGACTTTAGTATTGGCACTAAATCATCATCAACCTTGAACTTCAAAGAGATTAGCAAGTACAACAATGGTGGTTCTTCCTCAGCCAGCAAGCTTCCAGATGAATCTTCCAAGACAGTTGAGACCATCCGTAACCAACAGGCATCGTGTGAGCAGAAGGATGCTGGTGATACAGACAATAAGAATGTTGATGTGAAACCCTTGGAGGATAAACACTTGGAGACAGTTGCAAAGTTGAAGAAGCGAAGTGAGCGTTTCAAGCTCCCAATGCCAATTGATAAGGACGCCATGGTGATTAAAAAGATGGAGAGTGAACCATTGCCTTCTGCCCAAAATGAAGCTCGTGCGGATTCAGAGATTAAACAGGAGCGTCCAGCTCGGAAGCGTAGGTGGGTAAATAACTAATTGGGAGATCAAGGATCCAATTTTTATCGGCGTACTATCACCCGTCTTAGGGGATAATTACTTGGCCTGATGATTCCTAGATATAGGACTTCTGAGTGCCCATCCCTGCTTGATTTTGAAAATACCATGTATGGGCTAACTGGGGCTGGCTGCATTACTTTGTCCTTGTTATTTGATTTGACATTGTAACCGTGCTGCCGCCATAACTACTTTATTATGTGTACATACCAGAGTGTAACATTGTCCTGGCCATTAACAGTGGCATAGAGTTTGCTTTTTGGCTCCGAATAACATTTAATCATAGTGTATTCATTTGAAATAGCATTTTAGTTAGCTTGGAGGAGGTCAATTGTACGACCTGATTTCCCAGTGACAATTAGCTAATCCTGAACGAAAGCTGGTCTGGTGCTGCTTCAGACATTGTTGGCCGAGATTTGAAGAATTTAGTGCAGATGACACTTGGATGAAGGAGAAAAAAAGACCTTTGCAAGATGGAGAACAAAACCCATCGAAGGTAGTTGCAGATGAGTAACCTGTATTTGATTATCCTTGTATCTTTTAGTAAGAGAGACAGAAAACACACTGTGCATAAAAGCTAGGGGCTTGTTATGTTGAAGTTCCTCTGCTGTGTTAAGGAGTACGAGATATGGATGGTAGTCGAAGAGAAGAGAAAACACAAATCCTGAATTTATCCATTGTTGCTGGTGATGTGATTGCTGCAGCCTGACTTTGATACATATAAATATAGTAGGGTTTACTCTCCACGAGGCACATATAGCCTCTTCCCACTAGCTAACCTTGGGGGATAGATATATTTTCCATGATTCTCTTATTCTTCATGTTTGTTTGATGGGAATGCGTGTCCTTTGCTGTAGAATTCAGTATGAAATGTTTGGAGACCCCTTGAAAGGAATCAAAAACCGGTAACCTTGTGCAGTAACAGTTGGTCTCTCTCTCTCTCTCTCTCTCTCTCTCTCTCTCTCTCTTGTCTGTTTAATACTGAAAGGTGGTTCTGGGTGTTTTCGATGGCTATCTAATATTTTTTAGGGAATTAGAGTGCTTCACATTGCATACCTTTGCAAATAAATTTGAGGGCCATCTGCTTTTTGGCAGCCTGGAATCCAGTAGTTTGATTTGGAGGAGGATATCAAGTAGAAAGTCAAAACCATCATTTTTTTTCAGTTGCTTATGGTGAGAATATGTAATTATTATTACAAAGCTCATTGGACATGTGAATTAGATAAGCGCACATATAAATTTGTAGGATCGTTCTTACTTGTAGAAGAAATTAGTATAGTCTCTTCAGTCTGAACATCCCAACAATTAAGTATAAACTAAAATTGACAATTATCTTAATTTGTTGCAGCGATAATTAATTTGTTTCAGAGGAAGAATTGATGTGTTGAATCGATATCTTATTCTTAAGTGAAAAAAAAAATTACTGTATTAAAAAAAATGATATGATCTAAGAAAAATGATATGGTTTTAATGAACGTTTCAAGATAAGATTTATCGTATTAAAAAAAATTATAATCGAGACAATTTTCAATACAACTATGATTTGAGCTAAAAAAATCGAATTGTCGTAAGAAGTTTCCGAAAGGACAATGAAATCTTCAAAGAAGTCAAATATTACATAAGGAACAACCATTACATGGTCTCGGGATGAAACAAAGGGGTTTCGCAATCAAAGCGTAATTCTGGACCAAAGTATAATTTTTAAAAATTTATAAGAGATGTCGAAATGACATTATTTCTAAGACTTAGGGGTCAAATGAGAAGTTTAGAACATGAGGGTCTCAACTGAAATTTTGAAAAATTCAGGAGTTTTGTGGAAAGGGCTAAAATGTATTTCAAAAATTAAGGGGAATGAAAGTACAATTTCAAAAAAAGTTGGGGAGCCATGACCAAGCAAGCTTTCGGCCACCTATTCCATCACTGCTTTCGACCACGAGAAACTTGAGGAAAAGGGCTAAAGGACCCATGGGCTTGACCTAAAGCAATCCATGGCCAACAAAAAGGATCGAAATGGACGAAAAATCTATCGAAAGTGGTCGAAAGTTGGCCATTGTAAATCCGATTTTGGGGCCATTTTTTGATGGATTTGGATGGATCTAAGGTAAGAAAGGACATTAGTAGCTTTGGGTTAAGCAAGATTCGTCGTTTAAAGGCTTGATTTTGAGTATAAAATGGTGATCGAAGTGGTTGATTTCTTTCAAAATTGAAGCTCAAAATCAGGCACGTTAAATGGAGAATCGAGTAGCAAGGATAGATGGCTTTTAATCCTTGAGAGTAGTAAAGCATTTCTGAAAAATTTGGCGAGTAAAGAAGTAGAAACAAGCGAGATCCGAGGTCTCGCCAGAGCCCAAGGTGGACAGTCTCGCTGAGACTTCGAGCTGCCGGTTGGACCCTTTCCGGCCATCATTTCGAGCCATTCCAGGTACCATCTTGATCGACTAAGCCTATAGACTGTTGAGATGCAAAAATCAAGCATCGCCGGTGTACTGACGCCGGAGAAGACGACTAGCACGTGAGCTTCACGCGCCAGTCTCACTTTCTATTTCACTCACAACACGTGCGAGCGGGTAGGCCTAGTTATTTTTTGAAATTTTTTTAAAAACTCTTGGAAAATTATTTTATGAATTTTTATGTAAAAATATTTGAAAAAATGTTGATGTAGGTATTTATTTTGGAATGCTAGAGAAAAAAATTGGCACAAAAATTATAAAAAATAGGTTTTAATGATTATTTAAATAAATATCTTGGATATGGTGATTTGGGACTTGAGGTGAGGTAGTTTGTGCTAATTTTGAGATTTGGCACGAAAATCGAGGTGGTGCACACTTTTCGAGATATTCTTAACTTTGTGAAAGATAAGTGATTCTATTTAAAATTCGATTTTACGTAAATAATTTTATCAAGTTGTCATGTCTTGATATGAATATGTCATATAGATTGCATTTACATGCTATGATGAAATGTGCATATGTACACAATGATATTATTGATCATGCATTCGCACAAGAGTTTGAGAGTACGGGCCGAGACTGCTGCTCTTCCAATGGTGCACTCATACACCTCGCCCTAGTAATGAGGTTATAAAAATGGGGAGTATTATTAAGGTACGATCGACTCAAACCGAAATGAAATGAAAAATGACAGTTTGCATCCATGCACTAAATATGTTTATTGTTCCCTTACTTAGATGATTTATCATCTAACTTGGGTTTTGCCCCTATAATATTCAAACGTTCCAAATGGAAATTGTAGCAGAAACGAGGATGAATGAAGCATGAAATGACACTTAGCAAAGTGCATGATGAATTGAAGGTGAATTGAGTGTACGTTATGTAGCCTATGTATTTAAGTTCTACTGTTTTGAATTCTGAACGTTTTGAGAAACAATGATGTATAATCTTATTGGTTAATGTTAAAGTTAATATTCGATTATAACTTCCGCATTTGATATTTATGATGATTCTCTTTCAAGATAAATGTATGAAAATTTTGAGATGGATAAGAGCAATTATATAGTTTAGTTGTAGTTTTAAATAAAAAAATTTATTATCCCAGAATTATTGCAAGTTATAACACGTCTGAGAAAGTAGAATATTACACTCATCCCGTATAGTCACCCCACACACACAATCACAACCACCGTTGACATCAAACCCTACTCTTCACACCATCTCTCGCCCTCTATCGTTGTCGCCCTTTCTTACTTGCTTTCTAGCCTACCTTTTGCAATAAATGATTGAATAATATCAAATGACTACTCAAGTGCAAAAGTGGTTTCATTCTCGCAATTATCTTGATATATATATATAAAAGAAAAACCAATCAAACAAAAATTACATAAGAATTTTGGTGAGGTTTGGGAAATTCTAGGATTCGGGCAGGGTTCGAGGGACCAAACCCAAGGATTTGGGGCACTTGTAATCCCCCGAACCCCAAGGTTTAAGAAATTTGGGATTTCTTGAACCTTCGGGCGACTACAAGTTCCACACTCACATTTTAAGCATATGTATATATATATGTGTGTGTGTGTGTGTGTGTGCTCAACGTTCATGATTGTTGCTCACTAATTTTAGCGTTCAATGTTCATGGTTGTTGCTCACTAATTTTAGCGTTCAACGTTCAAGCTGTATATATATATATATGTATGTATATATATCACACCAATTACAAACAAGTTCGACAATGGTATCCAATCTACCATCCAAAACCACAATCAAACACACAGTACAGACAACAGAGCCTGTGTTCAGGTGTTGAAAGGCCCCCGAACCTAGGGATTTGAGGGACTTTAAACGACCCCAAATCCATGGGTTTGGGGTTTGACTATGAGCACCGTCTTCTCCGGCATGGCTACCATAGCTGACCCTTTTCTCTGGCAATATTCGATTCTCCAATTGTGTGTGTGTGTGTCTGTGCATATATGTGTGTGTGTCTGTATATGTATATATGTGTTTTCTTTAGTTGGAGGAGACGACTTGAGCATTTTCTCCGGCAAGAGCTCGAACCCTGAATCTCGGGGTTTGAGGGGCCATGAAAGGCAATCGTCATCGGCTAGTATGGCCTACCTTCTTCTTCGAACGCTTCCCGATAATTTTCAATTTTCTAATTGTGTGTGTATATATGTGTGTGTTTTTGTATGCATTCAGATGCATTATTATTATTTTTCTATTTCATGATTGTATTTTCATTCATTTTTTGTTTTCACCGTATCATTTTTGATGTGAATGGGCGACAATGTATGGAGACTTGACCGCAATTGATTGAGGAAGAAAGTGGTTACAATAGTGAGTGAGAAAATAACTCTAATAACGAGAGTAAAAATAAATTTTTAAATAAAATATTTAAGCATATTAAAAAATGACAGCAGCGCAACTGGAAATGGAATTTCCTAAATTGTGTCCTGGGAAACATCCAGGGGCGGAAATTCGACGACTCATCCAGCAAGGAATGAAAGCTGTTGACGAAAAAGATCTTGAAACTCGAACGTGCCAAGGACGACAGGCCCCGTGGTTGTCGGGGGATGGGAGCAGGGAAAAGAGACGCTTCTCCGCCATGTGCCCGTGCCCTCTCTAATACTAAATCAAAATTTTCAGTGATATGCCGCCAATCGAAGCTGGGCAGAGGGAGTTGAGTTGTTTATGGTTGCTGTCTGAGATTGAAGATGGAGAAGAAATCATGGCTCTGCACTCTGATCACGCAGTTCTTTCTCTTTGTTGCCCTCTTTGTTGCAATCAACATTGGCCGCCCACAGAAGAAGCCCGAATATCAGATTTCAAGAGATGGGAGAGCCCCTTTTGATCTTTACTTCATCAGTGTCAGAGGAGGATCTAGATCTCTCCAAGAACAGTTCCGTCTTCTCGAACAAGTCAGTTGTTGTTCTCTTAGCCCATTTTTCTGTATCGAATTAAATTTGAATTGGGTTCTGTTCTGCCTAGGGTTATTTTTGTTCAGAATTATGAGTTCAATTCTTGATTATATATAGAATTATTTTTGTAATTTAGGTTCATTTAGCACATGTACAACTCTCTATGTAAATGGTTCTTAGGACTATCATATAATCATTCAAAGCAATATCGAGTCCATTGTTTTGAGTTTCGTGTTTATTGTTTTGAGTTCATTGTTTCCTTTTATCTTTTTTTTTTAAGATACTTGTTCTATTTCATCACTCTGCTTATAGGAGCATCGATTTTCTTTTTGGATGAGCAAATCGTCTTAATCATGTCTCATGTATGCTATTTTTCATGGCCACACATCCATCTTAACATCCATCTTCATTCTTGTCATATTTTGCAGAAGTTGGTGCTTTACTACCCTAACATTCGATCGCACATGACAAAGCTAGTCTTATAACTGTATTATAATTTTTTTAGCTTTAATGAAATTTTACTATTATACAAAACGCTGGATACACTTTTCCTTTTAACCATCCTGCCTTTAACTCTATGGGTACATCCTTATCAATTTCCTCTTCTTTTTGGATGCTTGATCCAAGATATATGAACTGATCTTTGCTTGGCCTTTTGATCTCATAATTTTGTGCGATGAATATTTTCTTGTGAGTTGGGTTTTCATTTATGGCTTCTGTGAGCATTTATACATGAGTTGGGTGTTTTCTCTTTCGTGCAGTTACCTCAGTTTTCTTTTTCTGCAAATGTTATTTGTTAGTAAAGCAGTTCCTATCAAATCACATTCTTTTGCAGGTTTGATTTATTACTTTTATTAATAATATTGTTTCATTTTCTGATTTGAATTTGTTACTTTTGAAGGTGGAAAATGTGTTAAAGACATACAAGGCAAAATTTGTGGTTGACATTAGTGAACTCGGGGAGGAGGATCCCCTCATGCAGAATGTAAGACCTCAATCAAAATTTCCATTATGTGTTCAATATTTGTAATTTCAAACTCATATGAACTCAGGTGCTTTAGTGGATTGAAATTAAGTAGTGGCGGAGTTTTGCAATTTACAACTAGGAAATTGCAACAGTTACATGATTTTTAAACTAAAATAATTGAAGTTGGTTTTATTTTATTCCTTTTAATGATAGATGTTCCTTCACAGATTTTTATGAAATATTTCAAACATAAGTCCTGGAAAACATGGTTGTCTATTGAGCTTTTACAACCTTTTGAACACTTACTGTTTTTTCAATTAAAAGTGATATATGATTGGGAAAATGTCCTGGCCATTTTGATCAGTGGGCGTCCACTTGTTTTAGAGAAGTCATGTGGTGACAGGGAAACACTTTTTCCTTTGGGGTCGTCTTTAAACATGTAGACCCTCCATTCTTGAAAGGAAAATATTTGCTTAGTAAATAGAGAATGAGATTTTGTAAAACTGCAGGGAGGTTGGCCACTTGTCCTCATCCTTTTTTTCTTGTAAAAGTGTGTTTTGTCATCAATGCTATTTGCAGGACCTGTGGTAATATGTCTTATTTTATGGCCATGATTTGCAGTTTTGCACCATAGAAAGGGCCTTGTGTGTCTGTATTCTCTTTGTTTGATTCATTTATTATATTTGTTTTCAGTACTGTTACTGTCATTATTTTGTTTCAGAGCACTGAATTATTTATTGCAACTTTTTTATTAGCTACAATCTGACAAAGATTCCCTTACAGGCTACACACTATCTTCAATCATTGAAAGTTCCCTGGTACGCCATCCTTCCTGATATAGTTATTGATTTTAGTCAATTAAGTCAAATAGGTCCTTTTTGTTTTCTAAATTCTACTTGGACTTTGGCTTTGTTTGTGGAGAATTAGCATATTTTCCATGGTGTTTGTTCATTATCTAGTTCCAAACTTGTAGGTACACAACTAATGCTTTGAAAAGACAAGGAGCAGATTACTTCTTGAAGCAGGTCAAAATAGCCGAAGAGAAAACATTGGATCTCATTGCCCTGGATACTGGGTCACTAAAGGTGTGTAGTTTTTTCTTAATCTTGTGCAAGTTAATATTTCGTTACTGCAGTGCAGATTTTTGATCAGGATAAGGAAAAATATCATGCTTTTCCTTGTATTTTCATTATTCCATTCTTTTAGTTGGAAGCAATCCAGATGTTCTTCAATCTTGTGGTAATTTTCTCAATTTGGAGTATTAAAACTTTGGTTATTCCATAATTTAGGATCCTTCAAGTGGCACAGGAAGAGATCAGTTACACTGGCTGACTGGAATACTTGAGACAAGCAATGGTAACTGGTAAAGCCAAAGTGCTTCATGCTTACTGTTTGTAGTTTATCTCCTAAGCAAAATTTGCCATATGGCCACTTGATACAAAGTGACAAAAATTAGGTAGAGAATGAAAAACTTGTGTGTCATTTTATTCGAGTCGAGAGTATATATACATAATTTGGAGAGGGTCATGGAATGGGAAATTTGTTTCCCTAAGAATAGGAAACTGACTTCTCCACTTGCTTCCCCTAAAATAGAAACTAATCACGAGACTTTTGACTCCCTAAAATAAGGGGATAAGAAGACAAGGGATGAAGAAGATATATCAACTATAACTAAACCACTATATTAGGAACATAAATATCCAAAATCTGGAGCATTAAGTCCAAAAATCTCCGGAACCGTCTCTTTTGACACTCCCCCTCAAACTGGAGAATGGATGTCTTTCATTCCAAGCTTGCTCGTTATCCTCTGAGATGCAGTACTAGGCAGTCCCTTTGTGAGTAAATCTGCAAGTTGCTGTCCAGTAGGTACAAATAGAGTACAAATCAAACCACTGTCTAGCTTTTCCGTTATAAAATGTCTGTCAACTTCTACATGCTTAGTTCAGTTATGCTACACTAGATTGCGTGCAATATTAATGACTGACTTGTTATCATAGCAAAGCCTCATTGGATCTTTCCATTTAATTTTTAGTTCTTCCAAAATTATTTTTAACCATAACAACTCACAAATTTCAAGAGTCATTGATCTAAATTCAGTCTCTGCATTAGACCTTGTCACAATATTCTGCTTTTTACTCCTCCAAGTTATAAGATTTCCTCCTAGGAATATACAGTACCCAGATGTAGATCTTTTATCAATCACTGACCCAGCATGGTCTGCATCGATATAAGATTCCTCTACCTGGTGTGCCCTTTAAGTATTGTAGAATTATGTGTACTGGTACTGCTCTAAGGTGTACTTATTTAGGATTGTGCATAAATTGGGTTACAGCACTTACAATATATGCTATGTTTGGCATGGTATGTGACAAATAAATAAGCCTTCCGACCAACCTTTGGTAGGAACTTTTCACTGTTGTCCTGTCTTTTGGAGCATCACCAAGTTGATGATTAAGTTCTATAGGTGTGTCAGTAGCCTTGCACCCTAGTTTGCCTATATCTGTTAGTAGATCTAGAATATATTTTTGTTAAGATATAAAAATACCTTGTTGAGAATGTGCAACCTCAATACCCAAAATGTACTTTAGTTTACCTAGTTCTTTAGTCTCAAATTCCTTTACCAAACACTTCTTCAGATTTTCCATTCCCTCCAAGTCATTCCCTCTTACTATGATGTCATTCACGTAGGCAAACAACACATTTATTTTTCCTAAAACCAAGTGTTTTATAAATAGAGTATGGTCTCCTTGGCCTTGTTTGTATCCCATACACAACATTGCTTTGGCAAACCTTTCAAACCACGCTCTAGGAGATTGCTTTAGGCTATATAATACTTTCTTTAATCTACACACTATATCTCCATTTGAACTTGGACTAAATCTAGGTGGCACCTCCATATAAATTTCCTCTTCAAGATCACCATGCAAGAAGGCATTTTTGAAGTCAAATTGCTGTAATTTCCAATCAAGGTTAGCAGCCAATGATGGTAAAACCCTTATAATATTCATTTTTGCAACTGGAGTAAATGTCTCAAGGTAATCTATACCATATGTTTGGGTATAACCCTTGGCCACTAATCTTGCTTTATATTTTTCTAATGGCCCATCTGAATTATACTTTAATGTGAATACCCATCTACACCCCATTGGTTTCTTTCCTCTAGGCAATCTCACCAAATCCCAGGTTTTGTTTTTCTCAAGAGCCTCCGTTTCTACTTTCATAGCATTTATCCAATTCTCATCACCTAATGCCTCGGATACAGTTTTAGGTATGGGAATTGCATTTATGTTGGTAAGCAGGGCTTGGTGGTTATTGGATAGGTTTTTGTAGGACAAGAATAAGTGCAGAGGATGTGTAGTAATGCTCTAGTTCATTTTCTAATAGCAATGGGAATATCATAGTCACTTGAGTTAGGAATTTTAGATATATTTTCATTCTGAGGAAAGGAAGAAGTAGTTACCTCAATCATTTTAGGTTCAGATCTAGCATCAGGACCAGGGACAAAATTCAGTGGTTGAACTGACATAGATTGAGTGACTGCTTTTCTCCTTGGGTAGACCTGTAGGAGTCGGGTAAAGGCTTGAGGTTTTCATCATTTCTTCATCCTTTGGATTGGTTAATTCAGGTTGAGATGCTGAGATTGGACTGTTTGTCCTAGGTTGAGGATTAGGATTTAAGGAGATTGGAAAATCTAGGAACAAAACATCCTTCTCATCTTGGTCCTTATCCTCAAAGAATGATGTCTCCCCTTGAAGATAAGGATGATTAAAGTATGGGTTTTTTTCAGCAAATGTACCATCATCTGACATAAATTTTTTTTGCTGGGAGGATAATAACATTTATAACCCTTTTGAGTTGATGAATACCCAGCAATGACACATTTAACAGCCCATGGATCAAGTTTCCCCCTATGGTGAGAGTGTATATGGTTGGAACAAAACCATTAGAAATGGTGAAATAGGGAAAAAGCTTCAAGAGAAGTTGCATGAGACTTTGGGAATTAAGACTTTTAGAGGGTAACCTATTTAGGAGATGAGTAGTAGTCAACACTGCTTCTTCCCAATACTATTTTGGGACTTTAGCTTGAAATAAGAGTGATCTGGTGATGGCAAGAAGGTGAACATTCTTGCATTCGGTCACTCCATTTTATTAAAGTGTGTAGACATGAGGATTCATAAATTATACCCCTTTCTTGAAAATAAGGAGAAAAAAACTGATTAGAGTAGTCCCTTGCATTGTCAGAACAAAATCTCTTAATGTTAACTCCAAATTAAATCTTAATCATATTATAAAAAAATGGAAAAATAACACTCACTTTAGCTTTATTTTTCATGAGAAAAATTCAAGTTACATGAGTGCAGTCATCAATAAAAGAAACAAATCATGTGCCCCAATAATATTGGGAATAGGTGAGGGACCCAATAAGTCGCTATGAATGAGAGTAAATGGGAAAGAAATTATTTTTTGGTGACTGGAAAAGAAGCTCGCTTATGTTTTGCGAGATCATAGACAATGAAAAGTATCAACAAATAATCCTTTGAACAATAAAGGAAACATTATTTTAAGAACATGAAAGGATGGATGACCAAAATGGAAGTAGTAAAGCCAATTTTTTTTTTTTTTTGTACTGGACTTGGAAGAGTCTAACAGAAATGATAATGGTGAGGGTTTATCTATCTTAACCTGCCTCTGGGATGTCTCAAGATAGTAAAGACTAGCTCTCTCTCTAGTATCCCAATCTTCTTCTTCTTGCCCTATTCTTGAAACTCATAGTAAGAAGGGTAAAAAATCACACTACAGTTAAAATCTGTGGTGAGTTTCTGGATTGATATAAGGTTAGCAAATAATCTAGGTACATAAAGCACATTTTTGAGTGAGAAAATCATTGATAAGCAATGGTTATCTCCTTGGCCAGCTATTGTTGTTAATATGCCATCAGTAATGGTTATCTTTTTATTACTTGGACAAGGTGTATGGGAGACAAATTTTTTGGAGGAATAGATCATATGGTTGGTAGCCCCTGAATCAATGATCCAGATGTTGGGAGAGAATATATCCAAGGCATTAAGAGTATGAGAAGAGGAGGAAATACTTGAAAAGGCCAAGGTACATATACTTATTCTAGTTTTTTTTTTCTAATGGTCCCAGTAGGTTTTTAAACTTTGTTATTTCCTCCTTGTTAAACTCAACTTGTGGTTCTGGTTAAACGCTTTTCCCCAGTTTGGTGTGCATTTGCTATGTATGCTTGCCCCTGTCCCGTTATTTGCCCACTTTTTCCTGATTGTCCTTTGCTTATTGTCTAAGGATTTCCATGAAGCTTCCAGCATTTATCTATAGTGTGCCGGGGTTTCTTACAATAAGTACACCATAAGAAGTCTTTATTGTTTGATCTGGATCCATCCTTTGACTTTCTTTCTTCATGCAATTGATGTTCCAAACCAGGATTCTTCCTGGTTCTGGTCACTAGGGCTGAGCCATTAATTGCAGGAGTCTCAAGCATAACTCCTCTCCTTCCCTCCTCAGCATGGACAATGGCAATTGTTTCATTTAGAGATGTGACATCTTCTTTTCCCAGTATTTAAACTCTAACTGCATCAAATTCAATATTTAGTCCAGCAAGAAAGTCATAGATTCTGTCATTTTCAACAAACCTCTTAAGTGAGGCTGCATCCTAACTGTACTTCATTTGAATACACTGATAATGATCCATCTCTTGCCACAATGTGTGCAAAAGATTGACATATTCAGTGATGAACCGGTTCCCCTGCTTTGTGGCTGATACCTTAGTCTTAATCTCATAGATTTGGCCAATATCTTGAACCTTAGAATATGTTTACTCAACAACATGCCAAATTTCTTTAGATGTATTTAAAAACATTAGCGTATCACTTATCTCTGGCAGTATAACATTCCACAACTAAGACATAATCATCGAGTCTTGTGCCGCTTGTATATTATGTAGCTCTCCAGTCGGTGTAATGATTTTATCGCTGCTAAAAGGCACCTTGGGAACGTTGCTAAAAGGTGCCTCTAGAATGTTGCTAGTTTCGATTGTTTTTGACATGGATCTTTAGTAGAGGGTTTAAGATCTTATGGGTGTTTATAGGGGAGAAAAAAAAATCGCCCTTCAAACTTGCAGGACTCATAAGTGAAGAGCTGAGTTGAAAAAAAAGCCTAGAGCTCTGATACCATGACACAAATTAGGTAGAGAACGAAAAACTTGTGTGTCATTCTATTCAAGGAGTCAAGAGTATATATACATAATTTGGAGAGGGTCATGGAATGGGAAATCTGTTTTCCTAAATATAGGAAACTGACTTCTCCACTAGCTTCTCCCAAAATAGGAACTAACCACTAGACTTTGACTCCCTAAAATAAGGGGATAAGAAGATAAGGGATGAAGAAAATATATTAACTATAACTAAACCACTATATTAGGAACATAAATATCCAAAATCTGAAACACCATGTCCAAAAATCTTCTGAACCGTCTCTCTTGACACAAAGAACTACAAGAAGTTTGAAGGCATATATATTGAGTCCATGCTAATCCAAGTACTGCACTGAATGTTCATATTTTGGAAATTCAGTCCCTCTTTGGTATTTGACAAATGCAGCAATATATAGTCAAACGTTTGGCCTTCCATGTCATTTATGCAGTGTTGACAACTAATCTTGATATTAATTTTGCTCCTTGAGGAATGCCATCAATAGAAATGACTAGCGCACTCGAATTCATGTAGCTAACTTCACATAGTGAGATTAAGGCTTGATATGCTGTTGCTGCTCCTTTCCTCCAGGAGCTCTTCCTCTTAACCTATTTACAGGTGAGTCATCCTATCACTAATCACCTTCATTTTCCTTATGTTAATCCAGGCATGTTGTTGCTGGATTCCACCCAATGGTGGCTTGTGACAAGAGCATTGATCAAATGGTGGAAACAAAACAAGATATTGCGTCCCTACACCATATATTTCTGAAATATGGAGTGGTAAGTAGACTTGTGCAAATTTCTGTATATTTCCAACATATTGAAATCAAATGATCACGAACACTGGAACTTGTGAGCTAAAAATCATCTCAAGTAATGTCAGTTTTGTTGTGAACCGGTCAAAAACTAAAGGTGAAATTCTCAAAACTGAAAAAAACTAATCAATATATTGTAATTTCTATAGAGATTATGGCCTGTGCTTGTGACATGTCAATGACATGAAATTCTAACCGTGCATCACAGAATGCGTACTTGAGTGCACAGAGTTGTGCCAACCATGAGCATAAAGGGGATATAGAGCAAATCATCAAGGGGCCATATTTTACCATTGTAAACAAAAAAGATGTTTCTCGTATGTATGTGCTTGTATCCTTCATCTTATACGGGTGTTAATATGTATGATATATACTTTTGGATGTGTACTATAACTTGTCTGCTCTTTCGGGTTTGTTTACAGAGGAACAGATAATGGTTTCCTTCTTCACAGGGTGAGCTCGCTAGAGATTGTGGGTATCAAATTCTTTGACATTTTACTAACAACTAATTCTTCGAGTAGGTCTTGCATGATAAATAGAAATAACTAATGGGTTAGAATTCATGTAGTGGACCCCACATAGTGGGATAAAGGCTTAATATGTTGTCATTTTTTATGTTTCAGTTACACACAAGTGTATTCACTACCATGTTTCTGTGATAGGCGACCTACTCTGTATCACTGAATGGGGAAGTTGTGCACAGAATCACACTCCAACAACTGGGTAAGGCAGTCATGTAAGATGTGAGGGATCAATTGCTGCCTATTTTTTGGAGCTATCGTGTGATTTCCTTGTCATTCTTTTATGCATCATGTATTGCACTTCTCTATTCTCTGTCTCATTCATTCAAAGTGTAATCAGTTTGAGAAAAGCCTTTCCTCATTCTCTAATTTAGTGTTGCCATTAGCTTGTAATTATGTGTGGTAGGTTCCGGGTTGTGATATTTCGTGGAATGGGGGAATTAAGTTTGATTGGATTTTATCTCTGATCATGTTACGCTTTATAATTGTACTTGGGTGGTTCTTTAACTTGTGATTTTAGATTCTTCTCCCTATGATAATGACACTGCTAATTAACATGGTGGATTTCACTCACTAGTGGGAAACTCAGGCAAGATGCTATGTGCAGCTATTAAAACTGCTTATATTTAATTTCTAATATCACGTTCAGAATTAACTGTTTTAAGTGTGACGACTGGTAAGTGAGTACAATGGGAGATGGCAGGTATTGTAATTGCGGAAAAATTGGATTTCTCGTTTTTGTTTTAAAAATAATTGTTCGGTTTTGATCGAATAAACAGGCTAAATCAAAATTTATGTTATTTTACTAAAATATCCCTATAGGGCGAGCTTTAGAGGAATAAATAGTTTCCTTCGGTTTTATCGCTTTGGTATTCAAATTCAATTTTTGTTTTATTGTTTAATCTGTGAAAATTTATATTATTTGGATTATTCTTCTATTAATTTTAGTTATTAGAAAATTTATTTACTTTTTAAGTCTATTTTAGCTAATAATACTATACTAATGATATTTAAAAACAAGCAGTAGAAAACGATGCTATCCGCGACGCCAATTCAAATATTAATCATATTGTTACGAATATGTATATCACGGCCCAGCAAGCAAAGCTAGTGTAACTTACAATGGCAAAGGTAGGCTGCTATAAATAAGGAGCTCGCAACCAAAACTAGGGCTATAATTTATTGCTCGGGAAAATGAGGCTCAAGTAGAGAGACGGCAGGTTTCCGAGGGTGGTTGCCCCTCTCTGCAACACGATGATGGGACATTGTTGGAGCCGGTGATTTCTCCTCCGCAAATTCAACCGCCCTCTCTCGCTTTCTGTCTGTCTGTCTGTCTCTCTCTCTCTCTCTATATATATATATATTTATGTGTGTGTCTGTGTGACCGCGCGCGTGCGTGTTGTGTGGAGGTTGGGGATGATCCATTCATCTGATCTCCTTCCTTGTTGCTGTTGCTATTGCTGTTGATGAAACAGAGAGATGGGGAGTTTCCGAGGATGGTTGCCCCTCTCTGCAACAAAGATGGTCTGGTAAACAGATTCTCTGCCGTTGATTTCTCCCTTACTGATGAACCGCCCTCGTTCTCTCCATCTCTCTCTCTCTCTCTCTCTATATATATATATATATACACACACATTTCTGCGTGTATGTGTGGAAATTGGGGATGATCTGTTGATCTGATCTCCTTCCTCACTGCAGTTGATGAAACAGCATTCGTAAATTACACTCGCTACCCCTGGTTTGGCTTACAGCATTTAAGCTTTGCTGACAGCTTATAAGCGGTCAAATCGCTTAGCCAAACACCCTCTAAAAATACGACGGTGGCTGTGACGATAGCTTTCTGAGCTCGTGGTTTCAGGCATGTAGGATCCGAGCCGAGCCGTCTCTTGGCGGGGCAACAGGACGGCGCGTGAGGGATTCTTCTCCCACGCGCAACCGTTGCAGCCGGGCGGAGTCGTAGCGGTCTCTGCCTGATCTCAATACAGATCTGAGCCCCGCCATTCTTTCAATAAAATTAGTAATTTCTTCGTATATGTTTCCTGACCTCAGAATTAGTATCTGACTTTCACTTGGTTATGCTGGAGATGAATAGCATTACTCTTTCTGTAATCTTTTAAGTAAGGTTGAGATCGATGCGGGGGGGCGCAAAATACCTTTTCCTCAATCAGAGAGATAGGAAGTTTCCGAGGGTGGTCATCCCTGAGGCCGTGAAGATAGCTCTCTGAGTTCATAGTTTCAGGCGGGGAGGATCCGATCCGAGCGGTCTCTGGCGGGCAACAGGACGGCGCGTGAGGAATTCGTCTCTCACGCGCAACCGTCGCAGCCGGGGGAATTCTTCGCGTTCTCTGCCTGATCATGGTTCAGATCTGCGCCCCCACCATTTTCCTTTTCTTATCGGAAAATAAAATTAATATTTCCTTTTTATATTTGCAAAATTCAAATTATTGAACGCATTATGGTTTTCTTTTGAAATAAATTTATGGTTTTATTGTTCTATCAATCGAATGCGTTTTTTCTCTTCTGCAAAACTTCTTGACGCATCGAAACTGAGAAAGGCAGTTGAGAAACATAGCTTCTTGGATTGGGACTTTGAACCAAAAATAATTCGATTTTGGTCAAAATAGCATTGTTTATATTAATATCTTTGTACTTTTATTGCTTTCGCATTTGAATCTTTGATTTTCTGATCTTCTTTTTGTTTGAGTTGAATTTGTGATTTTCTGTTGTGTTCGTTCGGTTCACTGCTCGAATTTGAGACTTTCAGAGCGAGGTTCTAACACAAACAGAATAAGGGAATAATAAAAGTAAAAGTAAAATGGAGTAAAATTATTGAATATTATATCTAACTTTTAATTTTAATGAAAATAGAACTTGATCGCACAGAAAAATAAAATTAAAGTTAAAAGAACTAAAAATCAAAAGATTAAAAGGTTTTGTGGTATGTGATTAGGGATGAATGGAAATGGGGTTTTAATTAATTTTATTTATATAGTGAATATTAATGAATTTTATTTTTTTATATTTATTTTTAATTTAAATAAGATTAATTGAGAATTATTGGGACTCCATTATATCTTGAATTTTCCTATTAACATGGTATGATTAGGGTAATTTTTCAAATAGGCTTCTGAGCTAGATTTTTTTTTATCTTTGTGAGAACGCAGTCTCAATCATGGTCATCGTGGGTGTTGCCAGATTGTGGACGTTTATCTGCAGTTGGACTTTCTCAACACACGACGGGCAGTGGGGCTCGGGGCCTAGCGGCACGAGCCCTTTGTCCATTTGGCACTATTGGGTGCATCATTGTGTAGATGGGGTGGAAACTTGACAAGTTATGCATATTTTCATATTCAGATAAAGAAAATTGAATTGTCTTTGATGCCAGGTAAAGTAAATTATCAGAAGTGGACTAATACAACATGACACCTTTATGATGCTTAAAATAAGTGAGGCAAATTCGACCAAATCGGTAACCTAAGCTAGGATAATAGCGCCCACCAGATCTGAGAACAATGAAGTCAAATGCACAATGCCAACTGCCGATCCATGCAGCAAGTTCGAACGCTCACTTTTTACTGCTTTCCTACTCATCTGGCAATTGACTACAACATTGAGACATGATATCGCTTTCCGGTCTAACCATCAAGAAAAAATCACAATAGTGTTGGATATAGCAGTGTGTGTATATACGATATAATTGTATGTTGGTACGATATTACATATGGAGCATCTACGGAGGAACCAACATTGGAGAGAGGAAAGAAAAAGGGAGAAGACACCACCCCACCAATGGTGTTGCCATTGTCGGAGGAGAGAGGGGGGGGGGGGGGTAAGAGATATAGAGAGAGCTAGGAGATAGCAATTTGAGTATTTCTTTAATAATGATAGGGAATTAAAGTGTTACGGCTTTCTAAATTTTATAAGTGTTTGAGAATGATTTCTGAAAATCAATTGAGAGTCCCTTATATAATATTAGACCTCGTTGTGGACCAACAATTGGGGTGTCAACGGTTCGAATTGGTCTGATTCTATAAGAATTCAGTAATCAAACCATTTTTAACGGTTTCGAAAAAATAAGAACTGTAACCGAATCATTACATATATAAAATCAAACTATGACCAATCCGTTGTATCATACCGATTTTGATTCGGTTTTGATTCTATCTAATTAACATTTAGTTTCTAAATATTTTCGTAAAATATGAAATTACAAACAAATTTATTAATGAAAATAAACTCATAATTTCATTAATACTTCAAATTTTGAAGTAAAAGTAGAACAAAATAATTCATAAACAACCTGGTCAAATGAGATTATATCGACCATTTAGTATAATAATAGCGCATAAAAATTTAGGAATAAAAGAGTTCATGAATAACAATAACTAATAACAAAAAATAAATAAATAAAAATTAGCAGATTAAAATTACAAGTAATAATATATTTATGCATATGTATATATATACTCAAAAAATTATAATATATATATAAAAAAAATATCGATTTCGATTCGATTCGAACCACAGTTTGAAAAGAAAAATTAATAACTAAACCAAATATATTGATTCTTAATTTTTTAAAACCAGAACCTAACCATTAAATCATAAAACCAATCCAAAAGACAAGATTCAATTCAATTTGATTCGATTCACCAATTTTTAGATATTTTTTTGACAGCCCCACCAACAACAAAGCGTTTTTACACAAGGCACAGATATCGTGTCTCCATAGAGACCAAAAACCCGTGCAGGATTGGGGAAGTTCACCAGTTTCAAAACCCTGTGGGATGCAGACTAAGCAACAAGACTGTCACTAGACAGAAACTCAAGTTACCAACGTTTTTGGCAGCGCCGGAATGTGGTTTCCCGGGCGGAACAGCGGCAGGTGTGGAGGCAGAGGCATTGGATAAGCCCGGAAGAGGCGGATCGACGATGTCTCCCACGTTGAGAGCCGGTGCCGGGGCTGCTGCCGGTGGCAGTATCTCACGTGGAACCAAGCTGAGCAGGGAACCTGGCTGCACTGCTAAGATGGAGTATGATGTATTGGCTTTTGGATTGGAACATGGACTTCCTGCCGCCACAAAGGTGAGATACACATGTTATTTTTTAGACATTGTGGCGTTATTAATGCCAAGTAATTGACTAACTTTAACATTGCCTTCTCTTAGCCTGAGATGTTACTACATATGTAATTGGTGTTTAGCATTGTGCATTAATTTTTACTGGAAAAACTTGGTGGAAGGCTTGTGGGAATGATATAAGGGCCTTCTAGAAGATAATATAAGATGATAAATAAAGATTTTTTGCAAGCTAGAATTCATGTAACCAACCGTATATGGTAGGATTAAGGTTTGATGTATTGTTGTGAGGTTTGTTATACTTACTCAAGTACGCATTTGCTGTTGCGGGATACTCGGTGACAACTCCATCAACCCCAAGACTGGTGATGTAAGTAGCAAGTTCCACAAGGGGATCTGAGAAGTAATCAAATGCCATATTGACAAATTCGTTCCTGAGAAGGTAGACATACACGGAGATATTTGCAGTATGCATGTTGTCTATAACACTGGTGAAAGCCCTTGTGAAAGAACCAGTGCTTTTGACAATAGAAGATCTTCGGACAGAAACTGCATCAGCGTACTTTCTGATTTCGGCCACTGTTGTATGCGGTGCAGCGCTTATTGTCTCACTAATGAACAATACTTTCTTGTAATTTTGGTTACCCTTAAATCTGGATAGGACTTGACTGTCATCTGACTGGATCAGAACTTTTTGAGTAAGCTGTTTATCGAAGTTGGCATTGCTCAGGGCGGTTGCAACAGCATCTGTTATGTTTAGGCCTTTGTTTGATGCTAAGTAGGCAGCATTCTGCCAAGAATGTAGAGGTGTTATGACTCAACATGATGATAAAAAGTTTTTATGAGAAGCCAATCATTCATCATACCCATTCAAGGGCTGATTGGAGAATCTATAGCGAATAACAAATAGGTATAACTTACTTGTATTTTGATCAAAATTCCTGTAACCGCCTTCCTCTGGGCAAGTTCTAAGAATGCAGATAGAGTCACAAACCTACCTCTGCTCTTGTTTGCAGGATTTCTTTTCAAGCCACTTTGTTGGAAAGGGCTTGCCAGTTGAGCTGAAATGTAAAAGATTCATAGTAAGTGGGATATTAATTTAAGGCCTAGATTTAAATTCATTCGAGTAACATCTTTTTGAGCTTATTTACGCTTCAATGTTTGAATTTCACTCCATGTGAGCTCGAATGAGAAAATTCCACTCTCCTTTTGAATTTCACGGATTATGGTTGATCGTGTGGGGAAACTTAACAATGCAGTAGTTTCTGCAGAGAGGTCGGCTGAATCAAAACAGAAGGCAACTTCATCTTTTGTCATTTGGACCGAGCAATCAAGAATATCTGTTCCATCATTTATGGCTTGTTCATAAGCAAGATCTGTGCAGGCAGGATACACACCACTAGCTCCATTATGAGATATGATTAAAGATCCTGCAAAGGTACGGCAAGAATGCAAGAAACAAAACTACTTGTTCAGTTGTCCTAGTCACTGATAGAAAAATAAAGAATTTGAAGAAGGGATTGCTGTTAGTTGTCCACCTTTTGCAGGTCTGATAGCATTCTGGTTGTGAGCTAAGCATGCTACATCAGATAGAGAAGTCTAAGGTTAGACTATGAATCAAAAAATATAATTAAAATTATTTACTATACTTTCTTTGATAAAAATGGCATGTTCCTGTTTTGATGCATTCATCATGTACTATGTCTCCCATCGTCATTGCAGCTACTTGGGGAAAATGAGCAGGCAAACATGTAGTGTGGATAGTTGAAAAAATAATCTCACCAACTGATTCTGATGCTGTGGAAGGAAAATCAGTGAGCACCCCGTCGACAGAAAACTGAGAATTATCTATGAACTGCAGGTACTCAGCTGTTGGATCATAGCTATAATTGTAACTTGCCAGGATGTCATTGGCAAAATCAGAAGCATACACTTGTAGACCTTGTTTATGAGCATCGGCTACAAGAGCAGTGGCAGGCTTCAAGTACATGTCCTTGCTTACTGGCCATATGTATCCTTTTGGAACAAGGATTCCCGATGCAAATGACGTCACAGCAGAAAGATTCTTAAGCAGTGAGCCATATGTCTGGTTTGTTGTGGGCTCGACTGTCTCTGTTTCCAGGAAGCGAAAGACAAGTTTTGTCTTTGCTTTGTTCACTTTCAGATTTAGTGTCTTCAAGAAGCCGACCTCAGGAGACGAAATGTAGTTTATCTTCAGAATTCTTAAAGCCATTTCAACATATAATGCAGGATCAAGCTTGCGTTGTGCATAGAATGAGGCATACTGCAACAGATGGCAGAAAGTTATATCTTCATTTGTGGGAAAGCATGTCTTAGAATAAAAAGCTGAAGAAAGATGTAAGCTATTGCAAGGTAGGGGTAAAGAAGTACCTGAACGTTCAGCCAAAACTCATGGGGCTTAAGGTGTATTACATCTTCAACAGCCGATATTTGTGTATAACCATCAAACAGGTTTGTTCTAGAGTATATGTTTTGTGTCACTGCAGGGATTAACATCAGGGAATGGATGAAAACTGCCAGCCCCAAGCTTAAAAGAAGAATTTCATGATTAGCACTCTCTTCTCTCATCTTTATCCCTGGCAGAACATGAGTTATCTTGCTCTTCATATTTTTTGTGTTTGGTTAATAAAACCAGAGGAAGGAAAAAAATTTATTCTCTATTTTCCTAAACAGCTTACAATCTCTTATATACAAATTACCACCACCTATTCTCTGGTTCCCATACACTATAAATGGTTGAATCTGATGGAGGAGTTGCCGTTGCTCTTGTCAAATATCCCATCTTTCCTTTTCCTTTAATCACAAGCAATATCGATTGATATCATTCTTTAAAATTACTCCCATTCAATTTATGAGAGGTGATTTGGATTGAGGGGTTTTTAGGATGACCGGGTACTACGGATAATTGGGGGTTGGAGATAGTTGGAATCCCGAACGATTCCGCTGTAGATGAAGTGGAGTTGGGCATTTGATCAGTAATGATGGCCATTGGTATTCATGTCGATGGAAGGACCAACTTTGATACCATAAAACTAGAGGGGGGAAAAATAATTTCTTCTCTATTTTCTTAAACAACTTACAATCTCTTATACACAAATTACCATTACCTGTTCTCCTATCTTTGAAAACTAAATCTTCAAGAATAAGGAAAGTCAAGAAGAAAAGAATCAGAAAAATAGAAAAGGAAATTGCAGCACAATTGAGTGACAAATGATCCCATAATTTGTGGGATCATTATTCAGTTTTCCTACAGCTAATTCTTTGAGTTCAGATTTCATCTGTTCAGGCAATGTCATTGGAAGCATACAGGGCATTCGTATTTAGTTTTCTTTCCACATGCCTTCTATTTCAGGACCAAATAGATTACAGATTACTGTTTAAAGAAAAGGCAGAATGGAGAAGAGAAGTGAAGTGAACTTACAAGATACATTTTGAGATAGTTGATCAAAAGTAAAATCTGAAGGAAACCATCCGGGATGATCATGCCCATTTACATTGTAGGTCTTGTGCCCCTTGGGGAAGACAGATGCTATGGTTGTCGAGTTGTCCAGTTGTAAACTCGTCTGGCAAAATCCCTGTCCATCTTTTGTCAGTTGTAGATCACAGAATAGAATCACATCCGGCAAGCTTGTTGACATTGCAAATTGAAAAGCAGAGCGGCTGGAATCAGGAAAAATCCCTGAGTACCCTCCTCGCGCTATGACAACCGGCTGGGAACCTACAGTGAAGAAAACGAGAGAGAGAGAAAACGAGATTGCTATATTTATCTGGGGAGGAAAATGGGGAATGAGCAGATTATTTTTCTTCCATCTCATGTTGCTTACTGGAAAGGCAGCAAGTTTATCAATTCAGTTACCATCTAGAGTCAGCCATGTGTTTGAAGGCTTCCCTTTCCGGGCTCTAGTGCAATGGATATGGATGAAGAAGAAGAAGAAGAAGACGACAGAAAACAAAGGTCTGCTCATTTTCTTCTACTCCTATCCTGCTGCTTCAGAAAAACAAAAGGATGGATGAATCAAAAAAACAAAATTCGACTGTTTTCATTCTTATCCTTGCTTTCAAACCTCAACAATTTCCTGCTGCTTTAAATAATCCACATTTCTTTTTCTTTTTTGGTTTTAGATTTGGGTGCAGTGGATCTGATTCAGTGAATAATATTCATTAATATCATGAAACCAAAGATCAGATTATCCAGGCATTTACGGTATTCTTTCACTATCTTTCAATCAATTCAATGTTTTCATTTTCTTTTCTGAACGAACTTAAATGAAAGAGCACATTGAGCAAACAAAAACAGAGTGAATAGGTTTACTTCACTTGAGAGTCTTTGATGGAGTACACACAGAGGACAGGAGAGGACAGGCATTTCTTGTCAATCTTCCCAACCGAAAAAGGAAAAGGAGGAAGAGAGCAAGCATGGGTTGAGAAAACTACGATGTGATGGGTTTAAGGTAAGTAACTCTTAATTCTATGCGTTTCTCTCACTAATTAATAATACTTTAGCTGGTAAAAATTTATCTTTATTTATTTCATTTTGTTTTATGGTCCTTTATAGTTAATATATATATATATATTAATTATTGCTTCTTTCCTTAACTCTCAAAAACTAAAAACTATTATTATAAAGTTATTGTAAAAATAGTAATTATAACAAATAAATAAATTTAACCACTAATGCTATGTATTTATGCAACAACACCATTAATGAATATTGATAATGGAGAATTAATATTTTTATTTCTAACAGCATATGGTTTACAGTAGTTAATCTAGTCTATTAGGGCAATCTCAGGTCGAGAAAATGACAGTATGATGGGTTTGAGAGTCTTTGATGAAATACGTACAGAGGACATGACAGGCATTTCCTGTCAATCTTCCCAGCCAAAAAAGGAAAAAAAGGAAGAGAGGAAGTATAGTTAAGAAAATTACAGTCTGATATGTTTAAAATAGGTAACTCCTAATTTTATGCGTTTCTCTTACTAATTAATAATAGTTTAGCTGGCCAAAATTCATCTTTATTTATTTCATTTTGTTTTTATGATCCTTTATAGTTAATATATATATATATATATATATATATATTACTCCTTCTTTCCCTAGCTCTCAAAAACTAAAAACTATTATTATAAAGCTATTGTAAAAATAGTAATTATAACAAATAAATAAATTTAACCACTAATGCTATGTATTTATGCAACAACACCATTAATGAATATTATAAATATTGATAATTGAGAATTAATATTTTTATTTTTAATAACATATGGTATACGGTGATTAATCTAGTCCATTGAGACAACTCCAAGTCGAGAAAATGACAGTGTGATGTGTTTAAGGTAGGTAACTCTTAATCCTACGTGTTTCACTCATTAATTAATAATAGCTTAGTTGGTCGAAATTCATCTTTGCTTTATTGTCCTTTATAGTTAATATATATATTAATTACTGTTTCTTTTCCTAGCTCCTAAAAACTAAAAATTATTATTATAAAGTTATTGTGAAAATAATAATTATAACAAATAAATAAATTTAACCACTAATGCTATATATTTATGCAACAACACCATTAATGAATATTATAAATATTGATAATTGAGAATTAATATTTTTATTTCTAACCAAATATGGTATAAGTAAATGTGGTTAATCTAATTCTTTAGGGTTACTCTAGTGGTCAATAAGGAGTAATAGGCGGATTGAGTTTCTAGATTTGAAGTCACTCTTTGTACAATTATTATGAATCAAAATTAAATTTATTTTTTTATAAAAAATCAGGTGACGAGAGTCATGAGAAATGATAATATTTTATAACATTTATATTTTTCTCGTGTCCAACGTTTTGTACATACAATACAAAAGCTAGTCCATTGTCTTACAAAATTAAGATGTTAATTAAAGATAATTTTCAAAATAAATTAAAATGTATAATGATTGTATATATAGATACGGATACGGACAATTCTCAGAGCTAGCCATCGGCGTTTTTTAAATTCTTTGAGCTATTTGTTTGAGAGAGAGAGAGAGAGAGAGAGAGAGAGATGAAGATAACGGCGTTGCTGGTGTTGAAATGCAACCCGGACGGGTCCGATCCGGTCATACTGGCAAACGCATCGGACGTGACCCGTTTCGGCTACTTCCAGAGACCCAGCGTCAGGGAATTCATCGTCTTCGTCGGTCGGACCGTCGCCAAGCGGACCCCGCCCGGCCAACGCCAGTCCGTCCAGCACGAAGGTCCCAATTTCTCTCTCAGCTCCATCGTTGATTTCCAATCCTCGTGTTTTTTCTCCTTTGAAAATTTTGGAGTTTGTATTCTTGGAGTTTATCCTGAATTAGTTAGTATCTTGTGCCACCGAGTGGGATAATTTCGTTTACGTCATCATTTGGTTTTGGTTGAATATATTGAATAGGCTTGTCGTTTTGTTTCGTTGATCAATTGGGGGAAATTTGGAAGCCCATCGTGGTTTTCGAAGCTTGATCGGACTTGGCAACTTCTTTTGTCAAGAAATATGGCTCTGTAATCGCGAAATTCAGTAATGTATTGGTGAAATCCATAATATTTTTATGGGGTTATTAATGCCTTGTTTTTTCAAAAAAATTTCGTGCCATAGTAAATGGTTTTACATTTTGCCATCTAATTGAAGTAAGGAATCCTTTGCCGCTGACAT
Organism: Diospyros kaki; assembly: GCA_036245055.1. Taxonomy (NCBI): domain Eukaryota; kingdom Viridiplantae; phylum Streptophyta; class Magnoliopsida; order Ericales; family Ebenaceae; genus Diospyros; species Diospyros kaki. Next base: position 36,503,857 of record BSEG01000003.1, read on the forward strand.
TTTCATCCTTTTTTCTTTTTCCTGGTCGCAGAATACAAAGTACATTCATACAATAGAAATGGCCTTTGTGCAGTGGCCTTCATGGATGACAACTATCCAGTTCGAAGTGCATTTTCTGTGCTTAACCAGGTAATCCCACTTCTATTGCTCTGGGGCATGTTGTACTTGTTGCAGCCACTTGGTACATGCCTATATGCATCTGTTTATTATTTATCTGAAATAATTTTGTTCTTTACCTGCTTTGCACTAGAAAGTGTATGTTTCTTGAATTTGCAATTGCTTATAATATATGTGACTGAGTTATTGATCCATCAATTGGTATGTATGTGTGCATGAAAATGGCTCTATGTTTTTTAGGGAATGTCTTGAAATTTTAACCAGTGAAAATACCTTATTGGATGATTCAGAACCCTTACATATACACCTCTTAATTCGGGTTTTAGAGACTTGAAAGGGAGCAGTAGAGGAATGAGTTTAAGTATCACTTAATTAGTTAAAATATGGTCACTGTCCTTGACAAATAGCATTTGGGCAGAAGAGACTCCTCAGTACAACAACAACAACAACATATCCAGCCGTTATCCCACTATGTGGGGTTGGCTACATGAATTCTAGACTTCTATGTGGGTTACATCCCAACAGATAGTTTGTCTAGAATTCATATTTGGATCCGACTAGGTAGAACGCGTTTAAATGAGGACTCCTCAGTAGAACGCGTTTAAACAACTGGGATAGAGGTTTGCTGGTGAAAGAGACAGCTTTTGGAAGAGACTCATTGGAATAAGAATAGATGTTCAAGGTAGATCAGAGGGGCCACCATGTCCCCTTATCAGATGGCTTCATGGGTGGGGGACTCCTCATTCAATGTTTCGGAGTCTGGAGAACTTGTAATGAGACTTTTATGGGGTGGTAGAGGGATGAGTTAAGTATCACTTCGTTAGTTCAGATAGGCTTTTTCTTCCTTTGACAAATAGCATCTGGGCAGAAGGTTAGGAGGTTTCAGTTGAGACCTTTTTGACTACTGGGTCTAGAGGTTTGCCAGTGAAAGAGACAGCTTCTAGAAAGACTCATTGGACGTGAGAAATGATGTTCAGGGTTGACCAATGGGGCCACCATCCCCTTATTAGATGGCTTCATGGAGGGTTATTGTTAGGGTGTGGGGAGAGTTCTTTCTTTCAATTTTACTTAATCTGAGGTGAGAAATGGGACTAGTGTGAAACTCTGGTTTGATGGCTGGAGCAGGCACAGATTTTTGTGTGAACTGACACCTTTCCAGATCTTTTTCTGCTTGCTAGGAATAAGATGGCCTTGGTCGTAGATTTTTTTCTCTCTCTTCAAATGGTGGTGCTGTGATCCTCTAAATTTAGATGAAATCTCCACGATGGCCTTGGTTAGAGATTGTTTTTTTCTATCTTCTTATGTTTTTTTTTTTGTTGTTATATTCTAAATTTAGATCAAATCTCCGCAATTAGGAAATTCATTTCATAATTACTTTACTTGGAATTCTGCATGCTTACCCTAGGATTGAACAGATAAGGCTTTCCTTATAAATGAAGCATTTATTTTGCTTGTTTTATGATGCCCTGATGACAAAGAAAGAGAAGGTTTTGCTGAGATGCAAAGCTCCTCTCAAGGAAATTTTGAGAATCCAAGCACAAGGGGGGTTTGGTAGTGGTAGCTTGGTGTTCTTTGTGCAAGAAAAAATGGTTTTATTTATTTATTTATTTTTATTGAATAGCAGCTTGGGTTATTTGGACCTCATTTTTTTGGGGGTGTATAGTGGTAACACTCGTCTTTCAAGACTTGGTGATTTACTCCTGGTCTGGACTTCTCCTGGCTGGCATGTGAGAGGTTATTGGGAGCAAAATGCACCATTTGACAAAATGGAACCAGTCTCTGGAGGGAGGGTTCTCTCCTCTCTTCGTTTATTTCATGCATTTTTTGGGTGATTTTTCCTTGTAATTTGTTCTACAAAGTTTTCCTTCTGCTTCTCTTGCTCCTTTTGACAGGGTTTTCCTCCTTTATGGTAGTTTCTTTGGTCCCCTATAGCATTGTTTCTTAATAAGAAAAAAAAAAAAAAAAAACCTGGTTTGTTTCAAATAGTAGTTCACCAAACATTTTATCCTTTTTTGACTTGGGAACATATTATGTCACCACAAGTTTTTGTATTCCTTTTGCTGAGATAAATTGTAGCATTGGCAGTAGCTTATATGTTGGAAGAGCACAGTTGGTGCTGACAAAAAGATTTATGTACAGCTTGTCTCTTTGGTAATTGTTTACTGATAGATTTTGTTCAGCTGTTCAAAATTTTTCTTTGTCACTAGGCCACAAGTTTGAATTGTGGAAGTAGTAATGGAAGTAGTAAAAAACCAAAAAAAAAGAAAAAAAAGAAAAGAAAGAAAGAAACAAGGGCAGCAGGGTGCCTCATGCACTGGGAATGCTCTTTATTTAGTTTTTAACTCAGAGATACAGTTCATTCACATTTTTAGATGTTGTAAAACATGGAAAGTACTACATCTTCCTATCCTTCTTTCCTGAAAACCTCCAAGCAACCCCACCCAAAAAATAAAACTGGGGCTGGGAGAAGCAGGGGGGGGGGGGGGATGGTGTTGCGGGGACAAAAATATAATGAAATGTAAGAGTATGAGAGCTCTGATTTGGTCAAAAAACTGGCAATCTGTTAACACATCCCCTGCAAATATTCATACGAAATTAATTTTTAAATTCATGGTTTCTATGTGAATATGTTTTAATTTTTGTATATAATGAGTGAGCATATCAATTATCCCTTGTGGAAGTTAAGTGAATTTTACATAAGCCTTTTCAGTTTAACTGCTGCAAATAGGAATGTCTCAAGAACATATGTATATTAAGAAAGTTGACTTAATGACTGATGACATATGACACTCATTTCCAGGTGCTAGATGAGCACCAGAAGAACTTTGGTGATTCATGGAGAACCATGCAAGCAGATGGCACTCAGCCATGGCCCTATTTGAATGAAGCTCTAACTAAATTTCAGGTATCTAAGGATTTTCTTTGAAGTTGGCATATCATATGAATATCATCCCTTACATTCTCGTGGTAAAACTGACTTTAGTGTGAGGACCTTATGTTTTTGTTTTCATTTATTTTTTATTTTAGTGTGAGTTCTGTATATTGAAGATGATCTGAAGCAATTCTTCCTTCTGTCTTTACTTTTCAATTCTTCAGGACCCTGCCGAAGCTGACAAATTGATGAAAATTCAGAGGGAATTGGATGAAACCAAAATTATTCTTGTGAGTGTCAACTAGTGACTGCGTTAACTTAAAGATTTTTGCTCATGTTCGTCCTAGTTCCTTCATCTCTCTCCCATTTATGTTGCGCATAAATAGCTTTGTGTTTTCTATTTATTTTTAAGCTGAAAGAGTAGCTTTAAGTAAGATATGAACTAACAGCTTTATAGCTTTAGATTTATTTTTTTTTTTGCTAACCAAAGCTTTATAGTAATTGATGCCATCAGAACTTATACTTCTCAAGATTTTTTTTCCTATTGCATTCTGCAAGTTCACTTTGTTTGGATATGCTTCATTTTGATTGGAAAACTGTCTTTTTCTTCTATTTTTTAGAGGCAAGGGGGCTTTCGTACCTGTTGTCTGTTATGTGATATAATGGGTGGTTTGGTGTTAGGTTCTGAAAAAATGGGTAATTTATGCACCTTTCTGTATAAGATATGGCTTGATTTCTATTTTTCACAAGGTGGGAAATTCCTGTGATGTCCATACTTGTGGCATAATTTGTGGGCTCAACCTATTGGGATGAGCTCGGGTTAGTAACCGAGTAAGGTGACTAGATGTGAGGATTAGAACATATTGTACAGTCTACAGATACTTGCCATTGTCTTGCTTAAGCTATTTTGTGCTGCATGTTATTGACCTACTGTGTAGTTGGCTCTTTTGTTCTATTATTAACACATGATCTTCCTTTGATGTAGCATAAGACTATTGATAGCGTGCTTGCGCGAGGTGAAAAGCTGGATAGTTTAGTTGAGAAGAGTTCAGATCTCAGCGCAGCTTCACAGGTAATTTGCATAACTTGTGTGTATGAATTACATTGTGACTTAGTGAACAGAAATACTACTTCTATTTGCAATCTCATAATCTTTGATCACATAAATATTCATGGACAAGAGGTTTACCAATATATGCTGTCTCTTGGGTACATTTTTCACAATTCTATGCAAGTGGTCAAAGCATGCATTGACAAACCTAGCTTTTATGGTGAGATGGCGGTCTTGGCTGTTAGGTATAGAGTTGTGGAAACAAATAATAATACTGGAGCGGTGTTTCCAGCATTTCTGTTTGCCTTCTGAAATTTGTATGCCTTGAATGTGTGTAGATTGTTGTCAAATGGGAGACTGGTATGCCTTTGAATGTAGATTGTTGTCCAACAGGAAATTGGTATTCCTTTCAACATGTGTGGATTTCCATGCATGCATTTGAGTGGTAGAAAACTTTTAGGAGTCCATCTCTGGACAAGAAAGCATTTTCAACCCTAAGTTATTATTTTGGAATTGTCGCTTCCTTCTTGTAACCCACATAGAAGTCTAGAATTCATGTAGCCAACCCCACATAGTGGGATAACGGCTGGATATATTGTTGTTGTTGTTGTCGCTTCCTTCTTTTTTCTTTTTGGCATTATGGAACTCATGTATAGTTTCCCATAATTATGCTTGGGTCATCTAGTTTATTATTATTATTATTTTTATTATTTTAATTTTGTATATATACACACATAAACAAAACCTACTCACTTGATGAGGAAGCTGGAGGCTTTTTAAGCATTTCCCTAAAGGCTTATTGGCTAAGCAGTTCCAACACATAGGCTTATCTCGTCCATGTGTGGCTGGAATGGCTCGTTCCAACGCAAAGGCTTATCTTCTACTCACTTCATGGCTTAAAAAGTAATTTGGACACATCTGGCAATGAGTTTATGTTTGTTCTGCATATTTTGGTAAGAAAAGATATCATAATCTAAATCTGGTGATAGTCATTTAATTTATTATGATGAGGTTTCTGATATGTCAATTACGCTTGGCATCTAATCTTGAATTTCATATTAGATGTCTCTTTTAGTTTCCATATGAGGTCGAGGGAGGAGTACATGCAGTTAAGTCTGATACAGCTTCCTGCTGGTTGCTTGTTTGAAACAGATGTTCTACAAGCAAGCAAAGAAAACAAATCAGTGCTGTACAATATTGTGAGCTACTGAATCAATGCTATCCCATGCTGGCATCTACTTCTTCTGGAGTTAGAATATGATGGATCACAGAATTCTAATTACTGTTTATAACATACATGATTTGTTTGCTTCACAGAATTCAGTAGTTCTTTCCCTTTTTGTCTGTCTTCAGACTAAGAAATTGAAACTGATATTATCAAAGCTTTTCACATGCCAATGCTTGTATATGTTGTAACCTAGGGCACGGCAATACATATATATATATATATGCACACATTATTTTATTATTATTTCTATATAATAATAGGACACAACGACGCGGACAGAGACGGCAACCGCGTCGGAGTCGCAGAGGCTGAGAGGGGCGTCGGGAGGCTTTTGGCCGTTTGGGGGCCCTTCTCGATTTTCCGCGCTATATATATCTACACGTGACACACTTGTCTGATTTTATTTTATTTTTTTATTAAATTGGGGGATCGGACACGGCTGGAGCCGTGTCGAGCGTGGTGTCCGTGACCGACACTGCATTTCCCATATAAATGGGGTGTCTGTTGTGCTTCTAGAGGAAGCCCTTTATATTGAGAAATCACTGAGTTGCAGTTGCTGTTCCTGGAGATTTCACTGGTAGCATGGGGGGAGGAGAGGTTTATGTTGTGTCCAAAAATGACCTGCATCTCTGGAACCATCTGCTTCAACCTGACTACAGTTCCTCTATTCTAGATTTTTTTCCATGATTACAGCTGAGAATGTGATGAATGCATTCTTGTCTAGAAGGGCTTTGAGAATTTGGCTATTTGGCTATTTAGCTTTGAGGATGTCTGAGAGCAACACTTGCATGGCTTGGGGTTAAAAAGAGTCTCCCACATTTGAGCATGGAGAAATGACCTCTCTACAAAACTTCAAAAATTATCATGGAGAAATGAGACATTGAACTTGCTTCTATACTATGTTTAGGACTAGAATTAGTGAGAAAAAGTTAAAAGGATGAACCAGCAAATCGGATAGCCTCGGATCAAGGTATGCCCTTTTACCATTAAATATCTTTTTATATAAAAACTTGATGACATGAAATTTGATACGCCTACAAAAGGAAATTATCCTCACATTATTTATCCTTACTATTCCAAAGTTAAATCAACTTATCTCCTACCATTAAAGAATAGTCTTGATGATTTATATGCTTTTACTAATTTCTTATCATCCATTTAAAAGATAAGAAATCAATGTAATTCTCTAAACTGGAGTTCTAATCACAACTTAAAGTTAATTTAGTAAAACTTTAGGCATGTTGGGGTATAATTTACTCAAATCTTATGTGAATATTGACAACTACATAAGTGGTCCAGAAGTACCCTTGGAATAGACAAAACACATGGCAAATGTCGCAGAAACTTCAAATTCCAATCATATGTCCCACAAAACTTAATGACAAAGGAGGCTACATTCACAATCCAAACACTGCTTCAGAACCCACTTTCACACTCCTTCTGTACAAGAATAATAAGAGAAGAAAAAACAAGACGGCATCCAAATAAAACAACCTTGATCTAGATTATGCTACTAGGGTTTTAGGACCTTTATTTCCATGTACTCGTAGATGAAAACTTATGGCTATTTGCCTATAATGGATTTAAACCACCAAATGCCCTTGGTGTCCTTGGGACCTTCATCTCCTGGTGGGGGATCAGTGTGTTGTGTCTTGTGAAGCTTGCTCACATCATAACCCTCTTCTTTGGCTTTCTCAACCAGTTGCATGTAGATCGCTTCATCCAGATGGTTCTCTCTGCATAATATCTGAAGCCAAATAATGCATTCAAACAAAAAAAAATTTATGTAACCATCTGATATAACCCAAGAAAAGACACAAACTTGAGAAAGATCTAAAATCCAATACTTTGGGTTCCATCCAAAATAACATAGAAGAAAGTTCTTGAAATTACAATCTACACGAGTGAAAATGAGAATTTTTCAGAGACTTTGTGCTCCTGTATGGCCATACCAAAGCGATGAATAATGAAAACGAAAATACACTTAAATCTCTATAATCTTCTAGGAAACCCACATTAATAGATTCCAAATTTTTTCTCAGGAAAATTCAAGGGCTTCATGGATAAGGTCTTATATGAAGCACAAATACAACCCAGTACCCAATTTCCTTTTTCTCTCTAATTCTGTTTCAATTCCTTCTTTCTTTCCCCCAGGGTTAAGAACAAGCAGCAGATTGAGAAAAATAGATCAAAAGAAGGAAAATCCAAGATGTCATCCTGTAGGCCAAAACCCTTCCAACATAAACCCACAAAATTATGAACATATTAAATAAATTTTATACACTTGATATATATATATATAAATATAAATATAAATATAAAACAACAACCCTCTTACCCACTTTCCTTTTTCACTCCAACTCTGTTCCAATACCTTCTTCCTTTTCCCCCATGGTTAAAAACAAGTAGCAGAATAATAACAGTGGAAGGAAAACCCTAGATGCCCGCAAGCAGCCCAAAAGTACCCTTACAACATAAGCCCAGTAAAGTTTTGAACATATAATCCCATATACACACGTATATATAATGCATATATATATATATATATATATATATATATAGAGAGAGAGAGAGAGAGAGAGAGAGAGAGACCCAGAGATAATTCCTGGAGGGCTGGCCAATGAGGGCATAGTGATAATCTTGATCAAGATACAAAACCCAGTAATCCCCAGTCACAGGGATGATGGGCAGGAATGGAGGAACATAGAACTTGACCTTGAGCTTGGCCTCATCGCTCGACGGGTCGGCCTTATAGGCAGTGCCCTCTATGGACCCTCTCTTGCCACCACTCCAAGTCTCATTCAGGACATTCACAGTGCCATCGTCCCTCAAGCTGTAAGTGGCCCTAGTGTTGATCCCATCCTTGGGCTGAAACCTTGATGGGAATGAAGCTATTTCGTACCACCTCCCCATGTATCTCTTCAAGTCCAGGCCCTTCACCACTTCCATCTCCTTCTTCGCCATTGATTTTGCACAGAGAGGGAGTCTCGGTTTCTGGGTTTTGTTGATGGGTTTGCTTTCTGGATGTTTCTTTCTTTCTTTGGGGATATGATAAGCACAGGTTGGTTACATGTATGTATATATAGAAGGGAAATGTGCAGCTGGGATTCAGACGTGGATAGCAGAGGGCCTTACACGTGGTCGGAAGGGAGCCATGAAATGCCCGCCTTTGTGTGGGCTCAATCTGGAATGATTTGTTTTGTTTTTGTTTTTGTTTATTTATTTGAAGATGTGTAGACATTCAGTTGGTTATTTTCAAATTCAGAAGCCAACAAGAGTTTTATTAAGTTTTTGAAAATATATATTTTTTTTAATTTTAATTCTTCTAAATAACTATTCTTTTTAAAAAAAGAGTTTTTTTAGTTTTTTAGCTTTATACTATAAATTAATTTTTTAAAAAGAAGTATTATAGCACACAAAATATTATAATATTTTTTAGTTAAAATAAGAAAAATTAAAAATTAAAACAAGACTAAAATTCCGCGTAGAGATGAGATCATTGTTTGTCCCACGGATTAAAAAATAAATATCTTTAACAAAATAACAATTAAGTATTAAAAAATTATAAAAATATCTAAAATATGATAAGTTGCATTTTTTCTTTAAATCGAAATGCTAATTAATCATCTTAAAAATTAAAATTGCCTTTAGATCACTTCCCAGTTCTAAGCCCACATATCACATCACATAAGAAAAGAAAGGAAAGGATAGGATGGTGTTTCATCAATTGTTATTTTATCACCCAAAGGGGAGGGCCATATTTTCTTTTGTAGTTTTTTTTTTTTTATGTTTTTAATATTTTCTCCCAAACACTAAAAAGCAAAATTTATTAAGACAAATTAAGAAACGTTTAGTGGGGTTAATTATACCAATAATAACTCAACTTTGTATTCTATTATTGTTTGGTCACTAAATTTTGAAATGTTACCTGTTAGTTACTTATATTTTCAAAACGATTACTGCTTAGTTATTGAGTTTTGAAATATTACCTGCTAACAATTGATATTTCAAAATTATTACTATTTAGTCACTGAACTTTAAAATGTTACCTATTAGTCACTGATATTTCAAAATTATTACACTGAACTTTAAAATATTATCTGCTAGTCATTGATATTTTAAAATCGTTTTTCACTCGTCACTCAATAATCACTGAACTTTAAGTTCACAAGTGACGAATAAGAAACAGTTTTGAAATATTAGTAACTAATAGGTAATATTTTAAAATTCAGTGTGACAGTTTTGAAATATCAGTGACTAATAGATAACATTTTAAAGTTCAGTAATTAAGCAGTAACAATTTTGAAATATCAATGACTAACAGGTAACATTTCAAAATTCAGTGATTAAGTAGTAATCGTTTTGAAATATCAGTGACTAACAGATAACATGTTAAAGTTTAGTGACCAAATAGTAATAGAATGCAAAGTTAAGTTATTATTAGTGTAATTAACTCACGTTTAGTGGGTGTCTTTTTTTTTTCTTTCTTAAAATCCAAAAATTTAAGTAAAAAAGAAAGAAAGAGAAATTTAATTGTAAAAATTAAGGAATAGTAAGTAAATAACACATTAATGGGAAATTTTGGTGTTTAGGCTAATAATTTATAATTAATACACACCAACAGAACAGAACAGAACGCGATCTCAAATTATTATTGATTTAATAAAAAGTGAAGGAAACTTAAGAAGAGCTTTAGGCAGAGCCACAGACCATCTTCTTTGGGACTGACTGTGGAACCTCTCCTCTCCTCTGTAATTAGATCATTCGTTTCCCCCATAAATCTCACTCTGAACCACGCTATCATCAACATCACCAAGCATTGATGCTTTAGATTATAGAGAGCCAGAGCCAGAGAGATGTCGAGGCGATCAGGCGGCTGTTTGAGGTGCTGTTTGGTGGTTTTCGCGGTGGTCTCGGCTCTCTGCGTCTCCGGACCCTCTCTGTATTCGAAGCTCAACAAGGGCTTAAGCTTCGGAGCGCCTTCTTCTTGTAGCCCTTGCGTGTGTGATTGCCCTCCTCCTCTCTCGCTCCTCAAGATTGCTCCTGGTACGAATTGTTTTCTCTCTTGCTTTTTGTTGCTTCTGGTTCCAGTTCTTGTTTCTAGATCTTGTAGAAACCTGATTCGGCTTTCTCCTTCTATCTATCTGTCTATCTATCTACCTATGTATATATTTTATTCTCGTTTTATTCTTTCAGATGTTGACTAGGAACAATTCGAGTTGCTTGTTAACGGTTTGCCCTAATCGAGATAACTGATCTTCTACCGAGTTCCTTATGTAGTAGTGGCACTTGTGTTTTGTTGTTTGGATTTTTTTTTTTTTTATCTAACTTCTTGTTGTTCTTAACTTTTATTATTATTATTATAATTACTTTGGGGATTTATCGAGTGATCTCCTTTGCTCTTGCTCATGTATCCTATTATTCTGCCCTAGTCTGTAAAAGGTGTTTGGGAATTTCTTACACAGTTATAGCTTTGGGGATCAACTATGTCCTGTATTTTTTTTTTTTATGAAAAAAAATATTTAACCCTCTCTATTTGGCTTCACCACAAATCATGTTGCCTAATCACTAATGCGCCTTTTTGTTGTTGCAAGACTATAAATTTGACATCTTTGAATTAGTTAATTCATGAATAAATGTGTTTGATTCCAGTCCAAAACAACTGAAAAGACCAAACATATTCCTTTCCGTCGTTTCTTGTGAAAAGATTGGACTACCTAATTAAAAGATGAGAGAGTCAAAACATATTAAGTTTTATAGCTCCAAAAAAACGTATGCCTTTTTTTTTTAAAAAAAAAAAATTGAATAAGTTGTGCCTTTTACAGAATCACATTCTTAATTTGGGTTCTTAGTGTTCATAATGGAAATTAGCTAAATTAGTTAAAGCAAGAGAAATAAAAACACGGGATTTAAATCAAGTGAAATGCATAAAAGATGACAATCAAAATGTTTTAATAAATGAGGGAGCGATTAAGGAGAGATGGAAGGAGTATTTCACAAAATTATTTAATGATGGTGGTGATACAAGAGTTAGGTTGGGACATCTTAGTAACTCCGAAGGGAATGTGAGCTACACATTCTATCGACGCATAAGTTCAAATGAAATAAGGCAAGTTTTAAAAAAGATGAAAAATTATAAGGCAGTGGGACCAGATAATATACCAATAGAAGCATGGAAATGCATGAGAGAAGAGGGCATCTCCTGGCTAACGCAACTATTTAACGCGATCCTTAAATAAAAAAAGATGTCAGATGAGTGGAGGAAGAGTACTTTGGTTCCTATATACAAGAATAAAGGAGATGTACAAAACTGTGAAAATTATAGAGGAATTAAGTTAATGAGTCATACCATGAAACTCTGGGAGAGAGTAATAGAGCAGAGACTTAGAAAAGAAACAAATGTGTCAGAAAATCAGTTTGGTTTCATGCCTGGCAGGTCAACAATGGAAGCTATATATTTACTGAGGCGTCTAATGGAAAGGTATCGGGATCATCAGAAGGACCTACATATGGTGTTTATAGATCTAGAAAAGGCCTATGATAGGGTCCCTAGAGAAGTATTATGGAGGGTTTTAGAGAAGAAAGGAGTCAAAATAGCCTATATACAAGCCCTTAAGGACATGTATCATGGTGTAGAGACAAGGGTCAGAACATGCAGAGGGGATACTGAACCATTTACAACTACAATAGGATTGCATCAAGGTTCTGCACTAAGTCCATACTTATTTGCCTTAGTAATGGATGAACTCACTAAAGATATTCAGACAGATGTGCCATGGTGTATGCTATTTGCAGACGACATAGTGTTGGTGGATGAAACAAAAGAAGGAGTGAACGCTAAGCTTGAGTTGTGGAGAAACAATTTAGAATCTAAGGGATTTAAATTAAGTAGAAAGAAAACAGAATATATGGAATGCAAATTTAGTAAAAATGCAAGAGTGGATGATGTTATAATAAAATTAGAAGATCAAATCTTATAAAGAAAAGACCATTTTCGATATTTGGGATCAGTGATTCAAAAAGATGGAGAAATTCACGAGAATGTCGCACATAGAATTAAGGCAGGTTGGCTAAAATGGAGAAATGCATCGGGAGTGTTATGTGATGGTAAAATCCCATTAAAATTGAAAGGAAAATTTTATAGGAGAGCTATAAGACCAGTTTTGCTGTATGGCTCAGAATGTTGGGCAGTCAAATATCAGCATGAGCAAAAGACGAGTGTAGCGGAGATGAGGATGTTAAGATGGATGTGCGGACATACAAGAAAGGATAAAATTAGAAATGAAGTTATTCGTAATAAGGTAGGAGTAGTGCCAATCGAGGAGAAAATGAGAGAGACTAGACTAAGATGGTTTGGTCATGTGAGAAGGAGACTAAGAGACGCTTCTGTGAGGAGAGTTGATGAAATGGAACAATTAGTCACAAAAAGAGGTAGAGGTAGACCCAAGAAGACTTTGGGAGAGACATTAAAGTTCGATATGAAGTATATGGATCTAAATGAAGATATGACAAACGATAAAAATACATGGAAGTTTAGAATTCATGTAGCCGACCCCACATAGTGGGATAAAGGCTGGATATGTTGTTGTTGTTGTAGTGTTCATAATGGAAATTGAACAGATTTGTTATTAGCTTTCAGACAGGGATTAGTTGGTTAGGGCCATTGTAGCATGGAGTAAAGAGAATGTTACTTCCCCCCCCCCCCCCCCAAAAAAAAAAAAAAAAAAAAAAAAAATGAATGAATGTCATACACAATTTACATTCCTGTGGTTATGCTGCAAGCCCTAACAGGTTTCCCAGCTGACAGGCCTGATGTCAATGCCCTAAGATCCAAAAGATATTGCATGAAGAAAATTGGAACTTAACAAATTCTGGTTTCTTGTTATTGGTATGTTGTATTTGCTTAAAAAATACTGATAATATTTCTACCCACAAGTGTCCCTATAAGGGAATTTGCATTTTTCCTTATCTTTTTTAGGCCTGTCTGGCTATCTGGTGAAGTCCTCATCAAGCTTTCCAGGATGTTTCCTCATAAATTTGCATGAGAATGTGGATAAGGTTATTATCTACAGTTGCTATAATTGAAATGAGTATGTCACAGTCACAACTCTCTCCATTCAGTGACCTCCTGGATAGTGATTTATGCCCTCAATTTTCTGCTATTAAGTGTAACCACATTATTATTAACTTTTTTTAATTTATTCTTTCGCACGCAGGGGGGGTTGGGGGGGGGGGGGTGTTGTTGATTTGTCACCTTCATATTTTGCATATTAATTTCATGTATGCAGAAATAGAGAATTAAACTTGTTTAACATGAGTAGTACGTTCCTTATTTTGGGCTTGTTCTCAAGCGATAACAATAACAATCACAAGCCTTAATGCCACTAGGTGTGGGGTTGGCTATGAGCATGTTCTCAGCAACTCATTTATATTCATTAGTATGTCATCTTATGACATTAGATCTTTGAGAAGCTATTAAAGTGCATTTAGTTCATGCTCAACTTTCAAAGAAAAAAAAAACTTTTTGCATTAAACTTGATAGTTTATATGTGCTAGCTCTTAAAATTCTTACATATGGTTTCCTCTTTTGCAGGCTTGGCCAATCTTTCTGTTACAGGTCAGAGTTCCCTTCTTATTTCTCATTTTTGTTGCCACCATCTTTCGTTTTAAAGTTCCTATGGTCATGAAGTTTTTGATGGTTAACAATCATAAAAAGTGAATTTGCTGGTTCTTGTTATTCCATCCTTGTGATGTTCTTGTGATGAAGTACCATTTGAAGTTCCTAAGTTTTTAATTTGGTGTGCATATATGTCTGGAAGTTGCATGCATGTTATAATACCATCTTATTTTCACCATTGAAAGTTGTATTGGATTTTAGAATCTGAGTACACCGTAATCAATTTTCCATTTGTTTCGTTTCTTTTTGTTTTTAGACATTCCATCAAAGGATCTTCCCATTGTTTTCTAGAAGATATTAAAATTATAAAGTGTGTTCCTATGAAATGGACCCTTTTTTGGGTTGTTATTGTTGAATTGTTAACTGCCATCTTTTCTAAAAGTTTAAGCTATCAGATAGAGAGCTAACTTTATCCTTCATATTATTATATTTACTCTCAACACACCCCCTCACAGGTGCCCAGGCTTCACTGCATAACGTCCAACCATGTGTAACAATTTAAAAGGAATGAACGAGAGTAAATACATGTACTCCAATCAAAATTCACGGGACTGACTGAGAGTTAACACAAGTGCAATAGATCTGGGGTGCTGTTGTAATCTAACTGTGTTTCCTTTCTTGGGTAGTCTAAAAGTGAATGAATGGAGAGATAAAATGAATAATATGAAAATTTGTTTTTGTAAAGATGAATGATTTTGCAAGATGCAAAAGTGAATTGATCTAGATATTGAAAGTAGTGGCATTTTCAAGGGCAAGAATGCCAAAGTGCTTCATGTTATTTAGATGTCAAACTTGATATCTATGGTATAGTTCTGGTGGCTTGTAATCCTTCCTGTATTCTTTTTGTTTTCCTACTCATTAAATGCCTTCAATGTGAACTTTTACTCCCTAAGTAGTTCTTCTAGAAGTTTCCTGCTTCTGAGTTCTGTAATTTTTAGGAAAAGAAGCTGGTACAGTGGCTGCATTATTTCCTCCAGAGTGTCTTAGCACTGCATCTTACACTGATTATATTGCATTGGTTCATGAAAGTGCCAAATGTTAGGAATAGGAGTTACTTTACACTTTTCTTTGACAGGGCACATTACTTTTACTGATTTAGCACCACAATATGAAATGCTAAGGGTTAAAAAGAAAAAGGGGAACCCAGATTTAGAGATGGCTAAACATGTTATTAACAGTTGATGGAAGCTTTTAGAGTTCTTACTTGATTTAGAGAATATGTGATAAGACATTTGAAAAATCGGTGCATAGAAATATGTTCTCTCCCTAAAACAACATATCAAGCTTTAATAAATAATTTCCTTTTCCTTTAGTGATATTTCTTCAGCCACCAGAGGCTATCCGGTCTACCTCTTAAAATGTCATTTCCTGTTTTGTTCTTTATACAAGCGCTGCGTGGTCTTCCAGAAACATGATAATCTACTTCGAAATGATATATTGGTGATTGATACAGACTGTGGAGGGAATGATCCAGATCTCAAAGAGGAGATGGGAAAGCAGACTGTGGATCTGTTGACGGATGAGATGAACTTGTTGGAGACTGTTGGTCAAGAGCAGGCCCGCCATATGAACATTACGTTGGCAGAAGCCAGAAGGGTAGCTTCCCTATACCAGAGAGAGGCCGATAAATGCATAGCTGCAACAGAGACTTGTGAGCAGGCCAGAGAGCGCGCTGAGGCATTGTTGACCAAGGAAAAGAAAGTTACTTCCTTGTGGGAACAAAGAGCACGGCAAGCGGGTTGGGAAGGTGAATAAGCATTATATACATTCTCATCTTGTTGCTGCAATTGTTGTGAGATAAAGTGAATCAGCTAAAAGTGAATTTGTTACGTGTTTATCAGTCTCGTTAAGCAGGACAATGCTCTCTCTCTCTCTCTCTCTCATATTTTTGTGCCCTAAATAGTTTATCCATCAAGCATACCAAGATTTATGGCATATGAATATGTGAACTTGATTGCTTGCCATCGTCCGAGTTGGTTGGTTGAAGTTACCTAATTATTATTTGCTAGGTAAGTTACCTAATTAATTCATTTGGGTCTCTCTTACTTGTATAGTGATTGCAAGGATTGTTTATCCCATCATGCTCCACTTTACTTCATAAACATTGTATTGGTTTCATGAAATCTATTTCAAGTAAGTTGCTCATCACTTGTAAGAGGGGAAGCAAAATGAGGGTTATAGTTTTGAATAATATTGAAGAAGACCAATGGCTTCTTATTCTTAACAAGACCAAAGAAGGATATCTCATGCATTGGTTAAGAGGGCATTCCTTACATATTAGGTAATTTTGGGTCTTCTAAGTACATATAAGAAAAAAGCTGATGGAAATACGCGAGAGACTCTGCCCTTTGTGTGATTTTTTTTATGTGAAAAATTTTAGTAATCCTATTAATAAGTTTTTGCAAATTAACAAAGTGCAATTATTTTTGCCCCCAATGTCTTTGAGACATGACAAATATGTTTTAGTAATGATGACAAATACATATTATGACTTGACCACCTCTAAAATCGACTTTATATAAATGATATTTATTGCACCAGCAAAATTAGATGGACATTAATTAGGAACAACCACTTTGAATTGAAATATGATTGTTTGATCCTCACTACTTATAGTCACTTATAATTTTTCTAAATTTGCACAACTTAAAAAAACAAAGCTTTCTCTCACTAGCTAGGCTACCTTTTAATTTCTTTCTCCAATTTACTTGGCCATAATAAAAAATAAAATAACAATGTGGCGTAAGATTTGTTATTCTAATTAATTTATCTGTGTAGGATATGTAGTCAGAGTTGAAAAAAAAAAAGAAGAAGAAAAAAATGATATATAAACAAAGTAAATGGTTTACTTTCGAAAATTTGATGGTCAAAAAATAAAAGGTTTTCTTGACATTAATTCAAGATATATTAATTTAGAAGTTTTATAATTGTATTGTAATAAATGTAAATATAGTAGCATTATGTAACAAATCTGACTTAATAGAACTTAAAGTTATTGAAGTTTAAAAATCAAGTTCATAAATTTCCTTCTTAAGAAAGTATAGCAAACCAATTACAAAGTTAATGAAGTTTGAAAAGTCATATCAATTTATTAGAACTTAAAAAGTCATTCGAATATAAAAGACCATTTGACCTTATTGAAACGTGGAACAACTAGGCACATTGAATTCAAAGAGTGACTTAAGTTGAAATGAAATTTAAAATATATTGTAATTAAGTTGAATTTTAGGTGCTTATATTGGTTATTGCGATTAGTTTTATGAATATATATATATATATATATTATTTTGACACTCACTTATGATACTTATATATTAAAATATTATTTTTTATATTATATCAATATAAATGTATAATATATCAATACAGGTATTTTCAAAGTGTCATAAGTTGAGTGTCTTAATAGTATTTCTCTTACTTTTATGAATTTGAAGCAAGTGGGTTATCTTTGGATGAAAATAATTATGTTGCTTCTGAGAGGATGGGTGTGGGCTTGGCCGCAGGCCCCTCCTCTCTTCCTTCCCTAGCCCCCATCCCACACTCCCCCACCTTTTGTTAGCCTGCGTCGAGCAACATGAACAACATAAATGTTGTATGAACCGAGCAACATATCAGCACTCATCTTTGGATTGTGTTATAATTTTTCAAGCTTTAATAATGACTTTTCAATTTCTAATAATTCAAGTTTATATATAGTATTTTCAAGAGCAAATTCATGTACATATATTGTTTCCTAAAATGACTTTATTTAGGTTAACATGCCATACTATACTCATGTGAAGCATTTTTGAAATTTCTAAATTCATGCATAATGAATTAGTTTCAAACACTATGGAACCCAAGTTGTCTCTTAATGGCATTTATATCTAAAAACAAGCCTTTCTACCTTTCTATACCAACTTTATCTTTATCTCTTTTTTCTTTTATCTGTTTCTTTTTTTTCTGCAATTTTTAGACAATCATATATAGGAGGTGAAGTAAGCATTATATATATTATTTTCTTATCCATCTATATAATAGTTGTGAAAGAAAGTGAATCACATATAATTAAATTTGTCTCATTTTTACTCAATTTTGCACCCAACAAATATACGAAGCACACACACATTTTATAGCATGGAAGTATCTGAATTGGGTACTTGATGTTTTTTCAAGTAATTTTACTTTTGTTTTCATAACTCAAATTCATAATTTTACAATCACAAAAGGGCAATCACACCAAAAACAACCAAACAAAAAAAGTTGAGCTAGTGTAATTGCATGCAAGGATTTTGCCGCTTTGCCTGAGAGGGTTATTGAGAGGGTGACTGAAATGATACAAATGACAAAAATACTCCTAATCCAAAATTAAATTTGCTTCACCTGTCCTTCCCACGGTCACCTCTTCTCTCCTCTCTCTTTCCCCTTCTCATGGCCGCCTCTAACAATTGCATTTGGCTCATTGTGCGTTGACTGCCGCTACATCCTCCATCTCTGTCATAGAAAGAGATGATGCAACGGTGGTTGGCGCAAGGCGAGGAGTGCCAATGAGGAAAGGCGAAGGCAATGAGAGGAGGACGATTGTTGAAGGTGGCCATGGGAGGGAGAGAAAAAGGAGAGGAGAGAAGAGGCGACCATGGGAAGGGCCGGTGAAACAAATTTGATTTTGGGTAAGGGACAATTTTATAGTTTGCACCCTTTTCAGTCACCATCTCGGGCAAGTAGCAATTTTCTTTCATGCAATTCTACTTTCACCACCATAATTCACCAACTTTGAAGTCTCCTTATCGCAAATCCTAATCATGCTATCTGAGCAAGCTAGAAATACAAAGTTCTGAGCTTAAGTTTAAAACTTCCTATTAGGAATCATATATACCTGTTTGCCCCTTGCTCGTCAAGGTTAATGCTATTGTAGCAAGCCAACACCATGAAGGACTACTACGAAATTTGCACTCTGGCAAATTAACGTGATTTCCTAAGCTTTTATCGTGGTTCAAGTTGCGATATTGTTTCAACATCCACTGAACAAATTTCTGGCCGCCGTTGGACAGTGGCATCGTCTTCTTTCCTCGTCCAGAAAGCAGGGATTTTGGGAGTGGGCACAGCCTCACTTTCATTTTTGAGCATGGAAGAAACTTCCAGCATGGACGGCCTATCTTGCCATTTCTCTTGGACGCACAGCAAGGCCACCTGCATGCATCGCATGATTTTACATGACGACAAAGAATCATCCAGCAGTGGATCCACAAACTCCATGCCTTTCCCATCTTTCCATAGTTCATAAGCCTGGAAAAAGTCGCAAGAGTAATCATCCATCCTTTCTGTTGGCTGTGAATTGCAAGTTTGAAAGAAGAATTTGTCGAGCAACTTACATATTCTAGAAGATTTAGATCTTCTTCGGGGCCACATACACATGTATTCTTTTTGCCACTTATGATTTGTAGCAGTAGAACTCCAAAGCTGTAAACGTCATATTTTGTTGAGTATATGCCATTTCTTATATATTCTGGAGGAACATAGCCGCTGCATTTGACAAATAAAAAGAAATATTTAGTATTTATCACCATTAGACATTGTTTTTGAAAGATTGATCTAGGGCTGATTTACTTACTATGTTCCTACAATTCGGCTGGTATTTGCTTCTTCATCATCCTTGTGAAAAATTCGAGCTAAACCAAAATCAGATATTTTAGGTTTCATCTTACTATCCAATAAAATGTTACTGGCCTTTAAATCCCTGTGAATTATGGTCCATCTTGAATACTCTTGGAGATAAATCAGCCCTTGAGTAACTCCTTCAATGACTTGAACCCATTTGCTCCAATCAAATAACATGCGCCTAGCCGGATCTAAAACAAACAGGACTTACAGTGATAAGTTACTTCCTTGAAAACTTAAATAAGAATCAAGGTGCACTTACACCATGCTTAAACAAAATCCTAAACATGATTTATTTCCAGCTTAATGGTTGTGGTATGGCATCTCCTCAGTTCTCGAAGTCACTTTCCCAATTCAAGTGGCTATGAATACTTGTTCCGTGACATTAGGCTAGAGCTTGAGCACTTCAGGCATGTGCCCATCTAGTGGCAAGTATGAAAGATTGATGTTTGAAGGGTCCTGCTAATGTTTTGTCAAATAACATACACGTCAAAAATATCTACAAACTAAACGCATTTTAGCATCCTACTGATGCGTTCAGTCTTGGCATTGACACGGCTAATATGAGTGCCAGTCTAAGAGGAGAATTGTTGTTTTCAATATAGTACAAGAATCAACATTATTCTTGTTGAGTTCCATATATTGTTAAAATATGATCACTAGGAAAAGTGTCTTGAAATGTCGAATCCCTTTAAAAAGGGCTACGCAGCAATTCTGCAATCTTGCTGCTGGGGCCAAACCTACCCTTAGTTTTGTGTGTGAATTTTCAGGATTGCAATAACATCTACAAAACGTATGAACCCAGAGCTGGTTAATTATTCCTAGCATGTACTCATTAACATATAAGTGGAAGAGATTGCACACCATGGAGGTAGAAGGCCAAGCTTTTGTTTGGCATATACTCATAGATCAGCAGCTTTTCTTCCCCTTCAGTGCAAAATCCCAGAAGTCTAACTAGGTTGACATGTTGAAGTTTTGCTGTCAGTGTAACCTCATTTTTGAACTCCTCTGCTCCTTGATGAGAAGTTTCAGAAAGTCTTTTCACAGCGATTTCCAGTCCATCTGGTAACTTTCCCTGACAAAACACTGCATCCTTAATTTTTTTCAACTGGATATTGCAGACTTTTGTGGTACACTACAAGTTGATCCTTCATAACTGTGATTAATGCTTAGACAATTATAAATTAATGTCCATAACTACTATTCAGTGCCTTGTTTTTGTTCTTGTTGTAAGTTTTGGGGGTCAATAGCAAAGCTTAGACTCCATTTGTTTGCAAAAAAGTCTTCTACAGGAATTTTCCAGTGTTTGGGCCATGAAAATATAAAAGTCAACTGAAATTGGTTTCCGGTCAATAAAAACTAAAGTCTTTTAACTTGTGCTAATTCCTAGAAAACAACACACCATCTTGAAAAGGGTAAGCCGTTTTTCTCATAACCCTATCCTCTCAAAACACCTCCCTCCTCAACACACTGGAAATGGTTTTCTAACAAAATATTTTTTAAATTATAGCCAAACAACAGAAAACTAATTTCAAGAAAATTATTTTCTTTGGAAACTATTCTTCCTCAAGAAAACACATTTTTGCAAACAAAAGGAGCCTCAATCTCCTAGAAAATTGGCTAGTTCTAGGGGCTCTAGCCATACTGATCCAAAATTAAAATTGGTCCACAGGACACCAAAAATTACCTTATAAACAGGTCCAAATCCACCTTCACCGAGCTTATTTTTGCTTGAAAACTTGTTTGTGGCAGTTTTGATGTCAGCAAAACTGAATGCTTGAAGATTAGGTGATGATGACTTTCTGCCTCGAGTTAATATCCTCATACCTGAATGTAAAAGTGGAGTGCGTCAATATTCAATTGCTTAATGACATGCAGTAAGTAAAATCGTGAATGCTTACCTTTCATTCTGAGCATTCTCCTCTGCAGATACACTGTTGAAGCTCCTAGCAGCAGAGTAAGTCCAACAACTAAGGGCAGAAAAACAACCAAAAACAGTTTCTTGTGTCTTTGTTGCTTGTGCTCCTCATAAGCTGAAATAGAGGAAGATTATATATGGATCAGAGTTTAGAAAGATGCGCACATACAGCGAGATTCGGCTCTCACCCAGAGTTTGAACACCTTCATCTTACATATTGAAAGGAAAGAAGAGGCGGGTACAACAATAACATACCAAGCCTTTATCTCACTATATAGGGTCAACTACATGAATTCTGGCTCACAAGTAATTTTCAGCTTAAATTAAAAAAAATGATCTGTGGTTTACCTGCCTTAGAAAGGATCCAATGATCATCAAATGGTATTTGCCATACAGCATATCCAAGAAGCTTTTTTTCTTTCGAGTACGCAACCTTAGTTTTGATTGCTTCTACATCGTCGAAACAAACCCATGATGAATCTGTGGTGAAGTAATTTACAACATAAGTTGCATTGTATTCTGAAATAGCTCCATAAGCTTTCACCGATGTCATTACGTAGCTGTAGGGTATGTATCCACCTAATGCAGCGCCTGGACCACTTGCAGGTGCCCCAATTGCATTGTCTTTGGGGTTCGCAAGTTTCCACACATAGCCATAATATGGCAAACCCAGAACAATCTTGCTAGCAGGAAATCGTTTAGCAATCCATTGCTTTATACCATAGTCGGTACTTATGTTGCTCGAGGGGTCATACAAAGCAGCATGAGCACCTGTAAATTTTTCTCTCCGAGGCAAATGATAGTCAAATGCTACAATGTTTAACCAGTCCACGTTCCTTCTCATTGAGTCCACAGGGTAACTGGTGGAATGTATGACTGGCAAGTAATAACCTGACACAGTCAAGATGAGTCTTGATTGCCCGGAGTTCTTTGATTCAGTGTTTATAGCAGCTCGCCACTCATCAAGGAGAGTTCCGAAATCCATTGTGTTGGTCACTATGCACGAAGCATCACCTGAGAGATCAATGCCCTGAAATCCGAAAAGCCTGGTGAGTCTAATGGACGACTGAATGAAAGAGTTCCTTCGAGAGGGTTGGCTAACCATGGAAGAGAAGTTTGACGATTCTGCATCCCCGCCCCATATTGATAGAATGGTGATAACTGATGGATTTCTTTTTCTGACAGTGGGGGTGAAGGTGGAAAAGTATGAATTATAGGCGGGGGAAACATAGATCTCGGAAGTGGAAGAGTTGATTTGTGCAAAAGAGCATGAAAGGTGAGTAAACAGCGTTGAATCTATGTCAGGAATAGAGATATATGGTGTGCCTGCATACCAACAACCTAATCTGATCCAGTTGTTTGCACCTGAAGAACTCATCACTTGTAAGAGAAGAAACAGAAGGAGGGTTATGATTCTGAACAACATTGAAAAACACTGATCACTTCTGATTCTTGACTCCACCAAAGAAAGCCAAATCTTTTTGGCGAGTTTGAAGGGTCGTTCTTTCTTAATTATAAAGATATTTCTATCCTCCCAAATACACATAAAGGGATATTTATTTTTCTTCCATCATTTTAATAACTAACCAAAGTTCAGCCGTAAGAAAATATTTGTCATTTTAATCCCTTCAACCAAAGTTTAATCAGAACAATTTTAGTATTCCTATTTATAAGTTATTGCAAACTAACAAATCGTACTTCTCCAACCACTTTGAGATGCGACAAATACATTTCAGTACCCAAGTCAGGCCTGGCAACTACATATAAATGCCATTTATTGCAACAAAAAATTAAGTGAACACTAATATGCAGCCACTTTGGACTGGACAATGATTGATTGATAATTTTTTTTCCCTATAATCTAGTGGAGTTTTAATAACATTTTATAAAATTCAGAAAAAGAACTCAAAAAATTGAAAATAAAAAAATAAAGAGAATAGAGAACACTCGAAATCAATGGAAGAGCGATATATCCCTATTTATAATTGTTTATTTTCTCAATAAATTACTGTTATCAATTTACAATACATTTCTTAGATTATTTTAAAGTACTCCTTAAATGGTTATCTATTAATTACACATGTTAAATCACAATAACGCAATTGAATGCTAATATCCATACAGTTTAGTGTTAACTGGTCACGAACTTAAATATTTCAATAAATGAAATATTGGGTTGCATTTGGTCTAATGATAGTTTAATTTTTATTTATTAAACTTCTAAAAAGGTTAAGGTTATATAACTTTCTAAAGTTAAGCACCAGAAAATCATAGCAAAGTCAAAAATGGCTGCTCATTTAAAATCATAGTTTGAAAATTCTAGTAATTTAATTCACTCTCATTCATGCAAGAAAAGGAAATTAAAATTTCAAACTTTGAGCATAAAATAGCAATAAAATGGGATACATATCCATGGGTTGACCCAATTTGGGTAGACGGCATTTTCATAGGGTGGACTTAGTCGCTTAACAGTCCATCATGCACGCTGCAAATATTTTATTCTAACACGATGTTTCCTCGTTTCTTTTAGTCTTTTTATTTTTTTTTCTATAAATAAAAATAATATAAAATAAAATACGCCTAAAAGGCTACAAACCAATATCAAGACATATCCTGGATCACCAAAAAATCAGGGACAAGAACACAACAACAATCATTCTCTGGGCTAGAAAAAAAGAAATAAAATAAAAGAGATAAACATAAAAAGAAAAGAAAAATAAAATATGTACAGAATAAATACATTGGCCAAAAAATAAACGAAAATCCCATCTCAAAATGATAATACGGGCGATGAGATCTCTGGATGCTCAAAGACTGATCAACAAATAAACCCGAGAAAGTAGTGCATCGGCAAAGCATAAGCATAGGAGAAGGGGGCACCAAGGATGAGATGCCATGGACAAAACATTCTGTCTTCAAAACAAGAACATCTCAATGGGAAGAAGAGATCTTGGTCTCTTGGAAGCCGCCAGACATGACAAAGAGCATGACTCTAAAGAAGGATGACTTGAAGCAAAGGGTCGTCAGACGGGTCCACACAATACACTGAGTTAAATGAGCCAACTGAGATACTGATCTCTCCTGATTTCGGAAACACCTGTTGTTGTATTCCTTCTAGATAAAATAAACCAGGGCATGAAAAACTAATCTGTTCGCCACCAGCCAAGGGGTTCTTACCACTCAATCTAGCAGATGCCTAAAGCACTCCGGTATCTCATCTACGCCATGGCCAACTGAATGTCTTTGATCTGAGAAAGAATGATAGCACCTCTCTAGAGTAGCTACACTGAAAGAACAGGTCGCTATGTATCTCAACATCCGTGTAATATCCTAAATTTTCTAAAGACCTATAGAGTAATTTTAACTTGGGCCATAGGTGAAATTATCAAAAGATTAGAGGTTTAAGTATAATTTCTTACAGTTATTAGTACCGAATCAACTGCAGGGAATGCCCCGGAGTATAAATATCTATGAAAAATGATATGGTCTCGATGGGCGTTCTGAGATAAGATTTTTGGTATTAAAAGAAATCAGAATTGTGATGGTTTTTGATATAGTAAAAAAATACAACTTCGATTCAGGTTGAAAAATCGAATCATCGTAGAGGACTTCCGGGAAGTGAATGGAACTCTGAGAGGGCTCCGATTTTTCGTGACAATCAACCTGAGGTGGTTTCGAGATGAAACAATGGTCCCATGAAGGCCTAGGGACAAAATCGATCTTTAGCGAGTAAATGCCGGTTATTAATTTTGATAAATTGAGATTTTGGGTGGCTTGAAGGTAATTATTTTAACGTTTTGGAGGGTCCAAGAGTTATTATCAAATTCCCTAAGTGAAATTAAGAAATTATGTGAGGTTAATTAATGCGAGTTGGGGGTTAAAATGTGTAATATATGTATATATGTATGCGTGTGTTGTCTGCCTAGGATTCTCTCAGATCAGATCTGAGATCTGAAATGCAAGAAGAGAGGCTGAGAGCTTGGTTAGGTTGTGAGGTTAAAGAGAGCAAATGCAAGAGAAAGAGAAGAGAGAGATCAAGAGAGAGAGAGGAAGATGGTCGATCGTCCATGGCAGACGCAGGGGGAGCAGCCAAGCGACCGCGATGGAAGTTGGACAGCGCGAGCGTGATGGTGGCCATGGGAGTAGCCACGAGGAGCAACAGTCATTCATCGATCGGAAGCAACTTGGAATGGCTGAAATCGACCATGGCAGCCGCAACAAAGCTGCTGTGCAATAGCCATGGAAATGGGCAGCCAGCAAGGGAGAGGCCGCAATGGCAGCCAGCGGTAAGGGCATCTGCGTGGTGGCGACTGATGTGGCTATGGTGGCCAGCGGTGGCTGCTGGCGCGAATGAGGGTAGGCAGAGCAGCTGTTGGGCGTGCAGCCATGGTGGCAGTTACGCCCAAGAAGAAGAAGAAGGAGGAGAAAAAAAAAGAAAAAAGAAAAAAAGAAAAAGAAAAAGAAAAAGAAAAGAAGAAAATAGAAGAAAAATGGAAAAAATGGAGAAAAATTTTGAAAATTCTAAGAATTAATTTGGGGCTTGAGTAGCATGCTCAAGGCTAAGAAATTGTCCGAAGACGCGTTTCGAGGTCATAGCGCGCATACCGAGGCAGCTGAGAGGCTAAGATAATGTGAGTAAAAATTTTCTAGAAAATTCTAAAAATTCAGGAATATTATTTTATGAATTTTTATAGTAAAATATTTGAGAAATATTTAGTTTGGATTTATTGAGGAAAACTATGAAGAAATAGAGAGAAAAATAAAGAAAGTGTAAGAAATTATGAAAAAATAAGTTTTAATACTAATTTAAATAAATATGATGATTAGGGTACTTTGAATCTTAAGTTGAAGTGACTTGTACGAATTTTGAGGTTGACATGCAAATCGAGTCGATGCACGTATTTCGAAGTAAGGTGCGAAAATCGAGGTAACCCAATAAGTTTGAAAATATAAGTGGTTCAACCCCAAAAATTTGATTTTATGTAAATGATTTTATCATGTTGTTATATCTTGATGTGAGTATGTCATGTAGATTGCATCATTGAGTCCATTGAGTAACTAGTGGGATCTATGACTGGTAAGTAATAACTTGTTAGGGTCAAGATAAGTCTTGATTGCTTGGAATTCTTTGATTCAGAGTTTATGGCAGCTCGCCACTCATCAAGGAAAGCTTCTAAATCCTTTGTGTTGATCACTATTGTAACACCTTACTTTTTCTGAGCGTGTCACCATACTAGGTCTCAACATATAAGTACATATTCTCTTTCCAATATACATTTCTTAAACCTCAAGTACCATATTTCAAAGAGAAGCCCCCAACATATCATTACAAATACGGAAGCAATAATCAAAATCTGATATGATACATAATCAAATCCATTTTAATCATAACATAAGAATCCATACCATAGTTTAACATCATATCTTCAAATGCTAAATACATGGAGACTCATTTCCCGAGGTAACAACTAAACACCTCAGGTACAATCAAATGATACCTCAATATACATTGTCATGTCTCAACTCGACTGAAACATATCTGAATCCTCATGAACAAATAAAATACTAGAACAACATGTTGAATCCATCAGTAACGTCACCCCGTGCCGTCATATCTCAATCACCTCTTTACTTGAGCTACAAGTCTCAATTGGAACGTTTTAATGTTCTAGGGGCATAACCCAATTAGAAGATGAATCTTCTAGTGAGGGTTTAAAAATAGATACATGAATGCATGATGCAATAACATGAACAATCATATGCCCTAGTGTAACTTCCCTGGCCCACCAGCCCGCCACGGAACTCTAGGTAGAATCCCGACCCTTTTGGATGATAATCTTAATGTTATTTCATCAATTGCCCTTGATAAATTTCGGCTATACTATCAGGGCAACATCCTAATCCTATGCACAAGTGTCAATATGCCAATAATATCGTGCCATATGAAAATCACGACTTTCCATGCAATATGACAAAATGATCATAACTTTCATGAATATTATGCATAATATAAGCAACCACATCATATATAAGTTCTTGGGACAAAACCACTCACCTTCAACACCAAGTTTAGAATACTTTGAAAAATGTGCACCGCCTCGATTTGCATGCCCGACCTCAAATAACTGCACTTATACCCAACCTCGAGTCTCAATGATCCATTGACAATTATTAATATAAAACAACCTTAGTTCTGGAGGGTAGAACCACTCACTTGAACTAAGTATCATATACCAACATCATTTATATGAAACTACCTAAGTTCTGGAGGGTAGAACCGCTCACTTGAACTAACTAATCATATGCCAACATCATTTATATAAAACAACTTAAGTTCTGGAGGGTAGAACCACTCATTTGAACTAACTAAACATTAATATGAAACCAAATCAAGATTTTGGGATAGAACCACATACTTTGACTTAACCTTTCAGGTTTCCTCAATATGCGGGCTTTGACCTCGAAATGCTCGTTAACACTATCTCATTTTTCTTGGACATCTTGATTTCAGGGCACTCCCTATAGTCGCTTCGGTCCTTCATAATGGTAAGAAATGACCATGTAACCTCAATTTATCTGTAAATTCCATTTTTGTCCCAAGATAATTTACTCTTGAGTTCTTTAAAAATTTTCGGAGATTACAACTACGCTTGAAGAATCAGCAAAGATATCGATGCCATGAAAGTCAAAAATCCTGACAAGCTTAATAGAAGATTAAATGAAAGAGTTCCTCTTATAGGATTGGCTAACCATGGAAGATGTTCTTATTTGTTATTATTATTGTTTCATTTTAAGTTTTGTACTTATTATCCATAATTGCCATTTTTGTAATATCTCCAATTAACAGAACAAAACTTTGAAGAGTTTGCATCTGCACCCCAGATTGATAGAATGGTGATAACATATGGATTCCTTCTTCTGACAACGAGGGTGAAGGTGGAAAAATATGATTTGAAGGATGAGGAAACATAGACTTGGTAAGTGGAAAAGTGGATTTTTGCAAAAATGCATCCGAAGTGAGTGAACAGTTGAATCTATCTTAGGAATAGGGATAAATTGTGCAGCCTTGCTACTTTGTCTGAGAGCCTCACATAGAGGCTTATCGAGAAGGGTCAAAATGGCAAAAATGTCCCTCACTCAAATGCAAAATTACCTCCTTTCCTGCAACGTCCCATATCTTTTCTTTTCCCTTTCCATGGTTGCTGCCTCTAGTAAGCTCCAACACTTGTCGCAGCCTCACCTCGCACCAACCACTGCTACATTCTCCTTATTCACTGAGAGGGAGGATGCAACAGTAGTCCATGCGATGTGAGGTGGTAGGTGTTGGAGCTTGCTAAAGGAGGCGACCACGTGAAGGGGGAGAGTGATGAGGTTGTAGGGAGGGAGATAATTTTGCATTTGAGTGAGAGATACTTTTATTATTTTGACCCCTTTCAATAAGCTTTTTTGTGAGGTTCTTGGGCAAAGTAGCATTTACCTAAATGGTTTGCCTGCGTACCAATAACCCGATTTGATATAGGTGTTTGCCTCTAAAGAGCTCGTCACTTGTAAGAGGTGAAGCAAAATGAGGGTTATGGTTCTAAATAATATTGAAGAAGACTGATCGTTCTTATTCTTAACGAGACCAAAGATGGATATCTCATGCATTTACATATTAGGTAATTTTGGGTCTTCCAAGTTCATATAGCTATAAGGAAAAAAGCTTATGGAAATACGCGAGACTCTGCCCTTTGTGTGATTTTTTTTATGTGAAAAATTTTAGTAATCCAATTAATAAGTTTTTGTAAATTAACAAAGTGCAATTATTTTTGCCCCCAATGACTTTGAGACACGACAAATATGTTTTAGTAATGATGACAATTACATATTATGACTTGACCACCTCTAAAGTCATAAATGATATTTATTTCACCAGCAAAATTAGATGGACATTAATTAGGAACAACCACTTTGAATTGTAATCCTCACTACTTAGTCACTTATAATTTTTCTGAATTTTCACAACTTAAAAAAACAAAGCTTTCTCTCATTAGCTAGGCTACCTTTTAATTTCTTTCTCCAATTTACTTGACCATAATAAAAAATAAAATAACAATGTGGCGTAAGATTTGTTATCCTAATTAATTTATCTGTGTAGGATATGTAGTCAGAGTTGACAAAAAAGAAAAAAAAAAAGAAAAAAATGATATATAAACAAAGTAAATGGTTTACTTTCGAAAATTTGATGGTCAAACAAATAAAAGGTTTTCTTGGCATTAATTCAAGAAATATTAATTTAGAAGTTTTACAATTGTATTGTAATAAATATAAATATAGTAGCATTATGTAACAAATCTGACTTATTAGAACTTAAAGTTATTGAAGTATAAAAATCAAGTTCATAAATTTCTTTCTTAAGAAAGTATATCAAACCAATTATAAAGTTATTTGAAGTTTGAAAAGTCATATCAATTTATTAGAACTTAAAAAGTCATTCCAATATAAAAGACCATTTGACCTTATTGAAACGTGGAACAACTAGGCCCATTGAATTCGAGTGACTTAAGTTGAAATGAAATTTAGAATATACTGTAGTTAAGTTGAATTTTAGGTGCTTATATCTGGTGATTGTTATTAGTTTTACGAATATATATTTATATTAGTGTATTATCTTTTATATTATATTAATATAAATATATAACATATCAATGTACAAATATTTTTAAAGTGTCTTGAGTGTCTTAATAGTATTTTCATTACTCTTATGAATTTTAAACAAATGGGCTGTCTTTGAATGAGAATAGTCATGTTGCTCACGAGAGGGCGTGGGGATGGCCTTGGCCGTGGGCCCCTCCCTTCCTCCTGCCCCTCTCCACACTCGCCCCTTTCTCTTTGATAGTCTACGTTGACTAACATGGGCAACATAAATATTGTTTGAAGTAGGTGACATATCAGCACTCAAGAGGGTGGGCATATAATTAGTTTCAAACACTATGGAACCCAAGTTGTCTCTTAATGGCATTTATATCTAAAAGCAAGCCTTTCTACCTTTCTATACCAACTTTATCTCTTTTTTCTTTTATCTGTTTCTTTTTTTTTCACAATTTTTAGACAATCATAGGAGGTGAAATAAGCATTATATATATTATTTTCTTATCCATCTATATAATAGTTGTGAAAGAAAATGAATCACATATAATTAAATTTGTTACATTTTTAGTCAATTTTGCACCCAACAAATATAGGGGTGTCAAAAAATATCCGAAAATCGATGAACCGGATCAAATTGAACTGAACTGTGTCTTTTGAATTAGTTCTATGGTTCAAAGATTAGGTTTTGATTCTAAAAAATTAAGAATCGATATATTTGATTTGGTTACTGATTTTTTTTTTTCAAACTGTGGTTCGAATCGAACCAGAACTGATATTACACTTATATATATATTATAATTTTAATCTACTAGTTTTTGTTTTTTTTTTTTTTTGGTTATTGTTTTTCATGAACTCTTTTATTTCTAGACTTTTAAGCGCTATTGCTATACTAAATGGTTGATTTAGTCTCATTTGATGAAATAGTATATGAATTATTTTGTTCTACTTTTACTTCAAGACTTGAAGTATTAATAAAATTATGGGTTTATTTTAATTAACAAATTTATTTATAATTTCATATTTTATAAAAATATTTAGAAGCTAAATGTTAATTGGATAGAATCGAAACCAGTCTGGTTTGACGGATTGGTGATGGTTTAGTTTTATATATGTAATGGTTCAATTACAATTTTTATTTTTTCGAAACCATTAAAAATTGTTCGATTACTAAATTTTTATAGAACCAGACCAATCCGAACCATTGGCACCCCTAAACAAATATACGAAGCATTCACACATTTTATAGCATGCAAGTATTTGAATTGGGCACTTTTGTTTTTTCAGGATATTTTACTTTTATTTTCATAACTCAAATTCATAATTTTTCAATAACAAAAGGGCAATCATACCAAAAACAACCTAACAGAAAAGGTTGAGCTAGTGTAATTGCATGGAAGGATTTTGCTACTTTACCTGAGAAGGTTATTGAGAGAGTGACCGAAATGGCGTAAATGATAAAAATGCCCCTCACCCAAAATCAAATTTGCTTCGCCTGCCCTTCCCATGGTTGCCTCATTTCTCCTTCTCATGGTCGCCTTTAATAATCGCCTCTCTCTCATCGCCTCTGGCTCATCCCACGTTGACCGTCGCTACATTCTCCATCTTCGTTGCGAAAATGGAGGATCCAACAGTAGTCGGCGCAAGGCGAGGCGGCGCCAATGAGGAGGGGAAGGCAGTGAGAGAAAAACAATTGTTAAAGGTGACCATGGAAATGAGAGAGTTCAGAGAAGAGGTGACCATGAGAAGGGCAGGTGAATTAAATTTGATTTTGGGTAAGGGACAATTTCATCGTTTGCACCCTTTTCGGTCACCCTCTCGAACAAAGTAACAATTTCGTTGCATGCAATTCTACTTTCACCACCATAATTCACCAACTTTGAAGTCTCCTTATCGCAAATCCTAATCATGCTATCTGAGCAAGCTAGAAATACAAAGTTCTCAGCTTAAGTTTAAAACTTCCTATTAGGCATTATATATACATGTTTGCCCCTTGCTTGTCAAGGTTAATGCTATTGTAGCTGTTGTTTTTCAGAGAAAAGAACTGAAAAATAACAGAAAAATGTTTGGAGAACAAGAGAGAGCCAACTCTCCATTCATTTCAGCATAATATATATAGAAAAATTCAAATACAACACTGTTTTGGTCAATACCAAACTTAGATAGCTTTTACACAACTTTTCCAAGACAAGAATCCTTAAATCTAGGATCTCCATACCTTTCTGACAGATCTTGACAGAAGACAAAAGATTTCATAGCAAAAATACAAAAAATAATACTTACTTTTAGAGTATCTAGAAAAATCTCACAGTTCAACACTCCTCCTTGAGATTTTTTTTGGAGACTCCCAGCTTAATTCTCAAGAACTCAAATTTAGCTTTGGGCAATGCTTTAGTCATTATATCAGCAATTTGATTTTCTAAAGAGCAACGAGCTAACTTAATTTTGCCAAGTTTTTTAGCTTCTCTAATAGCATGAAACTTGACATTTATGTGCTTTGTTCTCCCATGCTGAACTGGATTCTTTGTCATGGCAATGGCTGACTTGTTGTCCACCCACATCACAGTTGCTTCATTTAAATTTTGTCCCAAATCTGACAGAATTTTTCTTAACCATATTGCTTGATTTGCTGCACTGGCAGCAGAGATATACTTAGCTTCAGCTGAGGATTGGGCCACCACTTTTTGCTTTCATGAATTCCAGGAGAAGACACCACTGCCAAATGAAAAAACATAGCCTGGTGTACTCTTTGAATCTTCTAAACTTCCAGCCCAATCACTATCTACATAACCCATTAACTGCTTACTTTCATTCTTCAAATACCATACACCATAATCAGTTGTACCCCTGATGTATCTCAACACTCTTAGGGGTGTCAAAAAAATTTGTTACATTTTTAGTCAATTTTGCAGCGAACAAATATAGGGGTGTCAAAAAAATCTGAAAATCGATGAACCGAAACAAATCGGACTGAATTGTGCCTTTTGAATTGGTTATATGGTTCAAAGGTTAGGTTCTGGTTCTAAAAAATTAAGAATCGATACATTTGGTTTGGTTATTGATTTTTTTTTTCAAACCGTGGTTCAAATCGAACCAGAATCGATATTATACTTATATATATAATATAATTTTAATCTACTAATTTTTGTTTATTTCTTTTTTGTTGTTGGTTATTGTTATTCATGAACTCTTTTATTTCTAGACTTTTATGCGCTATTGTTATACTAAATGGTCGATGTAATCTCATTTGATGAGATAATATATAAATTATTTTGTTCTACTTTTATTTCAAGTCTTCAAGACTTGAAGCATTAATAAAGTTATGGGTTTATTTTAATTAATAAATTTGTTTGTAATTTCATATTTTGCAAAAAAATTTGGAAGCTAAATGTTAATTGAATAGAATCAAAACTAGTCCGATATAACAGATTGGTCATGGTTTAGTTTTATATATGTAATGGTTCGGTTACGATTCTTATTTTTTTGGAACCGTTAAAAATGGTTCAATTACTGAATTTTTATAAAACCAGACCAATTCGAACCATTGACACCCCTAAACAAATATACGAAGCATTCACACATTTTATAGCATGCAAGTATCTAAATTGGGTACTTACGTTTTTTCAGGCAATTTTACTTTTGTTTTCATAACTCAAACTCACAATTTTTCAATAACAGAAGGGCAATCATACCAAAAACAACCCAACAAAAAGGTTGAGTTAGCGTAATTGCATGCAAGGATTTTGCTACTTTACCTGAGAAGGTTATTGAGAGAGTCACCAAAATGGCGTAAATGACAAAAATGCCCCTCACCCAAAATCAAATTTACTTCGCCTGCCCTTTCCATGGTTGTCTTCTTTCTCCTTCTCATGGTCGCCTTTAATAATCGTCTTTCTGTTATCGCCTTCGGCTCATCACGGGTTGATCGTCGCTACATTCTCCATCTCTGTTGCGAACAGGGAGGATCCAACAGTGGTCAGTGCAAGGCGAGGTGACGCCAACGATGAGAGGTGAAGGCAATGAGAGAAAGGTGATTGTTGAAGGTGGCCATGGGAATGAGAGAGTTGAGAGAAGAGGCGACCACGAGAAGGGCAGGTGAATTAAATTTGATTTTGGGTAAGGGACAATTTCATTTGCACCCTTTTCGGTCACCCTCTCGGGCAAAGTAACAATTTCTTTGCATGCAATTCTACTTTCACCACCATAATTCACCAACTTTGAAGTCTCCTTATCGCATCGCAAATCCTAATCATGCTATCTGAGCAAGCTAGAAATACAAAGTTCTCAGCTTAAGTTTAAAACTTCCTATTAGGCCTTATATATAGATGTTTGCCCCTTGCTTGTCAAGGGTAATGCTATTGTAGCAAGCCAACACCATGAAGGACTACTACGAAATTTGCACTCTGGCAAATTAACGTGATTTCTTAAGCTTTTATCGTGGTTCAAGTTGCGATATTGTTTCAACATCCACTGAAAAAATTTCTGGCCGCCGTTGGACAGTGGCATCGTCGTCTTTCCTCGTCCAGAAAGCAGGGATTTTGGGCGTGGGCACAGTCTCACTTTCATTTTTGAGCATGGAAGAAACCTCCAGCATGGACGGCCTATCGTGCCATTTCTCTTGGACGCACAGCAAGGCCACCTGCATGCATCGCATGATTTTACATGACGACAAAGAATCATCCAGCAGTGGATCCACAAACTCCATGCCTTTCCCATCTTTCCATAGTTCATAAGCCTGGAAAAAGTCGCAAGAGTAATCATCCATCCTTTCTGTTGGCTGTGAATTGCAAGTTCGAAAGAAGAAATTGTCGAGCAACTTCCATATTCTAGAAGATTTAGATCTTCTTTGGGGCCACATACACATGTATTCTTTTTGCCACTAATGATTTGTAGCAGTAGAACTCCAAAGCTGTAAACGTCATATTTTGTCGAGTATATGCCTTTTCTTACATATTCTGGAGGAACATAGCCGCTGCATTTGACAAATGAAAAGAAATATTTAATATTTATCACCATCAGACATTGTTTGCTGAGAGATTGATCTATGGCTGATTTATTTACTATGTTCCTACAATCCGGCTAGTATTTGCTTCTTCATCATCCTTGTGAAAAATTCGAGCTAAACCAAAATCAGATATTTTAGGTTTCATCTTACTATCCAATAAAATGTTACTGACCTTTAAATCCCTGTGAATTATGGTCCATCTTGAATACTCTTGGAGATAAATAAGGCCTTGAGTAACTCCTTCAATGACTTGAACCCATTTGCTCCAATCAAATAACATGCGCCTAACCGGATCTAAAACAAACAGGACTTACAGTTACTTCCTTGAAAACTTAAATAAGAATCAAGTTGCACTTACACCATGCTTAAACAAAATCCTAAACATGATTTATTTCCAGCTAAATTGTGTGTGGTATGGCATCTCCTCAATTCTCGAAGTCACTTTCCCAATTCATGTGGCTATGAATACTTGTTCCGTGACATTAGGCTAGAGCTTGAGCACTTCAAGCATGTGCCCATCTAGTGGCAAGTATGAAAGATTGATGTCTGAAGGGCCCTGCTAATGTTTTGTCAAATAACATACACGTCAAAAATATCTACAAACTACACGCATTTTAGCATCCTACTGATGCGTTCAGTCTTGGCATTGACACGGCTACTATGAGTGCCAGTCTAAGAGGAGAATTGTTGTTTTCAATATAATACAAGAATCAACATTATTCTTATTGAGTTCCATATATTGTTAAAATATGATCACTAGGAAGAAGTGTCTTGAAATGTCGAATCCCTTTAAAAAGGGCTACGCAGCAATTCTGCAATCCTGCTGCTGGGGCCAAACCTTAGTTTTGTGTGTGAATTTTCAGGATTGCAATAACATCTACAAAACGTATGAACCCAGAGCTGGTTAATTATTCCTAGCATGTACTCATTAACATATAACTGGAAGAGATTGCACACCATGGAGGTAGAAGGCCAAGCTTTTGTTTGGCATATACTCATAGATCAGCAGCTTTTCTTTCCCTTCAGTGCAAAACCCCAGAAGTCTAACTAGGTTGACATGTTGAAGTTTTGCTGTCAGTGTAACCTCATTTTTGAACTCCTCAGCTCCTTGATGAGAAGTTTCAGAAAGTCTTTTCACAGCGATTTCCAGTCCATATGGTAACTTTCCCTGACAAAACACTGCATCCTTAATTTTTTTCAACAGGATATTGCAGACTTTTGTGGTACACTATAAGTTGATCCTTCATAACTGTGCTTAATGCTTAGACAATTATAAATTAATGACCATAAATACTATTCAGTGTCTTGTTTTTGTTCTTGTAAGTTTTGGGAGTCAATAGCAAAGCTTAGACTCCATTTGTTTGCAAAAAAGTCCACAGGAATTTTCCAGTGTTTGGGCCATGAAAATATAAAAGTCAACTGAAATTGGTTTCCCGTCAATAAAAACTAAAGTCTTTAACTTGTGCTAATTCCCAGAAAACAACACGCCATCTTGAAAAGGGTAAGCCGTTTTTCTCATAACCCTAACCTGTCAAAACACCTCCCTCCTCAACACACTGGAAATGGTCTTCTAACAAAATATTTTTTAAATTATAGCCAAACAACAGAAAACTATTTTCAAGAAAATTATTTTCTTTGGAAACTATTCTGCCTCAAGAAAACACATTTTTGCAAACAAAAAGGAGCCTCAATCTCCTAGAAAATTGGCTAGTTCTAGTGGCTCTAGTCATACTGATCCAAAATTAAAATTGGTCCACAGGACACCAAAAATTACCTTATAAACAGGTCCATATCCATATTCACCGAGCTTATTTTTGCTTGAAAACTTGTTTGTGGCTGTTTTGATGTCAGCAAAACTGAATGCTTGAAGATTAGGTGATGATGACTTTCTGCCTCGAGTTAATATCCTCATACCTGAATGTAAAAGTGGAGTGCGTCAATATTCAATTGCTTAATGACATGCAGTAAGTAAAATCGTGAATGCTTACCTTTCATTCTGAGCATTCTTCTCTGCAGATACACTGTTGAAGCTCCTAGCAGGAGAGTAAGTCCAACAACTAAGGGCAGAAAAACAACCAAAAGCAGTTTCTTGTGTCTTTGTTGCTTGTGCTCCTCATAAGCTGAAATAGAGGAAGATTATATATGGATCAGAGTTTAGAAAATGCGCACATACAGTGAGATTCGGCTCTCACCCAGAGCTTGAACACCTTCATCTTACATATTGAAAGGAAAGAAGAGGCGGGTACAACAATAACATACCAAGCCTTTATCTCACTATATAGGGTCAACTACATGAATTCTGGCTCTCAAGTCATTTTCAGCTTAAATTACAAAAAATGATCTGTGGTTTACCTGCCTTAGAAAGGATCCAATGATCATCAAATCGTATTTCCCATACAGCATAACCAAGAAGCTTTTTTTCTTTCGAGTACGCAATCTAAGTTTTGATTGCTTCTACATCGTCGAAACAAACCCATAATGAATCTGTAGTGAAGTAATTTACAACATAAGTTGCATTGTATTCTGAAATAGCTCTATAAGTTTTCACCGATGTCATTACGTAGCTGTAGGGTATGTATCCACCAAATGCAGCGCCTGGACCACTTGCAGGTGCCCCAATTGCATTGTCTTTGGGGTTCGCGAGTTTCCACACATAGCCAAAATATGGCAAAACCAGAACAATCTTGCTAGCAGGAAATCCTTTAGCAATCCATTGCTTTATACCATAATCGGTACTTATGTTGCTCGAGGGGTCATACAAAACTGCATGAGCACCTGTAAAATTTTCTCTCTCAGGCAAATGATAGTTAAATCCTACAATGTTTAACCAGTCCACGTTCCTTCTCATTGAGTCCACAGGGTAACTGGTGGAATGTATGACTGGCAAGTAATAACCTGACACAGTCAAGATGAGTCTTGATTGGCCGGAGTTCTTTGATTCAGTGTTTATAGCAGCTCGCCACTCATCAAGGAGAGTACCCAAATCCATTGTGTTGGTCACTATGCTCGAAGCATCACCTGAGAGACCAATGCCCTGAAAGCCGAAAAGCCTGGTGAGTCTAATGGACGACTGAATGAAAGAGTTCCTTCGAGAGGGTTGGCTAACCATGGAAGAGAAATTTGAAGATTCTGCATCTCCGCCCCATATTGATAGAATGGTGATAACTGATGGATTTCTTGTTCTGACAGTGAGGGTGAAGGTGGAAAAGAATGAATTATAGGCCGGGGGAACATAGATCTCGGAAGTGGAAGAGTTGATTTATGCAAAAGCGCATGAAAGGTGAGTAAACAGTGTTGAATCTATGTCAGGAATAGAGATATGTGCTGTGCGGGCACGCCAATAACCTAATCTGATCCAGTTGTTTGCACCTGAAGAACTCATCACTTGTAAGAGAAGAAACAGAAGGAGGGTTATGATTCTGAACAACATTGAAAAACACTAATCAGTACTTCTGATTCTTGACTCCACCAAAGAAAGCCAAATCTTTTTGGCGAGTTTGAAGGGTCGTTCTTTCTTTATCCATCAAGATATTTCTATCCTCCCAAATACACATATATAAAGGAAAAGGGCGACTCCACTGCCTGTGAGTTGTAATCCTTTTCTTTTTTTTTTTTAATTGTAATATGTGTAACTTTTTTTTTTTTTTTTTGTTAATGCACTATCATGGGTGTCTCCGCTGTTCGACCTCATGATATCAGTAGGAGATGTAAATTAGATGACTGACCAATTCAACCCCTAGTCCCATCACAAATATGAGGACAACAAACTGTTTTCAATTTTCAGGATCACTCAAACTACTGAATTTTGTCCTTTAATCAAAGTTCGAATACTGAATTTAAGAGTCCAAAGAATATCACCCGAGAATGTACTTCTTTTGCGAGCAAAGCTATGTCTGGGGGCTAATATATGATAGTATTAATATGTGCAAATTTTTGACCAATATATAAGATAATTTACTATTTATTTTTCTTCCATCATTTTAATAACTAACCAAAGTTCAGCCGTAAGAAAATATTTGTCATTTTAATCCCTTCATCCAAAGTTTAATCAGAACAATTTTAATCCTATTTATAAGTTATTGCAAACTAACAAATCGTAATTATTTTCTGCTCCAACCACTTTGAGATGTGACAAATATATTTCAGTACCCAAGTCAGGCCTGGCAAGTGGCAACTACATATAAATGCCATTTATTGCAGCCGTGAACTTAGGTGAACAAAAAGATGCAGCCACTTTGGATTGGACAATGATTGATTGATAATTTTTTTTCCCTATAATTTAGAGGAGTTTTAATAACATTTTATAAAATTTAGAAAAAAAAACTCAAAAAATTAAAAATTAAAAATTAAAAAATAAAGAGAATAGAGAACACTAGAAATCAATGGAAGAACGGTATATCCCTATTTATAATTGTTCATTTTCTCAATAAATGACTACGATCAATTTATAATGCATTTCTTAGATTATTCTAAAGTACTCTTTGAATGGTTATCTATTAATTACTCATATTAAATCATAATAACCCAATTGAATGCTAACATCCATACAGTTTAGTGTTAACTGGTCATGAACTTAAATATTCCAATAAATGAAATATCGGGTTGCATTTCGCCTAATAATAGTTTAATTTTTATTTATTAAACTTCTAAAAGGGTTAAGGTTATATAACTTTCTAAAGTTAAGCACCAGTAAATCATAGCAAAGTCAAAAAAGGCTGCTCATTTAAAATCATAGGTTGAAAATTC
Source organism: Diospyros kaki (assembly GCA_036245055.1). Taxonomy (NCBI): domain Eukaryota; kingdom Viridiplantae; phylum Streptophyta; class Magnoliopsida; order Ericales; family Ebenaceae; genus Diospyros; species Diospyros kaki. Next base: position 36,543,736 of record BSEG01000003.1, read on the forward strand.
TTGTAATTTAATTCATCTCATTCGTGCAAGAAAAGGAAAAAAAATCAAACTTTGAGCATAAAATAGCAATAAAATGGGATACATATCCTTGGGTTGACCTAATTCGGGTAAACGGCATTTTCATAGGGTGGGCTTAATCGCTTAACAGTCCATCATGCACGCTGCAAATATTTTATTCTAACACGATGTTTCCTCGTTTCATTTAGTCCTCTGATTGTTTTTTTATAAATAAGAATTACATAAAATAAAATGCGCTAAAAAGACTACAAATCAAGATCAAGACATACCCTGGACTATCAAAAAATTAGGGACGACAACACAACAATGATCATCTTTTGAGCCAGAAAAAATAAAATAAAATGAAAGAGATAAACATAAAAAGAAGAAAAATAAAATATGTACAAAATAAATATATTGGCCAAAAGATAGACGAAAATCCCATCTTGAAATGATAATAAGGCCGATAAGATCTCTGACTGTCCAAAGACTGATCAACAAACAAACCTGGGAAAGTAGTGCATCAGCAAAGTACAAGCACAGGAGGAGCTGACACCAAGGATGAGATGCAATGGACAAAACATCTGCCTCCAAAGCAAGGACATCTCAATGGGGAGAAGAGGTCTGGTCTCTTGGAAATCGCCATACATGACGAAGAGCATGACCCTAAAAGGACGACTTGAAGCGAAGGGTCATCAGGCGAGTCCACGCAACACACTGAATCAAATGAGCTAACTGAGATGCTAATCTCTCCTGATCTCAGAAACACCTGTTGTTGCGTTCCCTCCAAATAAAATAAACCAAGGCATAAAGAACCAATCTATTCGCCACTTGCCAGGGGCTCTTACCACTCCATCTAGCAGCTACCTAAAGTATTCCAGTATCCCATATGTACCATGGACAGCTGAATTTCTTCGATCTAAGAAAGAATGATAGCACCTCTCTAGAGTAGCTACACTGAGAGAACATGTGGCTATGTCTCTCAACATCCGCCCTATAAAGAAAACATCTATTTGAAAAAGATAAAAATAGGTTAGTACGATCAAGTGTAAATAAACGTTCTCGAATTGCTAACCACAGAACAAACGAGTGAGTAGGAATTCCAACAGACGACCAAACTAAACGGTACCAGGGAATCTGGGGGCGTTGAGCTTGAATTGCTTGGAAGACAGCCCTAACTGAGAAGACTCCGTTCGAGGCCAGAAGCCAATAAGGCTCATCAGGGCGACCAGGATGAGGCATGCTGGGAAGATGATTCCAAAAGAGTTTTGGAGATTGAGAAAGAAAAGTCTCCCTTCGAGTCTAGGAACCATCCTCTATAAAATCCGAAACCTTAGCCAAAATAGAAATGCTTAATTACCTGGGCAATTGGCAAGAGAAGCTGTAAGCACCTTAGGCGAATCCCATCATCGGCCATGCAAATGGGGGGAACTAGGCATATAAGTGCGAAGGGTGTTCTACATAGTGACGCGTGTTTTGGGATTAAATCCTAGAGCGATAAAATCGGGGATTGGTTGCGATCTGAACCGAACAATACGTTGCTATGTGGACTCCGGCCGTTACAGAAACGATCAATAAGCGCACCCAACGGGTGCCACTGATCATACCAAAAGAACGTGCTATGGCCGTCCCCAATCTTCCATCCAAAAAGAGGTTTCAGAATCCCCCGTAATAAAAATAGCTTCCTCCAATGCCATGGGCAAGCATACGGAGTTTTGAGAAGCCAAAAACACGCCCTTTTAATCCTATAAGTGTGCAACCACTGCACCCATAAGGATTCTCTATCCCCAACCAGCAAAAGCCACATAAGCTTGGCAACCAATGTTTGGTTCCAAACATAAAGAGGCTTAATGTGACGCCAGCCCCACTACGGGTGCCACCATGACACACATTACAATCTAGCCTGCACCGAAGGACGACTATGCCCCTGCCAATATAAGTCTTACAAATAATATGGGCGCCTTGGGTGGGGTCCAGGCTTCGCCGCCTTCGACCGGACGGGAGCTCAGGAGTTAATTGCGAGGACAGCGGAAACTCATCCAAGTCTCGTCCCTAATTAGGCGCTTGGAGCATAAATCCAATTTCAAACAATTATATCAACAAGCCCAATAAATTACTTTAACCACCAAACATAATTAAACATATCTCAGTTTTCGACCATAGCCGACAGGTACAAGTCCCCTACCCTACTGGGTTTACTCATAGTGGGAATCATAACTTGGTTCCGATTTACTTCTAGTTAAGCCATAACCGACACTCCTAGTTATCACACAGTAGTTATATTACATTATTAACATTTGGGGTTAACCCATACCCCCACAGTTAATGGTCGCCGCCAACTGGCGGCTCATCCGTCAGTACCGCCTTTCCTTTCTCGGATCCCGAGCCACCTGCTGGGTTAGTAGAAAAATACAGGGGTGAGTCCCGGTGACTCAGTAAGGGTAATATGAATTGCAGTAAATTAAAATGCATGACAATTATAGAATAATGTAAAGTGCATCATGCATGTAGGCCTGTCCACCTCACCCTACTCCAGATTGTGGTGGCCCTACTGATTTCACTAAGGACCCCATCTCGAGACTCACACGGCCCAAATCTACAGCCCCATGCCTAGACACTTCTCCCATAGTCTAATACTAGCCATGCCATAATAAATTTACACACAAAACATATTAAACCCTTACCACGTGTTAATCTCGAACTGCGTGTCGGTTACACGTTCCAATTTCCTATACAATTGTAAAATAATTTAATTAAGCGGGCAATCAATTTTAATTAACGCCGACACATCGCTAATTAATTCAGCTAAACATGCGACTGATTCATAAATAGCATTATTAAATAAATTTAAAACATTTTTATACCTCACGTATACACACGGGCAGAGTTTCGGCGTGTTAAAATTTTTAGCGTTTAGCAGCAGTAAGAACGCTGCTATTTATAAGCAGAAGGGGAGAGGATTTCGGCCAGGGGAGGGAAAGATGCTGCCAAGGGATCTCCCACTTGCTGCCACGTGGCAGCAAGGAAGAAGGATGGGTGGCACATGGCCACCCATGTGGAGTGGCACATGGCCACCCTGGCTGCGTGGCCGCGCGCCCAGCTGTTACAGTCTCCCCTCTTTATGAAATTTCGTCCTCAAAATTTTATACACTTTATTTCACTGAACACAAATCCTTAACATTAATTGTGATTATCAAACATGTAAGGATATTTCTCTCGCATCTCCTCTTCCATTTCCCAAGTCGCCTCCCTTTCTGAGTGCTGACTCCACTGCACTTTTACCATAGGTAGAGTTCTTCGTCTTAATTGGCGGTCCTAACGTTCTAGTACTCGTATAGGTTGCACCTCGAATGTCATATCAGGTTGAAGTTCAACATCCTCAGCACGCACTTCCATGTCCGGATTGTATATATGTTTCCGTAATTGGGAAACATGAAATACATCATGCAGTCCGGTCAACGTCTTTGACAACTCCAGACGGCAAGCAAGCGGTCCAACTCGACCTTTGATTCGGAATGGTCCCAAATACCGAGGTCCCAATTTTCCCCTTCGTTGATGTCTAAATGCTGGGCATATTGGAGTAGCTCGAAGATACACCAGATCTCCTTCTTCAAACTCCAAAGGTCGAGTTCGACGATCTGCATACTTTTTCTGTCGGTCTTGAGCCGCTTTCATGTTCTTACGGACTATCTCGATCTGTTGTGTCGCTTTCTCCACAAGATCTGTTCGAGCAAGCTGCTTTTCCCCTACCTCAAGCCAGCACACCGGTGATCGACACCGTCGTTCGTACAACGCTTCGTATGGGGCCATCCCTATACTAGCTTGATAGCTGTTATTATAAGCAAATTTTGCCAAACTTAGATATTCGTCCCAACTGCCTCCAAAATCTTGCACACAAGCCCGAAGCATGTCTTCCAAAATCTGATTGACCCGTTCAATTTGACCGTCTGTCTGAGGGTGATAGGCTGTGCTAAAATTCAACTAGGTCCCAAGTTCTTTTTGCACAGCCTTCTAAAAGTTTGACATGAATCGACTATCTCTATCAGATACGATGCTCACAGGAACTCCATGCAAGCGAACAATTTCTTGGATATAGAGTTGGGCAAGTTGCTTAGCACCCATGGTGCTCCTTATAGGTAAGAAATGCGCTGACTTTGTTAGTCGGTCCACAATAACCCATATAGCATCCGCCTTTCGTAGGGTCCGGGGTAAACCTATAATGAAATCGATTGTTACATGTTCCCACTTCCATTCCGGGATCTCTAAAGGTTGCAAGCTTCTAGATGGTTTTTGATGTTCAGCTTTTATCCGTTGACAGGTGTCACATGCTCTTACGAACTCTGCCACGTCTTTCTTCATTCCTGGCCACCAGTACACTTCCCGAAGGTCACGATACATCTTGGTAGCTCCGGGGTGTACTGTATAAGGTGTTCGATGTGCTTCATTTAAAATCTCCTGTTGTAGTTTCCCCAAGGCTGGCACGTATACCCGCTCATTCATTCGGAGTATTCCATTACGATACTCAAATTCTGGTTGCTTAGATAGCCCATCCTCATCTATCCACTGCTCCAAATTCCCTTCCCGAGCTGTAGCTAATTTAATTTCGTCCCATAAATTAACTTGTAAGCGCATCTGCGCTACAATTGCTGTGTCACCTTGTGGTTCCGCATTGAGAGTTAAGTTTGCAAACTCTTCAGTTAGGGTGTGTAAATGGATAGCCAGACACACTCCTGACATAACGCCTTTCCGGCTCAATGCATCTGCTACCACATTTGCCCGTCCTGGGCGATACTGGATGGTACAGTCATAATATTTTAGAAGCTCCATCCACCGACGTTGTCGGAGATTCAAATCTCGTTGAGAGAAGATATACTTTAAACTTTGATGGTCCACATATATAACGAACCTTTCTCCATATAAGTAATGTCGCCACAACTTTAAGGCATGTACCGTGGCTGCCAATTCCAAGTCATGCACCGGGTAATTCTTTTCATGGAGGCGCAGTTGTCTAGATCCGTATGCAATCACCTTACCATGCTGCATCAACACGCACCCCAGCCCTATTCCCGAGGCATCAGTGTACACCTCGTATCTTTCAGACCCTTCAGGTATAGCCAATATTGGTGCTTCGGTCAACCTACATTTGAGCTCTTGGAAAGCTTTTTCACAATATTCGTCCCAGACAAACTTGGTTCCCTTTCGGGTCAATTGGGTTAACGAGGCAGCAATACTCGAGAATTTCTCAACAAATTTACGATAATACCCCGCTAGACCAAGAAAACTTCTAATTTCAGAGACAGTAATAGGTTGTGGCCACTCTTTTACCGCTTCCACTTTGGCAGGGTCCACAGATATGCCTTGTCCTGAAATTACGTGCCCCAAGAAAGCAACTTCCTTCAACCAGAAATCACATTTGCTAAACTTGGCATAGAGCTTATGCTCCCTCAGTGTTGACAAGGTAATCCTCAAGTGCTCCCGGTGAGCCTCCTCATCGGACGAGTATACCAATATATCGTCAATAAATACGATTATAAATTTATCCAAATAAGATTGGAATGTCCGATTCATAAGATCCATAAAAGCTGCTGGTGCATTGGTCAAACCAAATGGCATCACTAGATATTCGTAATGACCATACCGTGACCGAAACGAGGTTTGGGGAATATCCTCTTCTTTTATCCTCAATTGATAATACCCTGATCGTAAATCAATTTTAGAGAAAATTCGAGCCCCTTGTAACTGATCAAATAGGTCATCAATCCGGGGCAAAGGGTATTTATTCTTTATGGTAACTTTGTTTAGAGCACGATAGTCAATGCACATTCTCAGACTACCGTCTTTCTTTCTTACAAACAACACAGGTGCACCACAGGGCGATATACTGGGGCGAATAAAACCCTTATCCAACAAATCTTGCAATTGAACCTTAAGCTCACGCAACTCTACTGGCGCCAATCTATATGGAGGGACAGATATTGGTCGAGACTGAGCTTCGGGAGGTAAATCAATAACAAACTCAATTTCTCAATTAGGTGGTAAACTTGGTAAATCCTCTGGGAATACATCCGGGTACTCCCTTACAATTTTAATATTCTCACATTTTCTCTGTACCTTTTCATCAGTCACCACCTGCACTGCGTACCCCAAAGCTCCATTTTCTAGACATTTTTGAACTTTTAATGTAGATACAATCTTCAAGGGCTTCCCCACTTGAGTACCGACAAATCTTATGGTCTGTTTATTAGGTCCAATTAGTCTGACTGCTCGTTTCCCGCAGTCCAGTTGGGCTTGGTTTTGGGACAGAAAATCCATCCCAAATATAATATCAAAGTCTTGGATCTCCAACAAGTTCAAGTCCACTAGAAATATGGTTTCTCCTATCGTAATTGGACACTTCAGCACCATCCATTGTGAACAAAACCAAGTCCCCATTGGGGTTTGCACACTCATAGGTACAGTGGACTCTTTAGTGCTTAGTCCCGCACATTCTACCGCGGCATAAGATATGAATGAGTGGGTGGCTCCTGAGTCTATTAATGCATGCATGCATATATCTTGAACAAGGAGCGTACCTTCAATCACCTGTGGATTTGCTGTCGTATCCACTTTAGTCAGATTGAATACTCTCCCAGTTGCTGCTCGTGCCCCTTCCCCTGTTGATCTCGGCGGTCTAGTCTTTCCACGTTGAGGACACCAAAAAGCTATGTGCCCTGGTGTATTACAATTAAAGCATACTATTGGTTTCTTCTGGACCCCTACAGCTGGTGGGTCATCTTTAACAGTGTTCATCTCCAACCATTTCGGACAATTTCTGGCTATATGTCCCATCTCTCCACAGTTATAACATTCCTTGGCGGCTCTGGGAATTCCACAAGGAAGACTCCATCGATGAGGTTTATGACATTTGGGGCATGCTTTTAATTCCTTCTTAAATTTACCTGCCTCCGGGCGGGTAAACTGATATCCCTGCTTTGGTATAGTTTTCTTTAGCCCTTCATTGAACGGCTCCTTTGCTCGAGTGATCTCCCCATAGTTCATTAATTTCTTTTCAATATTCACAGCCTTGGCCACACCTTCATGAAAAGTATGAGCTTCAACATAGCTCATCCCTCGTCGTACCTCCGGACGTAACCCTTGAATAAATCGCTCCATCTTGTCAACTTCTGACAACATATAAGTTGGGATATATTTTAACAACTTCACAAATTCGTCTTCATACTGTGATACCGTTAGGTGAGACTGTTGCTTGAGTTCCATGAAATCTTGTTTTTTCTGAATCTGCCAGTCGTGTGGGTAATACTTCTCATTAAATGCTTCCCTAAATTGTTTCCAACTTATCGGTTGTACTTGTTCCACAGTCGTCACCAACTGAGCATTCTGCTCTCTTAGCATCTCAGCTGTTGATCGCCACCACACCCTGGCTTGTTCGGTGAGTACAAAAGTGGCGCATCTCACCCATTGGTCCTTAGGGCAATCCATGTACTCTAACAACTGATCAACATCTTCCACCCAATACTCCGCTATGCTCGGATCGGCCTCCAGCATTCTCTTGAATGTTGGAGGGTGCAAATCCACAAATGCTTTTAGCCAATTGGCCACTTCGGTGTCCACTTGACGACCACCAACTGGCCCTCGTCCCACAAAATGACTTTGGACCTCTTCTGAACACTCAGGTCCCCTCCCTACGGACTCTTGGCCAGCATTTCCTGACCGGGAATTACGAACGGTTGCTCTTGTCACTGGTGCCATCTGCACACCACAACCATTTCCCATTAAACATATGTCATCAAAGCATAACAACGAAGGTTTATTAACCACAAGAAATTACAGTCTATTTCTTACAAACATGCAAATTTACAATCTATCAACACACTCTTAGCTAAGCTAATACATCGCTAACCAAGCCAATTTCCCGTGTTTTTCATTAACTCCCAATCCGCATTTTTAATATCATACACAAAATTGATGGTATCCCAACCATCTATTCCCCAAAATTCTAATTTGACGTCGCTAGCTAAGTAGTGCTCGCAGCATCTCCCACAGCCCGGGAGGTCGCCTCATCAGCCAACTGTGTTAAATCCTCATTGCTTGCTACGCTGGAAAGAGGATTCGAGGGCAACGTCTCCACAATCTCCGTGGCTCCCCACAACTCAGCATCCATTGGGAGTGCCGTAGGGAACGCCCCAATCCCTGTCGGATCAATAAGTGGCACACATGGATCCCATTCATTTGCCTGTCGCTCAATTGCGCGGATGAATTTACCGTAGTTGAATCTAAGGGTCATGTCCCACATCAAATCTTCGGTAAGTTGTTCGCACGCGTCATTCATGTACTTTCTGGCAAATAGGACTTGTTTTTCTGGCAATCCCCATAGGTCCGCTCGTATAGTATTTCGAAATACCTGGTTGACCCGACATAGGAAACTGATAATTCCTTCATCCTTATGCTGACCGTCCCCCATCAAGGTAAGCAACTCCTGCTCCCACTGCAGGAAAAGAAGGTCCACAAGTGGGGTAAAAGCTTCTGGGTTCGGCATTCCGATATCTGATCCTTCTGGTTCCATAGGGGTGTTCTATTCTCTGCACGCAAATCAAGGGTCAGATCAATAATCAATATAAATCGCTTTCCCCCACAAGGCCCAAATTTAGGGATCCACACATCCCTCTGCTCGCTATTCTGGGAAAATACATTTCCTAAGCAAGCCCACATCACGCCCTACTGGGAAAGCATTTTAATCCTGGTTATGACCTACCCCGCGTGCATAATTTCATCACCCTCATCTCAAAACCCCTGAACCTCCCCATCCTAAAGGCACCCTCAATTCATTGAAAAAAAACCTCGCTCTGATACCACCTTGTGACGCCTCGGCCCCACTACGGGTGCCACCATGACACACATTACAATCTAGCCTGCACCGAAGGACGACTATGCCCCTGCCAATATGTAACGCCCCACTTTTCCCAAGCGTGCGTTAATTCGAGATTTCGAGAAAATTTAAATCAAACACCACATAAATCCCTCGATTGCCATCAAAACCGTTTTCCCGACAATCTCGATCGTACCTTCTTAGTATAATAACATTTAATAAACTAAGACAGGCATCATTAATTATCTCAGCGGAAGCAGGATCAAAACCTCAAAAATATACATATCACTGACAGTTTCTTTTACAACAACTGAATCGATGTTTCACATGAAATTACATTACATAATCTTTGAGCATTGAAAACATAGGTAAAACCAACTGCTACATCCTGATGACACTCTTCCTCTTGACGTCACTGCTTTTACCTGGAACGTTTGAATATTCCAGGGACATAGTCCAAATTAGATGCTGAATCATCTAAGTGAGAGTTCAAAAACGTTTTCATGAATGTATGCAGAATCGTGTACACAAAATCGATAAATCTCAACATGCACCAGCCTAAGAGAATCCCAACGCATTTAACCCTAACCGGGGAAAACGTAATCTCTCTAAGGCGACACGACCAAATCGACCCATTGGCAAATCGAACCTACTTAAGAGGGACAACCTCGACACATGAACCCAGGAATCACCCCACGGTCATTGTCAGGCTTTACGCTCCCACCCAAGCATTCCGAAACACAACCCTAGCCCCAAGAGTGTCACGTCAGCACTATCCCCAGAATCGACGTCACCTCGGCATTAATGCTACTGCTCAAAGGATCCTGGGGTGGTGTCCACTCGCAACCCCGCCACTTGAGCCAACAACCGGGGTGGTGTCCACTCGCAGCCCCGCCACTTGGGTCCCGTAGGGTGAAGTCCGTCTCAGCCCCGTCCCAAGTGGTCACCAAACATTAATCCAGGTACGCATCCCGAGTGCTATCACTCTGGGATTCGTCACAACCCACATACCACATGAACGACACAAAACAAGCCAATGGTCGAAAAATCATAACATGCATTACTTAAACTCATAACATGTGTCATTTAAATCAAAAATTGACGTTTAATGCACATGTAAACAATCATTTGGACAACTCATCACAAACCGAGCATAAAAACCATTTACATGTCACTTGAAACCATTCACAAGTCAAAACCGAGTGTGGGGAGAACACTCACAGTAAATCGAGTTTTAGAGGAGAACTACTCACCTTTAGATGGATTTTCAACTGTCAAGCGCGATCAGCCTCGATTTGCGCGCCTGTCTCGATTTGCGTGCCTAGCCTCGTTTCTTGCACCTGACGCTCGTGTACTTCAACCTCGAGTCTCACCGATACCTTAGTCATCACATTTGTTCAAAATCACATCAATATCTATTTTTTCCAATTTTCTATAATTTCTTCCTATTTTCTTTATATTTCTCCTCAAAAATTTCGATAAATACCTACTCAAAATTTTTCCTTGATTTCTCTTCATAACAATTCATAAATATTTAATCCTATCTCCCAAAAATTTCTAAGAATTTTCTAATTCTTTTTCCTATTTTTCCTAAGCCCTTTTCACTTTGAAAATTGCAAAATGACCATTTTCTCCAACAATTTTCCAAATTTTCTTGCACCATAAATCATAAAATAATTTTCCATAAATAATAAAAAAATTTCGAAAATACCTGATGTCTCACGCGCCCTCACGCGCGGGCGCGTGGCTGGGCAAAACCTGCAGGCGCGTGGCAGTCACGCGCCACCTTCTTCAACCTCTAGCCGGCCGCCGGCGGGTGCTCCGATGGCTGCAAATCGGGTGCCGTTCGAAAGCCCTCTTCAAGTCGATCTCAACCCCACCGATTTCATGCCGAAAGGAATTCGAAAATTCGATTAAAAATCGAGTTGCAGGTGTCGGTCGCGGTCCACCTAGGGCTTTTCTGGCCACCTTCGAAACACCCTCAATTCTTCTCCAAAACGCCTCAAACCGGTGCCAAAATGATCCTTGGCTCCAAGAGATCAAAAGCCCTCTATTAGCTCTCCAAGAATCGTTCGAAAACAAGCTTGATTTGGTGCCTTCTTCTCAGGCGAAACCCTCGCCTATTTATAGCCCAAAAACTCACCACGTGGCCGATTTTTCGGCCATGCTTCATCCCCACGCCTCCTAGGACACCCTAGGCTACTCCTTGACAAGACTTGACTGCCAAATGGCCGGATTTTCCGGCCAAATCGTGCGGCCAGACTGCCATGCGCGATCCAACTTTCTGAAAATTACAGTTAGGCCCCTGACATTTCTAACACTTTCACTAAGACCCTCAAGCTTAGTAATTCTCATTAAGACCAACACAAATGCGGAAGCTAGATCGAAACCTTAACAAGTCATAACCGAAACCACTTTATTTATATATAAAGTTACACCAACGTTTATATGACGTTTTCAAAAGTAAACAACATAACTGAAAAGACATAATGTAAACTATCCACTAATCGTCATCACTCCTCGACGATCCCTTTCCCTTTTGCACCGCTGCCTTCACCTGGAACGTTTGAATATTCTAGGGACAAAGTCCAAATTAGATGATGAATCATCTAAGTGAGAGTTCAAAACACATTTTTCATGAATAATGCAAGACATGAAATCAACCAATACACCCGGTAAGCCCTAGCTCAAGAGAATTCCCACGCGCTTAACCCTACCACGAGAAAAGAGCAATCTCTCTAAAAGCTATGCCACCACACCGACTCGACGACACGACGCGATTCTAGCTTAAATGGGGCTGCCAACGCATCTCACTAGAATACGTACCCACCTTAAGCATCCAGGAACCACCATACAATCCCAACTCCAAAATTTCACATGGACCACCTAGTCGTCCTAGTGCAACTTCCCTGGCCAAACGGCCTGGCACAGAAATCAAGGCGGCTATCCTGACATGCACACCTAGCATCAGATACCCCTATTATTCCGTCACGCCCTTGGAGAATTACGGCTACACTATCCAGACAACATCCTAGGCTGACATCCCACATGAATAACACAGTATGGACCACTTAGTCATCCTAGTGCAACTTTCCTGGTCAAACGACCTGGCACGAAAACCAAGGCGGCTATCCTGACATGTACACCTAGCATCAGATACCCCTATTATTCCGTCACGCCCTTGGAGAATTATGGCTACACTATCCAGACAACATCCGAGGCTGACATTCCATACGTACACACAAAACGCAAGACAATGCCATATTTCACAATTCAATGCATCATATAAACAACAATTTATAAAATGCAATGCACAAGTTCAAAACGTTTTGGGACAAACCTCCCTCATAAATCCAACCGTCACCGGTTACCATTTCAATGCACAAAACCATTTTGCATGAAATCACCACATGTTCAGATAGAACAAGCACAATAAATCAAGTTTTGGGAACGAACACTCACAATTTAAAACCAAGTTTTCAGGTAGAACACTCACAAGAAAGCCAAATTTTGGTAGCGAACAACTCACAACTTAAAACCAAATTTTTGGAGGAGAACTACTCACCTTCAACGAAACTCAGAACACCTCGAAGTCTTTTAACCAAACCACCTCCTTACAGGTCCTCACGCGCTGTCCAAGTGTTTTGCGTGTGTGATGTTTCGCGTATGCTTAAAAAGCCCTCTATCTACTAAACCCGAAGCACTCTTGTCTAGCACGAACTTCTCAAAATTTCGAATGAGAGAATCCTTAGCCTTGAGCCCCTATTTATATGTTTAGGAAACTTAGCCACCAAGAAATGTATATTCTGCAATCATTTCAAATCTTTCAAAATCTTTTCCAATCATTCCAAATCTTCTAATATCTTTTGTAATCATTCCAAAATCTTCTAAGATTCTCTGCAATCATTGTAAATCTTCTATAATCATTCCAAATCTTTTGATATCTTTTATAATCATTCCAAAATCTTCTAAGATTCTCTGCAATCATTGTAAATCTTCTATAATAATTCCAAATCTACTAAAATCTTCTGCAATCATTGTTATCCGAATTAAATCTTATCCAAATCAAATCTTTATCCAAATCAAATCATATCCAACAAAATCTTATCCAATCAAATCTTAACAAATCTTGTCCAAATCTTATCCTTAAAGTCATCATAAGCCTTCATCTTATCTCTAATATCATCATGATACTTCATCCTTATCTCTTAAGTCATTTTATGAAGCTTTTTCCTAAATCTCCCAAATGCCCCTAGTAAAAAGATTTCAAGAATTACACTTTGGCTCGAACTTTTGGATAATTGCACTTAGACCCTTATCCACATGGTCCCCTGGCTAATTTTTAATTGCATTTTAGTCCCTGAAAAATGGACTAATTGCGTTAATGCTCCTAATTTTTAGGTAAATTACACTTTTACCCCAACCCTAAAAATTACGATTTTACCCCCGGCTGAAAAACTGAATTTCTCTTTAAAGAATTTTATAACCCTTTGAAATATCCTAAAACACTCTCTTTAAAATTCTGAAAAAATATTGTTTCGATCTCCCTCTGTCAATTTCGAAAAAAACTGCACTTAGGCCCGAATCTTCGTTTTAGCTACAAACCCTTTTGTTTCTTCCAAAAACTACTGAAGGGTTACTCTATATGCCAAATATGAACTTTCTCGAGATTCCATTGACTTCCCGGATGCCCCGTACGATAATTCGGTATTTCAGCCTAAATCATAATTGCCTTTTTAGCTGTACCGGGAACCGTTCTCGATCCAACTTCTTTTGATGCCTAAAATCATAACTCGTATTACTCGTCGATATTATACCATTTTCCTTGGCTATCTAGGGTCCAGGGTACTCCCTTCGACTAATTCGGTCGTCCAAAGTTGCGTTAGTGTATCCTAAAGTCTTATTTTCCACAAAGTCCATTTATGCCCTTCATCAAATATTATTTATGACCTCAAATCATTCTCGGGTATTACAGCCACCCTGTTTCTTAGGGCAGTAAATGTCACGCCAAGCAACTTTCGCTTTATAAGGGTCAGCTTCATTGCCACTCCAGAGAAAGTTACGAATGAGCTTCTCAATCTCGTGAATCACTTTCTTCTGGAAGATGAATATTGACGCCCAGTACACATAGATCGTGGAAAGAACCGACTAAGCTAACTGCATTCGACCCCCAAATGAGAGAGCCATACTACGCCAAGCACAAATTCTAGTCCTCACTCTATCAATAATGGGCTGACAATCCCTATAAGAGTGCTTCATAGAGAGCAGAGGAAATCCCAAATATCGGATTGGCAGAGTCCCTCTCCAAATCCTCGAGGCGTTGTAAATAGCCTCACGAAAGGAAGTATCCTTGCATGATACGAAGCAATCACTTTTAAGGGATTGGCCATTAGGCTAGACAAAGAGGAAAAACGCTTCAAGAAAGACTTCAAGATGCTAACTGAGGAAATGCCTCCATGAGAGAACAAGAGTAAATCATTAGCGAACATAAGCATAACTAGCTTAGTCTACTCGCATTTCCAATGGAACTGAAAATTCGAAGACCTCAAATGATAACTGACAAAGCCTTGCAAGATTTGCATAACCAAAACAAAGAGATAATGGGATAGAGAATCCCCTTGCCTCAACCCCCTACCCTTAGGAAAGAAGCCATTTAATTGGCCATTACTCTTAATCGAATATCAAGAAATCGTGATACACTCTTGAATTCAGCCACAAAATTGAGGAGGGAAGTTCATTTATTGAAGCACCATCAGGAGAAAATCTCACTCAATAGTATCATAAGCCTTAGCTAGATCCACCCTTCATGGCATAACGGGGGGGCCTCTTATGAAGATGGTGTTGAAAAATTAACTCCTGGGCTAGCAGAACATTATCCCCGATTGAACACCCAGGCACAAAAGTCGCTTAAGACACCTTCACCAGGCCTGAGAGCACTGGCTTAATCCTATTAGCTAAGATCTTAGTAATGACTTTATATAAGACATTACAACAGGATATAGGCTCAAAATGGGACGGGATCTCAAGGTGAGGCACCTTGGGAATGAGGCTAATAATGCCATGAGAGCAGTCATTTCTCTAGGGTATTTGCCGATGAAATTCTCCACGCCACAAGGAGTGGATTAGGTGAGAGGTAATCAGAAACAAGCAAGGGTGTGCTATGTGAGCTCTACTAAAGGCGTCAAAGGAAAGGGAAAAACGATGACTAAAGAGACCTTAATGATCAGTGAGCAGACTCTCAAAGCCAACAAACCCTAACCAGCAAAAATGCTTGAAGTCGTCCCTTTAATTCCTGGTGATGACAAAAATCAAGTGCAGGTAGGCAGCCAATTGGAGGGCCTAGAAAAAGAAGAGGTCGTCAAGTGCCTGCAGCCCTATGCTGATATATTTGCCTGGACGCCAGCCGCCAAGGATTAGCCCAGAAATCATATCCCACCAATTGAATGTTCACCCTGAGGCTCAAACTATCAAACAGAAAAAAAGACATATCGCCCCAGAGATATTGAAGTGTCTGGAAGAAGAAGTAGACAAACTCCTTGAGACGGGATTTATTAGGGAAGTCCAATACCCAGAGTGGTTAGCAAACGTCGTGATGGTGAAAAAAGCCAACGAAAAATGGCGAGCGGATGAACATAATCTTAATGAAAAAGATACGATATATGCTATTTAATTGTGATTTATTGAAGTCTTTTTGGGCCGATGGTGATCTAATTGTGTTTCCTTTCTTGAGCAGTCTAGAAGTGAATGAATGGGGAGATAAAATGAATAATATGAAAATTTGTTTTTGTAAAGATGAATGATTTTGCGTCATGCAAAAGTGAATTGATCCAGGTATTGAAAGTGGTGGCATTTTTAAAGGGAAAGAATGCCAAAAGTGTTTCATGTTATTTAGATGTCAAACTTGACATCTATGGTAGTGTTCTGGTGGCTTGTAATCCCTTCTATATTCTATTTGTTTTCCTTTTCTTGAAATGCCATCAATGTGAACTTTTACTCCCTAAGTAGTTCTTCTAGAAGTTTCCAGCCTTTGAGTTCTGTAATTTTTAGGAGAATAAGCTAGTATAGTGGTTGCATTAATTATTTCCCCCAGAGTGTCTTAGCACTTCATCTTACACTGATAATATTGCATTAGTTCATGACAATGCCAAATGTTAGGAATAGAAGTTACTATATACTTTTCTTTGATAGGTTCACGTTACTTTTACTGATTTAGCACCACAATATGAAATGCCAAGGGTTAAAAAGAAAAAAGTGAACCCAGATTTAGAGATGGCTAAACATGTTATTAACAGGTGATGGAAGCTTTTAGCAATCTCATTTATTTAAGTTCTTACTTGATTTAGAGAATATGTGATGAGACATTTGAAAAATCGGTGCATAGAAATATGTTCTCTCCCTAAAACAATAACATATCAAATTTTAATAAATAATTTCTTTTTCATTTAGTGATATATATTTCTTCAGCCAACAGAGGCTATCTGGTCTACCTCTTAAAATGTCATTTCATGTTTTGTTCTTAATACAAGCGTTGCGCGGTCTTCAAGAAATCATGATAACCTACTTTGAAATGATATATTGGTGATTGATACAGACTGTGGAGGGAATGATCCAGATTCTCAAAGAGGAGATGGCAAAGCAGATTGTGGATTTGTTGACGGAGGAGATGAACTTGCAGGAGACAGTTGGTCAAAAGCAGGCACGCCATATGAATATTACGTTGGCAGAAGCCAAAAGGGTAGCTTCCCTATACCAGAGAGAGGCCGATAAATGCATAGCTGCCACGGAGACCTGTGAGCAGGCCAGAGGGCACCCTGAGGCATTGTTGACCAAGGAAAAGAAAGTTACTTCCTTGTGGGAACAAAGAGCATTATATATAGGGATAAGCATTATATATAGGGATAGCAATTGTAATCAAAATTGTAGAGATTTGAATTAAAATTAAATCGATTAACATGGTTAAAAATTATTTAATTGAATAATAATTTAATTTAAAAAAAATTAAATATTATTTCAATGAATATGATTTAGTTATGATTTCTATTAAATTCAAATAAAAAATTAAACTGAATATGTGGGTAACCGAATTGAATATATATATATATTGACTAATGTATTTTTTTACAAGTATTTTAATTAATACATTACAAATATATAAAATATTTAATATTTATAAAATAATTAACAAATAAAAATAAAATTTAATCTTAAATTATTTTATTTTTATCAATGAAATAATTATATCCAAAAAATTTAAAGTTAATTTGTAACTTTATACAAGAAGAATGTAACTTTATTAGAGTTTGTCTTTATTTGTTGTGGAGTTATCAAAAATTTTTATGAATGCTATTTGAAAAAGTTTGTCTTTGTTTGTTGGTATGGATCAAACTAAAAAAATCATGATTAAAATCGAAACCGAATCGAAATCGAATAATTTGATTATGATTTCTAATTTTTAAAACCAATAGGTAATTATTTAGTTTTGGTTTTAGTAGTTTAAATTTGGTTTTGTTATGATTTTGATAAAAATTGAAACCAAATCAAACCATTGTCAACCCTAATTATATAGGTTCTCATCTTCTTATTGTAATAGTTGTGAAAGAAAGTGAATCAGCTAGAAGTGAATTTGTTACATGTTAATCAGTCTCGTTAAGAAGAACAATGCTGTCTCTCTCTCTCTCTCATATTTTTGTGCCCTAAAAAGTTTATCCATCAAGCATACCAAGATTTATAACATATGTGAACTTGATTGCTTGCCATCGTCTGAGTTGGTTGGTTGAAGTTACCTAATTATTATTATTATTATTTGCTAGGTAAGTTACCAAATTAGTTCATTTGGGTCTCTTACTTATATAATGATGATTGCAAGGATTGCTTATCTATCATGCTCCACTTTACTTCATAAACATTGTATTAGTTTCATTAAATCTATTTCAAGTAAGTTGTTCCATAAAGGGGTGTTGCAGTTACAACAATGTGAGTGGATCATGCTAAACGAATTGGATCATCGGGTGGACGTTCAGCTGATAGAATTCATATGGTACTATTAATGTTGTAGGCTATGAAGATAGATTTGGATAACATCTAACGGACTTATTTATAATGTATTAATTAAATTTTTTTATAAATCAATAAAAGACAATTTTCTTCATTCGTATTTTTTTTTAATAAATTATATGAATAAATCTCTATATCTTTTGTGTGAAAATCGTATTCTCAATATTTTAAGACTGTGTGACATAATTCTCTAGTAACAGAATTCTTAAACTATTTTTAATTCTTAAATTTTTTGAATGGGGACTCTGATTAATCGAGTATGGACTAGCATAGAGGTTACTACCTCGCTTAGTATGGGGATATCGATGGGAAGATGGTGTGTCACGTGTCATATAACATAAAATGTTGTTACACTAGACTTGTGGGGGGTTGTTGGGGAACGATTAGCCGAATGTGACGCCGATAACTGACCATATAACATGGTGGATAATGGTCTAGTCATCAGGTTGCAATAGTGTGTTGGCCATTTGTAACATCCTAAAATTTGAAAAATAATAAATTATATCATTTTGAGGAAATGGGCAATTAATTATTTTATTTGAAAATATTTATGAAAATAATTAAATAATAGAATAAATTAAATTAGTAGATTTTTGGAAGTTTTAAGGTATAAGTGAAATAAAGAGAAATGGGGTGTTAGGTATGTGCATTGCTTGCCAAATTTCAGCCACGTTATAGCTACAAATTAGAGCATTTATTAGCCAATTCAATGGGTAAATCCGTGGGTTTGAGGTAGAAATCAAGGGGCAAACGAGGCTATAAATAGGAGAAGATCAGAAGTAGGTTCGACAGTAATTTGTGAAGAAAAGTAGAGGTGCTTGGAGGGAGAAATCGACCGCGTTGTAATTAGTTTAATTAAGTTAAATTCATTTAATTTAATTAGTAGTTAAGTTGAAATTTAATTTAATTAATTAGTTTAGTAAGTTAATTAATTAAGATAATTAGTTAGATTAGTAAATTAGTTAAACTAATGAATTTAGATAGTGATTAATTAATTAATTAATTACTTAGCCTTATATATATGTATAACTGTAATAAGGGTGTTGCAAGTACGCTATCAGTTTGTACAACGAAATAAAGTTGGTCACCGAGTAGCAAATAATTCAAGGTAAGGGTTAATTTGTTTTGTGTATAAATTACTTTTGTCATGACTTGCATAAGATGTCAAGGGAATGCCTAGGCATGGGGCAGTGGATTTTTTACCGTGAGGGTCCTAGGATGCGGTCATAGAGGAAACCACTAGAGGGCCACCTAGAGCATGAGATAGGTGCGATGGACGGGCTTGCATGCACGCTGCACTTCATTTTTATCTATGATGTCATGCTTATTAATTTACTACATTGCATATTGCCTTTATTGAGTCCCCGGACTTACCCCCTTCACTCCCACTAACCTAACAGATGGCTCGGGATCTAAGAAAGGGAAAGTGGTAGTGGTGGAAGAGTCGCCAATTAACAGTGATTGCGGGCAATAAGAATATGGGTCATGTATATGTCGTTTATGTAAGTTATATATGCTCTGTACTTGATAAATGAGACAATTATGATTTAAATAAAATTTTCTTTGGATCAAGTTAAGTTCCCGCTATGAGTAATTCAGTGTATGCAATTTGCTTAACTATTAAAATATTTTATTAAGCATACTGATACTCAATTTGATTTGTATTTTAAGGGCCTAGTCGGGTATGAGAGTCGGGTAAATTTTCGCTGCCTATGTACTTGAACTCGAATACTTGACAGTCGGAGGCGGCGAAGCGTGGACCCTACTCAGGGTGCCCATACTATTTTAATACTTTATGATAACATGGCATAGGACATTCACCCTGTCAAGTATCACACACCATATAGTGACAGGACAATTCCTTTGAGAATTAAAATTCAAGAAAGGTGTTTCCTGAGGTGTCATGGTGATAAGGATTATAGCATATAGTAATCGTCAATTGTAATAGATTCACTTGAAATAAGATTTTACTACCACATATATTGTCCTGAACTATTGTTAGACGCTATTTAAGAACTCTCAAAATGTTATGGAGATTTGGAGAAGTTCCGGTGATGGGTCAAAGTGTTTACCAATACCGAAAAATGTTTCATTGTTATCTGATTGCTAGCGAGTAGTGAATCTAAAATATCACACACCATATAGTGTTGCGTTTGGTATCAACATCGTGTGCCCAAAATGTCTGTGGAAGTGATTGATAAAAAGTTGACATTTGCCCCTTGCCAATAGTGCATGATGTATAGTGAAATTAATTATTGATTGCACAGTAAGAGACGACAAATTTCAATTTTAATTGAAATTGAGGAGGAAGAAAAAAGAGGGGGAGTTGATAAATAACAGAGGCAGGGCCTTTATTTTCTCTCTTGTTCTCCCTACGCAACTTCCTATTTTCCTTTTCTTCTTTATTCTTCCTCTGAAAATATTCTGTTGTCACATAAATATTTTGCGTTTAATTGTTACGGTTAAAATTTACGCGTAAAATTTTAAAACACGGGCACCGGTGATACGTAAATCTTCTGTGTCTAACATAAGAAAAAGTGACTAGAATGGTACCTTACTACATACTAGATGTGAACAAACTAGAACTACCACAACGTGAGGTGGATACGATTTCAGTAAAAAAATTGTTTCTGTACCCCAATCTTGCATCAGACAGTAGATATGTATTTATTTATGTATTCAATTGTTGAATATGCATGTTACTTAAATACCCAAACTATTTATGACGTGTATATTACTTTCTGTTGTGTGTATCTGATACATGCTAACAATTTTATTTTTGTTCGCAACACCGTACTAGTGATTCCCTTTAGCTACAACCCACCTTGGTTTGATGAAATTAGTGACAAAGCGGAGTCGGACCAATTTTTGAGTACATGTAAAAAGATTTGTGAAGTACTGGGATGCAGCAAGTAGAAGATGGTGGAGTGTACTTCTTTTTTATTGGATGTCCCCGCTTATATGTGGTACAAGCATATGAAGGCAGTTAGACTACATGGTGCACCACCACTAAGGTGTTAAGAATTCAACAATAAGTTTAGAGCAATGTAGCTTCAAGTTCACATACTTGGCAGAATTTGCTCCTAAGTTGGTAGCCACTAAGCAAGAAAGAGTAGAGCGTTTCATGAATGGATTGGTGGAGCTTCTCTCTATAAGGTAGTGGTTCTTTTTAATCTTTCCACATATGCTAGTGCGGTAAATGGAGCAATGCTCATAAAAGAAAAGGGTGATGGCTGAGCGTGCTTGACTGCGCTTAACCTTGTGCCATTAATTCAAACAAACGCATAAAAATAAATAAAAAAAAAAAGAAAACAAACATGCAGGCACAAGGCGTTTATACTCACTTGTGTACGAATGCGCATTGCAGCACAAATTTATTTACTGGATGAGAGTCCAGGTCGATTCGCTGGAAGATCTTTTTTAAGACGAAAATCAAAGCAATGAAAATTTTTATGTGCTGAACAGATTTGTTAGACCAATTCAACTGATTTTAGGTAAAAGAAAATTGAATGTGCAACTAAAAATAAAATATCTCGGATCAACACAATTTCAGTGCCAATCCAAATATTTCCCAAGACTCACAAATGATAGTATCATCGGGTTAAATTAATTTTAAAATTTTTGCTATTGATTACATTTCGGGATAATGATGGTTCTAATTCTAGTAACCGACATAAATGGCATAACGACTCTAACTTAAGCAACTACCATAAACCGAAATGTATATCGCACACTTAGATTTGGGGATGAGAGTATTTCCAAGTTAAGTAACCCACATACATGGCATGAGGGTTTTGAGTTAGGCATATACCTCAATCTGAATCCAAATGATTTTGTACAAATATCTCAAAATTAAATCAATACCTCAACTACAACGAAGTTCGGTTGCCCCGAAAAATTTTAGCTTTGGACACTGTCCTCGTCTTAGAGCGGGATTAATTAGCCACACATCTTTATTATTAAATACAGAAAATTAAAGATAAAAAATTAAATTACGAAATTTAAATTACAAAAATGTAAATTATTGAATTTAAATAACAGAATTTAAATTGACAGAAATTAAAATACAGAATATAAATTGCAGTATTAAAATAGGCAAAAATTAAACATTACAGAAAATAAACTACTGAACCTAAATGCTGAAAATTAAACAGAATTGAAGTTCTTAAATTGAAATAACAAGGAATGCAAGAAGAAATTGCAGACAGAACAAAACATGATAACAGAAATATAAAAAAAAAATTGTGCTCGAAGTTAAAGACCAGAAACTCCCTCCTACGTGTCTTCTCTTTCCCTTTCCCCAGCACACTGTTCGGTCCTTATTTCCAGCACCATGCGTGAACTTCCTCCTCCTAGCGCGCAGCCTCCTTCCAGCACTCTCACTATGCTGTTCCGAGAAAACCAACACTGTGCCCCCTTATTCGGATTGCAGAAAGTGGTAAATGGGGACATAGGGTTCCCGTGCGCTGCATATTTGTACATATATATCTTCCTGTGCGCTGAAATGCCCCTTCCAATTGGATTAATTACACTGAAGGAACCACGTGAAGCTTCTGTACGTGAGATTCCGTGGGCTGCCTCATGGGCCTTTGCTTTCTATTTAATCTTTATGGGCTGCGGCAGATTGAACTTTAAATTGGGCATGCGGCAGCTTCAATTGGGCTTGCGACTGGGGCTTTAAATCCAACAAGTTGCCTTTAATTTAATGGGCATGTGATGTGCTGGGCCATTTCTTCATTCCAACTTAACTTGCCAATTTTCAATTACATGTAGGCCTGGACTTTCTTAAATCAGTATTTGGGCCTTCAACATGCGGCTGGGAGCTTTGACTTGGAGCTTCACGCATGCTGCCAGAATATGTATATATATGTTAATATGATTATATATTATATGGTATATTATATGTTTATATATTATATATGTATATATGCTGAACGCATGCACTCATGAATATATGTATTATATTGTATTATATATATATTTTTATTATTTTATTATTATTATTAATTTTTTTAAATCTTTAAATATGTCCTAATATTAATTTAATCTTCATTTTTTATATAAACTTGATAATTTGCTTTAAAGTTTTCATGATGATCAATGTGAATGGTTTGTTTGGAAAAATATATTTACACTCATTTTGGTTTCAATCAAAATATTAATCAAAATCAAAAAGGAGAAAGGAAGTCTTATATTTCAAAAATAGATAGAAGATGTCGACAGTTCTAAAAGAACATGTCGACAGTATCTATTGTTTGGGGGAACATGTCGACAGTATATCATAATCTGTCGACAGATTCTTTAATTTTCAACCTAAACTGTTGACAATCCTAATTAAACTATCGACATGTTAAATGCATACTCTCGGTTTTTAAATGTCGATAGTCACTGCATCAACACTGTCGACAGTTTTGTCAAAATGTTGACAGTATTTGTTTAACTGTCGACAGTTGTTTGAATTTGAATTAATCTGTCGACAGCATTAAATAGGATGTCGACAGTCTCTATGGCAAACAGCTTTTAACGACCAAAAGTTCTTCTTCCTTGATGGTGCCTCCACTTGCAACGGGATGATTTCAAGTTCTGTCTTTCAAACCTCTATAAATGCAAGTCAAGAAGAAGAATTTGTGTTACTAAAGCAATCTATCAACTAGCTCTCAAGTACTCATCAATCGTGCCTCAATTGGGCCCTGAATCTCTTGCTCTCAAGGCTTGTATTCTATTTGTTTCAAAGCATAATTTGTAGCCTTGTATTTATTCTCGATTACATTGTAATTAAGTGGGCAAACTAATATCTTGTATCATTTCTTATGCTCCTAGCTTGTATAGCTAAAGGACCTACTTGTCAAAGTAGGGAGTGTTGTTATCTAGGTTTGCTAGAGGGCTTGCTTATTTAAGCAAGAGGTTTGTATCTTCCTAACTTAATGTTAGATGGCCTATCCGGTGTGATAGAGAGTTATAGTGTTTTGCTTGAAAATCCTTAGTCAGGAGCTAACATAGTGGATTAGGCTTAGTTAAGCCGAACTACTATAAATCTTTGTGTTCTTGTGGTCATTTCATTTTATCTTTTCAAGCATTTCTTTTATATCTCTCTTGTTTCACATATTTATATCCCTTATTGTGCTATTTTAAGGTCTTGAGTTTTGATCGAAGTTGTGGTCTTCTCAAACAACATATTCATTTACCAAAAGATTTTTTAATATACCAATTCACCCCCCTCTTGGTGTGTGCCATAGCATTCTCTATTCTATCAAAACTTGCACATGATCACAAAATATTCAAATAAACCCAATTTTAAGATCAAAATAGGAGTATAATTATAACAATTTTTTGCAAAATTGACAGCTAATCAGTGCTTAAAGAGAATAGCGTAAGCGAGGAATGAGTGATGCCATGGAACATGTAGGTGGTGATCTCTAGCAACAAAGGAAGAGACCCCCAACAACAACAATAGTACCAGCAACAACAACAAAAAGGTTGATGGCCTAATGGACAGAGGCAACAACCACACCATGACAAGGGTGACAGGCAGTAAGGAGGATTCAGAGGGGGTCACTAGGATGGCAGGCGAATACCATCCTGCCCAAGTGCATGCGATCTCACTTTGGACCGTGTTGATGGTAAATAAGAGCTTGTTTTGGGTGTGGTCATATGGGTCACCTTAAGAAGGATTTGCACCTATGCTCAACAAGAGGTAGGGTTTGGAGTCGGGAGCAGAGCAACTTAGGTGATGCAATTTCAAACGCGGGCACCAGTTCAACCCTTACCACAACCCTCAGGTGGTAAAGGTCGGGGAGGTAGAGGCTAGGGTGGCTAAGCTAAAGGCAACAATAAGAGGTACGCGAGGGTATTTTCTATGACACCATAGGATATCGATCCCTGAGTGGAAGTGGGAGAGACTTGCCATGGATTTTGTCATAGGATTACCGACATCTAAGAAGGATAACAACTCCATATGAGTGGTTATAGATAGATTGATCAAGAATGCTCTCTTCATACTTGTAAACACCAACTATATTATGCCTCTATATCCAGAAATACCTAAATTACGTGGTTAGGTTATATGGTGTTCTGCTATCTATTAACTTCGATCGAGGGCCTCAGTTTACTACTCAATTTTGGAGGGAGTTTCAAAAGACATTAGGAACAAAATTGAACTTTAGCACAACATCCCACATTCAGACTGATGGGCAGTCAGAACAGACTATTTAAACTTTGGAGGACATGCTTAGAGTGTGTGTCATGGATTTTGGTGGCAATTGGGAGAAGAATCTGTTGCTAGTCGAGTTTGCGTATAACAACTATCATTCTAGTATCCAAATGGCCATAATATAAGGCACTTTACGGTAGGTGTTGTAGGACTCTAGTAGGATGGTTTGAGGTAGGTGAAGTCTAACTGGTTGGGCCTATTAAAGTCCACGAGATTATGGAACACGTTTGGTTGATTAGAGAGAGACTATTAGTGGCTTAGAGTCAACAAAAGTTCTATACGGATCGTCGCAGACGTCCCTTAGAATTTTTCATTAGGGATAGGTTGTATCTTAAGGTGTCACCTATGAAAAGGTTGATGAGGTTCAATAAGAAGGACAAGCTTAGCCCTAGGTACATTGGTTCATTTGAGATTTTGGATTGTGTGGGTGCCGTAGCATACCTGTAATACCCTAAAATAAAAGAAATTAATTTTGAAAGTTTTGTTTAGCAATTTTTAGGCTAAAAAGATTCAGATGATAAGATTTTATAAATAATTCTTGAGTGGTTCGAAGAACTAGAGTCAATATAATAACTGAATTAATAAGTGACTAAATTAACTGCAGGGAATGCCCTGGAATTTAGATATCTATGGAAATGGATATGAGATTGACAAGCGTCTCGAGACGAGATTTATGACGATGAAAGGAATCAGAATAGGGACAGTTTTCGATACAACTAAGATACAGGTTGAAAAATTGAATGATCGAAGGAACTTTCGAAAAGTTAGTGGAACCTTAAGGAGGCTCAGGTTTTACGTAAGGAACAACCCTGAAGTGGTTTCGAGATAAAACAAAGGTCCTGTAAGGGCACATATATGAAACGATACTTATCGAGTAAGGGTAAGTTATTAGTTTTTTATTTTAAACGTATTAATGTAAATTAATTTAATGTTTGAGGGTGTAATTGTAATTAAAGAAATACCCAAACGAAATAAAGAAGAAATTTGGGGTTTAATGTGTAATTTTTATATTATATTACATAATATAATATATATGTATATACGTGATGGTCAAGGTGCTGTAGAGGAATTTCTTGGGCAAGAATCTGATGTGCGTAATGGCTAAGGGAGTGGAGGATTGCTATAAATTGGATGGAAAATTGGAGGGGAAATCAAGAAGATGGAGGAGGAAGCAAGCGATGATCATGGCTGTGCGTGAGGCATGCAACGAATAGTAATAGGGGAAGGTTGTTGTGTGCATGCGGTGGTTTAGACAGCTGCAGGAGCGACAGCAGCGGTTGCCATGATGGTGGTTGTAATGGCGTGTGGTTGTGGTCCTGTAGGTTCGCGATGGCTGCGAGTGGTGAAAGCGGTTGGGTTGTTGATGCGCAGGAAGAAAAAGAAGAAGGAGGAGGAGGAGAGAGAAGAAAAAAAAAAAGAAAAAGAAAAAGAAAGAAAATAGGAGGAAAATGTGAAAAAAAAATTAGAAAATTAAGAAATTAAGTTTTATTAATTTTTATAAATTTTGGCCAGAAAATATATACTCGGGCATGCATTTTGAGGCAATGCACGTATACCAAGGCAGCCCGATAAACTTGATCAAGGTGAGTGGTTTGCCCTTAAAACCCATGTGTGTTTATATGCATCTCTCGGTCCATGAGCACGTTCATTTGAAATAATGTTCATGTTATTATATTATGATGCATCGGTAATTGTAATATTTCACTTGGCATGATATTATTGGCATATCGTTATTTATGTCATTTATGTTAAAGATGATGGGGTAGGATGTTGCCCTAGTAGTATAGTTGTATTTCCCCAAGGGTGTGTGTCGATAACCGTAGAAGTCTCCCGTGCCGTAAGAATTGTCGGGAAAGACTGCATAGGGTTTCGTGTCAGGGCTTGAATGTTGGTGAAAGGTACACTAAGGTGTCTGTTTATTCATGTTCGTGCACTATACATTTATGAAAACTGTTTTAACCCTCACTTAGAAGTTTCATCTTCTAATTGGACTTTGTCCCTGAGTTATTCAACGTTCTAGGCAAAATGAGCAGTAGGAAAAGGAAAGAGATTGCTGAGCTATGATTGTGCTGGTAGTTGTGTAATATAGGTACTAGGACAAGCATGTTCCAGTTATTTCTTTATGTTAAATTTGATTGTCGAATGTTGTAATATTATGGTTATTTAACGATTTGTATGGATTTACTTCCTTTGAAATTACAATATTCCGTTAGGTTTTGATTCTGCTTCCATAAGTGATTAGTTTACCATTCCTTAGCTTATCGTTAAGAATGTTAAATATGTATATGTTAGAGATTTTGAAATACGGTACTTGAGGAATTAAGAGATGGTGTCGTGGGAAGAAAGTATATATAAAGGAAAAAAAAAATCCTAGCATAGTGACACGCTTTGGAAGGGCGAATCGTTACAATACCGATAGGACCTCCTTCTTGATTTTGCAAGTATACACCCTGTATTCCATGTATCAATGCTGAGGAAGCATGAACCCGATCTATTCCAAGTCCTTCCACCACCAACCATCGAGGTAGTACAAATAGATAAAAATCTCAAATATGAAGAACAGTCGGAGTACATCATCGATAAATGAGTAAAAAGACTTTAAAACAAGGACATTGTCTCAGTAAAGGTAGTTTGGAAAAACCACATGGAAGACGAGGCCACATGGGAATCAAAAGTCGCTATAAAAGAGAGGCACCCCCATCTATTTAACACTTAGGTTATAGCCAAATTTGAGGACGAATTTTTCAATAAGACTGTGAGATTATAAGACCCGACTTCTGGGCCTTATCATCCAAAGACCTAAGCCCGCAAGGGAGCCCTACGGCTCCAAGCTCTGTAATGGCCACCTCAGGCTTAAAACTTCCCTTTCATCCTCCAATCTCGAGCGACAATCTCGCAACCTTCATTCCATGGCAACAACGTCTCTTTCCCTCATGGATTTATATCTTTTAGAATCTCTTTCTCGATCTCTATTTTGTTATTTGCTCTCTGATAGAATTGAAATGATATGGCACACACCAAGAGAGGGGGTGAATTGGTATATTAAAAAATCTTTTGAAAAACAGATATGTCATTTGTTAAGACCACGGATTCGTTAAACCTCAAGACCTTGAAATAGCACGATGAGGTATCAACCGTGTAAAGACAATCTTGTTTTGTGAAAAATAAATATGAAATCTTATGAATGAATGAACAAATTAAGTAAGAATAAAAATGCTAACAAGGATAAATAAAAATAGAGAGCTCAGGAGACAAAGATTTATAGTGGTTCGGCTTTCCAAACCTAATCCACTACCTTAACTACCCACTAAGGATTTTGAAGCAAATCAACTATCAACCCCCTACTCAAAACCCGAGTAGGTCCTCTAGTCTGTGACTAGGAAATGTACAAACCCTTCTAATCTAATGGGCCCTTTAGCGTACGCTGGGATAAATACAGTAATTGTGAAAATGAGAGTCTAAGAGTACAACTCTTAATTACAAGCTCTCTCTAAATAAAAAATCGAGGCTTACAATGAATGAAATAGTTTATACAAAGCCTCAGAAATGTAAATACAGAGAGAGAGAGAAATTCAATGCTCGATGTAAACTTGAATGCTCGGTAGTTGAAGATCTTAAATATTTCCAACAGTCTTCAATTGATTCTCCCAACCCATATTTATAGTTGATGGTAGATAAATCTAAAAATCCGATCGTTGTGGTGGTTGGGTGAGCATTAAATGTGCAAAAAATTAGCCGTTATAAGTTTTTGAGAAACAAACTGTCGACAAACAAAACATGTTAGTCGACTATATTTTCAAATAAAACTAGGCATAGTCGACAGACAAGAAGGCATAGTCGACAGATGCTCAACCAATTTTACTGATAGTCGACAAACACTTTTACATAGTCGACACATCCAAAAATATAAAGAAATTTTATAACATCATACATATACATAGTCAACAGAGCCTACACAATAGTCAACAAAACACAACACAGTCGACATAAGCTTGGGCATAGACAGATCATAACCTATAGTCGACTATCCACAAGCATAGTCGACAGCACTTAGGCACATAGTCAACTATTTATAGGAATAGTCGACAACACTTATACACATAGTCAACTATCCATTTTGAAAAATTGAATACTTGACATTTCCTAACTTTGTTTCTTTTGAAAGCAAGTTGAGATTATCAAAAAGATATTCATTTTGAATTTAAACACACTCAACCTTACTCCTTATAAAATTCAAGATTGATTTTCATAAACTTTGCTTTCAAACTAATTCATATTTAAAGTATAGATTTAAAGATTGATTTTCATATAATCATTATCGAAACTACTTTTTTTTTCAAGAGTAAAATATCACTCTCTTTGTCTCTCTCTCTCTCTCTCTCTCTTTCTTGCTCAATTCCTTCATCTTCTTCTTAGCGCTGTGGGTGGCCAAAAATCACAGGTAAATATTGTAGCCTTGTGCTGTCATTTTGTCAATTTTGTAGGTGTGGGGATCCTCCATAACTAATGTTGTTGGTACCTCGGTTTGTGGCTCTAATCCCTTTACTCTCCCTTGGTTTGGTCATGTCTTCTCGAATGCCATGTCTAATCTCGTCTTCTTTTTCTGCTTCCTTTGTGTCATCTTCTTTTTTTCGCGTCTTATGCGTTGGCTCCTTCTTCTTCGTCTCTTCTACTGTGACCTCTTCATCTTCTTCTTCCTCTATTTTTGCTCCTTATTTTTCTTCTACTTCTTCACGATGAACCCTAGCCCCTATCAGCCAAACCCCTAATAGAAATCGGTCATGGCACTTCGACGATAGTGGTTGGAAGCTGCTGCTGCCGCCGACCAACACTCCCTCTCCCAACCCTTACACACGCGTACACTTAGCTGCCAATCTTCCAAACCCTAAAATTAATTTAGGGTGTTTGGTTGTTGGTGCAAGCCTAATCCAGATAAATTGTTCCAAGATATTCCAAATTAATTGATAAAGGAAATAGGGATAACCAATGCCCATGGTTATCCTATTTCTGATTCAACTCAATCCAGATTTATTTAATACCCAAATTGATTAAGGGTAATTGGGATAGCCAATTCCAATGGTTATCCAATTCTCGATTTAATACCTAATATTTAGGCTAGCTTATAATATTCTTATTTGTTTAATCCCCGATTTATCTGGATTAAGGTTATGATATTTTTATTTGTTTAATCCCCGATTCAATTGGATTAACTTAGGATATTCCTGATTTATTTACTTCTTAAAATAGATGTATGTTACCCTTGGTTAGCCAAATCCAATGGTTAACCAATTCTTATTTTAATCTAGTAACTAAAATAAACCCAATCTGGCCAAGCCTAATTTTATTTCAAATTGGGCTCAAGTTTATTTTCAAAAATCCAAATTCAATTGGTAAAACTTAATCCTCATATTCCACTAATGCCCAACCCGTTCTCTTAAAAGCCTAGTGTTAGAATTATATTATATTCACCTCACTCCGTTTTTTGCGCTCATCCCATCCGTGGTTCGTTAGTCAATTAGGAGACATTTTAGATCATGGAATATTTTAGATTTTACATGTTTATTTATTTAATTCTCATGTAGTCTAATAATTTTGTTAGATAATTTTGACACAACCCAACCAAGAGGCAATTGATGGAGCTCCAAATCTAATATAATATTGTGAGTGAGTAAATTGTATTATAGTGGCAATTATTGCATTCATATTTCTAACCATCCTGATATTCTTAATATACTATCACAATGACATTTCTTTAATTGCATTTGAAAAAATAGAATCCATGTTGTCTGATTTGCACATATTGACACTTATGGTTGATTGCATTTCCTTTAATTTACATTTGGGAAAAAATATGATTCATGTTGTTGTGATATGCATGTTGATACTTATATTTGATATATTACATGTGACACTTGTTAATACTAATTAAATGATAGCATAAAATGTGTTTTAGGGAGTAACTAGCTAGAGCCTTGTATTGCTAACTATAGTAAAAGTTAGTTCTTGGTGTACCACGTATATATTAGGGTGTAAGTTGGTCTACCCTTGTTGGCGTGAGATGTTTCGCCATTATGTTTATATCAAGCATATAACATCCCATATCGAGCGATAGGAAAGACCAGATGAACTTATACTGATGAGTCTCCGCGAACTTCCCAGAGGTCACCTATCTTTGAGCTACCCTAGCTCAAACACGCTTAACCCAGGATTTATTTATCCACATTTATGCCAAAGAGTATCCAGCTGGTGTTGTTTTCTTCCTTTCTATCCTCGATATATATACTAACTTCTCTAGAGTCCTTTCTTGGACCTGCCAAGAGTCTCTCCTTGTTCAGACCCTGGCACCACTCCCCGCCCTTATCGAACCACCTTCTCCAAGGGTTGGCTCTGATACTACTTGTAACATCCCGCATCAAGCAATAGGAAAGACCAGATCAACTTACCCTGATGAGCCTACTCGAACTTCCTAGAGGTCACCCATCTTTGAACTACTCTAGCTCAAAGCACGCTTAACTCGAGAGTTCTTTATCCATATTCAGCCCAAAAAATATCCAGGTAGTGTTGTTTTCTTCCTTAATATCCTCGATATATATATTAACTTCTCTAGAGTCTCTTCTTGGACCTGACCTTAGGCTCTCGGCATATTACAACGCGTGAGAGGTTCCACCATTATGTTCAAATCTAGTGTGAGTGGTTCCGCCGAAGAATAATTTGTGGGCGAGAGTTGTTTCGCCCCTAAGTTAATGAAATATATGAATTATGCACTACAAAAAATCCTGCATTTAGTGGCGGAAAATTCAGTCACTAAATCTTAAAAATCCGTCGCTAAATAGTTTAGCGACGGGCCAATTTCCGTCACTAAACTTGGCATCACTAAATTTTAGCGACGGGTTTTGCGACGAGTAGTTTTTTACAATGGAATAAGCGACGAGGGAATCCCGTCGCTGATTAGCGACGAACAGCCCCTGTCCCTAATCAGGACGGGCAGCCCCCGCCCCGTCACTGATTAGCGACAAACAGTTCCCATCGCTGATTTCGTCGCTAATCAGCAACGAGATTGGTTTCCGTTGCTGAATTTAGCCCTGGCGGCAAAATGGCTAACCCCTACACGAGCACCAGCCATTCATTTGCTCGCCACGTGGCCGTGCTTGTATTATTTCCCAACAATAATCCTTCAGCTGCCTGCCCTTTGAATCAAAACCCCAACCACTAGGGAGAAAGTCACACGCATGAACCAACCCATCTGGAAGACTCCTTGATTATTAATTTACATAAAATATATTTATAGTATTTCTTCCAAACTTTTCAATATCACATTTACACTCCAAAATTTTCTAAACTTATTTAATTAATATTAATTTCATTATTTATTAATTTTATTTCTTTATTAATTCAAATAGAAATTTATAAATTATTATATTAGCAACGACAAATTTTGTTCTTATTTTTAAATTAATTTGAATTTTTATAAATTTAACATTTAACTATGAAAACTGTGGGGAAAGCTCATAGTTTAAATTTTTTTAAACTAATTAATTGAATTAAATTAATTAATTAAAAAATAAATTATTTGATTTCAATTAAATTAAATGAGTTAATTGATAAATTTAAAATAAAAAAAAGAGATAAATTAAAAAGATGGGTATCCACTAAAGGATAACATATTATTCAATTACGTACTTTTATGTTTTTTTTTGTAAAATCACTTAAATTTTTTATTATTTAATTACATTTCTTTATTTATATATTTAAGTTAATTTAATTTTTATATCTTTATTTTTTAATCAATTTAACCCATTTACTTTGATGTAATCAAAGATAAATGTAATAAAAAAAATTTAAAATTAAAGATAAATACCAGTTCATAGATGTAATCAAAATAATAAAAAAATTAAGTTATCATAAAAAAAATAAAGTATATTTGATTAAATTGAGTCAAAAATATAAATTTAGTTGCTAAAATTTATGGATTTTTTAATTTAAATATAAATTATGGATTAGTTTAAAAATATAATTTTAATATAAATTATGGATTTTTTTAATTTAAATATAAATTAAGCTAAAATTTTAATTTAAAATTTTGTTTATTTTTTTTTCTTTTTAGCTGCTAAAATTTAAATTTTTTTCCTTTTAGTGACGGGTTATCTCGTTACTAAAATTTAAAATTTATATTTTATTTTTTTTCTTTTTAGCGATGGGCCAACTCGTGGTTAAAATTTAAAATTTAAATTTAATTTTTTTTTGTTTTTAGCGACGGGTTCGTCCCGTCACTAAAAATTAAAAGTAAATTTTTTTTTCTATTTAGCGACGAGTCTACCCATTGCTAAAATTTAAATTTAATATTTTATTTGTTTTTTCTATAGCGATGGGTTAGCCTGTCGCTAAAATTTAAAGTTTAAATTTTATTTTTTTTTCTTTTTAGTGACGCGTTAGTCCATCGCTAAAATTTAAAATTTAAATTTATTTTTTTTTAGTAACGGGTTTGTCCCATCACTAAAAATTAAAATTAAAATTAAAATTTTATTTTTTTCTTCATTTTAGCAACGGGTCTAATCTTCGCTAAAATTTAAATTTAAAATTTTATTTGTTTTCTTTTTAACGACGGGTTAGCCCGTCACTAAAATTTAAAGTTTATATTTTATTTTTTTTCTTTTTAATGATGGGCTTATCCTATCGCTAAAATTTAAAATTTATTTTTTTTCTTATTAGCAACGGGTTTTCCTGTTGCTAAAATTTAAATTTGAAATTTTATTTATTTATTTTTTTTAGCGACGGGTTAGCCCATCGCTAATTTAGTCGCTAAATTTAGCGATGGACATTCCGTCACGAATCCGTAGCTAATTAGCGACAGAATAATTTCATCACTAAAACTTAATTTTCTTGTAGTGATGGTTCTAACTTGTTTACTTATAAATATGCATATTTAATTCGCCATCTCCTATTTTGTATTAATTATTACTTGGCATGTCATGGCATGATGATTAATTTATTATTGATGCATTGATTATATATTTTCCCATTATAATGCTCTCTACCCTTACTAAGTCAATGGTTGACTTACCTCTTAACATTTTTAGATTTGTAGGCTGGTATCGACTTTGGCGATAAAGATCGTAGTAGATAATTCTGATTGCATTTACCCTAAACACACTTCCGACTACAACACGTTCACTACACTTTACTGAACTTATTTATGGGAATATTATATTCTTTTCTTTTGTGTTCTAAATAATTTTGGCAATGTAACCAGATGATGATTTTGGCTGGTGGGCACTTAAATTTGAAAATGATATTTATGGTAATTTTTGTTGTAAACTTTAAATGTTTAAAATAATAGATAGTAAATAGTTTATTGTAAAATTTACTATTTTATATTGGAGTTTTTGACTTCTTAGGGGATAGTGCCGATCACGGCCTTCGAAATTGGGTTGGCACAAATTTAAAAGTGACTTAAGTTGGAATGAAATTTAGAATATATTGTAGTTAAGTTGAATTTTAAGTGCTTTTATATATATATATATGATAATTATTATTAGTTTTACGAATATATATTATTTTGACCCTCACTTATGCCACTTGTGTATTAATGTGTTACATCAATATAAATGTATTGGGAAATTCTATTTGCAGCCAACGTTTTACTCTTCGCAGCCATAAATAAAATAAATTTAATTATTACTATTCGCAGCCATAGTTATTACTCATCGCAACCAACTAATTCCAAATTTACCCTCTTATACCCATAGACCTCTCCGCCGTGCCTCACCGCCGTTCTCAACCTCCACTTGCCTTGACAGTTAACTACACCGCACCCCAGTCTTCGTCTTCTCTACAGATCCGTTGTGCGCTCTTGAGGTCTCTCTGTTGTGCGCTCTTGAGGTAAGTTTTACTTACATTTTTTATTGTTTGGGTTGTTGGGTTGTATCAGTGATTTTGGGTTGCAATTTTTTGGGGAAGATGGGCTGTTCGGAGGTGAGGGATGGGTTGTTCGGAGGCGGCCTCGCCTCCGAATAGCCGAGTTTCGGAGGCGGCCTCGCCTCCGAAAAGCCGACTTTCGG
The DNA here is from genome assembly GCA_036245055.1 of Diospyros kaki. Classification (NCBI taxonomy): domain Eukaryota; kingdom Viridiplantae; phylum Streptophyta; class Magnoliopsida; order Ericales; family Ebenaceae; genus Diospyros; species Diospyros kaki. Next base: position 36,578,921 of record BSEG01000003.1, read on the forward strand.
AGGCGCGAGGCCGCCTCCGAAATCTGGCTTTCGGAGGGGATCTCGCCCCTCCGAAAGCTGGCTTTCGGAGGGGGCAGCCGCCTCCGAAACCTGGGTTTCGGAGGCGGTTGTCCGCCTCCGAAACCTAGGTTTCGGAGGCTTGGGTCGCTCCCGAAACCCAGGTTTCGGGAGCGGCCCAAGATTATTTTTTTAATTTTGTCTTTTTTTTATTTTATATATTATTTTTTATAAAAATATTTTAAAAAACTTAAATTTTTAATTAAATTGTCCTAATTAATATTTTTTTATACTTAATTTTTATTTTATTTTTTATACAAATATTTGAAAAAATTTAATTTTTTAATTAAATAGTGCTAATATATGATAATTAATATTTTTAATTAAATAGTGCTAATATATGATAATTAATATTTTTAATTAAATAGTGCTAATTAATATTTTTGTATACTTAATTTTTTATTAAAACTTAATTTTTTAATTAAATAGTGCTCATTAATATTTTTTATACTTAATTTTTTATTTAGGTATTGGAGTTGAATAATTTAATTTTTAATACAAGTAAATATATATTTTTTTAATTAATTTTTTAAATTCAATAATAAATTTTCCCAACTAACATATTTTATATTTTAATAATTATCATATTAACTTATATTATACATATCCCGAACTCTACGTTTCGGGACAAATTGATTTTCCCGAACTCTGGAGTTCGGGAACATTGGCGTTTCCCGAACTCTGGAGTTCGGGAAACACCAGCTTTTTCGAACTCTGGAGTTCGGGAAACACCAGCTTTCCCGAACTTAAATATATATTTTTAAATTAATTTTTTAAATTCAATAATGAATTTTCCCAACTAACACATTTTATATTTATCATATTAACTTATATTATCATATCCCGAACTCTACATTTCGGGACAAATTGATTTTCCCGAACTCCAGAGTTCGGGAATATTGGTGTTTCCCGAACTCTGGAGTTCGGGCAACACCAGCTTTCCCGAATTCTAAAGTTCGGGAACATTAGTGTTTCCCGGACTCTGGAGTTCAGGAAATACCAGTATTTCCTGAACTCTGGAGTTCGGGAAACACCGGAGTTTGGGAAACTTAAAATTTTACGGATGTTTAATAATTTTTTTATCGTAATTTTTTGTTTAATATTTTGTATTTTTGTATTATTTTTATGATATTATACGTGATATATTTTTTATTTGTCTGTTATTATGTAGTTAATTGATATTGTTTATTTTTGTGTTATTTTGTAGATATGGTACGTGGTAGAAGAGGTGATGCTTCTTCATCTCGACAGCCTTCTTCTCGCCAGCCTTCTTCTTCTCGAGAGCGTCCTACTGCATCAACTAGAAGAAGAAGGAGGATTGAGACTTCTAATGAACCGCCTATTTTAGAACGAGTAGAAGAGCCACTAGAAGAGCCAGTGCCAGATTACGTGATACCAGTTGAGGAGCTTCCCAACCCTAATGAAGGGGAACCAACTGCTCAACCATCTTACTCTCATCAAGAGTCTCACCACGAAGATGATATTTCTGAACCACTACCTGGGGGACCTACTGATACATCTATTCTAAAAAGTTTTAAACATCATGTTGCATTTGCAATATGGGCAAGAGAGGTAAGTAATTAGTTTTTTTAATATTTATCTTTATAATTTAAATAATTAGCTATTGTAATTTTTGATAATTTAAATAATTAAGTATTTGAATTTTTTAACAGGAAAGAGGCATATTAAAATGTAGAAATCATGGGCTCAAAATTCCTGAATGGCCATTGAATAATCAGCCTCGTGTTCGTGATATTGTTATCAGTTCTAGCTTATCACCCTTGCTAGAATGTACTTATCGAAATATAAATCATGCTCTAGTTTCAGCATTTATAGAGAGATGGCAGCCTGAGACTAATACATTTCATTTGCCATTTGGAGAGTTAAGTATAACATTATATGATGTTGCTGTTATTTTGAAGATTCCAGTAACAGGAGATCTATATCTGTGCCTCATCACCTGACACCTAGTGAAGCTAGTGATTTATTATGTAGGTTACTTGGGGTGTCATTAGATGTAGCATCACAACAAATTAGAGAGAATCGAGGAGTATTTGTAAAATTAGATTGGTTAAAAAAAATATTTATGCATCTACCAAATGAGGTTTCTAATGAAGAGATTGAGCATATTAGTAGAGCATATATGTTATTTTTATTAGGTTGTACTTTATTTGTGGACAAGAGTGGGACATTAGTTTCAGTAGCATATTTGACATTATTAGAAGATTTAAGTGTGATCGGTAATTATGCATGGGGAGCTGGGTGTCTTGCATATTTATATCGACAGCTCGGCATTGCTACTAGACGAGAGGTGAAGAGTATTGCTGGATATCTTACCTTACTTGAGGTAATTATTTTAATTTCATAATTTTATATCATATATTTATATATATTTAACATAATTATTCATATTAAATTTACAGGCATGGGTGTTCGAGCATTTCCCTTTTACTAGAATTAGATGTAACTTGTTATATAGTCAAGATCAGCCACGAGCTCTCCGTTGGATACCTGTTCGCGATACTGATTCTTTACAATCTATTAGGGAGCAGCTTGATGATTTATCACCGAATGAGGTATTTATCATATATATGATTTGTAAGTTAATTAATATATTATAAAATTAAATTTTAAACTAAATAATATTTACAGATGATTTGGACGCCGTATCGGAGGGTTCAGGCACACCATCCATTTTCGAAAATTACATTTTTCTCAGGTTGTCTAAAATGTGGAAATATTATAGAACCATATCATCCTGATAGAGTTTTGAGACAATTTGGGTATGTACAAACTATTCCTCCACCCCCATTATCACCTGTGGAAGCTAAGCGGGGTCCGGCTACGGCTTTATATCGGGTAATTTATACATTTGTTGATGATATGTGGAATCGATGGGATATGCATTTATTATCACCACGTAGACATGGTAAATATTCTAAATTTCCATGGCATTTTACACCTGAATATTTAACATAGTATGGAACTATTACACATCCGATTATACAAAATCCTGTACATCGATCCAGTTTTGATAGAGGTGCAGACGATGTGCTGTTGCTTGCTGAATCAGTAAGTTTTTAAATTATATTTAAGTTATTATTGAATTTAATTTATTTAAATTTAAAAAATTAATATAATTATTTTTATTTTTATTTCAGCGTAATCGACTTGCATTATGTGCTATCCAAGAGACGATTTCAAGTAGTGAGCCTGTATCTCCTGATATATGGAGAGAGACATGTCTTGGCGTGAATCGCATTCTTGGCTCTCGACATCCTCCTGATGATAATATTGAAGCGTCCACGTCTCGTACATCTCCCCAAAGATAGTTTATAGTTTATTTATAACATCGAGTTGCTTGTAGTTGTTATTTATAGTTGTAATTAGTAAACTATAACTTTGGATTATGTATAACTTGTTATAATATTTTATTGGGAAATTCTATTCACAGCGAAGTTTTTACTATTCGCAGACATTAGCCGCCAAAATTTTTCATCATTTTTTCAAAATCTCATTTTACCCTTCTATCACCCCACCATACCATCTTCCTTCCCTTTTTACTCTGCATAGTCACACAAATATGTATATATATATACAAACACAGACAGAAATAATTTAATATAATAAAATAAAATTAAAAAATATAAATAAATAAATTATTCTGTATTTTAAATAATTATAAATTAACTAATTATAAATTTTTTAACTAATTTTAAATTTTAAATCATCGTGAGTTAAATTTTTGATACTCAAAAAAATTTAAAATTAGTTAATTTATCTTATTAAATTATTTAAAGATACATATACTTAAAATTAGTTATTCATTCAACTAATTTAATAAGATATATATTTTTAAAAAGAATTTATTTATTTATATTTTTTAATTTTATTTTATTATAATAAAAAATTAATGAAAATAAAAAAAAATTGAGCTCCCCGAAAGCTGGCTTTCGGGGAACCCAGCAATCCCCGAAAGCTAGCTTTCGGGGAATGCTGGGTTCCCCGGACGCTGGATTTCGGGGAACGTTGTGTTTCCCGAAATCTAACTTTCAGGGAACGTTGCATTCCCCGAAATCCAACTTTCGGGGAACCCAGTGATCCCCGAAAGCTGGCTTTCGGGGATCACTGGGTTCCCTGAAAGCCAGATTTCGGGGAAGATCTCAGAATTTTTTTTATTTTCATTAATTTTTTTTATTTTCATTAATTTTTTTTATTTTTATTAATTTTTTATTATAATAAAATTAAATTAAAAAAATATATATAAATAAATAAATTCATTTTAAAAAGATACATATATCTTATTAGTTGAATTTATTTAATAAATAAATTAATTAATTCTTTTAAAAAGATACGTTCATCGTTAAATAAATTAAATTATTTAATTTTTTTTTAAAAATAAATTATTTGAATTTATTTAATAAATTATTTTTAAAAAGATACATATAATAAAAAAAAACTTATTATAATAAAAAATTAATTATTTTTTTTAAAACAATATTTTATTTTATTTTATAAATTAATAAACTTATTTTATAATAAAAACTTATTTTATTTTATTAAAAAAAAATCAAAAAAAAACAAAATCTTCCCTAAAGCCAACTTTCGGGAAACAGGTAATTAACTACAACTAATAAGATATATGTATCTTTTTAAAAATTAATTAATTAATTATTTTATTTTATTTTATTATAATAAAAAAATAATTAAAAAAAAAACAAAACCCCCTAAAGCCAACTTTCGGGAAACAGGTGATTCCCCGAAAGCCAGCTTTCGGGGAATCACTTGTTTCCCGAAAGTTGGCTTTAGGAAAGATTTTGTTTTTTTTTGTTTTTTGTTTTTTTTTTAATAAAATAAAATAAGTTTTTATTATAAAATAAGTTTATTAATTTATAAAATAAAATAAAATATTGTTTTAAAAAAATAATTAATTTTTTATTATAATAATTTTTTTTTATTATATGTATCTTTTTAAAAATAATTTATTAAATAAATTCAAATAATTTATTTTTTAAAAAAATTAATTAATTTATTTATTAAATAAATTCAACTAATAAGATATATGTATCGTTTTAAAATGAATTTATTTATTTATATATATATTTTTAATTTAATTTTATTATAATAAAAAATTAATAAAAATAAAAAAAATTAATGAAAATAAAAAAAAATTTTGAGATCTTCCCCGAAATCTGGCTTTCGGGGAACCCAGTGATCCCCGAAAGCGATTTCGGGGAATGTAACGTTCCCTGAAAGCTAGATTTCGGGGAACACAACGTTCCCCGAAATCCAGTGTCCGGGGAACCCAGCAATCCCCGAAAGCTAGCTTTCGGGGATTGCTGGGTTCCCCGAAAGCCAACTTTCGGGGAGCTCAATTTTTTTTTTATTTTCATTAATTTTTTATTATAATAAAATAAAATTAAAAAATATAAATAAATAAATTATTTTTAAAAATATATATCTTATTAAATTAGTTGATTGAATAACTAATTTTAAGTATATGTATCTTTAAATAATTTAATAAGATAAATTAACTAATTTTAAATTTTTTTGAGTATCAAAAATTTAACTCACGATGATTTAAAATTTAAAATTAGTTAATTTATAATTATTTAAAATACAGAATAATTTATTTATTTATATTTTTTAATTTTATTTTATTATATTAAATTATTTTTGTGTGTGTTTGTATATATATATATATACATATTTGTGTGACTATGCAGAGTAAAAAGGGAATGAAGATGATATGGTGGGGTGATAGAAGGGTAAAATCAGATTTTTGAAAAATGATGAAAAATTTTAGCGGGTAATGATTGTGAAGAGTAAAAACTTCGCTGTGAATAGAATTTCCTTATTTTATTTTAATATTTATTAGTAAATTTTATTATGATTTATGTAATTTTAATACCATTTACACAAAAAATAACAGAATAAATTAATAAAAGAAAAGAATATAACTTTGTACAATTTTCACACTTTTAACAACATAAAGAAATATTACAAACATATAATATAAAACATACATATTCGTCATTCATGGGTAAATAAAAAATATATAATGAAAACCATACATATTGATCATTGCTAATTCATCATTCATCAGTTAAATCAAAAACATCTTTTGTAATAACATTTTTATTAATAAGAGCCATAAATACTTGGATTCGAGTTATATATGGTGTTTCCCATTCACGTGCAATATCATATCGATATTTATGCCAATTGCGTGCAACAGGAGGAATTGGTGAACCTGATTTAAGAAATACCTGAAAAAATATAATACCACATTATTAGTAACAAATTTATATTAACATAATTATAGAAACATATAAATAAATTATTAAATAATAATACTTGTACAACATGACAATCATCCACAAATCCAATAGTAATAATTCTATGTTGTATAACTGAAGGTGCAGCTGATCTCAATGGAAGGTAAGTAAGACACTGCACTCGAGATAAATGAACCAACACAACATTATATCTTGAAGCAATCAAATGACCCATATCAGGTAAAGTCATCCAATGTTAAGGAGGTGCAATACACTCAAAGCAAGAAAGTGCGTGTATTAACTCATCTACACGCATAGCAGATCCATATAACTCTATATATTCATCACGAAAGGTATGTAATTCTCCAATCAGATTCATACGAATATCCCTCCAGTTGTGCTCACTCATTCCAAGTAATGCAGCAATAGCACGAAATCCACAATGTCCATCCGACTCCACATTAACAATATTATGTATAAACTGACATATTTTTGATGGAAATGAAGCATCATAGCCTAGCAATCTCTGTTTGACACTGGTACGATAAAGTTTACCTTCATTCAGTGTCTTAACTGAGCTTTGTATTGTTGGAGATATGCTATCAGACTGTACTATTTCAAAATATGATGGATCACGTCGAGTGGATGTATCAACTTGAATTTTATTTTTTGATGATGGCTTACCTTTTGTACGAACTTTCACACTTGGTGGGATCAATAAAGTCGTAGCTGGATCTATTAATTCTCTCAACTTCTGTTTTAATACGATTTTACCTCCTTCTGGTTCTGAGTGAAATATATTATAAAGACTTTCCAACTCTGGATCAATTGTTAACACTGTGGATACATCAACAGTATTCACTAAATCTAATTTTGTCCAATAAGGGTGCACAAATGATAAAGGAATTGTTCTTCCCTCCATCATTAATTCTGCAATTTCATGTGCACAAGGTAAACCATGTGTGCTTCTTATCACACATCTACATGCAACTTTATCCACTCCAATTTTTTGTGCCATCTCTGTTTGCTTTAATATCATATTCATTGCATTTCTTGATATAATACCTCTCAATTCTCTAAAAAATTCTGATATGAAATTGTGTTGTACCAACATTAAACTCTTCTCAAAGGATCCCTTTATCTCAGTATGTTGTAACTCAATAAGAGAATTGATAATTTTCCATGATGATTCGAAGTCACCTTGTGATGATCCCAGATATCTCTTCAGCTTCGCATGTGCGCTCTCAGCCCTTTCAATAAAAACATAAACAGTATTAGATTAATAAGAGATTAATTAGAGTTATTATAATAAAAATAATAACAATAATATTTGAAGAATACCTGTTAGTAGTAACATTGCCAAAATGTAATACTTTATTTGTCCACGCTGCAATAAATTTTTCTTTGTAATCATTCAGCCATGTATTTCTCACATAATCAAGTGCTCCTTCATATGCATGATACTCAACCATTAAGTCAGAAAGCAGACTTTGATACTCAATCTCAGTAGAGACAAAAACAAGAAGATTCCATTGTAACATGAACTTCTCCCATATCTCCTTTCTATCAAAGAATTTCTTACACTTAGCAAGTACATTTTTAGATATATGCCATCTACATAATAAGGTTGTGGTACTTGGAAAGACTTTATATATTGCATTCATCAATGCTAATTCTCTATCAGTCACAATTACTCCAGGACATGCATTAGATCCCATCACATTCTTTAATCTCTCCATAGCCCATGTATAGTTATCCTCGTATTCATGGTTCATAAATACAAATGCAACAGGAAAAGTTAACTCAGTGGATGTCACACCAACAATCTCAAGAAGTGGATATCTATATCTGTTAGTTTTGTATGTACAATCCATTATCAAGACATGTGAAAATATTTTTAATAAATTTATAGACATCGGATGCGCCCAAAATAAGTCTGCAATACAATTTGATCCATCAGTTCTGTGCCACTCCACATAATTACATTCTCTTAATTTCTTCATCAACTGTTGCATCTGTGATCTACCACCTTTCTCAATAAGTTTATATCTTTGACGCGCATTATATATAGTTTTGATAGTAGTAACATTATTCTCATCATCTGCCTTGAGACTCATCAAAATATTTCTAGGTTTCACCAGATTTTCAGACATAGTTTTCAAAATTCCTTTCTCTTTTTCTGTAAGTCTCCCTGCATATGAATGACCCTCCAATTGAACTGCTAGTGGATGATTGTGTACTCCACATATAACTTTCAACTCCCACTGCTCAAATTTCATACCAAGTAATTCAAACGGACAATCACACTTTTTTGAACCTGTGGACTTCCTTTTTAATTCTCCTATTATTTCTTCCTTTTTCTTGGATGGTCTATACTTTCCACTACGTTCACAAGAAAGACGAACTCTAGGTCTTTTCCAGTACCCTCAGATTCTGAACTCTTGATCACAATCACAATTCCATTTTGTTTTCCAATTTTCTTAGCCCATCCAATGAGTGCTTCTCTGGTATCAAATAGCTAATACAACCAAAAAATATTTAGATATCCTTTTTTCAATAATTCAAATAAAATTATTATAAAATTATTAAAAATCTATCATACCTGATTCGTAGTAAATTGTTGAATAAGATCAAATTGGTGGATTCTACAATTGGATTCCTATAAAAAAATTAATAAAATAAAATATAGATTAGAATTTGAAAATAAAATATTCCGCTAGACCTAAAATTTGGGACACTAGCTTTTTTTCTGAATTCCAGCATTCGGAGAAGACTTGCCTTCCCGAATTCTAGCATTCAGGGAAGAACGGCCTCCCCGAAGGCTAGAATTCGGGAAAACCGGCCTTCCCCGAATGCTAGAATTCGGGGAGGCCAGAATTACCCGAATGCCAGCATTCGGGGAAGATTGCCTTCCCCGAAGGCTGAAATTCGGAGAAGCCAGCACTCCCCGAATGCCAGCATTCGGGGAAAGCTGCCTTCCCCGAAAGCTGAAATTCGGAGAAGGCCAACACTCCCGAATTCCAGCTTTCGGAGAGGGCAAGTAACCTTCCCTGCACAAACACATGTTCTTCCATCGCTGCACTCTCGATTATCTCAAATACTCTTGCATTTCAATACAACTCATATTATATTTTTATAAACACAAACACATATTTTAAAACAAATATTTACAGATTAGATTACTTACCTGTGTTTGTGCGTAATATTCTTTTTCTAAATAGCTATCATTTTCTTCCTCAAACTCGTCCCAGTTCTCCGTCAATAGTTTAGTGTAGTAATCCATAATCGATCATAAAATGTATGATTCCTTGATGAGAGAAAATAAATTTGCATAAGTGTGAGCTGAAAGTGAGTCTGTGAGTTTATAAGAGAAAGAGATACAAATTTTAGGAGAAAAGATTTGATTGGGATATGAGCCACTGAGAATTTCTCCGACGAAAGACGTCTGTCAGGTGGTGGTGGTTGAATATTGAAGGTAAGGGTAAAATTGAATTTTTATTTAAGGGTATTTTAGGTATATTAAAAATTGGTTGCAAGAAGTAAAACGTTGGCTGCGAATAGAATTTCCCAAATGTATTAGGACGCTGAACTTATGACATCGTGAAAGACACTTGTATGTTGATATCTTCATTAGTTTTATGAATTTGAAACAAGTGGGCTATCCTTGGATTGGGTTCAAATTTGAAACAAAAAGCAAGCCTTTCTACCTTTCTATACCAACTTTATCTTCATCTCTTTTTCCTTTTATCTATTTTTTTTTATAGCAATTTTTAGACAATCATAGGAGGTGAAATAAGCATTATATAGATTATTGTCTCATCCATCAATATAATAGTTGTGAAAGAAAATGAATCACATACAGTTAAATTTGTCACATTTTTAGTCAATTTTGCACCCAACAAATATACGAAGCATACACACATTTTATAGCATGCAAGTATCTGAATTGGGTACGTACTTGATGTTTTCTCAGGCAATTTTACTTTTGTTTTCATAACTCAAATTCATAATTTTTCAATCACAAAAGAGCAATCATACCAAAAACAACCACCCAACAAAAAAAGTTGGGCCAGTGTAATTGCATGCAATTCTACGGTCTGACCACCATAATTCACCAACTTTGAAGTCTCCTTATCGCAAATCCTAATCATGCTATCAGACCAAGCTAGAAATACAAAGCTCTCAGCTTAAGTTTAAAACTTCCTATTAGGCATCATGTATACATGTTTGCCCCTTGCTTGTCAAGGTTAATGCTATTGTAGCAAGCCAACACCATGAAGGACTACTACGAAATTTGCACTCTGGCAAATTAACACAATTTCCTAAGCTTTTATCGTGGTTCAAGTTGTGATATTGTTTCAACATCCACAGAACAAATTTCTGGCCGCCGTTGGACAGTGGCATCGTCTTCTTTCCTCGTCCAGAAAGCAGGGATTTTGGGAGTGGGCACAGCCTCACTTTCATTTTTGAGCATGGAAGAAACTTCCAGCATGGACGGCCTATCTTGCCATTTCTCTTGGACGCACAGCAAGGCCACCAGCATGCATCGCATGATTTTACATGACGACGATGAATCATCCAGCAGTGGATCCACAAACTCCATGCCTTTCCCATCTTTCCATAGTTCATAAGCCTGGAAAAAGTCGCAAGAGTAATCATCCATCCTTTCTGTTGGCTGTGAATTGCAGGTTTGAAAGAAGAAATTGTCGAGCAACTTACATATCCTAGAAGATTTAGATCTTCTTTTGGGCCACATACACATGTATTCTTTTTGCCACTTATGATTTGTAGCAGTAGAACTCCGAAACTGTAAACGTCATATTTTGTCGAGTATATCCCTTCTCTTGCATATTCAGGAGGAATATAACCACTGCATTTGACAAATAAAAAGAAATATTTAGTATTTGTCACCATCAGACATTTTTTTTTTTAAAGATTGATCTAAGACTAATTTACTTACTATGTTCCTACAATCCGACTGGTATTTGCTTCTTCATCATCCTCGTGAAAAATTCGAGCTAAACCAAAATCGGATATTTTAGGTTTCATCTTACTATCCAATAAAATGTTACTGGCCTTTAAATCCCTGTGAATTATGGTCCATCTTGAATACTCTTGGAGATAAATAAGCCCTTGAGTAACTCCTTCAATGACTTGAACCCATTTGCTCCAATCAAATAACATGCGCCTAACCGGATCTAAAACAAACAGGACTTACAATGATTAGTTACTTCTTTGAAAACTTAAATAAGAATCAAGGTGCACTTACACCATGCTTAAACAAAATCCTAAACATGATTTATTTCCAGCTTAATGGTGTGTGGTATGGCATCTCCTCAATTCTCGAAGTCACTTTCCCAATTCATGTGGCTATGAATACTTGTTCTGTGACATCAAGCTAGAGCTTGAGCACTTCAGGCATGTGCCCATCTAGTTGCAAGTATGAAAGATTGATGTCTGAAGGGTCCTACTAATATTTTGTCAAATAACATACACGTCAAAAATATCTACAAACTACACGCATTTTAGCATCCTACTGATGAGTTCAGTCTTGGCATTGACACGGCTAATCTGAGTGCCAGTCTAAGAAGAGAATTGTTGTTTTCAATATAATACAAGAATCAACATTATTCTTGTTGAGTTCCATATATTGTTAACATATGATCACTAGGAAGAAGTGTCTTGAAATGTCGAATCCCTTTAAAAAGGGCTACGCAGCAATTCTGCAGTCCTGCTGCTGGGGCCAAACCTGCCCTTAGTTTTGTGTGTGAATTTTCAGGATTGCAATAACATCTACAAAACGTATGAACCCAGAGCTGTTTAATTATTCCTAGCATGTACTCATTAACGTATAAGTGGAAGAGATTGCACACCATGGAGGTAGAAGGCCAAGGTTTTGTTTGGCATATACTCATAGATCAGCAGCTTTTCTTTCCCTTCAGTGCAAAACCCCAGAAGTCTAACTAGGTTGACATGTTGAAGTTTTGCTGTCAGTGTAACCTCATTTTTGAACTCCTCTGCTCCTTGATGAGAAGTTTCAGAAAGTCTTTTCACAGCGATTTCCAGTCCATCTGGTAACTTTCCCTGACAAAACACTGCATCATTAATTTTTTCAACAGAATATTGCAGATTTTTGTGGTACACTATAACTTGATCCTTCATAACTGTGCTTAATGCTCAGATAATTATAATCACCATAAATACTATTCAGTGCCATGTTTTTGTTCTTGTCGTAAGTTTTGGGAGTCAATAGCTGATGTGGATGAGATGGCTTTTAATATTTTATGAAGGGTTCGATTTGGGTGATTTTAAAGGCTAATTTCAAGGCAATCGGGCTGATGGTTCAATGGGCAAATTCCTTTGTTTAGGCCTTAAAATTAGCATTTTTACTATTTTAGAAAATAATTAATTTGAGAATAACTTCCATTAGGGAGTGAATTTTAATATGCTGTTTTGGGAGATTTTATTTATTTCCATCTAATTTTGATCCTGCAATGAAAACTCAATCTTGCCTTTTTTGATAAAATTTGGGTTCTAGGGTTTTGGGGTATTTTCTAATTTCCTAATCGTTATAGCCTATAAATACTATATTTATAGGATGTTTTTGGCAGTTGATTTCAGAATTCCAATAAAATTTCTATTGAAATTTTTTCATTATTCTCTTCAATTTTTCGGTATTCTTTAGAATCAATGAATCATTGATTGAGTCCTATAATCCGATATTTGTGAGTGAATTAACAGGTTTATTAGAAGGCTTACGCTACGTCAATAGCAAAAAGCTTAGACTCCATTTATTTGTAGAAAGTGTTCTACAAGAAAACACACCTCCTCCATTTTTCAGTATTTAGGACCATGAAAACATAAAAGTCAAGTGAAATTGGTTTTCGATCAAGAGAAACTAAAGCCTTCAGCTTTGTGCTAATTTCCAGAAAACAATTTACCGTCTTGAAAATGGTAAGCCGTATTCCTCACAACCCTAACCTCCCAAACACCACCCTCCTCAGTACACTGGAAATGCTTTTCTAACAAAAAATTTTCAAGTTACAGCCAAATATCAGAAAACAAATTTCAAGAAAATTCTTTTCTTTAGAAACTATTCTCCCTCAAGAAAACACATTTTTGCAAACAGAAGGAGCCTCAATCTCCAAGAAAATTGGCTAGTTCTAGTGGCTCTAGTTATACTGATCGAAAATTAAAATTGGTCCACAGGACACCAAAAATTACCTTATAAACAGGTCCAAATCCACCTTCACCGAGCTTATTTTTGCTTGAAAACTTGTTTGTGGCAGTTTTGATGTCAGCAAAACTGAATGCGTGAAGATTAGGTGATGATGACTTTCTGCCTCGAGTTAATATCCTCATAACTGAATATAAAAATGGAGTGTGTCAATATTCAATTGCTTAATGACATGCAGTAAGTATTGGTGAACTCCAGAAATCGTTATTTCTTACCTTTCATTCTGAGCATTCTCCTCTGCAGATACACTGTTGAAGCTCCTATTAGGAGAGTAAGTCCAACAACGAAGGGCAGAAAAACAACCAAAAAGAGTTTCTTGTGTCTTTGTTTCTTGTGCTCCTCATAAGCTGAAATAAAGGAAGATTATATATCGATCAGAGTTTAGAAAGTTGAGCACATAAAGTGAGATTCGGCTCTCACCCAGAGCTTGAACACCTTCATCTTGCATATTGAAAGGAAAGAAGAGGAGGGTACAACAACAACAACAACATACCAAGCCTTTATCTACTATGTAGGGTCAACTATATGAATTCTAGCTCTTTAATCAATTTCAGTTAAATTACAAAAATTGATGTGTGGTTTACCTCCCTTAGAAAGGATCCAATCATCATCATATGGTATTTGCCATACAGCATAACCAAGAAGCCCTTTTTCCTTCGAGTACGCAATCTTAGTTTTGATGGCTTCTACATCGTCGAAACAAACCCATAATGACCCTTGGGTGAAGTAATTTACAACATAAGTTGCATTATATTCTGAAATAACTCCATAACTTTTCACCGACGTCCTTATGTAGCTATAGGCTATGTATCCACCTGATGCAGCGCCTGGACCACTTGCAGCTGCCCCAATTGCATTGTTTTTGGGGTTCGCAAGTTTCCACGCATAACCATAATATGGCAAAAACAGAACAATCTTGCTAGCAGGAAATCCTTTAGCAATCCATTGCTTTATACCATAATCGGTACTTATGTTGTTCGAGGGGTCATACAAAGCAGCATGAGCACCTGTAAAATTTTCTCTCTGAGGCAAATGATAGTTAAATCCTACAATGTTAAACCAGTCCACGTTCCTTCTCATTGAGTCCACAGGGTAACTGGTGGAATGTATGACTGGCAAGTAATAGCCTGACACAGTCAAGATGAGTCTTGATTGCCCGGAGTTCTTTGATTCAGTGTTTATAGCAGCTCGCCACTCATCAAAGAGAGTTCCCAAATCCATTGTGTTGGTCACTATGCTCGAAGGATCACCTCCGAGATCAATGCCCTGAAAGCCGAAAAGCCTGGTGAGCCTAATAGACGACTGAATGAAAGAGTTCCTTCGAGAAGGTTGGCTAACCATGGAAGAGAAGTTTGAAGATTCTACATCTGCACCCCAGATTGATAGAATGGTGATAACTGATGGATTCTTTTTTCTCACAGTGGGGGTGAAGGTGGAAAAGTATGAATTATTGGCGGGGGAAACATAGATCTGGAAAGTGGAAGAGTTGATTTGTGCATAAGCGCATGCAAGGTGAGAAAACAGCGTTGAATCTATGTCAGGAATAGAGATATATGGTGTTTCCGCATACCAATAACCTAATCTGATCCAGTTGTTGGAACCTGTAGAACACATCACTTGTAAGAGAAGAAACAGAAGGAGGGTTATGATTCTGAACAACATTGAAAAACACTGATCACTTCTGATTCTTGACTCCACCAAAGAAAGCCAAATCTTTTTGGCGAGTTTGAAGGGTCTTTCTTTCTTTATCAAGATATTCCTATCCTTCCAAATACAAAGGAAAAGGGCGACTCCGCTGCTTGTGAGTTGTAATCGTTTTTTTTATTGTAATATGTGCAAATTTTGGACCAATATATAAGATAGTTTACTAGTTATTTTTCTTGCATCATTTTAATCCCTAACCAAAGTTCATCCGTAAGAAAATATTTATCATTTTAATCCCTTCAACCAAACTTTAATCAGAACAATTTTAGTAATCCTATTTATAAGTTATTGCAAACTAACAAATTGTAATTATTTTATTCTCCAACCACTTTGAGATGTGACAAATATATTTCAGTACCCAAGTCAGGCCTGGCAACTACATATAAATGCCATTTATTGCAACCGTAAAATTAGGTGAACACTAAGATGCAGCCACTTTTGACTGGACAATAATTTATTGAGACTTAACTTTGACAAAGTTACATACAAAAATGTCACTTAACATTTGCCCAACATGGACAGATTGAAAGGAGGCAGAGGGGTGGAGGGGCGTGGGCGGATGGGACTCACACACCATCCGTCGCAAGTCCGTTTGAGAAACATATTATTGTTGTACACAAATAATTATATAATACTCTTGAAGTCATATAATCACACTTAAAGTTTAATTTGTAAATTATAATATAATCATTAATTTTTCACAAATTTAATAAATTCATGTAAATTATAATATATATTATTATTAGTGAAGTCAAACAAAAGGAGTTCAACGGTTGAAATGTTCAAAAATTCTTAAAACTAAACCGTGTGAGTATTAGCATTATGAGCTTATCAAAAGCTTCAGATGTGAACATGACATGACAAAACAACAGATTTTTGAGGAAACAATAACTTGATAAACTTGTGGTGTACAAAATTAATGGAAAATGTCAGGAATTAAGGAAGTAGGAGATGAATTAGGGAATAAGTAGGGTAGTTGTGTGTAGTAGAGAGTTATTTTTACAGTTATATAATAATAGAGTATTATTTCTAATTGTGTAGTAATGAAGTGTTATTTTACAGTTGTGTAGTAGTGATAACTACTGTAAATAACTATTGAAATAATCATATATAAAGGTATGTTACAATATGCAGAGATTATCAAGAAATTAATTAAACTTCTCTCATTTTCTCTATATCTATTCTTTATTTCTCTATATTCTTTTCTTAATTTTCTCTTTAAATTATTTGTTTTCTTTCTTTTTCTTTATATTCTCTCTATGTTTCTTTCCTCTATTCTTTATTTTCAATTCTATTCTAAAAATCCTAGATTCAAGACTAGGGTCTTGACTATTGTTAGTAGAGCAGTAGATTCTTGGACACTAATTTAATAGTGTGGATCTATTAAAGATGACAAACAAAAATAAAATAAAGCAATTTGAGGTACAAGTCAACCAGATTAACTCTCAGGTCTACCAGGTTAACTCCCTAGTGACAAATCTGCAAACTCGAATCAAGGCCTTGGAAAAATGATCGAATAAGCATCATAAAGCAATTCAATAATTAGATAACAAGTTTAATGCTTCGATAGATAGACTAGCTAAAAGACTCAATGGGTTCTTGTAGATGTTTTCTTGAATTTTGCAAATCAGCTTATGGAAGGACTTTTCGCCAAAGGAGAATGTTGATCCAATTTTGGAAGGTAATGGTCCTAACCCTAGACCATCTAGATTGCCTAGTTAGAGATTGAAAATATTTGTGGGTAAGATAACTTATTTATTTGTGGGCAAGATAATTTGACAGATGGAGGGTGGTTGATAGGAGATTGGAAAATAATTCATTTATTGCAACAATAAAATTAGGTGAACACTATATGCAATGATTGATTGATACTTAACTTTGACAAAGTCACCCAAAAAAATATTATGTTGCTCGTGTTACATTATATTTGCATAATATAAGCAAATTGAAAGAGAGAAAAGGTGTGAGCTCCATACGAAAAGGGTCTGGGCTCCATCGGGGACAAGTGGGTGACATGGGCAAATTGAGAGGGGAAGAGAATGGGCTACATGGGGGCAGGGGGGATCTACTCCCACCTCTTTGTAAGTCTGCATTGGATAACATATTATTATTTAATGTGAGTAATATAATTGTCCTAAAGTCACATAATTATACTTAAAGTTTACAAATTACAATGTAATCATAATTTTTTTTACAAATTTAATGAATCCATGTAAATTATAATATATATTATTATTAGTGAAGTCAAACAAAATGAGTTCAACGTTGAAATATTCAAAGTTTCATAAAACTAAACCATGTGAGTATTAGCATTATGAGCTTGCCATAAGCTTCAGATGTGAACATGACATGGCAAAACTTCATTAACAATAGATTTTTGAGGAAACAATAACTTGATAAACTTTTGGTGTATAAAATTAATGAAAAATGTCAAGAATAAAGAATAGGAGAGGAATTAAGGGATAAGTAGGGTAGTTGTGTGCAATGGAGAGTTACTTTAATTATAGTTATATAGTAATGGAGTATTATTTTTTCATTGTGTAAATAATCATTGAAATAGTCATATATAAAGGTATACCACAATATGCAGAGATTATTAAAAAATTAATTAATTAAAATTCTCTTATTTTCTCTCTGTCAATTCTTTATTTCTCTCTGTTCTTTTCTCAATTTTCTCTTTAAATTCTTTGTTTTCTTATACTTTCTCTATATTCTCTCTCTATTTCTTTCATCTATTCTTCATTTTCAATTCTATTTTAAAAAATTTAAATTCAAAACTAGGGTTTTGACCATTATTATCAGAGCAGTAGATTCTTGAACACTAATTTGATGGTTTGGATCTATGAGAGATAGTAGACAAATCTGGAATAAAGCAATTGAAAGCACAAGTCAACCAAATTAACTCCCAAGTCGACCAGATTAACTCCCTAGTGACAAATCTGCAAACTTGAATCGAGGTTTTGGAAAAAGGATCAAGTAAGCATCACTGTAATACCCAGGAATGATTTGAGGATATAAACGGTATTTAGTGAATGGCATAAATGGACTTTGTGAAAAATAAGACTATAGGGTACACTAACGCAACTTTGGACGATCGAATTAGTCAAAGAGAGTACCCTGAACCCTAGATAGCCAAGGAAAATGGTATAGTATCGACAAGTAATACGAGTTATGATTTTAGGCATCAAAAGAAGTTGGATCGGGAACGATTCCCGGTACAACTAAAAAGGCAATGTGATTTAGGCTGAAATACCGAATTATCGTACGGGGCATCCGGGAAGTCAATGGAACTCCGAGAAAGTTCATATTTAGCATATAGAGTAACAATTCGGTAGTTTTTGGAAGAAACAAAAGGGTTTGTAGCCAAAATGAAGATTCGGGCCTAAGTGCAGTTTTTCGAAATTAACAGAGGGAGATCGAAACGATATTTTTTCGGAATTTTAAAGAGAATGTTTTAGGATATTTCAAAGGGTTATAAAGGTCTTTAAAGAGAAGTTCAGTTTTTGAGCCAGGGGCAAAATCGTAATTTTTGAGATTCGGGTAAAAGTGTAATTTACATAAAAATCAGGGGTATTAGCGTAATTAGTCCATTTTTCAGGGACTAAAATGCAATTAAAAATTAGCCCGGGACCATGTTGAAAAGGGTCTAAGTACAATTATCCAAAAGTTCGGGCCAAAGTGTAATTCTTGAAACCTTTTTACTATGGGCATTTGGGAGATTTAAGAAAAGTCTCATAAATGACTTTAGAGATAAGGATGAAGGCTCATGATGACGTTAGAGATAAGATGAAAGCTCATGATGACTTTAAGGATAAGATTTGATTGGATAAGATAAGATTTGGATAAGATTTAATTGGATAAGATTTTGTTGGATATGATTTGAATAAAATTTGATTTGGATAACAATGATTGCAAAAGATATTACAAGATTTGGTAATAATTATATAATATTTTGGAAGATTTAGAATGAATGCAGAATATCTTAGAAGATTTGGTAATGATTATATAATATCTTGAAAGATTTACAATGATTGCAGAAGATCTTAGAAAGATTTGGAATGATTGGAAAAGATTTTGGAAGATTTAGAATGATTGCAGAATATCTTAAAAGATTTGGTAATGATTATATAATATCTTGGAAGATTTATAATGATTGTAGAAGATCTTTAGAAGATTTGGAATGATTGTAAAAGATTTTGGAAGATTTGAAATGATTGCAGAATATATGTTTCTTGGTGGCTAAGTTTCCACAACCTATAAATAGGGGTTCATAACCAAAGGTTTCTCATTCGAAATTGTGAGAAGTTCGTGCTAGATAAGAGAGCTTCGGGTTTAGTGGATATAGGGTTTTTAAAGCATACGCGAGGCATCACACATGCCGAGCACTTGGGCAGCGCGTGAGGACCTGTAAGGAGGTGGTTTGGTTAAAAGACTTGAGGAGTTGCACGAAAATTGAGGTTGGGCACAGGATTCGAGGTGTTCTGTGTTTCGTTCAAGGTAAGTTGTTCGCTACCAAAATTTGACTTTCTTGTGAATGGTTCCAACCCAAAAATTTGGTTTAAAGTTGTGAGTGTTCTGTCTGAAAAACTACTTGATTTATTGTGCTTGTTCTATTTGAACATGTGGTGATTTCATGCAAAATGATTTTGTGCATTGAAATGGTAACCGGTGACGGTTGATTTTACGAGGGAGGTTCGTCCCTAAACGTTTTGAATTGTGCATTGCATTTTATAAATGTTGTTTATATGATGCATTGAATTGTGAAGTGTTGCATTGTCTTGAGTTTTATGTGTACGTATGGAATGTCAGCCTCGGATGTTGTCTGGATAGTGTAGCCATAATTCTCCAAGGGCGTGACGGAATAATAGGGGTATCTGATGCTGGTGTGCATGTCAGGATAGCCGTCTTGGTTTCCGTGCCAGGTCGTTTGACCAGGGAAGTTGCACTAGGATGACTATGTAACACCCGAGAATAATTTTGAGGATAAAATGATATTTGATAAAGGGCATAATTGGAATCTTGAGAAAAACAAGACTATAGGGCACATTAACACAGCTTTGGACGACCGAATTAGTCAGAGGGAGTACCCCGAACCCTAGATAGCCACGAAAAATGGTGTAGTATCGACGACCAATTAAAATTATGATTTTTGGTGATAAAAGAAAGAAGATCGGGAACAGTTTTCGGTACAGTAAAAATACAGCTGCCAATTAGGTCGTATTACCGAATTGCTGTAAACGACATCTAAAAAGTCAATGGAAAGTGTCAATGACTAGTATTCGATGTATAGAACAACCCTTAAGTGGTTTTAGGTTGAATCGAGTGGATTTGAGGTCAAATAAATCAATCGGGCCTAAGTGTAATTTTCTAAAAATTACCCGAGAGAGGTCTAAACGGAAATTTTTCAAAAGTTTCAAGGGAAAAATGAGAAGTACTAATCTTAAGGGCCTTAGTGAAGATGTTAGAAAGATCAGGGGCTTGAGGATAAGGACCAAAATGCAAAACAAAATTTCGTAGGGGCCTAACTGTAATTTTCAAAAAAATCGCACGAACATGGCAGATTGGCCGAGATTTTTGCTTGATTTTTCGGCGATTTGGACAGCCTAGGGTCGTCAGGGAGTAGCCTAGGAGGCGTGGGGAAGAAGGCTTGGCCGGAGATCGGCCACGTGGAGGCGAATTTTGGCTATAAATAGCCAAGGGTTTCAGCCTAAGGAGAAGCACCAAATCGAGCTCATTTTCGAATGATTTTTGGAGCTTTGATAGAGGGCTTTTGATCTCTTGGAGTCAAGGATCATTTTGGGATCGATTTGAGGCGTTTTGGAGTAGGTTTGAGGGAGTTTCGAAGGTGGCCGGAAATGCCCTAGGCGGACCGAAACCGCGACCTGCAACTCGAGTTTTAAACGAATTTCCGGCGTCCTTTCGGCCTGAAACCGGTGGGGATGTGATCGACTTCTCGAGGGTTTTCGAACGGCACCCGTTTTGCGACCATCGGAGCACCCGCCGGCTGCCGGCTAGAGATTGAAGAAGGTGGCGCGTGACTGCCACGCGCCAATAGATTTTGCCCGGCCACGCGCCCGCGCGTGAGAGCGTGTGAAGGGTCAGGTAATTTTGAATTTTTTTTATTATTTAGAGAAAATTATTTTATGAATTATGGTGGAAGAAAATTTGGAAAAATGTTGGAGAAAATGGTCATTTTGTATTTTCAAAATAAATAAGGCTTATAAAAAATAGGAAAATGAATTACAAAATCCTTAGAAAATTTTGGGAGTTAGGAATTAATTATTTATGAATTTTTATGAAGAGAAATCAAGGAAAAATCCTGAGTAGGTACTTATTAGAATTTTTGAGGAGAAATATAAAGAAAATAGGAAGAAATTATGAAAAAATGAAAAAATTAGATATTGATATGATTTTGGACAAACGTGATGACTAGGAGCTCGAGGTTGAAGTATAAGAGCGTCGGGCGCGAGAATCGAGGCAGGCACGCAAATTGAGGCAACTCGCGCTCTTCAAGAAAGTTGAGTTACAAGTGAGTGTTCACCCCCAAACCTTGTTTTACCTTTGGGTTCTTGTGATGAATTGTCCAAATGATTGCTTACACGTGCATGAAATGATGATTTTAAGTGTTGATTTTAAATGACGCATGTTATGAGTTTAAGTGATGCATGTTATGATTTTCGACCATTAGCTCATTTTGTGTCGTCCATGTGGGATGTGGGTTATTAACCTGTGACGTGGCCCAGAGTGACAGCACTCGGGATGCGTACCTAAGATTAATGCTAGGTGACCCACTTGGGACGGGGCTGAGACGGACTTCACCCTACGGGACCCAAGTGGCGGGGCTGAGAGTGGACACCACCCCGGTTGTTGGCTCAAGAGGCGGGGCTGCGAGTGGACACCACCCCAGGTTCCTTTGAGCAATAACATTAATGCCGAGGTGACGTCGATTCCGAGGATAGTGCTGAGGTGACACTCTTGGGGTTAGGGTTGCGTTGAATTTTGGAATGCTTTTGAGTGGGAGTGTAAAGCCTGACGATGACAATGGGGTGATTCCTGGGTTCATATGTCAAGGTTGTCCCTCTTAAGCAGGATCGGGTTGCCAATGGGTCGATGTGGTCGTGTCGCCTTTAGAGAGATTGCATTTTCCTCGGTTATGGCTAAATGTTGTGTGGGATTCTCTTAGGCTGGTGCATGTTAGGATTTATCGTTTTTGTACATGACTTGCATACATTCATGAAAATTTTTTTGAACTCTCACTTAGATGATTCAGCATCTAATTTGGACTTTGTCCCTGGAATATTCAAACGTTCCAGGTGAAAGCAGTGGCGCCAAGGGAAAGAATGTTATCGAGATGTAGCTGTTATGTCCAGTCTTCGTAGGTTTTGTCTATGATTACGATGTTCAGAGATTATGTAATATATTTTCATGTGAAACATCGATCTGGTTATTGTAAAAGGAATTGTCGATTATATATATATCATTGAGGTTTCGATCTTGCTTCCGTTGATGTGATTGATGATGCCTGTCTTAGTTTATTAATTATTGAATTTTGATGTACTGAGAAGGTACGATCGGGATTGTCGGGAAACGATTTTGATAAAAGTATGCCTATATAGAGATTTATGTGGTGTTTGATTTAAATTTTCCTGAAATCTCGAGTTAACGCACACTTGGGGAAAAGTGGGGCGTTACATTTGGTATCAGAGCGAACTAGCAAAAACCCCGATTGGAGACTCAGGGGTACTAGTGGAAATTAAGAATAACGGAGTCAGTGATGATTAGTTTGAACAAGTTAGGTTTGTAAATAAATGAGATGAATCATTGAGGTTCGAGTATTAGAATGGTTTGGTAATCATTAAGATTCAAGTATTGATGTTTGCCTTTTTCAGATGGAGAGGACTCGAAGAATCTTGGATCTCAATGAGCGAGATGAGGAAAATGGTAATAGCAGTCATCGTGGTCGCTCAGTGAGTCGCGCCACAAGCAGTCGCCATAGTCGCTCTGCGAATTTCGCTACGAGTAATCACCGTAGTTGCTCGACGAATCGTGCCGCGAGCAGTAGACGACAAGAAGAGCAATCAGGTCCTAATGAGAATAGACTTGATCGAATAGAGCGGATCTTAGAAGGCGTGCTAACCTATGTAACGAGGAATGAGGCGCCAAGACGCACCCCCCATATGCTGGATCAGTATCTCCGGCAAAGACCCCCGGTGTTTAGAGGAAAAGCGGGAAATGACCCCAGTGCAGCTGAGTACTGGATAGAGCAAACCGAGAAGCTGCTCCAACATCTGCAGTGCAGTGACAAAGAAAAGGTTAACTGCGCTACATTCATGCTCGAAGAAGAGGCTGCACGGTGGTGGCAATCAGCCCAGTGGGCCTTACAAAGGACACCCAGGCAAACAACACAAGCTCTAAGGCGGAGGCAAGCTCAGCCGATAACCTGGGAAGCATTCAAAGAAGTTTTCAATGCTAAGTACTTTCCCAAAGCTGGAAAGAAGAGAAGACTTGGGAATTCATGAATTTGAGGCAGACTGACGAAATGTCAGTAACCCAATACGATGTCAAGTTCACTCAACTGATCAGATACGTGCCTATGTACGAAACTGACAAGAGGCAGAAGACGCAGAAATTTGTGGGTGGATTAAAGGTAGATTTACAACAAGCCCTCAGCTCGTGTACAATCAACACTTACAACGAGGCGCTGGATAGGACTCTGACCACCGAGATGAACCTGCTGCGTGTAGGATTGATAAGATCTGATGAAAAGAAAAGAGATTCGAAAGGCACGGAGCATAAGTCAGGAGGGAAAAATTTCAAAGATAGCAAACCATGTCCCCGATGCAATAAAGAACACCCAGGAAGAAATTGTTCTCAATGGCATATCACGTGTTTTTCGTGCGGCGAAAAAGGACACAAGGAAAAGGACTGCCCTAAGAAGAAAGATGTACCTCCAACTGGGAATCGAACGGGGATCACATGCTACTCGTGCAATCAACCCGGTCACTACGCTAGTGAATGTCCAAAAAGACAGAAGATGGATCAACCCGGAAAGATAAACATGACGCCAGGACCTCGTACCGGACGAGTCTTTTGCCTAACGAGAGAAAATGAAGAGGTCTACCCTAGCTTAGCAAGAGATGATGAAGAAACCCATCCGACAATGACCAAAGGTATGCCAAGTTAATTCAATGTTATCAATTTCTGTGTCATCATGGCATATGCATCAGCATTAGAGTCAATTGGGAGTCAGTGAAATGTACTTTGAGGACACAATTGGAAATAATAAGTGTTATGAACTATTTTGGGATTCGTGTAACTACCTATTCAAAGCTACAACGGGATATTCTGGAAAATAAAAAAAAACGTGTCTGGTAAGCTCGGATCATAGGGAGATGTAAGTTATGATCAATTGCTAAGGATTTTGAGAGGTATTTAGGACATTTCAATTGAGAGTCATTAGCAAATATCACGGACCAAATTTCGAGGACGAAATTTCTTTAAGGGGGGAGGATGTAACACCCGAGAATAATTTTGAGGATAAAATGATATTTGATAAAGGGCATAATTGGAATTTTGAGAAAAATAGACTATAGGGCACACTAACACAGCTTTGGACGACCGAATTAGTTAGAGGGAGTACCCCGAACCCTAGATAGCCACAAAAAATGGTGTAGTAACGACGAACAATTAAAATTATGATTTTTGGTGATAAAAGAAAGAAGATCGGGAACAGTTTTTGGTACAGCAAAAATACAGCTGCCAATTAGGTCGTATTGCCGAATTGCTATAAACGACATCTAAAAAGTCAATGGAAAGTGTCAATGACTAGTATTCGATGTATAGAACAACCCTTAAGTGGTTTCAGGTTGAATCGAGTGGATTTGAGGTCAAATAAATCAATCGGGCCTAAGTATAATTTTCTAAAATTTGCCCGAGGGAGGTCTAAACGGTAATTTTTTGAAAGTTTCAAGGGAAAAATGAGAAGTACTAATCTTAAGGGCCTTAGTGAAGATGTTAGAAAGATCAGGGGCTTGAGTATAAGGACCAAAATACAAAACAAAATTTCGTAGGGGCCTAACTGTAATTTTCAGAAAAATCGCACGAACATGGCAGATTGGCCGAGATTTTTGCTTGATTTTTCGACGATTTGGACAGCCTAGGGTCGTCAGGGAGTGGCCTAGGAGGCGTGGAGAAGAAGGCTTGGCCGGAGATCGGCCACGTGGGGGCGGATTTTGGCTATAAATAGCCAAGGGTTTCGGTCGAAGGAGAAGCACCAAATCGAGCTCATTTTCGAATGATTTTTGGAGCTTTGATAGAGGGCTTTTGATCTCTTGGAGTCAAGGATCATTTTGGGATCGATTTGAGGCGTTTTGGAGTAGGTTTGAGGGAGTTTCGAAGGTGGCCGGAAATGCCCTAGGCGGACCGAAACCACGACCTGCAACTCGAGTTTTAAACGACTTTCCGGCGTCCTTTCGACCTGAAACCGGTGGGGATGTGATCGACTTCTCCAGGGCTTTCTAACGGCACCCGTTTTGCGACCATCGGAGCACCCGCCGGCGGCCGGCTAGAGGTTGAAGAAGGTGGCGCGTGACTGCCACGCGCCGA
The DNA here is from genome assembly GCA_036245055.1 of Diospyros kaki. Classification (NCBI taxonomy): domain Eukaryota; kingdom Viridiplantae; phylum Streptophyta; class Magnoliopsida; order Ericales; family Ebenaceae; genus Diospyros; species Diospyros kaki. The sequence goes on from BSEG01000003.1 coordinate 36,604,802, forward strand.
CAGATTTTACCCAGCCACGCGCCCGCATGTGAGAGCGCGTGAAGGATCAGGTAATTTTGAAATTTTTTTTATTATTTAGAGAAAATTATTTTATGAATTATGGTGGAAGAAAATTTGAAAAAATGTTGGAGAAAATGGTCATTTTGTATTTTCAAAATAAATAAGGCTTATAAAAAATAGGAACAGGAATTAGAAAATCCTTAGAAAATTTTGGGAGTTAGGAATTAATTATTTATGAATTTTTATGAAGAGAAATCAAGGAAAAATCCTGAGTAGGTACTTATTAGAATTTTTGAGGAGAAATATAAAGAAAATAGGAAGAAATTATGAAAAATTGGAAAAAATAGATATTGATATAATTTTGGACAAACGTGATGATTAGGAGCTCGAGGTTGAAGTATAAGAGCGTCGGGCGCGAGAATCGAGGCAGGCACACAAATCGAGGCAACTCGCGCTCTTCAAGAAAGTTGAGTTACAAGTGAGTGTTCACCCCCAAACCTTGTTTTACCTTTGGGTTCTTGTGATGAATTGTCCAAATGATTGCTTACACGTGCATGAAATGTTGATTTTAAGTGTTGATTTTAAATGACACATTTTATGAGTTTAAGTGATGCATGTTATGATTTTCGACCATTGGCTCATTTTGTGTCGTCCATGTGGGATGTGGGTTGTTAACCTGTGACGTGGCCCAGAGTGACAGCACTCGGGATGCGTACCTAGGATTAATACTAGATGACCCACTTGGGACGGGGTTGAGACGGACTTCACCCTACGGGACCCAAGTGGCGGGGCTGAGAGTGGACACCACCCCGGTTGTTGGCTCAAGAGGCGGGGCTGGGAGTGGACACCACCCCAGGTTCCTTTGAGCAATAGCATTAATGCCGAGGTGACGTCGATTCCGAGGATAGTGCTGAGGTGACACTCTTGGGGCTAGGGTTGCGTTGAATTTTGGAATGCTTTTGAGTGGGAGTGTAAAGCCTGACGATGACAATGGGGTGATTCCTGGGTTCATATGTCAAGGTTGTCCCTCTTAAGCAGGATCGGGTTGCCAATGGGTCGATGTGGTCGTGTCGCCTTTAGAGAGATTGCATTTTCCCAGGTTAGGGCTAAATGCTGTGTGGGATTCTCTTAGGCTGGTGCATGTTGGGATTTATCGATTTTGTACATGACTTGCATACATTCATGAAAATGTTTTTGAACTCTCACTTAGATGATTCAGCATCTAATTTGGACTTTGTCCTTGGAATATTCAAACGTTCCAGGTGAAAGTAGTGGTGCCAAGGGGAAGAATGTTATCGAGATGTGGCTGTTATGTCCAGTATTCGTAGGTTTTGTCTATGATTACGATGTTCAGACATTATGTAATATATTTTCATGTGAAACATCAATCTGGTTATTGTAAAAGGAATTGTCGATTATATATATATCATTGAGGTTTCGATCTTGCTTCTGCTGATGTGATTGATGATGCCTGTCTTAGTTTATTAATTATTGAATTTTGATGTACTGAGAAGGTACGATCGGGATTGTCGGGAAACGATTTTGATAAAAGTATGCCTATCGAGAGATTTATGTGGTGTTTGATTTAAATTTTCTCGAAATCTCGAGTTAACGCACGCTTGGGGAAAAGTGGGGCGTTACGGACTAGGTGGTCCATACAGTGTTGTTCATGTGGGATGTCAGCCTAGGATGTTGTCTGGATAGTGTAGCCGTAATTCTCCAAGGGCGTGACGGAATAATAAGGGTATCTGATGCTAGGTGTGCATGTCAGGATAGCTGCCTTGATTTTCGTGCCAGGCCGTTTGGCCAGGGAAGTTACACTAGGACGACTAGGTGGTCCATGTGAAATTTTGGAGTTGAGATTGTATGGTGGTTCCTAGATGCTTAAGGTGGGTACGTATTCTGGTGAGATGCGTTGGCAGCCCCATTTAAGCTAGAATCGCGTCGTGTCGTCGAGTCGGTGTGGTGGCATAGCTTTTAGAGAGATTGCTCTTTTCCCGTGGTAGGGTTAAGCGCGTGGAAATTCTCTTGAGCTAGGGCTTACCGGGTGTATTGGTTTATTTCATGTCTTGCATTATTCACGAAAAATGTGTTTTGAACTCTCACTTAGATGATTCATCATCTAATTTGGACTTTGTCCCTGGAATATTCAAACGTTCCAGATAAAGGCAGCGGTGCAAAAGGGAAAGGGATCGTTGAGGAGTGACGGCGATTAGTGGATAGTTTACATTATATCTTATCAGTTATGTTATTTACTTTTGAAAACGTCATGTAAACGTTGGTGCAGCTTTATATATAAATAAAGTGATTTCGGTTATAACCTATTAAAGTTTCGATCTAGCTTCCTCATTTGTGTTGGTGAACTTGTCTTGGTTTATTAATGGTTCATAGTTGATATACTGAGAAGGTGTAAGGGGATCTTCGGGGAATGATTTTTGTGATGGGTTTTTATTTGAAAAAATTTTATCCCCGAAATCTTACGTTACGGTAACGCCCTTTCGAGAAGTGGGGTGTTACAATCATGAAGGAATTCAATAATTGGATAACAAATTTAATACTTCGATAGGTGGACTAGCTAAAAGACTCAATGGGTTCTTGCAAATGTTTTCCTGAATTCTGCAAATTAGTTTATGGGGGGATTTTTCGTTGAAGGAGAATGTTGATCCAATTTTGGAAAGTAATGGTACTAACCCTAAACCATCTAGATTGCTTGGTTAGAGATTGAAAATATGTGTGGACAAGATAATTTGACAAATCAGGGGTGGTTGATTGGAGATCGGAAAATAATTCCTTTAGTACTTCATATGTTCACAACAATTAATGTTCCTATATTGCCAAAACTAGAAATTCCCTTGTTTGATGAAAAAAAATCCTATGTGGTGGATAAGAAAATGCCAAAATTTTTTTAAGTTTTATAATATACTAGAATTCTAGAAGGTAAATTTGGCTTCAGCTTATCTGAATGATATTGCTATGCTTGGTATCAAGGGATGGGCAAGACTTAAGGTTGAATGCATATGAAAGGATTTTGTGGATAAATTATGTGAAAAGTTTAGGGATAAAAATATGACTAACGTTAATAAAAGAATTTATTTAATTTAAGCAAGTTGGATCGGTACTTGAATATCAACTAAAATTTAACGAGCTAAAGTCTTTAATGATCATTACTAACGCTGCTTTATCTAACACCTATTTTGTTTCTAGTTTCATTAATTAGTGGCCTAAGTCATGAAGAGTTGAGATTGATAGTTAAAATGTTGTAACTTGTAACAGTCGAACAGGTGACAGAAAAGGTAAAACTACATACATACAGGAATTATCAATGAAAGCTCTACTTAAGAAACATAGGATTTTGCTGGAATTGGGACTAGCAATAACCATAAAAATAACTTAGTTTAATTTGACATTTAAACAAGCGGTTTATGGAAACTCAAAAGCTAAACAAAAAAAACCACAATAGATATGATTTTCAAAGCTGTTGCGGTTTGACAATTTAGCAGTTTAGATAAATTTGGTTAGGTGAATTTGAACGATTTGATTTATTTTTACGTATCCCTAATTTTAAGGGTTGTTATTTATACATAATTGGTGTAATTTAACATGAATCAAATAAAATTATAAATTAAATAAATTTGAGATTTTGAATCAGTTGTTAAAATTCTAAACAAGCACGTTGAGCTTGTTCATAATCGTGGGGCTAATTATGAATAATTATAAAGTATGGGGTTCTTATTTTCTCTGTATTTAAGAGCAAATGAACGAAAAATGATATAGATTTTTGGAGTGAAAGCACATAGAATAAAAAATAATAAAATTAACCAGTAAATAGGATTTTTTATTATTATTATTTTGAGACGGACAAAAAAAAATATTAATTTAGTTTAGTTTTATTCATTTCATTATTATGGTTGTATTTTACAAATGAATAACCCATTAGACCCATTATTCCTATTGGTAACAATTTTGTGAAGTAAAGTGTCATCAGTTGAACCCAGTCCATTAACTTTTGTCAAAGTTGATTTAGCAAGGTTTTGATTCGGTTCAATTTTAAGTTAAATTTAATTTTTTTTTTCAAAAAATAAGACCCACTAAGATTAACTTTTATGATTATCTAAATTTATTTAAATTAAAATTATTACATCATCAATAATATTAGTAATCATTATATTATAAATTAATAGGTCTTGTTTTTTCTTATACATGCGTTTTAATTAAGGAACGATACATAAATAAATTTTAATTAATTTTTAAGATTATCTATCAAGAATTTCGAACATAATCTTTTACGTGTTCAAATAGTAATAACATACATACCTTAATTGACTATACAACATATTGATAAATTTTTTTTCTTAATTATAATTTAGTGGAGTCTTTAATAACATTTTATAAAATTCAGAAAAAAAAAAAAACTCAAAGAGATTAGAAATGAAGGAAAATGAAGAGAATAGAGAACACTTGATGTCAATGGAAGGAAGGTATATTCCTATTTATAATTGTCCATTTCCTCAATGGACGACTATGATCAATTTACAATCCATGTCTTAGATCATTTCAAAGTACTCTTTGAATATATGGTTATCCATTAATTACTCATATCAAATTAAATCACAATAATGCAATTGAATGCGCTTCACCTAATAATAGTTTAATTTTTTATTTATTAAACTTCTAAAAGGGTTAAGGTTATATAACTTTCTATCTAAAGTTAAGCACCACTAAATCACAGCAAAGTCAAAAATGGCTGCTCATTTAAAGTCATAGGTTGAAAATTCTAATAGTTTAATTCATTCTCAAACTTTGAGCATAAATATTTTACTCTAACACGATGTTTCCTTGTTTCTTTTAGTTCTCTGATTAGGTGGCTTTAAGTCAGTTTGTTTTTTAAGAAATCATTTTTAATAAAAAAAAATTAAAATATTTGCGACATCTCAAATGTGCAACCAACCAAAGAGTAGTTACAATTCATTTGCAATAAAGTTATAAATGATCATCCTTATGTTATCCCAAATTTTATTCTCATTATTATATATGTTGTCAGTTTTATAAATTATTACTCTCCAATTAACTCTACTTGCAAACATATGTTGTATAAAACTAATTATACATATTCTATATATGTCATGTTTAATGGTTTTTTTAATAAGTTTTCTTTTGGGGGGGGTCTCTTGTTCTGTAAATTTCTTCAATTCCATCAACTTCACTTATAAATTTCATCATTCAAATTGTTTGTGATATTTCTTATATTTTTTTAATGAATTTTGGATGTGAAAAGTCAGAAGTTAAACTAAAGGGACATAAATAAAATCAATGAACTTTGATTGAAGACGATTAAAGAGATGAAAAGGATTGAGTAATAAGTTGTCTTGTGAATTGATCCGAATGAACATAAATGATCATATCACTAAATATGTAAATATTGAAACAAAAAGCCAAATTACACTAGAACTAAAGAAGTTATCCAGCATTTTAATTTTTAAATATACGACTGTCACACAGAAAATGAAACGGAAAAGACATCATCCAACTTTTTATTGGGCATCCCAACTTGAAGATTAATTTATTGTTTATTTTAATTGTAATATACTAAATAAAAATGTAACAGACACCAACATATCAAATTGTAATCCCATTAAATTAAATGGGGTTGATTGCATGAGATATGCTAGATAGCAATTTGCTTTACGAAATGTCATAAATAAACTAATTAACTTAATTAGTGTGGTTCACCTTTTTTCTCTAGATATGAGATTGCAATGAAGATTAAATGCACTGGTAAACAGTCAGGGTGCATGGTAGGTACTTAGTAGAAGGGTTTCGAAATTTTATATTATGAGTCTGATGCTATGCGTTTGATTTTTAAGCCTCTAATACTTGTGTGGTTCTATGCTATACAGTCCGCGAATTTAGATGAGAGCCTAATGAAGCTGCAGCTAACCAAGTTTTAAGACCGTATTGGGCTGGCTGAGTGCATTGGAGGGAAAGGACTCTGTTTTTGGGTCCTTCTGAGTTCTCTGACAAAGTGGATTTGAGTCAACTTCGATTCCTATCAATATATTTTTAAAAAAAACAAGCACACAAGAAAGCACTCTAGGTGGTAGGTAGTGGAAGAAAAGTTTGAAATCATCATTTTGTGAGTCTGATGCTGTGGATTTGATTTTTAGTCCCTGGAATACTTGAGTGGTGTCCCATGCCATATTGTCCAAGGTTTCATTATTATTATTATTTTTCTTAAATTATTAGCTGCAACTCTTTTATAATTCAATGTTATTTTACAAGAGTTAACTTTCTGCACATTTATTTAGTAAAAAGAAACGTAAAATAAAAATACACAGGTAAACACACAAGGTGGTACGTTAGGGGGAGTCTGATGCTGTGAGCTTGGTTTATAACTTCTCTAGTATTTGTTGGTTCCATGCTGTACGGTCTATGGGTTTAAGTAGCAGGCTAATAATGATGCTGACAAGATCCTAGTAGGTCATGAAGCTGATCAAGTGTATGCATTGAGATGCAATCCTTTTAAATTTCATTAAAAAAAAAAAGAAAAGAAAAAACTCAAAGAGTAATTGTGACATGCATGTTACCAGATATAATAGAGAGGCCCTTCAAATGCTTTCCTCGGTGTTGTTCAAAATCAGCACCATCTCTCCGTCTCTTCTTCCAGAATTGCAGATGATTGAAAGCATGAAATAGCTTTCTTCAATGTTGTTCAGAATCTTAACCCTGCTTTTATTTCTCCCCTTACAGTTGACTTCTTCAGAGGTAAGGACCTGGATCAGATTGGGTTACTGGAATACTAGCTCCGCATTTATCCCCATTCCTGAGATAGATTCAACACTGTTTACTCATCTCGCTTGTGCCTTTGCCAGAATCAATTCTTCCACTTACAGGTCTATGTCACCCTTGCTGATGAACCCGATTTTTCCACCTTCTGCCGCACTGCCATAAGCAAGAATCCATTGATTACCACCATTCTGTCTATCTGGTCTGGAGATGCACATTATTCAAACTTCTCTTCCATGGTTAGCCAAGCCTCTCAAAGGACCTCCTTCACAATCTTCTATTAGGCTTGCTAGGCTTTTAGGCTTTCAGGGCATCGACCTCTCTGGCGATCCTTCAAGCATGGTGACCAACACACTGAATTTGGGAACTCTTCTTGATGAATGTCCGGCTGCCATAAACACTGAATCAAGGAATTCTGGGCAATTTAGATTCCACCAGTTATCCAGTAGGCTCAATGGTGAGGAACTTGGGTCTGGTTAAATATTGTAGCATTTGGGTATCACTTGCCTACGAGAGAACATTTTACAGGTGCTCATGCTGCCTTATATGACCCCTCAAGCAACATAAGCACTGGTTGTGGTATAAAGGAATGGATTGCTAAAGGATTTCCAGCTAGTAAGATGGTTCTGGTGTTGCCATACTTTGGCTTTGTGTGGTTACTTGCAAACCCCAAAGAAAATGCAATTGGGGCACCTGCAACAGGTCCAGGCATTAGGGACGATGGAATTGCACCCTACAACTACATCAAGACGTACAAGATAAGCAATGTTGGAGCTTTTTCAAAATATAATTCAACTTATGTCGTAAACTATGGCTCCGATGGTTTGCTTTGGGTTTGTTTTGATGATGTTGAAGCTATAAAAAAGAAGACTACTTATGCAAGGGATAAAGGGCTTCTGGGTTATGTGGTAAGGCACATATGATATGATTATAATTGGATCCTTTCTTAGGCAGGTAAATTGCAGTTTATATTGTGTAATTTATACAGTACCCTCTTCTTCTTTGTTTTTCCTTTTCATATGGATGCTGAATCCAACCCCACCTTATGGGATAAAGGCTTCTGATTGTTGTTGATGTTGTATATGGAAGCTGAAGGGGGTCAAGCCCTGAATGGGAGTTGAGTCTCACTAGTCACTATCATGAAATCAAGTTTCTCAGCTTGTCCCTACACATATTTCTGAACTCTCTCTAGCTTCTCTGTATATGTTTAATGTAACAGGGCAGACAGCAGCATTGACCAGTGGTGGCTTCATTGAAAAAGAGAGCCTCGCATTTTTTTGAATATCACCTATTGCCATTTTTGCTGCATAAGATTTCAGGGCACGCACTCTGGTTTTCCAAAACAGAGCATGATTTGCAAGAGCTTGCATACAAAGATGGCCAAACATCCTTGTGCTCACTCTGATCAATACATATACCTTCGCAGCTTACGAAGGGGGCAACAAACAAGGAAGCAAGAAATTGCTATTGGCTATTATGCTGCCCATAGTTGTGCTCACTCTCCTGCTAGGCACTTCAATAGTTTATCTGCACAGGAGAATGCTCAAAAGGAAAGGTAAGCAATCGCAATCTCAATACATTGCCATTAATTACTTCATGTCATTAAGTAAAATGTACTATAATGATAGAATGAAAATTTATTGACATATTCCATTTTAATGTTCAGTTATGAGGATATTGAGGCAAAAAGCCAGTGTCTTTTAATCTGCAAGCATTCAGTTTTTCTTGACATCAAAGCTGCCACAAATGACTTTTCAAGGGAAAATAAGCTTGGAGGAGGTGGATTTGGACCTGTTTTTAAGGTAATTTTTGTTTCCCCCTAAATTGTTTGGACCAGTATGACTAGAGCTGCCAAAAGAACTAGCCCATTTTCTAGGAGCATGAGGTATGCTGTTGACTCAATCTCACTTTACAACTAGAACAAAAATGAGGCATTGACCAGTAGTTGTGGCCATTGCTTTATGATCTCAGTAAGCATAAGCACAACAAAAGATGAAATTATAGTGTACCCTAAAAACAATCATAAAATCAGCAGTGTGTTGTTGAAGACATTGGGCAGGTATTGTTTTGTCAGGGAAAATTACCAGATGATGATGGTATTTGGGACCGACCACCATGTGCCACCTCTGCGACTGGACCTCGGGAATGGAACCTTGGACTTGGGAATGTCAGGCCTCGGGCGTAGAACTTGCAAGACAATGGAGGGCCGGGGCTTGGATCCCCCAGGGTGGACTCCGACGCTCAAATCAGTAGAGTAAATGCAAGTAGTAGCAAATGAGAGAGCTATAGAGCTTAGGTATACCTGGCGAGAGTCCTTGTCTTTTATAGGCGAACCCGTTTTGGGATACCTGAGATAAGTGGGCACGACTCCCGAGAATCCCGGTCAAGTTAGAACGGGTCTTGCGGTTCGGCCCGGATTTCTCGGACTCCGCCTTCGAGTGTTGACTGGCCACGTGTCGGTCTCTAAGGTGATCCACGTGGCAGGTGAGACTATCAGCGCGTAGAGGTATTCTAGTAATTTAAGTTGGTGCCACATCACTTGTCCCCCACTCCTTGAGCTGAGTTGAGAATCACACTAGGTCGAGGAGTAGCTTAATTTCAGAATCTATTCGACTGTAGATTTTCCCGGAATGCATAGGAGTATTTTCAAGTATGAGACCGCCAAACTCCCCACTTTTTGAGATTAATTTTTCCCTTCCTTCCTTTTTCTTTTTCCTCTTTTTTTTTTAATTTATTCCTTTGCTTTTTTTTATTTATATTATTTCTGCTCCTTTATTTGTTGCTTGTTTTTTGTCTTTTAATTAATTAATTTTTTTTTTAAAAAAAGTGATCTTCTTCCTCGGCCTGGCCGAGGTCGAACTGGCCAGGCCGCCTCGGCCATGGCCGAGCGCTTGTCTCGGCCATTGCTGAGCTCAACCCTGGCCGACATGGCCGAGCGAGAGCTCGGCCATGCTCAGCCTCGCCAGGATCTGGCGAGGCCGAGCTCCTCGGCCATGGCCGAGCGCTTGGCTCGGCCTGGCCGAGGTCGGCCAAGGCCGAGGGGTTCGGCCCTGGCCGAATCGGCCATGGCCGACCTCTCTCCTGCTTCTCTTCTTTGCAATTTTTTTTATATCTAATTTATATATATATATATAAATACATACATACATGGGCATGGATGCCCTTGGGTCGGCCATGGCCGAACTTTTGGACTTTTGCCCATTTTTTTTTATTTTTTTATTTTATTATATATAAATATATATATATATATACTTTAGTTAATAATAATCAAATAAGCCTTAACTAACCCGTTTTTTTTTTTGGCTTTTCTTTGTTGCAGGCGTGGCTTGAGATTTCCCAAAGTAGGTCGTGCCTATTGAGCTTCATTTGACTTGTGCCTACCTGTGGTTTTCCTTCCCTGACCTTCTATATTTCCTTAATTGGAGAACGGTCTAGGACTCTTGACCCTTGGATTGTTGCCACTCCTACGCGAATGAGGGTGTTGAGTTTCTTCCAGCCATTAATCCATCTTTGATTTGTGGACGGCCTAGGGCACTTGACCCTTGAATTTTCGCAACTCCCACGCGAAAGAGGGTGTTGAGCTCTGAATTTTTCCTTAGCCCTTAGTCCATCTTCGGCTTGTGGACAGCTTAGGGCTCGTGACCCTTAGATTTTAGCCACCCCCTCGCGGAGGAGGGTGTTGGCCTAGAGTTTTTCCTTGGCTATTAGTCCACCTTTGAGGGACAGCCTAGGGCTCGTAACCCTTGGATGAATTTCTCCATGGCCATTAGTCCACCTTTGGGGACGGCCTAGGGTTCGTGACCCTTGGATTTTAGCTACTCCCTCACGGAGGAGGGTGTTAGGCTAGAGTTCTTCCGTGGCCATTAGTCCACCTTTGGGGACGGCCTAGGGTTCGTGACCCTTGGATTTTAGCCACTCCCTCACGGAGGAGGGTGTTAGGCTAGAGTTCTTCCGTGGCCATTAGTCCACCTTTGGGGGACAGCCTAGGGCTCGTGACCCTTGGATGAATTTCTCCATGGCCATTAGTCCACCTTTGGGGACGACCTAGGGTTCGCGACCCTTGGATTTTAGCTACTCCATCACGAAGGAGGGTGTTAGGCTAGAGTTCTTCCGTGGCCATTAATCCACCTTTGGGGACGGCCTAGGGCTCGTGACCCTTGGATTTTTCTTTGGCGAAGTGTTGGCCTTTGTGAGATTGCTGTTAGATGGAGAGAATCCGAAGTCTTGCCATTAGTCGTAAAAAAAAGTACATAGAGGTTCGAGGAATTCCCTTCCTCATTGAAAAAACTTCCTTAAGTTTTGGACATTCCAAGTATGCTTCAAGAACTTGATTTCCATGTCTTTTAGTCGATATGCCTCTCAGACTTAAGGATTCTACCACCCTAGCAATGCGCTGATTACACGTAGCTTTCCGAATTTGCAACAGGTCTCGGAGCTCATCCATCCCCAGCGGGTTGTTTTCCTTCTCTTCGGGACGGTGTCCAACTCCGCTCTCGGAAGCGATTCCGAGTAGGAGACCCTATCCTATTATTCGACTTGGACTCAACTCTACCCGAACTCACGCCTTCTTGGCCAACAAAATCTCGGAGGTAACCCAGGTTGATAAGCTCTTGAATCTCTTCTTTTAACTGGATGCAGTCCTCTGTAACATGACCATAATCGCGGTGGAATTGACAATACTTCCTTCTGCTTCGAGTGTTGGGTGGAGACCTCAGCGGTGGAGGATACCGCAAATAATCCTTATCCTCCAATGCCAGTAGAATCTTAGCTCGATTGGCGTTGAAGGGAGTATAACTCACCGGGCTTCCACGTGCACCCCCAAAAGCTGGGCGGTCTGGAGCTCGGGAGAGGCGATAGTCCCTCTTCTCCTCCACCACTGACTTTTTCTTCTCCTTTTCTCTTTCCTTCCTTTTAGGTTGTTCCGCCCGTTTCACCTTCATCATCTCTTCAGCATTGATGTACTTATTAGCCCGGGCCAAGGCCTCTGTGAAAGTACGAGGTGGAGTCTTAGCCAAGGATTGAGCAAATGGCCCAGCTCTCAAGCCATTCTGAAGAGCCACCATTGCGATCCGCTGATCGAACTCATCGATACTCAATGCCTCCTCGTTGAACCTAGCCACGAAATCCCTTAGGGATTCACCCTGGTTTTGCTTGATGTTTACTAGAGCCATGGAAGACTTTCGGTGGCGCTTCAAGGGAGCGTAATGGGCTAAGAAACAGGTCTTCAGCTCTTCCCAACAGTTGATGGAACGATGGGGAAGGCAAGAGTACCAAGTCCGGGCATGTCCTCCTAAAGTAACCGAAAATGCCCGGCACCACATCGCGTCCAACCCCGATTACACCAGCATGTGAGAGGAGAAAAGCTCGACGTGGTCATAGGGATCTGTGCTTCCGTCATAGAGTTTGATGGAGGGGATACGAAACCTTTCCGATGGAACCTCTGCCATGATGCCCTTACTCAAGGGTTGGTTAGAGCCGAGGTGGGGCAGCTCTTCCTTTCCCTTCTTGAGTTCCTGGACTTGCTTCTCTAGGAAACGCAGTCGTCTCTCCTGCGAAGTCCCTCTTTCTCATGAGGGAGCAGAAGTGGATCTTGCCGCCTCAGAGGTGTGGATTTCCTGGCCCGTCTGGCGAGATTGACGAGGCTCCCGAGCAGGAGGAGGAGACTGATGCTCCGCCCGCTGAGAGGGCACATGCGAACGATGTTGTTCAATCTGGTGTAGATAACCAGTCAACAACTCAGTTAGCTGTTGGACCTGGTTTTCCAACCTGGTGAGTCTATCCTCCGGCATTGGATTGGCTGGAGGTGGTGGATTCTCTCCTTGTTGCGGGGCGTCTAGATTGGCTCCGACCTGGCTGCGAGTCACGTCTCTTCGGGGAGCCATGTAATTAGTTATGACAAGGGGCGAAAGTCGTTTGACACTCGTGGAAAGACCGAGGTCCGAAGTGAGGAGTTGAAGTCCGAAGCACGAGGTAGGGAATGAAGAGGCTAGCGAGTCTGGACGTCGGCCCCATGGTGGGCGCCAAATGATGATGGTATTTGGGACCGACCGCCACGTGCCACCTCTGTGACTGGACCTCGGGAATGGAACCTCGGACTTGGGGATGTCGGACCTCGGGCGTAGAACCTGCAAGACAATGGAGGGCCGAGGCTTGGATCCCCCGGGATGGACTCCGACGCTCAAATCAGTAGAGTATATGCAAGTAGTAGCAAATGAGAGAGCTGTAGAGCTTAGGTATACCTGGCGAGAGTCCTTGTCTTTTATAGGCGAACCCGTTTTGGGATACCCGAGATAAGTGGGCACGACTCCCGAGAATCCCTGTCAAGTTGGAACGGGTCTTGCAGTTCGGCCCGGATTTCTCAGACTCCGTCTTCGAGTGTTAACTGGCCACGTGTCGGTCTCTCAGGTGATCCACGTGGTAGGTAAGACTATCAACGCGTAGAGATATTATAATAATTTAAGTTGGTGCCACATCACCAGATGGACAGGGAATTGCTGGGAAGAGACTTTCTAATGCTTCTAATCAAGGAGCGGAGGAGTTCAAAAATGAGGTTTCGCTGACTGCCAACCTTCAACATGTCAACCTACTTAGACTTCTTGGGTTTTGCACAGAAAGGGAAGAAAAACTGCTGATTTATGAGTATATGCCAAACAAAAGCTTGGCTTTCTATCTTCATGGTATGCAATCTCTTCCACTGACATGGTTAATGAGCAAACCCTAAGAATGTCTAATTAGCTATGGATGATCCAGAAAATTCACACAAACTGAGGCTCATTTCACCCCACTTTTTTTTTTCTTTGGGGGGGGGGGGGTGAAAATGCTAGCTTGGAACAGCTGGAGATAAAAAGCTAACTTAACAAAAAGTTAAGATGGGGTATTTGGTAACTGCTTAAAAAAGCAACTAGGAAATGCTGGTAGCAAAAAGGAAGAAAGTAATCTCTAAATATAACAGCAATGGCAGGACTGCAGAATTGCTGGAGTATTAGCTCTTTCTTAAAGGGTTTTGACCTTGCTAGATACTTCTTCCTAGTGATCACATTTTAAGAACATAAGTAGTTCACAAGGATAGCATTGAATCCTCCTATTGTCTTGAGAGCATCTGCAATTCTCTTCTCAGGCCGGCACTCATTGGCCGTGTCAATAAGTCAAGACTGAACATATTTTGGTAGTTATTATGTAAAGGAAGTTCACCACCAATTTGCCAAAAGAATGACAACTATGTGTGTGGTTCACAGATACTTTCAACATGTATTTGGTTCAACCAAATATTAGGACCCTCCGGCCTCCCAGTGTCACATAATTGCCACTGGTTGGCTGCATGCCTGAGGTGCTCAACTCCAGCCTGAGGTTCAGTGGATGTTATACCACACACAACTAAGCTGGGAACATGTGTTTTAATTTTATTTAAGCATGGAGTAGTAATCATAAAAAAAAAAAAAAAACTAATGACTAATCACTAGTAAGTCTTGTTTGATGCAGATTCCATGAGGCGGGATTATTTCATTGGAAAAAATGGGTTCAAGTCATTGATGGAGTTACTCAAGAATTTTTATATCTCCAAGAGTATTTAAGAGAATAAGAATTCATAGGTATTTGAAGGCCAGTAACATTTTATTGAACAGTAAGATAAAACTAAAATATAAGATTTTGGTTTAGCTTAATTTTTTTACAAAAATGATGAAGAAGTAAATACTAGCCGAATAGTAGGGACATAATAAGTAAATCACCCCTAAATCAATGTCTTATAAAACAATGTCAGATAGTGATAAATACTCAATATTTCTTTTTATTTGTCAAATCCAGTGGTTATCTTTCTCCAAAATATGTAAAAAATGGCATATACTCAACAAAATACGGCATTTACAGCTTTGGAGTTCTATTGCTGCAAATCATAAGTGGCAAAAAAGAATACATGTGTATGTGGCCCGGAAGAAGATCTAAATCTTCCAGAAAATGTTAGTTGCTCGACAATTTCTTCTTTCAAACTTGCAATTCACAGCCAACGGAAAGGATGGATGATTACTCTTGCGACTTTTTCCAGGCTTATGAACTATGGAAAGATGGGAAATGCATGGAGTTTGTGGATCCACTGCTGGATGATTCATCGTCGTCATGTAAAAATCATGCGATGTATGCAGGTGGCCTTGCTGTGCGTCGAAGAGAAATGGCAACATAGGCCGCCGTCCATGCTGATGCTGGAAGTTTCTTCCATGCTCAAAATTGAAAGTAAGGCTGTTCCCAGTCCCAAAATCCATGCTTACTCGCCGAGGAAAGACAATGTAGATGTCCAACAGCGACAAGAAATTTGTTCGGTGGATGTTGAAACAACATCGCAACTTGAACCCCGATAAGACGTGTATTTTGGCATGATGTGCAAGCAAGCCTCATAGTGTAGCAATAGCATTGGCCCCTGTAAGCTGTAAGCTGGGGGAAGAATATGTAAATTACGAAGATGGGTTGGATAGTAGGAAGTTTTCATGTAGGTTGGACGTACAAATTTGCAGAAGCATGACTGGGATTTGTTATAAGGAGGCTCCAAAGCTTCTGGTGTATTATTGACATATTTTCTAATTGGCAGTGGGAGTGGGATCAGGAAAAGGGGATGATTTGGAACTGGATGGAAGACGGTTGCTGTCGACTACTCGTTTAAAGGCTTATTTTTTTAGCTCTCTTTTGAATGGGGAGAAGTGGAGATGGATAGTACTTGTTTGAGAAGATTGTGAACAATAGATGAAATAAAAATATATGTTAATCAAAAGATGATAATTATGCTGGTTTAATGAATAATTAAGTTTTTGTTAAATCTTGGAAAAAATATTTAAGTTGAATACTAATATGTCTGCCAAAATTTTCAGCTGATTTGTGAGGCTGAATACAAAAAGCCTCATTTAGCCACTGCTTTGAGAATCATAACCCAGTTATATTTTCAAGTATGAGCAAATTTATTTGTCAAATTTTATGTCATATTCTCAATAAATTATTTATAAAATTCAAGATAAGTCATAGAAAAAAAAAATGATAAATTTATCTCAAAAATTTAAAATAAGAAATCTTATCATTTTTTAAAAAATTTAACAAATATGATGAAAAATATTTTTATTCGAAATATTTTTTATATCTCATCTTTTTTAGTCCATATCTTAATTAACAAATGCTATCCAAATAAATTAGTACTTTAAATGTTTAAATAATATTTTTTTGTGATTTTATTAAAATTTATTTAATCTATCTAACCCTATTAAAGTTCATCAAGCCCGATTTACCCCTTTTTACCTAAAAAAAAAAATTCATTATTGTTCACTGAGTAAAACCCCCTTTCCTAATTCCTACTAATTGCAGGCTATTCCAGTTGAGAGTTCGTAACAGGCATGGATACAACCCCCCCCCCCCCCCCCCCAATACACAATCAGAGATGGGGTTCGGAATCAGTTTCTTTTCGTCTTTGATGAAGGCATTTCTGAGAGGTTTTGATTGCTGTTTCTGATCCCATTAGTTTGCTTCATCTTCGTAAAACGCCTATTTCGCAGAAAAATGCCTCAAGTGAAGATTATCGCGAAGAACTTCATGGACATGGTGGCCTCGCTGCCTGCCATGAAGCTCGACAAGCTCTACGACAACGCCTTTATTTGTGAGGCCATTCTCAGGTCTCCCACTCTCTGCCAATAATTATTTTCTTAGGGTCAAGTTTCAAGCAGGTGTCGAGGGTTTTCATATAGATGAATTAAGGTTCTTATTATGCTATTAGTTTGTCGATTTTAATTTAGTTAATTACTCAATTAGTTCCAAAGAGTTGCCAGAGTTTTATCTTCTGTCTTCTGTTTTGCTCAGATCTTTGCCACCGTTAGCCAAGAAATATGTGCTACAATTGTTGTACATTGATGTGCCTGTATCAGCCAAGTCGATGGAAGAGTGGGTGCTTGCAGATGGATTCTCTAAACATAAAGTAGCCATTGATAGATTGATTCAGTTGAGAATATTAACTGAAACTGTTGACAGGTACACGATACCCTTTCTCCTTTGCTGGCAGTACTAATTACTGATGGCTGTTTGAATACCCTCTGCTAATACTAGAGAATTTTTTTTTTCTCGATCAATCACCAACCATTAAGAATAAAAAATTCTTTACTTACGAATCCAGGTTTAGTCTCAGAGTTCAGTGAAAAATAATATAAAGGTAGGCCGATCCTAGTGTTTAAGATCATCACCAATAAGAAAAGTAATATGTAGTGTAAGTTTATGCATCATTAAGTGGCTGGTCTTATGTATTCCTATCTATACGTTGTTTGGAGGGTTAAATGTGAAATAGTTAAATGGATTTTAAATATACTAGATTGGTTTGTGCCCCTTTTTGTTACAAAGGTAGGCTGATACCCGCAAGCCAAAGAAACTAATTTCATTATCTTCTGATGCATGATGGGTTGGAGGCACTTTTTGGTTTTACGATTGCAGTTTCTATAATGTCATAGATGCATGTTGGGGTTTTTTTTGGGCTTGATGGCTAAACCCACCAAAGATGCATGAGTACCTTTTGGTTGAGAAGTTTAATATGAGTTTCTGAGAGCCAAGTACAGTAGAAATTTATTCTGATGGGAAGAACAATGGGGTCCATTTGTGAATCATGACATATTGCCTATTTGGTCCAGTCTTTCCAAGGGATATGGAAGTAACCTTGCGCCTGAATTGGATTCATAATGTGTTGCCTATGTTCACTGATTCAGACATAACTTGCTGCTTCTAGACGTGTTCCTTGAACACTCTGAGGATTTTTCAGCCCATATGACAGCTTAATGAAGAAAGCTCGTCTCCATGAGGCACAGCATCTTCATTTCCACTGGTGAAGAGGAAGGAAAAACATGGGCTAAGAACATTTCAAGGAAAAAAAAGTCTTGGAAATAAGGCGAACCTTATTTGGATCCTCAAGGGACATTTTGTCAAAGGGGAAAGGGTCCCTAAGAATTATAATCTAATCATTCTCTGCGTCAACTGTTTGCTTGGCCAAGATATCTTGATGAATTTCTCTATTGAAAGTGGCAGTTCTGCTTCAAATTACTTTCCTACTCCAACTTATAATATCTTCTTAGAAAATTATGTGGTGGAGACATTCACCATTAACTTCTGTGTTACCGCTGAGGTTCCATGTTAACAAGGGCAGTTCTTTCTCAAAAGGTTCATTTTGCTTGTTCAATTCTATAGTTCAAATATGATTTGTTGTTTCTCTTTGGAAACTTGCCAAGCCTTAATCCCACTTGGTGGTGTTGGCTACATGGATTTTAGCTTGTCATTGTCGTCAATAATGTCTTTGTCTAAAATTCATGATAAGAAGATGTGATGATTTTTACTCTGGTTGTGAGCTACCAAACACAACCTTCTCCTTTAACTGAGCTTGGGACTAGCTGTGATAATAACCAATGCCTTTAACACTAGAAGTCTTAAGAGGATTACTAAATCCTTAGGTGGACCCAAGAATGGTCATTTGTACACGGAGAAAAATTATCAGGAGTATTTCCACATAAAGTTAAGAGGATTACCTTTAATTGAGCTTGGTACTAGCTTTGATAAGAACCAATGCCTTGACACTGGATGTTAAGAGGATTACTAAATCCCACAGTTAGAGTTAAAGATAGTCATTTATACATGGATAAAAATTCATTTTCATTATCTGGAGTATTTCCACGTAAAGTTTACATCATAAAATAGTTCAACAATTAACATAACTCAAGTCCTTATCATTTGGAATTATTTGTTTTTGTCTATGACTTCAGAATTTACTATGCTTTGATGCTTGGAAAATTTTGCTGTCCTTTGATGACCATAGCAGTTTAATTATAGTATTCATTTTGAAAAATTTAACATACTGCTTGCACAGATGCTGAAATTCTTTGTATTCTGTTGCAGGAAAAAAGAAACTACTTATAGATTAAACCAAACATTTCAGATTAACCTTCGAAAGCATATAGCACATGGGTAAGCTTTAGATTGAGGTTTGTGGTTGTCATTCTTTTGTGTGTTAGCTGTACATGTGTTTATTGTGTGTGCAGTTCTAAACGTAAGCTTGTTTACCTTTGTTTTGGGTTGAGAATGAGATGACTGTTTGTTTAAAAAGTTTATGATAACCCAAATTTTTAACTATTTTACTTGGTATTACTATTTCATTTTGGTCTTTTTAAGTTTTGTGTTTGTCAAAAGAACACACCCCCCCCTCCCACCCCCCCCAAAAAAAACCAAACTGTATATATTTCCTTGAGTTTATTGTTAACAGCTAAAGTCTGAAGTAAATTGCTTGTGAGGTACTTTCACACTGCAACCTGAAACCGTGATCTACTCCTAGTAATCTTTTTCTTATACTATTATCATAAATGATCTGTTCCGCAATAAATACATAGTGTTTTACTTAGCATGCATGGTAACCTTATTGCATACTGCAGTGGAGTTTTACCAAGGGAACCTATGCCTGCCAATGTCACAGTGAGACTCCCAAGGTTGGAGGATTTAGAGGCTTATGCTGCTGAACAGTGGGAGGTATGAACTTGATCCTTGCATGTATGTTCTCTGTCTCATGTCTATGGTCGTTTAAGTTAGAAAGGTGGTAAGTTCCAACTTACCATGACACATCTGTCATGAGATGACATAGTTTCAATAACTGGTATTGTGCAGTTTCCTGATAGTTTGGCCCTTTTCTCATGACTTACAATTGTGATACATCAGTGTTTCTTGCTGCATCTTATAAGCTCCAGCCAAGCTGAAAGGACGACAAACTTCAGCTCTTCTATGATGAAAATATTCCAGCGAGGCCTTCTGAGTCAAAGGTCCTTTTCACTTTCATAAAAACTTTACCTTTTGATTTGTAATTGTGGATGAGGGCACAGTATTTCATGACATGTTTTTCTCTACAGGGACAAAGAAGCTCCAAAATTAACTGAGAGTGGTTTCCAATTCCTGGTATGCTGTCAGTAGTCATTTTGCAGTTGCACTTTTTATGCAGGTTGTTACGAGAAACTATGCTTACGTTTGTTAATTACAGTTGATGGATATGAATGCACAACTTTGGTACATCATCAGGGAATATATTTCAAATTCTGAGGTATCCTACAAGTTTATTATGTTTAAAAAATCTCATGATTTTTTTGTCTAGAATATTGTAAAGAAGTTTAATGATGAGTTTGACATGTGAGGTACACAATAGCACTAATCCCTGAATTTTGAAATCCAAGTGTAAGCTTTATAATATGAATTTCTAAGTGATACTACTTGTTAGGTTATGCTATATTTGGGGGCAGATAATCCATCAATATATTGTTGGAAAATTTCAAACTTTCAATTTATTTTTGTATTCATCATTTATCTTTTCATTATTTTTTATAAGTTTGAGAAATCATGGAACTAAGACAAGGTGTACCTAGTGCACGAGGCTCCTGCATTATTGGCTCTGGTGAAGGTCAATTTTATGCAACCTTACCCTTGCTTAGAAATGAGGCTGTTTCCTGTCTTGACCTTGTGACCTTCAGGTCACAACAGTGCAACCTTACTTTTGTACCAAGCCTAACCTTCAAATCATGGAAGTAAGACAATCTTATAAAAAAAAAAAAGAAGAAATGATCTGTATCTGCATCTTTTGAATGTACTAATAGTGGTTCTTTAAATGTTTATTTTCTTATTGGCATTGATCATGGTTGCCATTCTTCTGTGACATTAATTTCTAGTTGACAGAGAAATCTACTTGTAACTGTTTATGCAATGCCTCAACAAAAGTAATTCTTCTGTTAGAATTTTGTTACAATAATTCTTCTATTAAAATTCTGTGACAATATTTATTCTATTACGGCCCATTTGGTATCTAGATTGAATTTTGATGGGATAAAGTTAATGATGGGATAAAATAATGATGAGACTAAATTATACTGTCCCATGTTTGGTAAAGGAGGTATTAACTGAAGTTATAACTATTCTATGTTTGGTATGCTAAATTCTGAATGAGCTATTACTGGTCATTAATTGTCAAATGACCAATTTGCCTTTTTTCCCAAATATACTCTATTATGGAAAAGATATTTTAAAATTGTATAAAATATATTTTTGATTACAAAAATATGTTTAAAAATATAATTCTGAACAAAAATTAAGAAGATATGGACATCAAATTGGAAATAAAAAATCTGGTTTAAAATGGGATGGAAATCAAATTGGAAATCCAGATCGGTGACGTTGGAACAGAAATTGGTTCGAACAGAGTAGAACATGGCGGCAGCAAGCGACAATGGTGATGACAAGGTGGTGGCAGTGAGCAATGACAGTGGCAGCAACATGAGGTGGTGGTGGCAGTGAGCAACGAAGGCTTGCGGTGAGAGTGAGAGAGACGTTCTAATCCCACCTCCCCCAGATTATACAGTACTGCAGGGGTGCCCTGGGTGGGGGGAATGAGATATTAGTTTATCCCACTGTTGGGATTATTTTATCCTTTGATGAGGTAATCCCTTTTTATGTTTTGTACCAAACAAAGTATTACTCCTTTAGGTGGTATTACCACCTTATAATCTGCATACCAAATGGGCTGTTAGAATTCTGTCAGTAGTAACTAGTTGAAAGAAGAAACCTGTTTTTTATTGCTTGAATGCCTTAATGGCAGTTTGTAAAAGAATTTTCATAATAATGATAAGCAGACTGATAGTAAATCCCATGCCAGTCTGGCTCTATAACATGGACAATTGTTTTCTATTCTTAGCAACCTTGCCTATTGTCACTGATTTGTGTTATAACCTTGCTTAGTAATTGAATGTTGACCAACAATTTGGCTACCTCAATTTTCTTGAAGGAACGTGGCTTGGATTCAGCAGATTTGATTTCATTTCTGCTTGAGCTTAGTTTCCATGTTACAGGCCAGGTATTACATTCGTGCAGTTTTTTATTTCACTTTCTTTGTTAGTTAATTAAGGCTTCTCCTTATCAACAATTTTAAGCTCAGTTAAATAATGTTGCACTTTATTGGTTCATGATCTTTCCCCTTCCTAAAAATTGTCATCTGTTGGATGAATAGTTGTCTCAAACAGATTTTATATGCTTCACATTGAGGCTTGAAAACTACTTTTGCAAGGTGGTGTTATGATTCAACCTTTAATTCAGGTGTTCAACTGTCTCCTTCATGTGTAGGCATATAACATCAATACATTGACTGACATTCAGAAGAGCGTCATAAAAGACCTAGCAGACTTGGGGTTGGTCAAGCTCCAGCAGGTGAATATCTACATATTCTTCGTATATAACATGTTTTATTTTTTCTCCTTATTATGGTTAATACTATGCCCTTTCCTTCAGTCTCTTACTATTCTTGTTTTACCAGGGTAGGAAAGAAAGTTGGTTTATTCCTACTAAGTTAGCTACCAATCTGTCAATTAGCTTATCGGATTCGTCATCACGGAAACAGGTGTCGTATTTGTTATTTAAATTGTTCTCAAGTAATGCAATTGATGATTTAAACCTCTAGTACCTTATTGGAAGTTATTCTTTTTCTTTCTTAGAGAGGAATGAAATGCCATCACTTGATATAACTCATAAGTTTTTTTTATGTATTTTGTGCCTGATGTAATTGATAGCTGGTTTTTCTTTGGGAACAATTAATAATTCTGTTATGGCATTTTGTTGAAGTCTTATTATTAAATAAGACTTTGAATCCCCCCTGACCACAAGAGAATGAAAAGCAACTGGTTAGCTGTCTCACTGGTTTGCTTAAAGCACCAGTCCACCACTATTTGTCCCTCCTTGCACAGGTTGTCAAGAACTTGAATGAAGAGAGGCAGTCCAAACAAAGAAGGCCTGCCCCAAGGAGAGCACTTGGTCTCCAAAGGGGCTGAAGGAGGAGGTTTTGTGTATGATCATGAGTACTGAATGCCATAGAATTAGCGAACAATAAATGCCCCTCCTCCCTATGGCACACAACCCATATGACGACTACCTTTGGTTCATGCATTTTAATATATTGATTTTGAAGTAACTAATTGCAAGTAAACTAGTATTTGTTTTTACAAGTTCCTAGTTTTAGAATATAAGACTCATTTTTTGTCTTCATGAGCATTACAAGTTAAATACACGGACTGTCCTATCTGAATACTAGGATAAAGTTTTGAATATCTGACCCTTCATAGCTGAAGCATCATACACAAGGATAGTGGACTTTATGAGTTAGGTCTAATTTAGAGACTGTTACCAGAGCATTCCTTCCCTCATGTTTTGTATTGAAATCTACAATATGTGGCATAATAGGATTCTTATAGCTTCCTCGCCTCTCAAGCTGTGGTGTATCCTGGGTGTATTTGGTACCTTGAACTGAAATTGCCTTCATCACCCCTCTCTTCTCTGCCCCTCTCCCTTTAATAAACCTTTGTTATTCATTACAAAAAGGAGAGTGGTATTGCTAATGGTGTTTCTCTTAGCATGATTTTCTAGAGCTTCGAGGAAATTGATATTTTGCTAGTATACATAAACTAAGGAAAAATGAATATGAGAAAAGCTATGTGCATTGTTTAGTATGGTCTTTATTTAAACTCCTTATGGTCTTTACATTGTCTATCCATATCGTGACTTCTGGCTTCATTGCAGCATGATTAATGTTCTTTTGTTTGAATTTCTTTTCAAATGCTTTTGGGGACGGGTGGAACATAAAAATTTGGTATGTGCCTCAGGGCCTCACTTGTGCAGGACACAAAGCAGTGTCAGAAAGCCTAATGTATTACTGTGCACAAAATATTTTAAGCAAATTAAGTTGGGCTGGGACAACATAGTAAGAGATGATGTATTTAGTACCTTGATAGGGCAAAATGTAGAAAAAAATCCCTTTTGGCTGACTCTGGGAAATGGCTTATTTCAGTTTTCTGTTACATCACTATGTGATATATTGACATGTAATGGATTGGCTGCATTTTTTTTCCTCAGGGTTTCAAAAGTAATTTGAATTAGTTGGAGCTGTTTATTTTTCCCTCAATTTGCCAAGCTGAATGCAACTTGGTGCTTTGATCTATCTGTTGATGTGCTACTGTTTTATATATATATATATTTTTTTTGACTTATAGAGGATACTTTCTGAATGTATTATATTTTTTCTGGGGTTTTATGAAGACAAAATAAAAATGTGGACAGTTTGATAGCAAAATCTGCTAACTGTTATTGCTATTTCCTCTTCTTTTTGTTCTCCAGGGCTTTATTGTTGTTGAAACAAACTTTCGCATGTATGCATACTCATCATCTAAACTACATTGCGAGATTTTGCGCCTCTTCGCAAGGTATTGCAGAAATTTGCTCTTTGAGAACATTCAGTGCCCTGCTACAAGACAAGTCTTCTTTTTAACTGTACCATTTGAACTTTTGAATGCAGTAGGTTGGTACTTTATGAGACTATTGCAGACATTATGATGCTTCTTGTTGGACATGTTGAATTAGTTCATTAACTAGCACTGGCCTGAATGTTTCTTCCTCTTCAGAATGGGATTACTTCTGCCATGGCTCCCCATTCCCTCCATACGGCTCCAAAGCCTATGCGATGGCCAGTCTGGAATCTAAGAAGACTTCAGACAGGATTTTGGTGCTCTGCTCCCTTCTGTGAAAAGTCTCTAGGAGTAGAGATCTCAGCACCTGCAACTAATTTAACTATCCATCACCATAACCAGATTCTGGCAGGAGCTCTGAACCCCCAAAATTAACACCCCCCCTAAACACACACACCACCATCACCACAAAAAATAATGCCAAAGCAGTGGAACTCCATTTGGCTAGCCCTTCCCCCTTTTCTATAGGGAAGACTTTCCCAGAGACCTGCTGAGACCCTCCAATTATCCTGCCTGGCCCCACACTGGATTTTCAAAATAGATGACTTTATGAAAGACCAGAGCTTCTCTGCAGATATTTGAGTGCAATCCCTGGTTGCTCAAAAATCTTCTGCGGAAACTGGACTTCTAATAATAAAGAATTGAAACAAGAGTCTTTTCTTTTGATATATTTATGCTATCCGATTAATGGAATACCAGGGATAATAATTTCCTCTTACCAGCTTGAATTAGGAAGTTGTTGCTTCTAAGTTATATTCTATTTTTTACCTTATTGATGAAGGGTTTATATCTCATAGTTTATATTTACTGTTAATATATTTGTCATTCATTGATGAAGGGCTCACTTTCAATACTGAAAATGCAGGGTAGAATATCAGCTTCCAAATCTTATTGTTTCTGGAATTACAAAAGAAAGCTTGTATACTGCTTTTGAAAATGGCATTATGGCAGACCAGGTAAAATATCAATTGCTTGATATCTGTAACTTTTAGGAATGATTGTATCTTCACATGGTACTGTAGCTCAGACTTTTGCAGTTAACAGGATGGTCAACTTGGCCCTTTTTTTTGGGGGGGGGTAAGGGAAATTTAGTCAACTTGGTCATTCACTATTGTGTCTTTGAAGGAGTTTGATTGCTGTATTCTGTTTCTTTGTTATTAGGTAAATTGCTTATCTGGCATGAACTTTTGCCACTGTGTAAGATTTCAAGAGGCCTCTAAATATTGACTCATACTAGGTTGAAAATGTGTTTGTTGCTTATCATAAGTCCCACAATTGATTTGAAAGTTATCATCAAATGATGTTATTAGGCAGTGTTAAAAAATAACAAATGATACTTTTGAGTTTGCATGACATGGGCAACAATAATGTTGACCGTGGATAATGGATTTATAGATGGTGTGCAAGGCCATCTATTCTGCTTTTATCAGTATCTTGACACTTTGGCTTTGTTTACCAAATCAGCTTTATATATTCATCTTGTCTGTGCTATGTTCTCCCAAGGTCTATATTATTAGAAGCATAAAGAAAGGTGATTCTTAATGATTCCTACAAGAGCAATAGAGGGTAATTTTGTTTTGGGAAAATTGCAATAACCGTCCTCCACGTTTTGGAAAGAGCAATCACATCCTTAGTTGTTAAATAAAGGGATAAAATTGGACCATTTTGCCCTTTCATTCTATCTCCTATTTCCTCCCTTTCTCACTCCTCTCTCCTCTGATTTTAGAAAAGTAAAAAAGAAGAAGAAGAAACATCCCATGGTTGTTGGCAGTCAGTGACCACTGGGTTGAGAGAGAGAGAGAGAGCAATGCCTCTGTCGTTGCCGTGAACCAACTCTACTGCCAGCCAAACTAGAGAAACAGATAAGTTGGGATTTGCACCAGTAAGTCGTGGGTTCAATTTTTTACCCTGCACAGTGTGGCAAAACCTCCACCTGTGATTTATTTTCTCTGTTGAAATTAAGGGCATGAGTGGTAGGAGACCGTGCAAGGCGGTAATCCCAAGATAGAGAAACAGAGGAGAGAAAAAAGAGCTTAAGAAGAGAGAAAAATGGGAAAAGAGGGGAAAGTTTTTAAATATAAGGGTATTTTGATAATAGTTAATTGGGGCTAACTACGGGGGGAAAATTGCAGCATAGCACATTAAACATCAAGGTATTTGCTGTATTTTCTCAAATATCAGGGGTAGTTGCAATTATCCTAAACCTCAATGATATGGCATGTAATTTTTCCTTCTGTTTTCCGTTTCTTCCATTTACAGTGTAATTTGCTTTATTGAATTTTGAGCCTCTGCATTTGCAGATAATTTCTTTTCTTCAGCAGAATGCACATCCTCGAGTTGCAGAGAGGATTCCCACCGTACCAGAAAATGTCACTGATCAGGTTGGATTTTTCTCATTGTTCAGATACATTTACAAACCTAAGCACTCTCGGTGGAGACCAAATTTAATGTTTAGTATTTGACACCTCCCAATCCCAATGAAAAGTAAATTGGATCATCCCCCATTTCTTAACCATCAAGTTCTTTGATGGACGTAGCTTGGTTGTAAATGATAACAAGTCCAGTCCCAAATGATTTACATCTAAATCTGCTTGACAATGCTGTAAAACACAATTTTTTTTTTTCTGCAGATAAGGTTGTGGGAATCCGATATGAATAGAGTTGAGATGACACCAGCTCATCTCTACGATGAGTTCCCCTCTAGGGTAAAAATCGAACTAATCCTAACTTACAATCATATCAGCACACCTGACCTATTCCTGGATAATCCCATCTTGCCATCTCCGGGTTCGTTTCATTATTTTGCAGGAAGTTTTCGAGGCCGCGTGTGATTTTGCTCGGGAATATGGAGGTTGTTTGTGGGAAGACCCGAAAAAGATGCGCCTGGTTGTGAAGGCAGAGATGCACATGCACATGCGAGAGTTTCTGCGCAGTTAGAGGCAGTAGATTCAGATTCTTTCTGGAATCTGGCATACTTGGGGAAGTTCAGTTTCTGATCTCTAGAGAGGAAGGGGGGAGAGGAAAATGCAGAAAGGAAGAAGAGAGAAGAAGAGAAGCATAGAGGTTGAAGGTCATTCAGGATCTGAAAATAGGGTTCTGTTTGGTTTATTACTTAATGTGAAGAGGCTGCTTCTCATTTGGCTCAAACAAATTCCCACTAGAATGCCTTTTGTGTACAAAATTTATTTTGTCTGGAAGATTCAGCAGCAGCTTCAGCTTGCTTAATTTATAGATATTATTGATTTAAACTTGTCAAAAAGTAATTATAAAAAGATCATTGATTCAGTAGGGGAGGGCATCAACTTCGATTGGCATGAAAACTGGCAATGACTGTTGACTGTTGAAAATTGCAGGTGAATAAGTATATACAAAAAAGGATATTTCTGTTTAGAATTATTATTACATGTTTGTCTCGTTATGTAATTAATTAATTAATTAACTACAAACAATACTAATCACGAGTTTTAAGTGTTTTATTAGTTATATAAATTTTAAATCTTCAATAATTTTTGTAAATAGCTTTTTTTTAATATGGTTAAAATGGCAATTTATTTTCAAACTGTTTTTTTAAGCTTGCTTGATTATGAAATATCTTGTCTAAAATTAAGTAATATTTATTACAACTTAAAAGACAATAATTAGCATTATAGCATTAGTTTTGCAATTATGTCTTATCTACCATTAAGACTTTTTTTCAGTTATGTCTTATATACCATGAAAAGGGTGAGTGGGTGAAAATTACAAAAACTAGTTATGTTTTCAATAGAAAATTTGTTTTCAATATATTTTTTGGAAAAATACATATTTTTAGCTCTTCAAACAAATTAATTGCACTCTCTAGCTACTTTATCAATTTTGACTCTGCTAACTAATTTTATAAATTTATCTTTTTGTTTAAATATTTTGATATCACATTATCAGTTTATGTTCCTTTTTTGGAAAAAAAATGATTATAGAATGTAATTAATTTATTTGAGTGATTATAAAGTGTAATTAATTTATTTGAGTGATTAAAATTTTTTTAATAAATAAATTAAAAATAATTGTATCTATTTATTTTTAATTAATTATAAATTCTTTGATCAAAGTGGACTAGTAAACACTAGAATTGTTGCATTCCGACCAGCCTCAGTAGAGAAGAAGCGTGGAAATGTGCCCCCTGAGGTTGTCCTAGTGGTCAACAAGAAGTGGTAGGAGACCTAAGTTTTTAAGTTCGAATTCACTCTATGTGCAATCACTGTAGATCAGAGTCAAATTTATTTTCCTTGTCAAAAATCATGAAACTAAGCAACGAAAACTCCCATTAAAGAGGACATCCCAAAAAGTGTGAAAATGAATGCGCTCGCCTCTCTTGCAGATTCTATCTAAAACAACACCCCCCCGGCGGGGAAGCCGCAACTATTTGATGTTATATTCTTTCTGATCGATCGGCCATAGGCTAATGTTGCACGTAGGGCCGATTCAAGACAGAGGCCATTAAGATTTATACTTAAGGTCCAAAAAGCTGGGCTCCCAAAAAATTATACTCTTCAAATATTAAATAATTTTTATCATTTTTTTTGAGAATCCCAAAACTTATTACTGCCTAGGGAAAAGTGAGCCTTATAGGGCGGCCCTGGTTTCAGGTCCCTTACATTCCATCAATTTAGATCGCTGAATGTAAGCATCTGAAGCATTAATTTATTCTTTCCATTCAAATTCCAAACAATACAGGATTGGATTGATAAACCTTCTATCATCATCAGAATCTCGTGCAATGTCTTCCCTGAAGCGTTTCGCGTTCCTGTCAGTTACTGGCCATTTCTATTCCTCTCGTAATTCAACTTCTATGAAGATCTTTCCACAGACGTCATCGAGTCATGGACTCTCTCACTAGCCTTCTTGGCCTGCGGAATGAGACGGCCAAATAACAAGGCATAGATAGAATGAGTGTGATAACTGCTGAATTTATGAAGTTGATTTCTTATAAATCAGAGGTAATTGCTATCTGAGAAGATGATCGTATTGAAGTTGAGATGGACCAGATTCTCAGATAGATATGAATTAATATTGGATAGATTTAGTTTTTGCTTTTGATAATTTTGAAGTTATTAAGTTATTTTGTATTTATCAGGATAGGCCTTGGTAAGCCTATATATAAATAGGGGTAGCTGTATTCAATTATTTTGATGAGTGTAGAAAGTTCAGTTGTTATGTTGAATACAAGAGTATTACGAAAGATCTTGGTGTTTCTTAATAATAACTAGTCAGGGAATTACTTACTTCTTTCTCCCAGTTAGTGCACAGAGTTACAATCAAAAGGAACAATGCTTGAGCAAACAATGCCACAGCAATCCCCATCCAAAGTCCCTGTATGAAACATTTGATACACAAGATAGCATTATTCCTTATTCCTTCTTCCTTCTTGTTGCAGCAAAGAGAGCAAAATTTTGGAATTATGAGGATTACCTTTCCTCCAACGTGGCAAACAAAGGCTAATACTATACCAAGAGGTATGCCGATAAGATAATAAGCTCCCAGATTAACAAAAGCTCCAATCTTTTGCCAACCACATCCTCTAGCAGCTCCTGGGAAATGTCGATCAACAATGAGTTGACAAAACCATAAAAACAACCTTCACTTAAGACGGATTGTAATCTCTGAAACCAAAGATCCTAGTCTTGAAATATGAATGCTCTCTACTGAATTAGTACTGTACAAGAAGTTTGACTGCATAGAACAGAAATTATTCATCCTGCCAGATCTGTATCTTCTACTATCTGTCAGATTAATTTGAATTGTTTCAATCCATCAATGTAAATTTCTCAGTTTTATAGGTTTTTGAGGCATTTTATGTATTTTGTGTTTAACACAAGAAGTCGTAGTGTGAAATTCAGAATTCTGGCACTTACCTGAAAGCACAGATTGGATACCATCCAGAATGTGGGATAATGCAGTTATTACTAAAATCTGCCCCACATATCTCACAACCCTTTCTTCTTTACTATAGCAGTATCCCCAAATATTACGACCAAGAATCATGACAGTGGCAAGTAAAATGCCTTCAATAGTAACCATGCCCATGGCAATGCCTAATGCTAAACGGGCAGCCTGTGGTTGGCCTGCACCTAGTTCATTGGAAACTCTTACGCTGAAGGATAAGGAAAGGAATTTGTGTTAAACTAACAAATAAATGACCAAGAGAAAAACCAGAAAGGATCTCAAAATAGTCGATGGTTAAGCTTAAAATCACCTTGTGGCACCACTCAGCCCAAGAGGTATCATATAAACCATGGCACATGTATTAAGGCTGCAAATGAATGTAAGAGCTCAGTCCAAATCAACATTTATAATACTCCAAATTTTCTTGAAGTCATGAGAAAATGCAGACCAGATAGAAAGAACTGAGGTTTCCAGCTGTGGATTGGGAAGGAGACCAGCCAAGAGAACCATCATTTCGAATGACCAAATCTCCAAGCTGTTTAAAACTTCATATTAGATGAAATAGATGAATGCAACAAATTTACCAGCACTTTAGAACATAGTGACAAGAAATTATAGTTGATATGATAGAAAATTTGTAACTACCATATCATAAGAGCTGAAGGAATTGCAAGACGAAGGAACTTGGGAATATCTTGCAGTGCCTCTTTAGAAAAGCCAGTCCAAGTTCTCTTGCAGGAAGGAGATACCCTGACATAAATGGCCAGTAGTATCACATTGATCCAATAAGATATAGCATTAGCCAACGCAGCGCCTTTATTTCCCAGCCCAGATTTGAAGACTAGAAGCCAGCAAATTAGTATGTGTAGCAATGTTGTGCATCCAGTGCTCAGCATCATAGGAACTACATTGTTCTGAGTTTGTAGAAATCGAGCATGACACTGTAAAAGCCCGTAAGCAAAAATACTAGGCACCATGAAGCGGGCGTAAGCCCCAGCCTCTGCTGATATTTCAGGATCTTGTCCCAAGAACACAAGAATATGCCCTGCATTCACCCAAATGCATGCTAGTGGAATGCAGGCAAGTAGGATAACAAACATGGCCCTCTGCTTGTGAATACCCAGCACATGATACTGTCCTGCTCCATAGGACTGGCCACAAAATGTATCTAATGCGCTTGCCATTCCTGCCTATTTGAACAAAGAACAACTATAGCATATCAAGCCTTTATCCCAATTAGTGGTGTTGGCTACATGAATTCTAAAGCAAGGAATGAAATTTTAGAATAAGAAACAATCTCAGCTAAAGGGGAAATCAAGACCAAGGCAGGATGCTAATTACTTGGGGAAACAGAATGGCCACCGTTTAATAACTTGTGCCCATTTGCATAGAGACAATCTTGAAGAACCCTTACCTAATTGTTAAGTGCTTGTGTAGTTTTCATATTTAAAATTTGTTGAAAACATAAATATCAAAGTCATCTCTCTCTATATAAATCTAGTAGAAACAATTCAAAATATGTAGTTCTATTGGAAATTTAGAGACACTGGTAGCTAAAGAAAAACCATGAATGTGAAGGCTATAATCACATTATTTTTATTCATATCATCATGCCTTTAAATAGGCAATACATATCAATTGAATAACAAGAAAATGGGATTTATTGTAGGACTTAAATTTAAAAAAACGAAATTATCTCAACCTACTATCAACCCACTAAATCAGCAACTTTGAATCAATATTCAACATTCCTCCTTGATTCAAAGTTGCAAAAATTTTAACTTTTTATGGAGCACTTCTCTCCAAATTTCTTCCCAATTGTGAAGTACTTCTCTTCACTTCTTGATGCACTTCTCATCACAATCAATACTTCCTTCAAATGTTGAAAAAAAAAACTCAATTCAGTTTCATGAAGCACTTCTCTCCAAAAAATTCTTCTTGGTGCACTTCTCACCAACTAGAAGAGCGTTTCCTCTTCAATTGCCATATGATTGTTGCCAAGCGGAGGTATCTCCCTTTCACTTTCGTCCCACTGCCATAAACTAAAACCTCTCAAATGAGCTTTCATTTTGATAGCCCATACTTGATAATTTTCTCTATAAAAAACTGGTGGTGAAAGAGATGATGTGTTGGTGGAAGTCATAGAAATAAAGAAGGCGTTGATGGGTTCTCTCTCACAAACCCCTTAAGATCATTGAATGCTTTGATACCACTTTTGGAAATTTAGAGACATTGGTAGTTAAAGAAAAACCATAAATGTGAAGGCTATAATCACATTATTTTTATTCATATCATCCCTTTAAATAGACAATACATATCAATTGAATAACAAGAAAATGGGATTTATTGTAGAACTTAAATTTAAAAAAACGAAATTATCTCAACCCATTAAATCAATAAACAGAATTTTGACTCAATCAACCCAGTAAATCAGTAAACACAATTTTGACCCAATCAACCCACTAAATCAGCAATTTTGAATCAATATTCAACGGTTCTTGTGTTTATTACAATACTTGAAACACGAAAACAATCAGAACTTTGACAAAAGTAGAATATATAGAACAGTGATGTCTCGGCCTCAACAGAGCAATATCTGCAGGCAAAACCCACTGTAAAAAAAAAAAAAAAAAAGGAGGATGTAGCAGTAGCAGTTTGGGAAGATCTATCCAGACCCACTTCACCAGCATTTTCTAGAGCAGTGGGCAGGCAAATCTAGGGAATGAAAGAGAAAGAAGAAGCCAAGAACTCACCAAGAGGCTGAAACCAGTGACAGAAGCAAAGGAAGTGGCCATGGAAGCACCAGAGAGAGGTAGCTCCCCAAGATGGCCCACAAACATAACTGAGATCACCTGCAAGCTATACAGCAAGAGATTGACTGAAACTATAGGCCCTGCCAGCCTCAACTGCTTCTTTACTTCTGTGAAAATCTCATCTTTCTTGTGTCCCCCTCCGGATTCTGTCACATCTGGAATCAATGGTGACTCTAGGCCTTGTTTCTGCTCTTCTCTGTCCATTTCTTGTTTCCGTTTCTCTTTCAATCTAATTGATGGTTTCTATCTTATGGAGCAGAGTCTTGAAGATTTGAGGCTCACAAGATGGATTTTTATATTCTCTGCTGACTGCTTGAGCTTGCCAGTCAGCCAGCAAAGCTTGTCGCTTGGTTACGGTTAGTCACATTTCAGTGCTACCTTCTTCATTGGGGGACCAATAAGTATGGTATAATAATTATAATTTTGTATATTTTATTCTTTCAATTAGATTATCCATTTTGAAAGCACAAGTCATTAATGTAATATATAACGTTTTACTTCATTTAAATGGAAATGATATTTTTTTAGTTTAAAAAAGTTTAAAAACTTATTTGATAAAATATAAAATTTAAAAATATATGAATTAAAAATTAAAACTCAAAAAATGTAAAATTAAATTTTCTTTTGTTTTTTTTTTAATTAATCACATTATTATTAAAAGGAATGAAAGGGTGAAAAGATAAAGTTAGATGATGTATGCAGCACCAGCACGCCACTGTTCACATTGCACATATGATATATGCTTTTTGAAACTGCTACTACTTTTATTAGCCAATGATGTGACATAAAAATATCATTAAATAAGTCAAGTGTAAGGTGACGGCTATAAAAGTAATGTATGTAATACGCGTAATTTGGTAGAATAATATTATTATTTAATGAGTTGTCTTATGTACATTTATTTATAAGACAGTATTTGTAAATTCAAACTATTTTTTCCTATGAGCTTACTAAGATAAATGAGGCATGAAAAATTCAGGTCTAATTTCTCCTCTAATAAAAATGAATATTATTATTATTATTAGCATGAAAGGCTGCTAATAAATAGATTATTAATACGCATAGATATTCTTATTTACTTTATTAAACATAATTAAATACATCAAATAACATATTTTGAACCGTAATATATTCCACAAATATTTCTTAATCCCATCAAATAAACATGAATGTTAGCCCATATTTCTTTTCAACTAAAATATTTTACTTATTTGTTAATATTTGGATAACATAGAATAAAAAATTATTTTTTGTAACAAAAAAATTTTAGATCAAACGCATCTTCACAATTATTAACTATATTTTATTCTAATTATGGTTGGATTAGTGACATGATAGTGATAATGTCATTTGATTTTTAAAAATCACTGACAATATAAATATATACAAAAGAATATGATAAAATTTTATATTAAATGTAGATGATGGTGACGACAATAAATGAAAATAATTCACATGGTTATATCTCCCTCGCGTAGTTAATCTTATGAAATTAACCTATATAATATGAAAATATGACTTATTATTTTTGTTAAGTAAAAATGAATTACCAAAAAAAAATTTGATAAGTCATTTTTAGTTTTGAGATCAAAATTAAAGCTCAAGAATCAAACAAAAAATTATTAAATATTTTAGTTTTTGGATTTTTTTTACATAAAAATGTAAAATATGGTAAAAATATTTTTCATACAAAATAATTTTATTCGCACTATTTTACATGGAAACTGTATGCATTTAAGACTAAATTTTATTTCTTTATTGAAAATTTAAAAAAAAAAACAAGCACCAAAAAAATAAGATGAAAAATAATTTTTTGTGTACTAAAATCTTTTTAAATGAATGTCATTTTGCAAGGTAAAATATTTTAGAAGGAAACAAACAAAGCCTTAAAAACTTGGGAATTTAATGTAGAAGTAATTTGTGTGTGTCATGTGATGGACCTGCAATACTTCAGCACCATAATAATCTCTTGACATTTTTGGTGCAAAATTCAATACTTCCGTTTCCATAGATATAAATAATTATTGCAGGAATCACAAATACCAAACTTTTTCAAGCATTCAACTGCAAACCTGTACTTCATCCTTCCTAAACTACAAACCTAACCTAATTTCTTCCCAAAACACACTAGAGATCAGGACCATTCCACATGCAAAATCAAGAGCAAGAATCTAAGACAATTTTGAAACAACTGGATATAAACTTTCAAGCAACTGAGGGCCTAAAAGTATTAACAGAAGAACTGGCCTAACACTACATGACCCCCTTCACTTTTGTCTTATCTTACATGCAATCAGATCAAGTCAGGACAGCAGTCCTAAGCGTTTTCCCAACAAAGAACATACTCCACTGGGATCGTGCGTGCTGGTGACTGATAACCGTCACCGTGATCACAGAAATGGCTGTAGTTCATGTCACACACGAGATAAGCTAGCTAGCTAGGCAGCCAGTTGATCGTGCAAGCAAACACACCTTAATGCAATGTCACAGCCCGTCTTGTGAGAAACTAGACCGGCTTTCTCTCCTCTGTTCACAACTCGACTGGGAAATACACAGAAAGATTTAGTCATCTTCTTCCGAATCTTAAGCATTTGGTGTATCTGCAATCTGAATCAGTCATGCTTCCATTTGGAGACAGTGATGGCTTGCTCTCTTTGGCCAAAGGGAGTTTCTCCATTGCACTCACAAACTTGCTCAAGTGTTTGATGTACTCAGGAAATGTCTCGAGGTTACAGTGACCACCGCCCTTCACCCATAAAGGATCGTACTTTTCCTTGGAAAGTTCCCACAATCGCTTACCATGGGACCAGTCAACGACATCATCGTTCGTTCCCTTCAAATATCCATCAAACAGAAAGGAAAAACATCAGAAGCAATGGCAGATTAAGATAACCTAAAAAAGAGGGAGCAGCATAGGGGAAAAAAAAATTCTTGTTGGGAGTGAATGAAGGCCTAACCATGAAACTTGTGCAACAAAAATAATCTTAATCTTACTCTTCAGTAACCTAGCGCCCTAGCATTCTATGAACAAATCCTTCACGTGTTCAGAATTAATAAGCAATGACATTAATTAATTAGCTCATCCGTAATCACTTTCTGCCCTAGCTGGCTATATGCACTTCCACAGATGACAATTTCAAGCCCTTATCATAGAAAATAGACGCCGAAATTGATTGCAAATTCTGGCAAAAAAGTCCCTTTCTGCCCTTAGCTAGATGTACTATTTTAAACCATGGTGCGTACTTCCTATGTGGCAAAAATCATCGGGTCTCATTTAGTTCCTCTACAATAACAACAGCAATCACAAGCAAGCCTTAAACCCACATGTGGAGTTAGGTACATGTATTCTAGACCTCCAAATATTTCTATCCATTGTCCTCTGTAAGTTTGTTATATCTCATGCCATGGTTAAAAGTTTCCCACCAAGTTCCATTTATATTTTTATCTCTCTCCTTTGCCATGAACTTCTTACATTTATCCACTCACCAATTAGGTACTTTTATCAGTTTTCTTCTCACATATCAAAATCATCTTAAGCATGAGTTTAATTAGCACCATATCTTCAATATATGCTATTCCAATCTTATTATGTAAGATCTCATTTTGTATTTTGTCTTTTTCTTTTTTGTATGGACGCACATCAACAATAACATTTTTATCACATTTAGTTGCTCTATGGAAAAAAAAAAAAAAAATCGAATTGTTAAGAGTATGGTTCACTTTGATGCATATATATGGTTCCCTTAAAGAGTCTTTAGGTGGCCAGTTATATTTTCTAATGTTTCAGTGATAATGCATCACAAAAACTGTCGATCTATCATCTCTTGAAAACAAATATCAGGCATTTCATTTTGAAAAATTTTACGCCATGGTAATGGGGAGACAAGAAAGCCATTAAGGGTTCTTGTTTGAACAATTGTGGAGAAAACATATTTATGAAATTTAACGCATATTATGACATTCATTAGTATTTGACATGAAATGATAACTTCTCACAACCAACAACAAAATGATGTGGTTGAGAGAATGAATTGCATTGTTATGGAAAGAGTCATATACATGCTCAAAATAGGAAAACTGCTCAAACAATTCTAGGGGGAAGATCTACATTGATACCCTTGGGTTTTGACACTCTAGAGTAGGTAAAGGTGTGTACTTTCACTTATGAGTATCTGGCTACAAGGAAATTGTAAATGTGCCCAAGAAACAATGATGAAGCCTGAAAACAAAGCTATTCCTTATATCCTTGCAGGTTATAGGGATGATGAGTTTGGCTATAGTGGAATTTCGAGAAAAAATAGTATATAGTACAAATGTATTTTAATGAAAGTTAGATCAAAATATTATGTAACTATTAAGTAGCCTCGCACTGGTGTTGGTTTAGATCTTATACGAAATCCTTCCCCATCACCATTTGCCAGAGATGGAGAAGACACATAAGATGAGAAGCCAAAACTAGATTGTATAGACGATGTTGATGAAGACAAAATATTGAAAGTGGGAGCAATCCCTTCCACCAAAAATAATGGAATCAAAACTATGAGATGAGTTAGAGAACACATGACATCTACCAAGTATTGCTATTTAGATGATATTGAGCTTACTTTTGAAGGAAGCCTAAAAATGTTTAACAAGTAGAAACTCATAAAGCAAGGTATGAGAAAAGATTAATAATAGTAAAATAGTAGGACTAGATAATATTTCAATAGAAACGTATAAATGCATGGGAGGAGTTTTTTTTGTTTTTTTTTTGGGTCACTTAAAATCAAAAAGGATGTCCAAGAATTGAAGAAATAGTATTTTATTACCTATTCTAATAATATGTTCAAAATTGTAAAAATTATTGAGGGATTAAGCTAATGTACCAAACTATGAAACTTTGAGCAAAGGTATTTAGCAGAGGTTAAGGAGAGAAACCAAAATTAATTTGGTTTTATGTCAAGTAGGTCAGCAATTAAATCTACCTACTTATTGTGATGTCTAATGGAATGGTGTAAAGATAAATAAAAAATTTGCTTATGGTATTATTACAAAAAGCCTAGTCAAAATTCCTAAAAGTCTCATGAAAAGCATAAAAAGAAAAGAGTATGAATTGCTTATTTAATGACATGTATTATCAAGTTTATTTATTAAAAAAAAAAAAAAAGGCATGCAAGTCTGTAAGTCTGGAAAACAGTTGCAACTAACCATACTAAGTAGTAGAATCTAAAAATATAGGACCAAGAGGTGCAGTAATGGGTATGGATGGCAATGCACGCCCATAATGAACATAATAGTGTAAAACAAAAAAAATAAAAGAAATTGATATCCAAACACAAATTGTAGTACAAGCAATCATATGAGACAAGGACTAATAGAAGCTATCATGAGGAGAGTGGGTGGAATTGAACGCATATTAAGCAAAAAAGGTCGATGAGGACTGGGAAAACAGACACTGCTAAAGGCTAGTTTAGTGCTGAAGTAAATGTTAATGATTAGTTTGACAACTATGCCCATTTTCTGTTAACGAACATCCATCTTAAGGCAACCATGTTAGCATTGCCAGTAAGGAGTTCCAGTTGGCTGAAGCCCCTCGTTAGTGAGGGTTTATGTTGGTTGCTTCTCCCTCTCCCCCCTCCCCCCCTAAAAAAAAAAAAAATCGTGGGTGATGGGACTGGACACGATGGGTTCTTGAATTATCTCCAAAACCCATCCCCCACAACAACACACCCCAACCCCCCCCCCCCCCCAAAAAAAAAAAATAAATAAAATAAAATCAAGTAATGGGTTATGGACATCAGAATGGGTTCTTTAACGGTCTCCAAAACCCACGCAAAGGGAAAGAGAAAGAAGAAGAAAAAAAATAAGAAGAAGAAAAAGCTAGCAAGAACCCTTTTCAACAATCGGGTTTTTCCAGCGCGATTGGATTAAGATGAATGCCTGTTAGGAAAAAATAAGACGTGGTTAACAGAGATCCTAATCCCATTTGCCATGTCAGCCAAAAAAATTGAGTAAGTTTTTATTGTTCAAGTACTAAATTGACTCGCCGGACATAGGTCAAATGGTCGGACAAACGATATACCGAGTTCATACTAGTGGGTCATGAGTTCAATTCTCGGCCTGCACAGTGAGATAAAATTTTACATCTGTGATTTAATTTTTCTGTTGGAATCGAAAGCACGAACAATGAAAGTCGTGCAAGAACAGTCATTTCAAATACTAAATTGATTCAAAAGAAAGCATAGATATCAAATTGACCATGTACTTCAATACTAAACTGGCCTTTTAGCCTATTAGTTATAAAGGCCTTACAGAAATAAGGCTATAGATAGCGCGGGTTAGAATTCATACAGTTAACCCTAAATTGTGGGATGAAAGTTTGGTAGGTTGTTATAATCATTAATCATGATGGTGCATAATGGTTTCTTAAGGCAAACAATTCAAAACTCCTTCGCTCCCGTCCGCTTTCAGAATCTAGGAGGCATCGGGAACAAAAACTTGAAGAATTTATCTCACAAAAACTATATATATTAAGCGATTCAACCAGTGAGTAGAGTGATTCCTAAATAGTTAACATCGAGCTGCGCATAATATGACTGTATATTACAGAGACAATTAAAAATTTTGTTCAAGAGCCTTCACTGAAATTAAACATGTAAATGCTGGAGTAGAAGAAGTGGATTGACAAATGTGTTCTTGTAAAGAGACAAGAAAGAGCCAATGGGTGAGGTGAAACTTACATGTATAACTAGAACCGGACAGCTTACATTCCTTATTTTGTCTATATTCTGAAATATCAATAGAAGTTTCTCATCACAGAACTGAGCAATAAATATGTAATAGAGCAGATGAAATGGAAACACACCTTGAAAATGTCAAACCAAAATGTCATTTTGACAGGATAGAGAACTCGTATGCCTGAAAGGATGGCACTATGAAGAACAACACCTCTCAACCTCTGTAAACGAGAAGCTAAGTGTAATGTAGGCCCGCTTCCAACAGACTGACCATACAAAATCACGTCTTCCTGCTTAATACCATATTCATTCTTCAAACACTCGTAGACAGCCTCTATGTCGTAGTATGTGTTGAACTCAGATGGCTGCGCAAGTTAAAGCAGGAATAACTTAGGAAATTAACCGAAAATACTTTAAGCAATAATGAATTAGATTATAAATAAGTGCTAGCACTAAATAGAATTTTCTTTTGCATCTATTATGCTTACATTTTTCTATTTCTTGTTGGAATGGAAATGTTAATAATAATCAGAAGGTTCATCTAGAGTCTTAAGATTTTCGAGTAGGAGATTAACTTCATAGAAAGATGTTTTTCAACCTTTTCTTACCTTACCAGAGGATGCTCCATACCCCGAATAATCGTAACTGCAAAAGTGCAAAAAGCACAAGTCAATACTGAAGATGGATCAAGTTTGCTGTACTAAATCCATCAAATTGGTAATCCACCAAAGCTTTTACCAGTGAAATATCAAATCAGCTGCAAGTTAAATTCCACATGGGTTTAACCAAATATTCCACCCGCAAACACACTACAAAATAAAAAAGTACAAGCATTTTCAAATAATTTAACTGAAGATCTTAGTCATGCATAACTTGATATGTAAAACAAGCCTATCTTGTGCAACAGATTCAGAAAAATATGACTCTGAGAACCATAAAGAAAACTCCTCTCGCCATTTCCAACTCGAAAACAAAAGCCTGTAGCCCCAATACAGTTCAACAAAAGAAACATTAAACAGCCATAGACAATGTGAAAAAGAAAGAAGAAACTAGCGGCAGTTAACCAGAAAGGGAAAAGCAAAAACAGGGTTACAGGGTTTGTATTCTGCACATCCGCTAAGATTTGCAAACAGACAGAAATGCAGATCATGAAATTGCTTCCAAAATGTTCAGAACAGCAATCTGGGGATTTGAACGATTTTCACCAGCATGCCAGTTTAAAAGCTTTCTTGAAGAAAGATGGAAGTAGTTGACAAGCAAGGTAAAGCTCGTTAGATCAAACATCATGAATTCTTTAAGTAAAATAAAGAAAAGCAAAGGATGGGTAAAAATGATAACAAAGGATCCGACAGTACTATCAGAAAATCACATTACAGCATAACACACTACAAGAAAAGTTATGCAACTAATACATAAGCAGGGCATTTAGCCAAAAAATAAATAAATAAATACACAAGCAGGGCAGGCAGTAAAATGCAGCCGATCGACCTAGCACCCGCAGAATAGAGAAAACAAAGGCACAGACGCGAGAAGAGAAGAAAATTAGAGGGTGCAGAACAATCAACCTGTCCTGAACAACACAAAAAAACCAATTTGGATCCTAATTAACATAGAAGAACGAAGACAAAATCATCCCACCAAAATATTAAATTCAAATCATCCCACCAAAATATCCGAAGACCAATTACATCAACAAACACAATAAACAGAAAATACAGCCATAAAAGAGTGGAGACAATAACCAAACCAAAAAACACAGTCCAATCTCGTCGTAAATTAGATTCCAAAGCTACAAAAACTACCAAAATCTGAGGATAAACAAGTTAATCTGTAAATAAGAAATACCGAACCAAATGAACATTTCAAACCAAGAAAAGGGAAAACGAAATCCCCAATCACATTCCAACGTCATTAAAAACAAACATATCCCATCACAAGATAAATTCTGAAACAATCATAAAACACATTATTACGTACACACATGCAATTGTTGTATATATTGTTATATGCATGATGAAAATAGAAAGGCTTAAACCTCATGAT
The DNA here is from genome assembly GCA_036245055.1 of Diospyros kaki. Classification (NCBI taxonomy): domain Eukaryota; kingdom Viridiplantae; phylum Streptophyta; class Magnoliopsida; order Ericales; family Ebenaceae; genus Diospyros; species Diospyros kaki. The sequence continues at coordinate 36,646,391 of BSEG01000003.1, forward strand.
ATTGACACGGAGGCGAGCTCTGAGCTCAATGAAGAGGTCCTGCATCTGGCCCAAATCGGCAGCGTTGCCATGGGAGTAGAGAAGCGTAAACCGCCCAAGAGGGTGCCTCCAGAAGGTGGCGACGACCCTGTTGCCAGCCTTGGTTTCGAGCAAATGGACGTCGACGTTCTTGTCGGCGTTGACGCCGGTGAAGATGAGGGTCCCGTCGTCGTCTCTGAACACATCGTAGGTTGGTGGGTCAGGTGGGAAGAACGCGAATTTCGCCGCCACACTCGACGTTACATTGCCCATTTAACACCGAGCCACCAAATAGCACTGACCTGTGGACGCAATCAATGAGGTTTCAGGCCATGAACGAGCTCGGCTTTCCCGGAATTTTCTCTCGTTTTTCTAAGGGCGGGAATTTCTGTATTTTTGTTTCTATATATTTTTTTTTTTGGGAAAAGTTGTACTCCGTTTCGTTTTGTCTTTGGTCAGCTGAATCTGTTCTGTGATGAGGAATTAGACGGGGAGATGGCGCTAGAAAGGAGGCTCTGCCCCTCTGGTAGAGTCTGGATCCGATCTACGCAGGAAGGAGCTCGAAACAGACCTGAGAAGAAGAAGATGAAGATGAAGATGAGTTTGAAAGGACAATGATAAAAACCAAGGCGAGGATGGTGGTTGATACATACATACATACATAGCTCTCCTTCCACCTTCACTTATATTGATGCTCTGCTATTTCTTAAAATGTCAGTTCCGACCCCGACGGGTTAATATATATATATATATATACGTGTACATATATTCTTAGTGATAAAACTCGTACTTTGTTTATACATATATATATATATATACATATATTGTTAAACGTGTCTAAGAATAGCCAGAATAATTTTCAAGGGTAATTTTTCTCTCTAATTTATCCTTTAAATAAATTTAAATACAGTCACAATTTATATATATATAAAAAATAAATTTTAAAAAATGACTACTCTTACCGTGAATTTCACATTTACATTATGTGGACAAAATCCACGAAAAGGCAACACATGCACCATAACCATACCTCCACATAGATGATTTATCTTTCAGTCTTATTATTACTTTTCAATTACTGTTATCTTTTAATAATAATTTTACTTTTCAAAATGCCACAAAAATTCAAACATTCGATATTCTTATTATTCTCAATTTACAATTGTTAGTTGTGCTTTTAGTGAGATTAGTCTGTTTATTGATGCAAGTGATCATCGTTTTCTCTTTGATAAATAACGTATTTATTATATATTAGAGTTTGACTTAAATTAAATCTAAAAGAAAGAATTAATGATATATTCTTAAAGGAAGGTTGGTAAGATATTATAGCAACCTTATTAGTGAGCGTTCGTAACCTTCATAAGGTTGAAACTCATATAAATTTTTATTTCCTACTTATTACATGTGTCTTATAAATTATTGCATGAACCAATAAATTTGGATTGTGCTTGTGGGCTTTTCCCCCCATCGCTTTAAGAATTAGAGCAGATTAAGCAAGGAACTGACCAAAATAATAGTAATTTAAAAGGAATTCACATCTATTATTTTGATAAAATATGCCTAATTTTTTATTTATATTGAGTTTTATTTTACTTTTATCATAAATTTGAATTATTATTGTTGTAAATTTTTTCATATGTCACTTAATAAACTTTTAAATTTATTAAAACCTATGTGATAAATTTAATTTTTATACCATAATTTTAATCAATGTATACTTATTTTATTTTATAAAAATATATACCAGTTTGACTATGATTCAATTTCGATTCAACTACTGAATCGTAAACTTTTTTTTCTTTTTGACTCAATACCTCAACACAATTTTTAGAATATTAACTTAACTAATAATTAAAAGACATAAGAGCTGATAATATGCTTGTTGATGATGTTATGTTAATGAGATAAAAAAAAAAAAAAAAACAAAACAAAAGTATCATCCTTCAATAATTCATGCAATTAATGCAGACTCAATAAAAGTATGCAATTAATGCGTCAGGAGCGGGGTTGCGGAATATCCACAAAAAAAAAAAAAAAAAACAAGTGGGGGCCTGGGTTCATAAAAATAGGGGGCCCGAAAGGGGTGGCAGTAGCAATTACACAAAAGCAAGAGGCAGGCAAGCGCAAATAAGAGTTTTAAAACGGGTGCTTTCGCAGGGTGATGGACGGCTAGGATTTGGTCAAAGACTGGGCATCAGATTTGGGGGGAGTGTCAGGGTCAGACATTCCCTCCCCTTGCTTTGTCGAGCCAATGGTTACAGAACTAGTTTGACTGGTTTGGTTGATTTTATTGACTAAAGTACCCCCAAAGTAATATTAATTACTCTCCGCCCCACTTTATGCACTGTGTAAATAGGCTTTAGTTTTTCGGGGATTTAGAATAGGGTCAATTATCAAACCGTCCCACCAACTTTACTTTATTCCTCACTACCAGCATTAAGCCTTTAGTTTTTCTTATACCCATCCTTCAATTTTAATTTTCAGATTAAAGTCCATGACCCATGTAGTCCAATATTTATTACCAATTTCTTTTCAAAGAAAATGATCTTCTTATATGATTATTCTTTAATTGAATTAATATTAAAAATTTAAACTAACAAACTAGATATTAGATACTAGAGTTTGATCGTTTACACGTTCAAATATTTTTAATTTTAGTTAATTAAATTAATAAAAATAAAAAATAATATAAGATTCTTTAGACTTATTTATCTTTATTTAACACAGCCACTTGTTTTTAATATAATTTTTAGCTATCCACTGACAGTTATATATTTTTTAAACTTAAAACACTTAATTTATTATTTTTATTTTATAATTTTGTTTACTACCGTACAATCTATTTCCGTTTAGAAACATTAAAAATTAACTCCAACAACAATATTAAAAGCCTTGTGTCCCGCTAACTACTGATTACAGGCATTCTCCTATCTCTTCAATTATCCAATCATTAATTGGCAAAAAGACATTTTCAATCAAATAATATAAAACCGTTTTCCAACACAACAGTAAAAGTGCATCTGTATGATAACTGTTATTTTTCTATCGTGAAGAAGTAAAAATTTTGTAATTTCTGCTCTTGGAAGCAAAATAAAATTATTTTCAAATCAATCAAAAATATTCTTGTAAAGACGCGCGGTTTATAAAGCTGATTATTGTGACAAATCACAAACACATGCATGGTTTACTAGGGAAGGCTTTGGGTTGGGTGTGCAAGCATCCAAGGGAAGCCAAGTTTATACAATTATAATTTATATCTAAAGTGCATGATGGCTGGTCATCATTCTCAAGAAAGTGTTGCCAACGCCCAACAGGCCATGAGCTTCAGCTTCAGCTTCAGCTTCAGCAGGCATGTGTTCAATATGCATTATTATTTGATAGGGCAGTTGTTTTGTTGGGAATATTATCAAATTGACGCAAAGAAGAGCTGAGAATGCCTACTTGTCTTCTTTCAGCCCATACCGTCAATCATTTGCTTCAACCATTATCAATTCTAAAAACAATAATATATTAAAATTTTATTTTATTACATAAATTTTAAATCATAAATCATTTTTATAACCTTATTTTTTTTGTAAGAAATTTAAAATCAATAATCTGTCAAACAAAAGCTATATTGCACTATATTTATTTTTGAAGTATGAAATTGTTTGTGTTTAATCCTTCATAGATCATTTGGTCACGATAATTTCAAGTTCAAGTGACCCTATTAAATTTAAACACATCCAAACAATAGAAGAATTATGAGTATATTATATTATAAACCCTTAAATTTTTTAAAATTATACTTACTTCTATCTATAAAACAAACATTTAAAAATCTGTATAAATGTATAAAACATTCAGAATATCTCGTGTAAGTATATAAAACTTGATATAATTTTTGAATGTAGAGATAACTAATATAATTTTTTAAAATGTGAAGAGTACCTTTTGGTATTTACACTGAATCTCAAAAATAAATAATATATTTTATTCTAAAATTAATGAATAAACACGATATTTTAAAAATAATCATAACGAGATATGATGGGTTTAACCCACTAAAAAGGTATGCGAAGCTATTGTAAACAACCCATGAGCAATGAGTTTCTTGATTTTATACATGTCATGGAAATTCCCCACAAAGATGTGGGGGCAAGTTAGATCTCAACCACTTTTCTCTAATTTCCAGAGGAAGAGAGCTTAAGCTCAAAGAAATAGACTGGTCAAAAAGCCCATGAAACGCTTGGAACTTGGTGCACTAGCAAAAGTAGGGTCTTAAAGTAAAGAAAACTGAAGGTTGAAAAAGGAATTATGTTGAAGAGAGAGGAGGGGGGAAGAGACACATACCAGTTGATGATTGCAGGCAGGTCAGCTGAACACATTCTTTAAGGAATTCTAGAAATTGGATAATCACCTCCTTGAAGCCACCTTTTTCTTTCGCAACTGCGTAAAGATAAAAATCAATTTAGACATCACATGGTCAATGGATTAAACCAAGTAAGCTGAAGAATCACTAACAGAAGTTGTCTTTGTCCTTCCAGTGGATGATGAATCATTGACTCAGTCAGTATGGTTGTGGGGCCCAATGGCCTATTCATGTATGCCCGCACTTCAAAATGCTTGTCAAGCAACTTCTCCCATAGCATTTAACTCTTCTCAACCGCACTAAAAAATGTCAGCAACTACCGAGCAAAAAATAAATAAATAAGCAATCCCAAATTAAACCTGAACAAATACAGAAAATAAGGGTCCTAAACAAATTCTTGTAACTTTCTTTTTCATTTTTCCTTAATCTTGGGCAGTTTTCAAGGACTTCAGAAGTGAAAATGGTGACATCTTTTAGTCATGCTCAAGTTATCATCAGCAAGAGTTTCAAACATGAGTTGCCGTCCGCAAGTAATTTAAAAAAGTGTCTGGATTACAAAACAGAATTAAAACCACCAGAGTTTGATCAGAATGATATACAGAGCATGAATTAGGGTAAAAACCCAGGTTTTTCAGAGTACGTAAGGAGCTAATTATTGAAACTGAACCCACTACACAGCGCTCTCGGAGCCTCTGGACCCTCTACCATATATAATGTTCTCCTCTTCTAAGGCAGCCCTTTGTCCAATAACAGAAACCCAAGTTTCTACAATCTTCTCCAACTTCCCGTCCAACATCTCTACCAAAGTAAAAGCTCTCACCGTGCCTTCCGGGTTTTGGTTGCTAAGTGGCGTTTCATTGTTCATAAAGCTTCTGCTGTAGGTGGCGTGTTCATTACCCAATTCTTTTACTCTAGGAACAATGGCACCATTCAGGTATACAGTGTTGTCAGCCCCAACCACTATCATCTTTCTGAGACCATTTCCGTCAGCCAGATCTTTATGCATGTGGCCAAACACAACCAAAGGGATAGATAATTTGGTTGTCTCCTTCAAGCGGGAAATGGCGTGTGCCAAGTCTGTACCATAAATTGCTTATGTGAATTAAATGTAATTCCAAACTCCGGGAAAACAACGAAAAACACTACAGCCTGCAAGTAACAGAAAAAGTACATTAATGTAAATGGAACCATTTAACAACCAATGTGTATCAGTAATATTTTCCCATCATCCTCCCTTTAACAGGCTTGACTTATGGGAAACTAAGACAAGGAGTTAATAGAAGGATTAGTACCTGGATCACCATGATCACCACCTCCGAACACCCAATCTCTCCCACAGATGTCGTTCACATTAGCTCCTAGACCTGCTCAAGAGTTATTATAAGATTCAGTATAAAAGACAACAATTTTGCCATGGGGTATTAGTACATTCTGGTGAAGTGATAGACCTGTGGGACCATTATGAGCCAGAAATATAACAGAATGATCCTCTTGTGTGCCCAAAGCAGCTTCATAAATTCTCTTTGAGCTCCCATCCATGTCATGGACTCCATATCTAACAGGAAATTCAAATCTGATGAGTTGCCATGCAAGTTATACCAAAGTCAAACAGCAATTACAACTGAAAATAGGACACTCAATACTTTTGCTGTTATCCTGTGAGAAGTTGGAGAAGCTAAAAAGTGAATGAAGCAAGCTTTTAAGTTTATCTTGTGTTTATGAAGGAGTAGCATTAAATTCAAGCACAAAAAAGTCTATTTTGTTGTGCCAATCTGATTACACTAAGAACAAAAGGGGACGCAAAAATGTCAGGGAAAAGACAAAAAACAAAATAGAATTATGTGCAACCAAAATCAATAAGATCTATGCTCTCACACGTTGAAAGTTTCCAGAATAACACCTTCAGGGGGAATCATGGGACATTATTAGAAGCTAATTGTGTACTAGCACAACAGCAGAACACTCGCAGGAGATCAAGCACAAAAATGAAAGTGATTCTAAGATAAACATGAGTGACAAATGAAGCTAACCTTGTAGCCAGAAGCCTTTTCCTGAACAACTGCTGACCTCCACAAGAAAATGGCCGTCCACCAACAATACTTAGCTTTAACATAGGATAATCCAATCGTCGGTAGCCTACATGCTCTTCACCAAGGCTGGCCATTTGCAAAATGGAATGTCATTTTCCTACTCAAACTAGTTCTTATTAGATACTACAACAAAAAATTAATGCCATTTTGAATCAGATTGATGTAGCAAATTAGTTGATTGTTAGTTGAAAAAGGAAATTTGTTTTTAAAAGAATGTCCATGCCTCATCATTATAGTGGCTCTTTGATAGCTGACTTAGCCCATTAAAACAAAAGCTTCATCAGATTCTAGTCATTAGATTTGAGCTTCCTGCCCCAATGAAATGAAAAAAAAACACACAAAGGGCTCATAAAACAAGCAAACAGAGAAGATTCCTCATTTGGCTAGATGTCAAATGCAAGGTTCCTCCCAGAACTACTATGAGGTGGCTTGTATAACAAGCCAAAAAGGTGGTCAAAATATCAAACTTCCAATCCCAGAGGTTGCATTCAATTAAAGGGACCAAATTACACCAGCAACAGAAAGAGAATAAAATCCCCAACCAAAGCCGCTTCATTCCTCACAATACAAAAGAGGTTAGGGAAGATCTTGCCAAATGGCCTAAAACCACTTCATTGGCCAAGCAAAAACCACACTCTACTCTTGCAACCTACCTTGAAAAACCCTCCAAACTCTTTTTGAAATGACATGTAGTAACCTCAGAAAAAAAAAAAGTAATGACATGTAGCAAATAACTCCTGAAACATTTGTGGAACCTCTCCTTGCACATCTGGCAATGCTTAGAAAAGGCCAACCCATCTGGTAGGGACTATTCAACACTCCAGCCACCTCTTATTCAAAAAAAGGCCTTTTTGACCAATCTCTTTTATCATAAAAGAAGGGACCTAAAATTCTAAACCTGAAAGGACAGATCTCCATGGCTTCACTACCTTGTGAAGAGACTTAAAAACTCAATTACTGTGGATGAAATGCCTCTCCGATAAATAAATGTTCTCCTCTCAAACTAACAGTTTATATGATTCACCTTTCTATGAGTGTTAGACATCCTAAGAAAAGTTAGGGTACATATCCCCTTCTTTTACAAACACCATTCTTGGCTTCTGTCTGCCACAAACTTCTTCCAACATTAAAGCCTCTTTCCCACATTTCCCACACAAAAGTAGAAGAATAAAAAGAAAAGTAGCTAGCTGACATTGAGAAACATGTAGTAATGATAAGCAAAACCAATATCATTTATAGACTATGAATGGTAGAACTGGAAGGTGTCAATGGTACTTAACATCGATAAGTTAATTAAAAGAAAAATAACACACTCTTTCAAACATGGTAAATTACAAAACAAAATAAAAACTAGAAACCTTACATACATTAATCAAGTGGAGACAGTATATGCTCACCATTCCAGTTGCAGCTGGACTCGGTCTTTCCTCCTAAAAGTCAAATCCATTATACAATCAGCTCTAGAAATATGAATTAAAAGTTGAAACTTACTTGTTTAACCAATTGAATGCACAGCTAGATATTTTTGTATTTGAATAAAGAAAAAAAATGGGTAATGCCTCATTGCACAAAATCGTTATCATTTTTATTGCTTTTGAAATAGATTTCTCCACCATTAGCCATCGCTTATTGTCGAGGATATGCAGATCCATACTTTTCCAAAAATGAAAGCCATCACATCAGTGACAAGCTTCTTGATTGGAAAAATTGTTACAATATGCAAAACACATAATTTACAGCAGTGGAACTCAAAAAGAACTAATCACTCCAAAACATTTTTACAATGGGAAAATAGATTTCATAATACAATCTCAGAGAAATAAAAATGAGAGGGCATGGTTTTGGAAATAGTCCTCTCAGTTGGACAAAAATCAGCACCTGAATCTAGGTGGTGGCAATGGTCATGTGTTGTAGGGGAAGTGCGAATATGGTAAAGGAAACAAAACTCAGCTTATGAAGATGCTAATTCTCCTTCCAAAGCTCCCAAATCGATGAAGCACCAGGACAAATTCATTTATTATTACAGAGAAGTGCAGTGACAATCAAGGAATGACAGTGGCCAGTGGTGGCCCTGATGGAGTTTGCCTCCTGTGTGTTGCCACAAGCTCAAATCTGGTAAGTGAACAATAACAATAGTTGCCACCATAATGAATTGCTGACGATGATGGTGTGGCAACCTGTATGATGGCTATGAAGGAGAGAGCAACCAAAGTGAACAAGGTAAGCTTTTCAGAGTTTAAACCTTGATTCACTGATTGGATGCATAAAAGGGTACAAATGGGTAAGATATGGGTTTGGTAACCTGACCCAAAAAATAATGTTGATACCCAACTGCACCTGAGCCCATTTTCTACCCAATTAGTCTCTAAACAGGGAAATTTCGAGTAGGGTCAGATCAGGTTCTCCTGCCCTTACTTTGTTTTCTATCCTTGGTCTGATCAATCACAAGAGAGAGTCCAACATCAAGTGAGGGTCCTTCCATCAGTCTCCTGATCCCACAACTGACACATAGTATCATTACAACCACCCTAATTGCTCGGTACAGCCTTATTGTGGCCATAACTGATTGCACATGTTCCTTAAACTTCAACATTAAGCGTTGAGACTCCAATATGTCCTCAACTATCAAAAACACATTGTTGAACTATTAAGACTCCGTTTCTCTATTGCCTATCTATCTTAATTTCCAACTCCAGTGCTCCACATGTGCTTGAAGTCCTTGAAGTATACCTTGGTTCCCAGATCAGCACTCTACAAAATTTCAATGATAAAAATAGCAAATTCAAAGACATCAATTGCTAAGAGAGAATATGATTTTTTCAGCAATAGCATGAACAATGAGATAACACCAAACCAATGATACTCTATCATAGCCTCTCTTTGATGTAATAATGAAATCTATAGTCTTAGTAAAGAGAGTCAGACTATCATAACTGCTATTGAACTAATCTCTGAAAAGATAAAGGAAACCACTTAATACCATGATCTTCCAATTTCCAATCACAGGAAAAAGGACAATGTTTCAGTAAGGTTAAGCAGCTTCAATCTGACAAGATAAAAGATTTCAGATTAAGCAGAATAATGTTAACTGTTAATAACAAATTTTTATGTCCAAATAGACAAGAACATTAAACACTCTGATACAAAAGTTGGAAAAAGAAAAAAATGTAACTTCAATTCAATAAAGCAAGGAAACACATAATGCAAATAAAGCCAAATTATTACATTAAAAAAGAAAAAAAAAGGACTGTTCAATTAAGCCTGTAAAATTAATAATCACTTCTAAATGAGGTCATGTTCACATTCATTCATAGTAAGTTGAACTTCCAATAAACTTATCCATAAATAAAATTCATTACAGCTGACTTGCCTTTGAGCAAATTGCTGGGTACTCCAGGCGTCATGGTTTCCCAATATAACAGCTTTAGCAATTTCTAAGTCTGCAATGCTTCTGACAAGTTCAACATTCTCATTCCCAAAATCACCTGGTGAAGCCAAATGATGCAAAGAAGAACCATACTAGCATTTAGAAATTGAAAAACTGAACCAAACATCTAAAAGCTGCTTTATGCCTGTCTACCACACCAAGTGGATAAACAAACAAGGAATGACATAACTTGCCTGTAAACAGCACCAGATCTGGCTGCATTTTCAATAAATGCATGTTAGATAGGTATGAGAAATAAAAAACAAGACAACAATGGTTCTTATAATCATAGTAAAACAGAATACAGTTTTAGAACAAGAAGTAGGCACAAAGCTAAATAAGAATATAACTAGTCATTTGGCAGTGACAGAGAGATAATCCTTCTATTCTTTGCCAATTTGGGATGTTGTGGGTATTTCCTCAGCAAGTTCTTAGTCTGGTTGCAGATAAGAGATGATGCTTCTTAGTAGAAGCTAGAAGGAAGAAAAAGGTGTTGCTCGTGGAACCCCACTCTTTGATGTGGATCAATTTGGACAAGCTTAACAGAAGATACTTCTAACATTTTTTCTGAGTACATGTGTAAGTGAAAGAGAAATTTCTTTATGCATTGCATAGTTTGTTTGAACCTCAAAGTGGCTCTTGCCCTTATTTTTTTAGAGATTGTTTAGTCATTCACACAACAAGGTTGAGATCAATCCTCTCTTTTATATATGGGTTATGCAGCCTTGGAACCACTTTTTGTATTTGCCTTAATTATCAAAAGAATTACATGTATAAAGAAGGGGGAGGAAGAGGGATCCTGCATATGCAATTAGCAACTTAGAAGAAGTAGGCAGAATAGAGAAAGAAAACAGACCAATGCAACTGGATCAGTGTTAAATTAAGATTCATTAATATAATCCGCATATAAAGTTCACATTTCCATAAAAATTTGGAAATTCTGTACAATAGAATCCCAGTTTATCATCATTTTACTTGAAAATATTTGGTAATAGTTCAAATGATACTAGACAGGGGAAGTTGTTCACGCTTTTGATCACAAAGAATGGAGACATTGGTGATTTGAAGACTAGTATCTCAGGCAAGTGAAAATGTTCTTCATTTCTTCTCTCTATTCAATACTTCAATAGAGACGTTGGTGATTTGAAGACTAGAATCTCAGGCAAGTGAACATGTTCCTCATTTCTTGCCTAACATAAATTATTAATCAGTAACAACATACAACAACATATCCAGCCGTTATCCCACTATGTGGGGTTGGCTACATGAATTCTAGACTTCTATGTGGGTTACATCCCAACAGATAGTTTGTCTAGAATTCATATTTGGATCCAACTAGGTTTTACGCTGGCTGTCGGCTACCTAACGCAACCCTCCTCCTTTATCCGGGCTTGGGACCGGCAGTGGATAATATCCCCTGGCGGAGTAATGATGAAATGAAGTTTGAACACCATCTTCACATGGAGAAATTTCATGAGATGGTGGTGAATGAGGATAATTGATATAGTTGTGTTCCATAACTTAGTTGACATGGTGAAACCAACAAGTACAATATGGAAACACAACATATAAATTATTAATCAGTATGATAGCATAATGACAAGGTGTCCTTATGTCCACTTATTAGGAAACAAATAATCAAAGTGGCTCATAAAAACAAATATGGATATTCCACATCATTGTATTAGCATTTCTGTATCAAAATTAAGTAAAAACATGCCAATTTCCTAAACTAGCTGGGCTCTTCTGAAATCTCCCAGAAGCAGAAGCTAAAATCAGTTGCAAGCTAATGTTTTCGAACTCTAAAAATGGCTAACCACTGTTAACCCCCATCACCCCAAGAAAGGGGGGGAAATAGTTAATAGGGCCTTATTTAGAGCTTCTGTTACAAAGATTTGATACGATATAGATACTAATAATAATTAAAGGTTTTAGTATTGCTTATGTGCAATACTCATTCTGCTAAGCAAATGATTGATAGTTGACATACTGACATGTTCATAAAAATTTGAACTAAGAATTACAGCTTCAAATTTGAAAGACTTTATTTTTCTCCCATAGCCACCATGTCAAAACTGTAAGCAGAGAACATAGAAATGGATATTGATACCTTCAACAGCTGAAGAGCCTTTGTATCTTCTTGCAGATTCCAATAGTCATGCTTTAAAAACAAAATTATATGAAAATAAAAGAAAATGTTAGAACTCCACGCATATTCCACATTACAATTTTTTAGTAAGTAAATTTATTTCCATATGCAAATGGTCCAAAGATAGGTCTTCCAAATATGCATTTCCGTGGAGATTATATGCATAATTATTTTCATTCGTATCTGATGCATATGTACGCATACAGACACACTTGGGCACAGAGTTCAGCTAAGTTCAAGACACTGAAACTAAGAGTATTTGCTTCCAAATTTACATAGTGTTGAAACTCAACGGTTGGAAGCAGCCATATGGTCCATTAAAGGAAACAGAGGGCGTAAAGGAGAAGTAAGAGGACAAAATCGAATGATCCAGAGATTATGTTTATTTAAATAAGCAGAAATTTGGCCTCAGTTAGGAAAATCAAAGAAAAAACAGGATGATCGAATACAACATCAAAGAGTTTATTTACAGGAAAAAAAAAAATCAAAGAGTTCAAACCTCATACCAGATCTGAACTTATGTTTATTTCAGTCATGATTAGGGATATAAATGCCTCAGGTGGAGCAATATCAGGTAGAAAAGCAGAATAATCTCATTCAAGATTCATCCAAACCACGAAAAACAAACGCATTGGGTTAGCTCAAAAATTCATGCACACGCGCTTCAGGTGACAAGCACATAGAAAGGGAATCCATTCAAAAACAACGGAGAGCTAAATTAAGCAATTCAGAGACATAATTCGAACCAAACCTAGGATTTACATCATAAGGTCAAGTAGATAGTCGTCAGTCGAAGCACAAAGAGAAGAACTACGTTACTGAACTAGCAGAAGGCAAAGCGTGTTGGAGAGAGGGAAAGAGAGCTCACGACGTCTCCGACGACTGCGATTCGAACCGAGGTCGCCATTGGAGAGCGATAGGGGAGCTTGGACGACGAAGACGAGAGTGGGGCACCGAACAGACAAGAAGAGACTCTGTGGACGGGCAAGAACGGGCGCGACATCGTATATATACGGTTCCTCTTTTCTCCATCTGCCACCTGCCTGCCAGTGATCTCCCTTGCATATGTAGGACAAATTCAATGTGTGGCTCAAATTTAACCTTCCAACCAAAGTTATTCTCAAATAAAACACTCAGAACAATTTTAAAATAGTGAAAAAAAAAATATAATCAAATAGTGTTAACAAAATTTGATGCAATTTTAAAATTTCAGAATAGATTAGTATAATTACAATTTTTTAAAATTAATGCATCAGTATAAAAATTAATATTATATTACAGTCGATCATAAAGATATGACAGTGAGTAAAAATAATTTTTTTTATTTTTAAATTATTAAAAACTACATCTATCTATATATATATTATAACAAAATAGCCATCAAATCTTTTTCCCCTCTTTTCCAGTTTTTATTTTTATATTTTATTTATTTATTTATTTTTTACTTAACTGAAATGAAAATTTTATAAGTCATTAAATAAGTCTAAACTTGTGAAAAACGTATAGTTCTCGGAATATGTAAATGATTTTTTCATAGTTGAATAGTGTTTGGAGAATGTATAAGTATGTTGGGATATGAAAAGGCAAGATCTAATTTATATTATTAATTTTTAAATAGTAATATAAAATTTTAATTGAAATAAATTACAGAAAAATAAGATTTTTTTAAATCAGGAGAAATCTTGAGATATCAGGTAATACTACCGAACACGGACTGTCAAGTAAATTTTTTAAGAAATAAATTTAATTTTTTATTTTATTTGCCATAATTTATCTCTCATTCTCTCTCAATTAAGCCACCACTCAAAACTCTAAAATCCTTAATTAGTTTCAAAACCATGCAAAAAAAGTACAAATCTTTTATATGTTTATGTTATTACTTAATTTTGAAAAATAATTATTTTGTAGGTTATGTTAAATTAATTATTTAAACAAAATTGGATTATTTTAAATAAGTCGTTTAAGTTATTTCGACAAAATTAATATTTTGTATAGGCTATTTATATTTATCATATGTTGTCATATTTCTCTTAAAAATTTTATTATGTTTTATATTTTTATTATTTATGTTACTAATTTACCATATATTGTCATATTATTTATTATTTTGTATAGACTATTTATATTTATCATATATTATCACATTTCTATATCTATACATATATTATAAAAAAACAGTCGTCAAATATTTTTCCCATCCATTTCCAGTTTCTATTTTCATATTTTATTATGTTTTTTTTTCTTACCCGAAATAAAATTTTTATAGGTCATTAAATAAGTCTAGATTTATGAAAAACGTGTAGTTTTTAGAACATGTAGATAGTTTTTTCATAATTAAATAATGTTTAGAGAATGTGTAAGTATGCTGGGATATGAAGAGCTAATATCTAATCCATATTATTAATTTTTAAATATTAATATAAAATTTTAATTGAAATAAATTACAGAAAAATAAGACTTTTTTAAATTGGGAGAAATCTTGAGATATCAGGTAATACTGCCGAACACGGACTGCCAAGTAAATTTTTTAAAAACTAAATTTAATTTTTTATTTTATTTTCTATAATTTGCCTCTCATTCTCTCTCAATAAAGCCACCACTCAAAACTCTAAAACCCTTAATTAGTTTCAAAATCATGCAAAAAAAAAGTACAAATCTTATATATATTTATGTTATTACTTAATTTTGAAAAGTAATTAGTTTGTAGGTTATGTTAAATTAGTTATTTAGGCAAAATTGAATTATTTTAAATAATTCGTTTAAGTTATTTTGACAAAATTAATATTTTGTATAGGCTATTTATATTTATCATATATTGTCATATTTCTTTTGAAAATTTTATTATGTTTTATATTTTTATTATTTATGTCACTAATTTATCATATGTTGTCATATTATTTATTATTTTGTATAAACTATTTATATTTATCATATGTTATCACATTTCTATATTATAACAAAATAGTTGTCAAATTACTTTTCTGCCCATTTTCAGTTTCTATTCTGATATTTATATATTATATAATTTTTTAAAATTTATAATAATTTTTTCAAAATATATTAACTTTTTAAATAAATGTATCATATTACTATATTCACATCTTAAACTTTTATTATTGTCATGTTTATTTATACATATAAAAATTATAATTATTAATTTTAAATAAATTTAATACATATAAATCATCGCACGAGATGATGAAACTAGTAAGTATATAAGCAACAAATACATAATACCACATTATCAATAAAATATTACTAACAAATCATAGAAATAGCCATCTCAACAATACATAAAAAAGTTCAATGTGACTTTTAAGTTGATTTATTGATAGGGATCATAATAGTGTCTTCTACCATTAAAATTCAAATCCTTTAGAATGAGCTCATACATAAATTTTTATAATACTTACTTAGATATGCATAATTTATAAACTATTATATATATTTGATGAATTTAAACGAATAAATAGAAATATAATAATTATAAATTACCATCAATCAAAACTAAAAAACAAAGGAAGAGAGTGGTGGGAGACTAATATTATATGGGCAAAAGGCTCTAACGAAAGTGTGAGAAATTTTTAACTTATAAAATATAATTTGTTAAAATCATATAGAATGATGGTTATTGTGCTTTATCCGCAAGACTCATTTTTTATGATATCTTTAGTGAAATTACTCATTTAATGTTTTTCAGTTAATAAATTAAATTCATTGCAATAACATATAAAATAATATTATAATAATTTTCAAGACAAAGATTAAATGATTGACCCATTATAAGTTGGAATTGCAGTTGTGGGTTCAATTCCTTATTTTGCGCAATGAGATAAAGTCTTCACCTGTAATTTATTTCTTCTACCAAAATTAAGAACATAAACGGTGAGTGCTAGATGATAATTTTAAATAATATTATAATACAAGAATGATATGTTTATGATTAATAATTATAATTTTTATTTTATTTTGCCAACGAATGAAAGGGTGAATCCCTAAATTTAAACACTGACTTCCACATGGTTTGAAAGAAAGCGAGGATCATGGAGGGCCACAGAGCCAAACCAGAACAGCCATGCAAGCATGCGGTCGTTCGGGAGTTGCCGGTTGACCATTTCGTCGTCGTCCTCCAGAAGCTGCTGCGTGGCTTTAAATGCAGCCATGGGGGCTCCTGCAAATGCCACCCCCACTCTGTCTCCCTCCTTCGGGGCCGCGCTGATCGCTTGCTTTTTCATGGCCATGGCGACGGCCTGAAACAAGGAGACAACGTGGGAGCACACGCAGAGAAGAGAGAATTGAAGACTCCTCGAGCTGAATCGGGAGAGAGATATCTAACGTCGCTCTCGCTCGCTCTTTCTCCAGTACAGTTCGCATTTGCCATGGCCGCCGGCGACGTCTCCTTGGAGGAAATCCGAAATGAGCAAGTCGATCTGGTAAGCCCCATCGCCCTACGCTAAAAAAAAAAAAAAAAAAAACATAAATATAGTTCTTATATATATATATACATATACATATATACACGATCGAAATCACAAATTGAATCAAACAAAATCGAAATGATTTCATGCACTGTTTGATTTAATTTAATTACTAAGTATTGTTTTGAAATATATTTAAATTGAAATATACGGTTTGGTTTTCACATTCAACCAAATGCACATTCCAGGAGGAGGAGAAGGATGATGATGATAAATGATATTATTGAATGGATGTGCAGGAAAGAATACCGGTTGAAGAGGTTTTCAAGCAGCTGAAATGCACGCGGGAAGGATTGTCACAGGAGGAGGGAGAAAAGAGACTTCAAATCTTCGGACCCAACAAGCTTGAGGAGAAGAAGGTACTGCTACTACTACTGCTGATGCTGATCTCAGATCTCTCCTGTTCTTGAAACTTTCAAATCTTTCTTTGTTCATGAATTTTCTCCGAAACTGAAGCAAAATTTTCCGACAGGAAAGCAAGTTTCTCAAGTATCTCGGATTCATGTGGAATCCTCTGTCGTGGGTCATGGAGTCCGCCGCCATCATGGCCATTGTTTTGGCCAATGGAGGGGTACCTCTCTCTCTCTCTCTCCATTCACCAACCAAATACACATAGATCAAGAAAAAAAAATGAAAAAAAGAAGACACAATGGTTTCGACCTCAACAGATTTACGTTATATCTTTTTATGCCCCGATATCTAACAATGCCTCTAATGTAGGGCGAGCCTCCGGACTGGCAAGACTTCATGGGAATTGTTGTGTTGCTAATCATCAACTCAACCATCAGTTTCGTTGAAGAGAACAATGCAGGAAATGCTGCTGCTGCTCTCATGGCAGGTCTGGCTCCCAAAAGCAAGGTAAGTTTCTTTGGTCCCTGTTCATGCCCAAGTCTAGCTAGCTCTGGTTAATTAGGCCAATTGGATCCGATTATATGGCTCACTGTGTTGAGTTTGGTCAAGGTTTTGAGAGATGGGAAATGGAGCGAGCAGGATGCATCCATCTTGGTCCCAGGGGACTTAATCAGTGTCAAGCTGGGAGATATCATCCCAGCAGATGCCCGTCTGCTCGAAGGCGATCCCCTCAAGATCGACCAGTCTGCGCTCACTGGAGAATCCCTGCCAGTAACAAAGAGCCCCGGAGATGAAGTGTTCTCTGGTTCCACCTGCAAGCAGGGTGAGATTGAGGCCGTTGTCATTGCCACCGGTGTCCACACCTTCTTTGGCAAGGCTGCTCACCTTGTTGATAGCACCAACCAAGTTGGCCACTTCCAACAGGTAAAAACCTACTTACTCATTTCTATCTATTACCTACCTTTTCTTCTGTAACACCCCTTATAACTTAAAGCACACTAGCCTTTACTGATGATTTCTGATTGTGATGTTTTAATTAGGTCTTGACTGCCATCGGTAACTTTTGCATCTGCTCCATTGCTGTTGGTATGCTGATCGAGATTGTGGTGATGTATCCGGTCCAGCACAGGAACTACAGACAAGGCATCGACAATTTGCTGGTGCTTCTCATCGGAGGCATCCCAATTGCCATGCCAACTGTGTTGTCAGTGACAATGGCCATAGGGTCTCACCGACTGTCAGAACAAGGTGCCATCACCAAGAGGATGACTGCAATTGAAGAGATGGCCGGGATGGATGTCCTCTGCAGTGACAAGACGGGAACTCTCACCCTCAACAAGCTCACTGTTGACAAAGATCTCATTGAGGTTGCATAATCCCATAGCAAACAAGTGCAAAGCTTATTTTCTATGTCAAGAAGAGTTTCTGAAATCACTTAACCATGATGGCAGGTGTTCCCAACAGACTTGGACAAGAACTCTGTTGTCTTGCATGCTGCTAGGGCTTCCAGGGTTGAAAATCAAGACGCCATCGATGCCTCAATTGTCGGGATGTTGGGTGATCCTAAGGAGGTACTTGACTGCAGGATCATGTTTTCTGTGTACTATGATCATTCATGATAATCTGTCTCTAGAACATTACTAAGTAGTGAGTGGACTTGCTGTTGATGATTTCTTGCTGTGATTTCAGGCAAGAGCAGGGATCACTGAGGTTCATTTCCTGCCCTTCAATCCGGTGGATAAGCGCACTGCAATAACCTACTATGATTCTGAAGGCAACTGGCACAGGAGCAGCAAGGGTGCTCCTGAACAAGTATGAAAAACTCCTCTATTTGAGCGGTTTTACCAGCATAGAATTTTTGTTTCGATTGTCTGACTGAATAATGGTTGCACCAGATCATTGAACTTTGTGATCTCAAAGGAGATGTGAAGAAAAAAGCCCATGACATCATCGACAGTTTTGCTAACCGTGGCCTTCGTTCTCTTGGTGTGGCACGACAGGTTAGTTGGCTGGTCAGTTACAAGTTGATGATATGATATCTGTGTAACAAGAGAAGCAAATGAATTTTAATGCTAAGTTGATTTGATTGTTTGTTGTGTTTACAGACCATACCAGAGAAGAACAAGGAGAGCGCTGGTGGGCCATGGGAATTCATCGGCCTCTTGCCCCTGTTTGACCCCCCTAGGCATGACAGTGCAGAGACCATCAGAAGGGCCCTTGACCTCGGTGTCAATGTTAAGATGATCACTGGCGACCAACTTGCCATTGGAAAAGAAACGGGTCGTAGGCTCGGAATGGGCACCAACATGTATCCTTCATCCTGCCTTCTTGGCCAGAGCAAGGATGAGTCTATTGCTGCTATTCCCGTGGATGAGCTTATTGAGAAGGCTGATGGCTTTGCGGGAGTCTTCCCTGGTAATTTATTCAAGTTAAATTCAGGTACATGGTAAATTTCTAGGTACAATGGCAGGACAACTAATGTGAATTGGGGGGGTATGCAGAACATAAATATGAGATTGTTAAGAAGCTGCAAGAGAGAAAACACATTTGTGGAATGACGGGAGATGGTGTGAATGATGCTCCAGCCCTGAAGAAGGCAGATATCGGTATTGCTGTGGCTGATGCAACTGATGCAGCCAGGAGCGCGTCTGACATAGTTTTGACCGAGCCAGGACTTAGCGTGATCGTGAGTGCTGTCTTGACAAGCAGAGCCATCTTCCAGAGGATGAAGAATTATACCATCTATGCGGTTTCAATCACAATCCGTATTGTGATGGGATTCATGCTTATTGCTCTTATCTGGAAGTTTGACTTCTCCCCTTTCATGGTACTCATCATTGCCATTTTGAATGATGGAACCATCATGACTATCTCCAAGGACAGGGTCAAGCCATCTCCAGTGCCAGACTCATGGAAGCTCAAGGAAATCTTTGCCACTGGCATTGTCCTTGGAAGCTACCTTGCTCTTATGACTGTGGTCTTCTTCTGGCTTGCATCCGACACTGACTTCTTTTCAGTGAGTTTATCAGCCTCTAAACTGACCAAAGCCAAATTGAAAGCAGTTACTGACAAACAAACCTTTAATTTGCAGAAAACTTTCGGTGTTAAATCACTCAAAGACCAGAAGGATCAGCTCACTGCTGCACTGTACCTTCAAGTGAGTATTGTGAGCCAAGCACTCATCTTTGTAACCAGGTCGCGAAGCTGGTCTTTCATTGAACGTCCCGGCCTCTTGCTCGTTGGTGCCTTTCTTGCAGCTCAGTTGGTAAGTCTCGTCAGATTTTGATTTCAACCTGCATGGAAGTGTTGCCTTCGTGCACTTGACACTGTTATCGCTCAATGTAGGTTGCTACTGCAATTGCTGTGTATGCAAACTGGACATTCGCTAAAATTCAAGGCATTGGATGGGGATGGGCTGGAGCCATCTGGATCTTCAGCATTGTTACCTACTTCCCTCTAGATGTCCTCAAGTTCATGATCCGCTATGCATTGAGTGGCAAGGCCTGGGATAACATGATCCAGAATAAGGTTAACGAACAAGTTCTAGACAACCAGATTCCTAAACTACAATTGTGACAGTTTTTCCTTTTGGTTCTAGCAACTATTTACCAACTTTCTATTTATGCATGATCAGACTGCTTTCACAACCAGGAAGGATTATGGAAAAGGTGAGAGGGAAGCACAATGGGCCACAGCTCAACGAACACTTCACGGTCTCCAGACTGCAAAATCTCAAGGCAAGTCCCATGATAAGAACAGCTATGCTGAATTGTCTGAGATTGCCGAGCAGGCAAGGAGACGTGCTGAGGTGGCCAGGTAAGTTAATAAGAAGCAACATAAACCACCTAAAGAAAAATAAAGAGAGGAAACGAACCGAACACTTGTTATTAGACATACTTGGCCAGGACAAGCCTAATACCCTTGCTGTTGTGTTGCTTCATGGCTTTGCAGGTTGAGGGAGCTTCACACGCTGAAGGGACATGTTGAATCAGTGGTCAAGCTGAAGGGACTGGACATCGATACCATCCAGCAGCACTACACTGTATAAGCCAAAAGGAGGGTTGAAGCTGGTTGTTAAGCTCTGGAAGTGTAGCAGAGTGCTGGTGAAGAGCAGAATAGGACTTCTTTCCCAATCTTCTCTGTTGTGTCAATGCACTAGCGGTGCTGGCCACGTAAAATATTGTTGCTAGTGACATTAAGATTGGTTAAAAGAGCTTACCAGTTGCAATATCAATTGTAATAGCTATTATGATCAATAAATAAAGTGTTTCACTATGATAATCATCCATTACTTACCTCAGTTCGCCCACAATTATTGAACTGGCTGGATCTGTTTGCACTGGGATCGGCAACAGGACATTTTCTAGCAGTCATATTTCTCCATGATGCCTGAACAATTGTGACAAAACTTGGTATATAGTTCTCTAATCATCACTAGGAATTGTTACAATATATATAGGAGAAAAAAAATCAATCAAATCCCTATGAAAAAAGAAGGAATCCTAATTATATCCATTACTAATTTATATAAATCAATCAATCCCAACAATTAAAGTTGATTATAATCAATCTCATAGATTGTGAGATAAGATTGATTATAATCAATCTCATTGTGGGATAATTAGGATTGATAATCAATCTCATAGATCGTGGGATCAGATTTTCTAACACTCCCCCTCAAGTTTGTGAATAGATGTCAATCATTCCCAACTTACCACACAAGACTCAAAGCTTGGTTTAGATAGAGATTTGGTAAGAACATCAGCTTCCTGAGAAATTGTGGGAACATAGGACAACAGTATAGTTCCCTTATCTATTTCAGACTGGATGAAATTTCTGTCAATTCTAACATGTTTTACCCTGTCATGTTAAACTGGGTTGTGTATTACACTTATAATTGATTTACTATCGTTGTAAAATTTCACGGGATTCGTGATAGGCATGTTTAAATCTGTCATAAGTCTTTGGATCCAAATGAGCTCACAAGTTCCCTGAGTCAATGCACGAAACTCGATTTCTGCACTGCTTCTTGCAATAATGGTTTGTTTTTTACTTCTCCAAGTGACTAGATTTTTTCGAACTCTAGTGCAATACCCAGTTGTAGATTTACTCTCATCTACTGCTCTTACCCAATCTACATCTAAGTAACCCATTACATCCCTAGTACTCGTCTTTCTAAATAGTAATACTTTTCCTGGACTTCCTTTTAAGTATATCAGGATTTGAATTGTTGCATCCATATGCCTCTTTGTGGGAGCATGCATGAATTGGCTAATCAAGCTCACACTGAAAGTGATGTCTGTCCTACTTAAGGATAGATAGATCAATTTTCCAACTAGGTGTTGATAAGTCTCCCTATCTACTGGGGGATCTTATCTGTAATCTTCTGTTTCCAATTCCTTTTTAAAGGTGTCAATGCAAGTCTACATCCCAGTTTTCTAATTTCCTTCAACAGATCCAGAACATATTTTCTTTGTGAAATGAAAATTCCTCATTTACTCCTAGCAAACTCCATTCCCAAGAAATACTTTAGAGTTCCGAAGTCTTTCACTTTGAATTCTAACTGGAGTTTTTTCTTTAACTTCACAATCTCTGCAGTGTCATCACCTGTGATAACCATATCATTTACATAAACAATCAGAACTGCTTGTTTCCCATTATCACTTCTTTTAACAAATAAAGTGTGATAGCTTGAACTTGTTTGTACTCAAGTTTCTTCATAATAGAGCTAAATCTAGTAAACCATGCTCTAAGAGACTGTTTTAGACCATAAAGGGATGTTTTTAGTTTACATACCTTTCCTGATCCAGCATGCATCTCAAATCCTAGAGGAGCTCTCATGTAAACTTTCTTATCCAAAGTGTCATTCAAAAAAGCATTATTAATGTCCATCTAGTGTAGTTCTCAATCCAAGTTTATAGCTAGTGATAACAATACTCAAATTGTATTTAGTTTTGTCATCGGAGCAAAAGTCTCTTCATAGTCAACTCCATAGGTTTGGGTGTACCCTTGAGCCATCAATCGAGCCTTGTATCTTTCTACAGTGTCATCTGATCTGTACTTCACTGTAAACACCCACTTACTTCCA
The DNA here is from genome assembly GCA_036245055.1 of Diospyros kaki. Lineage (NCBI taxonomy): Eukaryota > Viridiplantae > Streptophyta > Magnoliopsida > Ericales > Ebenaceae > Diospyros > Diospyros kaki. Next base: position 36,669,343 of record BSEG01000003.1, read on the forward strand.
ACAATCTTTTTTCCTTAGGGCAACTCCACCATCTCTCATGTTCCATCTACTTTTAGAGCTTTCATTTCTTTCATTATCACCATTTTCTACTGTGGATCTTATTATACTTCAAGAATAGTGCGGGGAACTTGAATCTCATCTACTTTGGAAATTATAAAGGCCCCATAACTTTCTAATAACTAAGAATATGTGAGATAGTTAGAAATTGGGTGTTTTGTACAAGCTCTTACCCCTTTTCTAACAGCAATTGGGAGATCTAAGTCATCTTCTTCTTTTGCATCTTATTCAACCACACTTGGTTCCTTTTCCACATGAGGATCTAGCACTGGTTCAGGCTCATGGTTCTATTTGAGAGTGTGTAACCTGTGAGAGTAAACATGTTTCAATGGTGGTCCAAGATTGTGGGACACTCCCCCCGGATTTGGGACCAGTTCGGTTTGAGTGTTTAGAGAGGAAAAGCTGGGAAAATCAAGGAAAGGTAAGGTTACAAGATGCAAGGGAAAAGCTTGTTGCTCAAGGTTCAGTCTAACAAGTTCTCCTATGGCTATTGGTCCCAACAATGATGTCCTAATTAAGTCTCCCCCTAGAAAGTAGCTTGGAGATAGAATAATTAGTGTTCCACAAAGGAAACATCATAGGAAATCAAAAATCTTTTGGAGGGAGGATGATAACACCTATACCCTTTCTGAGAAGCAGAGTAGTATAGGAAAATACACTTGTAGGCATTGAGGGCAAGACACCCAAATGATATATTGATATTGGTTTTAAAGTTGTGATGATGAAAAATGAAATTAAGCTTTTTCCTAATCCATAGGTCAAGTTTATATCTTTATATCTTTCAAAGTTTAAATCAATTTCAGATGAGATTCACATTCAAAATAAGATTAAATCATCAAATGAAATTAGATGGGATATGCCAAGAAAATGGCAAGAAAATTTTGTTCCAAAATGTTTTGAGTGTGTTTGAGGGTTAAGACAAATTGAGTTTTAAAGATGTTAAGAGCGTTAGTCGTTTAAGTATTCAAATCTATCGCCTGATAGGCTAATATGATTTATGTCGGTCGACTGATCCTCTTTAATCATGCGACTAATAGAATGGTAATGACCTATGTCTGTCGTCCAATTGATATATTAAGCTTATGTCTGTTGACAAACTCTTTATCACTTGTTGACTAACAGTATGGTATGCTTCTATGTCTTAAGATTTTTTGACTTAAATCGGTCGACTATTCAATTCTAATCTTTAGCCTAACAATGAGTGTTTGTCTAAGTTGGTCGTCAATTGTTTTTCATCTGTCGTCTGGTAGATTGCATGCATCCTTGAATTATTGTTGTATAGCTTGTATTGGGCAACTAATCATTTTCATCTGTTGCCTGACAGTACTTATACATGTGTTAATCACTTCTATGTATAATTGATCTGTCGACTAACCATTTTCATCTGTTGTTTGTTTTTTGAATTAGTGTTTTAATCTGTCGACATATACTTTGCATCGATCGATTGAATTTTTCATAGATTTCAAATAACAGCTAGTTTTTGCCTCATTTAATGCTCATTAACTCCCTCAAACGGTCATATTTTTGGAAGCTAGCACCAGCAAGTATAAATGGGTGGTTGGGACTTCATTTAAAGCTCTCATATCAATTCAACTACCAAGCCCACAAGAGTTTAAAGCTGATTTCTATGCTTCAATCTTTTTCTATTTTGAGAGAACTTGTAACATAGAGTCTAAACCCTTAGATTGTATCATTTTTTATTCATTTGTATTTCCTAGCTCTTGCTAAAGGGCCCACGTTTATAGTGGAAGGTTTGTACTTTCCTAGTCTTGGGCTAAAGGGTCTATCTTGAAGATATGAGGTTTATTTTTAAGTGAATTGATTCCAAAAATCCTTAGTGAAAAATTAAGGTAGTGGATTAGGCTTGAAATAAGCCGAATCACTATAAATCGTTGCATATACTATTATTGTTTTGTTTTCTTCTCGTTTATTGGTATTGTCAAATTGATAAATTTCTCATTCAGATTTAAAACATATTTGCGATCAAAAGATTTCTATTTTCAATCAATAATTTGTTAATACCCAATTCACCACCCCTTTTGAGTGTGCTTACATATTACTTTTATCACCAAAAACCCGAAGTGGAAGAGAGTTATGAAAGTGAGATGAAAGAAAGACAGAGAATAAAGCACTAAGTGGAGTGCTAAACTTGAGAACTTTGGATGGCAACCAGTTGATAAGGTAGGCTGAAGTCAAAAGTGCCTTTCCCCAAAGAGAATAAGGGCCATGACTAACGATCATGAAGGACCTGGCAACTTTCAGCAAATGACGATTTTTGCGCTCGGCTACCCCATTTTTTGAGTATAAGAGTAAGAACTTTGGTGGAAGATACCCTAGTCTTGAAGATAATGATTAAAAGCCTAAGAAAAGTATTCTTTACCATTGTCAGTGCGGAGGATCAATATAGAAGACTGCAAAATATTTTTGATAAGTTAGTGAAACTGTTTAAAGATCATGGGAACCTCAGACTTATCTTTCATCAAGTAGATCCAATAAAACCAAATATGATCATCAATAAATGTGACGAACTACCATTTTCCAATTGTAACGCCCCGTATTCCCAAAACGTGCATTATCTTGAGATTTTGGAAATTTTTTTTTTTTTTCAACATCATATACACAAGGCTCTTGACATATATACCTTCATCATAGTCATCTCTCGACAATCTCGATCGTACCTTCTCAGTATATCAAAATTTAATAATTAATAAACTAAGACAGGTATTATCAATTACATCAGCGGAAGCAAGATCGAAACGTCAATGAAATATAACCGACAATTCCTTTTACAATAACCAAATCGATGTTTCACATGAAAATATCAAAATATTATATAATCTCTAAATATCGTAATCATAGATAAAAACCTACGAAAACTAAACATAGCAGCTACATCTCGATGACATTCTTTCCCTTGGCGCCACTACTTTCACCTAGAACGTTTGAATATTCCAGGGACATAATCCAAATTAGATGTTGAATCATCTAAGTGAGAGCTCAAAAACATTTTCATGCAGATATGCAAAATCATATATATAAAACCGATAAATTCTGACATGCCCCAGCCTAAGAGAATCTCACACAGCATTTAGCCCTAACCGGGGAAAATGCAATCTCTCTAAAGGCAACACGACCACACCGACCCATTGGCAAACCAATCTTACTTAAGAGGGACAACCTCGACATATGAACTCGGGAATCACCCTATTGTCACTGTTAGGCATTACACTCCTACTCAAAAGTATTTCAAAACCCAACGCAACCCTAGTCCCAAGAGTGTCACATCAGCACTATCCTTGGGATCAACGTCACCTTGGTATTAATGTTATTGCTCAAAGGAACCTGGGGTGTATCCACTCGCAACCCCGCCACTTGAGCCAACAACCGGGGTGGTGTCCACTCGCAACCCCGCCACTTGAGCCAACAACCGGGGTGATGTCCACTCTCAGCCCCGTCCCAAGTGGGTCACCTAGCATTAATCCTTGGTACACATCCCGAGTGTTGCCACTCAGGGTTACGTCACAGGTTAACAACCCACATCCCTCATGGACAAAACACAACATCCCAATGCCGAAAATCATAACATGCATAACTTAAAATAAACATTTTGATGTATGCAATTTATCATACGAAATTTAATGCATGTGTAAATAACCGTTTTAACAAACTATCAAGCCATAGGGATGAACACTCACAGTAAACCATTCACATGCTACTATAAGCCTTTTCGGGTAGAACCACTCACCTTTAGATGCAACTCAAACTTTTCTCGAAAAGCGTGATACGCCTCGATTAGCGTGCCCACCTCGAACTTTGCACGAGTCACTTCACCTCAAGCTTCAAGGCACCCTAATCATCATATTTATCCAACAATTATAATTTTCCCTTAATTTTCTCACATTTTCCTATTTTTTCTCCCATTTTTCTTCTCTAACAATCCAAAATAAATATCTATACAACTATTTTCTCAAATATTTTTACATAATAATTCATAAAATAATTTTCCAAGAATTTTGGAAAAAAAATCAGAAATTACCTAGGTGGCACGCGCCCCACGTGCGGCACGAGTGGGCTGGAAGGTTTGGCTGGCGCTTGACAGTCATGCGCCGGTCATCTTCTTCCTTTTTTCGGTCGCCAGCGATGCTCCGATGCCCGATTTTCTTACACCGGTCAAAAGCCCATCCCTATTCGATCACGATGTCACCGGTTTTAGGCCGAAAGGACACCAGCAAGGCCCTCGATTGGGCGTTTACAGGTGCAGCGTGGCGGTCCGCCTTACTTTCCGGCCAGCCCTTGAACTACCCTCAAAATGCCTCAAAAATTCACGAAACTTACTAGAAATTCTCCCCTCGCCTCAAGGATCAAAAGCCCCTTATTGGCTTCCCTCAATTCGCCCTCAAACCCAAGCTATTTGGTGCTTCAAAATCGGCCGAAACCTTTGGCTATTTATAGGCCAAATCCGACCCCCACGTGGCTGATTTCCGGCCAAAACTTCTCCCCCACACCTCCTAGACTACCCTAGGCCATGCCCTGACGAGATTTTCTGCCCAAATCTCTGGATTTTCAGGCCAAAATCTCGGCTAGATCTGCCATGCACGTGCAACTTTTCAGAAATTGCAATTTGGCCCTCTTGAAATTTTCTTTTGCATTTTGGCCCTTAATCTCAAGCCCCTGATATTTCTAGCACCATTAAGGCCCTCAATATTAGTACTTCTCGTATGCCCCTTGAAACTCCTGAAAAATTATCGTTTTGACCTCCCTCGGGCAAATTTAGAAAATTGCACTTAAGCCCGATTGATCGTTTTGACCCTAAATCCATTCGATTCAACCCGAAACCACTTAAGGGTTGTTCTATACATCGAATACTAGTCCTTGACATGCTCCGTTGACTTTTTGGACATCGTCTATAACAATTCGGTATTACGACCTAATCGGCAACTGTATTTTTTGCTGTACCTAAAACTATTTCCGATCCAATTTCCTTCATCACCAAAAATCATAATTTATTTTACTCGATGATACTATACCATTTTTCTTAATTATCTAGAGTTCGAGGTACTCCATCTGACTAATTCGGTCGTCCAAAACTGTGTTAGTGTACCCTATAGTCTTATTTTTCCCAAAATTTCATTTATGCCCTTATCAAATATCATTTCTATCCTTAAATTATTCTCGGGTATTATACCAATGATGGTGGAAACTCGAGATGGACCACAGACATCACCATACACAAAGTGGAATAGGCGTGATGGTGTATAAGGACAAGAGGGATAGGAAGAACGCGAATGTTTTGCTAGTACACAATGATCACAATGAAAGGAACTAAGGTCTTTATTAAGGAATGACTGGGGGTACAAAAACTTTAAATATGAAAAATTAGGATGCCCTAATCGTTGGTGCCAAAGAAGGACATCGGAATCAGAGATAGTATGAAGACCTGTAGGAATAGAAGAACTAAATAGACCGCCATTAGATAGATAGTACATGCCATTGTGCTCTCTAGTATTGCCAATCGTCCTCGTCAATGATAGATCCTGTAAGAACCCATATTTTCGTGAGGTTGCCACGTAATTTAAGTAAGTTTAGAATATCGAAAAAATTGCTTGATAACAGTTATAAGTACTGAAACAATTGCAGGGAATGCCTCAGAGCATAATTGTATAATTGTCTAAGCAAAATGATATGGTCTCGATGAGCGTCTCGAAATAGAATTTATGGTGTTAAAAGAAATCGGAATTGAGACGATTTTCGGTATAGCTAAAATACAACTTCAATTCAGGCTAAAAAAAATCGAATCATCGTATGAGACTTCCAAAAAATAAACGGAACCCTGAGGGGGCTCCGGTTTCGCGCAAGGATAAACCTTATAATGGTTTTGGGACGAAACAAGGGTCCGATGAAAGCATAGTGACGAAATTGTCCTTATTGAGTAAATCTTGAATTATTAATTTTGGATTTATTGTATCGTAACGCAAATTTATTAGACATTTTAAGGTGTATTTGCAAATTAAGAAATTTTCAAAGATAATAAGGATGAAATATGAGGATTAAATGTGTATTTTTTCATAAGTATATTAGTGTAATATATATAAGTGTATAATGAATGGCAGACACTTAGGGATAACATTCACGTGTGAGGGGCCAAATTTGTTGTAATTAAGAGACAACCAATTATAGCATTGGAATAAGAGATTGGGTTAAGGATAAGGATAAGAGATTGGCTGCAATTATTTGATTAAGTGATGTAATATATGTATATATATATATATACACATCTATATGTTGTGTATACGTGTATGTGTGTGTGTGTGTGAAGAGGCAGAGGGCCAAGAGAGGTAAGGGAGAGACCGAGAGCTGTGAGAGATCGAGAAAGAGAGAGAGAGAGAGAGAGAGAGAGAGAGAGCTCAGATCGATGGTGGTTTCAAAGGCAACAATGACCGACGGTGAGGCTGCAATAAGCCACGGTAGGAGGCGACGCTTGGACTCGACCATGGCAGCAGCTTCGTTGCTGTTGCAACAACTGATCGGCAGCAGGAGACTCACGGAGGAGGCTAAAACTAAACGATGAGCATAAGGTGGCTCTCGGAAGCGGCGGAGAGGCTGGAGGCGCGACCATAGCCGCAAGCAGCGAGCTCAAGCGGTAGCCTGGGTGCGTGGCGGAGAGTGACCAGCAGCCGCAATGGTGGTCATGGTGGACCAGCAGAGGTATGCGGCGGTTGCGGCGTCGGGTGGTGCTGTGAGCAGGTGAGGCATCCAGCAACGAGTAGCGATTGTGGAGGCACCTGAGGCGATGGCAGATTGCGGTAGCAGCTGGTTGGGTCAGCCATGGCAGCTGGCAGCCGCAGCTGTTGCAGGGGACGTGCGTGCGAGAAAGAAGGAAAGAAGGAAAGTAGAAGGGAAGAAAGAAGAAAAAGAAAGGAAAGAAAGAAGAAAAGAAAGATGGGCATGGCAACTTGCGGAGGAGCAGGTCGCGCAGGAGGCGGGTCAGGAAAAAGATGAATATGAGAAGGAAAAGAAGAAAAAAGAAAAGAAAAGAAAAGAAAAAGGAAAAAAAATAGGAGAAAAATCTCGAAAAAATGCTAGAAAAATAGGAAATTGAGATTTATTAATATTTCAGAGATTTTGGCAAGAAAAATGATCGGACACGCGTTTCGAGGTAAGGCACGCATATCGAGAAAGCCAAAGAAGCTAAGTTAAAGTAACTAAAATTTCCTAGAAAATTTCAAAAATTCTAAAATATTATTTTATGAATTGTCATAGTTAAATATTTGAGATAATATTTGAGAAATGTTTTGTTTGAATTTATTGAGGAAAAATAAGCATAAATAGAGAGAAAAATAAAAAAATGAAAGAAATTATGAAAAATAGGTTTTAATACTTATTTAAATAAATATGGTGATTAGGATACTTTAAGGCTTAACTTGAAGTGACTTGTGCGCATTTTTAGGTTGGCACGTAAATCGAGGAGATGCACATATTTCGAGACAAGGCACGAATATCGAGGTAGCCCGATAAGATTGAGAAGGTAAATGGTACTTCCCAACTGGATTTAGTTTTATGAAAATGTTTGATTTGTAAGTTGTTCGATCCAAAACTTGATTTAACGTAAATGATTTTATCATATTGTCATGCCTTGATGTGAGTATGTCATGTAGATTGCATTTACATGTTTGATTTATGAAATATGCATATGAGCATGATGAGATTCACGGTCATACGTTGCATGGGTTTGAGATTAGGTATTGGCTCCGTTACTTTGCCAAGGGTACACCCATACACCTCGGTCTAGCAGGGAGACTGGAAAAATGGCGGGTAATCTTAAAGTGCAGTCGACACAAATGTGAGAGTTATGATATTATGTGCATTGCATACATACATGAGCATTAAATGTTTTGTATCCTTAGATGATTCATCATCTAACTTGGGCTTTGCCCTAGAATATTCAAACGTTCTAGATAAAGATAGTCGCAAAAACGAGGATGAATGAGGCATGTAATGACACTTAACAAAGTGCATGGTGAGTTGTATGATCAGTTGAATGTGTGTTATGTAGCTCATGTATTTAAGTTTTGCTACTTCAAATTGTGAACGTTTTGATAAATGATGATGTAGAACCCTATTTAGGGTTAATGTTAGTTAAGAACTTATGTTATGTATTAAGTCATGTTGAGAAATTTATGTTCCTGTTATGTAAGAACTGATTTATGATTAATGTTATGATGTTAGGTTCGATTCTAGCTTCCGCATTTAATGTTTATGATAATTCTCCTTGGAGATAAATGAATGAAAATTTTGGGATGTATAAGAGCAATGATATGGTTTAGTCTTAGTTTTAGTAGTATAAAATAAAAAATTTATCCCAGAATTGTCCTGAGTTATAACGCGCTCGAAAAACAGGGCGTTACAAATCCTGAAATTGATAGTGGGAAGGAAAAAAAATTATAACGCAATGTAAATAAGTTGCCAATTTATGAACAGAGATTAAATTGCACTGTAATTTAGGCACATAAAGAACAACCTTAAGTGGCAACCCAAACACCATGAGATCACCCTGGCTCACGGCCTTACACAAGGACCCATTAGCCACAGTAATACCAATGTCTTATGTACAAGGGCAAAATTTAAGGATTCTAGCTAAATATCCACATATATGGTCAGTCGCTCCAAAATCCACAATCCAAAGGTCTTGGGGACCTCTGTAGGATAAAATGGAAGCAAAAAAGTTGAGTTTACCTTTGTGAGCCATAAGTATAGTGGAACAAAAATCATGTTCCTTAGTAGGGTGGAGGAGTTTTTTTAGCATTGTCATTTGTTCAACTATAAATAGTAAGACTCTAGAGAAATGAGAAGCAGGTGGGGCATCAGCAACATAAGCTATTTTTGTGCATCTTTAACTTATGAGTTTCCAGTTGGCAAGCTTCCCATTCCCATGAAGGTTCCAACAAGTCTCCTTGGTGTGATATGGTTTGTTGCAATGCTTACACCATAAATGATCTTTCTGAGGCCCGAGAGACTGTTGTCCAAAAGGTCCTTTGGATTTTTCAGGACAATAAGATGCTAATACGAAGTCTTGGGGTAGTAGAATCAATGCCAGGATCTTTGGAATGAGGCATCATAACACGTTTGCGACTTTCTTCGCGCTGGACAATTACAAAGGAATCATTGATAGTCGGTAGAGGTTTGGTGCCCAAAATACAGCCCCATACCTCATCTAAATCAGCATTGAGTCCCTATAAAAAATCAAAGACACGGTCTTTCTCTTGCATAGCTAGAAATAGTTGATCATCCTTTGTATAATGCCAAGTAACGGTCTGATACAGATCAAGCTCCTGCCATAACTCATAAATGGTATTAAAATATTTTGTGACTGACGTACCTCCTTGTTTTGTGGAGTGTAAGGTAGTCCGAACTTCAAACAATTGAGAAACGTTCTCCAAGTCGAATAACATTTGATGGACAGTAGTCCACACTTCTTGGGCAATGTTGTAGAACAAATAGCGCCATTCAATTTTGGGTTCCATGGATTGGATGAGCTAGGCCATCACCAGAGAATTTTTCATTACCCATGTGCTATATTTGGGAGATTGAGGGCTTGGGGCTGGCGGAACACTAATAAGATAGCCCATTTTCCCTTTACCAGTCATCACAAGCTTCACAGACTAGTACCATTCCCAAAAATTGGTGCCATTGAGGCGATGAACAGTTAAGGGGATAGGGTGTTGGTTAAGGTGGGACGTTTACATAGTGGTAGCATAGAGATTGAGGGAAGGAGGCGTCGGGACAGTGTTTGGATCAATGTTTTGTTTGATGTGGAAATCTAGGGTTGAAAACATGGAGGGTTCTGCCGATGGAGTACTGGTCGGTTAGGCCATGGTGGTCATTGGATCAATCGGTGTCACCGTCGTTGTTGAGGCAAGGGTTTGGTGTTTGGGTCAGTGGGTAATGTAGGTTGGAGGATACTTCACGACTCCGATGCCATGCATAGTTGTGAGAAAACTTTGTATATATTTCTCTAATCTTCACTATGAATGGTTACAATATATATAACAGAAAGAAATTAATCAAATCTTTATAATTAAGGAAAAAAGAAAAAATTCTAATTACATTAATTATTAATTTACATCAATCAATCAATCATAACAATTAAAATTGATTATAATTAATTTTATAGATTGTGGAATAATTAGAATTGATCGTTTTGCAATGCCAATATTTTTTTGTACGTATGGGTGGGATTTCACCTTGCCAAACCGGTTCTTTATTTGTGGCAGCATTCAGCTATGGATGCACCGGGCAATGGTCTGGCAAGCTAACTGGCCTGCAAGTGAATCCTTTTCTCCCCAAACACCAACTTGAAGATGCCACTGGTTTCATAGATTCGGGCTATATATCCTTCTGATCTTGCTAAAAGGAGATTTCTGGTGAGTTATATCTGAAGCAAAATGCACACTATTTATCAGAATGGCCATAAACTTGAGCAAAAGCTATATGTTTTGTGAGGGAGAAGATGTCACTTGAGCCAACAAATCATTCTAAGGATTCCTTTGTCTAGTTTTCTTTTGTTTCTTCGAGGGGTTGCTTCAGTAGCATACTGAGTACCTTCTCTGTCAACAATAGAGTTTTTGAACTAGATTCAGTTACAAAATTAACTACATCAAAATTACACTGGTCCTCGTTTTCTCATGGAAAAAACATAAAAGTCTTGACAATTTCGCTATTGAGAATAAGCCAAATGGCATAGCTTATAACTTAACGTCAAATTGCTTGTAATTACAATATCACGCTTTCTTTATCTTCCAAGATGTCAGTTCAGAAGGTAACAAATCTTCGTTACAGGAAAGCACAGCTTGTGCCATCAGTTTTCCTAGCCAACCATGATACAACAGACCCCTTGAACCGAGCCCTCCCAATAACCAGTATTTACAAGAAGGACGATTCCCGCCTATAAAATCATCGCCAAGACAACCCAAAAGCGGCAGTGATCCATGGGAAGTGAGTGGTGGCATTGCCCTGAGACCTGCGCTTGCTCCAGTGAAGTTCCAATTCTTTATGGCTGGGTATATGGCGGATGCCTTGTATAGAAGCTCTTCCAGGGCTTTTGAAGCTTCCGCTGAAGGGACTTCGGGCAAATAATTTCTTGAATTCCAGTCCCATGTTGATCCTAAATATAGATTGCGAGGCCCCTGCGCAGCAATCCATGCATCTGACAAGATTGATGGGCTATGGTCCGGATAGCTTCCACTGAAATTCAACATTCAGGATATTTAAACAGAAGGAATGCAATCCATACAAATATATACAAAATTAAAAAACAAAATAGTATATATGAGTATGATTTGAATTAATGCTCCAGCATGATGCCACAGATGTCGAGGAATCCTTGTTTTACAATGCTTGGAAATGTAGAATCTTTTAATTTTTGGTCGGAATTTTAGTGCCTCCCACAAAATGTTTTTTATAATCGGAAGTATACAAAGATCATGAGATAGCTTCTACCTTGAATCATCAGGCAGCTCTAGGCGAGCAACAACACCTCTGCATGTCCTTAGAGGAAGCTTCCCAGAAAGTTCTGGAAGAAAAGCTGCTCTAGCACCTAGACAAACAATTACTGCGCTATACTCCCCTGAAAACAATTAAAAAAAAGGGAAAAAAATTAACCCAAAAGGCGGTATCCAAACGAGCTGATTGTAAATAACCAGAGTCCCCTAGAGTTTTGAGTATGGTTATGTTAGCTTGAAGAAATAACCATCTACCTGGATTAGCCAGTCAAATTTGAAGTTGATGATGTAGCATGATTAATGCTTATGACATGCAAAGATTTGCAAAGAAAACTCAGACTGAATCGCAATCCATCAGTTTTAGTATTGGCTTGGCAACTCAACTACTACATGATGCACAGATGACGTAGTACAGTTTGTAGCATTAAATTAAAACATTTCCAATAAATGATGTGTTATGGCCCACTGCAAGTATAAGACTTTTCCCACATCGGAAGTTTAAGCTCTTGGTCTGGGATTTATAACCTCTTGGACGCCCTTCCCTTGATAGCTAATTTTTGAGAGTCAGTTCTACTCGATGATTGTAACAATGGTATCAGAGCCGGCATCCTTGGAAGCCAAACAGAGGTGGGTCGACCAGCAAACACACGACGTGAAAAGCGGTCATTTGCAACTATAACGAACCTCCAGGCGTCGAAGGGTGACACGGACCTTCAGGCGTTCACGATTGTCACGGACGTTTTGCAAGGATCGTGAGTTAGTCGGAGGTGAAGCGAATGGCCCAGGGGGTTGAGATTGGAGCGGAAGACAAGTGAGGGAGTCCTGTCAGAGTTGGCGATGTGGGCGAGGAAGTGGTCGCGGCCAGTGTCAAACACATTCAATAATTAGTTGTTGTCAAACGAGGAAGGATTAGAGGTGAGGATAGCTGAAGGCACAAGGACGAAACAGCTAGTGTTGAGGTTGGACGCCTTGGAAGCGGGCCTCTAACAAAACCATGAGCAAGTAGACGAGAGGCTGGAGACGGTTGAAGCTGGTGTTCGACACACCGAGGAGGAAGTCAGCCACATCCGAGTAGATGTGTCGATGATGGAGAGGAACGCCAGGGAAGAGCTTTCAAGTTTGAGCCAGCAGCTGAGTGCTTCCCTTGCCATCTTCTCTCGACAGCCCAACGCAAGCTTGCCAGTCAATTTCCCTCCCTGAGCCACAACAACACCCATCCTTTTTGGACCGAGGGATCAGCCAAACGTGGAAGAACAGACAGAGTATGCTACTAAAGGGTCTCTTCTGGGATTCCTAACAAACCAGAATAATCCCTCTACATCGAGACTTGAAATCTCGATGTTTAAAGGGGATAAACCCCAGTGGTGGGTCAAACGTTGTGAGCATTTTTTTTACCACTACCGAATAGCCAAAGGGAACAAGGTAAACATGGCAGCTTCCTATCTGAATGATATGGCAAATTCATGGTTTCAAGGGTGGAGCGAGTAGAGAACGTAATGGCGGTGGCCTGAATTCGTAGAGGAATTCTACGCTTGTTTCGGGGAGTGAAACCTAACTGATGTGGTGAAAGAATTTAACAAACTGAAGCAAAAAGGAATAGTAGAAGAATATCAGGTAAGGTTTGAGGCTCTTAGGTCTATAATAAGACAATGTCAGCTCCCAAGGATCTGACTAGCAATTCCTTCGTCCAGTGGGTTGTCCGAAGGGAAAAGGAAAGACGATAGGGAGAGAAATTAGGGAGAAGAGAGAACAGAACGAGAGAGAGAATGAGAGAGAGAATGTGTCAGAATTCTGTTAGAATATTGCATACCCATCCGTGGCAAGGTTCAGCTGAATATATAGCTGAATATCTTGCCCATGTGCAGCTAACCGCTTACAGCCAGGGAATGTACAACCTGCCTAAGCAGCAACAAACTTGTACCTCCCCTTACAGCATACTCTATATTGCTAATTGCTATTTCTCCCTCCTATTACATTTAATTATTCTATCTCCCCCTCCTACTACGTGGATCATGACAATTACCCCTCTCTTCAAAATTTTTCTTGTCCTCAAGAAATGTGAAGGAGGCTGGCTACTCTCGGAAATTGGCGAAGCATGTCCGGAAGATATTCCCATGTGTTGCTATCCGAGTGGAGATGAGACCACTTGATGAGTACTTGAGGAATAGAGGCCCCATGCTTGTAGATCACCCTCCTATCGAGCACTGCTACAGGTTCTTTAATGCTATCATTGGCATTAGGAAGGTCGGGTAGGATAGGACTTGTTGGTTGAGTTCCTACCGATTTTTTAGGAGTGCCACATGGAATACCGGGGGGATGTTAGAACCCTCAAGTAGTTGCAACCGGTATGCTACATTTCCCACCTTTGCAATGATGGGAAATGGGCCGTAGTATCTTGGATTCAACTTGGAGCTGGGGTTTTGTAGTAATGCCTTTAAGGGACCTGGTTTAAGCTTCAAATACACCCATTCTCCCACTTGAAACTCTCTTTCACTCCTTCTATCTGCAAACTGCTTCATCCGGTTCTGAAAAGTAGCGAACTCCTTTTTTAGCACCTGTAAAGCTTGCTGCCTTTGCTGGAGATAAGCATCTAAAGCTGCCATTGTGGAGGAGTCCCCTAAGGATGGTAGTAGAGGCGGTTTATAGCCATAGAGTGCTTCGAAAGGAGGCTGCCATTGTGGAGGAGTCCCCTAAGGATGGTAGTAGAGGCGGTTTATAGCCATAGAGTGCTTCGAAAGGAGACCTTTTTATAGAACTGTGGTAGCTAGAGTTGTACCACCATTGGGCCATGGAAAGCCACTTGTGCCAAGTTCTCGGTTGTAGGAAGCAAGAACACCTTAGATACATTTCCAAACACTAATTCACCCTTTCAGTTTGGCCGTCGGATTCAGGGTGGTAAGCAGTTGACATATGTAGCTTCACCCCCAGCAGCCCCATCAGCTCCTTCCACAGCAAACTAGTGAAAATCTTATCGCGATCAGATAATATGGCCTTTGGTGCCCCATGTAATTTGATTACTTGATCTAAGAATACTTTTGCCACCTCTTGAGTAGTGTAGGGGTGAACTAACCCGATGAAATGGCCATATTTGGTGAACCAGTCTACTATCACCATGATGCAGTCTTTTCCTTCAGATTTGGGAAGCCCTTCAACAAAATCCATTGAAATACTCTCCCATGGTCCCTCAAGTATATTCAACGGCTGCAGCAACCCTGGTTTGGCTATATTCTCGGATTTGCATCTCTTGCAAATATCACAGCTTAAAACAAAATCCTTCACATACCTTTTCATCTCTGCCCACTGGAACAGTTGCTTGACCTTGTGATAGGTGTTTTCAATTCCCGAGTGTCCCCCTATGGGAGAGGCATGTAATGCCTCTATTATTTTCTTTCTTAACTCCTCATCCTCGCCTATCCCCAGTTTCCCTTGGTACCTGATTATTCCATTACTCAAAGTGTAACCTGGTCTTGAGGTGGGACTTACTACCAGCTGCTGAAGAAGTTCCTTGGTTCTTCCAATTTTTTTGTAACTGTCAGCTACCTCTTGGCACCAGTCAGGAACGAGGGTAGTGATGGCCGCTAGACTTCCTTCCTCAAAGCACCTAGACAGCGCATATGCTGCTAGATTTTCCTTCCCTTTCCTATATTTGATAACATAGTCCAATCCCATTAACTTTGTCATTCCCTTCCTTTGCAACTGGGTGTGCAGCTTTTGTTGTAGCAAGAATTTCAGACTTTCATGGTCTGTTTTAATTACAAACCTCCCGCCCTCCAGGTAATGCCGCCATTTCTCCACTGCCATTAATACCGCCAGTAGCTCCTTCTCGTAAATGCTTAGCCCAAGATGCCTAGGGGATAGAGCTTGGCTTAAGAATGCTATCGGCCTTCCTTCCTGAACCAGCACTGCCCCAATTCCCTTGGCGCTCGCATCCGTTTCTAGAACAAATGTCTTGCTGAAATCTGGCAGCCCTAAGGTAGGTACCTAACTCATAGCATGCTTAAGATCTTTAAAAGCTTCTTCTGCTTTGGAATCCCACTGAAATCCATCCTTTTTCAACGGGTTGGTGAGTGGCCAGCTGATCACGCCATAGTCCTTTACAAACCGTCGATAGTAGCCGGTTAAACCCAAAAATCCCCTCAGCCCCTTAACATTTTGAGGCCTGGGCCAAGCAACCATGGCTACCACCTTGCTAGGATCAAAACTCACCCCTGTTTTGGATATAATATGCCCAAGATATTCCACTTGCTTTTGTGCAAAGGCACACTTTGACTCCTTGACATACAATTTATTGAATCTAAGGACCTCAAGGGTAGTTTTAAGGTGGGTTAAGTGTTGGGTAAAAGTGGGGCTGTAGATCAAGATGTCATCAAAGAAAACCAATATGAATTTGCGTAAATATGGTTCAAAATTCTGGTTCATTAAGGCTTGGAAAGTGGCGGGGGCGTTGGTGAGACCAAATGGCATTACTATGAATTCATAATGCCCTTGGTGGGTTTTGAAAGCGGTTTTAGGGATGTCTTCCGGCCTCATCCTAATTTGGTGGTAGCCAGATCTCAAATCAAGTTTGGTGAAAACAGCAGCATCTTTTAATTCATCAAGCAGATCTTCCACAATAGGTATGGGAAACTTGTCTTTGATGGTCATGGCGTTGAGTTGGCGGTAATCAATACAAAACCGCCATGAACCATCCTTCTTTTTAACAAGTAATACGGGAGATGAAAATGGGCTATGGTTGGGTTGTATGATGGATCTTTGTAACATATCCTTGATGAGTTTTTCTATTTTTGTTTTCTGTCTAGGTGGATAGCGGTAAGACCTTAGGTTGACAGGTTCAGCGTTTGGGTTTAAGTTAATGGTGTGGTCAAGTGATCTTTTGGGTGGCAAAGCAGTTGGCTCAGAGAAAAGGTCCCTAAATTCAATTAAGAGCATGTTAAGAGAGTCGAGCTCTTGTACCTTCCAAGGCTCATGTGAGCTGCTGTTCACAGACATTGTCAACTCCCCTTCCTGCACTTCTAGTTCTTGTGCGAGTTCTATGGCATGTATAGAGAAGAGCTGGACTACTTGGGACAGCTTGTTTTTAAACATCATTTGCAGCCTCTTTCCAGAAATCATCTTACACACCCCTGAATCTTGACTGCCTGTTAGGGTCTTTTTCTTCCCATCCTTCTCAAAAGTTACCTCCATTTTATTAAAATCGAAACTAATAGGGCTGACCCCCTTCATCCAATCTACACCGAGCACCACATCGCAACCCCTCAACTTCAATAGCCTCAGGTCTGCCACAAAGTCTTCACCGTTCATTTCCCAGCAAAACCCAACACAGGAGGACTAACT
Source organism: Diospyros kaki (assembly GCA_036245055.1). NCBI lineage: Eukaryota > Viridiplantae > Streptophyta > Magnoliopsida > Ericales > Ebenaceae > Diospyros > Diospyros kaki. The sequence goes on from BSEG01000003.1 coordinate 36,686,232, forward strand.
CACAACCTTATTTCCATTAGCTACTGTTACTGAAAGAGGGGGCGAGCTAGAGATCTCACATTCTAACTTTCGGGCCATAGTTTCATCCAAGAAGTTGTGGGTGCCCTCACTGTCGATAAGTACCATGACCTGAGCATCACGGGTTGTCCCCTCTACCTTAATGATCTTACTGTTGATTGCTCCTTTAAGGGCGTGTAGAGAAATCTCCCATTTGTCTTCTTCATCCACCTCTGGAGTCCCTTCCTCCCCATCTTCTTCATCCTCCTCTGCTTCTTATATTAACAGCTGCCTTTTACACTTGTGCCCAAAAAAATACTTATCTCCACATTTGTAGCAAAGTCCCGCCTGGCGCCTTTGCTCCATTAATCGTCCCCCAATAGCGGTATTTGGAACTATTGAAGGCAAGGCCAAGACCCCTTTGCCTCCTTGTCCCATATCCCTTCCAATGGCTCTGTTTCCTGCCTGCCATCCTCCGGTGATTACCCCCTTAACTTGGTTTCTTTGTTTTTTCATTAGCGCTTCAATCGTCATCTCTTGCAGCCTTGCACTGTCGGCAGCCTGTTCCACCGTCCCTGGCTGCATCATTTTAACCATCGGTCTCACCTCATCTCCTAACCCACTGATAAAACTCGACACAAAATACTCCTCTATCAAGTGGGGTTGGTGCATGGCCATCAACGACCTCAGCTCTTCAAATTTGAGCTGATAGGCCTGCACTGTTCCTTCTTGTTTGAGCTTGTTAAATTCCTCAATCACGTCCCTCAAACTCTTGTCTCCAAACCTCGTACAGAGGTCTCTTGCAAACACATTCCACGGACTCCCTTCTTTGGTAGCAAGCCATCCTTGGAACCAGGCGTCCCCCGCCTCATTCAAGTAGGCAGATGCCAGGATGACCTTCTGCTGTTCCGGAACCTGGTATAGTGTGAACATTCGTTCACACCTCTTGGTCCACCATCTCGAGTTCTCCCCGTTAAATAGTGGAATGTCTAGTTTTGGCAGCGAAAAGTTCGGCTGATTCCGGTGACCTTGAACTCCCAGTCCTCTTCCCATCAGGCTTTCTTCCATCGTTTCCGGTTCTACTTCAAATTCCGACACACCAACAGGCGGAGGTTCCATTCCTACCCCCGGAAGGATTGGTTCCGTTCTATCCCTAGGAGGAAACTCCGTTGAAAGTCTGACTGGTTGTTGAGATGCAAACATTCTCACGAATTGTTGCATCTGCTCCATCAGTTATCCCCTCAACAGAGCACTCTGCTCCCGGTTTTCTTCTCGCCACCTCTCCATGGCTTGGGTAATTCGATTATCCACTCCTGCTCCTACTGAGGATTCGAGTGTACCCAGTCGGGTCTGCATGTCCGCCATGGAAGTCGCCACTTGCTGCAGTTGATTTTCCATTTGTTTCATTCTCGTTCCATCCACCATGGCGAGGATAACAACAGCTTCGAACGTTTCCCAAGTCGAGCTCTGATACCAAAATGTCAGCTCCCAAGGATCTGACTATAAATTCCTTCATCCAGTGGGCTGTCCGAAGGGAAAAGGAAAGACGATAGGGAGAGAAATTAGGGAGAAGAGAGAACAGAACGAGAGAGAGAATGAGAGAGAGAATGTGTCAGAATTCTGTTAGAATATTGCATACCCATCCATGGCAAGGTTCAGCTGAATATATAGCTGAATATCTTGCCCATGTGCGGCTAACCGCTTACAGCCAGGGAATGTACAACCTGCCTAAGCAGCAACAAACTTGTACCTCCCCTTACAACATACTCTATATTGCTAATTGCTATTTCTCCCTCCTATTACATTTAATTATTCTATCTCCCCCTCCTACTACATGGATCATGACAGACAAGCACACTCAACTCTAGATGAACATTATTTCGTGTCTAGCTTCCTTAGTGGACACTGGACTAAGTAATGAGCTAAGGCCAATGGCCAAAATGCTGCAACCTACTTCGATAAGACAACCGACAGAGAGAAGGCCCGTTTGCATGAGTTATCATTGGAGGCATTTGTTAAGAAGCACGGGATTGTAACAAAAAAGTGTCCCCCAAAGTAGTCAAGAAGTGGAAGAAATGTTTGGACGGCGGCCTCAGATCAGACTCAAGGAAAAGAGCATCCTTAGGCAACCAAATCTCCTATTATGGAGTCCAGACAAAGGCTTGGATTATGCTTAAAATGTGGGGACAAATTCAATCTAGGCCACCAATGTAGAAGACAGTTGTTGCATATGGAAGGGTTAGAGGAAGACAACAAATGAGGAGAGCCAGCTGAAATTGGATAAGGGAATAATGGATAAACGATAATAAGTTTCTTAGGGACAAGAAACATTTTGAAGGGGGGAAATTTGTCACATGTCAAGGGTAGCTATGTAATTGTGCCCCTCTATTCTATTAGGATATTTTCTTTTTTGTCTTTTCCCTTTTTTGTCTTGTAGCTTTGGCAGTTAGAGTGCCTTGTCCGGTAGCTAATGTGAGGCTATATATATTAAGCCTTAGCTATAGGAAGGGCTATGATGATGAGAATGAATTGAATATTTTGTTGCTCTCCTGATATTTCTCTCTCTCGGTTATCTTCTTCCTTATCTCCTCTACTGTATCTCTCCCTCTCATCTGATTTCTTCCCCAAATTTCTCTCTTAATTTCCAAATTCCCTCACACCCTAGTTCAACCCTAAGGGTGTGACAGAATGGCACATCTGAGAGGTGCTGACTGAATCATTTTTTTTTTTCTGCAAAAGTGTTCATAACAAATAAATGTTTCAGATTCTTAACTCCACCGTCTCCATGTCGTTCAATATCTTTAATATTAGTTCCACAACTAACCCATACAAAAACATACTTAAGAGCCAACCTTTAAGAGAAACAAGGGTTCCCTAGCATGCTCCACAGGGATAATGCAAACTTTGATAAGCACAAATTACAATGCTAAAAATGAACCAGATACATGATTATCTACAATTTGGATTATAGGAGTACAACCTTGATACTCTCTCTAGTGAATACAAAGTTTATTGTTTTCCGTTAGGTAAAATAGTTGGCCGTTGTGCCAAAATACTTCAGTTAAGCAGACTACTACATTACAAAGTTCAGCCCCATTATGCTGGTTCCTGGTAGCAGCACATCAATGTAGCAATTTCTAGGAAAAGCTCAATTAAGACAATTATGCCAGTGAAACTACTTTGCCTTATAAAAAAAAAGTAAACTACTTTTGTCTATGTTCTGACAAAATAACTTTGAAACAATTGTTGTAACTAAAAGAAACTGAACCAAGAGGATATTGCTGTACCTGCAAATTCAAGAAGGTTATTAATAGACTTCTTGTGCAAATTTAACTCTTTTCTTCCAGAACCAGGGGTTGACAGGTCTTTTGCCAGATCTTCACACGCCAAAAAAAGTGCCTAAATAAACTAACCATAGTGTAAAAAACATAAAATAGAACTTTCTAAAATGAAATTACAAAGCTGTTCCTACTGACCATGAGATAGCGTTGAGGATAAACATTTACGGCTTCAGGCATGTAGAAGGCAGAGTTCAAAGGCACACACAAATTTGGCACAAGATCTTGGGCAGCATCTTTATCAATGGACTCTATTCTACAACTGGCAAGGCATTTCTGAGCATTCTAATAGTAAAAAAGATGTCATAATGTTACTATGAATTATTTTAAATAAACCATAGTCCATTTCATGGGCAGTTTAGACTTTAGAGGAACTTACATCATTTAGTACATCAAGATTCTTCAAGCTGATTGCTGGTCTCAGAATACCTCTGCAATGAATAAGTTGCATCTTAAACGTTTGATATTCAAAGTGATTCTCATAATAGGTGCATTGTCACATGCCAAGGGTAGCTATGTAATTGTGCCCCTCTATTCTGTTAGGATATTTTCCTTTTTGTCTTTTCCCTTTTTTGTCTTGTATCTTAGGCGGTTAGAGTGCCTTGTCCGATAGCTAATGTGCGGGTATATATATTAAGCCTTAGCTGTAGGAAGGGCTATGATGATGAGAATGAATTGAACATTCTGTTTCTCTCCTAATATTTCTCTCTCTCGGTTATCTTCTTCCTTAGCTCCTCTGCTATATCTCGCCCTCTCATCTGATTTCTTCCCCAAATTTCTCTCTTAATTTTCAAATTCCCTTTCACACCCTAGTTCAACCCTAAAGGTGTGACAATTGGTATCAGAGCCGACCCCATGTCTCCCAGTAACAATCGTCCAACGACGAAGGTGACGCCGACATTGCAATGTTTGCCCGAGACTAGCCGTGGTTAGTGCACAACGTGCCGTCGTGGGCGTCAGAACTGCCGAGCGTGGTGGTATGTTATGGCCTACAGCAAGATATGGGACATGTCCCATATTAAAAATTTAGGCTCTTGGTGTGGGGTTTATAACCTCTTGGGCACCATCCCCTTGACAACTAGCTTTTGAGAGTGAGTTCTACCCGAGACTATAACATGCGTGTATCAAATGCAATTCTTTGAGTCTGTACTGATTATCTAGGTCAACAATACATAAATGAGGAAATACAACACGAGAGAGCACAACTATGTAACGCTGACTTCAGGTAAGAAACTAAAAGTAAACAACTCAATATCCAGTCATCCAGACCATGCAGCTCACAAAAAGTCATGCTGCTCGCTACTAATAAATACTTAAAACTAAAAGAGTGGAAGCATTTGAAGATATTGGAAGACAGCATCCACTAATTGTGCCATGCTGCAACAGATTTTCTATCTGGAATTGTAGAACACCCAGATGAGAAAAACCAAAAATAGAAAAAGAAAGGGAACAGAAAAAATCACTAACAATTGGCAACACTGCTCAAAAAGAAAGTGAGATAAACAGTAAACAGTCTAGAAGAAAGAGAAGACCTTCTCCTGACTATGAATCCATCAGAACTCTGAGTATAGTAGTTACTTTCTGATTCCAATTTGCTGCACCCAACTGCTGCTTCTGCAATGCTTAAAAGCTTCAAACTCTCTCTCCAGCACTCTGCACCCCGCCAGAGAAGCTTAACTGCTAGAATCAAATTAATCAATGTTAACAATCCAAACTGGAATATGGGCATCTCTCAAGAACATAAAAAAAGTACGAGAAGAAGAAAACGTGTAAAAACCTACTCAGGTAATCTGTGTATCAAAAAGGAGATTTTAACCTTTTGGAGAATATGGGTGTAGCAGTCCTCCCGATACTCCGGATGCACCTCCACCAATGCCAACTTCATCATATATGTCAATGCACACATGCAACTCCTCAGGACTGTGCTGAAAGGAATTAGCCACAACTAGAGTTGCATATCGTAAAATGAGTGAGGTAATGCACATCCCTTGCTGGTATGTGGATAAAGAATTTATTCAACTGTTCAACATGCTTCGAAATGAGGATTGATATGTCGGGAGCATAATCATGTCACTGAATGTGAAATTTAAGAAACTACAATAAAAGATGCACTGGGAAAAGATTATCTCCACCTCAGCAAAAAAATTTCAGAAATCATATCACATTCAATATGAAGTCATAAAAAATCATAAGACTCACTCATAACTCGGTAAGATTAGTTTCATTGTTAAAAAGGAAAGCATTTTCTTGGGTGGACACAAGAACTAACACCGGTTTAGTGAATACATAAATATATTTTAACCATTAGTGTGGAAAATATCCAAGCATAATATATCTAGGTCCCACATCCAAAAAAAAAAAAGTTTTTCATAGGAATTTTTTTTTTTTTTTGAATAACCAAGATATGGTTCTTAATCAATACCCATCAATGAAAAACAGTGTCTGCACAACTTTACTCTGCTAAATGTAAATTATTATAATCTTCTAGACCAGTAGGTCAACTGTAAACAACCATAGTTGCCAGCATAGGAATAGAAAAAAGGAAAAGAGACAAGAAATAAATATCCCAAATATTATAGGATAGGAAAAATGCTAGGTGATATAAAACTATATGCAATATTAATATAAAATTTACTAAAAAATTAAAAATAATAATATTAAGCATCAAAACACATTCACTATCAAATACTAAGGTTAATAATATTTATAAAAGATTGTTAGTTAATATCGTTGCTGACAATATATTTTAGGACCAAAAAAATAATTAAAAGTATGAGTAGCACATTTCAAAAATATTTTAGGGGCCTATTACAAGTTTCTGCTACATTTTAATGAGAATTTGTGTCGTTCCCGAAGTCGTGGATGTTTTAGCATTTGTTGTGCGGCAAAGAATTTGTGATAGTTGCTGTTCTTGTGGTCATACAACAAAAGATTCATGACCAGACCCCCCGTTTTCTGATCATCCTTGAAAAATTACAAAATTAATCTATTGCTTGAAACACCATGCGAATCTAGCTACAATGGGATGAAGTGGCCAAAAGAAATTTCAAGAAAATGCAGAAAGAGGGGCAGAGAGTACCAGCAACAAATGCCAAGCCACAGATAAACCAGCAAAACCAGCCCCAAGCACTGCGTATCTACATTCATATACATAGCCAACAAGCTATGAGCGATAATATCGCATTAATGACAAATATTTAACAGTCCAAAGAAAGACGTAGAGAGAGACCTCAGGGATGGCTGTGGCCCCGAAGAGGACGGCCGAACCGAAATGGAAGAAAACGAAGATGATACCGGCTGTGGCAGGGCTCCAATGAAGTGCTTGGGGCGTAGATAGGAAGAGTTCACCGGAGATTTCAGTGGCCAAGGAATAAGTCTAGGGTTAGGGTTTGGACTTAAGATGGTCGCCAGTTCCATCCTCTAGGTGGTACGGGGGCGCACTGGCTGCCGACCGCCCATCTTAATGATGTACCATTTCGCTTTTGAGGTTGTACGGAAAAAAATGAAAAACATTTTAGATATGAAACAGAAATGTGAAAATAGTATTTTTTAAGAAAAATAAAAAAATAAAAATATGAAGTAAATTATAAATTTTAAAAATATAAAAATATATATAATATGTTGTATAATACCTCACAAAATCCACAAACCCATAAAATTAGATCAAAGAATGAACACAAAGTAATGGGTTAAAGCCAAAACAATAAATCGAAAAATCAAAGCAAAAGAATTCCTTGTTGTGCTCCGATGAATTGCCGGCAATGGTGGAGATAAAGGTGTGGCTTCAAGGTTCAGATCGATTGATACAAAATCCACTAAGGTAAAACTAGTAATCGATTCTAAGGATAACCCAAAACCAACCTTAAATTGAACCCAAATCTGTCCAAATCGAAAGAAAATAACCCCAATTCGAGAATGAACACCAACAACCCCTCGATTTCTCCTCTCCAGTTATCTTTCTCACTCACTCTCTCTTTTTTCTCACTCACTCAAAAAACCACTTCCATAAACACAATATATATAGATAACCATTGAAAAACTAAATAGTCTCTCACAAAGATAAAGGTATCCAGAAAAGATGAGACAAGGGTGAGGTGAAAAAAAAAGAGAAACAAACCTAGATTTGAATGGTAATGACCAAGTCTCCAACAACTTCAAATCGACTAGATCAAGGAAGATAAGTAATGGGCTAATAGGCTAGACAAAATATAAGGAGAATAATGGGCTTAAATAAGGCAGCTAATGGGCTTAGACCACAATGGGTTGGGCTTGGTTCTTGTTTTAAACAATTGAGTCAAGCCTATTTTTTTCAAAAAAATAAGATAAACTTACTTGAGTCATCTTCTTATTCGACTTCTTATAAGTGGGTTTTAACTTTTAAATCTATCAATTCTAAATTGAACCTTATAATAGTTTTATACTTTCCCGATTTTACTATTTTTCACCTTAGACATGTTGGGTATCGCACCCCAACATAATAAATAGTCAAAATTATAAGTGGTAGAATAAAATAAATAAAGTATATGTAAAATTAATTTATAATTTATATAATATAAATAGCATTATATGTTGTAAACCCTAGATTGCAAATTTGCAAATGTAGTGAAGTCTGAAGATTTGGAGTAACTAGAGAAAGACCTGGGTGTTTGTTGCTCTTGTCGTCGACTTGCTTCGCCGCTGACCCATTTCATCACTCGCCGCTAACGCCAACCACCGCTACATCTTCCATCTATGTAGTCGTCGCCACATTTCTCATTGTCAACGCGTCACCTCACTTTTCTTGCCACCGCCTCACCTCTCTTCACCGACCCATCACGCCTTGCTCTCGCCGCCAACCGTCGTTGCATCTTCCATCTTACTGGGCTTCGATGGTCATTACCTGCTAACTTATTAGTGTTAGCAGTATTCAAGTAAATGGAAACACATTTCCAGCTACTTTTCCTAAATTGCAAAATGGCCTCATAATATTTCACAATTTATAGAAACGACCCAAAAACTATTTCGGGTGGGTTTCGTCATTTTCAAAATGAGAAATGGGGCCATTTCATCGTTTCCATACTTCTTAGTTGCTCCCACTTTAGTCATAATTAAATTAAGAATAAATTATTTTAAAAAATTCAAACTTTTAAGTTTTAACATGTTTTTAAATTTTTTCAATAGTCAAAGCTTTTTATTTTTTAATTTTAATTGTGAGTTGTCTTTACATTTCATCCTGAGATTGTTTTTTTCCATCAAAATCATTTATACTCGAATACTGCTAACACTAATAAGTTATATTTAAAATTGTTAAACACGATTATATAATTGTTTAACATCATAAGAGGAGACTGATCATCGTCATGAAGCTCAAGCGTGTGGGTGGCGTATTTGCATCTCTCTCTCTCCCTCTCTTTATTTGTAATTTTATGTGATAGTCACATCCATCGTCAATTAAAAATAAATAGAAAGTTAATTGCCTTTACTGAATAAAATTAAAAATTAAATCTAAATTTGAAAATATAGTAAAAAAATGAATTTATTTTTTTATAATTTACCCTAAAATTAAAGTACACATCGCCTTATTAATGATGATTAATAGGAACTAAATATTTTGCTAAATACAGGGTTTTGTTAAATATTCTCCCAAAGTTAGTTTAATATATATATATATATATATGTATATACTTGCATGAATCACACTTCCAAGTAAAGGTGAGTGTTATTGGGTTAATAAAATGAAAATTAGAACCAAAGTGAATAATTTCAAGTAATCCCTTTTAATTTCCAACTAAATTCGATTCAGTTCATAAAGAAAATGATTTCCAATTTTTAATTTGATTTGATTTTAACTAACACTATTTCGATTTTTTACTAAATTAAAGATTTTTTTTATAACAATAACATTATTTTACTGTATTTATGAAATCACCATTATTATTATAATTAAGTTGATGTTCATAATAAGTGAAGTTATTGAAATGTCTTAAATTCTTTTTAGACTCTCATAATATGGGTTATTTTAACTAGTTTCCATTATTTTGGTTAATATACTTAAAATCAATTTTGGATGGATTATATTTCATAATATAAAATAAAAGTTCATCTTATTCCCACTCCCAGAGGAGACAGGAAGATGAAGAATATCTGTAAAAAGAGAGAAGGAAGGAAACTAAAACAAAACAAAATTTGGAAAACCAACAAAAATGGCGGTTTCATTTTTATACGGAAGTTTTCATAATAGTAAAGAATGAACGATAACGAATAACCCAAACCAAAAAAAAAAATGAAATCTGAAAACAAGAACCCAACCAAGCTTAGCTAATTTTATGGTACTTTGAATTTCCAAAATAAAATTCATTCAGGAACAGTACCTTCCACCATTCATGATGTTGTTGGAGATGAGAGAGACCCAGCAGCCTAAAAGATTGTTCTTGGTAAGAGGCAACGATGGTTCTAAGCAAGTATTACAACCACCACCACAAAAATTGGGCAAAACTGAGCTATATTATTCTTGTTATTTGTTTAAACGAGTTACCCTACAAATAACAAACTCAAGACAGGTAAAAAAACACAGAAAAAATAAGCTCCATCTATGAAAACTTTGCCCGCTGACCTTCCATTAACTGCATATTTGATTGAAAGGGAAGCAGATTCTAATCCAACTTCACCGAGGAGAACAAGTAATGCACGAACCAAAATGAGGAAATGAAGCCAACAGTGCCTGTGGCCAGCATAACTGCTAGAACCATGAAAAGTGAATACCCCAAGTATAGAGTGGCTGAGACCGGTCCACTCAAACTCTTCAGATCAAATATGAGATAGTTGATGGAGTATAGGAAGATGTATATGGCAACTGAACCAGAAGCGAAGAAGGACTTCCACCACCATTTCCAGTCCTCCACACAAAGATGCATATAGGTTAGAACGAGAGACACCTCAGCACACACGACCACAAGAAGACCCAACACAACGAAGAGAAAGCCAAAGACATAGTAGACGCGGCCCATCCAAATACTCGACATGATAAAGAAGAGCTCGATGAACAGCGTACCAAATGGAAGTGTACCGGCTCCAAGAACCAAAAGCCAAGACGGATACTTTTGGGCCGGGATTTCCCGTGGGATCTGATTGGTTCGAACGGGGTATTCAATATGAGGTGCCTTTGCCCCAAGGTACCCCCCAGCCAAGGTAAGGGGAACCGAGATGCAGAACCAGAGCAAAATCAGAATGACAAACAGAGAGAATGGAATTGCTCCTGTGCTGTGACTACCCCACAAAAGGAAATTCAAAGTCATTAGAATCAGAAATGCAATACCAGGGAAGAAACAGGCAGCCTTCCAAGACACTGAAACCCATCCTGTTTGGTCACCACATCCAATAGTCCTCCAAAGTCGAACAGAAACATACCCAGCTGCGATGCCGAGAATCATGTAGAAGAATAGCATACCTGTGAGCAGTGTCCCACGAGAAGCTGGAGACATGAATCCAAGTGCGGCAAACAATATAGTCACAACAGCCATCCCGAGAATCTGAACACCATCTCCAACCATTACACACAGAAGTGCAGGATTGGTTGGAGCACGGAATACATCACCTACAACCAGTTTCCACCCTGATAACTCCTCATTCATCTGGGCTTGAGCCTCCTTGTCCAGCTCCTCATATCGGGTCAGATCCCGCCTAACTGTCCTCAAGAAGATCACCAGGACAATTCCAGCCAAGAAAGTAATCACCATAAGAGAATTGAGAATAGAGAACCAGTGTACTTTTGCTCCTTCCATTTTCAAATAAGCATCCCATCTCGATGGCCACTTAATATCACTCTCCACAAACGCAACTTCATAAGTGAAGGCCACTGTCTCACCTTCCTTAACAGCCATAGCCACAGTGCTAGGATCACACTTAATTGCAGACGGGTACTTATCATACATTTTCAGGTTCTTCAACGATTCGACATTGTGCTGTACACTGCAAGGGATTACCTCAAACCCAACCACCATGTAACCTGGCACCTCAGATCCAGATTTCCCAATTGTCGGGATGACCTCCGCAGCATCCCCGGTACCCATCACACTGGCAACGTTGGTCTCCTCATACTTATGAACCAGAACCAGAAACCTCAAATGGTTAAACATATAATACACATCTTGAACCTTAATTCCAACTGGGTACCCCGTCCACCGCAAAAAATAATCGTCCTTCTTGGTATAACGAATCGCAGGCAGATTGTCGAGAATCAAATTGACCTGATACATCTCATCAATCCTCTTCTTCAAGAGATTAAACTCATCAGCCGACAAAGGACCAGCCTTGCAGAGAAAAACCTCTGTCTGATTGGTGTGCATCTTAAACCGATACGGCGAATTCTCAATCCTATCACCCATGAGAAGCTCACCCAGATTTTCAGCACTATCCTTCACACCCTCCTGGGGCTTACAGAATGGCAAACTATAATAGCTAAAGGGCGTCTCTGTGTCTATTGACGTGAGTGAATTCACTTTCACAGATAAGACATCGCCGATGCCGTATTTGTGAAGGTAACTACCAGGCAGATAAAATCCATGACCCAATTGAAATGCCAAACAGAGATACAAAACCCAGCTCTTGAATTTGTCAAATAAGTCCATTTTCACAGATCTTTTGGTGAATTCGCGTTATATCTGGATGGCCCAGACCCAGATCAGAGAACGGTGGAAATTACAAGAAATGTGTACAGTTTCAATGTGGGTTTTCAGATTCAGAGAAGATGTAACGAAAATGAGACCAAATTTCGAGGGTTTCCAGCGCCCAGATCAGATCAAATGCATATATCAAGCAATTCAGACAAGAAAGAGAGAAAATTACAGAGAAAACGTACAAGGGATTGTATGGAGAAAAAGGAACGGTGCACGGATCTAACTGACCTTCATAGAGATGGATAGAAAACCCATGTTGCTTAATGAGATTTCTGCGAAAATTGAGGGAAAGCGTGAGATGAATCGATGAGAAGACTCTCCTACGGAAGGTTTTTATACTGTTCTTAATCGTCGGTGAGCCCTTTCTCGTTTGTTACTCTTAAATTCTTAATGGCTACAATGACCAAAATGTCCCTGACAATTATGCAATTAACCCAAGGATGTTTTAGTAATTTTATGTTGTCATTTTTTAGTTTTTAATTAAAAAATAAAACTATGTTTTATATGAGAAAAGGCAAAACATCAAAATCAAAATGGGTTTTCTTCCTCATATTTTTGTTTGCATTTGGTAATTACTAATTAGGCACATTTTTCATCAATTCAATCTTTGCAATCAATCTCTCTTATTTGTCAACTTAACCTTTGACAACTCACCAACCCTTTTTTGATAATTAAATATAATAATTAATATTTCTTTTTAACAAATAAAAAAATAAAATAAACAATTTTTTATTGATATTGATGGTAGTTCTTAATTATTTTTTAATTTATTTTGTCTCATTTTATGTTAAATATGTAAAAAAAAAATAATTAAAATCAAATGACCAAAAGAAACACTTATAAATGATTTTTTTTAACCCAAATTTATTTTCAGGTTCCATTCTCCCACTGGGTATAACTATAATTATTATATCACATATATTACAATGATAAATAAAAATCGTACGAATTCTTTTATTTAGCTTGGCAATTGAATACTGATTTGGGGACAATTTTGTCATTTGCAGCAAATTGGCTTCCCCACAAAGTTCTAACTACGTGCTTCCAGCCTTGCCGCTCTACCATTACTGTTAGGTCTCAAACAGTTGACCATTGGATATTATTTAAGACTCAAGTCGTGACCTTAATTAATAGTAGAAAAAAAAAATTAGCGTTGCCTTATCTTATATACTTGTAATTAAAAAATAAAACATTTTGAACAAAGAAAACTCATTAAACGATTGCTTAACAGCGAGTTGTTTAAAATTTTAATATAATAAAAAATTATTTTTAATTTTTTTATAATTTAAAAAATATAAGTTTAAATACTAAAATAAAGTGTTAGCTTATATAATATAAATAGAGAATAGATTAAGTTATATCTATTTGTGTCAAAGAATAAATAGTCACACAAAGAAATAGTTATAATGGGTAAAAATGCGACTTCTAAAAGCTCACAAATTAAATTTATGCCCATGTAATGTTTTATCTAAATATCTTATGAGGAGCATTTGGAACTCATTAAAGTTATTCTTAACTTTAGTAAGAATTATAAAACTCATATTAAGAGTCATCGAAGATAACGTCGTAAGCTTTTGTTTTTATTGAACTAAACAAAAAATGTCCATTTATGCTATACTTGAGAGAGATGTGGGGGTAGAGATGGAATTGGTACATAATGAAATGAAACATAGAGGTAAAAGGAAATAACATAAAATTCGTTACCTTTTTTATTACTAACATATCAAACACCCTTGAGATTAAAGGAAATAACAAATGGCTAACACTAACATATCAAACACCCTTGAGATTTTGGATGCTTATTTGAGACTAAGGGTTGACCATACCTAGAGAGTGTTTTTCAAGCTTTATGACTTGCATGAAAAATATGGAGTTTTGATTTCATGGTCCATGCCTGACAACCATGATTTCATGGTCCATGCCTAAGGTCGAGTCACCGGTGGCTGGTGGGTGTTATGATTCCTCTCCTGGCAAAGTGCCCGTGGTTTTCTTCTTTATCATTCGCGTCGTCAGTGGTCGATGGAACAATCAAATCGATCACAACCATGGGCTTTGTTGTCATCAACAGTGGCCAATTATGTCTCGTGTTACCATCGATCGATGGTTTGCCATGGCCAACCAATTGTAGGTTGCTTTTCGCCATAACAGTGGTTGACGAAGCTTGCAAAGCCATGGTTGATGCTTAGAACATCTTCGACTAGCCATGGCCTTATGCTTTGCCATGGCCGTCGGTCCTTACTTATTGCTATGATAATGAGTGTTGCTCGTGTGTGACCAATTAGTCGTCTCCTTCGATTCTTTGTCTTGGCCATCGGCGTTATGTAGCCGTCAATGGCCATGATATGCGAGTCATTGCCAGTTTCATGTGGCTACTAACGATGAAAGGCTTGTGATGAAAGGGGGAAAAAAATAAAGAGAAAGGAACATGCATTAACAACAACAGGTTGGTCCCAAGAAATCCTAGATGGCTAAAGAAGAAGAAGATGGGTAAGATGCTAGGCCATTGGGTCTGATCTAGGTCAGGTCGACTTGATCCACTAAGCGATCCATGAGTGGATCTAGATCATGTCAATCCAACCCATTAACGAACAGACGTGCGCGGATCTAATTTGGGTTAATCTGATCCAAACTCAAGACCCAGTAATGATTTTTCTCATTAAAAAATGGGAATTATGAAAAATAAAATAAAAATATTTATAATTTAAAATTTATAATAAGAAAAAATTTGTTAGTCACCAAAGTGACCAAATTTTTAAAGTAAATAAATTTTGAGTTATAAATTATTTTCAATTACTCATAAACCTTATGTTTGATGATAACATTAAGTTTATGCATGATATTTGTTTGTGGGTAAATTAAAGTTTACATTTTAAGACTATTCGAGATTAGCCCAAAGATTAATTATCTGTTTTTATAATTGTCAAACATGAATATGATAATTAGTATGTTCTATTAGTTTTATTTTACATATCCAAAGATAACAAATAGATCTAATTAGTACATATTTAATTATCAATTATTATTTTATTTTGTACATCTTAATTTCATTCAAATGAGAACTTTGATGTATCATCCAATTATTGTTTCATTTGTAGTATCTTATATGTTTCAATGCGTTCACACACATCATATGTTCTTTTTTTTAACGGATTAAATTTATTCGATTAGAGTGAACAAGTTCACTTTCACTTAGGCATTTTGAATCTTGACTTAGCACTCCGAACTAAGAAACCCGATGATCTCATTGATAAAAGTACCAATGATCAGAGGGATTTCTATAAAGCATGCGAGATATCAAATAAATTGTACCTTATGTTTATACGAAAAATTATTGCAAACAATATAAGTCAACCCTTCCCAAAATTGAAAATGCTGAGAAACTTATGAAATTTGTGGAAGAGCATTCACAAACTGTTAACAAATCTCGTGCTAGTACATTAATGAGTACACTAACCACCATGAAATATGATAGTTCTCATATCATGCATGAACACGTTTTAAAAATGACAACCTTAACAGCGCAATTAAAGACTCTGGGGAAAATTGTGGATGAGTATTTCTTAGTACAGTTTATACTCAATTCCTTGTCACTCAAGCAATACAAGCATTTCAGATGAATTACAATAGTATAAAAAGATAAGTGGAATATAAATTAATTGACCAATATGCTCGTTCAAAATGAGACAAGATTAAAGAATCAAAAAGTCCATTCCATTCATTTCTTGAGCCATTAAAAAGCTGAAAAGAATTCCAAAAGGAGAAGTGGAAAGAGTAAAAAGAAATGTTTTCACAACTTGAACTAATTTTCGAAAAGTGCTCATAAAGAATATGGGGCTGTTAAATATCACTTTTGTAATAAAAGTGGACACCTCAAGAAAGACTGCTTGAAACTTAAAACTTGGTTTGAAAAGAAAGGTAAGTCTTGTGTTTTAATATATTTTGAATCAAACTTTACTGAAATTTTACATAATACTTGGTGGATAAATTATAGTTCCACTACTTATATTTTCAATACGACGCAGGGATATCTTACGATCCAAACCACAAAACCAAATGAAAATTTGATGTTCATGGGGAATAAAAGCAAAGTTCCCATTGAAGGCATTGGCACTTATCATTTGATTTTAGATACCGAACATTATTTAGATTTATTAGAAGCTCTTTATGTGCTTGCATTTTCTTGTAATTTAGTTTCTTTATAAAAACTTAATGTAGCTAAGTTTTCTTTTAAATTTGGCTTCGGATATTTTAATTTATTTTAAAAAAACAGTTTTATTGATTCTAGTATATTATATGATGGCCTCTACAAGTTTAAACTTGATAATGTGTTTGTTGAGACCTTAATGATCTTGCATCATAACGTTGGTACTAGGTGCAATTTAGTTGATGAGACTTTAATGGCCTGCGTTTAGTACCAACATTATGATGCAAAACCATTAAGGTCTCAAGAAAAATATTGTTTAAACTTGTAAAGACCATCACATAATATTTTAGAACCAATAAAACTATTATTTGTAAATAAACTAAAAGATTTAAAATTGAATTTAAAAGAAAACTCTGCTATATTAAGTTTCTGCAAAGAAACTAAATTGCGAGAAAATGTAGGCACATAGAGGGTTTTTAATAAATCTAAATAATATTTGATATCTAAAATTAAACAATAAGTGTTGACACCTTCAATAGGAGCTTTAATTTAATTTCCCATGAACACGAAACTTTCATTTGGTTTTATGGTTCAGATTGTAAGGAATCCTTACATCATATTAAAAATATGAGTAGTGAAACCAAAATCAATTCACCAAGTATTATGTGGATTTTTACTAAAGTTTGATTCAAAACTTACTAAAGCACAAAACTTACATTTTTTTTTAACCAAACTTTACGTTTCAAGTAGTATTTCTTGAGATGTCCATTTTTATTACAAAAGTAACACTTAACAACTCCATGTTCTTTCTTGTGAGTACCTTTCGAAAATTCATTCAATTTGTGAAAACTTTTCTTCTTGCTCTTTCCATTTCTCTTTTTGGAATTCTTTCCATCTTCTTGATAGCTCAAGAAATAATGGAACGAGCTTTTTGATTCTTCAATCTTGTCTCATTTTAAACGAGCATACTGGTTAATTCATTTATATTCTACTTATTCTTTATAGTATTGTAATTCATCTGAAATGACCCATATAAACTGTATCAAGAAATACTCATCCACATTCATCCCTAGAGTTTTTAATTTTGCAGCTAAGGTCATCATTTCCAGAACATGCTCATGCATGGTACGAGAACTATCATATTTCACGATGGTTAGAGTACTCATTAATGTACTAGCAAAAAAATTATTAATAATATGAGAACGCTCTTCCACAAATTTTATAAATTCCTCAGCAGTATTAGTTTTGGAAAGAGTTGTCTTTAAGTTGTTTTCAGTTGTCATCCATATAAACATTAGGCTCAATTTATTTGATCTTTCCCACACTTTATGAAAGACTCTTTGATAATTGCTACTTTCATCAATAATTGCGTAAATTATTTAGGGAGAAGAATGAATTATTTTTATTCATTTGAGTGTGACCTATATATACAATTATAGAATATTTATGCTATATACAAGTCTACTCTATCTACAATTACAACATATCTATGCTATCTAATAAATACAAAATGGCTATCTCTAAATTTTAGAAATACAATCAAATCTAAATGAGATACCCTGCCTAATATTCAAACTAAATTATCTCCTCGAATTTTGGGACCTTATCTCAGCTACATTCTTTGATTTATATTTATCCTATTATCCTCCCGATTTCTTCTCAATTTTCCACAATAATAGTAATAGATTTTTTCGTTCGGAGTGTCAAATCAAGATCTAGAACACCTAAGTGACACTATACTTATTCTGTCAAATTAGAGAAATTCAATTCGTTAAATAGAGAAACAGATAAAACATACAAAGACATTGAAATAGGTACAGATATTGCAAGTAAAATTAAAATGCTCATACATTAATGCTTTGAAAAATAAAATTTTACATAAGTTCAAATTCAAATATTCAAAGTAATTAAACATAAGATACATCAAAGTTCTCTTTTAAGTGATACTAAGATGTATAAAATAAAATAATTATTTATAATTATATATATGCACCAATTAGATTTATTTTGTTATCTTTGGATATGTAAAGTAAAACTAATAGAAGATACTAATTATCACATTCATATTTCAAAACAAATAATTAATCTTTGGACTAATCTGGAATTGTGTTTATAATGCAAATTTTAATTTACTCACAAGCAAATATCATGCATAAACTTAATGTCATCATCAAACATAAGGTTTATGAGTAATTGAAAATAATTTATAAATCAAAATTTATTTACTTTAAATTTTTAGCCATTTTGATGACTAACAGATTATTCTTAATATAAATTTCAAGTTATAATATATATAATTTTTTTATGAGAAATCTGTTATTGGATTTTGGATTAATTGGGTCAGATTGCCCCGATCCACTTAATCCTTGTGTAATGGATTGGTTAATGGGTTTCATAATCGAATTGGGTACTTAATCCAGATCTGCTTATGGATCATTTTATGACCCAATCCAGTCTAAAGACCCAAACCCATCTTTTAACCTATCTTCTTCTTCAGCCATTAGGGTTTTT
Organism: Diospyros kaki; assembly: GCA_036245055.1. Lineage (NCBI taxonomy): Eukaryota > Viridiplantae > Streptophyta > Magnoliopsida > Ericales > Ebenaceae > Diospyros > Diospyros kaki. The sequence continues at coordinate 36,704,876 of BSEG01000003.1, forward strand.
TTTTTTTTTCTTAACCTTAGTTTGGCTATGCATTTTTTAAGTGAACTTTTAAGTTGTTTAAAACTTTAAAGCTGAGTAGCATATAAGCTAATAATGTGTTTGGATAAATATGTTTTTAAGCTATCTGTTAAAACTTATGTGTTTAGTCTATAAAAACTAATAAGTTGTCAGAATTTGACAAAAATACTAAAATAGATATGGTGCTAAATAATACAACTAAAATTCATAAAAATATTATTTTTTAATAAAAATAAATTATAAATTGATGTCTAACTGATAAAAATTTTACCATTAGATGTTGATAAATTATATATAATTATTAAAAAATATAGTAATGCAATGTTTTATTAAAACCAATATATATGTGTTATATGTGTGTATATATAAATGTATGTATATTGTTGAGAAATCACCTGTGTAAACCAACACACAACCACGCGGCCAAGATCAAGAGAAGTACCAATATCCATAAGTCAAAACAGAAAATAAAGAACATCCACAACACACATAGAGAACACTGCGTATACGTGTTCGGATTCGAAAGAATCTTACTCACAGTAGAAGTTTCGCCTCTAGTCAATCTACTATATGAATATAAACAAGGGATTTACACAATACACGTACAAGATTCTCATGGTCACTCACAAATCAGAAACCAAACCAAATCAAGAAGACAAAACAAACCAGAGTACAAAGCTCCAAATACCCGAGCAACACATGCACTCAAACCTCACCAATCTCTCCCTCAAACCACCCAAGCGATTATGCACTTATCGGGATTCGAGATCGAAACCGCCATCGTTTTCTTCTTCGTTATGATCTGCAGAGAGTGCCTTCGAGTTCTTCGCAAGCTTTTTCGTTCTGCCCTCTCTCTGTGTGTGCGTTCTTGATGCCCGATTAGGGCTTCTCAATTTATGACTATTGCACACACATTTCCCCCAAATGCCAGCCTTTATATACATGGGTCAAGGGACATAAATGGAAATAACAAGAAATAAAACAAGACACGGGCTTGGGCTTTGGCCCAATTCAATTTATAAACATATACACAAATACACATGAAATGAAACCCAAATGTAAAATACATTTTGAATTATAAATCCTAACAAATTCTACCTTGATTCAAGAAAATAGTGGACTTGACAAGAGACCTCTGCAACTCTCCCAATTACAATGGGAGCACATTGAGCAACGACACAACTTACTCAAATTTAAAACTTGAGACCAACTCGACTAATACATGCCTTACAAGAACAACAGAAACCTCTATCAAGACTTCTATAAGCAAGACATCAGGGCTAACACTCAGCCTTCCATTAGACACAGAAATTTCCTAAGGCTCCACCTTAAGGATGACACATTTCCACCTCAAACTCTACACTATGAGTTTGTTCAGGTACGTCTAATTCTACAAGGCCATCAAATGCTACAAGACCAGGCACACATCAACATCTGGACTTACGTCAGTTTTAAAAACTGAATCCTCTTTCTGTTCAATATTTAAAGATTTTCCACTCCTTAAACTTCTCAAAAGATTCACTTTTACGCCTAAGGAAGAATATCCAAAATCTCTCCAGAATATCCAGCAACAAAGAAAGAAATATCAGGTTCTAGACAGAAACCAAGAACTCGGAACAGCTCCTAATAAAGAGATAAAGAAAGCAACTTACAACCCATGGGAATCAAAACACAGGCATCTATGGGAAACTCTACCCCATACCATAAAACAAGATTCATTTCGCCCTCTAGGTTACAAACCTAAACAAATCCATTCATGCCTAACATGCTTAACTCTAACAGTTTTCTTATAACCAATGTGCCCTAGCCTTTTCATGCCTAGATCTAAAAATGGACAACACTAGCAATATATAGAGATATAAACAATACTCTAATTTATTTTATACCTGCAATGATGTGATCTCCTCATTTACCTGATGTAAAACATTGTCTGCCAAATTGAGGATTATCAAGAAATAAGCCATCTCATCCATGTCCTGCCTTTCTTAGGCGGTTATGAAGAGTTGCTTATCATTTTCCTCTTTATTTATCTGCATTTTCTTGCTTCTGTTTTGACAAGGCCTTCATCATTTCTCTGCCACTGAACTCTTCAAGTGTTCCACCTTCATCGATGCCATCTATTGGATCTGTTCTTACAAAGAAAAACAAAAGACCAGCAATAACACAGAATCCAAATAAAAATGGAACAAGTATGACCCAAGATGAACAGCATATACAAAACACAAACATAACAAAAAATATCTTGGTAATTGAATATGAATATGAAAAACCAATCAACAATGGCAAAATCAACAATGGTAATACACAGGAACACTGGAACTGTACAGGATCAGATTGCAATGCTCCAATTACATCTAGCAATTATATGCAATCAGCTGTAATCAGCCTCAATAGATCCAATTTCTTAGAAACAATAAAGTGATATACACTTATAATAGAAAGTGAAACACACTCCTATTAGTAATGAATCTTGCAATAAAGAAACGATAACAACAAGAAATCAATAGCAACAGTGAACAAATGAGAGAAATAATCCAATCAAGTACATTATAGATCAATGACTATCTCTTTAAACCTATCTTGATTTTGATTTAAAACAACTCAAGAACACAATGAGGATCATGGGAAAAACAAACATACTCGCAGAAATCCTAACTCAAGTTCAAGAATCAACACGAAATCAAAAACAAGAAACTGCAACCACTGCAAATACCATAAACAAAAATAGCAAGAACAACAAGCAGAACAGGATATCAAAATCAATCCAGTATATCTCACTGGATAGAAATGACTTAGGGCAAAGAAAAAGGATATTTACTTACTGAATCGAAAAATCGATTGCGGCCTTCGATCTTCCTCGAACGTTGCAGCCTTCTGTTCTTTCGATAGCCTTGGATCCGCTTTCACGCGTTCTTAACTCTCCAATCCTGGCTCCTTTGATCTCGAAGCCAACTCTGGATCTTGAACGCTAACAAATCTGGTTCGCCCTCGAATTGCTCTGATACCACTTGTTGAGAAATCACTTGTGTAAACCAACACACAACCACGCGGCCAAGACCAAGAGAAGTACCAAGATCCACAAGTCGAAACAGAAAATAAAGAACATTCACAACACACACAGAGAACACTGCGTATACATGTTCAGATTCGAAAGAATCCTACTCACGACAGAGGCTTCGCCTTTAGTTAATCCACTATATGAATATAAACAAGGGATTTACACAATACAAGCACAAGATCCTCACGGCCACTCACAAATCAGAAACCAAACCAAATCAAGAAGACAAAACAAACCAGAGTATAAAGCTCCAAATACACGAGTAACACATGCACTCAAACCTCACAAATCTCTCCCTCAAACCACCCAAGCGATTATGCACTTACCGGGATTCGAGATCGGAACTGACATCGTCTCCTTCTTCGTTCTGATCTACAGAGAGCGCCTTTGAGTTCTTCGCAAGCTTCTTCGTTCTGCCCTCTCTCTTTGTGCGCGTTCTTGATGCTCGATTAGGGCTTCTCAATTTGTGACTGTTGCACCCACATTTCCCCCAAATGCCAACCTTTATACACATGGCTCAAGGGACATGAATGGAAATAACAAGAAAGGAAGCAAGACATGGGCTTGGGCTTTGGCCCAATTCAATTTATAAACATATACACAAATACACATGAAATGCAACCCAAATGTAAAATACACTTTGAATCATAAATCCTAACATATATATATATAGTGAATGAGGTGGTGATGGGCGACAGAAGGAGGAGATGAGTGAGGGTGATGGGCGACAGAAGGAGGAGGCGATGGACGTTAGGCTGGAGGAGATCTGGCGAATGCGTTGCTTGCAGTAGCCGATCTGCTATCTGACGATGGCGAGAAGATATAGATCCGACGATGACAGCCGTTTATGGAGGAGATTTGGTGATGGTGGCAATGGATGAGGCATAGATATGGAAGAAGGGAATATAGGAGAAGAAAAGAGCAATGGAGCAGTAGATGAGAGACGAGAGAAAGTAGGAGGTGTAAATATTAGAAATGTAAGAGGATAAAATTGTAATTAGTCGGTCAACTCAAAACGCCCATTGCAGCGTTTTTGCAAACAAATACGATTAGATTAACATTTAAGTTGTATAGTTTTAAAATGTTGGTGATGCCAAACGTGTAACAAAATAAGCTTGATAGCTTATAAGCTAAACCAATAGCTTATAAGTGGTCAAACCGCATACCCAAACGAAGCCTTAAACTCGTTGCTGCCGCAGCCTTTATAACCATCATTCGCCTTTGTTTGTTTCATCGCTAGTGGCTTACCTCCTTTAGTGGTGATCCACAAGGCCTTTGATCAACGATGAGCCTTACGATGGGGAGAACAAATCTCCGGCCACAAACAGAGAAGCAACGATGATGAGATGGTGCAAAAGTCTATGGTCAGTTGATCAGACACAACGAAAAACTTAAGGCTATGTCCGGTCGATTATGGCTAGAAAGGCAACCCACGACTGATCGACGAATGTGACCAGAAAAGGAAAGGTCGCCACCACAGAAATTGTGTCAAGGATGACCCTCGACTGGTCGTCGGCGTGAAGTGAATGGCGACACCCATGGCCGAGATCGAACCCCCCTCCCCTAGGCCAGACATCCGGTTTTTCGATCGCCAGCGATGTGCGTGACGAGACCTCTCCTTCCATCGGTGACCCATTATGTTGATTCCGTTGTTCTTCATGATCGAATAGTGACACTTAGGCCCTTGGTCGAAAGACAAAAAATCATGATGGAAATAACCCTTAAGTCGTCTTCTTTGCTGACAACCGCCACCATGTTGTTACTGTTCACAGTCGCAAAATTTTTGGCGAGTGAACTTTCGTCATACAGTGTGGTTTCAAAACTTTTTTGGTGATTCCCTTGGTTCAACGGTTAGTATCTTCATTAATTTACGCATAGGCATAATACATACAACTTCAAACAAAAAAAGATGAATTTCTAAACCAAGCTCTGATGCCCTATGTAAGTTATAAAATTGCTTATATGGATAATAACAAATAATAAACTGTCATGTCCATAAATCGTAGAAATATTATGTAAATCATGCAATGCAATAAAAGTGTACATTGCTTTATTAGAAGTTAAACCCATAAAGGAGATTGCTGGTTGATGACAAAAATGTCTGGAATTTAATTTCTCCCCTCTAACCCCAACCTTGATGATGGATGCAAATAAAATTGTAATTTATTTTTTTGTATTAGATAATAAGATGATCAAATCCCTATTTATAAGTAGTCTTCAATAAAGATTTATTAGGAATTATATGTATCTTTTAAATCAAATTGATTTTTTAAGTAATCAATTATTTTATTAAATCTTTTAATTATATTAATATCATCATATCTAATATTTGATTTGATTATCTCATTAGATAAACGTCATCATATTTGATAAAATATTTATTTTAATTATTTTGTAAGAAACTAGATAATTGTTACTAACTATCTGATGAGATTTTTTCATCAATTATCATGTAAGGTACAAGACAATTGTTACAAAATTATCCAAACAACTTGGGAAGTTGAAACCCAATTGAATTTAGAGGTGTTTTTAAGTGAAGTTGGTTTGGGGTTGATTATGAATTACGTCTTAATTTAATTGTGACTGATCAGTATAAAATTTTTGACAGAAATAGATTCAATCATAAAGCCAAAATCCAACCCAATTAAACTTTGAGTTGGATCTCCATTTCAATGGTCTATAGATTCAATTTTTTTTTCTTTTTCCTTGCTAAGTTAGATTGCATCACTTAAAATCTAATAGATTAAATAAGACCCGCGATTGAGATATGAGAGTACTTTTGACTCGTTAACCAGCCCTATCATCCATTATTAGACTATAATTCCAAAAATAACAAATAACGTCATGGGTAACTTTCAGGTCTCATGACATGGCCCCGATTCAACTCACTCTTTCTCAAACAGTATTGATATTAGGTGCAGCAGCTTTGAAAATCTGGCTGGCTATTCTTGTGGTACTGCATTGCATGCCTTCCTAAGTTCTCAACAGCTTTGTCCATCCAAACTTTCTTTCACTTCACCTTCTAGAAGTGATATATACATATATATATATATATACATGGAAAAATGACAAGACAAAATATGCATATGCACACAAGCAATTTAACTGATATATATTTCCACTGTTTTGAATGGTTTTCTTTCTGTTAGTACTGTTGGTGTTCAAAGTTTCTGAGAAACCAAACAAGAAAAGTAGTCCAATTGAGGAAGCAAGTTGTATTTATTTTGAGTGCAAGGAAAGGATTCAAACACAAATCCAAAACTTTTAATTTCTTCCTCTCGTGATGTCTCAATCTTAAATTACAACAACATCAACATGCATGAAAGCTGTTTCCATTTTGTCTTATATATGGTTGATATAAATTAATTAAATAAAAATTCACATTAATTCTACAATTTAATAATAAGCATAATAATAACAATCTGTTTTCCTAATATATATATATATATCACCTTGCAATGATCTACGATATTGGTAGTCTCTTACTTATTTATTCATTAAACTATAATTGTTAACGATCACTCTCAATGAACCTGTAATTAATATTTTTATTTTTATTTTTACATACATAATACAGATTACTTCTCTATATATATTTTACTGTATAATAAAATCAAATTATAAATAAATAGAAGTTGATAAATTTATTTAGTTACTATTTAAAAGTTTTATGGATATAAATAATTTTTATTTTTATAAAACAAGAAACATAAAAAAAGGAACACTTGATAATAGGAGGAGGAATTCTTAGAATATATGGCGGTAGCGGGAGAGAGAGCAGAGAGGGGGAGTGGGGCCAGGGCGTTTACGAGGTCGATGCAGAAGCGCATAATACACGGCTACTGCAAGGCAATTCTATGGCGCTTTTCCCGCGATTTCATCTCCCCCCCACCCCACGGCCCAGTCCCCTCTTTAATATCTTTTTTTATTCTTTATTATTATATTATATTTTATATTATATATATAACATATAAATCCCCCCCATCTCTCTCTCTCTCTCTGTGCTCCCGCTATATTCTCCGCGTTCGCGGTGAGAGGAAGAGGATGTCCACCGGAGCTGCAAGCGACGGCTTCCTTCGCGGCTGCCTTTCCTCCTCCGACGCCGGCATCCAGCGCCGCCCCTACCACCGCAACTGCGGCTGCGAGCTCCACAAATCCCGCGGCCATTGCTCCCACACCTCCCCCTCCTCCTCCGTCTCCTATCCTCTCCGCCGAGCTTGGAGCGATGGTTGTTTGGCCCTCATGGCCGCCGCCTCCTCCTCCTCCTCCTCAGGCCACGCCTCGCCTGGATCTCCGACCTCCGTCTCCCCGGCCCAACGACGCCGGCCGGACGCAAATATCGCGGTTTGCCTTGCCGGCTAACGAAGAAGAATAACCATCAAGGAGGTTTGATTTTTTTTCCTACCCCCCCACCCCTCTTTTTTGAAAACCTAGGTCGATCGTGCTTTAGTTTCTTAATTTCTTTCTTTTCGCTTGGTTTGTTCTTTGAATAATATATGGACACGATTTGTGATTGTTTGATTCTCATGATTACTTACCAGAGATCGGTTTTTCTGAGAATTGTGTATATGTGTGCATGAGGAAGACGGTGGTGGATTGTTCATATCATGTACATGCAACTTGTAGGCAAGTTATGTAATTCTACTGTTGTGAATAATGTCATAATCGCCATCACCCCCTCTCTTCTTCACCGTTTCCCCACTCAAAGACGCACTTTAATTTGTTTGTGGTATTGGTTGGTTGCGAGACTTGAGGCTTCTTATTTTGAATTTGGTTTAAGATGTCCTTAATTAGATTTTTATTTTTAATTTTTTCAAAAGATAGCCTGCCATTTGGCAACAAACTTAGTTAACCCAGAAGAACCATGAACGTTAACCGCCTCCCACGAGGGCTGTCATTAGCATCATGTGGTAATCGTAAGATTATATAATTAATTACCAGAGAGATTTGACTGCGTGTGCATTTGGTTTGGTCATTCCTAAGCGAAGCCCCTGGCTGAGAAGCATTCTTAGTGGTGGGCCTGAGCTTTCAAGTGTCACTGACATTAAAGTAAATACCCAGATATAATTCGTCAACAGGAAATCACAAATCCTTCCAAGCGCAAAGCCCAGCCACTCCAGAACAATCCAAGCCCTGTTGTCCTCAATTCCTAGACTCTCTTCCAGTCTCTTAAGCAAATTGCCTAGTGAAAATCACTTGTTGGAAGGAAGCCATCCTAAGAAAGTTAAACAATGGCAACTAGCCTGTTAATGGTTTCAAAAGATTGGGATTGTGATTGGGATTTGATAAGGAAGTGACCCGGTTTAGATTCATTTGTATTTGAATCGAATTTGGATCAAATTCATGTTATAAATAAAACGTACTTAACGCAAAGATTTATATTTTTAGTTTTTTTAATCAAGGTAGTAGCAACAGGGGGACAGTACTCAACCTTTCCAAGATGGTAGTGCTCCTTCCATTCAACCCAAGACAATCCAACATCTTTTGATCACAAACCATTTCATTACCTAAACCAACCCAAATTTGTTTAAGGCAGTAAATGTGATCAGTGCAAATTTCAATGAGAACATGAGGAGTGAAATCTAATTTAATGCTGCTGCTGCTGCTTAGCAGATAGCAATTATAAAAATCAAAGAGAAAGTCCAATATATGAGATAGCAATAATAAACCAATTTCCTGCACCAGTTGACAAAAATCACCTGACAAATAAACCATCACAAGCCGCCTTCTTATTAGGTGGGGTCAGTTACACAAATTATATATATTTTTTAATTATGTGGAATTCATGATGAGATATCTCACAGTTTAATTGTCAGCTAACTAATGCAATCTTTGTTTATCTAACTTAGTGCTGGCTGCAATATTGAAGAATACCTTCAACACTAATCCTTCATATCCCAACCATTCCCATGAATGGATGCAAGCTACATCCATCAGCATAGTTGCAAGTTTCTGCAGGAAGAAAGTTTTTGTTTGTATTTACAAGTGATGTACAGAAGAAATACATCAAGACCATCACCATCAAATGCAGTAAAATTTAAATAACAGAACCGTGATTATTTGTGAGCAAACTCACGTTGAAATAGACAGGCCCTGCCCAGGATTAACGGACAAAACTGGAAAGATCCCTTCTTAGTAGAATACAACACTGCCTCTCTCTCTCTCTCTCTCTCTCAGAAGAATACAATACTGCCTCTCTCTCTCTCTCTCTCTCCCTCCAGCCAAAGTATATGGCAAGAACCTCCACGATCTCACACCAAACTTCTCTTGTATTCCACGGAGGAGCATCACACATCTTCACTCCCTAGATAATTTCACAATCACATAGTCTCATCCATCCATCAGCCAATGATTCTCAGCTCTATATAAACCTTTCAGAAAGCAAGTAGAAGTTCAACCATATTTTTTCTAGTGCTCGTACTCTGTAAGCTTGCAGACATACACAATTCACTAGACATTTCTAGGAAGAAGAAGATTAGGGAAGAGAATGGCTACCGATGCAGGAGACGTGATGCTCTGGTGCATCTTTGATGGAAGATTATCAATATTTGACACAGATATTGGGCGTGTTGGAGTCAAGCCACCATTCATTTGGCTTGTTACGTTAGTGAGTTGGCCACTTTGTTAGTGGGTTTGGCCATTCTTGGCTGTATCAAGGAATTAGTGGGTTAGGCCATTCTTGGCTGTATCAGAGAGTTAGTGGGTTTGGCCTAACTCTTGTTGTCTTTATAGCCTCCTAATCTCCTATAAATAGCTAGTCATTCCCTTCTTGTAATTGCATCCCAAGATAGAGGATTGAGAGGGATCCAGAGCGAGAGATCCATTTGAGAGTTTTTGTTTGTGAGAAATTCTGGTTGAGATTTCTCCTGTAAATTTATTCATGAGTAATAGATTGTTTTTCTCTCATATCTCTTGTTTCATTATTGTTTGAATCTCTGGATTTTCCCCAACAAGTGGTATCAGAGCGCCAGGTTGTGTGCTAGTGAGAGAAAATTGGAGGAATTTAGCTGTTCTTCAAACCAGTTTTTTCGAAGTTGTCAAATTGGTATTTTGAATATACCAAAAGACTCCTCGTGCCAAGAAGAGCACGGATCAATTTTTCGGAGGCCGAAAAGACTCTGCACGGTGCGCTCTTTTCAACTTCCATGTGCCCGTAAGAGTCAAATCTACCATTTTCGACCCTTCCGAACGCAACGGTGCGCTCCGTTTTGGAAGATTCAACTTTGTTTTTGAACAAGTTATTGAAAATGGAGGAAGGAACATCATCAGGAGCCATGATAAAGCTCACATCCACTAACTACACACTGTGGAGACCTCGGATGGAAGATCTTCTCAGCTGTAGGGATTTGTACGATCCCCTGGAGTTATTAGGTGTCAACCCTAATCCTACTAAAGAAGTAGAATGGAAGAAATTAAACAGAAAAACTATCGGTCAGTTCCGGCAATGGATTGATCATAGTGTCTTCCACCATGTCGCACAAGAGACAGACGCATATGCCCTATGGACGAAGCTGGAAGGTATGTACCAGGAAAAGACCGTTCGAAACAAAGCCCTGTTAATGAGGCGGTTAGTTAATTTGAAGCTGAGTAGTGAAACTTCAGTTGCCGAGCACACCAGTGAGTTCCAAAGCCTAGTGAACCAGTTGTCGTCTGTGGATATGTCGCTTGGGGATGAAACACAAGCACTCTTACTTCTCAGTTCTCTTCTTGACAGCTGGGAGACGCTAGTAGTCTCTCTCAGCAATTCTGCCCCGGAGGGAAAACTTACCACGACGATGGTCAAGGATGCCCTGTTTAATGAAGAGGCCAGAAGAAAAGACATGAGCACGAATCAGACTCATGCCTTTGTAACAGAGAATCGATGGAGTCAAGAGGGAAGTAGTCAAGGTGAGTGGAGAGGAAAGAGCAAAAGTAGGGGCAGATCCACAGATGGAGGAAAGCCGAAGTACAAGTGCTACCATTGTGGAATAGAGGGCCATTTGAAGAAGAATTGCAGAAAATTGCAACGAGAGCAGAGTCAAGGCAGTTCCGAGCTGAAGAACAAGGATGGAGAAACACTAGTGACTATCCATGGAGAGGTAGCTTATTGTTTAATCCAAGATGAGACATGCCTTCACGTCTCAAGAGAAGACACAGAATGGGTGGTAGATACTGCGACATCTTACCACGTGACTCCCCACAGAGATTTCTTCACAACATACAAAATAGGTGATTTTGGAGCAGTGAAGATGGGAAATTCCAGTTCTTCTGAGATTGTAGGAATTGGTGACGTTCAGATACGAACGAGCAACGAGAGCACAATCACCTTGAAGGATGTCAGACATGTGCCAGACCTTCGGTTGAATCTACTTTCTGGAGTAGCTCTTGACAAACAGGGCTATGGTAATCAGTTTAGTAAGGGCACATGGAAGTTGAAAAGAGGCGCTATGGTAGTCGCCCAAGGACATATTTGTGGCACATTGTACAAGACTCACGTGAAGATATGTACAGACAGGTGCAACATAGTTGACACAAAGGCTTCTCAGAATTAGTGGCAGCAGAGACTTGGCCATATGGATCCCAAGAGAGAATCAGTATGAATTCCAAGAGAGGATCATGTGTATATATCCCTGGTAAGAGGATATGAATCCCAAGAGAGGATTAATATGAATTCCAAGAGAGGATCAGTGTGTATCCCAAGAGAGAATCAGTGAGGATATCCCAGTGAGAGGATCATCCCAGTTTAGAGGATTTATCCCCAGTTAGAGGCGCATTCCCAGTTGAAGAGGAATCCTCAGTGAGAGGGATAATCCCATGTTGAAGATCTATCCCCAGTTAGAGGTGTATTCCCAGTTTAAGAGGAATCCCCAGTGAGAGGGATAATCCCATAGATCCCAGTTAGAAGATCTGAGGAGAACCAGAAGATGTTGAGGTCACAGGTAAGAACCTCGGTTGCAAGCCAGAGTAGAGTTTGTATGGTCTGAAGTAAGTACCAGGGCAATGGTATGTACCAAACCGGATGTTGCTCACCCAGTGAGTGCAGTGAGCTGTTTTTCTCTCTAAGCCTAGAAAGAAACATTGTGAGGCAGTCAAAGGGATTCTCGGGTACTTGAAAGGTACGCCGGAAATATGTCTTTGGTACGGGGGAGCTGTTCGTACAAAGTATATTGGTAGTCGCTATCATTGGATATGCGAGGTAATGGATCAACAACTGTTGAGACTAGTTAAGATCCATACGAAGAGGAATCCAACTGACACTCGAGAAAAGCTAGAGTTATGCAGAGACATAGCCAGGATGTTTTTCAGATGTGGCTTGAGGGGGAGAATTGTTGGAGTCAAGCCACCATTCATTTGGCTTGTTACGCTAGTGAGTTGGCCACTTTGTTAGTGGGTTTGGCTAGACATGGCCAAAATTGAACCGAACCGGCGGTTCGAACCGGAACCGGACCGGCCGGAACCGGACCCGGAACCGGCCGAACCGGAACCGGAACCGGAACCGGACCGAACCGGCGAAATTCGGTTCGGTTCCGGTTCGAGGTTTCGCGAACCGGAACCGCCAGTTCCGAACCGCCGGTTCAGAACCGGTTCCGAACCGGTTCCGAACCGCCGGTTCCGAACCGGCGGTTTGTTGTAATTATTTTTCATTTCTATTTTTTATTTTTTATTTTTCACATTTATAAAAATTAATTACTTGTATTACATACTTGTTTAGTTGTTTTAATTATTTTTAATGAAATTATTACTTATATTTCTTCAATTTTTAGTAGTATTTTTTATTAAAAATATGGTTGAGAATATCTATATTTACAATTACATTTAACAATTAAAAATCGAAACCAAACCGAACCGAACAACGGAACAAGGACCAAAATTGAATACAACAATATTTAAAAAAAAATAAAAAAATTCAGTTTGAACCGGAACCGGAACCGTTGACCGAACCGGCTCAAACCGTTGACCGAACCGGTCCAAACCGTTGACCGAACCGGCACGAACCGGAACCGGAACCGAACCGTCCCAAACCGCCCTTGGGCGGTTCGGTTCAGGTTCAAAGATTTCTTGAACCGGAACCGGCGGTTCATGAACCGGAACCGGCGGTTCATGAACCGTGGCCATGTCTAGGTTTGGCCATTCTTGGCTGTATCAAGGAATTAGTGGGTTAGGCCATTCTTGGCTGTATCAGAGAGTTAGTGGGTTTGGCCTAACTCTTGTTGTCTTTATAGCCTCCTAATCTCCTATAAATAGCTAGTCATTCCCTTCTTGTAATTGCATCCCAAGATAGAGGATTGAGAGGGATCCAGAGCGAGAGATCCATTTGAGAGTTTTTGTTTGTGAGAAATTCTGGTTGAGATTTCTCCTGTAAATTTATTCATGAGTAATAGATTGCTTTTCTCTCATATCTCTTGTTTCATTGTTGTTTGAATCTCTGAATTTTCCCCAACAGGGCGGAGACCGTATCGTCGATGCTGCAGCTGTGCCCTGCACAAGTCGAAAGAAACCTGCTTCACCGAATGCTTTCAAAGCCAGAGTATATCATACCCTATTCAACAGTTGACAAGGGATTATTATAAATAACAAATAATGGTGTAAAAGAAATTGTAATGCCCCTATCTTCATATTCAACAGAGAGAATGGAAACTCTTGAGAAGCCACAGATAATAGAAAGCAAATAGGAGGAATGAGAGACTGCTTTCATTCATCTTACTTGTACATTCTGGCAAAAATCAACTCCTCGTTGCATATCTTTGGCAGAAAGCAGGTGATGTAGGTAGAATCAAAGAAGATGGAGAAGATGGGGAGAGCAGAAGAAGAGAAATAATAATTAATGGAAGCCCAAAACAACCAGGAAGTAGACACTAAAAAAGAATTAACTAAACTAACCCAGAACCATCAACATTGACCACTTCCCATGGACAGTCATCAGCATCATGATTCAATCGCCTAAAACAAAAGGTAGACGTTAAAATGATAAATTAGCAGTTGATACAAAGGTGATAATCATAAGATTATAATTAAATAACAGAGTTTCTACATGGCATTTGCTTTGGTAATTCCTAAACTAAGCACCTTAATTAATAAACAAACAGAGCCAAGCCAGATCCAGATGAATGGGGCCTTGAGCTTAGTGACACTGACATTAAACTAATATCCAGATGAATGGGGTAGTAAAAAACAGAGGCTTCTTTGGAAGAAACATTGCTAAATCCCAGTCTTCCATAGTAAACCCCAAGTCCTTCCAAGCAAAGCAAAGCAAAGCAAAGCCAAGCCGAACCACCCATTCCAAGCCATACTGTCCTCAATTCCTACAAGATTCTCACTCTCTAAGAAAATTGCCTAGTGAAAATCACTAGTTGGAAGCAAAGCAAAGCCAGATCTAATAACAATGGCAACCAGGTTTTTCAATGGTGTGGATCTCGTCTAGAATCGATTTGAATGAAAAAGGTTCAGATCTAATAAAAAAAAAAAAAAATCTAGTCACATTCATCTGTGTGATCTCAAAGATATGAAATTCACGGATTTATCAAAACCATTCTAAAATAACACTCAAATGAATAATTTTTTAAACTAGGTATGCTTTCAACTTTCAACGCCTATAGTTGAAGAAGTAATGATTTAAAGAAAAACTAAGAGATAAAAACAATAACAATACTATATAGACAGAAAATAAAAATAATTTTTTAGTGTTTGGATTTTTTTTAACAAAAAATAGTCTTTAATACAAAATTAGTGTTTATGTAATATATTTTTTAGGCATAAATATTTTTTTCAATTAATAATATAAAATAAACTTTATTCTATAATATAAAATATGTTGAATTAAATATAAATTTGAAAATTTGAAACTCTATTATTATTATTATTATTATTTTACAAAGAGCCAGTTGTAGGAGAATGTCTTTGTAATTAGACAATTTAATTATATAATGCATTTGATTTAGTGCTAGATCCAATTGGTTTTATCCACATTCAACCCAATTTTTTATAAATGGATTTGTTAGATCGGATCCTTATTAGATTTAGAACTAATTTGCATGTAATTACACCAGATTTTTTAATTCAGATCCAACTCACTGACAATTCTAAATTCACTACAACCCCCTACACTGAGGAAGCATTTTCACAGCTTCAATGTACTGTATAAAACAGGCAACTTTTTACTCCACATTTCAGTAGTCTTCAATTTTGAGATGACCCAAAATAATTAAACTAGTGAAACCATCAAAGGTTATGGTTAGTGTAGTCCACCAGTGCGCCAAAATTAAAAAAATTCAAAGGCTGGTTGCAGAACTGATGCTATCTGCAATATATTTTCCTGGCTATATATGTACCAACAGAGGACAGTATTCAACCTTTCCAAGATGGCGTTCCTTCCAAGCCGAAGAAAATCCAGTATCTGTTTATCACAAAGCATTTCATTAGCTAAACAAAGAGAAAGTCCAACATAAGATAGTAATGATAAATCAACTTAATTAGTGCACCAGTACTAAACAAAAAATCACCTGATAAATAAACTTAATTGGAAGGGGTATTAGTAGCCTCACAAACTTAAATCCCCCTGATGGGGTCGATTACACCAAGTATACGTTTTTGATTTGTGTGGAATCGTATTGAGAGATCTGACAACGATTTTTACATTCGTTGTCGGCTGCTAATGAAACTTTTCTCCTTTATTAGGGCTAGGACGGGATCTGATGTTAAGAAATATCTTGGGTACAGAAGGTGAAGTCCCTTACCTTAAGGGTCCTTACATACTGTTTCATGTAGGTAGGAGAGATTAATCATAGTACATAGTAGCGCACCAGATAGGAGACACAGTGTATGGTGCCCACAAAGAGCCACTCCCACAGGAAGGTAAAATTCTTACCCTGCGGCTGTCATGACTTGAATCTGTATCCTTAGATACAATCTACTACCTGAGAACTAACTGTGCTATGGTCGTGGGACAAGAAATATCTTTTAACACTAGATGTGGTTGCAAGTTTCTGGGGAAAGGAATTTTTTGTTTGTATTTAGAAATAAAACACAGAAGAAAGACGGGAAGACCAGAGCCATCAAAAGCAGCAACAAAAGCTAAGTGACGGAAGCATGAATATTGGCGAAACTCAAACTTAGTAGACAGCTCTTCCAAGGATTAACTGACAAAACTGGAAAGCTCTCGATCCTTTCTTAGTAGAATACACTAATAGAACTTTACTAACTACGTTGAGGTGTAAAGACATAATATCAAGCAAAGCCAAACCACACAGTTTCTTGAATTCCAATGCCTCTCACAAGTCCATTGGGAAAAATGCTCATCTTCCCCAGATAATTCCAGAATCAACTGATGATACCCAGCTCTATATGAAGTGTAAACCTTTCAGAAAGTAAGTAAAAGTTTAGCCATTTGTTTTAATGCACATGCTAATTAAGCTTGCAGACACACAATACACTAGACATTCGTAGGAAGAAGAAGAAGATAATTAAGAGGAGAGAATGGCTACCAGTGCAGTCATGGTGCTTTGGTGGTGTATCTGGGATGGAAGCTTATCTGTGTTGGACACAGAGATTGAGCGGAGACCATACCATCGATACTGTCGCTGTTCTCTGCACAAGTTGAAAGATGCATGCTCCATGAAATGCTTTCAATTAAAGCCAGAGTATATCGTTCCCAAGGAAGCAGCCATGGAAAGGCTAGCTGTTCCTTGTCAACAGCAGGTCCCGGATACTCTTCTACGTTTTCTGTTAATTCTTGGCTACTCATTGGTTAGGACCAGAGAAGTTAAGAATCAGTCTTCATTGATCAATAAGACAACACAAGTGTTTGAAGGGAAAGAGTTGTGTATTAGAAGCTAAATTGTTAACATGATTGAGTTCAAGTTCCTCAGTGATATACTTCTTCAGATGATGCCGGGGAGAATGGAGACCAGTTTCATCCATCATATCTGTGCATTACTGTGAGTTTCAGGAAAATATTAAACTTGGTTCCTTTGTCTTTCACAATGCTCCAAAGGCATAATATATGCCCATTCTCAAGCTGTAAGAGATATATGCAGGAATCACATGCATCAGCTTTCTTATATTCTATATAACCTTCCTTCGATCTTATTTTTCTTTTACGAACAAGATCTTTTGTAATCGATTGGAGAGCGGAGGAGATCTTCTCTTGCCGACTTGGACTCTTTTCTGCACAATGAAGACATACCAGTCGAATCGAGATGGGTCACCTAATTACCAGTTCAGCTGCAAGTGCATGGCTAAAATGGCTGACCGGAAATATTATATTTATAAATAATTTTTCTAAATTAGTAAAATTTATAATAATTTTATTCAAAAATAAAAACAATTCATAATAATCCTATTCAAAATTGACAATAATTTATACTAATGAGTAGATCTATTAATATATATTAATTTCGGGTAATATGTATCATCTCAATTTTAAGTAGAACTATTATGAATTTTGTAAATATCATATTAATTTATGAGAATTATTTATTAAATTTATTTATGAGTCATAGCATTTTCACTTTAATAATGCCAATTTAGTTATTAAACCTATGGCCTGCGGCTCAGTCCCACTCTAATTACATTGATAACATATCAAAATTTTAAGTCTATTATATGAAGTTATCCACATAAATTATTGTTCATCAATCATTTTTATTTTTGAATTCATTTTCTATAAAATACTTATAACCCATATCATATCTAAGTATTTTTCATTAAGTTTTCTTGGTCTCGCGCTACCCTTTTTGCTAAAAACTTGTTACATTCTATCAATTCTCTTCACATGAGCTTTTATCATATTATCAAACTATCTTAATCAAGTTTTATGTATCTTACCTTTAAAAGGAGCCACAATCACTCTTTTTTTATTATTATGAATAATCTCAATTCTAATTATCTTTTTTAACATGCAGGACATTCATCATAATATCTTTATTTTTGTTATACTCATATTTTGTACATGTTAGTATTATTGTTTAAATATTCTATGCCTATAACAAAGCTAGTGTTATAAACCAGTTGAGGTAAATTTTTCATCAAGTAATGTCCTTTATTTGAGATAAAAATAACTGTTGGAGCATCAATATTAGTAATATTATGGATGATTTTATCATCCTTTTTTCTTCTTCTTTTTTCTCCCTTTTTTCAAAGAGAGAAAGAAGGGGGTAATTAAGGCGTGGCAGATGCATAGCAACCCAAACTACACACTGCCATGTTAGTGATGACAGATTGTGAAAATGAAGAAGAAGAGGAGGGCATATGCATAAGAAGATGAGAAATAGAGCAGAAAGAGTAATAAAAAGACAGAAGCAAAGAGAAGAAAATACAGAGAAGAGAAGAAGAATACACCAGAGAGAACAATGCAACAATGCATGTGTTTGGGAACCAAAGCATTTCCATGAAAAAGGTCACGAGGCTCATTTTCTAAATCAGTTAACAGTAAAGTACTCTTGCAATGCATGGACCCGAGAATTAATTTCTTCATCCACCTTGACTATGCCTATCTATAAATGCCTAGAAAAAGCACACCATTAAATGAGGTAACATTTTCTTTCTCAGTTCTAATATTATATTTTTAAAGAGATCATTCATGAAGTGGCCGAAGATCAAATGTTTTAGAGAATAGGTACAAAACATTACCTGCAAGAGCCACCCTGAAACAGAAGCCAAAATTATTCTTTCTGCTACAAAAGATCAACATGTTAATTAAGTTTTTATATTGTTAGGCAGGTTTAATTATATAAATTTTAGTTTTTAGCCATTATTTATTTAGAATTTAGGTTATTTAATCTGACAAATTTTACATTGATTATCAATTACCTAATATCTCCACTCTTATTTGAGCTCTTATTTGAGCGAGAGACTCGGATAGAAATTCAAAATTAGATTTTGAATAATACATCATCAATTAACAGAATAGATACATATTTTGTGATGCAAATCACCCAAAGTTTAGTAAAATAACATAAAGTTTGAGGCAAAAGTAGCCATATGTTTTTTTTTTTAAGTAATATTATTTATTTAGACTGAAAATGGATCTCCAGTTTAGTTAACACTTTTTTATTAAAAAATGAGAAGGTGCAGATATGCAGATTTTCAATGAAAATGTGTCAACTAGATCTCTAGTCTAGATAAATAGCATTATTTTTTTTTCTTCTTTAAATATTTGAGAAAAATTGCAATTGGACATTATAAAATGTATTCCTAAAAAAAAAGGGTGAATAAATCTATCTAGGATTGCCATTGGCTAACACAAAATTACTTCACATCATATTTAAAATTTCTGAAATTTGTTAATAGAGCAAATGTTGTCACTGTAAACTGTGACATGTGGAACACCCAATTTAACAGAGTAAAGCAAGTGAAATTAATTCAGTGGTTAGATTAGCATACATGAATCTACAAAATTCTCCAGTGTGCATAACATATCTAGTTTAAGATATTAATTTCTGAAACATAACAAGAAAAAAAAAATTAAGGCTTCAATTAAGAACATACCTCATCTGTGAATTGCAGAAATGGAATTCATGCTCCTCTGCTCTTCATAATATATGAACAGTGACATCAATTTTGAATAACTGAAACTCAAAACAATGCTTTAGATTGTGAAAACCACCTCTTTTACACTGTAAAAGTAAATCTACCCTCTTCTGGCCTCACAAAGAGGGGACATCCTTATTATTACTATCGAATCCAATTCAGTTTTCTCAATCTCAAAGGTTAGAAGCTTTTGTACTACTTGTTTGGATAGAAGGAAAAGAACTCCATGGCAAATTGTATAAATTGACAAGGGAAAGAGACACTAGGAAGCACTGTCATCATCGAAGGCAACAAATAAAGGTTGAACTACACAACCAAGTTATTTATATTAAGCATGCCAAGTGGGGAATTCTATGATTCGATAGTAGTCATGAACCCAGTTTTGTTTTGGCATACAAACAGGAACATCATCTAAGAGCTTCCGGAGCATTCAATGTGGCAACCTTAATTTTCGTGGAAAATTTCAAAGGCAAACCAAATGAAAGCCAATTGAAGCCACTACTTACATGACTTAGTAAGCCAAGGACCAAGGTCAACAAGAGAGGATGCTATAGGGAATCACACCACTCTCGAACCTAGAGAACAATGTAACTACACTTGCAAGAATCCCCCAGACCAAACTTATTCTTGAATTTTATGAAAAAACACTTCCATAAACCTTTTCTCTACTTTTTCTTCCTAGGTTTCTCCCATAGTTCCATCCATCAAAAAATGATCTGCCATTCTATTTCTATATAAGCCCTTTGAAAACATCCACGAGCTTCAAGTAATTCAACTTCACAATAAGTTAATTTTTCATAAAAAGGGGAGAAGAGGAGGAGAGAATGGCCACTGAAATGATGCTGCAGTGGCTGGTTGATGGAAGCTTGTCTGTCTGTGGTACAGAGATTGAGAGGAGGCCGTACCATTGTAACTGCAGCTGTGCACTGCACAAATCAAAAGGTGCATGGTCGACTGCTTGCTTACCGCACAGAAGTATTTCATTCGCAAATAAGCAGTTATGGAATGAAAATTCCTTGTCCATCACAGCTTCCAAATTCTCTTCCAAATCTTCTTTTCATAGTGACTTATCAGCTGGGACCAGAGATTACAAATAAAGCTTCACCAAGTAGATGTTAAGTAATTCTAAGGTAATGTCAGAAACTGAGAACCAGTTGCTCTTTTTTTTTTTTTTGTTACTCAATTTACAGTACTCCGGTGATCATCCAGATTCAAAGTTTTCTAGTGGAATAAGTGCACTGGTTTCCTCCATATTTACGTACATTCTATGTAAACATCCTATTCCGATCCGTTTTTCTATGAAAATGCTGCAATCACATATTAGCCTGCTGGATTTTATATGGCTCATTTTCCAAGTCCCCCTATATTTGTGCATACACAACTGTCAAGCAAACTAAAAACAAGAAACAAATTTCGAGTAAAAGGTAAAACCATCAACGACATTACCCAAAATGAAAGAAATCATTAGTTGCATATTCTACACATGAAATATTGATGTGCATAAGCAGATAAATGAATACTTTATAGTGAGTTACTTTTCCGAAGATTACTCCTCTTATGTAATCTAATTGGCTGAGGTTCTAGGTATAAGTTCAAAATTTTTAAGTAAGCTTGGGATGTAATATATGGCTCTACAGCAAGAACAGAGACACAAAACATGTGCACATTTCATCGTAGTATG
Organism: Diospyros kaki; assembly: GCA_036245055.1. Classification (NCBI taxonomy): domain Eukaryota; kingdom Viridiplantae; phylum Streptophyta; class Magnoliopsida; order Ericales; family Ebenaceae; genus Diospyros; species Diospyros kaki. The sequence goes on from BSEG01000003.1 coordinate 36,726,139, forward strand.
CTGAATTTATAAATTCAGAATAATTAAGAGAGACTCTGCTTAACCACAGGCTCACAAGTCCATCTTAGAATATCCTGTAATGCTTATTTTACCACATTTCATTTATTTTCCCTGATAAAATACAAAATCTTTTAGATTGCCACTCGGGTTTATGTTTTGCTTTATAATTGTATTATTATTTACCTAAAGAGTGAGCTACTGCCACCACCTTTTCCCTGGACTTTCCCACTTAAGGTCCGTTTGGTGGGAGTATAAAATGGTGGTATTACCAAGTCCCAAGTTAATACCATGTTTGGGACAAGCAGAAAGACTGTATTAGTTACACCATCTCTGATTATTCCGATTTTCTCCATTTTTGTCTTTTTTTACTCATCCTCGCAATCCGAAAAGAGAAGATCTTAATTCAAGAACAGAGTTGGATAATAGTTTAAAGTTGCATTCCCCTTTTTCAATTCACTGCTTTTTTTTTTGGTTTCCTCTTGGTGTTCAAAGAGACAAACAGACAGAGCCACTACATGCCGATATGAGGAATTAAAACGAATAAACAGGATAGGTGAGAGCTGACGGGGTGAGTGAGGTAACAAATGGAATTGAGGTTTACTTTCTCTGTTGTACACGTACATATATTAGGCCGAGGGGGCTGGTCTCGCTTTCCTTTAACGCTCAAGTGTACGACATCTGCCGTGTTTAGAAAGAGCCCACTGTCTGCTTTAGTAGTCAACAATAGGGAAGCAAAGAGGATCAAGAAAGGGAAAAGCGGGGGGGGGGGGGGGGGGGGGGCGCTAAGAGCCCTCGGCCCCACGCATCTAACCAGCTCGCTTGGTTCACCGGTTCCACCCACTAGACCATCAGAGTGATTCAGTCACAACAAAGAAGAAGCACAGGGGGCGTCGCGTGTTAAATACTATTTGGTAACCTAAGTTTTTAATGTTTAATTTGCACTATCCAAAATAATATACAAAAGCAATTAAATACCATGTAAACTCACACCGTGATAAAATAAATAAATAAATATATTGGGAAATCTGCAAATCAACATGACATGTCACATGTCCCAATGTTGAAAGAACGGCCAATCCCTCAATTAAATCCCAATTAAAGAAAAATTAAACTAGCACAAAATTAAAGGGTCATCCTCGCTGCACGAGTTTTCTCCCTTTGTAATGTTTTTGGGAGGTGTCCTTTTAGTATATAACTTTTTTTTTTTTATTTTGCAAAGAAATTATTCTTACAATTCCTACCCATCTCCTTTCATTCACAAAGGAAAAATTCTACCTTTAAAAATGAAACCTCACAAAGAGTAAATCACACAAAAAATTACAAAATTTTAGTATTTTTTTCTAAGGCTATTAGCACGAAAAATCTAAACCTTTTCGTATTTTTACGATTTATTCAAAAATTTTATTTTTAACAATAATATCTCAATTTGATTAATTAGTTGCAATTTTATCTATGACTTAGATCCAATTCGTCAATATTCAAGATCCGCTGATGTGGAATGCCACTTAGTATTTTAAAACATTTTGAGTGAATCTCATATACACGTGTAAAAAAAGGCTATTAGCATGAAAAATTCAAAACTTTTTTGCATTTTTGTGATTTTATCCAAAAGTTTCAATTTTAGCAATAATGTCTCGATTTAATCAATTGGTTGCAATTTTATCCAAAACCCGGATTCGGTTCGTCGGCGTCCAAGACTTGCTGACGTAGCATGTTACCTGACATTTTAAAACATTTTGAATGGACCACACATGTACATGTGTAAAAAAAAATAAAATAATGTTAAATATATGTTATATGTGTGTTATAGATATATTTACAAAAGAAGTTAGGCGAAGAATGGGGATGGTGACAGGCGACAATGCTTGGTTGGAGGCAACGATCGATCTAGAAGTTGGAGGTGGCGATAAAGGTCGATCTGGTAGAAGGCCAAATCTGGAAGCTTGATGGCCAATCGTTGACGTTGATATGCATGTGAAACCCACTTAAAATGTTTTAAAATGTCAGGTGGCATGTTACGTTAGTAGGTCTTGGACGCCGACGAATCGCATCCGGATGTTAAATAAAATTGCAATTAATTGATCAAATCGAGACATTATTGCCAAAATTAAAATTTTTAGATAAAATCACAAAAATGCAAAAAGATTTAATTTTTTTGTGTTAATAGTATTTTTTTAAATATGTATATGTGGAGCCCACTCAAAATGTTTTAAAATGTAAATAGCCTGCCACGTCAGCAGGTCTTAAATGCTAACAAATTGAATCCGATCGTCAATAAAATTACAACTAATTAATCAAATTAAGATATTATTGTCAAAATTGAAATTTTTGGATAAAATTACTAAAATACTAAAAAATTAAATTTTTCATACTAATAGGCTTTTTTTTCTATTGGATGCATTAAACTTTAATTCTTTACCATCTAACCATAAATGTTAAAAATTTTTTACAACGCGGTCACATTTAAAATTCTGGCCAATCGCTTGCCAAAGTTAATAACGTAGCACTGAGATGGCAAACACATGTTGATTGTGCTATTAAAATCAATGAGATACTATTATATGTGTCAGTGCAAACCCCCGATAAAATCCTCCTTGTTCTTCTCTCTCTCTCTCTCTCTCTCTGTATTTGCTCGCTTGCGGCTTTTCTTCTCCTTTTGGTTGCCGTTCGCTGCCATTACAACAGTTGTCGACGCTTCCATTGCCGTTCGCCTCCGCCCTAGAGGCTAATTCATGCAACAGTGCTGCTAGTACCTTGCGACGGATGTGCTTGGCGGCCAAGGGCTGACAGCGACGTGCATGATGGCCGCGTGTCCTCTCTCTCCTTTTTCTCCTGGTGATAAAATATTTTTAAATATAAAGAGTAAAAGTTTTATAAAGTGGGCTCGTATTATTTTTATTGTGATTTAATCTAATTTTTTTATTAAAGAAATTATTTTATAAAAGATATTTAATTTGTAATAAGTTACATTTCTTACTTAATAGTCAGTAGTAAAATTAATACAATTTAATATATAAAAATATTTTTTTATATCGACCAAACCCCGTTAAAAATATATAAAACTCCTTTCACTAAATTAAAAATACTTTAAATTGCCTCAAACTATCAACACCCTTAACAAACAAATTAAAAAAAAAAAGTTCAGAGATATGACATCACATAATAACTAAATGGATTTGATAAAGCAAATTTCTCTCCAAAAATAACAATGTATCAAGAATTAATTTTACTAGACGAAGTTGGATACACGAATTATATTTTTCAAATATCTTATTTCTCTGTAATTTATAGTGTTTGATTCAATAAAATAAATTTTATGTCTATTATCAATTCCCTAACATGGTTTTCTTTGATCTAAACTCAAGACCAACTATAAGTAACACTACCAAAACTCACCCTTCAATATAAAAAAGAACTCAAGTAAGCATTGCAGCTGTCCAGATTTCTCTCTTGGAATCAGTTACACCTGCATAAGTCAACCAAGAAATTTCGGCTCAGTTGCAATTCAAAAAAATAAAGAAAAGTTAACTAAGCGTATATTTAATTAAATGGGCACATGAATGGAGTGGGGTCCTTATGCTTAGTGTTAAGTGGCATTGCACTAGAATCAGATTCCTTGTTTCTTGGTTACTTTGGAACAGACAATGCTAACAACACATCCTTCCCAGATAGGCCAAACCAAGTCAAACCATAATCTCTCTCTCTCTCTCTCTTGCTCTCCAAGTTTTAGGGCCCATGTCCTCGTTAGAGATGGAAAATGGGTGGGCCCGGCCGGCCCGTCTCATAGCCTTGTCCAGCCCACCCCGTTACTGTAACAAACGGGCCGGACTAGCCCGCCTAACAAAACGAGGGCCGTGCCGGGCCAGCAATATGTGGCCCGCGGCCCGGCCCACTAGAATGGCCCGTGGGCCGGCCCACCAACTGGCCTGCTAAAATGACTTGGCCTGGCCCGGCCCACCAAAAAATAAAAAAAATTTAAAAAACTATGTTTGTATTTAATAATTATAAACATAATAATTAAAAATTATGTTTCTTGTAAATATAATTTTATTGTAATGTTTGTAAACATAATTATGTTTGTAAACATAATCTTTATTATGTTTGTAAACATAATTTTAGTGTAACTTTTGTAAACATAATGTTTATTGTAAACATCATAATTTTACAAACATCAAAATTATAAGTAAACATTAATAAACATATTTTAAAAAATATTAGTTACATTTGAGAAAAAATAAAAAAATATATTTAAAAAATTATATATAAAAAAAATAAAAATAAATGGTTTATGGGTCGACCCAAATAGCCAGGCCCATAGCTCGGCCCACTTTGACCCATTTATTAAAGGCCATAAGGCCGTGCCGGGCCCAAGTTCCCATTTCCTTGGCTCGGTCCGTGTCTCTCGTGGGCCAAATTCAGCCCGGCCCACCAAATGGGTGGGCCAAGCGGGATACGGGCCGGGTCGGGCCGGCCCGCCCATTTCCCATCTCTAGTCCTCGTACTTTTTCCCCTAAGGGAAATAACTTGTTTGAGGCAACATAGAAACTAAAGTAAAGATAACATGTGTAACGCTTCACTTTTTCAAGCATGCATTAATTTGAGATTTTGAGAATATATATATTTTTTTTCAACATCAAATATACAACATAAGTCTCTCGATATACATACCCTCATCATACTCATTTCCCAATAATCCCAACTATACCTTCTCAGCATTTAAAAAAATAATAGACTAAGACATGCATTATCAATCATATCAGTGGAAGCAAGATCGAAATCTCAATGATATATAATTGACAAATTTCTTTTACAATTAAATAACCAAATCGATGTTTCACATGAAAATATCAAAATATTACAAAATCTTTGAACATTACTACGAAAACTAAACATAGCAGCTACATCTCAATGACATTCTTCTCATTGGCGCTACTGCTTTCACCTAGAACGTTTGAATATTCCAGGGACATAGTTCAAATTAGATGCTGAATCATCTAAGTGAGAATTCAAAAATATTTTCATGAATATATGTAAAATCATATATAAAACGACAAATCCTAACATGCCCTAGTCTAAGAGAATCCTATATAGCACTTAGCTCTATCCGAGGAAAATGCAATCTTTCTAAAGGCGACACGACCACATCGATCCATTGACAAACACAATCCTGCTTAAGAAAGACAACTTCGACATATGAACCCGGGAATCACCCCATTGTCATTATTAGGCATTACACTCCCACTTAAAAGCATTCCCAAAACCCAACGCAACCCTAGCTCCCAAGAGTAACATATTAGCACTATCCTCGGAATCAACGACACCTCGGTATTAATGCTATTGCTCAAAAGAACCTGGGATGATGTCCACTCTCAGCCCCACCACTTGAGCCAACAATCAGGGTGGTGTCCACTTTCAGCCCCGCCACTTGAGTACCGTAGGGTGAAGTCCGTCTCAGCCCCGTCCCAAGTGGGTCACCTAGCATTAATCCTTGGTACGCATCCCGAGTGTTGTCACTCAATGCTATGTCACAGGTTAACAACCCATGTTCCACGTGGACAACACATAACATGCCAATGTCAAAAATCATAATATGCATATCCTAAATCGACATTTCGATGTATGCAATTTATCGTACGAAATTCAATGCATGTATAAATATCCGTTTGGACAAAATATCATAATAAACCAAGCCATAGGGATGAACACTCATAGTAAACCATTCACATGCTACTATATGTCTTTTCGGGTAGATCCACTCACCTTTAGATGCAACTCAAATTATCTCGAAAAGTGTGATATGCCTCGATTTACGTGCCCACCTGGAATTCCGCACGGGTCATGTTACCTTAAGCCGCAAGGCACCCTAATCATCCAATAACCATCAAAATATAATTTTCTCCTTAATTTTCTCATTTTTCTTCCTTTTTTTTTATCACTAATAATCCAAAATAATTATCTACACAACTATTTTCTCTAATAGTTTTACATAACTATACATAAAATAATTTTTCAAGAATTTTGGAAAAAAAAATCAGAAAATACCTATGTGACACGTGCCCCCACGTGCGGGTGAGTGGGCTGGAGGATTTGGCTGACGCGTGACAGTCACACGCCGGTCGTCTTCTCCGATTTTTCGATCGCCGGAGATGCTCCAAAGCCCGATTTTCTTACACCATCTGAAAGCCCTCCTCCCGTCGATCACGATGGCTCCAACCCCCAGCCGAAACTTCACCGAAAAAGCCCCCGATAGGGCAGTTACAGGTGCAGTGCGCGCGGTCCGCCTCGCTTTTCCGACTAGCCCTCAAAACTCCCTCAAAACACCCTTAAAACACCTCGAAAACTCACGAAACTTATCAAAAATACCCCTCTTGTCTCAAGGATCAAAAGCCCCTTATTGGCTTCCCTCGATTTGCCCTCAAACTCGAGCGATTTGCTGTTCCAAATTCAGCCAAGAACCCTTGCTATTTATAGGCCAAAACCGACCCTCACGTGGCCAATTTTCGGCCATAGCTTCTCCTACATGCCTCCTAGACTGTCATTGGCCATGCCCTGACGAGATTTGCTGCCATTTTTTTCGGATTTTCGAGCCAAATCTATGGCCAGATCGGCCATGCTTTGGCAAATTTTCAAAAATTGCATTTTAGCCCCTTTGAAACTTTGTTTTATATTTTGGCCCTTATTCTCAAGTCCCTGATCTTTCCAACACCATCACCAAGACCCATAAGATCAATATTTCTTATTTCACCTTTGAAAGTTCTGAAAAATTACCGTTTTGACCTCCCTCGGGTAAATTTAAAAAATTACACTTAGGCCCGACGGATCATTTTGACTCTAAATCCATTCTATTCAACTCGAAATCACTTAAAGGTTTTTCTATACATAAAATACTAGTCCTTGACACGCTTCGTTGACTTTTGGACGTCTCACACGTTGATTCAGTTTTCTCAGTCCCGTCGACAACTGTATCGAAAACTGTTCCTGATCTAATTTCTTTTATCACCAAAAATCATAATTTATTTTACTCGATGATACTATACCATTTTTCTTAATCATCTAGGGTTCGAGTCACTCCCTTCGGTCGATCTCGTGATCTATTTTACTATCAAATCCACTTTTTGGTATTTTAAATTTGTCCAAATTACGCGATGACTTCACACAGATATGAGGTATTACAACATGAGATAGATTGCTGTGTTCAAGCACGAACCACCAAGTCAGCACGTTATAGTATTTGTAGTACTTGTTTGGATGGAAGGAACCAACCTCCATGGCAAGTTGTATAAATTGACAAGGGATAGAGACACTAAAGAACAACTATCATCATCGAAGGCAACAAATAAAGGTTACATAACCAATTGTTATTGTTATTATGCATGCAAAGTGGGGAATTCTATGATTTGACAGTAGTCATGAACCTATTTTTGTTTTGGAACACAAACAGAAGCATTACCTACATATCAGAACAAAGTTTCCAAGAACTTGCGGAGCATACAATATGGCAACCTTAATTTTCATGGTAAATTCCAAAGCCAAACAAAATAAAAGCCAATTGAAATCACAACTTACATTACTTGGTAAAACTTCTCTCTCTATCTCTCTCTCTCCCTTCTCTCTCTCAAGGTCAACAAGAGAGGATTCTATAGGGAATCACACCAGTCTTAAACCTATAGACAATGTAACTACACTTGTAAGAATCGGCCAGATCAAACTTCTCTTGAATTTCACGAAAGAACACTCGCACAAACTTTTTGCTACTTCTTTCCCTAGGTTTCTCCCATAGTTCCATCCATCAAAACGTTAATGATCTTCTGTTCTATATAAACCTTTGAAAGACATCCACAAGCTTCAACTGATTCAAGTTCAATAAGTCAAAAAATTACCTCTAGAACTCCCACAAGCACGCAAGAGATTTTCATACAAAAAGACGAGAGAATGGCCACTGGAGCTGCTGAATTGATGCTGCGGTGGGTCGTTAATGGAAGCTTATGTATGTGTGATACCGAGACGATCGAGAGGAGACCTTACCATCGTAACTGCGGCTGTGCACTCCACAAATCAAAAGGTGCTTGGCTAACTGCTTGCTTTCAGCACGGAAGTGTTTCATTCCCAAAAAACCAGTTATGGAATGAAAGTTCCTTGTCCATCATAGCTTCCAAATCTGCTTTTCACAGAGACTTATCAGGTAGGACCAGAGATTGCAATGAAGCTTCACCAAGTAGACGATAAATAATTTATGAGGTAATGTTAGAAATTTAGAACCCGGTTATTTAGCTGTCACTCAGTTTATAGTATTCCAGTGATCCTCCAGATTCAAAGTTCTCTAGAGGAACAAGTGCACTGGTTTCCTACATATTTATGTACATTTCGGTGCATTCTATGTAAACATCCCACTACGTAGACTTCCTTTTTCTCTGACAATCCTGCAATCACATATTAGGCTGCTGGATTTGATATGGCTCATCTTCCAAATTCCTATATTCGTATGCACCCGCGAAGCAAAAAACATAGAAACAAATTCGAGTGAAAGGGAAAACCATAAACTGCATTGCCCTAAATGATACAAATAATTAGTCACGTATTTCCCACTTGAAATTTAGATGTGCGTAAGTACATAAATGTATACTTTTTAGTGGGTTACTTTTCTTAAGATTACTCATTTTATGTAGTACTAATTGGCTGAGATTCTGAGTCTAAGGTCAAGTTTGTAAGTAAGATTGTATGTGATACATGGCTCTGCTGCAAGAACACAGACAAAGAACATATATACCTAAATTTCGGCGTACGTAATTTGTTGAATTGATAAATTTAAGATAAAAGGGACTCCGTTTAAGCAGCCTCGCAAGTTTATGTTGAAATAACCTGTAATGCTTATTTTACCATATTTCAATATGTTCCCTGATAAAATAACAAAACTTTAGATTGCCTATGGCGCTTTTTTTTTTTTTTTTTTTCATGTTTACCTAAAGAGAGAGATATTGCCACCACATTTTCTCAGCACTTTCCTACTTAGCATACACTAGGTAAGGAGTATTTTATGTGTCTAGTAGGTAAAAAAATGGTAGTTGTAGTACTTTTGATTCCTGAAATGACAGGAGCCAACTCAAAGTTGCAACAAGTGCATGCTGCCTAATTCCAAAAAGGAAGAACATTTCTAGCTTGTGGTTGGCACTGGAGAACATTCATCTAGCCATGCTACAACCTTGTTGTAACCACCCCCTTATGGGTCTAGAATATTTTGGTATTTTGGGTTTTAATATATGTGAGTGAAATTATGGTATATTAATTGAAATGGATGTTTAAATGGCAAGGAAGGACTAAGAGGTCATTTGTAGAAATTGTTGAAGGTAATGAGAATAGGAAGTTGGTATAAAAGGGAGACAAGAAAAGGCCATGCCATTTTTCTCTTGTTTCTCTCTTTCTCTTATTTCTCTCTCTCTCTCTCTCTCTCGTTCCTCTCTTCTTTCTCTTTCACTCCCAATCTCTTCTTCTTCTACTTGAGGTTTCAAGGAAGGAATTGAAGGCTGAATCTAAGAGGCTTTTGGTCGGGATTGGAGATCAAGCTTGTGGTTCATCTTCTTCTCCAAAATCTTCCATTTGAGATTAAAGGCAAGTTCCCCTATCTCTTCTTTAAATGGCAAGTTTCCCTCTTTGGATTCTTGTTGCTGGAAAATCTTGGTCTTACTTTATTATTGGAGTCCTTGAAAAGCCCATTTTGAGTAAAAGTGAGAAAACCCTTCATTTGGAAGAGGGTGGTTTTGAAGAATCTGGTTGGTTGCATCTCGCATCATTTTTCTCATATTTCCTCGTAATCGTACGTAACATTTAGATGGGGACCTTTTCCACCTCATATTTTTTAAAAGGAATGATGCGTTTGTTGTTAGGATGTAGTCGCATGCATGAATTTGGTGAATTTGCATGCATTTTGGTGTTGTTGTGCAGACTCTCGATTTTTACCTGTCGACCGGTTGTAAGGGACGATCGATAGGTCTCGCATAAAGGCTGTTGACCGATAGATACAAAGAGGGTGATTTTGAGGCGGACGATTAGTTGGCTAAGGCTGTCGACAGGTCCTCCTACAACCCACTAAATGGTTGACCGTTCCTGTTTTTCCTATCGTCCGATGGTCTCTCTTGTTGCTCGATTTCCTTATTAAGGTAATTGACTTGCCCCGAATCAATATGGGAACTCCTAGAGAAACCCTTTGATATGCCAAACCTTTGAGTGTAAGTTTAAGAGAGTGGAAAATGAGAGGGTTCCAGCTAATTATGTATTGTTGGTATATTTTTAGGTGTCATGAGGGCTATTTATTACATATAAATATGTTGAGGGGAGATATTTTTTATGCTGGTGGGTCTATATCCGACCGTGGTTATCATGCCGGTGGGTCGACTATACCCGACCGTGGTTATTATTCCAGTGGCTTATGTTGACCGTGGGAGCTACGACTTGTTATGCTGCTTAGTACAAGCCAAGGCAGGGGATGAATAACAGTTCACATTTGATAATGGTGTAGGTTTATTAATCCGTGACATAAAGGCATGATGTGCGTGACTTTGTACATGGAAGGACCACCTTGCTTTTATTTACAATGATATCCGTCATGTACCCTTACTGAGGGAATATGCTCTCAATCTTGTTATTAGTTTATCATGCCACACTTTACTATGTCTTTATCTGTCAATTATACTTGTTGAATTTTATAGCTCATGCTGTTTCCTTGCATCATTCCAGGTTCAGATAAAGGAAAGGCAAAGGAGGGTAGTGAGCCTAGTCATGTTTGAGCAAGGATAGATATGTGTACAGAGTTACTCCAAACTTATGGTCCTCGAGAGTTGTTTTGAGGATGATGAGCTGAAATTTTATTTTGATTGTACTATCCACTGCACTACTCACTATTTTATTATGTACGAGCTGATATGCCTGGTTAAAAGAATGATGTAACACTACATAGCAATGTATATGTTTTGAAATCTTATAGATGTTGTGAAATTGTGTGGTTGAGTTATGGACTTTATTTATGTACCTTCTCCATGGTGACACTCTCACTAATCTCCTATGTTAGTAGGAGTTCTGGGAGGCAGGCCACTATACTTGCACTTTTGCACTGCCCAACTTACTACCAATCAAGAAAAACTCCTCTACAAAAGTCAGATTTCCTCACCACCAAGGTGATAACCCAAGTGGTTGTTATGAAATTTATTTATATACATTACAAGAAATTAGGGTTCTTATGATAAAATAATTTGTCACAATAACTATGAAAATTGTCACAACATATTTGTTGTGACGAAAATGTTTGTCATCATATTAGTCACAATAAACTTGTCTTAACAAGTATATTGTGACAAAATTGAGTTTTGTCACAATATCAATAGTTTTATTGTGACAAAAAATATTATCACTTAAACCAACTAATTATGAAAAATTATTTTGTTGTAAAAGAAATTTTTTTTGTCACAATAGTACTATTTAGTCACAATAAATTTAAATTTTATATAAAAATCATATGTTTTATCATGACAAAATGTATTTTGTGACAAAAAGTATTTTGTCACAATTTAAATAGTGACAAAATTTATTTGACATAATTTTTAATGTGATAAAATTAATTTTTTCAATTATTTAATATTGTGACAAATCTTTTTTTGACAAAATAGAAATGGTGGCAAAATAAATTTCTCCAAATTATTCAATAGTGACAAAAATATTTGTGTCAGTAGTTGGTATAAGTGACAATTTTTTTTTTGTAAGAAAATATTAATATTAATGAAATTATTTTTCATAAAATTAAAAAAAATGTGATAAAAATATTTTTGTCAAAATTATGAAAGGGTGACAAATATTTTTGTCATATTCTCAATGTCCCAATAGTGACAAAAATATTTTTGTCAATAATTCACACAAGTGACGAATTTCTTTAGTAAGAAAATATTAATACTAATGAAATTATTTTGTCATAAAATTGAAAAATATTTTGCCACAATTTAAATAGTGACAAAATTTATTTGAAATAATTTTTAATATAATAAAATTAATTTTTTCAATCATTAAATATTGTGACAAATATTGTTTTGATAAAATAAAAATAGTTATAAAATAAATTTGTCAAAATTATTCAATAGTGACAAAATATTTTTGTCAATGTCCCAATAGTGAATAGTGACAAAAATATTTGTGTTAGTAATTAGTTCTGGTGACAAATTTGTTTAGTAAGAAAGTATTAATATTAATGAAATTATTTTTCATAAAATCAAAAAAATGTGACAAAAATATTTTTTTCAAAATTATAAAAGAGTGACAAATATTTTTGTCGTATTCTCAATATCCCAATAACAACAAAAATATTTGAGTCAATAATTCACATTAGTAACGAATTTCTTTAGTAGAAAATATTAATACTGATAAAAGTCATGTTGATAGAATTATTTTTAAGACATATCTTATTCATCCTTACATCAAATAAAAAATTAAAGAAAAGGGTTGAAATATATTAAAGTCAACAATGCTAAATATAATAAATTAAATCAACAATATAAAAAAAAAACTTCATATATGGAAAGTCATCATTTCTAAAATAAAAATAATGCTCCAAAACAATACTATTTTCACTAAACATTCTTGATTTTCATCAAACATCATTGATTCTCACAAAACATACAAATTAAATAAAGTTACTTGGCACCAAATATCCTTGATCTTCATCTTCTTCTTGCTCCATAATTCTTCTTGTTGTTCCATAATTTCAATCTACCCAAAAGAAAATCATTAGAATAAATAAAAATTAAATGAATTTGAATTGAATAAAACACTTAATTAATAATTAAATTATATATTTACCTTCATGAAAAGAAGCAGATATATTCACTTCACCACTTCATTCACGTCTCACTACAAGAAAATCACAATTTAGTGACGGAATTTGTGACGGGGGTCCACCCGTTACTAATTTGTGACGGGTTTAGTGACGAAAATTCGTCACAAAAAACATGACACAAAATTTAGTGACGGGACTGCAATGCCCGTCACTGATTAGTGGCGGGCGTGCCTCGCCCATCACTGATCAGTGACGAGCGTGCCATGCCCGTCACTGATCAGTGACGGGCCTGCCATGCTCGTCACTAATCAATGACAGGCCTGACGGGACTACAATGCCCGTCACTGATCAGTGACGGGACTGCCATACCCGTCACTGATCAGCGACGAGACTGTCATGCCAGTCATTGATCAACGATGGGATTGCCATGCCCGTCACTGATCAACGATGGGACTGCCATGCCTGTCACTGATCAGCGACGGGACTAGCACGCCCGTCACTAATTTAAGTTTAAAACCCCTCTCCCGAATAGTTATTTTCCCCCTTCCCCTCTCTGGTTCTCAATCTTTCTCGCCCCCTTCCCTCTATTCCGACGCCATTTCTCTATTTTCCCCTTGGTTCTTTTGATTTTTCTGCAGCTGTTGTCTCCCATCGGTATTGTTACTACTCTGGTGCCATTACTGTCACTCTTTCAGTCAATGAGGTAATTATTTTTGTTGTTTAGTTTTAGTTATTTTGTGTTAGTTTAGTTTAATGATTATTTTGTGTTAGTTTAGTTGTAGTTATTTTGTTTTAGTTTACTTATAGTTATTTTATATTAGTTTAGTTTAATGGTTCTTTGTGTTTTTTTTTTATTTTTAATTGAAAAAAATTACTTTTAATTAAAATATAATACTGTAATTTTAAATAAAATATATAGGAAATGTTGATGTAATACTGTAATTTTTAATAGTTTACTTTTAAATGTAATATAGTTTACTTTTATTGTTATAAATAAAATATACATTAAAAAATACAAAAAATTCTATTTAACATAAAACGTTAAAAATAATAAATAAAATTTCAATTCAAATATTTAAAACTAACATATGAAATAAATTACATAATTATTTTAATTCAAATATGCAGGTAATTAAATACTAAAATTAAAATAGTTTTTAAGAAAAATATTATTTTGTTTTTATAAAATATATGGAGCACACTAATAGATTTTAAGATAATTTTATAAAAATATTATTAGATAATGTGACGGGGTACTGCCCATCATAGATTATTCGTATTAATTATTTTTTTTGATTTTAAGAATATTTGTGACGGGATAGTGCCCGTCACAAATCTGTGACGGGAATTGACCCCATCACAAATCTGTGACGGGTTCAATTTCCGTCACAGATCTGTGACGGACAGTTCTCCCGTCACAGATCTGTGACGGGTGTCCCGTCACAAATCTGTGACAAAATTGCTATCCCGTCACAGATCTGCGACGGGTAACCCTCACCCCGTCACTAAAATTCTGTCACGCCCCCTTTAGTGACGGTTCGTTACCCAGTCACAGAAAAATTTAGTGACGAATTTTATGTTTTTAGTGACGGATTTTTTCATCACTAAAACTGATTTTTCTTGTAGTGTCTTAACTCATCAATCAAAAATTTAAGTTGATCATAAGATTCTTTGTACTTGCTCTCTTAATTCAGTATTTCACTTTTCAGATTCATTCTTTTCAGCTTCTAAAAGAGCTTCTAACTCATCAATCAAATATATTTACCTTCATGAAAAGAAGCAGATGTATTCACTTCACCACTTCGTTCACGTCCTAACTCATCAATAAAAAATTTAAGTTGATCATAAGATTCTTGTAAGCTGCTTATTTTAATTTGTTGGCTTTATATTTGCTCTCTTAATTCAGTATTTCTCTTTTCAGTTTCTAATAGAGTTTCTAGTTCTAGCTATCTAGATTTACTTGGTTTCACCCTATAACCAAGTCCACGAATATATCAAGATTTTGGCTTCAAAACCTTTTCAAGAATCTAGCGCTCAATCATTTCAGTACCATCCTCCATTGCTTTGACCCAAAGAGCATTCATTTACTACTATAAAAATAAAAATAGAAGTTAATTCAAGCACAAAAATTTATATAAATTAATAGTTAAAATAATATATCATTAAAAATTAATAAAATGAAGTTACTTACATAGTTTTCTTGACCTTGTGGGTGGGTCCTAATACCATCACTTTTACGATGTGTCTCAAAATGAAGTCTTAATTCAATAGGCTGATCAACTTTGTCTTCTTGATTTTCTTCTATATTTTCTTCTCAAATCTCTTCCAAATTTTCCTCAATAAGTTCCTATATTTAAAATTGATAAAAAAAAAAATATACATATCAAAATATTTTAAAAAAATATGAAGTACAAGGTAGTTTAAATAACGATACTTCAACTTATAACTAATTAAACATACCATTTCATACATGCGTTGGTAGTAAGACTTTGAACCTGATATGTGTGAAATTTGCATCTTCGCTCGATTACTTGTATTTGATGCACTTTGAGCTTATAAATTTATACAATATATAATAATAAGAGAAAAAGAGTACTATGAACAATTAAATCACAGATGAAAAAATTTGAGAAAATTTATTTATTATATCTAAATTTATTAGAAATAAAAGATTATCTTAAATTTTTCCTCTTCAAAATAAGTACATAAAGTTTTCCAATCATCCGATTCCATGTGATCGACATGATTTTCACGTGCTTTTCCCAGGGTAGCAAATTTCTTGTAATGCATGAAGCATTTGTATTTGTAAATCGTAAAACGCCTAACTATAATCTTATCCACTACTTTTTTTGTATGTGGATCACTCAAGTCTATATCAAACTCACTTTACAAATATTTAGTTCAAAATAAGTAATTTTTATATTATAAAACTTAATGAACACATAAAAGTTCTTCTAAGAAAATAAAAAATTATAAATATATCTCATCTTGATTTTTGAAAAAAAGGGTTTCTTAAGAGTGTCTATCATTTTTTTTTCCAATAAAACACCCTTAATGGTGCCAACAATCGAGTGACAACTCATATCTCCATTTTAAATATCTTTTTAGCATGGCCTATTGGTAGATGCATTGATTTTTTTAATAATAACTCCTTCACTCTTTTTACCCTATTTCATCCGCTTTTTAATCTCAAATCCTCTAGTTATTCCTCGATCTCTTTTCTTTGTATTACCTGCTATAATTTAACTACATCGTACAAATAATGTAAGTTTATCAAACTAAACTAAAATTAAAATTAATAAAATAGAAATTTCATCAATGGATAAATAATTAATTGAAAATCCAAACAAATATAAATAAATAACTAACCTCCACTAATTGTTGACTTAATTGTCACCAGTCATTTGGAGAAATTGATGAACTCCCAATATTATTCAAAGTAGATGGTGGAATACCATTATTTATTCTTGGTGGTGTTGAATTTTTTTCTTCAAGTTGTGTAGTATGAATCATGGTTGACAAAGTGACGTTTTTTTTAGAATTAGGTGGCAAAGTAGTGGATTTTCTATGTGTACTAGAAACTTTTGATGGTAAAGTATTGAATTTAGATTGAACACGTGTAACATGAACACTTAATGATACAATAGTGGACTTTGATTTTAAAATAACTATTTTTTTCTGACCAAGTACCATAACAATTAAATCTATTATATAATAAAATAAAAATATGTAAATCATCTATAGTAATATTGTTTATAGACTATCAAGGTGACATTTCTAATGTATCGAGGTAAAGTTTTTGCAGTAAACATGCGGCCACGAATGGCTTCACCATTGTCCGAAAACGCATTTGAGAATATCTTCTGGCTAACAAGTGCACACCACAATGCAGCCCACACAAAATAAAATGATAAGCTGCAAGTTGTGGTGGGTCATGTGAAGGAAGCAGTTAAAAAAATAGACTTTAAATTTATCCGAAGTATGCAAGGAGATGAAGAGTTTCACAAGATATGCAAGTTGATGAAAAAAAGAGATGAAGTATATGCCAAAGAAAGACTTGAAATGTAATTAAAAATAATATTATTATAATATAATAATATATATTATTGATAAATTTATATAATATTATTTATTTAAAATTCAATATTTTATTATATAATTAAAAATAATCTAATTAAAATTTAATATTTTATTCCACTTTTGGGCTAGCTCGCGCAGACGCGTGCCGCATAATAAATTTTTTTAATATATAATTATAAAATATTAAAAAATAAAAATTTAGAAAAAAATTATTAATAGATCTAATATATAATTAATGACACGTTTAAGACTAATTTATAAAAATAAACTGAAAATAATTATAATATTAAAAAAAACTATTATGGCTTTTCTATGTCGAATCAAGCAAATTTCTATGTTGTGTTTGGATTATAAATAAATTTGTATTGATTTTGGATGAAACTTAGGATTCTAAAAGTTCAACGAGACAAAGATATATGAGAAATTATTCTTTGATATTTCGTCCAAGACAAAAATATTATATATATAAATAAATAAATAAATAGATATATATCATACAACAACAACTATAAAAAATCATGAGAAATTAAAAGTAATTGTTTATAAAATTACATCCGAACTAATGCCTAAAAACCTATTTGTTCACTAAAAATACATAACCTGAAAGTCAATCAACAAAGTTAGAGGGAGAGGAACAAGGCGGACGCAGATGAACAAGAGTGAGTTTAACCAAATGCGGAGGCAAATGAGAGAGAGAGAGAGAGTTCAACCAAATGTGAAGATTAATTACCTTTTTTCTTCTTTTACAAGGACAACCTTGGTCTGGCCATAATAATGACACAACCCAATCTCCAAGTGTGGTCTGGCCATAATAATGACATGACCCAAATCTATTATTTTTTTTATTACTTTTTGTCTCACTAAGTGAAGATAGTTCTACACACATATATATATATATATATATGTATATCAAAAGAGGCTTTGGCAGCACATGAGGCCTTTGTTGATAATTTTTAATTAAATACATATATCAAAATAATTTTAATTAAATAATAATATTAATTGGCTGAGTTTAGATGCTTTTTTAATTTTAGTTAAAATTGGTTCTTAAAAGTAGCATTTTCTTATTTTAATTGACCATATTTTAAGTTACAATTTTCAAAGTTTTTGTTATAAAGCCTATCCCAGCCACCATGGTCCAACAACTTTAATGGGCCACCAAATTCCAGACTTGGGTTGGGTTGCTATTCTAGTTAAGAAAATTCTATTCGTAGTTAGCTTTTTACTCTTTGCAGTCATAATTAAAATAAATTTAATAATTATTCTTCAAAGCCAGAATTATTACTTGTTGTAGCCACTTATATTCCAAAATTACCCTCATATATCCATACATCTCTATCGCGACTTGTCGCCGTTCTCTACAGCATTTGTTGCTTCTCTGCAACCTTCACTCGCCACCGTCACCTTCCTTACAACCGCGTCTCTCTGTTGTGCACTTGGTGAAGTAATTTTTACTTATATTTTTTGATTTTTTGGGTTGAAAGATTTGAACTTAAAGGCTAGAAAGAGAGAGGTTGGATGGGCGAAGGTAGTGGCCGCCTGGGTTCGGAGGCGATGGCAATGGCGGTGGCTGTGGTGGTGGCGGTGGCGGCGGCCTCTGAACCCTGGGTTCGATCAGTCACTGCCATCGAAGGGAGGCAGTCGGAGGCGACGCCTCTGAACTGGGTTCAGAGGAGGCCCGCGCCTCCAAACTCTAGAGTTCGGAGGCATGCGCTGCCTTAGTTTTTAATTTTTTATATTTTATTTTTTATACAAATATTTAAAAAAACTTAATTTTTAATTAAATAGTGCTAATTAACATTTTTTTATACTTAATTTTTTATTTAAGTATTGCACTAGAATAATTTAATTTTTAATACAAACAAATACATATTTTTTTACTTAATTTTTTTAATATAATAATGGATTTTCCAAACCCACAGGTTCGGAAAATCCGTAGTTCCCCGAACTCTAGGGTTTGGGGAACATATCTTTTAGTTTTTTATATTTTATATTTTATATAATTGTATTCACATATTTTTTATATAACATATTTTATATTAACATATTTTTTTATACTTAATTTTTTATTTAAGTGTTGGATTCAAATAATTTAATTTTTTTTAAAAACAAATATATAATTTTTTACTTAATTTTTTTTTATCTAACTATGATTTCCCGAACTTGTGAGTTCGAGAAATCCATAATTCCCTGAACTCATGAGTTCGGGGTGTTAAGTTCAGGGAACACATCTTTTATTTTTTTATATTTTATATTTTATGAAATTATATTAACATATTTTTTTATACTTAATTTTTTTATATAAGTATTGGACTTTGAATAATTTAATTTAAAAATAAATAAATACATATTTATTCATAAATTTTATTTAATATCATGTTGCCTGAATTGTAGATTGCGGGAAACATGGTGTTTCTCGAACTCCACGATTCGGGGAAGCTGGGCTTTCCCAAATCCTAGAGTTCGGGGAAGGCTATTCTTCCCGAACTCCAGCATTCAGGAAGGCTATCATCTGTACAAAATCGCGAGTGAGATCCTTATCACGAGGAGTATGGGCTATTACAGATAAAGTAAATGGACCCTACTTCTGACTTCTCAGCAGCTTTGTCATTTATACGAGCTGGAGATATTAGACCAGAAATCTGATGGTCCAGCGAACTGAGGGTTTTACTGGGAGCTTGTTAGGCGATCGCAGAGAGCTCGCAAGAGTCTTTACCGGAAGCTTGTGAGGAGTTTGCTTTATGAGCTGTGGATTTTGGTGGTGTATGGGCTTTCTTTAACGAGATCACATGGGCTTTCTTCGACGAGGTCGCATGGGCCTTCTACGCTCCGGGCGATTGGACCGACCCATTGGACCGAGTCTGGCCCATAAGGAGTGATGCGAGAAATGCCTATAACACCTTATTAGTAGGGGCAGATCTAGTAACAGATCTAGGGAGGGCTAGTCGAGTGCGATTTTGTTCACCCCCTTTAACGGGGGTGAACATCACCCTCACAATTTCTGTGAGGGTGAAAAAGCAACGGAACAACAGAAATTATGCCGTTCCGTTGCTTTTTCACCCTCACAGAAATTGTGAGGGTGATGTTCACCCCCGTTAAAGGGGGTGAACAAAATTGCACTCGGGCTAGTCCTTCAGATCCATCTCCAAATTCATGAATATTTCAGTCCTCTACCCTCAAATGGATTAGATCTACCTTGCAGATCTAAGAGAGGGCTGAATCTGGAGACGCAGCCCATGCCTCCCCTACCCTAAATCCGCCTCTACTTATTAGTTTATTGTTCTACATCTTGTAGTACAAAAAGAACTTCTTGTATCTTAAGGATAGTTATCTTTGATATTATTATTATTATTGTGTGTGATAAAATTTACCTTTTAAAATAGTGATGCCACGTCTTAAATTTATTTTTTATCATCATTATTTTGTTACTTTTTCACCTTCAATTTCTACAACAGTGGTAAGGGTGTTGATGTGCATGGGAAAGATCTCAAGTTCAAGTTTGCCCATGAGCGGCCACAATCTAGCCTTCAAATCTTGATTGGTTTTCCTACCATGTGCACCGCCGGATTAACGGGGAGGGGTCTTATTATGCTCTCAATGAGGTTCCAACGGCAACCCCTACGAGGGTCTCTGGTGTGGACACTGCAGGCAAACCTAGGGGGGCAGTGGGTGGTTCCAAGTCCCTTGACGGCTCGTTGGTCCCTTGCACGTGGGGTTTCCCCTTTTACCAAGCCAAAAAAAAGAAAAAAGAGTCAAATTTCCTCTACTGTCCCTAACTGATTATTCTCCTCCTTATCAAAGGCACAAAACATGGGAATGGACTTGACAGTATTACAAGGCAATGAGCAGAAATCATCAGCAAATAACTGGCACTCCCCTATAAACTACATTGCTATGATGTGATTGCAAATTGAACAAGTTACGAGATCAGAAATGCAAAACTATTATACAAAGAGATTTGCTTACCCTGACTGGAAGAGAAACAATTAACCTTTCAGTTGGAAGCAGGATTAAAACAAAATTTAAAAGATATGACAGGTAAATTCAAGGTCAAAACATATAAGCATGAAACTAAATCATCATCTGATGTATAATGTATTCATGCTAGAAGCTGACTGAAACACATTTAAGGCAAAATTCACATACAAGAATAATGATGAATCAATTGTCTTCCAACTGATTCATGCTGTTAAGTCAAATGAAGGACACGGTTGAAGTTCAAGTCAAAAGCATAACGATTAATGATGAGAACATCGAACATGGCCAGTAGCTTCTACTTCCTTTTGTGCTTAGGTGTTATTAACAGTATTGCCAAGAAATCAATTTGGTGTAGTCAACCTCAAAGCAAAAGCCATTACATTTTGGAACTTCATAAAGGAGTACATCAAAAACAGTCCAAAATTTTAGACACGGACTTCAACAATAACAGAAGGCAAATTTCAATTCATTAACAAAAATACTTGTTTATGGTATTTCTACACCTAAGAAAGCAAATGACATAGTCCCCATCTTGTGGAAGGCTTTAGAGAAGGAAGAAGTTTGAATGTCTATATATAAGTTATCAAGGACATATATCATTAAGCAAAAATGCATGTTAGGATTTGTGGAGGAGATACTTAGGCGTCTTTTAGTTTTAAAAAATATTTTTTAGTTTTCAATTCTGAATTTACAACTAAAGATGTTCTAATATTTTATGTTTTAAAAACTCATAGCATTCATTTTTAGAAAATTTAGGAAATATCAAAAAGGATGTTTTCTAATTCTTACTATAAAGTTGAAAAGATAAAAAAAAATTAAGTTTTTTTATTTTATCATAAGAGATTCAATTATTCAATAGAAAATTGAAAACAAAAAATGTTATGTTCAACTAAACAGGCCCTTAGCCTCTTTCAATTACAACTGTATTACATCAAATATCTCCATAAGTCTTAATTTAGCACATCCATAAAGTGGTATTTTGGTATATGTTATTTGCATATGATATTATCTTGGTGAATAAGACAAAAGAAAGAGTGAATATTAAACTTGATATGGAGAAATATCCTGGAACCTAAGGGTGTTTTCTTTTTATTGTTTATAGTCTGTTTTGAATTTTCAATTTTTCAAAACACTAAAAATGCATTCAATTTGTTATTTTCAAAAATAAGAAAAAAAAAATTGTAAAGAAAATCTAAAACAACATTTGGGTGTTTTTAACCAAAACACGTTGAAAACACAAAACATAGAAAATGCTCCCCCTCCCCCAACCCCCAATCTTTAGATCACTCCCCTCTCTCCTCTCATCTCTTCTCTTCCATTCCTTCCCTCATTTCTCCTCATTTCTTCTCTCTTCCATTCCTTTTCTAGCCTTGGCCATCGACTACACCCTCCACCACCATCACCATCACAGTCGTCAACTGCACCTCCCCCGCCCTCACCCCCGCTGTTCGATCTTGCTGGTCTTATTCTTCTTTACTCTATCCTCTTCCTTCTCTTGTTGGCTTTTGGGTATGTCAGTCGATGGGCCTTTGGGTGTTGGGTGATTGCCTTAGATCATCGAAAACCACTGGCTATGGTGGCCGGTGGCAACTGGTAGTGCGTATATAGGTGTTGGCTGAAAATTAAAAATTAGATCTACAAAAATCCAACCGTTAAATTTGGCCCATTTTTATATATGTTAACCCCCTTGCCTTGGAGTTTCTAATGATACGTTCTGATCGTATGAATCTTTGACTAGTGGTAGTTGTTGGGGTCGGAAAAGATGCTAGGTGCTAAAGAATAGAAGAAGAAAAGAGAAAAAAAAAAAAGAAAAGAAGAATAAAAGAAAAAAAATAAACACAAAATATTTTTTCAAAATTTCAAAGTAAATGTGTTTTTAAGTTTTTTATTTTAAAAAATAGTTTTTTAAAATGACAAAAAAAATACGTTTTTAAAAATCTTAAAACAAATACTCAAAACACAAATCTAAAAATGAAATTAAAAGTCAAAACTTAAAATTGAAACAAGAAAACAATACCACCTAAAGATTTTAAATTGAGTAGATAAAAATTGAACAGACAAAATATAAGTCTGTAAAAATAGAAGTGTCAATAATGTCATACTGAGACTTGGAGATTGTTGTTCTTAAAAATATATCAATTTAGATATCTTAGATTAATTTTTTAAAAAGAAAAAGAAAAATTATAGGAGATGTTACTCATACAATTAAGGCAAAATGGTTAAAGTGGATAACCCCACCTAGCATTTTTTGGGATTGTAAAATTTCTTTAAAGATAAAATGAAATTTTTATCGGACAAATATAAGACTATATTTGTTGTATGGTTTCAAATTTTGGGCAAAATAAGGAAACATGTGTTCACATAAGACAACTAGAAAACCAGCCTTTTGCTAATACATGTGAATTTTCAACATATTGTTTCCTAGAACTTCAAAACATGGCAGGCTCCAATAGGCCATTGTGAGACCAAAAGATATTACATCCAAAAATAACCTCTCATGTTTCAGATTCCTCTGTTGAAATCATGTGAAAATTCAGTGAGAAAATGCTCTCCCAAGAACCAAAAACAATTGCTGTATAATACAGTTCCCAGAGAAGCCAAGGCTTACTGTGCCAGAAAGCACTGGAACTTCCAAAGTTGAAACCTAGGTAACTAACCATTATATATGTTCACATCAAGGAACAAATCTAGTAGGGGCATGGAATACAACATAGAAGCGATGGAGACATGTTGAGTACCATCACGTCGTTAATAGACAGCGACTGGAACTTCAATTACATAACCAAATTGAATGTCTAATTTGAACTATCAGTATTGACAATAACACTTTAAAATCAGATTCTTCATGGCATAGATATTTCCACACAGACCAACTCTAAACAACAAATTTTATAACGAACCAATATTTGGAGCTTACAATACTAAATGAAACTCTCACTTCCTTCCATGACTTCGAAGGCTGTACTTAGTTGAGCCAAGTAAAAAGCTTCCCTCTATCGCTGTCAAAGTATAGTAGGCTCCTAAATCAAGAACTGAGAATTTCCTAGGCGAAGTCACTGCCTACAAGAACATTCACACACTCTAGGATGTTCTTGAAATCCACGAGAAAGCACTCATATTACCTTTTCTTCCTAGATACTCACCACATTTCTTATATTCAGAACCAACAAAACAAGGAAGTGCTCTCTATGTAAACCATGCAAGAAGAACTTAAGTATCAGCACATTCGTTTTCACTCACTCAAGAAGCATCTAAGTATCAGCACATTCTAATTCAGGTAACCATTCCTAGAGCTTCTTACAGCCCCACCAACGTAGCAGACTCGAGAGGAGGAATGGCCACTGTAGCAGCCGAGATGATTCTCTTACTTGTCGTTGATGGAAGTTTGTCAATGCATGACATGGAGATCGAACGGAGGCCGTATCATCGCAACTGCAGTTGTGCACTGCACAAGTCAAAAGGCTCATTGTCCACCCCTTGCTTTCACCAGACGAGGAGCATTTCATTTCCCAACAAACAGTCATGGGACAAATGTTCCTTTTCCATAACACCTTCCAAATTCTCTTCCCAATCTTCCTTTCTTGGTGACTCATCAATTAGAAATACAGAAGATGCGAATGAAGATTTGTCCAAATTATGCCATAGAAGATGAGAAGGTAAAATTTAGGAATTCAGAATCTAGTTTTCGTTCATTTTGTTCCTCACGTCAACCTTCTCCAGTGATAGTCCATGCAAATAAAACGATTTAGACTGGGATCACTGGTTTCTTCTATCTTCATCCTGTATAGTTTAGTGTCTTTCCTGTAAACACGGATTATAGTTTCCTACTTGTGATTGAAAACCACCAGTGCATACAACATCTCTAAAACTTTTGTCTACTATAATATCACTTAGTTATGATATTAGTTAAAAGGGCTTCATAGAATATAAGATGATAAATGAAAATGACTAAAAAACTAAAATTCGTCTAACCTTAAAAGGGTTAGGTATGTTGTTGCTTATTGTGGCACATGTGCACAAAATGCATTATCAAGGCTCATTCAGTCCAAGTTTATGGACATCTTACAGAGTACATCATTGTACAACTAAAATTTGTCATTGGTGATCAAAAGTTCTAGGAGATGTTTTTTATACAAGGGCAACAGATTTGAAGGAGCTATTCTAGCTTAGAAAAACAAAATAAGGATGAATGAAAGAAAAGAGAAAATCATATGAGCAGATATAAGTTACCTTCATATCTCTGATAAGACCAAAAAAAAATCCTTTCCACCCAAAAAGCATAAAAGTAAAGATCCAATTTTAATCTCAGTGTTGGACATTCATGAGCGGTGGGCCAGAGTCCGAGTCGCATGTGTTTGGGGGCCGGCATTGGTCGGCACATGTCCTCTCTCTTCCTCCACGTGATCAAATTATATTTCTTCTGTGAAGTGAAACCCTATAAAAACTAAAAATTAAAAAACTAACAGCTCAACTACCTTTATTATAAAATAATTTTTATTGAAATTATTGTTTTAATAACCTACAATTCTTGCTTTTGCCTAATGGTAAAAGTAATAGATTTTATTATACATAAAAATGTGTTGTACAAACCTCATAAAAAATATATAGAAGAACTTTTAAATTATATCAACATCCTCAATCAAAAATGTTACCATGAGATGAAGTTTTTTTTTTTTTTTTTTTCAGTTGAAAGTTTTGCCCCCTTTTCGTTCTTTTAATATAATATTAGTAAATATTAAGTTTAAAGTGAATGAAGAGTAAATTATAAAATGAAATGCTATTTAAATATGGTGCTTTAATATTTTATGTGACATTTAGCAATAATGATAAAAAAACTACTGGTGATTATTCACTAACCCATAATTATTCAGTAATAAATAATCACCAATAATTTTTTTAATTATTAATGTTAAGAATCCCATAAAATATCAAATTTTTATGTCCAAACTAACATTTTTCAATATTAAACTTTTTAAAAAATATTACTTGTGTATAATGAATGACCGAAAGGATAACCAAAAGACGTCAAAATGACAAAGATGCCTTCACCTACAATTACTTCCCATGACCACCTCCTCTCTCCTATCTCTCCCCTTCCCATCCTCTCATCGGTCGCCACTGCAATCGCCCATTCCCTCACTTGCAACCGCCCATCCTCTTTCCTTCCCATTCCATCACCTGCAACTGCCAACCACCGTTGCATTCTCTTGCCACCTCGCTGCCTTGCCTTGCACCAATCACTACACCATCGTCGCCCTGTCATTGTCGATCATCACTGTATCCTCTCGTCGGTCGGGCCCCTGCCCCCAGGTAGCCAATTCTCTTTTCTGCCAAGTTCGCAGACATACTCCCCCATCATACTTCATCCATGGCCGCAAAAATTGTTTGATTCCCAGTTGAGAAGCACCCAGAAATGTCAACAACAATGGCGGGTGCAGGCAGGTGAGGGCAATGGTGGGTGTGACTGGCGCCAGTAGCGAGTTTTTGTGGCCGACAGGTTGGGGCAAGGGCAACAACGTTGTGAGCGACGATGGCAAGTGGGGGCAACAGCTATGGCAGATTTCTCAAGGCTAGAGAGTTTTGTGGAAGTTTCAATTTGGGGATTTGGAAAAGGGATATTTTCGTTATTTTATCATGTGCGTGTAAGCTTATATATAAATATCTACGTACAAATAGCATTGTCCAACTTTTTTTGATTGAGCAGAAGTTTTTACACAACTACATGCATTTAACTTCTTAGACAAATTAACAATCAAAACAAGGGCACGATTCCAAGAGTAGACTGGAATGATGGCTTGAATTACCAATCAAAATCAAGAAATCCATGAATAAGTAGAGGTTTTCAAGGACATAGCAGACCATTCCTATAAAACAAACATAGTCCAAGCAATTCAAAGTGAATTATGGTTACAATCAAGACAATGAGGAACTAGTAGGAACATAGTCCAAGCAATTCCAAGACTACTCGCTTGGCATTGTTATGTCAAAGCAGGCAGCTTTCTATTAGTAAATAGTAATAACAAAATATCAAGTCTAAATATCACGAATCGTTCTACAGGACCCGACGGGTCTACCGAACCCCTCACAGAAAAGGGGCAAAAAGATGATTTTGCCCCCGCCCACTTTGCAAATTTGCAAAGCAAGCCACTGCCCCTACTCTGTCGTCTCCCCTGCCATGGCCATCGCCTCACCTTGCCGCCATCGTCTCGTCTTGTCTCCGTCGCCTCTCTACCATCGCCGACAATCGATGCAGTGACTGTCGGCAAGGCGAGGTGACGATGGCAAAGAGGCGACGGAGACGAGACGAAGCGACGACAGAGAGGTGCAGCGACGAAGCGAGGCAGCGGTCATGGTAGAGGAGATGATAAAGGCGGGGCGGGGCAATCCATGGGAGGGGAAGGGAAAAAGCAAGGCGTGGGGGCAAAATCATCTTTTTGCCCCCTTTCGATAATCTG
The DNA here is from genome assembly GCA_036245055.1 of Diospyros kaki. Classification (NCBI taxonomy): domain Eukaryota; kingdom Viridiplantae; phylum Streptophyta; class Magnoliopsida; order Ericales; family Ebenaceae; genus Diospyros; species Diospyros kaki. Next base: position 36,753,466 of record BSEG01000003.1, read on the forward strand.
GTCGATAAGCCTGTCAGGCTTTCTACAATTTTCCCAATATCACTAAGTAGAGTTAGTTACATAAATTTTAGCCTATCAATCATCTTGTTTCTCTTAAACTCATGATGATTCGTTCGATAAATTTTATGTTGATTGTTGACTACTAATAAATTTTCCTCTCTTATTTTGGGCTTCAGATCTGCTATAAATTATAATTCATTATACCGAACTCGCCCTTCAAAAATAAAGTTGCAGGTTGTCCAAATTTATCTCTAGGAATCAGATACATCTGCAGGAGTGAAACAAGGAATTTCATCTCAACGGCACGTCAAATTAATAAACAAAAGCTAACTAAGCATATATTTAATTAAATGGCCACATGAATGCAGTGGGGTCCTTGCGCTTAGTGATAGTGGCAATGCACTAGAATCAGATTCCTTGTTTCTTGGATGCAGCCATCTGGTAAGATGTGGCAAATAAAATGGTAAATAATACATTGAAATGAGTTGGTCAAAAGAGTGGTTACTTAGGAACAAACAATGGTAGCCAACACCGCATCGTTCCAAGATAGGCCAAACCAAGCCAGCAACACCGAGATAATACAAACCATATCTCTCCTTAGTTAACAAGTTTGTCTCTGTCTCTTTCTCCCTCTGTCTGCAAGTTTTTAGGGCCCATGTCCTGGAACTTTTTCCCCTTGGGGAAATAACTTGTTTGAAGACAACACAGCAACAAAAAGTGTGAAGGAATGGTTAGAAACTAACTATAAAATCTAAGCCAGCAAGAACAGTCCAGATCAAATTTCTCTTGGTTGCTAGTAGAAGGCATTCACACAAGTTCTGATCACAAGATAACCCTACACAGTCACTGCCTTCTGCATCAAATGCCATCCCTGTTCTACTGCTCTATATAAGCCCTTTAGAAGTTGCAGAAACTCGGCCAAAACATAACATACAGGCATATAAGGGTGATAAAGATTCAAAAGGAGGTAGGGCAAGGAGTACCAGTGGAACAGCAGAGATAGGTTTCAGTGCCTCTCTGACAAAAACTTATCCATGCCTCCATGGAGATCAAGAGGTGGCCACGCAATTGCAATTGCGACTGCAGCTATGCAAAGAACAAGTCAAAAGGTTCATGCTCAAATCCTGGTTTTAAATAAATTACAAGAATATTTCATTACAATAAACCAGTCATTTTATGGCTCATTGTCTATGGAACCTTCATAGTTCTCTAGTTAATCTTCTTAAAAGTTAACAAGACTAGTATGAAGCTTTTCCAGTACATGATGAGCATTTGGTTGAATATGTAGTAAGAAAAAAGCTTAGACATAGAGGCAAAGTTCCTCTATTTTTCTCCTTGGCTCTTCTCCTCAAATAAATGAGGCAGAGATCATGGTGAGTGTAAGTGGTAGAAGCAAGCTCAATATGATATGGATACACAACAATTACGAACTCTTAAAGGACTAGGAGGTGCAGATACACTGACAATTGGGTCAATAATTTTGTACATATCTGCTAGTTTTGCCAAGGTGTAAAACTTATTTTATTTCATTCTTTACTTTTTCTTGCAACTGTACTTATTTCCTCCTTTTATGAAAATTATTGATTTTATCACATAACCATTTGAGCAAAGAGTGTTTCGGTAGAAAGCTTTACACCTGTCCGTAGAAAGCTTTAGTTTTCTTCAATATCCAAAAGAAAAGAATACAGAAACATTGCTTGTATCAGTAGATATGGCCATCCTCCTATAAGTTCCAAGAAAAAATTGGGAAAAGAAGAAAATCTTTACTCACTTCATTTGCAAATTATCTCATCCACATCCATTTGTGATAGGAGGAGCCACAGTCAGCTACTACTTCTGGGGAAGCTACTTTCAACTCTGCAGCATTTTTCTTGAACTCCCCACTTCCTCGTTGGTCATTAACCCATCTTCTTGCTGTGGCCCGAGACTTAAATCAAGCAAAAAAAACATCAGTGATTTGCCAGTTGGTCCATCCACTCTGGGCAAGCAACGAATGGCATGCTGGAGGCAATCATCTCCAACACAGAATTCCAATCACAGTGGGTTAGACATCCAACCGATAGGTGTATCAGCACCTTTACGCGGGGACTCCATGGTACAATAAGGCCTTGGTCTTTGCTGTCTTCCGGAAACCAAATGGTTGTTTTTCTCTTATGCCCACCTAGTGGGATTAAGGCTTGTGATTGTTGTCGTAAATATACGAGTTATGACAAATCAAATCTCCAAAATAGTCATAGCTGCTAGTAGGCACAATTAAAAGACAAATTAATAAGAGAAAGAAAATGCAAGCAATGTTGAACAATGCACATTAGCTTGAGTGGTCGTCTGCACGGGATCTTGGTGTTGGGTACTGCCAAGTTATTCCCTGGGTAGTGCAGCACTGTATCGTTAGGCACAGGTCTTCAACGTGGATTTACCCGGCCTGACTAGATTGCCTAGTTTAGTCGGTTGCTTGTAGGTTATAAGGAGAAGTCAAGATCTTTGTCAAAGGCTTATGTATCGGACTTTTTTAATTTAAAAAAAAAAAAAAAAAGTTTGAAGCCAGAAAGGCAACACCACAGTTTGCAAAGTTTATTTTCACCCTGGTGCAACATATAAGGAGTCATCTATGTGGAACACACACTCTATATATATATATTTAAGTCCTATAACTTTTAATATAAACTTTAAAACTAATAACAATATTTAGTTTTTTATTCACAGGTTTCAAAATTAATTATGAAAATTAGTACAGAAAACGTAAACTAAGTCGATCCTCTCCCTCATTGAAACGGCTGTTAACTAGAAGTAAAAAGGCATCACTCTATCCATTTGATAAACTTTGATGAATGAGACATCATGCAAATTTGAGAAATCCAACTCTAAAACAAGTGAAGAATGTGAGACAGATAAATAGACACACTGTCAGAAGAGTGGATGGAATGGAAGAACTATGTAGCAAAAGCGGAAAAAGAAATCACAGGTAACTTGGCAGAAAGATCTAAAGCGTGACATGGGATATAATAGCTTTACAAAAAACACAGTTATGATTAGAGATAATTGGTGAGCTATGTCATGTCCCTCTATTACTTATATTTGTTAGATTACGATTGTATTGTACATGGAAGTAGGAGCTGTGAGGCTATAAATACGCCACCATTGTAGGAGGATAATTAGGCTTGAATTGATAAATGAATGCTCTGATTTCCTCCTTAGAATTCTCTCAATCTCCCTCTCATTCCCCTCTGCTCTCTCTTATCTCTCCTTTCTCTGATCTACAACTCTCCCTCATTTCTATCTAATATTCTTCCCCTATTTTTGTCCAATTCCCCTCTCCAATCATTCTGTTCTTGACTCCAAACCCCTTTGATTTCTCTCAATTTCCAATCCAACCCTAGGCTAAACCCTAGGTACACGACAATTGATATTAAAGCATTCATTTATCAATTCAAACTTGATTACCCTCCTATAGTAGTGGCGTATTTATAGCCTCAGAACCCCTGCTCCCATGTGCAATACAATCGTACAATAACTAGTGGGATTGACGATTGGTATTGTTTTTGTTACTGCTGCTACGCCAAATGTAACCTTCAGTGCCCCCCGACAACTAAATTTCATGTTACTTCATTAAGACAGGAGAAGTCAGTACTTGAGCACCACTTCAGCAGACAAGTGAAAAAGCATCAACCAAAATGATGTGATGCATACCATCTGCTTATTTTGTGAATATGATCCAATTATTTTCTAGTTATAAATCTTAAAATGCATATGAAACACAGAGGTTAATAAGTCTGGAAAGCCTAATCTCTTTCATGGTCTGCTTGTCTTCATTTCAGAAGATTTGAATGTTACAAAATGCATATTTATCCTTCACGAAAACAAAGAATTGTCAGCAGAACAGGAATTTAGAAAATTCTATAAAATCCTAATAGGATTGCCTACACATATCCCAGGATTTATAAAATCCTAATAGGATTTACAGAATTCTATAAGACAAAGGCCATTTGTTGCTATTTGTCTGGATAGAAGGAAAACCCCTCAAGCATTTAATCATTTCCAATATAGAAAGCCACTAAACTTTCATCATAACAGAACTATATAATATGTCCACCATGACAAAAGAAATATCACTACCAATGCAATTAGTGGGGTTTAGCATAAGTGACAGACGCAATAAGGTTACTAGGCTTCTGTCACTTCATTGCATAGAATCAATCACACCCACTGAAGCATGAAACAAAATGATAAATATGTATGGTCCGGAAGTTACTAGGCTAAATTCCTACTTCCACATCGAAATGTGAACCAAGCCAAGACACATAGAATTTTTCATCTCTCTTTTTCTCTCAGTTAAAATGTTTCAGGCCCCACATTTTCAAGGACAGAGCATTCCCTAGAGAAAAGCGGTTGAACTATAGAGAGATAACTGTACTAGCTAGAACACTCCAAAGCAAATTTCTCTTGAATTTTATCTGAGGGGATTTATGAGATTCCAATCACAAGAACTCCTCTACATTCACACGGCCATAAATCACTGCCCCTACCTTATATAAATCATTCAAAAAGCATGCGCAAGTTTCAAAACATCCAGGCTTTCCTATAACAGTCCACCCTCTCTCATTCCACCCCCAAACACATCATATTCTGAGGGAAGAGGAATGGGGATATGGCCACGACAGCAGCTGAAGCCACGCTTCTAAGTCTCTTTGATGTTAGCATATCAATGCATGACGTGGACATTGAGCAGAGGCCATATCATCGCAACTGTGGCTGTGCACTGCACAAGTCAAAAGGTGCCCATTCTGCAACTTGTTTCCAGAACAGGAATATATCATTCCCCAAGAAACAGCAATGGAATGATTGTTCATTGTCCGTTGAATCTTCCAAGTCCCATTCTCAATCTTCCTTTCATGGTGATTCAATGGTTAGAAATTGAGATTATACAGATGAGGCAGTGCATCTTAGATTATCAGCATTTTGAGTTCTGTCAGGAAGGTTAGTAACATGGAACCTCAACTGGTTTCTGAAGCTCAAGCCAAAAAAGGTCCATGATCCTCCAGATAATGAAATTGTCAAGAGGAGTAACTGCACTAGTTTCATCATATTGTACATAATTTCCTAACATAATTCTCGAAATGCATATTGTGATCTCAAATTATGCCAACTCCTGGAAACATATGCCACATGTTCATACTAGATTATACATTTGGTTTATGGTGATGCTAAATTCCATTTGACATTGCAACTCATGGATTCAAAATAGTATGATCTATGTTTTTATATAAAAGGGAATGATAGGCACATACGTCTCCTTCCCTTGAGAAGTAAAAAGAAAAAAAAAAAAATCGCTCACATTGCAGAAATACATCCATGAATACCATTTTGTCAGATTCTATAGAAATACTGCATAGTTTTTGTCAAATAAGTGGGGTCACATCTGTCACTAAGATCATTTATGCTGAGAACCTGATAGAATGGTAAGATGTATGCATGGCTAGTAAATTCCCATGTATTTGTTCTTTTCTAAATGCCTGTTTCACTATTGTACATATGACTGAGCCACCACACCTTGGAAAGTGTCTGGTGTGTTCTTTCTCTTGTACAGAATTACAATATAAATAATGGCTGTAAAACAACGCATGCGTTAATCTCAATAAGGTACCCAACTTCTTTCCCAAGAATTAGAATGCAGACAAAAAGTACCCGAGATCATTGTCAGACTATCATTCTTTTTAGGAAAAAAAAAACATCACAAGCTTTTTACCATGAGAGTTCCACTTCACATCCACGTGAAAAAGGTGAGCCCAGTGCAAGAGGATCCCACATTGTGGTCTCCCAAAAAGGTCAATTATATGCAGACTTACCCTTTGACCTCTAGGTCACAATGGAGCAAACTTACTATTGCACCAAGGCTCACCTTTAGGTCACATCCATGTTGTGAAAGGTTCAGAGAAAAAAAAAAAAATCATTTCTGATTTCCCATCATTGTAAGATCAACAGATTTCAAGCAGTTGTAAACCAAAAAATACAGACAGCAGATAAAGCAAAAAATATATTGGAAATATTAACAGACAGCATACCATATCAGCATCAGCAAAATACACTGTTCAGACTACAAAGCAAAGCTAAAGCAGTGCAAGCAGATAAAATAAAAATTCCACCAATCATCTAGCTGGCAATGAAAAACAGTAATTCAACATTCTAAGAGGTGTTTGGCTTACCTTTTCGACCGTTTATAAGCTATCCATTTAACTTATAAGCTGTCAAGCTTATTTTGTTAAGTGTGGGTAGGGTTGGCAATAAGCCAAGCTACTCGTGAGCTGGCTTAAGATTCGACTCGGTAATTGAGTCAATAACTAGCTCGTGATACAAATGAGCTAAATTTAAACTCAAATATTTGGCTCATTTAGTAAATGAGCCGAGCTTGAGCTACCATTAGCTCGACTCATTTGGCTCACAAGCCAGCTCGATTTATTTATATATATTAATTTTATAAATTTATTAAATAAAAAAATATTTATTACTTAATACTCAATAATATAAATATATACTTAATAATTTTATAAATATATTATTTAAATATATATATAAAAGTAAGGTGATAGTCAGTTTCGAGCCTCGAGCCAACTTGTAGCCATCATTGAGCTGAGCTCGAGCTAAAAAAATCAGCTCATATCGAGCTCGAGCCGAGCTACGAGCCAAACTAAAATCAATCGAGTTGAGCTCGAGCTAGGCCTAACTCGGCTCAGCTCGGCTTATTGCCAACCCTAAGTGTGGGTTGTTCAAAGAGCTTAAAAGCTAAATAGCTTAAAAGCTCTTATACCTTTTCCCAAAAGCTCCCCACCCCCAACTTTTCCAATACCCCCCCCAAGTTATTTGTGTTGACCGATTAAATGATGATTTTACCTTCATAGATTCAAGTTATTTCTGACCATAACCCTATCTTCATCCTCTGCATTAACTGATCTCCTGCCGCCAGACCCATCCTCGGCTGTCACCATCGCCCCAACTGGTCACCGTCACCCCAGCCGTTTGCATCTCGTCGTTGCCCCTATACATCTCGTCTGTCACCTTTGTTGCCGTCAACATCGCCTGTTTACCGAAACTTTCTGTAAGTGTATATATATATTGTATATTTATTAATCTAATGATAATATATTTGAAGGAGAAAAATAAAAGATATATATTGTATTAGTATATTTTTTAATAATTATGTATAATTTATCAACATCTAATCATAAAATTTTACATTATTTAACATATCTATTTTCGTCTTTTTATCAAATTCTAATAGTTTATAACTCTTTCAAACCAAACACAAAATTATTAATTGATAGCTTAAAAGTATATTTTTTCAAATACGTTATCAGCTTAAATGCTATCTCAATTTTTAAACTTTACATAACTTATAAAAGCTAAGTAGCTTAAAAGCTCCCAAAAGAGAGTAAGCCAAACACCCCTTAAAACAATGACAACTTCTAGTCCTTTTCTGACACAAGATGCACAATTTTTCAATCATTCACATCTCCAAAGCTAGAAACGTGTGATAGTTACAATAAACAAAAAAAAAAGAGGATTATTCACGGCCATTCAATCCCTCGCCTGAATGAGATGCTGGCAAAATACCAATTTAACAGTGGCAAAATTCCATTAAACAGCAGCAAAATTTGTCAAACCTATTACGTAGATTTTTTTTTTTTTTTTTTTGATGTAGTTAATGTTGGCTACCATCTGTAGCCATACCACATGCAACTATTTATGTATTGGGATAGAGGTGAAATTTGAACTGAAGACGTTTGCCTGATTCCAAATGACTTGATTAACAATTTGAATTCCCCCTTAAATACTGGAGGTTCTTCACATTTCTGTGCGAAAGATGGAACACAGATATGATGATCACCAATTCGTATAAATAAATAAAAATCAACCTAAATATTACATATAGGACATCTCCAAGTCTGATACGGATTTCTGTTGTTATGTGATGAGTTCAAAGGAAGAAATATGCTTAGACCTAGCATAAAGGAAAAAAAGGACAAGAAAGACATTGAACAACATTGCCATCAACAGAAACAAATAGTAATTAAATAACTGAGGCATATTATATGCACACAATGTTAAACTAAGATCCCCGTCATTATGGACATAGGCAGTGCCTCCAGTATTAGAACAAAGCTAAAATAGAGGCCTTGCCAAGAGAAGATGTACTAAAATTCACTTCCTACATACAATCTCCCTCCAGAAACATCGAATCCAAGCGAACATAACTAACTTTACTGGCTAGAACAACCCAAAGAAAATTTCTCTTGAATTTTACGTGAGGGGATTCATGAGATTCCAAAAGAAATATAACCGCAATAACAGAACAAATTTTTCACTATTACAGAACAATATAATATGACCACCATAGAGGGGCTTTGCTAAGTGATAAAAGAACTAAGCCAAGCCCCAATATTGCATAGAAACATTCACACCCTTAAGTCATAATGAAAACTAGAGGAGTGGCCTGTTCTTTGCACATGCATGTCAAAAAATAAAAGATTCTAAATGAAGATTCCAAGACTTATACTGTAGTTTTTAATTTTTTATGCAAAATTTTAAATAAAATAAGACTTAGTGTAATAGTGAATAGGGTGATCATAAGTTAATTATAATTGGAGATCATAAGTTCAAATCTTGTTAACACAAATTTTAAAAAAAAAAAAAAAAACTAAGTTCCATTACATAAAAGGGTATTTTAGGAAAATTAAAAAAGCTTCACCTAGAGGTAACACCAAATTATGTGTTCTCTTAATAATAGAATAGATAGATAATGCAAAATTTTAAACAAAATATGACTTAGTGTATTGGTAAATAGGGTGCTTATAAGTCAATTATAATTAGAGATTACAAGTTTAAATCTTGTTTACACACATTTTTTTTAAAAAACTTACATTACATAAAAGGTTATTTTAAGATAATTAAAAAAGTTTCACATGGAGGTAACACCAAATTGTGTGTTTGCTTAATAATAGAAGAGATAATAAAGATGCATCTTGCGGTGCTTACTAGGCAAAATTTCTACTTCCATCATGGAAATGTGAAGCCAAGCCAAGGCACCAACTTAAATTTCAGAAAGACTCTCTCTCTCTCTCTCTCTCTCTCTCTCTCTCTCTCTCTCTCTCTCTCTCTCTCTCTCTCAGAGTGAACATGTTTCAGGCCCCACATTCAAGGACAAAGCATTCCCTCTTAGAAGAAAACGGTTGAATCCTAGTGAAGATAACTAACTGTGCTAGCTAGAACACTTCAGAGAAATTTTCTCTTGAATTTTACGTGATGGGATTCTGAGAAAAAAAAAAGGAACTCCTCTACTATCCCACAGCCAGAGACATAAATCACTGCCCCTACCCTATATAAACCATTTAAAAGCAAGCAAAAGTTTCAAACCAACCAGGATTCCCATAGCAGTCCACCATCTCCAATCCCACCCCCAAGCACCATCAGATCCTGAGTAGGGAAAGCGTGGAGATATGGCCACTGCAGCAGCTGAGATGATGCTTGGGTGTGTCTTTGATGGTAGCATATCAATGCATGACATGGAGATTGAGCCGAGGCCATACCATCGCAACTGTGGCTGCGCACTGCACAAGTCAAAAGGTACACACTATGTAGCTTGTTTCCGACACAGGAATATATCATTCCCCAAGAAACAGCTGCGGAATGAATGTTCCTTGTCCCTCAAATCATTCAAGTTCCATTTTAAATCTTCTTCTCATGGAGATTCACTAGTTAGACATCAAGAACGTACAGATGAGGCATTGTCTCTTAGATGACTGGCATTTCAGATTCTGTCACTAAGGTTGGTGACACAGAACCTCTATTTGTTCCTCAATCTTAAGTCTAAAGGTGCACCACCCCTCCAGATAATGAACCTGTGGAGAGGAGAATTGCAGTTTTTTTTTTTTTTTTTTACATCATACTGTACTTTATTATTATTCCTAACATAATGCTAGAAAGGCATACTGTGAATATCACATTGTACCAGCTACTGAACGCACAAGCCATGTGCTCCTTACTTTATGGTACACTTTTTTTTACAGTGATGCTAAATCCGTTTGTTATTCCAATCAATTAATTCAAAATAGCATGATCTATGTATTCACACAAAAGAAAATGATGCACAGAAACTTCTTTTTCTTTCCTTGAGAAGACAAAATAAAATGATATAATAATAACACAAATACATTGCATAAATACGTCCATAAATACCATTTTTAGCGGCTTCCACAAAAATATCACATAGGTTTGGCCAAATTAATTGGGTTGGATCTGTCACTGCAATCATATATATGACACTAACAATCATTAAGTTGTATGTATGATTAGTAAACTGGCAAGTTTCTTGTTCTTTTGTCCATGCCTAATTAACTATTTAAATATATGTATATGGATATAAAAAATGAGTGACCAAGAAGAGCTTGGGAACTGACTGTAGTGTTCCGTCTCAGGCATAGAGTTACAATATAAATAATGGCTCTAAAATACTGACAGCTTGCATCTCAACAAGATAGCCCAACTTAGTTCCCCAAGGATAAGCATATGGACAAAAAAAGGGCACAAGATTTTCAAGGGACTATCACTACTCTACCAAAAACTCATCACAAGCGTTTTACAGTGGGAATTCAAATTCAGATAAAAAATCAGAAAGATTCTTAAAAAAAAAAAAAAAACAATCTTTTCCTACAGCCCCCACCTTGCAATATCGAAATAAATCAACCTATTACAAAGCAACAGAAATTGATGAAATCATCAAGTCAACAGATAGTTGTAGTCTATCATACCACTAGGGATTCTAGCAAAATGCAATGCCCAGATTACAAAGCAAAGCTGAAGTAGACACAGCGGGCAAAGTAAACACTCTAGCAATTATTTAACTGCACAGGGTGAAACAGAATTCAACATTTTATAATAATCACAACTACTAGTTCATTTCTGATTCAGGATTCAAACTTTTTACATCATCATTCACGTCTCTAATGCTAGAAACGTGCGACATTGTCACTTATCAGAAAAGACGATTACTCAGTGCCATTTCATCCCTCTATCCAACAAGACACTGCCAAATGTCCATTTAAAAGAAGCAAAATTTGTCAAAAAGATTGGGTAACTGGATTTTAATTCACGTTGTTAAAATCTTGACCACCAATTCTTCCACGGGATTAAGCTGACATTATCATTTTTTTACTCCAAAAGGCCAAGGAACTCCCTCATGTGTGCCTGTACTGCATGTTAAAATTGGGCATTATTTAAATATTGAGTTAGTGGTGAAACTTCAAATCAGAATGTTTGCCGAATTTCAATGACTAGGTGATTGACAAGTCGAGTTCCAGCCCGTACCTACTGGGAGTTATTTGCGTGTGTCAGTGGCAAAGGAGGAACACAAATCAGATGATTAGAAATCCTGATAGATAAAACAAAGTAGACCGAAATATTCCATAAAAGACATCTCCAACTCCGACACAGATTTCCGTAGTTAAGTGATAAATTGGAAGGAAAGAAACGAGCTCCTACATTGTATAAATAACAAGTACAAGAAATACATTAAAGGCCATTACCATCAACAGGAACAAATAGTAATTAAATAACAGGGCACTATTATACATGCACTATGTTAAACTAAGATCCTCTCCATTGTAGACATAGCCACAGTCTCTAATATATGAAAACAAAGCTACAAAAGATGCCTTGCACAGTGAAAACAAACTCAAATTCACTTCTAATAATTAAGTTAATGGCCACTCCAAGCCAGATTCTTTCTGGAATTCCTATGACTCTCACTCTCTCAGGAAACTTGTTTTGGGCCCCACATCAAGGAAAGAGTCCAGCCGGAGAAAAACAGTTGTAACAAAGCGAAGATAACTAACTGTACTAGACAGAACAATCCAAAGAAAATTTCTATTGAATTTTATGAGAGGGGATTCTTGAGATTCCAATCACCACAATTCCTCTACTTTCTCACCACCATGAAGCACTGCCCTTGCCCTATATAAACCTTTCAAAAACCATGCCAGAGTCTCAAATCATCCAGGTCTCCAATAAAAGTCCACCCTTGCTCTTCCCACCTACAAGCACATCACCTTCTCAGCAGGAAAATAGGAGTGGAGATATGGCCACGGCAGCAGCCCAAACAATGCTTCGGTGTCTCATTGACGGTAGCATATCAATGCATGACATGGAGATAGAGCGGAGGCCATACCACCGCAACTGTGGCTGTGCACTGCACAAGTCAAAAGGCACCCATTCCGCAGCTTGTTTCCAGAACAGGAATGTGTCATTCCCAAAGAAACAGCTGCGCAATGATTGTTCCTTGTCCCTCGAATCTTCCAAGTCCCATTCTCAATCTTCTTTTCATAGTGTCTTACAACTTAAAAATCGAGAATGCACAGATGAGGCCTTGTTTCTTAGATGATTGGCCTTTCAAATTCTGTCACGAAGGTTAGTTACGCAGAACCTCTACTTGTTTGGAGGTCCCAAGTCTAAAAGTCCACCATCCCCCAGATAACTAAGCTGTCAAGAGGAGTCACTGCACCTGTTTCTTTAGTCATCACACTGTACATTCATTTGCCTAACATAATGCAAGAAATACATACTGTGAATATCAAATTATGCCAACTGCTGGAAGCATATGCCTCGTGTTTCTTTATTCTACACTTTGTTTACAGAGATGCTAAAATCCATTCGACATTGCAACCCCTTAACTCAAAATAGTATGATCAACGGAATTACACAAAAGAGAATAATGCATATACACATTGACTTTTATTAATTTCCATGAGAAGTCAAAAATAATAATAATAATAATAATAATAATAATAATAATAATAATAATAATAATAATAACACAGACAGAAAAGCATTGTATAATGATCTCCATAAAAACCATTTTGTCAGTTTCTAGAGAAATACTACGTAGGTGTTGCCAAATTAGTGGCGCTGGATCTGTCACTTCAATCATTTATATCGAGCAGAACATGGTAGACCGATAAAATGTATGTAAGATAGTAAACTGGAGAGTTTATTGTTCTTTTGTCCATGCCTATTTAACTATTTAAATATATGTATACGGATATAAAAATCAGTGACCCAGAACAGCTTGCGAACTGACTGGAATGTTCCATCTCATGCATAGAGTTACAATATAAATAATAGCTCTAAAATACTGACAGCTTGCATCTCAACAAGATAGCCCAACTTAGTTCCCCAAGGATAAGCATATGGACAAAAAAAGGGCACAAGATTTTCAAGGGACTATCACTACTCTACCAAAAACTCATCACAAGCGTTTTACAGTGGGAATTCAAATTCAGATAAAAAATCAGAAAGATTCTTAAAAAAAAAAAAAAACAATCTTTTCCTACAGCCCCCACCTTGCAATATCGAAATAAATCAACCTATTACAAAGCAACAGAAATTGATGAAATCATCAAGTCAACAGATAGTTGTAGTCTATCATACCACTAGGGATTCTAGCAAAATGCAATGCCCAGATTACAAAGCAAAGCTGAAGTAGACACAGCGGGCAAAGTAAACACTCTAGCAATTATTTAACTGCACAGGGTGAAACAGAATTCAACATTTTATAATAATCACAACTACTAGTTCATTTCTGATTCAGGATTCAAACTTTTTACATCATCATTCACGTCTCTAATGCTAGAAACGTGCGACATTGTCACTTATCAGAAAAGACGATTACTCAGTGCCATTTCATCCCTCTATCCAACAAGACACTGCCAAATGTCCATTTAAAAGAAGCAAAATTTGTCAAAAAGATTGGGTAACTGGATTTTAATTCACGTTGTTAAAATCTTGACCACCAATTCTTCCACGGGATTAAGCTGACATTATCATTTTTTTACTCCAAACGGCCAAGGAACTCCCTCATGTGTGCCTGTACTGCATGTTAAAATTGGGCATTATTTAAATATTGAGTTAGTGGTGAAACTTCAAATCAGAATGTTTGCCGAATTTCAATGACTAGGTGATTGACAAATCGAGTTCCGACCCGTACATACTGGGAGTTATTTGCGTGTGTCTGGCAAGGGGGGAACACAAATCAGATGATTAGAAATCCTGATAGATAAAACAAAATAGACCTAAATAATCCATAAAAGACATCTCCAACTCCGACACAGATTTCCGTAGTTAAGTGATGGGTTGGAAGGAAAGAAACGTGCTCCTACATTGTATAAATAACAAGGACAAGAAATACATTAAAGGCCACTACCATCAAGAGGAACAAATAGTAATTAAATAACAGGGCACTATTATACATGCACTATGTTAAACTAAGATCCTCTCCATTGTAGACATAGCCACAGTCTCTAATATATGAAAACAAAGCTACAAAAGATGCCTTGCACAGTGAAAACAAACTCAAATTCACTTCCAATAATTAAGTTAATGGCCACTCCAAGCCAGATTCTTTCTGGAATTCCTATGACTCTCACTCCCTCAGGAAACTTGTTTTGGGCCCCACATCAAGGAAAGAGTCCAGCCGGAGAAAAACAGTTGTAACAAAGCGAAGATAACTAACTGTGTACTAGACAGAACAATCCAAAGAAAATTTCTATTGAATTCTATGAGAGGGGATTCTTGAGATTCCAATCACCACAATTCCTCTACTTTCTCACCATCATGAAGCACTGCCCTTGCCCTATATAAACCTTTCAAAAACCATGCCAGAGTCTCAAATCATCCAGGTCTCCAATAAAAGTCCACCCTTGCTCTTCCCACCTACAAGCACATCACCTTCTCAGCAGGAAAATAGGAGTGGAGATATGGCCACGACAGCAGCTCAAACAATGCTTCGGTGTCTCATTGCAGGTAGCATATCAATGCATGACATGGAGATAGAGCGGAGGCCATACCACCGCAACTGTGGCTGTGCACTGCACAAGTCAAAAGGCACCCATTCTGCAGCTTGTTTCCAGAACAGGAATGTGTCATTCCCAAAGAAACAGCTGCGCAATGATTGTTCCTTGTCCCTCGAATCTTCCAGGTCCCATTCTCAATCTTCTTTTCATAGTGTCTTACAACTTAAAAATCGAGAATGCACAGATGAGGCATTGTTTCTTAGATGATTGGCCTTTCAAATTCTGTCACGAAGGTTAGTTACGCAGAACCTCTATTTGTTTCGAGGTCCTAAGTCTAAAAGTCCACCATCCCCCAGATATCTAAGCTGTCAAGAGGAGTCACTGCACCTGTTTCTTTAGTCATCACACTGTACATTCATTTGCCTAACATAATGCAAGAAATGCATACTGTGAATATCAAATTATGCCAACTGCTGGAAGCACATGCCTCATGTTCCTTTATTCTACACTTTGTTTACAGAGATGCTAAAATCCATTCGACATTGCAACCCCTTAACTCAAAATAGTATGATCAACGGATTTATGCAAAAAGAGAATAATGCATATGCACATTGACGTTTATTAATTTCCTTGAGAAGTCAAAAATATAATAATAATAATAAGAATAAGAATAATAATAATAATAATAATAATAATAATAATAATAATAATAATATTATTATAATAATAACAGAGACAGAAAAGCGTTGTATAATGATCTCCTTAAAAACCATTTTGTCAGTTTCTAGAGAAATACTACGTAGGTGTTGCCAAATTAGTGGCGCTGGATCTGTCACTTCAATCATTTATATCGAGCAGAACATGGTAGACAGATAAAATGCATGTTAGATAGTAAACTGGAGAGTTTCTTGTTCTTTTGTGCATGCCTATTTAACTATTTAAATATATGTATATGGATATAAAAATCAGTGACCCAGAACAGCTTGGGAACTGACTGGAGTGTTCCATCTCATGCATAGAGTTTCAATATAAATAATGGCTCTAAAATACTGTCAGCTTGCATCTCAACAAGATAGCCCAACTTATTTCCCCAAGGATTAGCATATGGACAAAAAAAGGGCACAAGATTTTCAAGGGACTATCACTACTCTACCAAAAACCCATCACAAGTGTTTACTGTAGGAATTCAAATTCAGATAAAAAATCTGAAAGATTCTTAAAAAAAAAAAAAAAAAAAAATCTTTTCCTACAGCCCCCACCTTGCAAGATCGAAATAAATCAACCTGTTGCAAAGCAACAGAAATTGACGGAATCATCAAGTCAGCAGATAGTTGTAGTTTACCATACCACCAGAGATTCCAGCAAAATGCAATGCCCAGATTACAAAGCAAAGCTGCAGTAGACACAGCAGGTAAAGTAAACACTAGCAATCATTTAACTGCAGAGGGTGAAACAGAATTCAACATTTTATAATAATCACAACTACTAGTTCATTTCTGATTCAGGATTCAAAATTTTTACATCATCATTCACGTCTCTAATGCCAGAAACGTGTGACACTGTCACTGATCAGAAAAGATGATTACTCAATGCCATTCTATCCAACAAGACACTGCCAAAGGTCCATTTAAAAGAAGCAAAATTTGTCAAAAAGATTGTGTAACAGGATTTTAATTCAAGTTGTTAAAATCTTGACCACCAATTCTTCCAGGGGGTTAAGCTGGCATTATCATTTTTTTACTACAAACGGCCAAGGCACTCCCTAATGTGTGCCCCTGCATGTTAAAATTGGGCATTATTTAAATATTGAGTTAGTGGTGAAACTTTAAATCAGAATGTTTGTCGGATTTCAATGACTAGGTGATTGACAAGTCGAGTTCCAGCCCGTACATACTGGGAGTTATTTTCGTGTGTCTGTGACAAAGGGGGAAGACAAATCTGACGATTAGCAATCCTGATAGATAAAACAAAGTAGACCTAAATATTACATAAAAGACATCTCCAACTCCGACACAGATTTCTGTAGTTAAGTGATGGGTTGGAAGAAATACATTAAAGGCCATTACCATCAACAGGAACAAATTGTAATTAAATAACAGGGCACTATTATACATGCACTATTTTAAACTAAGATCCTCTCCATTGTAGACATAGTCACAGTCTCTAATATATGAAAACAAAGCTACAAAAGATGCCTAAACAAACTCAAATTCACTTCCAATAATGAAGCGAAAGGCCACACAAAGCCAGATTCTTTCTGGAATTCCTATGACTCTCACTCCCTCAGGGAACTTGTTTTGGGCCCCACATCAATGTAAGAGTCCACCCAGAGAAAAACAGTTATAACAAAGCAAAGATAACTAACTGTACTAGACAGAACAATCCAAAAAAAAATTCTCTTGAATTTTATGTGAATGGATTCTCGAGATTCCAATCACCACAATTCCTCTACTTTCTCACCACCATGAAGCACTACCCTTGCCCTATATAAACCACTCAAAAACCATGCCAAGGTTTCAAAGCATCCAGGCCTCCAATAAAAGTCCACCCCCACTCTTCCCACCTACAAGCACATCACATTCTCAGCAGGAACATAGGAGTGGAGATATGGCCACGGCAGCAGCTCAAACAATGCTTCGGTGTATCATTGACAGTAGCATATCAATGCATGACATGGATATAGAGCGGAGGCTGTACTACCGCAACTGTGGCTGTGCACTGCACAAGTCAAAAGGCACCCATTCTGCAGCTTGTTTCCAGAACAGGAATATATCATTCCCAAAGAAACAGCTGCGGAATGATTGTTCCTTGTCCCTCGAATCTTCCAAGTCCCATTCTCAATCTTCTTTTCTTAGTGGCTTACAACTTAAAAATCGAGAATGCACAGATGAGGCATTGTCACTTAGATGATTGGCCTTTCAAATTCTGTCACGAAGGTTAGTAACGCAGAACCTCTATTTGTTTCTAAGTCCCAATTCTAAAGGTCCACCATCCTCCAGACAACTAAGCTGTCAAGAGGAGTGCCTTTACGCGTTTCTTTTATCATCACACAGTACATTCTTGACCACCAATTTGTGCAAAGGGTTAAGCTGACATCATCATTTCTTTTACTCTCAACACACTCCCTAATTCGTGCCCGTATTGCATGCTTTAACAGGGCCAAACATGTGCAACTATTAAGTATTTAGTTAGCATTGAAACTTGAACTCAGGATGTGCGCCTGATTTCAATGACTAAGTGATTGAGATTCAAATTCAACCCTAAATACTGGGAGTTATTTGCATGTATATGTGAGAGGGAGAAAATAAATCTGACCATCACCAATGCTGACAGATAAAGTAAAGTAAAAATAAATATTGCATAATGTCATGGCCCTAGGAGCAATAGAGGAGCAATATTGTAAAAGGGTTATAGTAGTTTGTTATGAGTTATTTTGCAATCTATTAGGAGCACATGGGTGCTGTTAGGAATTCAGTTAGCAGCTAGCTATGCCAATAAAAGAGCTACTTGTAAAAGGATGGAATATCATGTGAAATGAGATTGAAATCCTTCATTTCTAATTCTCTCTATCCCTCTCTCGGTTATCTCTAATTTCTCCCTCCCTTTCTGTTAATTTCTCTCCCTCCTTCAATTCTATCATTCTGATTTCTCCCCTAATTCCAATCTCAACCCTAGGTAACCCTAGGAATGTGACACATAAATGATGTCTCCAAGTCCAAAACAGATTTCTGCAGTTATGTGCTGGGTTGCAAGGGAAGAAATATTCTCTAACATAGTATAAATAAAGGACAGGAAATGCATTATAGGCCATCATTACCATCAGCAGGAACAAATAGTAATTAAATCAGAGGGCAATATTATATAAGCACTATGTCAAACTAAGATCCTCTCCATCATAGACATAACCATTCTTAGATATATAGAAACAATGCTAGAAAAGATGACTCGCACAGAGAAAACAAACTAGAGTTCACTTCCCACGATGAAGCTAAAGGCCATACAAAGCCTGGAAACTTGTTTCGGGCCCCACATCAAGGGGCACAGTCTTCCCTAGAGAAAAACAGTCAAAACCAAGCGAAGGAACTAACTGTACTAGCTAGAACAATCCAAAGCAAATTTCTCTTGAATTTTACGTGGGGGGATTTGTGAGATTCCAATCACAAGAATTCCTCTAGTTTCTCACCACCATAAATCACTGCCCTTACCATAAACCCTTTCAAAAGCATGCCAAAGTTTCAAACCATCCAGGCTTCCCATAAGCAGTCCACCATCACTCTTCCCACCCACAAGCGCATCACATTCTCAACAGGGAAATAGGAGTGGAGATATGGCCATGGCAGTGGCTCAAACGATGCTTCGGTGTCTCATTGAGGGTATCATATCAATGCATGACATGGACATTGAGCGGAGGCCATACCACCACAACCGTGGCTGTGTACTGCACAAGTCAAAAGGCACCCATTCTGCAGCTTGTTTCCAGAACAGGAATATATTGTCACAGCCCGAGGGTATCATTGTAATTGGGTGTATATGAGTTTTTTTTTTTTTTTTTTTTTTTTTTTGGGGGGGGGGGGTGGGGGTACACGATTGTAACTAGAGGCTAACGTTTAGGGGATTAGAGCCAAGTGCACATGGCCACT
Organism: Diospyros kaki; assembly: GCA_036245055.1. NCBI lineage: Eukaryota > Viridiplantae > Streptophyta > Magnoliopsida > Ericales > Ebenaceae > Diospyros > Diospyros kaki. The sequence continues at coordinate 36,772,940 of BSEG01000003.1, forward strand.
TGAGCTGAGTTCTCTAGAAGCTGTAACTAACTAACTCTCCTATAAATAAGAGAATGCACACGAGGATGGGGATGATGTAAGGCTTAATTCCACATATCTTTTACCTCCTAATTCTCTCTCTCTCTCTCTCTTGTGTTCAACCTTCCCGCCTAATTCTCTGTTCTTCCTCAATTACGGAAGAACCTCCCAGTCAAATTCGAGATCTAACATTTGGTATTAGAGCCAGCAACCTAGCCAGATTAGCAACTATGGCTAAGGGCACTCGTGTGAAGCACATGGAATCCAAATTGGATGCCATTAAATTGGGGATGCGGCAGAACCAAGAGTAGGGCGACACTTAAGGGCTGTCAAGAGAAGGGGGAGTGCTAGGCCATGTCAGGGAAAAAATTACAGAAACTCTTGGATCAAGGTGGGACCTCTATGGGCCAGCTACACTCTCTCTATGCCATAGAGGCAGCAGTGGATCAAGGAGAAGAACCTCCCAAGGAGAGACATGGAAGAGGATGGCACCCTACGCCCAGGGCCAGGGTACTAGCCACCACTCAAGTACATTCTCACAAATCAATTCAACTATTGTTGATGGAGTTTGAGGAAATCTGTGCTAATCCTTCATCCTTGCCCCCACACCGATTCCTTGTTCATACCATTCAAAAAGCTGAGATTGAAAAACTGGTAAGGGAGATGTTAGGGAAGTCCCTTATCCAACCAAACCAAAGCCCATTTGCTTCCTTGGTTCTCTTAGTGGAGAAAAAAAAAAATGATGGTTCATGGAGGTTTTGTGTAGACTATAGGCAACTAAACTCCATAACCATCAAAAATAAATTTCCAATACCCATTATTAAGAACCTCCTAGATGAGCTAATTGGAGCCTCCATTTTTTCCAAACTGGACCTCACCTCAAGGTATTATCAAATTCGAATGAACCCTGAGGACTGTCCTAAAACAGCCCCACCAAGGACATTATGAGTTCTTAGTCATGCCCTTTGGCCTCACAAACGCTCCTGCAACCTTTCAAGCCCTTAAATCACATCTTTGCTCCTTACCTTAGAAAATTTGTGCCAGTATTCTTTGATGACATCTTAGTCTATAACCCTAGCCTGGACTAGCACTTGATCCATCTAAGGAAGGCATTTGAAATCCTCAAACACCATCAACTTTATGTGAAGAGGTCTAAATGTACTTTTGCAGATGTCACATTCCTAGGGTTCAACCTAGGGTTTGGGAGATAATAGGAAGGAATTTGGAAGAGAGATCAGAAGAAATGGGAGAGAATTAGAGAAGAACATAAACAGAGAGAGGGATAATAGGGAGGACCGAGAGAAAGAGAGGGAAACTAAGAGAGAGTCTGAAAAAATCAGATTTCATTCAATAATTGGTTGTTCTATGAATCAGATTGGATCAGCCTTATATCCTAATTCGGTAGCTAGGTTTGGCGCCAATAGGACTGCCAATTATTCAAATGAATACAGACGGAGATTGTTACAATACAACTAAAAAAAATTTCACTATTATTTAATTACTACTATGTACTTGGGTCATGACAATTCCCCCTCCCCCTCCCCCTAGAGAGAGTTTTTGTCCCCAATAACTTGCTGCAGTCGGTCCCGCTTCTTCACCCAATCCCGACCTGCTCTTTTTCTTCTTTTCCATCCTCAAGTCCTTCCATATATAGTAACTGTTTCCTGCACCTGTGACCATAGCTAAATTGTCTTCTACAGCAGTAGTACCGTCCTGCTTGCCTCTTTAGTTCCATCAAAAGAAACTTGGTTGAATTAGAGTTAGTATAAACCCTATGACCGGGATTTCCTTCCAGCTACGAACTGTTTGAAGGATGAATTTCGGTTAGGAGCTGGTGTTTTGTCATAAGGGCTTCCACAAATAGCTCTTGTAGTGAAGCTTCAATTGCTTCTTACACTATTTTAGGCTTCAACATCTTCACTGCAGACCTTATTTCATCATTCAATCCCCCCACAAAGCTGGATACAAAGTATTCTTCTGTCATAAATGGATTCCGACACAACATTAGTGACTTCAACTCTTCAAACTTCAGTTGGTACTCCTATACTGTACTCTCCTTCTTCAACTGGTTAAATTCTTCCACCATGTCCATCATGCCACGATCTCTGAACCTCTCACACAACCCCTTCACAAACTCATCCTATTCGCAACCATCTCTAACTTTGGACCAACCCTGAAACCACACATCCCCCACATCATTTAGATAGGCGGATGCCAGGGTCACCTTTTGATCATCCGGGATCTGGTGGATATTAAATAGCTTCTCACGTCTCCATATCCACCAACGAGGCTTCTATCTCTCAAACATTGGTAATTCTAGTTTTGGTATTGGAAAACCAGCTTGGTGCAAAGGAATTTGAATCTCCCGCCTCTTTTCCATCAAATTCTCTTCAACTACTGCCGAATCTCGCTCCAATTCTGATGATCCCACAGCACGATTGTTGTCTCCATTACCTAGTAGAATCGGTTCCATCCTACCTCTAGGGAAAAAATTAGGAGAAATTCTTACCTAATTTTGGCTAGAGGACATGTGCATGAATTGCTGCAATAGATCGCGCGATAAATTCCCCTACTCTTGCATCTCTTCTATGATCTGTTCACGCATGTCCACGTAAATCCACACGCAACTTCTCTACCATTGTTTCCAACTTCCGATCCACCTTCAATTCCAGCCTTCCTTCTATCGATTCCACCCTATTCTAAATCTCTGACATCATCACTATCATCTACTGCAACTGCATTTCCATATGCTTCATCCAGGTGTCGTTAGCCATGTCTAATCGCCCCTTATCAATCGTCGGCTAGGAACTTGCTCTAAATTTTGCATAAGGATTGAATAGCTATTATTATTTGCTAGAATTGAGAAGCGATTGCTTCCGTCATTTATGAAATGGCTTCCAGATTCATCGGATCGTTCTCTAATGTTCGTTCTAGGAAAGACAGACTTGCACAAGCAGAAGAACCCGAAGGCTTTGGAACTGCCCTGGAGTCACCAGAAGCCCCGTCGATAATGCCTGACCTATTCTTCTTCAATTCCAAACAAATTACCTACACTTGTCATGAAGCGATGGACAAACGCTCTTGTAGATTCAATTTTTTAGAAACTGCTTCTTGAATCCGCTTCGCCTTCTTAATTGACTACAACACTTGGAAAACAGCAACAAATCACCATGTTGTTCCGCCTTCAACAGTTGAACCTTCAGCCGAGTCGATTCAAAATTCACGTCACGATTCTAGACCATGCCTGCAACAACCTAATCTTATCACCGAGATCCACTCGCTCTGTTTCACCTTTAAATTTGATGAGAGGTGATTGGAAGTACTATATCGCCGAAGTTGCCTGGCTTGTTTCACCACCGCAATCGCTGGAATTCGCACCTCTTGTGATCTACTCAGTTCCATTCAACCTCTTACAAGTCGCCTCACTCTGTGATGTCGTTTAATTCGAAATCATCTGGCCTGCTCATTTGCAATTTCTAACTAAAGCTCACTAAATTGGACCACCGAGAGTCACTGCCGGCATTGCCTTCAAGACTGGAGCGAGAATTTGTTTGCTCGCTTGTATTTGCCAGAATCTTCTAAATCCGCAACTCAACTGCTTCCGCTAAGAGTCTCTTGAATTCACTTCCAACGACCAATCTGCTCCGCTTCGAATATGACTTAATTACTTCAAAATCGGATCGGACACTATTGAATTTTCAAACTCACAGCCAAGGAACGATTGATCTGATACCAATTTGTCACGTTCCTAGGGTTCAACCTAGGGTTTGGGAGATAATAGGAAGGAATTTGGGAGAGAGATCAGAAGAAATGGGAGGGAATTAAAGAAGAATAGAAACAGAAAACGGGAAAATAGGGAGGATCGAGAGAAAGAGAGGGAAACTGAGAGAGAGTCTAGAAAGATCATATTTCATTCAATTATTTGTTGTTTTTTGAATCAGATTGGATCAGCCTTATATGTTGATCCAGTAGCTAGGTTTGGCGCCAATAGGGTTGCCAATTATTCAAATGAATACAGCTGGAGGTTGTTACAATACAACTAAAGAAATTCCACTATTACCTAATTACTACTATATCCTTAGGTCATGACAACAGAGACCAGGGTGGATTATCTTGACCATATTATATCTGGCCAAGGGGTAAGCACTAACCCCCAAAAGGTTGCAACTATGAAGTAGTGGCCCAAACCTAATACCCTTAAAGAGTTGAGAGGGCTCCTAGGACTCACTAGGTATTACCGAAGATTTATCAAGGGGTACGGAGTGATTAGTAAACCTCTCACCAATTTGCTAAAGAATAACAGCTTCCAATGGGGTGATGAGGCTGAGAGTGCCTTTGAGTCTCTCATGGAGGCTATGACCCAAGCCCCCATATTAGCATTGCTGGATTTCTCTAAGGAGTTTATTTTGGAGAGTCATGCTTGTGACACTGGGATAGGGGCAGCACTAATTCAAGAAGGCAGGCCTATAGCTTATCTAAGTCAAGCCCTTGCTCCAAGGCATCTCGGCCTAAGTATTTATGACAAGGAGCTATTGGTTGTATTAATGGCCGTTGAGAAGTGGAGATATTACCTGGAAGGGAATCACTAAGCTAATAGGGTTTGACTACATGATTCAATATATAAAGGGGAAAGAGAACCTAGTGGCAGATGCATTGTCAAGGGAGAATGAGGGTAGTTGCCACGCCATATCTGCCCTGGTGCCTGATTGGGTGCAGGGCATAACTAGCCGTTATGAGCAAACCAACTGGGTCCAGGAAATTCTGACCAGACTATCAATACAACCCCAGGAGGACTCAAGATATGCTCTTAAGGGGGGATTACTAAGATACCATGATAGGGTGGTGATTGGAGAGGATGAGCAATTAAAGAAGCAAATTCTATAGTTCCTACATGATTCCCCCATTGAAGGGCATTCGGGGATGAATGTGACTTATCACCGAGTAAGGCAACTCTTCTATTAGCCAGGACTCAAGAAAGAGATGTGACCAAGTATGTTCTACAGTGCACCCCTTATCAAAGGTACAAGCATGAGCAAGTGCCCTATCCAAGTCTTCTCCAACCTTTGGAGATACCTTCCCAATCGTGGGAGCAGATCTCTATGAACTTCGTAGAAGGCCTGCCAAGGTCGAAAGGCTTTAACACTATCCTACTGTAGTTGACAGGATGACCAAGTTCAGCAATTTCATCACCCTAGCACACTTGTTTATTGCTACAAAGGTGGCAAGGAAGCTGATGGACTGTGTTTAAGCTACATGGGTTGCCAAAGGTAGTGGTCTCAAATAGGGATAAGGTATTTACCAATCAATTTTGGAAAACCTTATTCCAAGGGCTGGGAATTGGGTTGCGTTTTTCATTAGCTTACCACCCGAAACTAATGAGCAAATGAAGCAGGTGAATCAATGCTTAGAAACGTACCTAAGGTGTATGTGCTTTACAAAGCAAAGGAGTTGGAGTAGGTGGATGGCTTTGGCACAATGGTGGTACAACATCAACTATCATACAACCCACAAGAGGACTCCATTTGAAGCACTGTTCGGATATCCACCCCCTATCATTCTTATTGTCATGCACTACACTCCAGTTGAGACCACAATAGATCAGTATTTGTAGGCTAGACAGGATGCCTTGCAAGTGATCAAGAGGGAACTTACTATGGCCCAACAGAGGATGAAGTAAATGGCGGATAGACACCGTAGAGACAAGACCTTTGAGGTGGGTGAGGAGGTCTATTTGAGGTGAAAAGGTTCCAACAACATCTTTTCACTAAGGGTTTTGCATAAAAAATCAGCCCTAAGTACTACGGGCCTTTCAGAATCACTGCTAAGATAGGACCTGTGGCCTATAGGTTACTACTTCCAAATGGAGTGGGGTTGCATCCAGTGTTCCATGTCTCCCTCTTGAAGAAGGCAGTGGGAACAACTGAAGGAGTAAGCAAGGAGGTACCCGAGCTAATTGAAGATCACATAGTGGAAATGGAGCCCAAAGCTATGTTAGACAAGAGGGTGGTCTACCAGGACTCCCTTCCCTTCACACAAGTCTCGGTGCAATGGACCCATCTGCACCCCGACAATACCACTTGGGAGTACCTCCCAGGCCTTCTCCAACAGTATCCAAGGGGGTGGCCAGACTTTTTTGATTTCTTGGGAACAAGAAATCTATCAAAGGGAAGGGGGTTGTCACAATTCGACGGTATCATTGTAATTGGGTGTACATGAATGGGGTGGGGGGGGGAGGGGGGGTTACATGATTGTAACTAGAGGCTGAGATGTACGGGATTGGAACCAAGTGCGCATGGCCACTTGAGCTGAGTTTTCTAGAAGCTGTAACTAACTAACTCTCCTATAAATAAGAGAATGCACACGAGGATGGAGATCATGTGAGGTTTAATTCAACATATCTTTTCCCTCCTAATTCTCTCTCTCTCTCTCATGTTCAACCTTCCTGCCTAATTCTCTATTCTTCCTCAATTACAGAAGAACCTCCCACTCAGATTTGAGATCTGACATATATCATTCCAAAGAAACAGCTGCGGAATGATTGTTCCTTGTCCCACGAATCTTCCAAGTCCCATTCTCAATCTTCTTTTCTTAGTGGCTTACAACTTAGAAATTGCACAGATGAGGCATTGTCACTTAGATGATTGGCCTTTCAAATTCTGTCATGAAGGTTAGTGACACAGAACCTCTATTCGTTTCTCAGTCTAAAATCTAAAGGTCCACCATCCTCCAGTTAATGAAGCTGTCAAGAGGAGTGACTGCACATGTTTCCTTTGTCATCACACAGTAAATTATTTTGCCTAACATAAAGCAAGAAATGCACACTGTAAATATCAAATTACGCCACCTACTGGATGCATACGCCTCGTGTTCCTTACTTTATTCTACACCTTTTTTGCAGTGATGCTAAATTCCATTCGACACTGCAACCCCTTGATTCAAAATAGTATGATCTACGCATTTACAAAAAAGAGAATGATGCATATGCACACTGACTTCTTTTCCTTTTCTTGAGAAGTCAAAAATAAAAGAATAATAATAATATAAACACATTGCATAAATATATCAATAAATACCATTCTGTCAGTTTCTAGAGAAATACTACATAGGTTTTGCCAAATTATTGGGAGTTGCATTTCGATCATCTATATTGAGCAGAAACTGGAAGAGCGATAAGATGTATGTATGATTAGTAAAATGGCAAGTTTCTTGTTCCATTGGGCATGACTATTTAAGTAATTATATGTATGTATGTATGTATGACTGGGCCAGCAAACCTCGGAAACTGACTGGAGTGTTTTATTTCATGAAAAGGTTGCACTATAAAGAATGACTCTAAAACACTGACAGCTTGCATCTCAACAAGGATTAGCATATGGACAGAAAAAACTACACATGTTTTTTAAGATACTATGGCCATTATACCAAAACCCATTCACAAACTTTTTGCCATAGGAATTAACATTCAGATCCATGATGTGAGGAAAAAAAATTCCTATTTCCCTACCTTACAATATTAAGGTATTCCTAGCCGTCACAATCCAACGGAAATTAATGGAATCATCAAGTTAAGAGAGAGTGTGTAGTCTTACCATACCACCAGGGGTTCCAGCAAAAGGCAATGCTCAAATTAGAAAGCAAAGTAGAAGCAGTCAGCAGGTTAAGTAAACATTCTACCAATCATTTACCTGCACAGGGAGAAACGGGTAAAAGACACCCAGGGTCACCAAATTTATAGATTCTTTCTATTTTGATCACCAAACTTTAATTTGTTTCAGATGTATCACCTAATTTTAATTTTCTTTACAATGTAACCACATTTTGAACTTTTCGACAATTAAAGATAGTGAGCTGGGGCTAAGTGGACCAGCATTAGTACATGTGTCGCATGGTCCCCTGCTGCCACATCCGACGCCGCCGCCCCGCGACGGCGCGTACTTCGGAGACTCCGCCTCCGTCCTCCAACTCGGCACCGGCGTGCCCGATCTCGACCCGCGAGGCTTCCCCACCAGAATGGCACGCTTGAACCGGTAATTCTGCAGCACCATCGACGACGACGACCCACCCCTCTTCCGGATCTTTGCAGGATCCGGGAACCAAACCCTCTCCGACCCGGTTCCCTCTGCCTCAACATTGCCAATTTCTGGTCAGTGAACAAGAAAAAAGAGAGTATCGAGTACAGAACGGAGCCTATATAGGTGGAGATGGGGCGCGATTCATGGCTGAATATAAGGGTAATCTAATCAGCGCCAAATCAGATCGAATTTACATCAAAAACACAGAACCAGTAAAGGAAAGAAGCGAATCTTGATGTAGAGTACTACAACAAAAGATGAATATGATAAGCGCGGCGTGCTTTTCGTAGCTGGACGAGAAAGTGTGGTTGCTGTAATCAGTAGAGTAGGAGAGGAAAGAGGATAAAAGAGAAAGAGGTCATGTGAAGGCGAACGAATTTGTGAGCCGCGGGGGGCACCCAGAAATGGGCGTAATTGTGAATGACCCAATCCGGCGGAGAGGACTCAATGAAGCGAGTGAACTGAGGCTCGAGCGGGTCGAAGGCGGCTTTCAGGTAGTGGGACTAGTCGAATCCGACGTCGGTGATGTCCTCGGCGTTCTCCGGCGGGCCTTCGACGCTGGGTAGCGTGAGCTTGACGAGGTCGATGGGAGGAGACAAGCTTGGAGACACGTGACAGCAGGGGACCACGCGACACGTGTCGCGCATTTACTGGATGACTTAACTCAGTCAAGTGTGTTATATTAACAAAGCAACGTGTACTAATGCTGATCTAGTCAGCGCCAACTCACTATCTCCAATGAGAGAATTGTCAAAAAATTCAAAATGTGATAAGTGTATAAAGAAAATTAAAATTAAGTGATATTTCTCTAATAAATTAAATTATTGTAATGCCAACGGACACTGCCAATATTCCATTCAAAGGTAGCAAAATTTGTTGAAAATATTATGTAATTTGAATTTAATTCACATTCTTAAGTTCTTGACCATCAATTCACTCAAAGGATTAAGTCCACCTTGCTATTTGCATTCCCATATTACATGTTATAATTGGGCTAAACATATATAATTATTCAAATATTAAGTTATGAGTGAAACATAAATTCAAGATATTAGTTTGATTGAGATTTGTATCATTAGATCATAGGTTCGATTTCTTATCTTGTACAATGAGATAAAATCTCTACATGTGATTTAACTCTTTTGTCAAAATTGAGGACACAAACGACGAAAAACTACACAATAACAGTAATTCCAAGATATTGGCTTGATTTCAATAATTAGATGATTAATAAATTGAATTTCAGCTCTAATTACTTAAAATTATTTGCAATATCTATTAAGAAGGCAAAAAACAAATTTAACCACCACCAATGTTGATATATAAAACAAAGTAGATATAAATATTCCCGTAAAGGACATCTTCAAGTCTGACATAGAGTTTGGTAGTTATGTGTTGGGTACCAAATCAATCAAAAATCACTAATCGAATTAACCGAACCGAGTAATAAAATTAAACCGAATCAACCGATTAATTCAAATAATTAAATTAATTGATAATTGAAAATATTAAAAATAAATGATAAAAATTGAAAACCGAACTAAACGATAGACATTTTGAACAAAACTAACTGATTGAGGCAAAAAAAAAAACCAAAAATTGATTGTAAACTGTAAGAAAATAAAGAAGGTTCTAAAAGGAAAAGAAAAACATCTCTAACTCTATCAAACTACCATTTCAACCTAAGTTGGCAATAAAAAAAAAAAAAAAGAAACATAACTATTTCTATTCTTAAAAAAGGTTTCATCCCCAAGTTTGACTACAATGTATGAAACCAAAGACAGAGAGAAAATATATAATTTTGTATTTACAAACATATACAAAGTAAGGACTTTCCTAGAGGGTAAGACGTATCTTAATTCTCAAGTTGATTTCCTCATTTTTTAACTTGCACACTGAAGCCCATGGATATATCACATGCATGCCCGTGGAACTCATGTTAACAAGCAGTGCACAAGCTAGGAAAAGAAAAGGTTGTACCAAAAAATTGAATTGGGCCTATTAGGCAATTTCGGTGGAGACTAAACAACAAACAACATATCAAGCCAGAAAGCAGTAGCTTCTTGGAAATAGAACTGCAATGCAAAGCTTTCATGGATCCTAGAAGAGTGGCAAGAGAAACCTTACCAGCATTGCTGCAGCAGTTCCTTTTTCCTCTCTATTCTAGCGTCGTCCATGCACGATGCCAAAAGGCCCAAAACTTCCCTGCAATATCAAATGTAATAGCTGGATTTCACACAATTCACAAGACAGATAGCATCATTTAGATTCCAGGGGTTGCTAAAGGAAAAATATATTGCCCGACTTCGTTAAGCTGTGGGGTAAGATGGTGTTGAGACTGACATTTCAAAAATGACCTGAACTAATGTTCAATATATTACATGTTCAGCAGGAAAATATATTACATGTTTACGGTGAAGCCTAAGGCGTGATAGTTTTAGTGAGATCTCTTAAAGCGCTCCAGAACTAATGTTCAATATAAGCATTCTAGGTGGACATGAATGAGTTTTCTTTTTCCTTTCTCAAAGGGAAGGCCAAATGGCCATTTGTTGAAGATACAGAACTTTCCTACTGCTGAACTGAAAGAAGAAAAGATGAAATTGTCTATCATCTAGTTCGTTTCAATTAGAAGGTGAGGGAAATATGTAAAAAAAATTAAAAAATAAAAAAACACTCAATTGCCTGAATTCAAGAGATTGTCCAGAATCTCCAGATGTTTGCAAATTATTTGCCGGCAACAGATATAAGACTGAAAATTATGATCTTATTAAACCTGGCACAAATTATTTCTTCAGAGGTGTTCCTTAATTTGTTCCCAATCTTTCTAAGGTTAATTGTGGACACTTTGAATTCCATAAACTTTTGTTACCCATCTCTAACTTACATGTTTATGTGCTCAATCACTGTCCCAATCCTTTCAACCGTTTCAATATATGCATAAGGAAGCCCCTCCAATTTCAAATGGGAGGATCTCATCGTCATTTGCATTAGAGGGAAAAATATGTCCGGAGATTATGACCCACCACCTGCATAACAAGAACATTCATAATCCATTCTACAGATTCAGTCCAAAAGAAAGAAAACAGAATTAAGGAAAAAGAAGAAATAAGGCTAGTCAAAAAGCGATTGTTTCGGTGACAGCAATGCAGGAGCTGTAGCTACGTACGTTGTAGAATTTCAAAGGCAAGCTGAGTCAAAATGGTCGACCAAGTCAAAGTTACCCACCTAATCTCTTGGGAGTTTATACCCTTAGAAGATGGCCATTCCTAGGGAACATATCTTGGATACGTAACTAGTATGGCACGTAACTTCCAAACTAATCTTCCGTTGAATTCTATGGTGGACTTCAATACTTTGAATTTTAGCCCTCACTGATACCATGCTCACAGGTTTTTAATTGTTATACTATATAAACACCGTGAAGAAATGCTTAAGTTTCTAACAGAAATTTAATTCCAGGCACATACACACCCAGAGATACGTGAGGAAGAGATATGACCGGACCAGCTGAGATGGTGCTCCAGTTTGTCTTTGATGGAAGCATACCAACTTACAACAGGAAGATAGAGCGGAGGCCATATCATCGATATTGCAGCTGCATACTGCACAAGTTAAAAGATGAGTACTGCAGTGCCTGTTCTCAGCACCAGCATATTTCCTTTGCCAAGAAAAGGTCAAGGAGTCAAGGATCGTTGTCTGCAGAATGTTCGAATGTATCTTCTCTTTCTTTCCTCAGGAGCTCTTCAGCGAAGAACAGAACACAGGAGAACAGAATTCTGAATGAAGATTACAAGGGAAAAAAAGAAGAATTAGTTGACGGAGTTGTCAATTAGAAAGCCTAATATAGTTATTTATTTGACTAATTCATGTCTTATCATGCTCCTAAATTTAAGAATTCTGCCTCCAGCCCTGTAAATTCTTCAATGTTTTACTGAACAATCTGCTAGCTTTTGTTTGTCTGGCATTGTCCAGGATGAGTAGCATGGATATGTACTTAAGTTCATGCGTGTTCCTAACCTTCCAATTCAGCTTGTTTACTGGGTCATGGTGGAGTACCAGAAAAACTCTGTTGAAGAAAGAAATTAACATTTAAAATACTACAACAAAGAAACTTAAATCTCATTCTATTCAGAAATCAAAGCCATAAGATGTCCAAGCATTAAGGATAACAAAATATAACATGATAAAAGCAACATTAACTGTTCCCATCCTTCTCACAGAAGTGTTTGGGCATTTCCTTTGTATGATTCCGGTGCTCCCTGTAGTTTTGTCTTTGTCTTGTTTTTCTTTTTTGTTTTGTTTCTCACGTATCCTACAGCAATAAATTATTGACTCTCCATTTCTAGTTTAAAGTCTATTCACCATCTTAAATCAATACAAAGAGGACATCAGAAACAACTTTAGGCTGATAACTTGGCCAATGAATGTGTGTGTGTGTGTGTGAGAGAGAGAGAGAGAGGGGGGGGGGGGAGAGAGAGAGAGAGAGAGATTTCTGCATGTATTTGAACACTTGTGTTCGTGTGATCAACCATTATAATCTTTCATTAGCCCCATAATCAATCAATCAACATGAGCCCACACAGAGTCACGTGCATAGACAATCTGATATGGTAACACGAGAAGAGCACTAACATTTTATGGGAATGCAAAATCCTTTCAAACTAAAAAGAGAAGTTGTATTGGAAAACTATAAAACCAACTTTGTTTTATGTTATGAAATATTAGGCATTTAAGAATTAGTATGTGCAAAATATCAACCAAACTAAGATAAAGACATTATCATGGATATCCACGTATACAAGAGAAAAGAGAAAATTAGAAATGAAATTATCAATAATAAATTTGAAGTAGTGCTTATTGAAGATGAGATGACTAATGTTTGAACATTTAACTGTTAATATGTGCAAAATATAAATGTAACTAAAGAAGTTGTGGTGGATATGTAGTAATAGAAAATTAATAGACAAACCTAGAAATGAAATTATCCATAATAAAGTTGAAGTGGTGCTTCTAGAAAATAAGATAGTGAAGGGAATTATTAGTACAACTGTACATATAAAAATAAATTTTTTACCATGTATTAGATACACGTAGAGAAATATAATATACACATCATATTAAGTTTGGGTATTTAAACAGCACTCATATTCAACAATTGAATGCAAAAATAAATGCATGTATAAATAAATGGATATCTGTTGTCAGATATAAGGTTGGGGTACAAAAACTATTTATGTTCTGAAACCATATCCACCTCACGTTGTGGTGATCATAATCTATCAACACCTAGTATGCAGTAAGGTACCATTTCGATCATCTCTTCTCATACTAAACACAAAGGATCTACGTATCACCGGTGCTTGCATCTCAAAATTATATACATATAATTTTTATGATTTTTCAGAAAAAACAAAAAGAAGAAGAAGAAGAGAGTAACATGGGGAGAGAAAGTTAGAAGAAAAGGCAGAGGCAGAGGCCCTGCCTCTACCTATTTAAATAATTTCCCCTCACCCCCTTAATTTTCTCTTCTTCAAATCCAATTCAGTTTGGATTATGCCACCACCCCCACCTCAATTATGCATGCAATAATTTAATATATTATACACTATGTATTATTACTATACATTATGCATTATTCCTATGCACTATGTATTGTGCACTATTTGTAATCTGTCGTCTACAATCAATAATTGATTTTACACTATGCACTATACATTATTACTATACACTATGCATTGTGCACTATTTACAATCTGCCATTTGCAATCAATAATTGATTTCACACTATGCATCAAGGGTAAAGTTTTGACTAACCATTTCTAGAGACATATTGGACACACAATGTCAATACCAAACGCAACACTATATAGTGTGTGACTTTCTAGATTCACTACCTGTTAGCAATTAGATAACACCGAAATCATTTTAGTATCGGTCAACCCTTTGACCCATCATTGGAATTTCTCCAAATCCCTGTGACATTCCGAAAGTTCTTGAATAGCACCTAGCAATGGTTCAAAACAGTATATATAACAGTGAAATTTCATTTCAAGTGAACCTATTATAGTTGACAATTACCGTGTATTATAATCCTTCCATCACCTAATGTCTTGACTGAGCGAGAGTCATGCAGTGACAAACTCACAAACTTAGTTACTATGTGTCATACTTCATTAATGTGACAAGATGGCACCTTAGGAAATACATTTCCTGACTTTCAATCTACTCTGGTTAGAGACTGTCCCATCACATCAATAGTAGATCATATAGGACGTTCACCCCATCAAATATTAACGAAGCTAATGGATCATATTCCCAACACCTGTCTTCATATACCAACAATACGAAATCACATAAATGAACGTTTCCACCTCCCAATTGAATAGTTCGGCTCATTAGTAAATCTCGCACACCAATACACAAAATAACCATATCAATTCAAGTCTAAGGATCAATATATCATCGCAACCTAATAACTCGACTATTATCCACCAGGCCATGTGGTCAGTCATTGGCGTCACATTAGGTTGATCGTTCCCTAATGACTACTCACATGTCTACTGACGACATCCCATGTCATATGGCACGTGACACACCATCCTCTCATTAGTATCCCCATATTAAATGAGGTAGTAACCCCTGTGCTATTTTATACTCGATTAATCAGAGTCCCCATGAATTTAAGAAATATGAATAGTTTAAGAAGTTCTGTTACTAGAGAATCTTGTCACACAATTTCAACACCTTGAGAATAAAATTTTCACACAGAAGATCTAGGGACTCATTTATATAAATAATTAGAGAAAATATGAATGAAGAAAATATTTTATTTTATAGAATTATATAAAAATATAGTTAATACATTAAAATAAACCCGTTAAATGTCATTCAAATCTAGTATTATGCCACATAATACTAACAGCTATATAAGACAAAATTAAAATAAGTTTGGGCATATGTGAAAAGAAGACTAATGGGCGTACCTATGATAAGAATCCAGGGAAAGAAATTTTAATATAAAGAGTTAAGAGAAAGATTAAAGAAAAATTGATTAAGAAAAAAAAAATTGAAGCATAAGATGGATACAGTGACCTTACAAAAAAATATGCTGGTTAATAGAGATGATTGACAATCTAGAACCATGTAACAAATCCCATTTAAATAATTACATGTCAATATTATGTAACTAATTACTTCTTGCATTGGTTAATTTTTCATGAGATCATACAGATTAGAGGCAAGAGAATTTTTGCTGTGCACACGTGTCTCTGTGCTTGATCATGGTAGAAATCGTAATATTGCTCCTTGTGATTACAAGGGGCGTCATAGGTGAAGTTGTGGAAATAACTTCATAAAATAAGGATAAGGCTATGTGCAATGCGTTTTCCACATGCAACGAGGCATGATACGTATAAATAAAATGTCATTATGCTTGTTTTACTAGAACTTAACTATTCAACAAGGGAGAAAATAATCATTCTATTCCTTTATCTTTGTCCCACATAACAAGAGTGCACAAACGAAGCCAATCAAGGGCTTTACACGCGTAGAACTGACAATTACTAAGAGTAATCAAACCCACAAAAATCTTAGCAAAATGTAGCCAAACGCACAAAAAACTTCATCAGAGCCGCCCTCAATCAAACAGTTATTGCTAATTTAGCAGCACTCTAGGACCATATAAAAGAGCAAAAGTGTCGGAGTTAATTGATAATTTAGGGCCGGCTAATATATTATAAAGATTAAAAAGAATACGTATAACGCGGGCTGAATCAATCAAAGGCCAACTGTAGGAATAGATTCCAAGCAATCTAAATCCAACAAAAAAACGAACTTCACCTTTTTTATAATTTCTATTGTCGCCCAAAGTATGCTGCCCCACCAAGCAAGGGTAGCTTTACAACCAGTTGGCCTATAAATATAATCAGACAACATATCACATGAACAGCGGCAATACTTCCCCAGTTCCCCCTAGTATACCCAAAACCCAACCATTTTGCGAGCTCTAGGTTGAAATTCCCAAGTAATTTGACGATCTCCAAAATACAACCGAACCCATGGGCGGAAGTGAATGTGAACAAGAACAAGGGCATATATATATAAACGCAGATACATACATAAAATACGCACACATGCATATGTGAACAGTAATGCACAATTCGTAATGCGTTCACAAAGGTTAATAATAAACGGACGCAGGGGAATCGAGATAAATCTAGTTGGGTGGTGCGAGGAGAATTTGGGATTTTTGCAGGAAACCGTACCGTAGGAAAATTGCAGCTGGAAACGAAGATTTTGGCATTTTGCCTCTGTGAATCGGACGCGCTTAGACGTGTAAACCCGCGTTGATTCTCCACTGAATAGAGAGGATGGTTTTCTTCCTTTCTACTCTACTACTGCCTCTTCGGAATGCTTTAACGTTTTTGTTTTTAACGTGTTGCGCAAGAAATAAGGTACGACGAAGAACTCTGGTTATACCGAACCATATTTCGCAGCCCCATTGTGGGACGGGAAGGCACTTATTATATTTACTTGACAGTGACAGAATAATATATGCTGTGAGGCGATATTTCTAAAAATACTATAATAATTAATATCCTTTACCTAAACCTAAAAACTGCTCCAACATCCCTTTCTCTCTCTGACTTGGAACCCAACTAGGCTTTTGAAGATTCGCTCTTGGCTAAAAAACGAAAGAAAAATAAACCACTACGGAACCCAAAAATTCTTCTCCACAGAAGAGGGAAAAGGCACAATTAATTGAATACAATCTCAAGAAACAATAGAAGAATCCCAAAGAAAGATGAGCAGCAACAAATCAATCGAAGAACATACGCGTGTACATATATACAAACAAACAATAATAATCACAACCCAGCTGCTCTCCGTTGTTCCCCGGAGAAAGGAGCGGAAAACCTCGAAGAATAGCCAAACATGTAGCCATCGTCGTCTTCCCCAACTCCGTCGTCGAAGTTGAGAGCATAGCTTTGAGGATCGTACTGAAACTGGTTCCCGTATTTCTTGTTGAAATACTTGCTAATCCTCCTGATGAAGTTCTTCCACTTGGGCCCCGCGACCATCTCCGACGCCTCCTTCACCCCTCTCAGCTTCGTCGCCAGCCATCTCTGGCTCTCCTTCTGCTCGCCTCCCGGTTGCAGCAAGCCCCGGCCTTCGACGGCGTCTCTGCCCGAACCGAAACAGAACAGACGGAAGCAACAGCAGCCGGAGGCGGAGTAGTCCTCACCGTCCAAATCATCGGCGGCGGCGAAAGGCGGATCTCGGTTCATTATTAGGGTTGGTTTGTGTTGGGATTTAGCGATATGAATGCGTAGGAAGGGAGAGAGATGGAAACCTTTTTTATATGTGTGAAGAGAACGAAGGAGACGAGAAGCATCTTGGAAATTGGCCCGAAGAAGACCAGTCCGCGTTTGCTTACCTTCAGTTACAGTTTCACGTCTTTGCTGGCTCATTGGTGGTGATGATGCAGATAAAGCGTGTTCATTTATATATATATATATATAGAATTCATAATTTTAGATACACAATTCATATTTATATTATATATATATATCATTTCATTGCCCACCCAGAAATTTTTATAAATATATGCAACAATAGTACCATAACTAAGATAAGGAGGTTTAGAATATATATGTAATAATATTACAAAAAATAAAAAAATAAATAAAAGTATACATTGTAAGATTAAAGTTTATTCTTATTAAAGAGAACACTAGAATAAAACGATCTATAATCATTTTGATCTATAATTTTGTGTGTGTATATATATATATATTAGAATATAGAAGAATTTTCCCTATTTCCCACATAAAATAAAATAAAAGAAGACCAAATGATTTAATAAAATCAAATTGAGTAGGAAAGAATCCCATTAAAAGAAACAGAGTATATATATAGCAATATTCTAATAACCAAATGGCGGGTGGGTTTTGTTGTGATCATGCTCGTGCCGGCTAAGGCTGCAGTCGTTACTTGTGAATGGAATTCAAACAGAGTGGCGTTCAAAAACGCAATCTTGCACCCCGCGCTTTCTTAAAAACGACGACAAGGTCGCCCCTGCCACGCCCACGCGTACAAAAAAGAAACATCTTGAATTTTACCAAATTTTTCTAGATTTCTAACACAACCAAAGAAATGAAAAAGAAAAACATATATATATAAAACGCGCCGGCTCTGGTGGTACTGAGATTCAAAAACATAAAAGTTTTTTGTATATCAACAACTACTGTTGACTTCCTTCCTTCTTACATGTAAGAAAAATGAATCTAAAAGTGGAATAAGAAAAGAAGAGAAAAGAAAAAGAAATTCAAGTCTGGAATTAGCCTTTAGCCTGAGTCTGTGCCAGAGGTGCCTGTTGCTGAGCTTGGGCTTTTGTTTGGAGCTTAGATGCCATGGTGCGCAATTCGTTTGCGATCTCGGTGAAGCTCGGCCTTTCCGATGGCTCGGCTGACCAACATCTCTCCATCAGTGATCTCCATTCCGGGTCACAGGGCTCCGGGACAGGGGGCCGCAATGTATTGCTTACGATGCCACCTGATATTTTACGGGTAGGGCAACGTCAGCTGCTTAAACCTGAGTGGCTTCAATAACAGAAAAAGAAGGCATGTAGGTTTGGGTGTATTGTTACCTATAATAGCTCCATAATGCAGATCGCCATATGGTTCTTCCCCAGTGAGAAGTTCCCACATCACAATCCCGAACGAGAAAACATCAACCTGTAAGTGCATAAAACAAAAAATATAAACATGACCTTCACGTACCTGATGAGGCAGAGGACCGATCATGCAGTAATCTCAAAAGAAAGAATGGAAAGAATTAACCTTCTCAGAGACAAGGCTACTGCTTCCATTCAGGAGCTCAGGTGCCATCCAAGGCAGAGTACCCCGCACACCACCTGAGATAAGTGTCTGACATTTCACCTTGGACAATCCCAAATCACCAACCTGACAGAAGAAGTGAAATTGTCAAGTGAAACAGCACCCACAACTTTCGCCAGTGGAGTAAATGGATTGAGAATGAGTACAATAATGCATCAACAGCATAACACAGCTCTTTAGGGCATGCTCATATTTTATATGCCAGATTGGTTGGATTCATATTGGCACACCCTTGAACTTTTTATTTGTAACCCCTTTCATACAATCACAAATTATCACCGGTATGTATGATCACAACTTTCTTCTATCTTCTTACTAGACCCCACTTTTATTTAATTCTTTCACCATCAACTATAGAAGCTATAATGGATGGTCAAAGTTAACTTGATAAGGTGTCTTACTTTCTATTCTAGGAAGATCTGTGATCAAATCCGTCTATTAAGCATTAAATAGAAGAAATGAACACAAGAGGTAATAAGATGCAACAAAAATAAATCATGATTCCTGCATTTTTACATTAAAAATACAAATAATTTTGTAATAAATAATAGGAAATAATTTCCAAATTCTCAAATCTCTATATTCAAGAAAAGAAATAAAGAACCAAAAATTTACCATCTATTTGTTAACTCATGGAGACAAAATGTTTTGGGAAATTCCCCTACCCTTTCCAACTCGAGAGAAGTTTGGGAGCATTCCTAAGTTGAAAATTTTATAGGAGAATGTATTGATATTCTCATATCCATACATGCCGTACTCATGGCTTGTGTTTTATCATCGGATTCCAAGTTATTTCCTTCAAATTTATACTATGTTTCATGTCCAGAGGACAGACAGGTTTCTATGCAAGTGTATAAAGTGTATCTCATTAGAGAATTCTATACACATTAAGGCACGTTCAGATGTTACTTGACAGGAGCCCACAAGTATCAATGTCATTGCATGATACATCTCAGGCACTTAGAATCATATGCCAAAACCCAGAAAGTACAGAGACAGAGAACCATTCTCCAATTTGAAAGGAGTTGTCGCACTGCCCCTAAAAGTCCTTACAATGCTCAATGCAATAAAAGGGGGCACCAACAAAGCCACACCTTGTTTTGTTGCCAAACTAACTTCCTCTATTCCAACCACATATAAGATGAGTTAAACTACAGGGGAGAAAGCACACACTCAAGAACTGCAACAATCAATGATCTGGACTGACTCACTTTTTAATTCCAATCACTGCTCCCAGATACAATCATACAAGCTGTCAATTGGCAGCTGTTACAAACAAACAGAGATAGCAAAATCTCCAAACTCAAACACACAGTCAAAATCCCACAGATTAACTCACACGAACTGAAAGATAAACGCAACCACTATTGACAGTATGTAAAACATAAACCAGAAACAGGAGGCGCAAGAGTTTATAGTGGTTCACCCAAACTAGGGCTACGTCCACTTGAGCTCTGGTGAGAAGAGCTCGCTTCCACTAAAATAGATTCAATCTGATTACATAAAAACGACAACTAAAACAACCCTGATTTCTAAAACAATAAGCCACGAAATCACTTGAAGATTAAGAGCTTACCTTACACAAAAACAAAATCAGAAAATGCTTTACAGAAGACGAATATACAACATTTACAGAGAGAGAACGAGAGAGAGCAAAAGGATGAAACCCTAGAAATGACCGACCCTCTGCCTGACCCCCTCAATCAAAACTCGTCTTCAATGCCATCTGAACTCGGCAATCTCGAGGCGTGATATAAATGGAATGAACGGCTTGGATTGCCTCAGCAAAAAGAAGCGTCAATGGTCTGGATCAGATCGTGCAAAAGCAGCAGCAGACAAAGCGACAAAAGACCAGAGGATATCACAAATGGGCTGGCCCAAGTTGGCTGCCTCTCGAGGCCCTCCAATGGGCCCAAAAGGGCAGCCCAGGTTGCCGCAAGAGGCCCCCCAGACTTGGGCTTCATTTAATGTTTCACTAAATATAACAGCAGCACATAAAGAGGTGGCTGGTGACTGCCTAGAAATTACAAGAAAACAATGTCGCGGAGTAGACCCCTAAAGATAAAGGGGCATACCTTTAGGGAGTAGATTACACAACACACAATTTTCATGACATTGCAGACAAAGCACCAGTGAGTTTGTCTTCTAATTGTTGGCGACAGACAAAATTCGAATAAAAGTTTCCCATTAATCATCAAGTCACAACTGTCAAAACAAAAACACCATCCTCTCTAGTCTCTATCAGTAAGCACTACAAGAAGGATAAGGTCCTGTGCAACATGGGCCAGAGATGCTTACCAAATGCTAGATGCTACCAGGTAGACTAGGGTACAAGAAACGAAGATAATACCCAAAGGCAAAGACAATTTTAGAAAGACAGCTTGAAAAGCTGTTCTTGTCCTGTGTTATTACCCTGCTGCAATAATTTCAAACAAAGGCAGCATCATCCTATTGATGGTGTCCTACATCATCCCTGAGACCCATGTTATAACAAGCACTACTGTACTCATGCTTAACTTAAAATGAATTATAAAAAATGGGAGACTGATGTAGGATACATAAAAGATGACTTTTGCGAGTAACAGTATTGAAACAGGGCAACCAGGGTCAAAATCAAGCAAGAAAGCAAAATGGTGACTTGGCCAATATATCAGAAAGGCTTGAAATTTAGTAGGTTAACTGATATAGCCTAACGAACAATACTCACTGCCAAAGCAATAAAGCATGCTTATTTCAGCCAATTTTCTGAAGATGACAATTTATTAATTTTTGGTAATTTTTTGTTTGGAATGTTTTGCCTAAAAAGTTCTGGTTTTGACTAGATTTATGCTGTTTTATTTTTTCCAATCTTTTATTGGTTTCTCCAATCTAGATATGATCTTAACTCCTATTTTTTGTAATTTTTCTTATCTTCCATGAAAATGTCAAGCCTTCGATATTCATTCAAGTTTTGGCAAAGTCCTACCTTTCATCTTATACTAAGCGTTGTGATCCTTATAAAAAGGCATTCAAGAATGAAGAATTTTTGTGTCCTTTTTTGCAAATCAAGAAGCCTACAACAACAACAATCACAAGGCTTAATCATTATAATATTTAACCTACGATCTATAGTTCTTCTTATGAGTACTCATAAGACCAATCATAGAAAATGGTGCTTCCAGAGGTGTCATAATAAATCTAATCTAAAGGCGTGCATCATTGCAAAAGCAGAGGGATAGATAAAAACACAAGCATGGATTGGTATGAACATATCCATGCAAGAAGTATGAAGATTATTTCAGTGCAAAGCATTACTAGGGATTATTAGCATAACAGATCTATGAGGATTTTTCTGCACTCTTGCTAATACATGAAGGAAAAGTACATGTTTGGAATAAATGAGACATTAAAGGGTAATATAGGGAACACAACCAGTTCACTAACCTTGCATATAGGCCTGTGAGGATCACGAAGATTGACAAGCAAGTTGTCACTTTTTAAATCAAAGTGTACTATATTCTTCCCATGCAAGTACTCCATTCCAAAAGCCACATCAAGAGCAATTATAAGACGCTTACGTTTATCAAGGCTCCTGATAACGAACAAAAAAATGTATCAATTCCTTCACACCCTGTGCAATGATAACTATCTTGTATATCTAGCAAAAAAAGACAACAGAAAACATACAAGGATATAAAAGAGCAAACAGAAGCACATTTTACCTCTCATTCTTCTGCAAAGCATTTCTTAGAGAACCATTAACCATATATTCTGTTACTGTTGCCACTGAACCCCCTGGACCATCAAGCACAACACCATAGAAAGCCACCACGTTTGGATGATGCAAATCAGCAAGCTTGATTGCCTCATTCCAGAAGTCATCCCTCTAATCAAATGCATAAAACACAACTGGGTAAATGCATAACAGAGAGAGAGAGAGAGCAAACAATAATGCAGAAGATCAATAAAATTGGAGTCTGTTAACTACATGGAATAACATATACCATGCGTTCTTGTTCTGAAGGTTTCCCAGCAAAACACCTATCATTGATCCGTTTGATTGCAACATCAGTACCCCTCCATTTTCCATGATAAACAGTACCAAAAGTGCCAGAACCCAATTCTTGGAGCTCCTCAAGGTCAATGTTCTTTATAATCTGACAAAAAATTTACAGGGGGAAAAAAATCATTTCAAGGTCTACAAAGGGTTACAAGGAAAGAATGGGCACATACTAATCTTGAACCTGTAAGCGACCAAGCTCATCTGATACAGGAAACCCTAAATTTGTCTTTTCTGGTATTTTGGCTGAGACATCCTGAATATGCACAAAGTTGGACAGGTGCAACCAGAAAATAATTACATTTATATAACAGAAGGAAAAGGCAAAAACAAGGGGAAAAAGGAATGCAAGGGGCAAGCATGAGGTAGATAAGGAACCTCATAGTTAGCTTTGTGCAATTCAACATCATTAGTTTGAGATTTAAGATTTTGACTGCATTCAGAAAGAGTCTCAGTCCTCTCCTGCAAGATTATGCTAGGATTAGAAGTAGATGAATATAGAACAGAAGCAGCTACACCCTCTGCAACAGCCTGAAGTTCTTGCTTGATCAGTTCCTCTGCTGAACCTTCAATAGCAAAGAAGAAATCAATTAATGTTCATTCTGAAGGCATAATGGAGAAGTAAGTCTAAAGAACTATGATTAAGAAAAACAGAAAATCCTTAACCTTGGCTAGTCCTACCATGATCTGAGCCAGAATCCATCTTTGCATTTCCAGTAGAAACTCCATCCTCCAACTGCATTTCTGCAGTTAGTTCCCCATTATTGACTTTAGGCAACTCTCCACTGTTACCCAAACGATTCTCCCCAAAAGCATCTCGTGTACCAAAACCTTCCTTTCTTGTTGCAATTTTATTAGGTTTGGGTGGAGGGAATTGGGAATCATACCGCGACTTCCAAGGATCTAGATTGCTGAAAAGCGAGTTTGAGGTGTCATGCATATCCCCAACTCTATTAGAAGGAGAAAGAGAGAATGGCATGACTGCACCAGATATCACAGTGCTTGCATCAGCAGGAAGAACCTTTGGCTGTTCTCGTGAAAGATCTTTCAATTCAACAGCATGTGTCATTATTTCACTTGTAAGGCCGAAATCAACACCAGAAAATGCAGGGTTACTGTAAGACCCTTCATCAGGATTACCTAAAAGAGGTGGTTGAGCCACTTCACATAGCTCCTGAGGTTGAAAATTGGGCACATAAGAAACCTCATTCAAGGAGGGCAACACTTTTGTTATGTGATTTATGTCCGACACCACTCTTGATTTTGCAAAGTTGTTTTCTAGATAAGGTTCCCTGCCAACAATTTGCTGTGATCTAGCGTCTAATATGTCTTCCTTCAAAGGACTATCACCTGGTGACTTACTCTGTTTACTATTAACATAAATGTCAGATGGACTTATCCGGAGATTTTCCATCCTCCCTTCAATATCTTCCTTACCTGGATGCGCGCTTGAATAGTCTGTTGGATATTCATGCACAACCTGATCTGGCATTTGGAAGGGCATACTTACACCAGGATGGATGTCACTATTAATTGGCTTATTCACTAATGTTTCCTGCCTGACTGTTTGGTGGGATGGCGCAGCAAGCTGCTGGACAGTATTCTCCTGGCACAATTGAGAATGGCTAGGCATGCCTGCGACATATGGAGATTGTAGGCCGATAGTCATCCCTGACACACCCTGGGGAACTGATACTATAGGGCGACCAGGATTTTCAGTCTTTTGTATAGTTATTCTATTGTCCTCATATTGTCTAGCAACATTTTGTGAGGCTTCAGCAGCATCTGATTGAGCTTTAGCACCTTCGTGATCTATATGATTCAAAATAATTGGCCGTGCTACAGATCCTTGTTGTTCAACAATACCTTCCGCCACAGCTCCAGTTACCACAGCAATGTTCATTGGCAGGGAATTAATTTTGTCTTCCAACTGGAGACTATGATATAGAGGGTTAAAGTCAGACACGTTGCTGGAAGGACTTTCCCTATGGTCCTGTACCACAGTATCAGAATGTGCATGAGGTAATGCTTTCTCACACATATAACAGTCCTTGAATCTTTGTATTTTCTCGTGAAGCATTACCTGTTGATGAGGTACAAATCCCTCAGATAAAACCACTTCTGGCTGCGGGACCTTATTCCATCCATAGCCTCCACCAACCACTGCAGGTGCAACCTGAGCTTGATATGGGCTGTAGGTTTGGCTACCAGGGACCTGGACAACCCTTGCCCCAAATGTACTTTGATCAGACGGAAAATCCAAACCAATATGTTGGGGCTGGACCAAGGGTACCAAATTCGGGTTCATATTGACATTAGATGGAGTCATGGTCACATGTCCTGCAGGGACAAACTGATGGGAGGGAACACCAGCCACATTATCTTGGAATGGTGGATGAGCGAACATGGGCCCAACAGTCCCCATTATCGGAGGTGGAAAACCCATCTGCGCATTCACATAATCACCCCGATTCAAAGCTTCTTGGTGAGGATCTGCATAAGCCTGAAAGTAGGAGGGAGGAGGCTGAAAATTAACTCCAGCGTGCTGCTGCTGTACCGTCAAAGGGGCAGATCTTTCTAATGCGTGTTCAGGCTGAGATGAGAGTGTTTGACTAGGACCTGACAAAACCACTGGAATACTCAACGGTGCATTAGAACCTTCGGCATAGATTGCAGGGCTATTATCCACACACAATAATCTGGAAGCAGGTTCTTGAGAAGAGGCAGAATTGGCAGTAGGTGATATGATGCCAACAGATGGGGTTCCAGTAAGATCCAATTGACAGATGCCTGAGCTATCAATAGCCTCAGTTGCACTCAAGTCTGAATTCTGTGTGGAAGCTGCACTTGCTATGCTATCTTTCCTTGTTATAGCACCAACAGCTCCATCCCTCATACCATTTATGGCCTCAACATATCTCTGCCCGCTATCTTGCAACTCACCAAAATGCACCATAGTTGACGAATCAATCTCTGAGGGCAAGAACAAAAACACCCTTAACTTAACCAACCCATCAGAAGACCTTTCAACCAACTTCTCATACTCATCCATCATATTCTCAAGATCATCAGGGCATGAAACTGATACAAGTGCGTCAAGATCTTCATCAGGTAACTGGTACTTAATAACCACATTTTGCCCACAAGTATCAATCATCTTCTGAACTAATTCATTGAAGCTTACATCTCTTCTAACACTTATAATTCTAGTCTGCCCACCAACATATCTCAGCATCCCATCACTTGGCCTTGGAAGAATCCTTCCCCCAAAACTGCATAAAAACTTAACTTTCTTTCCTGAAACTGAATCCTCTCCGCCCTCATCACTAGCCTGATCAGAGGCATTGCCAGTGACCCGTGTCCCAAAATTCAGATTCTGGCCATAACCAGCTCTCAGAATAGCAGCAGGTGGCGAAACAGAAGAAGTGGGTGTCCGAAGGCACCAACCGGCAGCTCCTGGCACCAAATTACTGTACCCTATACCAACAAATCCGGATTCTGAAACTGTTGCCGGGTAGTAAATCCCAGGCGTACCAGCATCGCGAGGCTGATTCACATAATAACCCTCAATGCCCCTCCCAGATGTGGTAACTGGGGCAATGCGAGTATCCTCAGGCATTGGCCTAGCTGTATTTACGGCCCGATCTTTAGGTATTGAGTTCTGATCAAAAGCCATACCTAATCCACAGATATACGCATATAATCTCGAAACTTAGTGAAAACAAATTTACCAGGGGAAGCTAGGGTTTTGTTATTCCGCGCTCTCTAATTCAAGTTCAGTTGTACCAGTTTCGACCTCCAATAAACCCTAACCACACAACAAATAGAGATAGAAAAGTACCTTATTCAAACGGTGGCACGGAGAGAGAGAGAGAGAGAGAGAGAGAGAGAGAGAGTGTGGGGGGGGGGGGAGAGAGAGAGAGGGAACACGAAGAAGAAGAGACCGTGAATCGAATCGGTGCAAGTTCACAATCGTCGCTGTACGGGCGCGGTGCTGATTCCCTTTCTCCCCCGTCCTCCTCCCGTTCTCTCTAATTTTGCCTCCCCGCGTCGTATAGTATATGTTGCCTTGCCATTTTCTATGTAATTTTTCTTGGGAAACCCACAGCTGAGTAGAGAAAGATAAGAGAAGCCTTTCCTAGGTTTGAAGGAAGGAAAAAATTGCGAGAGAGAGAGAGAGAGAGTGAAAGGGGGATGGGGCACGTGGAAGCTGCAATGCAAACGGGGTCAAGCGTCTTCGTGAGGAAGACAAGGAATCTGATTTCATGAAAGCCACATTACTCCCCCCCCATGTGTATGTGTATGCATATGCATATTCTAAATAAATGACTTATGAAATGTTATTATTTAACAAATTTAGTAAGTCTCATCTCATGTAAACAATATGCCAAACGAACCTCTAAATACAGATGATAAAAGCCAAGTCATTGGCATTCACGAGACTAAAGGATGGACGCAATTTCTCAAACGTTCTAATCCAAACATCACCGTTAAGATATCACACTGAGGTGAATCTATACGCTCTCTTTTTTATTATTTTTATTTTTGGTAATGGAGAATTTATTATTGAAAAGAATTGGTGATAGGGGCACGGTGAGAATCAAGAATTAAGTATCCAATGTTGAAGAATGAGAGAGGTTTGGGTCGGTATTTGGTCTGATTAGGGGTGTTCAAAAAAATTGGTACACTGTGGAAATTGGTCAAACCAAACCAAATCGAACCAAACCGATTGATTTTTTTTTTTTTTTTGTGTTCTAAAACGATTTGGTGGTTATACAAATCGCACGGTTTGCGGTTTGTATGGTTGGCGGTTTGATTTAAAACCAAACTGCCCAAGAAAATATAAAAAAAATATATAAAAAATATATTATTATAAAAATCACTCCAATAACCCCTACAACCCTTATTATTATAAAAATCATCTTATATTTTTATAATAATATATAACAAGTTTATAATAATATATAACTATTATAATTGCCAACAGATTATAATAGTTTATAATAATATATAATAATTCTTTTCAATATTTTTATACTATATTATATATTGTTAATAGTTATTTTTAAACCACGATAAATCGTACCAAATCAGACCGCAAATGCGGTCTGGTTTGATGCGATTTGGTCGCACCAAAATCAGACCGTAGTCTGGTTTGATCAAAAAATCACACTAACAGTTTGACTTGCTGAAAATAGTTCAGACTAGTCAAATCACACCATGAACACCCCTAGGTCTGACCCACGACAATCTACAAGGAGATGGAAAATTTATATTTCAAAATATGGGTGATAGGGGGAGAGAGGGGCACAGGCGCACGGTGGAACTCAAGAATCCATGAACATTATTAATAAAGGTATGTAATGAAAGCTTTGTGATTGAGTCTGTCTGACCCACTTCAATTTCTTTTTTCTCCTTCGTCAATCCATAATTGCCACAAGTAACTAACAACCAAACCAAACCAAATCTTTTCCTAAAATAATAATAAAAAAAGCAAACCAATCTTTCACAATTTGATAATTATCTAACAACATAAAACTATCTCACTTGAAACCATCAATATAACATAATCATTATACTTTCTCACTTCAAAGCAAATGCAACCTAAGGCACGTACAAAATATTTTTGTGTGTTTTTTTTTTTGTATATTTTAGTAAATAATTATCTTTATTAAAAAAAATAGAATACTCAATTTTTCTATTTTTATTTTTTTAAAAAAATAAATTTTATGATTTTTTAAAACATGAAATATTAAGACATTTCTAATTATAAAATTAAAATAAAAAATAAATATATATCTTTTGAAGGGATCAAGGCATGAGACTTTAAATTGTATTGAATTTGTTATTTCTGATCCTTATACTTAATTCATTTTGACAAGAGAACCAAGCAATTCCAACCCAATCGCCTTTGTTTGGATAAGTTCTCAAAACTTATTTAAAGCTATGAACAACATCCCTATTTATTTAAAATCAAAATTTCACATTCCTTAATTTGCTGTGCTGTCGCCACACATCAGAACAGAGAGTCCTGCTCCTGCAGAGGTAGCGGTTGCAAAAAGAAAACACTTTTGGAATTCAGATCAGATTGAGTGCCCCCACCAACCACTTCGGATAAGATAAAGATTAGATTAGAACAAGATAAAGATTAGATTAGATTAGATTAGGTTAGATTAGGCTCTAGTACTACTGCTTCACTTTTTGACTGTTTTTCCGGTCTCTATGAGGCCAGCTGAAAAGTGCCTTCTTTGAGGGAGCAAACATGCAATTACCAACTGCCTGTTGCTATGTAACATTTAGTAAAACACTAAAATTGAGTATTTTACCAAACTCAATGCAAGCTCACCATTTGGAATTACCAAGCGCTAATTTTATTACTCTTTAAGAGTCCTAATTCACCTAAATTTAGGTTCAAAATTTGACACATGAATTTGGGAATCATTGATGTTCAAGTACTATCTATAATAATATATAATGTTAAATTAAATTTGACTGGAGTATTCATATGATGAGAAGTTAAAGCTCATGCTCTAGTTAATGCTATCTCGGACACTAATAACATTCCTCCTAACCTTCCAGCGAAGCCAACCAACGGAAAAACGATGGGAGAGAGGATTAATCGGAGAGGGCAAGACATTGCCATGACTGGATGGACGGGAAAAATCTCTCAATGAAACTTCACGTTCGGTATTACAGAATCTCCAAACTCTCAAACACGCCAACTGCTATAGCAATTATCAAACCGACTTACGTTTCACTGACCTCTCTCAGCAAGAAAAGATATCAATTCCTAAGCGCACGTGACTTCTGGCGCCAGTACCGCCGGCTTCAAGAGCTCATCCTACTCCGGCACAGCCTTCGGCGGTGACGGCGACGGTGACATGGCCGCACTAGTAGGGAGGTTCTGGAGAAGAGCGTCATCGTCGAAATTCAGAGAGTAGCTGATTGGATCGTAGCTGAAGTCGGCCGACGGGGAGTGCTTGCGGCGGTTACGGTGGCGTCGGATCTTGTTGATCAGACGGCGGCACTTGTATTTGATCTCCGGGGGCGGCTCGTGAGATCGCGACATCGGCCACATGGACGACGCTCGTGGAAGGCTAGGCCGGTCGTCGGACAACGGCGAGTCCAGCGCTGGACGGCGGAAGCAGCAGGAGAAGCATACGGCTCGCCGGAGATTGTCTTTAAGGGAAATCCAGGCGCTGTGCTTCTCTTCCATATTAATTCTTTTTCTTTTCGAAAATTATTTTATAACAATATCATATTGAATCATGAAGTAAAAACAAGAAGTCGGCCTCCTTTACTGTAACTTATTTATTCATGGTTTAAATTTTAAAAAAATTATTAAAATATACAACAATTTAAGATCTTGGATGCCACGTGGATAAGAGACTATAATGAGTCCTTTTTAAATTTGTTGAGTAGATAAAACATTCTCGTTGACGAAGAAATTCTGAATGATGTTATCAAAAGAAAATTAAATGGTAGTTATACATGCAAAATAAGGATAAATAAACACATCCACCATTAATAAATTATTAAAATACACAATAACTCAAGACAACTATCCTTTATTTAGGCTTTGGAATACTCGTAAATAAGAACAATTGAATTATAGTATTTAAATTGTATTAATTATTTTTATATTTTTAAAAGTGACACAAACCTCTCTTGATTTTATATATTACATAATACTAATTTTTTAAAATTTTTAAAATAACTTTATTCTTTCTCTACACTATAATTATACAAAAATAAAAAAAAAAATGTAGTATGAGCCGTATGGCCAGCCATTGCCCACCAACAACCAACGCAATAGGTTCTTCCAAAAAAAAAACGAGGTTGCTCCTAATTGGTTACTGTTCTTTCCCCAGGTGTTCATCTTCAAAAGCTTTCAAACTAGAATCTCGGTATAGAAATATACAAATGATTAGTTTAGTTACTAAATGGATGGAAATTCATTAACCAATTAAATCAAATTAAAAGTAAAATTGAACCAAACCGGCTTATTAACTAAAAAATCTAAACTAGTCGATAATCGAAAAAATAAAACCCAAACCATATGAACCGAATCGATTAAACTGAAAAAATACAAAAATACAAAAAAAAAAGAGAAACAAAGTAACTGATAGAAAACATACAAAACTGAAGAAAATGATGTCATTTTATAAATATTAAAAGAATATCATCTTAAAGTTCGGTCGATTCGATTAGTTCGGTTCTTCCAACCAAAACATTGAAAATCGAAAACTAACATTTTGAAAAAAACTAACCGAATTAAACCAATGTAAGAAAAAAATCGAATCGAACCGAACCAACAAGTT
The DNA here is from genome assembly GCA_036245055.1 of Diospyros kaki. NCBI lineage: Eukaryota > Viridiplantae > Streptophyta > Magnoliopsida > Ericales > Ebenaceae > Diospyros > Diospyros kaki. Next base: position 36,804,288 of record BSEG01000003.1, read on the forward strand.
CGGTCGGTTCTATTTAGTTAGTTTAAGTAAACCGAATTTTTGCTCTTTCCTACCTCGATCTAGAACCCATATGACTGAAATCCCTCAAAATCGAATAGAGAGATAAACCCACAATTAGAAATGATTCGATTGAAAAACTAGATGACTAGGTTTGATGGAAACCCAACCATTTGGGTTTTGATTTGAAAAAAGCGACAATAAAAGAGAAAAATAAATATTTGAATTAGAGGAAATGGATAGGGAGAGAGATAAGAGAGACTAGCTTGTATATAATCATTGCCATCGTCCTCGCTTCTTCGTCGTGCTGTAACCTGTTGAGAAAGGGCAATCGTTAAAAAGGTTTAGTTCCAATTAGCTTTCATGAATAAAAATGAGATGGGGAAAGAAGAAAAAAAAAGTAGAAAAAGAAAAATGAGAGAAAAAAGACAATAGACATCCTAAGTGTGATAATTGTGATGCAAAATTCAAATTCATATGAGATAGAGACTCTTAATTTGAGCATGATTAAAATTTTAAATTTGACTATGATTGGAAAGTCAACTTTGATTGTGATTGGGATTGCATCTACAATTAAAAATTTATCTTTTTCGAATCTCATCAAGATTTATTTTCTTCTTGACTCATCTTCTAATCAAGATATAATTTCATATATATATTTATAAATAAGTTTAGATTTATAAATGAATGTCCAATGTTCTGGAATTAGTGTGACAATATCACTTTTGTTATACAATTATCATCATAGTGATATTTTGTTCTTTCTATCTTGGTTTTTCCCGATTTGAGTTTTTCACATTAAATTCTATGTTCATTTGTGTGGTTGATAGTTTTATTGTGATTTTTTTTTTTTTTTTGTTTATCCAAAACCATAACAAATTGATATCATAATCGTTGGATCAAACAATCAACTTTTGACATATTTCATTCGTTGGATCTATAGATCTTCCTTATCCTTTTAGCTAGGGCTTTCTTGTTGCTGCCACCACCGCTCATGCCTTTGTTATTGCCATTGACGGCCCCCTTTGTTTCGCCGTCTTTGACAACCTTCAGCCCCACAGACAACGTCATTAACGACCACAGCAAACCCATTCTTTACTTTCGCCATTTATCCCATCTAACTAGGCAATTGTCATGCCTCATCTGGTTGACGTGTCTTCTCCATCCATCTTCTCTACAAACGACCGCTAATCACTACCACTTCGTTGGCCGCCTATTTTTTTCATTTGGCTGACCATTAATTGCCATCGACAATATCGCCTTTGACACTGCCTTTTGCATCTTCCGTGATCTCTACTATCATCCACCTTCGGCCTCCCCTCACCATCATCTTTGTGGGTCATCTTATTTCCATTGCCTCGCCTTCGATCACCTGAAGTTTCGCCACCACTATTGAGTTCATCTATGTTCGACGACCACTACCTTAGCCAAGACCCAAATATTGCCCAAATCTAGTTCGACTCGCTTCAAATCTAGTAAGCCAAATCTGACCCATCAAATTGGATCAGACTTCCCAAATTTGTCAGGCCAGATCCAACAGATACAAATCTTTTTTTTTTTTGCCCAAATTTGTTGTCTAAATCCACAATCCTAGTCTATTTTCTATTTGGGTTTTATTTATCGATTGTTTAATATTATTTGGAGTTATTTGATCTTCATAATAACTATTTTAAAATAGGATATTCCATTGTTGAACCAGAATATTAAATTTTTGCTATGACAGGTTAAGATGCGTTCAATTTTAACGCAGATGAATTTAAATGATGCACTTTTGAGTTTTGATAAAATGTCAAAATGATGGAGTACTAAACAAAAGCAGCATAAGGATAGTAAGGTTTTATCTCATATACATCTATATATATCGAATCAAATTTTACAGAATGTTTTGAAAGAAAAAACTGTTGCTACTCTATGGTTAAAACTGGAACAGTTGTGTATGACAAAAAGTTTAACTAATAAGTAGTATCTCAAATAGAGGATATATTCTCATCAAATGACAGAAGATATGTCGATTGAAAGCCACTCAACAACTTTTAAGGAAATTATTTTTTATTTGGATTTCTTTATTTTTGATTTGGAAAATATAGAAGTTATATATGATGATGAGGATTTGAGTTTAATTTTGTTATGTTCTCTACCGATCTCGTATTTAACTTTTAGAGACATCATACTCTATAGTCATGACACTCTCACCCAATATAAAGTTTATGGTACTTTGTTCTCGAAAGATAAAATTGATAAGTAATTATTGAGAAATTCTAAAAATCAATAAGGGTCTGTTGATTAGAGAGATAACACATAATAGAAATTCTAGTGATGAAGGGAAAAGTACATCAAAATCTAAAAACAAAGAAAAAACATATAATTACTGTAAGAAAAAAGGACACATCAAGAAAGAGTATTATAAACTACATAACAAACTTAAGAAATAAAAATCTGATCAACTGTGTAACGCCCCACTTTTCCCCAAGCGTGCGTTAACTTGAGATTTCAGGAATTTTTTTTTTCCAAAATCAAACACAACATAAATCTCTCGATATTCATACTCTCGTCATAATAATTTTCCGACAATCCTGATCGTACCTTCTCAGTATATTAAAGTTTAATAATAGACTAAGATAGGCATTATCAATCACATCAGCGGAAGCAAGACCGAAACCTCAAATATATACAACTGATAATTCCATTTACATTAACCAAATCGATGTTTCACATGAAAATATCAAAATATTACATAATTTATGAACATCGTAATCATAGACCAAACCCTACGATGACTAAACATAACAGCTACATCTCGATGACATTCTTTCCCTTGGCGCCACTGCTTTTACCTGGAACGTTTGAATATTCCAGGGACATAGTCCAAATTAGATGTTGAATCATCTAAGTGAGAGTTCAAAAACATTTTCATGAATGTATGCAAAATCATGTTCCAAAATTGATAAATCCCACATGCACCAGCCTAAAAGAATCCCACACAGCATTTAGCCCTAACCAGGGAAAATGCAATCTCTCTAAAGGCGACACGACCACATTGACCCATTGGCAAACCGATCCTGCTTAAGAGGGACAACCTTGACATATGAACTCGGGAATCCCCCCATTGTCATTGTTAGGCTTTACGCTCCCACTCAAAAGCATTCCAAAATTCAACGCAACCCTAGTCCCAAGAGTGTCACGTCAGCACTATCCTCGGAATCAACGTCACTTTGGCATTAATGCTATTGCTCAAAGGAACCTGGGATGGTGTCCACTCGCAGCCCCGCCACTTGAGCCAACAACCGGGGTGGTGTCCACTCTCAGCCCCACCACTTGGGTCTCGTAGGGTGAAGTCCGTCTCAGCCCCATCCCAAGTGAGTCACCTAGCATTAATCCTAGGTACGCATCCCGAGTGCTGTCTGTAATACCCGAGAAATTCTAAAGGACTCAAGGGTAATTTATCTTGGGGTAAAAATGGAATTTAAGGATAAATAGGGGTAAAACGGTAATTTATTACCGTATAGATGACAGAATCGACTGCCGGGAGTACCCTGGAGTCAAGATGCCAAAGGAAATTTATATGGAATTAATGAGCACCCCGAGATAGGATTTATGGTGCCGAAAGAAATCGAAACGAGAACAATTTTCGGTACAGCTTAAAAGGCAGCTGCCAAATAGGCTGCAATACCGAATTGTCATAGACGACTTTTCGGAAGTCAACAGAAGCTTGAGGGGGCTTCGGTTTTTCATAAGGAACAACCCTTCAGAGGTTTCAGGAAGAAACAAATGGGTTTAGGGCCAAAACGAAGATTCGGGCCTAAGTGCAGTTTTTAGAAATTGCTAGTAGGAGGCCGAAACAAGGTTGTTTTGGAATTCTCAAGGGTCAAAATGATGTTTTAGGACTTTTTGGGCCTAAATGCAATAAAGGAAAGTTGAGGGGTTTAGTGAAATGGGCTAAAATGAGATAGCCAAAAGTCAAGGGGCCAAAGTGCAATTTCAGCAAAATTTGGCCAATGGGATTCGAGCATGGGTCTCTGGTCGTCGATTTCGGCCGATCAAACCACGGGGTTGCACGAGGCTTGGTCGGGAGACCAACTTTAGTAAAGGGCTTGGTCGGAGAAAGCAATTGTGGTGGCCACAAATCGAGAAAAACCGACCGAATTTTTGGTCGTTCTTGGCCGCACCTGCAACTTGGTTTCTTGGTCGAATGAGGCTCGATCCAGGCCGATCTAAGGAAGGTTTAACCTCTATGAGTGATGGGCAAGGCGGCCAAGGGGTTTTGGTTGCTCGAAATAGCCTATAAATAGGCGTTCAAAGATGGCCGAAACTTAGGGTTTTTGAGCTTCAAATCGACCCACCTATTGAACGAATTGAGACGCCAAAGGATAGGGCTTTTGTTTCCCATGACCTAAGGATGAAATCTGGAAACTTTGAGGCGTTTTCGTTGAGGTTTGGAGGCCGTTCGAGGGCTCGCCGAAAAAGGAGGCGGACGGCCAAGCCGAAGCTTTGGCCGTCCGGTTGAGGGTCTTCCAGAGCTTCTTTCAAGCTCCAAGATAGGGCAAAAGGATCGACTGGAAGAGGGGAAGCTTCTGGTGGTGTCGGCCTGAATCGCCGGTGACCGGAGCGCCGGAGAAGACGACCGGCGCGTGCCGGTCACGCGCTGGTCTTCCACGCGCCTCACTCGCCCTAGTCACGTGTTGGCGCGTGGGGGCGCGTGTGAGGGTGAAAAATTCTGGAAAAATGCTTGAAAAATCAAGAAAAATATTTTATGGAGGTTTGTGCAAAAAGATTGGGATTTGGGGTTCCCGATGCCTCGATTTTCGCACCAAAGTGCCTCGTTTTGCGTGAAAACGCAATATCCGGGTAAGTTCAGTATTTTTCCTTGAAATTTCATAGCATATAATGAATTGTTGTGAAGTTAGATTTGAGGAAATAGTCTCGGTATATTTATTGAGATTTTTAGAAGGAAAAATGAAGGAAAATGAAAGGAAATAGGAAATAAATAGAATATTGAGGATATTTGGTGATTAAATATCATTTTATGTTTGAGGAGATCGAGATGATGAGGTTGGTGTAACTTTTGAGAGTTGACACGAGAATCGAGGCTGGGCACGCATATCGAGGCGATGCACGTTTTTCGAGATGTCTTTGTCTTTGGGCAAAGGTGAGTGGTATTCTCACAATAACTTATATTCATGATATAATTGTTATATATGCATGTTATTATGAATTGCAATATTCATTTGTCATATTGCATTGAAAGTCGTGATATTTACATTGCACGATATTATTGTCATATTGAAACTTGTGCATGGGGATGGGATGATACCCTCAGAGTGTAGCCGTAATTCCCCTAGGGCATTGAGGGAATAACGTTAGGCCTATCCCAGGTTCGGGATTTGCCTAGGATTCCTAGCCGGGCTGGGGATGCCTGGGAAGTTACATTATGGGTATTTGTTTATTCATGTTATTGCATCATGCATCATTTATATGTTTTTGGACCCTCACTAGAAGTTTCATCTTCTAATGGGTTATGCCCCTGGAACATTCAACGTTCCAGTTGAGACTTGCAGTTAGGGCAAGGAGCAGGTTGATGTATTACGGCACGTGATGGCGTGGCCATTGGATGCAACAAGAGATTCCAGTATTTTATTTATTGAGCAATGATGATGTATGTATTTGAGGATATGATGGTAACATATGGTACAAATTCTTATATTGTTTTAAATATAGTGAGTTGATTATGTACCATATCAGGTTTCGATTAACGCTTCCGTATATGTAATGATTTGCTGGAGTTTCCCTTTGAGATACGGTATTTGATGTATGAGAAATGTATAAAGAAAAGGATTATGTATGTATACGAGGGACCCCAGCATAGTGGCACGCCCTTCGATGGGATGGGGTGTTACACTGTCACTCTGGGCTACGTCACAAGTTACCAACCCACGTCCCACGTGGACGACACAAAACAAGCCAATGATCGAAAATCATAGCATGCATAGCTTAAAGTCAACCTTTCGATGTATGCAATTTACCGTATGAAATTTAATGCACATGAAAACAACCGTTTGGACAATAAATCAAGCCAAGGGGATAAATACTCACAGTAAAACCATTCAAATGTTACTTGAAATCTTTTTGGGTAGAACCACTCACCTCGAATGTATTCGGATTCCTCGATCCTTGTGCACTACCTCGATTCTCGTGTCAGGCGTACTATAACTCAATCTTGAGCCTCAACGATACCCTAGACATCATGTTTGTTCAAAATCATATCAATATCTATTTTTCCAATTTTCTCATAAATTTTCTCTAATTTTCTTCCTAATTTTCTCTCGATAATTCCAAATAAATACCTCTTCAAGCATTTTTCTAAATTTTTCTCCACAAAAGTTCATAAAACAATATTTATAAGCCTATGGAATTTTCTGGAAATTTTCTAGAATTTTCTCCTATTTTCTCAAATTTTCATAATTACTTTTCCTTGAGAAAATTTATTTCTCATTGATTTACTTCAAAGATACTTCAAAAAAAATCACCAAAACTCATAAAATAAATTCCTTATTCTTCTGGAATTTTTTCAGAATTTTCTAAAAATCCCTCATATTTATTTTCCATTTACATTTCCTTTTAAAAATCAAAATAATTATTTCCTCAAGAAATTTCTGAGATAAAAATTCATTAAAATAAACTATTCATCTTTCTTAAATTTCTGGATATTTTTCCAGAATTTTAATCCCTTTAATTCTATTTTTCCTTTAATTTTCTTTATTTTCAGTATTTAAAAAACTACAGAAAATACCTCCGGCCATCTTCTCCGGCGACAGCGACCGGCGACCTGCTCCAACGGCTGATCCGACGACACCACCTTAAAGCCCTCTTCAAGTCGATCACAATGGCACCTTCACATGGCCGAAAAACTCACCGGAAGCAGCCTGATTTGATGATTTACAGTCCGGCTCTGGTGAAGCTTTGCGTTTTCCGGCGAGCCAAATTGATCTTCGATTGGAACTCCGTTTGACACGAAACTTTCCAGATCAATTACCCATCGCCTTGCAAACAAAAGCCCCTTATTAGATCGCTCGATCGATCACTCTACAACCCGATTTCACCTTCACTCGTTATATATATATACATACGGCCGAATGCAAAAACACATCTATACCGCCCCAAAAATTCCCAAAATCTCCAGAAATGATCATCTTCCCTCAAGTATCAAAAGCCCCTTATTGGTTTCCCTCGATTCGCTCTCAAACTTGAGCGATTTGATTATTCAAATTCGGCCGAAACCCTTGGCTATTTATAGCCAAAATCCGACCCCCACGTGGCTGATTTCTGGCCAAAACTTCTCCCCCAATCCTCCTAGACTACCCTAGGCCATGCCCTGACAAGATTTGCTGCCCAAATCTCCGGATTTCCCGGCCAAATCGTCCATGCATGGCTGATTTTTTTGAAAATTGTAGTTTGGCCCCCCTTGAACTTCCTTTTACATTTTGGCCCTTGTCCTCAAGCCCCTGATCTTTCCAGCACCATCACTAAGACCCTCAAGATTAATACTTCTCATTTCTCCCTTTAAACTTCCGAAAAATTACCATTTTGACCTCCCTCGGGTAAATTTAGAAAATTATACTTAGGCCCGATTGATTTATTTGACCCTTAAATCCACTCAATTCAACCTGAAACCACTTAAGGGTTGTTCTACACACCAAATACTAGTCCTTGACACTCTCCGTTTACTTTTTGGACATTATTTATAACAATTCGGTAATACGACCTAATTGACAGCTGTATTTTTGCTGTACCGAAAACTGTTCCCGATCTCATTTCTTTTATCACTAAAAATCATAATTTTAATTGCTCGTCGATACTATACCATTTTCCTTGGCTATCTAGGGTCCGAGGTACTCCCTCTGATTAATTCGATCGTCCAAAGCTGTGTTAGTGTGCCCTATAGTCTTATTTTTCTCAAAATTCCAATTATGCCCTTTATCAAATATCATTTTTATCCTCAAAATTATTCTCGAGTGTTACAAACTGTGCTTAACTCTGTACAATTAATTAAACAAATACACAAACAACTAAATAAAGAAATCAAACATGCAAGCACAAAGCGTTTATACTCGTTAGTATATGAGTGTGCGTTACAGCACAAATTTATTTACTAGATGAGAGTCCAGATAGATTTACTGGGAGATCTTTACTAAGACGGAAATAAAAGCAGCGAAAGTTTTTATGTGCTGAATGGGTTTGTCAAACCAATTCAACTAATTTTAAAAAAAAGAAAATTAAATGTGTGATTAAAAACCAAATATCTCGAATCAAGACAATTTCAGTGTCAATCTAAATATTTTCAAAGACTCGTAAAAAATGGTATCATCGAGTTAAATTAATTTTAAGATCTTTGCTATTGATTACATTTTGAGATGATCATAGTTTTAATTCTAGTAACCGACATACATAACATGTTGATTCTAACTTAAGCAACCACCATAAATCGAAATGTATATATTGTATAGTTAAGCTTGGAGATCATGATATTTTTAGCTTGGGCAACCCAAATGTAAATGCTGAGAACAGAATTAAGACACCGAATAGAAAGTTAACAGAAATGAAATAGAATAATAGTGCTTAAAAATTAAACAACAGAAACCAACAGTACTGTGCGTGAAATTAAAACAATGCGTCAAAATTAAAGAGACGAAGCGAGAGCAGTGAATTTGAAATGAACTACAAACACAGAAGGGAAGACTGATTAAAACACAGAAACTACAAACAGAGAATTCCTGCTGTGCGCTCACTGTGCCGTCCGATTATTCTTCCTCTCAACGCTTCCTGCCCCTTATTCTGATTTCAATGGCGGATGGGGCTCTTTTCTTCACTGCCTGCGTATATCTATATATATCTCACACCCCAGCTGAAATGCCCCTTCAATTGAAAGAATTTTCGAGGCCGGGACCGCATTTTGCTGCTGTGCGCTTCTCTGTTTAATTTCTTCCATGGGCTGGGCTTTAATGGCAGCTTCAAATTACACTTCAATTGCATTGCAGCTGGGCTTCAATTGATCAGTGGGCTGGGCGTTCAAATGCTGCTTCACGCATGTGCTGGAAGCTTGGGCCTTCAATTGCTGATTCACGCATGCAATCCAAACTTAATTGTATGCATGTTATAATATTATAAATTATATATGATTATATAATATGCACGCACGTATATGTATTATATATAGATATGTTGTTTAGTTTTTAGTGTTGTTTCTTTTCATATATGTATGTTATTATTGTTTTATTTAATTCTACAGATTTTGTCAGTTAGTTTTAAGCCCTCATTTTCGAACGCTCTTTCGGGTTCGAGATGTGTGCTTTAAGTTGTTCGCTAATATTTTTTCTTTTTTTATTTAATATTCAATACAATTTATGTTTTTCCATGTTTTCGTTGGGATTTTGTTTTAAATTTTTTAAATGATTTAGTTAGATTTTAAGTTATGGCTAATCTTTTCATTTGTTAATTAATGTTTCTATTATCCACAAAATTTCTTAATCTATGGTTTTTTTACATGGTGGGAGGATTCATGCCATTGTTAGGCAAGCGTTGATTTGAACTTTTAAGCTATTGCTCAAGAAAAGAAATCTATATGCTATGCGTAGTTTCGTTGTTGCCTTGAATAGTATGTTGTTCAAGACGATGACTTGCAAATACAAAATCTTTTTCCAAAACAATACACAAGTTGCTGAATTTTTTGATAACAAATTTCCTAATCAGATATACATGTTCAAACCTTTTAAGGAAATCCTTGCATTAACTAAAAAAAACAACATTAAGTTATTTGGTAGGCTTTGATAGTTATTTTACTATAGAGAATCATCTTAATCTATTTTATGTGTGATCATTTGTATAATTATTGATGATACGTTTTTTTCTTTTGTTAACATACCTAATTGGTGAAGTCGTTGCCTGAAAGAACCTTAAGACTAAGAAAATATCTAGACAAAAGACTAATTTAATTGACATTGTGGTTCAAGATTTCGAATTAGATCTCCGTTTGATTGTTTTGTTTTGGTCGATTTAATTTTTTTTCTGGTATTTTCTATTCCTTGATCTAAGTTATTTTTATCTTATAGGAGGAATTGGCTACCATGTACCTTATGGGATGACTACAAATGTGAGATGAGTTCCCATTTGGATATTGCCAATGAAGAACTAGTTGTATTTATTATGCAGCTATGTCGTGTGAAAAAATATAATAGTCTTTATACTTTTATCTCTAAGAGTTAGTTTTGTTTATTTGTTTTTTTTATGATTTTTAAGTGCAATAAAAAATCACATTTTTTATTGTAGAGATTATGAGGGTTTGCAATACCTTTCACATAACTAAGGTAGTGGTGAATGTGCCGATCGACAAGATCAATGAGTTTCATAAAAATTATATTCTATTTCTATTATAAAAGACTTTTCTAATGAAAAATATATATATATATATATATTTTTGTATGAAAAGAAAAGAAATGATGACGGCTAAGTGGATAATTCATGTTTTTTATTTTTTAAATGGACGTAAAGTTGATTGTTGATAAGGATGGTAGTTCTCAAAAAATTAATCATCTATCTTCATTGTCAATCTACACTATTACTGATAAGCTTGCTAGCGGGAATGGAGTCATAAAAATAATTAATCAACTGACTTCGAATGGAGAGGTAGCCTATGTTGAATTTATATTACCTTGTCTTTGATAGCTTAATTTGTGTATTGACTTCTTTCCCTCAAAATTTTTAAATGTATTTTTTTTTATTTCCTAGCTTGGAAGTTTCTAGGTACTTGTCACCATTGTTGCGGTTGAGACTGATCGAGAATGGTGTTATTTATCTTGCAAAAAATGTCCTAAGAAAGTTGACCTTGTTGGGAAAAAATTCTACTATCAGCGTTGTGACCACTACGATGAGATGGATTATGAAAGGTTATCTACATTCAATTATCATGTTTCAAGTTTTTTACTATGATGAAAGAGTACTAACAAATGTGCCTTACGTTTAATTGAATTTTATTTTATGCTAGGTTCAAGCTCCAACTAAGGGTTACTGACCATAATAGCAATGCAACCTTTTTGGTATGAGACCGTGAGTGTGGAATTATTTGGGAAAACTGTGGTCGATGTAAAGGATGAGTTGCGTAAGGTATTGGTAAATGTGTACAATTTTTTTCCCCAAACATGCACTTGATTTTTTTGCATTAAAATAATGTTCTTTTGTTGTTTCAATAAGGGAATGAAAAAGGTATCCCGGTTGAATTTGAGTCATTAGAAGAGAAAGAAATTTTATTTAGGGTGCAAGTTCGAGCTGAGAATATTTGCAAACGTAGTGAAGTTTTTAGTGTGATGAAGTTGACAATTAACCCTAATTTGATCTCTAAGTGTGTGGGTATGCTATAAGGAAGTCAGGTTAGTATAGTGTTTAAGGTTTTAAGGTTTACAATTGTTAAGAATTACTATGTGCTAAAACATGTTCTAATGTGTGATGCCTACCTTTTTTAACAACAAGAGTCTGATCTTTATTCAAATATTGAAAAGATCAAAATTGAGGAGAAAAGTGTGCTTCATCAATTTTTAGCATTTAATATCTATATTTGTAAAATAAGTTTGGGAGTACCTAATATGTATGGCATAAATACTAATCAATGGCATTATATTCTAGGTTTCTTCATCTAATGATGAGGTTACTATGTCGCTGAAGTTGGGTCGTGAGTTATCAAATACATTGAAAAACCATGAAAGGTGTTCTGCCAAGAGGGCTCTTCTTAGCAATTTGTCGACTAATGCAACTAAGAAGATTTGATCAATAATCAAAAATGAGGATGACTGAAAAAAGTTTATCTAATTGGTTTTGGATTACAATGTATTTTTTTTTTTATTTTTATTATGACCTATTCTTATAAAACTTTTGGGGTTGTTTTGTTAACTGCTACTGAATTTTATTTGTTGACTTTTGTTATAATTTCTTATGCAAGGTACACTTGGTTTGTTAATTTTTTATTTCTAAATATTTTAGTTGTTAATGGATTTATGTCTAGGTAATTTGTTTGATCTACATGTTTTTTGTTTTCTTTTATTATTTAGTTTTTTTTCTTTTTCTTTTAACTGATTCACACTTATTTATTTATTCATTTTTCAGTTCTTTCAATTCTATTTATTTGTACATTTTTTTTAGTCCACTAATTTATAGTGGGTGTTTAACATTTCTAAGTATATTTCTAGCTACATTCTTTTTTTTCACTACACAAATTATTCGTTTAAGTAGCGTATTGCACAAGAATTTGTCATAATTGAGTTATAGCTTAATAACATACACAATATTGAAATCATAACGAACAGGATAAGAAACATCTTCAATCAAATAATTAAAGACAGACGACCAACGAATTCAATGACAAATGTAGTTTATAAGGAAGTCTTTCAAAATCTATAATCCTTTTGTTGTATTCTCATGATTGTAACACAATTATTTTGTTTATTTTTAACTTCTTTATTGTGATATTCATTTGTTGTAACTGCTAAATTATACAACTTTCATTTTAATGATTATTTTTTTTCTTACGATATTCGTGCATCGCACGGGTGAAGCACTAGTAATATTATAAATTATATGATATGCATGCATGTATATGTATTGTATATAGATATGTATTATATTATATATGTATTATAATGTATTATAAATGTATATTATATTATATATTTATTTACTATTATTATTATTATTATTAATTTATTATTTTTTTAAATCTTTGAATATGCCCTATATTGATTTAAACTCCATTTTTTCATATAAACTTATATATAATCATAAAATATTCAATTAAATCCAATTTTAAGATTAAAATATGGTATAATTATAACAAAATTTACAAAATTGATCACTAATCATTGATCAGAAAGAGAAACAACCAGATACTTCAAGTAAAACTAATGTTATTGAAAATAATAGTAATGACAGGAAACTTATATATAGTGGTAACAAATGAAATTATCAAACCTAGTAAAGATTGGATTCTTCACACTTCATGCACATTTAATATGTCTCTTAACAGGAATTGATTTTTGACATATAAAACTTTGACTACTAGTGATGTGTTGATGGGAAGTAATTATTCTTGTGAAATTGCTAGTATTAAAACAGTTAAAATCAAGATGTTTGATGGTGGTGTTAGAACCTTAACTAATGTCAAAGATGTTCTTGATCTTTAAAAAAATCTGATTTCAATGGGTACACTTGATTTAAACAAGTACAAGTTCATTAGTGAATGTAAAGTTATTAAGATTAGTAAAAGTGCTCTTGTTGTGATGAAAGGTAAAGAGTAGTACGATAAATTATATGTTCTACATGGCTCTACTATTACAAGTGATGTTGTTTATACTTCTTCTTTATCTAATATCGATATCACTCAGTTGTGGCATATGCGTCTTGGACATATGAATGAAATAGGTATGGTTGAATTTAGAAAAAAGATGACTTATTGAAGGGTAGAGCATTGAAAAATTGGAGTTTTTATGAGCATTGCATGTTTAGTAAATAAAAATAAGTCAGATTTAATAAAGGCATTCACAATACGAAAGGGATATTGAACTATGTTCATTCTAATCTCTAGGGTTCTATCAGAGTACCCTCTAAAAGTGGTGCCAGATATATATTGACTTTCATCAATGATTTTTCAAGTAAAGTCTGGGTATTCTTTTTGAAACAGAAGATTAATATTTGTGCTACTTTCAAATAATGAAAAATTATGATAGAGAAACAAACCGAAAGATAGATTAAATGTCTCCATGCTAATAATGGTTTAAAATTTTGTTCACACGAATTTAATAATTTCTGCAGGACAGAATGAATTGTAAGGTATTTAACAGGTCCAAGTACGACACATCAAAATTGGGTAGTCGAGCGAATGAATAGAACATTGATGGAAAAGATACGATGTATATTATTTAATTTCGATTTATCTAAGTTATTTTGACCCGAGGTTACAAACATGACATGTTTTATGGTTAATCGGTCTCCTTCCTTTACTATTAATAAGAAAACTCCAAAAAATGCATAGTTTTGTATTCTTACAAATTATTCTGATTTGAAAATTTTTGGATGTCATGTATTTGTTCACGTTAATGATGGAAATTACAACCAAGGTTTAAATGGTGTCTATTATTTGGTTATAAATCTAATGTTAAGGGTTATAAGTTATGGAATGTAGAAGTATCTAAAATTATAATTAGCAGAGATGTTATTTTTGATAAGCCGAATAGATTGTTGTATCCTGAACTTATGGTCAATTTTCAATTTTATTCAGTTTTGACATTTGCTTCAATTTGGTCATCGAACTTTAACTTTTATTTCAATTTTATCCTCGATCAATCAAGCATATGCCCCAACTTATGTAGCGGTTGATGTGGCCAATAGCAAACACGTCAGAAAAAACGACATCGTTTTTTGGCCTGATCGTCAATGAGTATGGCAAAATGACATCATTTTACCATGCTGTTGCACAAGGCAAAAAAAAACATTGTTTTGCCTATGTATAAAACACCCCACTTCGTGACTTAGGGTTTCAAAAGACAAAGAGGATGAAGCCGATAGTGAGGAAGAGGGTGACGGTGAAGCATGGGAGAAAGCCGATAGCGAGGAAGTGACGATGACGGTGATGACCGAGGAAGCAACTGACATCATTACCAACAGAATCGATGAACGACAACGACGACGCACCTGATGGAGACGAAATGTGTTGCATAATAAGGAAGCAATGGTGACCACAACGCACAATGACGGAAGAAACCCACACCGATGCTGTAGGAATTGACACACAACAACTAATATGGAACTGGCCCTTGACGACTACAGATAGTGTAATATGGACCTGGTCAATATTAATTAAACTGTTGTATAAATTAGTAATGTTTAATAATGTTTTTTTACATACTTTATAGCGTATAAATTGGTAATATTTAATAATGTTCTTTGCATACTTTATTATGCATAAATTGAAGAATATTAACAATGTTGAAACCTAAGGCTAATCATTAAACTAAATCAAATTTTACTATCTTGTCTCAATTAAGATAACATCCAATTTGGAAATGAGTGAAGCGTCAATGAACTCATCTACCTCTCATCAAAGAATTATGTGTTAGTATGGTGTATCTATTTGGTACTACACATCATGGAGTAAGGCTAATTCTAGAAGAATGAGGTGTCAATTTTAGAAGGTAATTTGTTATTTTAAAAATGAAAAAGTTATTAATATGAATGGCATTGATTGTTTGATGGTTTAGTGGATAGGATGATGATTGTAGATGGTTTTAATAGATTGATGATGAACGCCCGACTCATGAGAAAGCATTATCGTTTTGCACAAGCAAAATGACGTCGTTTTTCCTTGTGTAATAGCATGACAAAATGGTGTTGTTTTGTTGTGCTCATGGACGACTAGGTTCAAAATGACATCATTTGTTTTTTACATGTCCGTTATAGGACACATTAACCGCCACATAAACTTAGGGCACACGCTTATCGGTTAAAGTTCAATGACTAAATTGAAGCAAATGTCAAAATTCAAAATTAAAAATTGACCCTAAATTCAAGATACAATAGTCTATTCGCCCTTTTTGATAAAGTTGTTATACTTCGTGGTTCGTTTGTAAGAAAATATAACCTTATAGGTCAATAGAGTTCTGACTTTCAAGTAGACCTTGAAATTGATAAGAGTCAAACATTTGAATTGTCGTTTGAATTAACTCAAGCTCAAAAGAAAGTGTTGATCTATCAAAATATTGTATTACTAAGAATAGACCCAAAAGAAATATCAGACCCCTTCAAATGTATACTAAGGCTAATCTTATTACTTATGTTTTGAGTGCATTTGAAGATATCCACTACAATGATCATTATGTGGATTTGGGTAGTATTTTTCGTAGTGTGAATTTGGTTGGTATTCAATATTCATTAGAGAAATTAATTTTCTGTGATTTTGTTAAAAGAAATAATTTTAAATAATTCTATATTTTAATTTTGTGCTAAGGTGGAGATTGTAATAATTGTAATAAAAAAATCAAATTCATATGAGATTATGACTTCTAATCTGATCATAATTAAGATTTCAAATTTGTTTGTGATTGGGACGTCAACTTTAATTGTGATTGGAACTACATTTACAATTGAAAATTTATCTTTTTTGAACTTTATCAAAATTTATCTTCTTTTTCACTCATCTTCTAATCATGATATAATTTTTTGTATACATGAGTTTAAGTCTATAAATAGGTGCCCAATGCTTTGAAATTAGTGTAACAATATCATTTTTGTTATATCAATATCATCGTAATGATATTTTATTATTTCTGCTTGTGATTTTTCCTGATTTATATTTTTCACATTAAATTATGTATTTGTAACGATTGATAGTTTGATTATAATTTATTTTCGATCAATAATCATAACATTAACAAGGCCCGACAATTTAGTTGTAGTTGGATTAGCAATAGTGTTTGTTGGAGATAATAGAAAGAGAGATTGGGAGAAATGGAGAGGAGAGAAAAAAAATAATTTAAATACAAAGATATATTGGTTAATTCTTGCACTCTATTAATTTAATAATGGAGGTTTGTGCCATTTGAAAATATAAGAATAATTAATATCATATAAGTAATTTTTTTGAAAAATATATATTAGGTTGAATAATGAGATTCTAAATGATATGTTCCCAAATTCAAATAATGTGATTTGAAATTATATTTATTTAAATTTAAAAAACAAGTTCAAATGTTATAATAAGAGTGCAACCAAACAATAAAATTAAGTTTAAGTTACAATTTTATTTTCGCCCCCAAGCTTAGGTCAAGTAGCTTACAAGTGATATGTAAAAATTAATATTAGTAGATTACGAGTTCGATATTTAACTTAAATAAGGGTTAAAAATTCTTCTTTAATTTACTTTTTTTTTATCAAAATTAAGGACTGACAGGAACTCAGGAAAATAACGATAATCTCAAGTTTCAATTTTAATTTTTCAGTGGCTATAAATCAGCATCGCATTACATTACATGGACGAAAACAAGGCGATACCAGAGAATATTTGTTTGTTTCACGTGGTGAGCCTCGTCCGAACGCAGGCTATACGACGCCGTTTGGTGAGCTGCGGCGAAGCTCCCCCTCCCTACGACGCAATTTCCTCCATTCTCTCTTCAATTCTACCGATAACCTCAATCTTCAGAGAGAGCCAGATCCATCGCTAGTCGAAGCTTTCTTCTGGATCCAATCATCCCTGTAGTTCGAGTTTTGATTCCTTTTCTCATTGCTTAGGGTTTAGCAACCTTGAAGGACAGAGAAAGAGAAAGATTGCGAGGACCAGATCAGGTAATTATTCAAGCATAGACGATCTGCAGTTCGTGTAAATAGACCTAGAGATTATCGATGGCCGGAATGCTTCCCGGCGTTGAATGTGCGCGGAGGCGGCGGTTCCACCCGAGCGGAGAATGCTCGGATCTGTCGAGCTCGCCGGCGCTTGGCTCCTCGAGGCGGTCTTCTTTCTGTTTGTACGTGAGCAGCCATGAATCCGTTCTTGGGTCATCGTTTTCGCTGGTAATGATACAGATGTGCTAGGAAATTGGAAGATAATAGAATGAATGGAATCGCTTTTTGTTTTGTAGTTTGTGTTGTTTGGATCTGAAGTTTCCAATGTTCCATGAATGTAAAAGCAGCGAAGCAGCGTGAAGAACCAAACGAATACAGATGACTGTGAGGATGGGAAGCTTGGAGGCACGGCTAGAGAAGCCAAAGAGAGGTTAGACGGGAGGCTCAGAGCTGCGAGGAAACTAGTAACCAAAAGGTAATTGATATGTAGGGCTAAATTAAACTTAATTTCTATCTTGTCCTACTAATTTTAGATGTTATCAATTTTGAAAACTGTATGCAATTAGTCCAATCAGTATCAAATTATGATAAAATTGCAACTCAAGTCAAATTGAATTTATCATTTTACACTCAAATTAGTGCTTGAACAGATTATGTACACATAATAATAATATTAATTCTCTATATTTGCAGCAAGTAAATTAAATTGTGTTTTCACTTGTGAGAAAAAAATTGATAAGCAAAACTTTAGTTTCTTTACTTAAAGTAATAAATTTAAAGAGAATGGAAGGGTGGAGATGAGATTGGGACAGAAGGTAGAGAAATAGGGGATCAGTGTGGTCAAGTAAATGGGTAAAAATTTATCCAAAAAAAAAAGAAAGAGAGAAAAGTGCTTAAATAAGATTGAGATGGGTTGTGAGATGTTTAGTTATAAGCATTTGATTTTTAAAGAGAGTTTTGAAAGAATGCAACAAGCCTCAAGTGCCTGGTATAAGAATTGTATGTTTGGGCATACAATATACATACAACTTAAAACTTAATTTTATTATCTGTAGTGTTTTTATTATCTGGTGACTTGTTTTATACAACAACAATTTCAAGCTTTAATTTTATTATCTGGTGTCAGCAATATGAATTCTATTCGTTTTAGAGGGACCATTACTATAAATTAAGGAGATCATTAGGATAGCTTTGTTTTTTGTCCTGTAACATAAATGAGACATGCAAATTTTTTTTTATATACATTGAATCTATTTTGTAGGTTTTCAAAATTTGGCGATACAATTAGAACAATCAAAATTGGGTAGACTAATAGGAAATTTAGAGAAATTAAGAGGGTTTATTTGTTGAACTTACCCTAATATTTTTATATAGGAAAGGATAAGAATATATAAAAATAGTGCAGAACTATAAACGCTAAACATTCTATATAACTTTTTTATATAAAAATTTGATATGGGCTTTAGAGAAATACCATTACAACATTCTATATGAATTTTTTTGTAAAAATCCGATATGAGCTATCAAAACAACTTAATAATTATAAGAACATCACCATCGCAAAAGTCTGTATGAAATTGTTGCACAAAAATATATTATGAATAATTTTTTTTTTTTACGATTTATGGTTTTCATTATCATACATGATACAGTCTTTACTTTTGAAGCGCAAGTTGGTTTTGGTGGGCTGTCTAATTTTGTGCCCTTGTTTCATCTGTGATGAATGAATTAAGGGGCTCAGAGTCAATAGAAATCAGAACGGGGATGGCAAGGATGAGTTTGAAATGGAGGTGTTGGGATCAACGAAGAGGAGAGAGGAGAGGAGGTTGATGATGAGGTGGGCAAGAAAGTGTTTTATATGTGCATTTTCTTGTTTACCCCTTTTCTGTTAAAAGATTGCTGGGGCGAAATTTCTGTGGGTCGGCTTGTTTATTATTGGTTAAATGATGTAGTGTTTTTCCCCTTGCTTGAAAGTTGACACTCATGTTAACAAATTTATTAAAACAATATTGCTTTAATAAATCTTTAATGCTACATTTAAGTCACAAGTTTAAACTTAATCCACAAAAGACTTGATTGGAATATTCCTTACACATGGATAGCTTGACCTAACAAATGAGACTATTTGAATCAACAGCAGCAAATTACTGAATCCTTACTGCGAGGTGTAAGGCAGTTGATCACAGAATTGGTTTTAAGTCATTTTTACGAGTATCACTTGTAATTTAAATGTAGTATTTGAGTGTCATTTTTACGAATACCGGGATTTTCGTGCTCCATGCTTAGAACCTGGAAAGTGGGCGGACTTGGATGGGCTGAAATAAGGACATACAGCCTTGGCAAGAATGGGGCAGTGAAATTATGTCCTCCGAGTGAAAAATCAGTATTTTCTCACTCTTTTTGAATTCTCAAAATACAGTGTTTTTTTTTTTTTCCTGAGTTTCTCAATGAGATAATCTGGAGACAGTATCCTACCTACCTTTTTATTTAGAGGGTGAAAACAAAAAAAATGGTTTTGTTGACAACGAGGGGCATGCAATGGTAAAATGTTACTTCAAAAAATTAGAAAATTTGTATCACAGTTACATGATAATTTTGAATTTTATACTTTATTTTAAGTAGTCAATATACAAAAGAATCATTGTAATGTTCCCATTTTTAAATTTCATCATTTCATAACATATTTCTTCAGTTTATAACAAATAATGAAATTGAATTAAGTAATAGTTTATAATTTTCAGATATGAATTGCCACATCACTCATTCTTGTGGGTCTCTTAATAAAAAACAAATTAAAATAGCCATTTTCCCTTGCTATTATATATGAGTCGAATAGGCTTTATCCTCCTTCCAATGGATGAATAATAATTACCTAACTGGTTACACACACACACATTCTAGTCTACATGTAATTATTCAACAGTAGTGTACCTTAAATGAAAAATGGGGTGCTCTTAAATTTCATCATAACAGATAAATAACTTAGTGATGTGATTTATATTTCAAAATTATCATTATTATGGTTTTAATACAATCAAAGTATAACTAATGCAAGAAATACTATTTATGGTAAAGACGCATAGATATAAATTCCATAATTTTTTCTTAAAAAATACATCACGCCAAGGAAGAGTAAACTTTACTCAAACATTTAACCAACAACTCATACATCTTTGACAGTAAACTTATTAACTCACAATTCGTACATCTTTGACTCCCACCATGTCATGCTATCCTTTCCCAACACGTATCGTTCTCGTGATAATTTAAGTAAAAGTAGTGAACTTTTTCCATAATCTAAATCCAAAACAATCAGTCAAGAGTGGAGTGGGCTCCTCCTCGATCCAGAAAGGCCAAGCATCCAGCAGTGACATTGGGTAGGACCCATCCCAATGGAAAACATTCATCCTGATAGTTCTTTTGAACATTAGGTAAAAAACTACCTGCAACAACGCAACACATGGCATATGGCATATGTGCTTGACCGGCAGTTTGGAAAGGTAACTTCAAGCCATGGCTCTGCTTCCTTCAGTCCACACGCTCTCTATAAATTCACAAGATATGGCTTGGCTTCCTTGCCATCAAACAACAAGAAGACCAAGCAAAGAACAGATGGATCGCCCTCCGCCCCCGGGTCCTCCCCACCAGCCTCCGCCCCCTGGTCCTCCCCACCACCCGGCTCCCGGTCCTCCCCACCACGAACCACCGCCTCCTCATCACGGCCCTCCCCATCCCGGACCTCCAGGGCCTCCTGGCCCTCCAGGACCGCACGGTCCACCACCGCCGCACCACCACCACCCTTGATCCCTCCCTATGCCATGGTCATCATATCGTATAAATGGGCTAGCAAGCTATGATTATGAATAATGTCATGGTACTGTGTACATTTATATCTATAGCTACGCAGCTTTTGTTTACCTTTCCCTGCATTTAACTAATGCTACTCGTCGTCTGGTCGGGTTCCCATCTGCCGCTCCATTTCTGAAGTTCACATCATGTTTATGGGAAGCAGGAGGGAAAGCCTTCACTTATGCGCTGTGTGTGTAGTGTGTGAAATGAGATATTGTAATAAATCAATGCAACAAGACTGTGACTATGTTTTGTTCTTGTACCTACTTTAAGTCGTCTTCTATGTATACCTGAAGCTGTACTTAATTTTGCTGATTTGCTTCTATTGTTCGTATCCCACG
Organism: Diospyros kaki; assembly: GCA_036245055.1. Taxonomy (NCBI): domain Eukaryota; kingdom Viridiplantae; phylum Streptophyta; class Magnoliopsida; order Ericales; family Ebenaceae; genus Diospyros; species Diospyros kaki. The sequence goes on from BSEG01000003.1 coordinate 36,825,845, forward strand.
TATTCCTAGACCTATGCAACCAGAAACCTTGCAGGGGCAAGTGAACTGAATGCTCCTTGCTACTCCAGCACTGTTTTAACAGTGAATCTGCACTTGGGCTCCAAACTAGTATGAAAATCTAGAAATCCAGATTATGAGTCGGAGTTGAAACTAATAAGCTGGATAGAGGTAATAATGCACACAAGAAAAGAGATTACAGTTAAGGACATGGTTCCTACCCATCACACAGCACCTTACTGCTCATTTTGAATGGCAGCTTTGAGCTTTAGTTTGTCGGCTATCCAACATTCCTGCTTTTCCGACAACTGTCTGGGATGTAAAACATTTATTGTAGTCATGCTAACAAGCATCTGTTGATCATAAAGTAGAAATAAAAAAGATCAATGAAGAACCTAGCTTATGCCATTATCTGAATAGAGATAAACACTGATTTTGAAAACCAAGTGCGGATGATACAGAAGTAAGAAAAAAGGTCTCCCAAATGAATATGTACAACAGGACTTCTGAAAAGAGCCAATTGGCACAATATCACAAGCTAAGGTGCTATTATTGACCGGTCTTTGGCTTCAACTGCCAGTTGAAGACTAAAAGATGAGTGAATAAGTAAAACCACTATCCTTCCAGTAGAAACCTTAGTTTTTGAAGCCTCTCGCTCTAGGCAGAAAAGGTCCTTCTGACTCTTGGCCTTTGTGCCATCAGCTGTGGAGGTGGCTCTGGATGAAAACAAACCATCACAACAGTGAGATTATCTATCGCTCCTCGCTTTACTGCTTCCTCTACTATTTGCTTGCAGCAGAGTTTAACGTCATTGTGCTCTCGCAGTTTCCTCCTGGCAAAATCTACTGCATTTTGGCTTCTGAACACATCCCATATCCCATCGCTACCTATTATCAGAAACTCATCTTGCTTTGTTAATGTCACCAAATTAAGTTCTGGCTCAGCACTCAAGGGTCCACCCCTTCCACTAATTTCCTTCAGTCCATTAATATGCCAATCGCCAATAGCCCGGGTAACACCTAACTCACCATTCAAATATCCATCATCAATGAATCCCCCAAGCGACTCAATCCTAGTCCTTTCACTAGCGCAGCATGGCTTGTGATCATTTGACATCTCTATAGCAATCCCATGTCGAGAAAGTACTGCCCGACAATCTCCAGCATTTGCTACGAGTAAAGATCTGTTCAAATGGATTTATAACACAATTTAGTGAATGCCATGCACCACACATGTTTCAGACGGCAATTCCTTTAGACTTCAGTTGATATTAGTCATTTAAATGGTGATGCAAATAATTTCCTTTAGACTTCAGTTGAGATTAGTCCTTTAACTGGTTGCTATAAATTCTTCCCATTCCAGTATTATAGCCTATTTGCCCATCAATGCAAAGGAATGAGTTAACTCATTCAACATGGGCAGGAAAGAGAATTGAATGGCCAAACATAAAGAGAAGAATGGAAGTAAGTTGCACCTCCCAAAAATCATTGCAGTGAGTGCTGTAGTGCCAGAAGAGAGGTTGGACTCAGTAAAGCATGACTTTGCAAAGGCAGCGTCAGTCTGCATGAATGACCTTGCGACCACTTTCTCAAGTTCTAAAGGGAAATCGGCATCCTCAACAATCACCCTTGGTAAGTGATCACGCACAAACTGGGCTGCACCCTTTCCTCCATGCCCATCGAACACCTATCATCAAATCCAACAGCAATTTTAGTTGACCAACAGCATGACATGTCAAAAATCTATGTTGCACGGAAACGCCTCATAGGGGTCGTTTTTCCGTTTCCGAAACGTTTCTTATTCCCGTTTCGGACCCTATTTATGCCTATTTTTTTAGAAGAATATCCATTTCCATGCTTCCATTTCCTATCAGAAATGTTTCCTATTTCCGTTTCCGTGCAACATAGTCAAAAATTGCATCTCTATAACACATTTTTTTAGTAATAAAACTTTATTATGAGGAGCTCCAAATAACACTCCTCTCTTTGACTTGTGACCCTTTTGTTATATATACCTTAGAACACAAGGATTCAATTAGTGAAGTAGTGGCTAATCCATGAGATTCACTTCAACAGCTAGTCAAATATCTTGACAGAGTGGGAGGAAGAAGGGGCATAGGGAATATGAAAAAATGTAATTTTTGGAACAAGATGCTATATCCATCAATGTCTTTGCTCTTCATAAATCCCAACCAGGGACGGTGTTAAACAATTCATGAAATTATCCTCAGCATTAAATATTTGTGGAAATTGTGACGGCATATAATGACATGTAATGAAAACCTACAATACTTACACCATAGAAGGAGATAGCATCCTCACTGATTAAACCGTAACCATAATTCTTAGCCAGGTCTGTGATGCGAATGCAAGTATCTTCCATATTAGGACGGGTTCCAATGTCAGACCATTCCCCCGATCGGAGAGCAGGGATGAAGTTATTTAACAGATGTTGGCTTCCATCCGCAACAGCTGAATTTTCACAAATGCTTTCCAGCTGAAAAACAAATAGTAACTAAGAAATCCTCCAATGAAGATTAAAATTCTCCTCACAGATCAACTTTACCCATCACATAAGAAGAATCACATTTTGTTCAGTGTAAAATCAATCCCTTAGGACTATAAAATCTAAACAAAACCAGGACAATCTTAACATGAATAAAGAATCTCACTTTCCCTCTCTTTTCTTCCTCTCTTTCAATTTTTTCCCTTTTCCTTTTCCTTTTTTTTTGGGGCTAAAATCATGCTGAAGATATAAATGCAGACATCTTCAATACATATTGCATACCAATGCTTGTTTCAGTTTTTAGGTTCACCATTCACCTGCAAGCATCTCATGCTCATTTTGGCAACCTTCATTATTGTGCAATGAAACAGGCTGCTCAATTATAGAGTGGAATGTATTCAAGAATAACAAGAAGATTTTTTAGTAAATGAAAACCATATACCAAGACAAGAAGAAAGTGAGTCTCGCAGCAAAACAATGTGCACACATGGCATTCTTTCAATCAAGCCACACATTTTAGTGTCTTCAGATATTGGCAACTGCTCCTTCAAATTGGGTGGTGATTTAAGACGTTATAACAAAAATTCACCAACACAAGGTTAAATTGATAAATATTGTGAAGCTTAGGAAGAAAACCCTATCTTTTAATATGTATTTACAACCTCATTAAACTCATAGATTATACACCTATATATACAAATACAATGGGCCATGGACTCTAATATAAGATTAACCCTAGATTATAACCATATAACTCAACACTCCCCCCTCAAGCTGGAGCATATATATCATATGCACCGAGCTTGCTACAAATATACTTAATTCGAGGACTCCTGAGAGATTTAGTAAAGGCATCTGCTAACTGATCATTAGAATTGACAAAATATGTGGTAATACAGTCAGATAAAATCTTCTTTCGGATGAAATAACAATCTATCTCGATATATCTGGTCCTCTCATGAAAGACTGGATTGGAAGCAATATGTAATGCAGTTTGATTGTCGCAAATTAATCTCATCTGTGATATCTCCCCAAACTTGAGCTTCTGAAGCAATTGTTTTAACCAGATAAATTCACACGTTGCCAAGGCCATAGCACGATATTCTGCTTTTGCACTCAAGCTAGCAACAACCTCCTGCTTCTTACTTTTCCAAGATACTAGGTTTCCTCCAACCAGAACACAATATCCTGAAGTAGACCGTCTATCAGAGGGAGAACCTGCCCAATCAGCATCAGAATATCCGACTACTTGAGTATGAACTCTGTCCTCATATAATAGTCTTCTACCTGGAGCTCCCTTAATATACCTGAGAATTCGGACTACCACATCCCAGTAGCTATCGCAAGGAGACTGCAAAAACAAACTGACAACACTAACTGAGAAAGAAATATCTGAGCGAGTGATAGTGAGATAATTAAGTTTTCCGACTAACCTGCGGTATCTTCCAGGATCAAAAAGAGGCTCCCATTGTCCTAGTAAGAGCTTTACTTTAGGGTCCATAGGAGAATCTATAAGTTTACAATCAAGCATCCCAGTTTCTTCCAGAATGTCTAACACATACTTTCATTGAGAGATAACAATACCAGAACTGGATTGAGCAACTTCTATGCCAAGAAAGTATTTAAGTAACCCCAAGTCCTTAGTCTGAAAATGATGGAAAATATGTTTCTTCAACTGAACAATACTATCCTGATCATCACCTGTAATAACAATATCATCCACATAGACAACTAAGTATATACACCTCCCCTGTGATGTGTGTTTATAAAAAACCGAATGATCAGACTCACTACGAGTCATACCAAAGTCTTGAATGACAGCACTGAAACGACCAAACAAGGCTCGAGGAGACTGCTTCAACCCATATAGTGAGCGACGGAGTTTACAAACCTGCCCAAACTCCCCCTGAGCAACAAACCCAGGAGGTTGCTCCATATAAATCTCCTCTTGAAGCTCACCATGTAAGAAAGCATTCTTAATGTCTAGTTGATACAACGACCAGTGGCGCATAGCTGCTATAGAGAGAAACAAACGCACAGAGGACATCTTAGCAACAGGGGAAAAAGTATCACCATAGTCAATACCATAAACCTGAGTATACCCCTTGACAACCAAACGGGCCTTAAGGCAATCAACCTCCCCATCAGGACCCACCTTGACAGTATAAATCCACCGACAACCAATAAGAGATTTTCCTGGGGGTAAAGGGACCAAATCCCAAGTACCATTAGAATGCAAAGAAGTCATCTCATCCACCATTGCTTGTCACCACCCTGGATCAGAAAATGCCTCACTAAGAGTCTTAGGTACTGAAACAGAGGATAAGAAAGACACAAAAGCACAAAAAGGAGACGAAAGACGGTGATAGCTAAGAAAATTATAAATGGGGTGAGGATTGCAAGAAGAACGGGTACCTTTCCGAAAGGCAATAGGAAACAGATCCTTAGAAGGCTCGTAGCAGGTGGAGAGACTGGAGCAGGATGTGAGGCAACAGGAGTCACTGAAGTAATAGGAGACATGGGAGAAGGTGCATGAACAACATCTCCACCGGGAGGAGACCGAGGCTAATGACGCCGATGATACACCTGCAGTGGGGTAGAAGAAGGAATAGGGAGAATAGACGCAAGAGGACTCGCGGGAAGAGGGATTGCCTAAAAAATGGGTTGACACTCGGAAGGAGGTGAAGAGTAGAAAGGAGATGACTCAAAGAAGCTAACATTCGCTGAAAGAAAATAGCGGCGGGTGTCAGGAGAATAACACCGATAACCCTTCTGAAGGTGAGTGTAACCAAGAAAAATGCACTTGATGGACCGAGCAGACAATTTATCTTAACTGGGAGACAAGTTATGGACAAAGCAGGTGCAACCAAAGACACGGGGAGGAAGAATATATAATGGTTGATCAGGAAACAAGAGAGAGTGAGGAATCTGGTGCTGAAGAACTAAGGAGGGCATCCTATTAATGAGATAGCAAGCAGCAAGAACAGCTTCAGCCCAAAATCGAAAGAGGACATGATGATGTAAAAGAAGAGTGCAAGCAGTTTCAATCAAATGTCTATTTTTACGCTCAGCAACCCCATTGTATTGTGGTGTATATGCACAAGATGACTGATGCAAAATCTCCTGAGAAGACATAAAAGTAGAAAAGGGAATAGAAAAATACTCAGGGGCATTGTCACTGCGCAATACTTGGACAGAGGTATGAAATTGCGTTTTGATTTCAGCACAAAATGATTCAAAAATTGAGAATAACTCAGAACGATTTTTCATTAAATATAACCATGTGCAACGAGAATAATCGTCGATAAACGTTACAAAATATTGAAAACCCAAAACAGACATGACACGACTAGAACCCCAGACATCAGAATGAACTAAAGCAAACGGGGACACAGCCCGATTATTGACACGCTTTGGAAAAGAAGTGCGAGACTGTTTTCCAAGTTGACAAGACTCACAATGAAAAGACGACAAACTAGACAAACTGGGGACCATCTTCTAAAACTTAGCCAAATTGGGGTGTCCCAAACGATTGTGGAGAAGAGCAGGAGACTCAGTCACCGAGCAAGCAACAAGAGATGCAGGAAGGTTGAGATGATAGAGATTCTGCGACTCACATCCGACGCCAATCATTTGTCCCATACCGCAATCCTGGATAGTAACAGAATGATCATCAAAGGTGATAGAGCAATTTAAGGCACGCGTAAGTTTACTAACAAATACGAGATTAAAGGGACAATGAGGAAGATGAAGGACAGAATCTAAAGGCAGAGAAGGTAAGGGTTTGGCAATGCCAACAGCTTTAGCAACCGCTTTGGACCCATTGGCTAATGTTATAGAAGGTAAAGAAATAGAATTAGTAAAATGAGAGAACAAATGGGGATTACCAGAGATATCGTTAGAAGCACCTGAGTCCAAGACCCATGGTCCTAAAGAGGATGACTGAGCGAGAAAGGCAGTGGAATCACCAGAGTGGGCGACAGAAGCAACTGTGGATGACGATTGTTGGGACTTCTTATACTTGAGATACTCATCATAGTCAGCCCTAATGAGGAGGACATATTGCGGTGGATGACCATCAAAGGACTCAGATCGAGAACCATCAGCATGAGCAACATTAACACGAGGAGGGCGGCCATGCAACTTATAACATTGTTCCTTAGTATGCCCCCACTTGTGATAGTAGTTACACTTGGGGCGTTTGCCCCGATTACCACGATCTCCTCCCTGTTTGCCACTACTTTGAATCTGTGAAGCCATAACTGAATGATCACCTGCAGAAGATGGAGGTACTGTAGGAACAGATGAACGCGAAGAAGACGAGAATACACTTCATCCATAGTAGGTACAGTAGGACTAGCAAGAATCTGATCACAAACAGGAGCAAGTTCAGGACTAATGGCAGCAAGAGTACACAACATGAAGAACTTATCTTGTTGAGCTAGATCCTCTGTAGCAGTCTTACCAGCAGGTAACAAGGAGTTAAATTCATCTTCAATAGAGGCCATCCGACCAAGAAAATCAGGAAGAGTCAGACCCTACTGTCGTAAACTAAGCAGATTAGACACCACTGAATATAGACGTTGAATATCATTAGTGTATAGCGCCTTGGCCTGAGCCCACAGCTCAAAGCACGTGGTGTAGTTAGTATAGATTGGATGAAGAGAAGGATCAATTGACTGCCATAGGAGACTGCACAATAGAGCATTAGCTCTCTGCCACTCAGTTTTAACTGTGGTCACATTCTCGGCCTTAGTAGTTAGATGATCCTGTAAACCTTAACCCATACACCATAGTTCAACCGCCTTGGACCAAGAGATATAATTAGAACTGCCCATCAACTTCTCAGTAGCAATGGCTGGAGAGGGAGACAAAATAGCAGAGAATGAGCCAAATTTACTGGTACTAGCCATGTTGGACAAAATGGAGCTCTACAAGATCAACAAATCTGAAACACAAGGGGTTACAAATAGCCAAACAAAGAGGCTGGATGATCCAGCACAGAGAATGAGGCGCGCTCGAGACGGCAGACAGCGGATGTCGGTGACCAGCGGCAACGGATGGCGATGAAACCACCTGGACTGGGATGGACTGAAAGAGGCAAGTCCAATGGTGAAGACGGCATCGCGATCGGAGCACTGGAGAGAGAGAGAGATTAGAGCCAAAACAAGTCTCTGAACAGTGCGAGAGAGGCGGTGAGTGGCAGCGGCAACGGCGATGATCCTCCAGGGGTCGACAGATCGGAGGCCGGCGAACGCAACGGTGGTGGTGGTGTGCGTGATCGGCCGTTGGATAGTGAAGACCCGTTGCAGACCAGTAGCGCAAGCATGGTGGTGGTGGTGTGCGCGAGTGACGACGACGGTGGCATGACAGGCTACAACGGTTGGTGGCGACGCGACTGATGGTGGTCGTTGGTGATGTGGGCCGCGGTGGCCAAGGGTTTATATTTTGGCTTTGATACCATGTGAAGCTTAGGAAGAAAATCTTAAGTTTTAATATGTATTTACAACCTCATTAAACTCATAGATTATACACCTATACGTACAAATACAATGGACCATGGGCTCTAATATAAGATTAATCCTATATTATAACCATATAACTCAACCAAGTAGGCAACAATATTAATAAGATCCAAATAATTGAGTAGAATGTAAAAGGACAATTATGAGAATGAAACTAAAAGCATCAATCATTCACCTCATCTCATCGGTGTCAGAATTCACCTAAAATAAAATCCTACAAAAACAAGAAGAACCGTTAAAAGGAACAAGAGTATGATGTTTTTACACACAATCACCACACACATGTTCACTGAGCACTAGCTTTCTGAAAATAAATAGGGGCAGAATTACATAACCTCTGTTAAGCATCGTAAATCATTAAAACTGTCAGACCTCATACCTAGGGGATATTCATTTGTGAAAAACAGCCTCAATTTTCTGGGAAATTACTCCACAAAAACTGGAAAATTAGAGAACATGTTCAAATACAGACATTTTTTAAGTAAAACGTGGAAAAAGGATTTTCTAATTTTTTTAAAGTTTCCTTACTGATTTGGAGATCTGGAAAATGCTGTTCTCCACAAAATGTTTCCTAAATCATCTAAATTTCCTTCTCTAACATAAGTTAGACAAAAGAAAAAGCTCTCTCTTGAACATTGTTTCATTTTTCTAGATTAAAAAATAGTTTTATGTATTTCTAACATTTTAACACATTTTTTCAAACTAGAGATATGATGGAAAACATTTTCCTCAACTAACCAGTCCCCCAGTTTTACAGCATAATTATTCAATGCGAAAGACGTATAATTCAGAAATTGAACAATTTGAGTAACACTGTAACTACTAAACCAAATCAGTTTCAAATAACCCAGAACTTGGAGCCTAATGATCTCAGAAGGCATCAATCACAAACAAATTGAAACATACTGAACCCAACAGATGAGATGAAAACAGAAAGAGTAGAGAAATCAAAGAATTTAACACTTACATGAAGCGAATTACAGAGGCTAATCCGATCACTGGAACTTCCCTTTTCGGCATTCTCCCTCCGGGGCTGCAAGCATTCAGAATTATTCAACGGCCAGGTCTCGTGATTCTCACCTTGTTCAGAGAGACCCAGATTCTCCATTGTCTCTGTAACTTGCCCAACTTCATCTAGCAGACACATCTTCTGATGATGGCCTTGGTTTCAGTATCCAAGCAACTTGAGAGAGAGAGAGAGAGAGAGAGAGAGCGAGTCGGTGAGTTCCAGATTTTTCTGTGAAAGCAGAAAGCGTGGCCAAGGCAACTACTACTACCCTTCGACTGAAGGATGATATTTTCCTCGGCAAATGTCGGTTTGAATGAGCAAATATTTTTGAGAATATAATAATAATTCCACAAGACCCCACCCCACCTATTATTATATGGAATCACTAACACCACCCTTTATCTAATTAACTAACTCTAATATCGTATTCGTCTGATAAATCTTAAATATTTGATAAATTATAAATTTCAGATTAAGTTTATCTTTATTAAATGATATATATTATATTTATATTTCGTATATAATAATATAATATAGAATTATAATATTATGATACCATGGGATGGGGGTTACATTAATATATATATATTTAAAAAAATTAAGTGAACAATCTCAATAGAGAATCAGATGGATAAATTCTTCAGCGTGACAAATGTTCGGTTGATAGAAGATAATAATTTCATAGTATAAAATTTTCTCCAGTAATGGATTAAGTTGTGGTTCCATTTTAGTAGTGTGGTGTGGTTATTATTTAATTCTATTATTATCAGTTTAACCATCTATGATCTATCAGTTTGATTTTTAAGTAAAAGTATCATCAACATAGAAAATTAGACTGACTCAAACCCATCCATCAACTATTTTGAAATCCTAAAATCCAATCTAATTAAGGCTTCCTAATTCTAATTAGTGTTCATTTATACATAAAATTTAACCCAAAAAAATCAAATTCGATCCTGACACTTAACGACATCGAACTGTACCAAATACGAGATGGGAGATTGTGACAGTGCTTTCTCCACAACCGATGGCATAGGTGCGTGGCTAATAGGTGCGCCCCCTCCCTGACCACTGACCATGACATGAGAAAAGGAGAGAGATTTCTTTTGTGCCTAAATAAATAAATAAAAAAAAGGCAGATATCCTTCCTTCCTTCCTTGCTGGTCATTGTCATGTTTCACCTACCTAGCCCTAGGGTTCAAGTAGAAGAGAGGACAGACATCGGTGAGTGAATGTTGCAATGAATTGTTGCCACAACGAACCAGCCATCAAATTAGATCGTGCCACCAACGTCAACCTTCCCATCAGTATCAGTATCAGTATCCTCCAATATGGCCAGCCAGCTGCATGAGTACCCCACTCCCACTCAACTCATCATCCACATCCCACGGGATAGACATTTAAGGTTTGTGATTTAAAATTTTAAACCATTTTTATAGGCAACTGCTGCTACGGTGTATGATTCATTTTTAGTATTTTCAATCTGTGGGGGTTTGGTTTTTTTTCTTCTAAAAAAATAATCCCATCTATCAAGTAGAAAATGTTTTCAAAAAAAAAAAAACATACCATAAAAACCCGACCCGAAATGGTAAAGGTCAGTCACATGATCCAAAACACTTGGAGCAAGGGGCAACTAGAAGCGCATGCCATGGCGAGCTTGCAACAGACAACTGGTGGGCTAAATATTACTGTATCAATTAACCTCAATGGTATGCATCCTGTCAAGCTTCTAATCAAGAATTACTTTTACCCTTTTCTCCTTTCCTAATGGACGAGACATGGGTTGATCCATCTCCTTTCAGGGCAACTTTCTGACTTTGGATTGATATCCTAGATTTTACTAATATTGAAAATATTGATATAGACAAAAATATCGATATTATAATTTAATAAAAATATCAATATCGGTAGATATTAACTTAAAATTTATGAAAAGTATGAAATTTTAATTTAAAATATAATTTTTTTAATAAAATTTTTAGTAATATTAAAATAATCATTTTTACAATAAAAATTATATTATATTTAAAAAACCATATTATATCTACAAGTAACAACTAAAAAGTAAAGTATAAATATAGATATAATATATAAACAAGTTGTATAAAAAATTAAAAAACTTCCATTAAAACTTTTCGATTAATTTGCATCACTTGACTATTAAAATAAAACATGAATAATGAAATTCTTAATGAGAATAAAATTTCACGTGAAAGTTTATTTTATTTATTTAATAAAACTTAACAAATTTTTATTTAAAAAACTTAAATTTTACTTTTTATTTATAAAAATTTAACCAATATTTTTTGAATAGTTTACAGATATTTCTAAAAATTTTCTCGATATTTTTGTAAAATTAAAAAGATATTTTAGTAGACAAGAGATTACAATTCCTATTTATATTGGTATTCTTGATTTACGAAAATATCGACAGAAATATCCCAATATCCTTGATTTACAAAAATATCACAAAAATCACAGATACTTTAAACTATGAATTTGACAGAAACGTTGGAAGACACAAGAATCACAGGAGAGAGGAAGGGCATGCAGCAGCTGACAAGTTCCAGCTAAATTGAACAAGAATAAAGCTACATGTGACATGACCAGGGCATAACCCCCGTGGATTGCCCTAGCCCTGAGGGGCGGAGATACACTTATTCTTTGGGCAACAAGCATAACACATAATACAGCATCTCAACAGTCAAAAACATAGCGCTTTGGTCATTTGATACGTGCTGCAGACATTGAATCTTATTGCCCACACGAGGAGATTCATACATGTTTAATCATATAGCATAGATCGTTTAACTTATCGTGGAATGCAAAAAGAAAATGCTACGATATCGTGGTAGTGTACATCCAAGTTTAATTTAAGACAGATTCAGATACCATGACTTCATTAACCCTGAAAAAATGTTGTTAAATGATGCCGGGAGACAACAAAATTGATGCTGAAAAGAATAGAATGAGCATCACAAGAATTGTGCAATCTTCAACAGGATCCCTGACTACTTTCTACCAATGAAATTTGGCCAGACAAGTTCACATGGCAGTGAAAGCCTTCTTTCCACCAGCGGAAGATCCAGCGGGGATGACCTTCAAGACATTGAATCTCACTGTCTTCGACAAAGGCCTGAAAGCAAGTAACAATGAGAATGACCACACACACACACACACACACACATATATATATATATATATATATATACATCTGCACTCACAAACACCCACAAAATCCCATTCTGCAGTCGTGTACATAATTACAAACTTAAATAGTAAGGCATCTCAATTTGGGGCTAACCTGCATTGGCCAATGATAACATGATCTCCTTCCTTCACACGGAAGCATGGGGAGATGTGTGCAGGAATATTTGAGTGCCTCTTCTCATACCTTCAGACAGGAAAGAATGAACATAAAAGTGAAGCTTTTTCTTGAAAATAAAATTTGGTAAAATGTATACGACTAGTTAAAATATCAATAAGGCCATGCCTTTGGTATTTCTTAACATAGTGGAGATAGTTTCTTCGAACAATAATGGTTCTCATCATCTTGGCGCTGTGGCATGTGCCAGCTAGGATGCGGCCTCGGATTGAGACATCACCAGTGAAGGGGCATTTCTTGTCAATGTATGTTGCTGTAACCAAACAGTAACATAAGAATCTGATCAGAAATATTTTAAACATCCTCAAATTAAATGATGTAGAAGCTGTAAAAATAGACGTAGAAAGAATATGAAGACATGAGAAGAGCTTATATAAATAAATAACTAATATGGACAAGAGCTAAACATGATCGACAAAACTTGCAGATCAACCTTACTATGAAAATGACAAAGTCCAGACCCAATTTTTTAAGCTGTTTTTTGCTTAAATTGAGCTAGAAATGTCTTAAGAGTTAGCTTGTTTTCACTAAAAAATTGCAAGCCCATTTGACCAAAAAAAAAAAAAGTTTCAACAAACAAAAACACAAAATGATATTCACTTTTATGAAATATAATATTAATCTTTTCTTTTTACAACTCTTTTTCACGAAATATGATGTTAAATCCTATTCTGGGGTAGCCCCAAACAGAGCCTTACTTATATTTAAATTTTAACCATACCCATAAAAAAATCTAAAATATAAATCCATTTTTCTTTTCTTTACAGGTTTCCAGTTTTCAAGCATTCTAGTTGTCCTCATAGCACCTGGTCCCAAAGCATTTCCTTACTATACATGGCCAGAATAGCAGCAGTTCACGGTCTTGTTCCAATTGATATTTCTAGTGACTAGTGAGCTCAAACAACAGATTCATCTCTAATTAATTCTTTGTTGTGATTCAAAAAACAGAAAAAAAGGATTTGAGTAACTCAATGCAACACTGATGAATGCTCTAGTCATGTAATTAGACCTTGATGCAGAAGAAATAGTAATATTTAACTTCTCTTCCAGAGATTGACAACTTAAACAACATACACTACCACGTGAAGTCAGTTACAAGAAATGGTGAATTAATAGCAATGAAAGAATCAAGGAATACCGAGTGAAGTATATAGAGCTCATCTGACAACATTTCCACTAGGCTGAAGCAGTCTTAGTATTTGCACTCAAAGGTGCCAAGGGGCAAAACCCATACAGCCATCCACCCTAATGCTTAGTCTACTGCTCGGAGTACTCTTTACAACGTTTCAGGAAAAACTAAAAACAAAAGCTTTGTGTATCTCCATTGATCAGTGTGATTCATTTCCAGTAGGGAATGTATTTCTGAAGTTGCAACTGCAAATGGTTTTGCTTCATCTTAACTGTTATAAATTCAAACACCCCATTTTCCAATGAGGGATAAAAAGTGTGCCATATAAAAATTAGTAAAGAAGCTAAGTGGCTAACTCATAGATTTTGTGCAACCTTTTCTTCATAAATGGCAAGGCACATGCCAATAAGTCTATCCTAGGTAGTTGGGAGGAAATTTAGTTGTATGAAATTGGAGTATAGAAACTTCTCCAGCCCTACCATGCCGAATTTGTCACTACCGAGGAGAAAGGAGCCATCTTATATGCCTACTCTATCAAGCCAAATTTGTCATTTCAAAGAGGAGAAGGTTCTATGCTCACCCAGATCTGTTCATTGCGTAGTTCCAAGAAATCGTTTTTCAGTTTGTGCGTTTTACTGGTCTAAACTGTCAGCCTACATCTCATCCTAAGACCCATAATCATAGTGACAATAATCACAATCAATCTCTCACGTCATTGACCTTCCACACAAGTTCTAAATGGAGAGGCCACAGCCTTAATGAACAAATGCTTGTACAAGGTGTCAAGGACCAGCCAGTAATTCCAATCACATACTTCCAATTACATGAAGTAAAATATGTAAACATATCGATGAACCCGATTTGCAATTTACAACCAACGCACCTTCAATGGCGTCTCTGGGAGTCTTGAATCCAAGACCAATGCTCTTCCAGTAGCGGTTCCCGCCCTTACCAGGCCTCTTCCCTTTCCCAGATTTCTTCGAGCTATTACACACAATAAATCACAGAGAACAGAGATCAGACAACATCAAAATTCAAACTAACAAACAAAACCAATAACAGAAATGGCATGAACCAAAGTCAGCTCTAGCTCCAAATCAGTGATTTCGTCTATTTCTCGAGTTTTATTATCATGTTTACCACAAAAACACTTTGGGTTGCTTCAGAAACGCCTTCTCCGTCTGTTACAGAAACGGAAAAATCAAAATCTAGATACAAAGAAAAACAGAAAACACCGAAAGACAGAGAGATCTGAAACCGAACCTGTTCTGCCATGATTGCTGATTCTCCGAGATAACGAGGAGCTAAAGACGACCGAGGATGAAACGCTCTTTGTAACTACCAGAAACCCTAACCCCAATTGGAATAGGTTGGAAGAAGGGGTCAGTTTAGGTTTTTGCTCCGGGCTGTAGGTCTATATTGGGCTTGGGCCTGGCCTCCAGTTGTTAGCCCAATTCAAAGTGATTCTACCCTCCCCCAAAAATATTTTTTAAAAAGTGCTATACGTTAAAAAAAAAAAGATAAAATTTATTAAAATTATGAGAAAACACCTTTAAATTGTTGCATTGTAATTTGTAATACCAAAAAAGGGCATTCCCAAAGCAAGAAATGTCTCCACTTTGTGATGTATATATAATTAAGAGATAATTGTATTTGTATTTAATCTTATCCTCGTAAAATTGACTATTTGTGAAAAATATAAAACACGCAAATTCATTAATTAATTTCTTTTGAAATTATTTATTTAGTTGTTTTTTGTTAAAAAAATATCAGTTATATGTATTTGAACATTATTGATTTTTTTTTGGGCAAAAGATATATACAATAATTTATATATATGTCACATAACTTTGAATTTTCCGATATTTGATTATATAACTTTTTCTCATAAATATAAAATTCATCTTATTCCAATTGTGTTACACAAAAAAATAACTACTAAAACTTGAACTTATTGCTTGTCATTACATCTCTCTCACGTCCAATGATATCATCACATCTAATTTATTTTTATATAAAAATTAAACTTCAATTATCAAATATATTATTTAACTTATATCCCTTTATATATTATGGTAGCGTTTGTTAAAATGAGCAAGATAAAAGAGTATTAAGATAAGGTCGGAATACTTTTTAGACCAATATATGAAATAGTCAAAATAAGACTGAGAAATATTTAAAATTTTTATCAAATTGTTTGTTAAATTTTTTAAAATGCGTTAGAGGATATAAGTGTCATTTTTTTTTCTTATCTGTAAAAACTAAGATATTCTTATCTTGAGAGATGAGAGACAAACATATTTGAAAAAATCAAGATAAGAAGTCACATAACTTCTTTTTCAAGAATTACTAGATAAGTTTAATAAACATGTTAGAATAGGCAAACATCCAAAATAATTTTCATATATGATATTTTCTACCATATATCTTGGTCAACAGATACTATCTATACAAGTAAATGTTAAATTTGGTGTTACAAACTTTACCATTACAAATGCTCATTTTTATTTATAATTTTCTTAAAAGTCAAAATAAAGCTAAATTACAACCATCAAATACAATTAGTCCATTAGAGATGGGTATTCATTAAAATATTTAATTTTTTTTAATTAAACACATAATGTTCAACCGGGCTAACCAAACATTTTGTTAAGAACTCTCATGCTGTTCAATATTATTATTATTATTATTATTATTATTATTATGTTGTGCTGTTATATTCTAATTAATTAATTAATTAATAGAAATTATTCTGTCTACAAATTAGACAGTCCTCCCTGCCAAAAAACAATCTACAGCATCTCTGTCAGTAATGCGGTCCAACAATTCGATTCCTCTTGTCTTCCAAAAGGTACTCCTCTATAAGTCTTCACCAACTCCACTACCCTTAATGGATTTAAGCCCTGTTTGGACCTTTCTCCACTAATCACTTCAATACATCAAGGGTGGGTTAGGGTTACACTACACATATATATTATATTACATATCTTTAAAAAAATGATAAAACCCTAAAAACGAAATTGATAAAAATTAAATATATACATATATATGTAAGTAATCACATGTATATATATATATATATTTCTTCCATGATATATTCAAAGATCATTGATTAGGCATGATAGTCCAATTGCTCTGCAGAATACATTGTCATGGGCTTCACCCTTCTCAAATCCTAAAAGAAGATTGCATAATGTTAAGTATTAGAGACAACAATATGCCAAATTTTAATTAATTTTACGTTGTGTGACCATTACTTACTCATTTTTATCTATTTGAGTTCTAGGACTTAAGCATGTATATTAGAAAGAGATTAACAAGAAAAAAAATATTTGAAAGAAATTTAAGAAGATCAATAATATTAATGATCCTACTATATATATATATATATATGTGCGTGTTTAATCAGTGGTGTCTAGGGTTGTGAATCCTAGGGCCGTAGTAGTCTTCATGGATCTTTGGTAACCAGTGGTGCACTTTCTTGGCTACACTTGGCATTGATCTTCTCTTCAATACTGCATCTCCATTATTCACTACTGCTGCACCTTTCTGCATCTTCTCGTGATGAAGGCTTATGCCACTATTATCAGAACTGGAAGATGATGATGATGATGATGATCTTAAAGACGTAAAGCCCACATGCATTTTCTCTCCTAGAAAATAATCTTTCTGCAACCGTATGCCTGCAACATATGATTAACAAAAAAAAATTAGCCCCAATTAATAAAAATGAGCTCAATATATATGTGTGCATATATATTGGCAGGCATATATGCATATAGATAGATATACCTTGAACTTGTGGTGCAGGGAAAGAGAGAAGAAGCAAGAAGGTGAGTAGCAAGCAAGGCCCCATTTGAGAGAAGAGATTAGCTTGCGAAGAAGAAAGAGCAGAATGTGGGTTTGCTCAGGGTGAAGATATATATATATATATATATATCGAGAGAGAGAGAGAGAGAGAGAGAGATTATAGCGTATGATGAGCAACTCCTGTTATATATATATATATATATATACACAAGTGAGTTGAAGCATGGAATATTGACTATTAATTAAAATGGGATTCCCTGTTTCTTGCATTTTCTTGTTCTTTACGGCCAAGATTTTCTGTGAAAGTGAAATCAGAAATCATTAATGAATTATATATCAAACCATACTCTGAGGAGACAAAACAGGAACAGTCCTGAGAAAATGGAGGGTGACTGGAAGTTTCCAAACCAGACAGCTTAGCTTGTTGGAAATGGCATATATCAGAATGGGAGTATGGAAAAGGTATGCCTCCTTCAGGGCATTGTCCCCGCGCAGCTGCCCCATTCTTTTAGGGTTTAGTGTCCTCCACCATGACCTCCATTTTCATATATAAATTAATATATATATGTATATGCATTTATGTTTATACTTCCCATCAAGACATGACAAATGATCATCAGAAGTGTTTCTTCAAGCAAGCGTTTTGCCTTTGTTTTATTTTGATCTTTGCATGCATGGAGACACACATGCACATCCATCCATGTATAAGTGAAAGAAATCATATATATATCTTCCGGCTGTAATAACATATCCTTCAATTTTTCATGATTCATCACATCATCAGATGGCTGTGCGTGTCTTGTCCCATCAATTGGATCGATCATTTGGCTGTTCCTTGTGGAAAGTCTATCGGCCAACATTACAAATAGGGATTTAGTGTATATGTTTTTCATTTTTTACAAATTAGTAAGAAATAAAATTTAGGATGACATCTGCGCCGTACCAGGCCAATCTTGACTCTTGGTCTATGGCCCAGTCTTGGCCCACGGTCCAGTCTTGATCGATGGCCCAATCTTAGTCTCAGGCCCACAATTCGATCTTGGCCTTATGCTAACCTATAGCAACATTATTATAGTCTCATGATGGATATTTTTGTGTCTGTTTAAGATCTCATCTTCATTAATGGTATATTACATCCTCGTTAATATGGATCTCATTCACATTAATAAAGGTCTTGTCAATATCATGTCATCGTCAAAGAGCCTCAAAGGCGTCGGATATTCAATTTCATCACCCTACACAAACACACAACACATGCATGCAGGAAAACCTTTCCTCCTATATAAACTAGCTCGCTTTAGAGCCAATGTATGTTCTTCATTAATCCACTGATATTGTTTCATTTTACTTTATTTTTTACTTGAGCGTTAGAATGCTTGTAAGTGCTAATCGTCCCCCAAAGTCTACTTCTTATAACTATGAGCTCACATCCGGTTGCCTTCCTTTTTGAGCCAAAAGGAACAATATCATTATATAATCCCTAACTCTTGAGAGCCATTTTTTAATATAATTATAAATGTGGTAATACCTCACTAGCCAAAATGAATTATAACACTTTCTTCATCAAGATCATTGTTTGACCACTAGTGGTGGGAGTGACTGACTTACAAATGTTAAGGGTTTTTTTTTTTTTTAGGGTTTTTCTTTTTTTATAAGCAAAATCGTATAAAATTATGCTCTCTGCATGTGGTTAAACCAACAATATTTCGTAAAGTATATTATTCAAAAATACAAAATTATAAGGTTAATTAAGTTAAACTTTAGGTAGATTTCTATAATTATCTCTAAAAACTTTCATTAATTCTTTTCAATATAATCTAACAAATACTTTGAAATCTTTTATTATCCTACAAAACAGCAGTAATTACTTTGGCTGTAATTAGGTGCTTCTATAAGAAAATAATGTCACAAATTTTAATCCTACAACATACAAAATTAAATAATATATATTAGCGAATATATAAATAAGTGAGCAAGGCTAATATGTTACACATGTGAATCTTTTGAATTTTATAGGTCAATTTTTTTTTATTAACCTGGGGTATCCTGAGTTTTGTCTAACTAGTCTTTAGAAGAGATGGACTTCATCCCAACTCACATCTCAAATAAATTATGATATAATCTCCATAGATATCAATTTTAGTTAACTAGAAGTGTGACTTGTGTTATGCATACACAAATAAAAAATAAATTATGTTAAATAAATATTTATTAGGTGATAATTAATAATTGTGGTCTAATTTTTATATTTTCTTAAGACAAAATTTAAATGAAGATAAATGTTAGCAAAGTGGTAAAAATTAAGTAGTTTTTACTCTCAAAGTTATGAGCTCAAATCTTGGTAATTAAGTTTAATTTAATTTTTATTTTTTTAAACAAAAAAATAAAAATTATTTTAAAATTTTACTTTATGACATATCTGCATAGTATCAAGATTCCCTCACTACTACTTGAGGAGCCCTGCTATGTTGCCCACTGACGGGCAACATAGCAGTTGCCCGCCTTTGGGGGGTGCTGGGCCTCATGCACGTAGGGCCCACGTGCAGGCGGGCCCTACGTGCATGAGGCCCAGCACCCCCCCAAAGGCGGGCAACTGCTATGTTGCCTACCAGTGAACAACATAGCAAAGCCCACTACTTGAGTAGTGTAGTATAGATGAGTCTATGCTTGTGCTATATAAATATATAAATATTATTGGGCTGGGCCCAATGTTGTTAAATAGGCTCGGCGGCCCCCACCGGGTCGACCTGTGCCTAATCACGGTCCAAACTGATGGGCTTCGGTAGGTCGACCACCCAATGGCCCAACATTGTCCATAGACCTGATAAAAAATATTTTTATAAATATAATTATAAATAAATATATTGAGTTATAATTTAAGGTAAATTGCCTTCATACTTACCCCTCCCCAAAAAAAAAGGTATAAATTGTCTTCGAGACATTTTGCTGTGTAGGTGGTTTATATTTTTTGTCTTTCTGTCAAAACTCGACTGTTAATTAAATCTAATTAAACCTTCGTTAAGGTGTGTATAAGATAAAATACTTTAATATATTTTATCTCTCATTCATACCCGTCTTATTAAGAAAAATATTTAGATTTATACTACGTATAAGTGACCCCATACATTCGAAAACTAAAATTTGGACTCAAAGTTTAAAATTTTTAAATTTGATTAAGTAATAAAAAGTAATTAAATTTAAAAATATTAAATAACATAATTAAACCATAATCTTTATACGTTTAAACTCACCCATGTATTAAATAACATAATTAAATGTTCTCCTCTTAGAAATATTGCATGTCTAAGCGCGTGTTTGACTTATTGATTTGATTGTTTATAAACTATTGATTTAACTTATAAGTTATGTAACTTATTTTTTTAAATATTGACAACACCCAACAGTTTAAAAGATAATATATAACGTTTGGCAAAAGCTCTCCCCCTCCCACTCTTCCAAAAACACTATTAGAAGTTTTTTGTATTTACTGATTAAGGCTTAGTTTGATTAGGCTTTTTTTTAATAGTTGAAAAGTTGAATAGTGTTTAAGTTATATAATAGCGTTTAAATTAGGTAGTGTTTAAGTTGATAACATGTTTCGATAAATGTACTTTTAATCTATTAATGTAAAATTATGTGTTTAATTTGTAAAAACTATAAACTATTAGAATTTGATAAAAATAATAAATAGATATGATATTAAATAATGTAAATAAAATTTAAAAAATATAATTTCTTTAAAAAAAATTAAATTGATGTCTAACTAAAATACTTTCCATTAATAAATTATGAAAAAATTAAAAAGATATAATTTTTAAATTTTATGTACAAATTTAGATTTAATTCATAAAAATCTAAATATATATTATATTAGATTCTTAAAAAATATATTTTATTAAAATTAATATATATTATATGTTATATATAAAATTATTATATATGTTATATACAAACTAAATATATAGTATTACATGTTATATATATATATATATACATATACACAGTGAAGAACTGAAGAAGAAAGTCGATAATGAATAAAGAGATGGGTCGTACAAGAGGGGACAACGCAGAAGGCGACTGCAAAAGGAGGTGAAATAGGCTGTAGAGATGCGATGGCGCTGGGTAGCTTGTGGCAGCGGATCTGGAAGCAGAGGCTGCGATGGCGATAGCGGGACTGAGGCGGCCGAACTGGGATTGTGATGGCGATGAAGGAGTCGGCTTGTAGCAACCGAGCTTGGCGATGGCGACAGTGGCAGTGGGAAATTGGTTGTAGAGGGTTGAAGATGAAGGATATTGGTTGGAAATTAATGTTTTGGTTGAGGATAAATGGGTAATTTTCATGGTCAACGCAACTTTTTCTTGCACAACGATTTGCAAAAGCTTATAGGAATGAGCTTTTGAAAAAGTTATCTCAAATAGCGTTTAAGCTATAGAGCGTTTAAACTATTTGAGTTTGCCAAACACTTAATTAAGAAAACTTGATAGCTGGAAAGTTATGTTAATAGCTTATAAGCAGTCAAACTGCTTAGCCAAATGGACCCTAAATTACCCATTTACTCTTCTATATTTCACAGATTTACAATCTTTATCTCTCTTCTTCTCCGCCTCCTCCATTACTGGTGTTGCTCTCATCTTCTTCTTTGCCTCTTCCATTATCGACATTATAGCAGATTGATCATCGCCTTCAGCAGATCACGATCACTATCGCCGAATCGGCCGCATCCATTACTGCCTCCTGCTAAACAGATCAGCTACCTAGCGCCATTGCAATCGCCCTCGCCTTAACCCCCGCCTCCCGTTTTCGTCAACCACCCTTCACTATATATGTATATATATATATATTACACATAATATATATAACGTTATATATATAACACATAATATATATTGACTTTAATAAAATATTATAAGGATAATATTTTATTTGTTAGATATTAATTTATAATTTATTTTTATTTAAAATTTATATTATTCAATAATATGTCTATTTTTATCTTTTTATTAAATTCTGATAATTTATTAATTCTTTCAAACTAAATATATAATTATTAATTAAAATTTTAAAATATATTTTTTTTAAATATATTATAAATTTAAACGTTAACCAACTTTTAACCATTACATAACTTAAAAGCTAAGCTACTTAAAAAAAGGTAAGCCGAACACCCCCTAAATTCAACTTATTTCTCCCATTGTGTAGCCCGAGATTAGAGGGCGAATCCTGAGACTATCCCACTGACGTGCCATCCCCATTGCATATATATATATATATATATATAATCACGTCAAGGGAGTCCTCCACTGTGATCACAGTGGCGTGAGTAAAAGCTCTGTAGCTTCCTCCAAAAATGATTATGTAAACAATTCAGATACAAAGTTGAACAAGACTATCAAAAACTAGAGGATTGAAGAAAAAAGTACAGAAATCCTCGTTTTAAGTATTTGTCAGTTAACACTGTCAAAAGATTCAACAATTCCTAAAATCTCCTATTGAAACTATAATTGAATTGATATCATGTGATCAAAACACTGTGATTTACGAAGATTCACCAGATTTGTGTTGGTTTCACAAACAAGGATTGCTTCAAAGGACAAAAATCGGCCAAATTGCTCCAGAAAACAACGAAAGAGGTACACAATTTATCTAACGAAAGTGGAAAGTTAATCCGGCAAAAGATAGAAAATATGGTTCTTACTGTTATCATCTTGCCGGAAGCCTCCATCGTAACTGGATTCGCAAGGATTATCGACACCGGAATCTCTCTCTCTCTCTCTCTCGTAATCTGCAAGCAATGAATCGGAAGTGGTGGGAAAAAGTTCCTAAAAAGAGGGAGAGAAACCGAAGCAACGCCGCCGAAGAGAAAAAGGGACCTGAGGAGATGACAGGGAGAGAGAAAGGAGCTGACTCTCGATTTTTGAAATTATTTTTACTGTTGCAAGTCTTTTTTTTGAGTTCTACTCTTCATCGACCGGTTTACAGGAGTGAGATCTCCCGTTGTCAAAATATTGCAAGATTTTGATTAGGTTAGAAGTGCGTTTGCACGCATCCTACCGAAACAAAGAGAAAGAAGAAAATTCTTGAGAGTGAGAGAGACTTTACTAATGGCAATCGAGATCGAGGCGAGACCTTTCCTTCAGCGATCGAGACCTTCCTTTGATGAGAGACTTTTCTTTGGCCCGCAATCTAGACAGACCTTCGACAATCGAGACCAATTGTCGGTCATCCATGCCAATCTTTCGCGATTCAGACCTTTTTTCGATCTCGTCGCCGTTCTTCTTCACCGATGTCAAAACAAGGTAAGCCAGACTCCTTTTTTTTTTTTTCAGATTTTAATCTTCTAGTTGGTTCCTTCCTTCTTGTGTTGCTTAACTATTCCGACGACCATCTTCACCCCAATCTTAATTTACTGTTATAATTTCTACACTTGATTGTTAGTGGTCCAGAGTGTAAGTAAAGAGAGAAATGTTTTGTTTGTTAAGGGTTGTGCTCAATACTGCTTAAACTAACTATAGGCCTTTGTTCTGTTGACTCTTAACACTTATATAATTGAATGTGCAATTGCCTTGTTTTGGATTCTTCTCACAGTATTAAAATTTCTGAATCTTGCCTGTTTTAAGACCTTTGGTTATGAAGAAGACTTAATCTAGGATCAAGATGATTTGTAGTGGATATATATTCTTTCAAGTTTAAGGACCAATATGATTTGTTATTGATTTTATTTAAATCTAAAAAATCTGCTTGCTGGAAGGAGGAAAAAACACTCTAAGAATTTCTCTTCACTAGTAAATAATATTCTTCAAGATCAAATGTGTTCTCAACGTTGGCTGGGTTGGAATTTAGACCTTTAGCCTACATTCTCTTTGTTTTTTAATTTTCAGTTTTGAGTTTTTAATTTATTTTCAATTTTCTATTTTGATAGTCTTTTTTTAAAAAATTAAAAACGCGTTCTCTTTATCATTTTAAAAAACTATGTCTCAAAATAGAAAATTAGAAAACACGTTTTCTTTGAAATTTTGAAAATAAATTTTTAATAATATTTTATTCAATAAATTTGATTTTTCAGTAAATTAGAAATATTTATTATTAATCTATTATTAAAAATATATATACATTTTAAAGTTAATAAATTTTATAATATTTTTTTTACTATAATAATAAAATATGAATAAATAAATATATTTTGAGTTTAGCGTTTGTTTTGAATGAAAACCCTCAAAATAATTTTTTGTTGTTTTAAATTTTTTTATAATTTTTTTTTCAAAAATATATTTTTAAAAATAGTAAAAAGAACGTATTTTTATTATTTTAAAAAATTAAAAATTAAAATAACTTAAAAATAATAAAGAAAACACAAACTTAGTATCTTTCTCTATTTCTGTCTGACACTCATTTTAATCCATATGTTAGTTGTTTTGGATAACTCAGAGCTGCTGTTAGCCTTTGTTTTTTCGGAATATTGAGGTTTTGAGACGTAGTGGTTGGATCAGTTTGGAAATACGGAAAAAGAATGACTTGTAGTTGGATTCCCGATGTGAGATTGAGTTGTGATAAAACATTTCATTATTGATTCATGCTTTTATGTTATTTTAATATTTTTCTAAATGTTCAATAATTGCCAATCATATATTCAGTAACTTGAATGGTGACATTATTATACTTTTAGGCTATATATGTTTTGAATGGGTGAATCACTAGTTGAACCAGGGAACCAGTATTCTGGCTGATTTGCTGGCTGGTCCAAATTTAATAACAATGTGAGATATATGTCCAAGTATGACCTTTTGATTTGATAATCCACTCATCAAAATGCATTGGTTTACATTATTTATTTTGTTTTTCCTTCCATTTTCCTCTTTCTTGAGCAGTCCTAGCTGCAAGCATAGCGGAGAATTATTTTCCTTTCCATTCTTTAGATTTTATTGGCAAAAAACAGAGCTTCATCAAGTCTGAGAGAACCTTCCATGAAATGCATACTTTGGCCTTTGTTTTGTTACTGTTGATTCTTTGTTGATCTAACAGAACCTTACAGTTGATACGGAGACCACACCTCGAGGTAAATGTGGATCTACAAATAAATTCTACAGCTACAAATGTAGATATTCAGGAGGAAGGAAAATGTCGAAGAAGAAAACTCCATCGTGGTACGGCGTTCATGGTGCACCGACTATAGCTGCTCGCAGCAAATCCATCCTTTCCTCATAGGCACAAACATATATAAATTGTTTCTGCTCAAGTTACCTAAAACAGGGGTCTTACTGAAAAAATGGCCACAAATGTATGCATTATTATGTGTATTATAATTGCTTACCTGATAGATATTCTTTAATGCTGGTGGAAGGAATCGTGTGATATACCGAAAATGTAATATATGATGTTATGTTATTGACAAATATTCTTTAATGATAATAATTTCTTAGTTTATGATGTTTTATGCTTCATTATTTCAACAGATTTTCTTGGTCCTTGGTTTAAGTGTTATTTGGCAAAATAAGCTTGTTCATTGAAGATAATTTTTGTGACGTAAGAACTATTTTTCCATTTGTGTTTTTATTTTGTGACAGGTTCGGTTCAAAATTTATAAGTCAGCATCCGATTTAAGTGTATATCTAGATGGGTCGAAATCTACAAACTAAGAGGAAAAAGTTAAATTAATGAGGAAAGTTCGAAGGAAATATTGGAGAATTAATTAAAGGGAAGCAATGCAATAATAAGAGGAAGAACCGAGAAGCCACACAACAGTCAAACAAATTCAAGGCTTAAAATAATTAGATTATTGGTGGAACTTGAAGTTTGGCCATTGAAGTTGGAAACAATAAAATAATGAAGCTTGAAGCCATTATTGGAGGCATCAATGGAAGTGAAGCCATGCCGGTGAAGACATAATTGAAGCAAGAGTGAATATTAATGAACAAATGAAGGTTGAAATGAATTGAATAATGGAAGCTTGGACAATGAAAACTTGGAAGGAATTGAATAATGGAAGCCACACCGCAAGGCTTGGCCGCAAGCTACTTCCAAATTGATTAATTCAACCGAGAACGCCGACGAGGATGGCGAAGAGTTTAAGAAGATGATGAGGGCGTGATAGTGAGACGGTGGAGAGAGTGAGAGAGACGGTGGAGAGAGGATGAGGAAGTACAGGGCGGCAAGACGATGAGGAATAACAGGGCGGGAAGAGGGGACTTCACTGGTTTGACTGAAAATTTCTTGAGTTGTGAGGGGCAATTTTGTCAAATTATCTTTCTGTAAACCCGTCAGTAAGGTCTGACGGCTGTCAAGAAATTTCGCTTCTTCTGTCACATGTAACGTGACGCTCTATTATTGGTTCAGTCCATGAGTGGGCTATAGACGGAGTTCAGGATGGAATTTTCCTTCCTGCGTATAATCATGTCAATGGAGTCATTTCCCTTCCTGCATATAATCATGTCAATGGAATGCTCCATTATTGTTGCGCTCTCTCTCTCTCTCTCGCGTCTCCTCTTCTCAATGTTGGGATCACTTTACCCAATCCTTTTAACTTGTGAAAATATGAGAGTAAAAAAGCAGTCGGAAAAATACTTTAAGTATAATCATAAAAATGAAAGAGATAATTAATTTAGGTAAATCATCTTTTCAATGTAAAGAGTAAAAATTATAAAATTGAAGTTTATTCCAAAATTTCATTAATATCATCAAATTTGGATTCTAAAATCCTTTCAAGAATCACAAGAAACAAAACACAAAATCAAACATATTTTAAATCAATAAAATAACAAAAAACTTGTGGAAGAATAAATCAAACCATGGCTTGATTTCTAAGAACCTTGGCCTTTAAATCAGATTTTTATCATATTCTAGAACCACGAGTTTAGAATGTATTATTTAAATTTTAGCTCTATCAGACTACAAAAGTATCGTTAGATTGTCTGTTTAGTTACAATTGTTTAGGCAGAAACTAAAATCTTAGTTGAATCGTAAGATAGTAAGAAAATGGCTTGATTCGCAAGAATCCCATCTCCAAATCAAATCTCTACTATTCAAATCATAGAATCACGAATCTTGAACGTATTATCTAAATTTCAGCTCAATTAGATCACAAAATAGTGTTCGGTCATCTGTTTGATCATAGCTACACAGGTAAAAATGGAAATATGAAATCGAACAAAGAACTTTGCTATTTTTCTTTCTATTTTTTCTCACTTAATATGCACGATTTTTATAGACTAAGAGACATAAAGCTCTAATCTTATTAAGGGATAATTTAGTCTTATAAAATAAAAATATTAGTGAAAGAAATTGAGTTATTCTTTTAAGAATTTCTAATCATACCTGTGCTATCTTTCTAGAAATACCCAATCACGTGCCATCTTTCTAGAAATACCTGTGCAATCCACATGCTACGAGGGAGGCTACCCAGCCATTATTGGCAATCCACATGGTAGGACTGACCCCTCTTTATTGGCAATGCACCATCTTTCTAAAAATATCCACCCATTATTGGCAATGCACCATCTTTCTAAAAGTATCCTACCAGTGTTGACAATCCACCGACTAGGAGAGAGGACCCCCCCCCCCCCCCTTGCCCTTAACATTCTAACCAGGCTTGTCTCCGGCCACAGTTTCCACAGATAAGGAAGATTTATGAAAATGGAATAAAGAACTTTGCTATTTTTTCTCTTGTTTTTTTTTTTCTATTTTTTCTCACTTATTATGCATGATTTTTATAGACTAAGAGACACAAAACTCTAATCTCATTAAGGGATATTTTAGTCTTATAAGATAAAAATATTAGTGAAAGAAATCAAACTATTCTTTTAAAAATATCTAATCATACTTGCGCCATTCTTTTATAAATATCCAACCATTGTTGGCAATGTGCCATCTTTGTAGAAATACCCAACCATTAACAATGCAATGCAGCTGCTAGGAGAGAGGCTACCCAACCATTATTGGCAATCACCAGCTAGAAGCGAGCGCCCATATTGGCAATGCACCATCTTCCTAAAAATACCCAACCATGCAATGCACCATCTTTCTAAAAATATTCTACCATTGTTGACAATCCACCTGTTAGCGTAATTAGTATTTCAGGGTAGTTTAGTCTTTTTATCACTTATCTATTGTTGTATATATATATATATATATTCTGTTGTTCTATTACTAAACCCTCCTAATGTTAGTGTGTGGCTTATTGTAGCTGTTCTTCTTCCTCGTTATTCTTCTTTGTTTTGTTCTTCTACATTGAATGTGGTTTGGCTTGGATTCTTCACACCACCTACTAGGACGGAGGACCCCCCCCCCCCCGCCCCCCAACACTTAAACCAGGCTCATGTCCAGCTACAGTTCCACAGATAAGGAGGATCTAAATGGAGCACAACCCCTCGTTTGTCTCTCACCTATCCACCTCAAATTCACTTCTTGTTCTTTTGATACATCTATCAAGCTTGAAAACTTCACACAATCTAGGGTCCTTGTATTAATGAACTGTAATCTTGTCTTTAGTTCATTCTCCTTGAAGCTCTGCTTTTGATTCAAACCATTTTCAGAGGTGCAGTCATCTTGACATCGCACGTGAGTACTTTTTACCTGATTTTCCATCTTTATTGCTTCATTTAATCTATGTAGTCAACCTAATTTCCGTTCGTGGTGCAGCTCCCTAATGCCATCAGCTTTTGAACTAGAAGAAACTGTGATAGAACAGTTAAAATTAGTCCTAATTGCAGTGTACTTGAATCGATTTTTGAAAGTGATTTGTTGTCTTAGACTGAATCAAGATGAGTTTTCAATTCTTGCTAGATAAAATTGCAGCGCACAAACAAGGTTGGCATGGTGGATGGTTCATGGCAATTGGGGCCGTTGACAGAGCTTTCAAGTTTTAGTTTTTAACTTTTAATTGTTGGGTTCAGTTTCGGTTTTCAATTTAGAAAAGTGAGAACTGATACGTTATTTGACAACTTTGTGTTTGTTTTCAGCTTTTTATTTGATTTTTCTTTTTTTCTAAATTTTCTTTCCCACCCCTATCATCGTCGGCGATGAGTGGTGGGGGAAGAGGAAAAATTAAAACGAAATGAAAATAAAAAAGCGAACGCTCATTTGGAGTTCTCAAAATTTTGAAAATTTTCGAAATCGAAAATGAGGAAGCAAACGCCAGTTTCAGTTTTCATTGTAAAAAAAATAGTGAAAGTGAATTGAAAACTGAATGAAAAGCCCACCAAGAACCAGCCAGGCCACATTTTCTCTTTGGTTTTCGTTTCCTTTGTGATGATGGTACATGGCGAGCCTCATCATTGTTTGTTCCCTCAGCTGTAATTATTATAATTTTAGACAGAGTTTTAGGTTGACATTTAATTTTTTAAATCATCGTCGTTGTGCAGTTTTCGTCACTCGTGTTCTCAATTTCAGTAGACAATGTAAATTACAGGTAGAGATTTTATCTTACTACGTAAAATAAGGAATCGAACTCACAACTAATTGGTGTTAATCTCAACATGATACAATCACTTTGACATTTAATTTCTTGTGGGTGCATTTGAGGAGACAGAAGCGATAATAAAACAAACTGTTGCAGCCCCTATGAATCAGCTTTTTGCAACAATCTAAACAATTAAAAAAAACGTTTAGGATCTTGTGAATTTATATGACTTCTTTAAGTGGTTATTCCCAGGATTGTAAAATTTACAGTGAGAGTAATTGCGATCTCGTCTCCAAACTTCCAAACTCCAGAATTCAAGCAATGGAGAAACGGGTGGCAATCATCGGAGCGGGGATAAGCGGTATTCTTGCCTGCAAGTACACTCTAGAGAAGGGCTTTCATCCAATAGTTTTTGAAGCTCAAGAAAGCATTGGAGGAGTCTGGACTCAAACCATAGAGTCCACTAAGCTCCAAAACACCAAAGAAGAGTTTCAGTTTTCTGATTTCCCATGGCCGCTTTCTGTGAAAGAAAAGTACCCCAGTAACATCCAATTTTTGTCCTATATAGAATCTTATGCTCAACATTTCAGAATCTTACCTTATATTAAGTTCAATACAAAAGTCACAAGTATAGATTACGTTGGAGAATCCGATGAAGAGATGCAGTCGTGGGATCTGTGGGGTGGAACCGGTAAGCCCTTCAGCTCCAAGGGGAAATGGCACATAAAAGCGCAGACCAATAAAACATGCTCTCCAGAGGTACACAAATAGCTACTGTTTCCTCTTCGAGCTACTGTTTTTCATCCTATTAAGGGATGACCACTACTTAGTTCAAATAGATTTCACAGTTCTTGAAAACAATTGAAATATGTGTAATCTGCTCGCTTTTTACTTGATTCACAATTTCAATTGTTATTATATTTGCATAAAGTTGGGGTGGAACTAGTGTTGAATTTGGCATCTTTTGTGGTATTTGCTACATCAAGAGTACTTTGGGATTCATGTTGTGTTGTGTAGGAGTACCAAGTTGAATTTGTGATTCTTTGCGTGGGACGATTCAGTGGTCTGCCAAATATGCCAGAGTTTGCTCCTGATCATGGACCAGAAGTATACACTGGAAAAGTAATGCATTCCATGGATTACTCTGCCATGGACAATGCAGAGGCAGCGAAACTAATTAAAGGAAAGAGAATTGCAGTCATTGGTTCACTGAAATCCGCAGTGGACATAGCAGCAGAATGTGCAAATGCGAATGGTAAGTGATAGATTTTCCAGGAAAATTTAGATGAGCATATTTTCAAAAGCAGGAACTGCCTATTTCTAGTTTCCTTCATTAAATTTATATTCTCTACAAGAAATTGTGTGCTAGTTCAATCCTGCATGTGTCGAATCGGCTACTAATTAGTTACTGCCCTAGCAGTAATCAAACTCGTTCTTTCATGGGATATTTGTTTTGGAATTTCCTTGTTAATGCAAAGACAACAGATTATGTTTTTATTTTGGTCTGTTTGTTAGGTGTCAATCCACCGTGCACGATGATTCAAAGGACACCCCACTGGATGTTCACCACTCTCAGTGTATGGGGAGTGAATTTGGGTTACTTGTACTTCAATCACTTCGCAGAGCTATTAGTTCATAAGCCTGGTGAAGCATTTCTGCATAGCATTTTGGCCGCACTACTTTCAACTTTGGTAACTTTCTCTAATCCTATAACAATATGTACAATTAATTAATTCATTAATTACATGCTTCTTTTTGTGTATGTTTGCTTGTCCTTCCAGAGATGGGGGATGTCAAAATTTGCCGAGAGCTACCTTAGATGGAAGCTTCCCTTGAAAAAGCATGGAATGATACCAAACCACAGCTTTCTCCAAGAGATTTCTTCTTGTCGGATAGCTATTCTGCCTGAAAACTTCTATGACAAAGTGGAAGAGGGAAGCATCATTCTAAAGAAATCACAGAGGTTTAGTTTCTGTGAAGAAGGATTAGTTATCAATGGGGAAGACGAGCCTCTGAAAGCTGACCTCGTAATATTTGCCACCGGATACAAAGGCGATGAGAAGCTCAGAAACATCTTCTCTTCTCCAACCTATCAAAAACACATAATGAGGTCACCGACCTCCATAGTCCCTCTTTACAGGTCTTTCCCTCAGCTCTAATCACTTAAATTCAGGTTCGACTTTATGTTTTCAAATGAAACATGAAATATCAACATTGCCAACTCTTCTCTTATGACAGACAGATTATTCCTCCGCGAATACCACAGCTAGCTGTAATAGGATACCCGGTGACCATGTCGGGTTTGCACACTTCTGAAATGGGATGCCAGTGGTTAGCTCATTTTCTCGATGGAGCATTAGAGCTGCCAAGCATTAAGGCCATGGAGAATGAAGCGACAATGTGGGAAAATTACATGAAGAAGTACGCCGGGAGGTTTTACAGAGTAGCTTGTATTGGATGTATTCTTCATACTTGGTACAATGATCAGCTGTGTAGAGACATTGGATGTAAACCAGTGAGAAAGAAAGGCTTCTTTGCAAAGCTGTTCCAGCCATATGGACCAACAGAGTTTGCAGGGCTCAGGCCTCGGTGGTCAAGTGAATCAAAGCATTAGCAGAAACCAAGATGGCCATTATCATAGCTGAAAGTTATTCAGGCAATTACCATATTGTGTTCACTTGTAATAAGGGTATGTTTGTCACAACCCAAATATGGGGGAGTGATTGACATGACCCCAGTAGGATTGTGGGTCCCACTAGAATATGGTAAGCCTAGAGGTTCCCAAGTTGGGACAACTATCATACTAAATGGGCGTTTGTTAAAATGAGCAAAATAAGAGGCATCAAGATAAAGTTGGAATGCATTCCGGATCAAGATATGGAATGATCAAGATAAGATTGAAAAGTGAAGAGTCAAGTCACCATTTCCTTTGGCTTGTTAGGCTAGTGGGTTTGGCAAATTTGGCTGTATCAGGCAGATAATGGGTTTGGCCATTTTTGGCTGCATCAGGGAGTTAGGCAAATTGCCTAACTCCTGTTGACTTAGCTTCTCCTCCATCTCCTATATAAGGCCATGCCCTCTTCTTGTATAGGCATGAATCCAGGTTAGAGATTCATTAGCATAATCCCAAGTTAGAGGATCAGAGGATCCAGAGAGAGTGAGAGATCCGTTTGAGAGTTTTTGTTTGTGTAAGAAATTCTGATTTCTTCTGTAAATTCTATTCAGTGAAATAAATTGTTTTTCTCTCATATATCTCTTCTTTCATTGCGTTTTGAATCTCTGGTTTCTCAACAAGTGGTATCAGAGCATCAGGTTGAGTGCTGGTGAGAGAAAATTGGAGAAATTTTGAAGAACAGCTCTCTGTTCTTCAAACCAGTTTTTTTCGAAGTCGACAAATTGGTATTTTGAATATATCAAAAGACTCCTCATGCCAAGACGAGCACGAAAAAATTTTCAAGAGGCCGAAACGACGCCACACGTGCCTACATGCGCCGCTTGAAGATGGGAGGGTGAAGCCCACTCTCGCCACGTGCCACACGCGCCGTCTGGAGGTCGAAAACGACCCACATGGCGCCACGTCACCTGCCACATCAGCCGATCAACTGCCACCTTAGCCAGTCAACTGCCATCTTAGCGAGTCAACGCCACGTCAGCCTGTCCGCCACATCAGCTGCCACGTTAGCATCTTGCCACGTCAGCACATAAGTTTGGAAAAATTGCAAGTTGGTCCCTGAAGTTTTCTGAAATTACAGCTTGACCCCAGAACTTTCGAAAATTATATTTTGACCCCTGATTTTTTTTAAAATTACAATTTGACCCCTGAATTTTTTTAGTAATTGCAATTTGACCCCTAAATTTTTGAGTAATTATAATTTGGCCCCTGAACTTTTTTGTAATTGCAATTTAGCCCCTATATTTTTCAGAAATTGCACTTTAGCCCCTAGACTTTCTGAAATTACATTTGAGCCCCCTTGATTTTCCATAAATCAGAATTTGACCCCATAAGAGTCAAATCTACCATTTTCGACCCTTCTGAATGCAACGGTGCGCTCTGTTTTAGAAGATTCAACTTTGTTTTTGAACAAGTTATTGAAAATGGAAGAAGGAACATCATTAGGAGCCATGATAAAGCTCACATCCACCAACTACACACTGTGGAGACCTCGGATGGAAGATCTTCTCAGCTGTAGAGATTTGTACTATCCCCTAGAGTTATTAGGTGTCAACCCTAATCCTTCTAAAGAAGCAGAGTGGAAGAAATTTAATAAGAAAACTATCGGTCAGATCCGACAATGGATTGATGATAGTGTCTTCCACCATGTAGCACAAGAGACAGACGCGTATGCCCTTTGGACGAAGCTAGAGAAGATGTACCAAGCCAAGACCGCTCGAAACAAAGCCCTATTGATGAGGCGGTTAGTCAATCTGAAGTTGAAAAATGGAACTTCAGTTGCCGAGCACACCAGTGAGTTCCAGAGCCTGGTAAATCAGTTGTCGTCTGTAGATATGCCGCTTAGGGATGAAACACAGACATTCTTACTTTTCAGTTCTCTTCCTGATAGCTGGGAGACGCTAGTAGTCTCTCTTAGCAATTCTGCCTCGGAGGGAAAACTTACCATAACGATGGTGAATGATACCTTGTTCAATGAAGAAGCCAGAAGAAAAGACATGAGCACGGACCAAACTTATGCCTTTGTATCATAGAACCGATGAAGTCAATAGGGAAGTAGTCAAGGCAAGTGGAGAGGAAAGAACAAGAATAAGTGCAAATCCACAGATGGAGGAAAGCTGAAATACAAGTGCTACCATTGTGGTATAGAGGGCCATTTGAAGAAGAACTACAGAAAATTGCAACGAGAGCAGGGTTAAGACAGTTCCGAGCCAAAGAACAAGGATGGAGAAACACTAGTGACTATCCATGGAAACGTAGCTTATTATTCCATCCAAGATGAGGCATGCCTTCACGTCTCAAGAGAAGACACAGAATGGGTGGTAGATACTGCAACATCTTACCACGTGACTTCCCACAAAGATTTCTTCACAACATACAAAACAGGTGATTTTGGAGCAGTGAAGATGGGAAATTCCAGTTCCTCTGAGATTATAGGAATTGGTGACGTTCAAATTCAAACGAGTAACAGGAGCACATCACCTTGAAGGATGTCAGACATGTGCCAGATCTTCGGCTAAATCTACTTTCTGGAGTAGCCCTTGACAAACAGGGCTATGGTAACCAGTTTAGTAAAGGTACATGAAAGTTGATAAAAGACGCTATGGTAGTCGTCCAAGGACATATTTGTGGCACATTGTACAAGACTCATGTGAAGATATGTACAGATAGCCTCAACACAGTTGAAAATGAGGCTTCTTAGTTTTGTGGCAGCAGAGACTTAGCCACATGGGTCCCATGTAAAAGGATCATGTGTAAATATCCCTGGTAAGAGGATATGAATCCCAAGAGAGGATCAATATGTATTCCAAGAGAGGATTATGATATATCCCAAGAGAGAATCAGTATGTATTCCAAGAGAGGATCGGTGTGTATCCCAAGAGAGGATCGGTGAGGATATCCCAGTGAGAGGATCATCCCAGTTTAGAAGATCTATCCCCAGTTAGAGGTGTATTCCCAATTGAAGATGAATCCCTAGTGAGAGGGATAATCCCATGAAGACATTTCAAGACCAGGACCAACATAGTTTGTCACAGCAGACGATTCGGTATCTAAGGAAATGCCAAAAGCAGAAGAGGAGGAAGAAACAGAGAGTGTTGAGCAAGGGGAGCCACAACCCCCTCCACCAAAAGCTGTTGGACCATCACAGGGATCAAATGATAGTGAAACTCCTAACCAAGAAGTTCGTAGATCAGAACGAGGTCGGATTCCGTTGATGAGATATCCAGAATCCGAGTATACTCTGCTTATTGAAGATGGGGAACCAAAAGGTGTTGAGGTCACAGATAAGAACCTCGGTTGCAAGCCAGAGAAGAGCTTGTATGATCTGAAGCAAGTACCAAGGCAATGGTATGTACTAGATCGGTTTTTGCTCACTCGACGAGTACAGTGAGTTGTTTTCTCTCTAAGCCTGGAAAGAAACATTGGGAGGTAGTCAAAGGGATTCTCGGGTACTTGAAAGGTACGTCAAAAACATGTCTTTGATACGGGAGAGCTGTTCGTACAAAGTACATTGGTATTCGCTATCATTGGATATGCGAGGTGATGGATCGACAACTGTTGAGACTAGTTAAGATCCATACAAAGAAAAATCCACTAACACTCGAGAAAAGCTAGAGTTATGCAAAGACATAGTCGGGATGTTTTTCAGATAACAATTGTTTCAGATGTGGCTTGAGGGGGAGAATTGAAGAGTCAAGCCATCATTTCCTTTGGCTTGTTAGGCTAGTGGGTTTGGCAAACTTGGCTGTATCAAGCAGATAATGGGTTTGGCCATTCTTGGCTGCATCAGGGAGTTAGGCAAATTGCCTAACTCCTGTTGACTTAGCTTCTCCTCCATCTCCTATATAAGGCCATGCCCTCTTTTTGTATAGGCATGAATCCAAGTTAGAGATTCATCAACATAATCCCAAGTTAGAGGATCAGAGGATCCAGAGAGAGTGAGAGATCCGTTTGAGAGTTTTTGTTTGTGTAAGAAATTTTGATTTCTTCTGTAAATTCTATTCAGTGAAATAGATTGCTTTTCTCTCATATATCTTTTCTTTCATTGCGTTTTGAATCTTTGGTTTCCCAACAGAAAGTATTTTAAGATTTTTATCAAGTTGTTTGTTAAATTTTTTAAAATACACTAGAGGACACAAATGTCTTTTTTTTCTTATCTATAAAGACCAAGATATGCTTATTTTGAAGGGGGGAAGAGATAAGCATATCTTGAAATATCAAGATAAGGGGTCATTAATGGCTTTTTCAAAAATTTTCAGATAAGTTTAACAAACACGTTGGAAATGATAGAAGTTCGGAATGCATCCCATATCTTGACTTTTCTACCCTATATCTTGATTAACAAACGTCCCCTAAATGTAGAAATGTGACGAAATAATCTATACATCCATTGTTGATCAAGCACAAGTGGCTCATTTGTCACATTTATTTTCAAATATCATTATAGATGTGCATTGTATATTTTTTTCATTGGCTTTTGTGAGTACTTGTTCGAGTAGAATGATAAAGATGATAATTTATCTATTCTTAAAAACATACTGAACAATCAAATTTAAAGCTCATTGTGTCAAAAATTTTTAGCCAAATTCTTTTTGCTTATTGTATAGAAATTTTATACAAATATTTTTTTCTAACTTCTCACAAAATTTTTGAATTGCTATTTACATTTTTATTGATTAATATAATTTTAAAATACATTCAAACTATATTTGCTTCTACATTCTTCCAAATTAGATGCGGCACCTCTAATTGGCTAATCTTCAAATACGATTTATCAATGACAAAATAAATTGATACTGAAATATAGTTTGGGGTTCAAAATGTAAATATTCTTTACACACAGCAAAGAATTAAAGATCCAGTTTTTAGGAGTGGAAATGAAAATATTTAAGAACGTGTACATGGTTTCTCCACGCAGCGGGGCAAGTCACAACGCTCACCAAACCATCGCCATCTAATAGGGTGTTGCTCGTATGTGGATCTTCGAGCATTCGTTGTTTCTGTGAGAGAGAGCGAACTTTGAGCCTGAAAACCCATAAATTTTCTATGGCTATTGCTTCTTCTTTGCCTTCGATTCGTCCTCTTGATCACTCCTTACATCCGAAATGCCCTTTGCTTTCTCACCATTCCCAAGTTCGTCCCCTTCGCAGTTTCTCCCCTCCATCGTTTCGCTTCGGAGTCCGTGCAGCCTCAGTGGTGGTTCTAGAACGGGTATTCACTCTCTACCTCTCTCTGTTTGGTTGCCAAGAAAATATGATAGCTTCTATGCTTCTTATCTGCTTCGTTTTCGTGTATATGGGTCAGTAATGGTTATTTTGGAAACAAAAGAAGTTCAGGAAGCTAGAAAGTTTGATTTTTCTCTAACTGCAGTCTCTGAATTTGATGGTAATTTTGTAGACTAATGAGGGTTAGGTTTATAAAGAGTTGAATATTAGTTGGTTGTTTTCTTTTAAAAATTGCCTTTATTAAGCGCAGATCAGTATACTATCCATATCCCTGTAGAGTTGTGATGTTGAAATTTGGAGTGTGCTGACTGCACTCTACTGGTAGGATCTTTAGTGCCTCGTGTTGTGTGGCTAGTTGAGATATCTGCAACCACAAGAGAAAGTCGTTTTGGAGTGTGCCCAAGGTGGACTCTCCTACGCTTAAGTCAAAGTTGGCTCGGAGTTTGGAAGAGAAATATATGCAAGAATATATAAGGCACAAGTTGGAAAAGTACATCAATGGCTTAAAATGCCAAGTGAGTTCATATCATACCAGTAGCTATACTTGGACCTTTTATGCCTAAGGGTGGCATGACTATGATAAGGGATATGGTTGTTTGCTGGTTATCCTCGGTGATGAGGTTATCGACTGTGAGAATGAACTTGTTTATCATTGTTTCTATGTGAGTGCGCCTATGAGGAATTATTAGTATTCCAATTTTTTTTGTGGGTTTTCTCTGGTGGTGAGAAGGTAGCTGATGGATATCAATATGTTGAATACAATGAAGTGCTTTGATCCATTCAATAATTTTCAAATGGGATTCCTCTGATGCATCCGTCTATGCAAGTGGCAGTTTATATTGTCGTTGAATTTCTGTCCAAAATTAGTTACTTGGATTTCTCTTGTTCTTGTTTATGGCTATTTTCTATGATCTACCCCTATTCTTCTTTGAACAATTGTTCTCAGAAATAAGTTTGTGTGTGTGTGTGTTGAGGGAGGGAGTTTTTCCCCTCTTTGTAGATGTTGAGTAATTAAGATTGCTCTCAGAAATAAGTTTTTGTGTGTGTGTGTTGAGGGAGGGAGGGAGCTGTTGATCATTGTCATGACCCTAGGGTTTAGCTAGGGTCTAGGAAGGAATTGGGAAGGATTCGGGAGGGAAATAGAGAAGAATTGGAGGGAGATATACAGCAGAAATCAAAAGAAATGAGAGAGAATTAGGAAGAATGAGAGGGAGAAAGTAAGGAGGGAAAATATGTATTCACTATGTTATTTTCAGCATACCTTTCTCTACATACTAGGGCCTATTTATAGGCTATTCAATAGTAAATGAAATCTGGAAAATAGCACCCATGTGCTCTTAACAACTTCACAAAATACCTCCCACTAACTACTACAACCTTATTACAATAATACCCTTCTAACTACCCTTGAGTTGTGACATCCCCTTCCCCTTGAAAGGTTTCTTGTCCCCAAGAAACTTATTACAACAAAGCCATCGTTTCTTTATCCAACGCCCATCTTCACCCATTGGTTTCTTCTTCGTTTTTCCTTCTTCTTATCTTGTTTTTCCTTTCATCTTGTTTCGCTTTATCCTTTTGCTTCCTCCATTGCTCCAAATCAGAAACATATTGCTGAAAGGTTTTAGTGTAATCAATATCATGCAAGCATCCTCCCTTAACCTCTAACCATTCTTGAACTGCCCTCCATTGGTTATCCACTTCGATTAAGGCACAAGTTTCCTCCCAATTGACTGATTTCTCAGTTGGAGTTACCTGATCCATGGTAGGTAATTTAGCAACTCCTTCCATTCCTATTCCTTCAAGAGAAATAGATTTAAGATCTCCACAATCTAAGACTGTTGTGGTCGTTTCCACTCCAAAATCTTTGGCTCTTGGATTGCTAGCAAACATCTCAGCTTCATCCTCAACAGTTACCTCTTCCAACGGTGTCATATTGAGGGTTTTAGCATCTAAATTCTCAGTACTAGTGGGGGTGCTTGAGATGTTGCCAACCGTTGGACTACCATCCTCCAATTCTTCAATCCCTTCTTCCGCTTCTTTTTCTTCCTCATCAGCTTCTTGCATCTCTAGCCTTAGAAGCTCCATTGATAATATAGGTTTTGGTCCTTTCTCCAAACCGGTTACACAAGCCAATTACAAATTGCGGCCAACTCAATTCCACCATTCCCCAGCTCCAGTTCTGGAACCAAACGTATGGAATTCCAGTCAGATTAGCTGCAACCATTTTTACCTTTTCCTTTTCAGTTACTCGGTGTTGGTAGAACACCCGTTCACATTACCGGATCCACCATTTTAGCCTATCATTGTCAAACACCGAAATAGCCAATGGAGCAATAGTGGCCAAATCAACACTTGGAATTGAGGTCGATAAAGTCCGATTAGCAGTCTGAAATTTATGTGAACATAGGATCAACAAATGGTCCAGCTGCCTACGGAGGTCCTTAATTTCCTTTGTTGCAGCAATTAGTCTTTCTGCCATCTCTTCAGTTCAATTTCTTGAAATTGCACCCTGTAACAGCCTCTTGATCAGCCTCTAAGGATCCCTTCGGAAACTCCTCCTTATATTAAAATTCAGCAATCCTTAACTTTAAAATTCCGTCTCTTAAAATGATCAACTGCCTCAGAAAATCGATCTTCCATAGGGCGTTGTTCTGTGCAATCTTCCTTAATCTCTGATGCAGGAGCAACCTCCAAAGTTCAGCTGTTGCTGAACAGTCTCCAATAATCGCTTGATCCGAAATGCAGCCGTGACAATCACTCGGCTCCCTGAGTCTCCTTCAAAATCAGATCGGAATCTCTGTAGATAATCAATCTCCCGCCCCTGTAATAGCTTCCAAAGACCACAAGCTGCTTTTGGAAAATATCGATTCCCTTCTTACCACTTCCAACTGCAACTTCTTACTTGCCTCAACCTCAATTCAGCCATGGTTGATCTCCAGGTTGCCCAATCGAATCTGCCTAACCGTTTGGTGTTAGGACAAATCAATGCGGCAGCTGGATTTCTCTTTTTGGATCCTGCGTTACATGGCTTTGCTGCCTTCTGATCACAAACAACAGCACATCACGCGTACTGGTCTGTTAGTTAACCTGACCGAATCAAAATCACCT
The DNA here is from genome assembly GCA_036245055.1 of Diospyros kaki. Lineage (NCBI taxonomy): Eukaryota > Viridiplantae > Streptophyta > Magnoliopsida > Ericales > Ebenaceae > Diospyros > Diospyros kaki. The sequence goes on from BSEG01000003.1 coordinate 36,866,601, forward strand.
TCCGATCAAGTGAGCAGTAGCCAAAAGTTGATCGCAACAGCCAATAGTGACTTCCCCTCTAGCTGGAATCGGTGTCTTTGTCTCTCAATTCAGTTAATTTGATCGATCTCAAGCAATAAATTGGAGCAGCTCACTAAGCGATGACTCCAGACTTTAGAAACACGATCAAAATCCAAGCAATTTCCAGTTCATACCATCCGAGAATCTGAAGGAAACTTCTCGAAGCACATGAAATTAACGAACGACAAATTCGAACCTGACAAAGAGGCTTTTACTTATATCATAGAGTTTTCGTTGGATCAATAAGAGGCTTCTGAATCGATTGCTAGCTTCCTTCGGTCAATCAGATTCAATAATCACCCCAACCCATGCCCAATCACCATCCAAATGGCTCCAGAATTTCCCAGAGTTTGCTGCTTCTTGAATCTCCTTCCGTAACTTGTTCGATTCCACACCCAATCACCGACTAGCTTTTCGTTTTCGGTGCTACTTCCGCTGCACCCTCTGATTTGCTTGAAAATTTAAATCAATGTCCGGTCGGAACTCTTTTAGCTTGCAATGCCTTCCTGATTTTGATTTCATAGCTGAAGATGGTCTTTTGATTCCGAGCATCAACCTTCATCAGACCTTGCTACGAATCCCTGATTTTGAAAGCTGCCTGACTGGATACGATTTTGCTTTGTCACACTTTGTCACTTCTTCTGTGATTCAACACATCTCAATTCCGAGTCACTCACTTGATCTCAAATCACTTGGAATCCGCCGGATCTTAACACCAATTCGAGCCGCCCTCCTCCGTTTAACGATTCCGACGCAGCCAATAAGATTTGCCTTCTAGGATCAATCTGAATTCCGCTTCACCTCTCAGATCGGACAGATCTAAATCTCAATTCTGAACTCAATTGCATGCAAGTTCTCCGGACTCGATTGTTGCTTGAACGTGCATGAATTACAGATTTCCGAAATCACCTTAGCCTCGTTTTCACCAGAGTTTGATTGAAATCACAGCCAAGGAAGGATTGACTTTGATACCATTTGTCACGACCCTAGGGTTTAGCTAGGGTCTAGGAAGGAATTGGGAAGGATTCGGGAGGGAAACAGAGAAGAATTGGAAGGAGATATACAGCAGAAATCAAAAGAAATGAGAGAGAATTAGGAAGAATGAGAGGGAGAAAGTAAGGAGGGAAAATATGAATTCACTATGTTATTTTCAGCATACCTTTCTCTACATACTAGGGTCTATTTATAGGCTATTCAACAGTAAATGAAATATGGAAAATAGCACCCATGTGCTCCTAACAACTTCTCAAAATACCTCCTACTAACTATTACAACCTTATTACAATAATACCCTTCTAACTACCCATGAGTTGTGACAATCATTAGTAGTAGCATAAAGATTTGGCCAAAAAAAAAAGTCTGAGGGAAGAAATGTTTTAAGAAGCACCTATACTTTTAAGAAGGTTTATTGTTCTATTGGACATCGGTACTTCAAGGACACTTCCATATCATATAATTCTTTAATATTTTGCGTTGGACACCAATACTTTATTGCCTTTCCCATATCAGATTCTTGCTTAAGCATGTCATACTATTTTTCTAAATTCTTCTTAGAATCAGACTCTTATTAGGGCATTTGGGATAGTCATAACAATAGTACGAAAATGTATGCCCATCACTTAAAGAAGCTGGTTATTCATCATTAAAGAAATTGGACTCACATTACAAGTTGAAAGAATAAGATCATAAATCATGTATAAAATAACAAACAATATACTTATATTTATTAGTCTTTTGTCTTGGCTTTTCAATGTCATGAATTTTCTCAGTCAAGATATTGAACTTGTTTATGAATATAATGTATTTATAGTGTAAAAAATAAGAAATAAGATATTGAACTTGTTTATGAATTTTCATGTGCAAACACATAATATAATTTGTTCATAAACATAAAACCATGCATTTTCTATATTGGCATGTTCCTGTTGTATCGTGCATTAACTTTTTGAGGAAAATAACATGTCAATGTCAATGTTGTTTTGTACATTAAAAAAATGTACTTCTTAGCCTTAGAGTCTTTGGTTTCAAGTACATTGTTAGTATTTCCACCTGTTGCTATTTTTTAAAATAGAGTTCTCATTTATATTTATGGAAAGCTAAATTATACTCAATTCATTTCGGTTTTATGCTTCTTACTTGTTGGATACAAAGTTTGAAGAAGAAATTTCTGCATCATAAATTTAGATAAATGTCCTTTGGTTTATTTGAATAAAGTTTGGGCATTGTAATTATATTTCAACATAAATCTAGAGAATTGGTCATTGGGAAATTGATTATATTCTTTTAAATTCAAATTAGAAGTATAATAGGCTACATAAACTGGGTTGGATTTTTTTGGTGGAGACTTTCAAATATGTATAATGTATATATGCAATACCATGCTAATATATAAACATGCAACACCATAATTAATCTTTTCTTTTTTCTTTTTGGTGCATGTATGTGTGTCTGCCTTCGTTTCCTGCTTGTACTGTGCTACAGAAATAAGAATTGACATGGTGACCTTTGACTCCCTTGCTCAATTCAATTGAATTGTGATACGTGCAAAAAAATAAAAATAAAAACAGTTAGCACAGGAAATGGAGATGGCAATATGGATATGGCCTACGTGGGTCAAGACTTGGTCATTTTATTTGATTTAAGTTTATCTATTATGTTTAGATAATATTAGTGGATATTAGTGGGTTAGTTTGTTGTTAGTACTTTCTTATTTTTTAGCTTAGTGGATTTGTTGAAGTCTATTTAATAGACGCTTGAATTGTATTAGTGATTATGAGGAATGAAGAAAATTATCTCTCTCTTGAATCTTTCTCCTACTGCTTTTCTGCTCTTCTTTTCACTGCAATTAGCAGCAGGTTTCCTTCCCCCTAAATTCCATCCCTATCAGTGGTATCAGAGCCGATTCCGACCATGGATGTGGTCCTAACTCGAATTGAGTCTAGGTTATTCCAAGTTTAGTCAACTCTCGAAAGGATGCATACTGAACTTCGATCCATCCCCAAGCTCTTGAATCTATCGTCTTCCTCTGCCAAGACCAACAGCGGTAATGCGGCCAGCGCTCGCTGCAAGATGGCAACAGCTCCTGCGAAGGCGACTATGATAGCGCCAGTCCTAGTGCCGACAATCCAGCAAGGGCCTTTCCAACTGCCTAGCAGCGGCAACCACAGCAGCCTCTGCAACAACAACGTCTACTGGTGTGCCTTCTTAGGCACTTTCTTCCACTCCTTCATCGGAAATATTAACTCACCGTATGGTTCTGGTGTATGGACCAAAAAGGAAAGTATTTTCCAACCAAAAGATATCACCAGAAGTTTTCTTTTGTCCTTGAGGACAAGGACAATTTTTTAGGGGGAAGGAAACCTGCTGCTAATTGCAGTGAAAAGAAGAGCAGAGAAGCTGTAGGAGAAAGATTCAAGAGAGAGATATAATTTTCTTCATTCCTCATAATCACTAATACAATTCAAGCACCTATTAAATAGACTTCAACAAATCCACTAAGCTAAAAAATAGGAAAGCACTAACAAAAAACTAACCCACTAATATTATCTAAACAGAATAGATAAACTTAAATCAAATAAAATGACCAAGTCTTGACCCTAGTAGCCATATCCATATTGCCATCTCCATTTCCTGTGCTAACTGTTTTTATTTTATTTTTTTGCCCATATCAAATTGCAAACTTTTCTGCTTTTTCAAAATATCATGTATTTTATTACGTGGTCTAGATTTGTTTCTTATTATAATCCTGTTTTTCCTAGGTATGTTAATTATAAAAATCAAATAGAGGTTTATAGTTTAAAAGTTGGAAATAAAGCTTCCAAAATTAAGAAGCCATAGCATATTCAGTTTGGGTTGTTTCCATTTATGCTGCAGGTCCTATTATCATTTGAAAAATATCTGATTTTGAGAATCATAAATACCTTGATTTGGAGGCACATAATGAGCACCATTACTGATGCTTTATCAGTTCATTCTGTCTTCAAATTAAATCTTTGATGTTTACTGTTTTTGCCAATGGATACTTCACATGGAACTTCCCTCATCATGTCTATTGGTAGTGATACAACTTACAGGAGCATTATATTTCTTTTATCAACTGATATTGCTTAACATATAAGAATTCAGCATTACTTTTCTTCTTCCAATTTGTTTTGGGTTCCTCATCCTTCCTCAATAGTGAATATTGGGGTGATAGGATATTCTTTTTCAGGGTTCAATTACTCAGCCTCAAGAGACATCTGAAGTTGAATTGTTTGCATGTCCAGTATGTTTTGAACCGCTAATAAGGAAAGGCCCTCCAGGTTTTAATTTGTAAGTTAAAAATCAGAATAGGATGTGTCATGTGTAATGGCATTATTAGCTTTTCTTTTCGTAGCGTGCATTATCTTGCTAGTTCTGACTGAGAATCTGCCAAATCTGCAGGCCTTCAATTTACAGGTCTGGTTTCAAATGTAACAGATGCAACAAGTCCTACTCTAGCAAAAACATTTATCTGGATCTCACTGTAACTGCTGGAACAAAGGACTACACAGAGTACCAACCAGCTCGGACAGAGTTGTTTCGGTACGAATGATATTGTTGTCCATTTTCCCATGGTACAAATTGTAGACTTGAGAGTTCAATAATTTATGTAGTAATGAATGAAGTTCCATTCATGTTTGTGAACTCTGGTGAGAGCCTGTTCACGTTATATAATATCATAGGCATATAGATTTTAATTGTTTGTTGAGTTAGGATATACTTATCATAGGCATATAGATTTTAATTGTTTGTTGAGTTAGGATATACTTATCATAGGCATATAGATTTTCATTGTTTGTTGAGTTAGGATAGACTTATCATAGGCCTATAGATTTTAATTGTTTGTTGAGTTAGGATATACTTTTTGGTATATAAATAATTCAGGTCAAGTATTTAGCATTCATGCCTATTTGTCTGCTTTTAAGTGTGCACTTTTATCTGTTTACTTTGTAGCCTGAATGTCTTGGTTTTGGATGTAGTGACAGATTTTTTTTTACTGGTTTTCTTTCTTGAGTTTTGTTTTATTTACAGTAAATATACGAGACATTTTTGGGTAGGCTATCCTCCTGGCTGACTTTGGTATCTTCCTTTCTTTAGGAGTCCACTAGTTTCATTCTTGTATGAAAGGGGCTGGCGTCAAAATTTTAATCGCAGTGGCTTTCCAGGTCCTGATGAAGAGGTAAGATTGTTTGTTAGTTTGCAATGGAGACGAACTCATGTAGTTGAGCTTATTATGGAGTTCCATTCAAAATAATGACACCAAATTGGAACTTACATTATTGTTCGTTGATTTTGTTGCAATGATCTTCACCACAGGGGAAGATGCAAGGCTAATTTGTCTAGTAAAAGGGATGATTTCATGAATAACAGTGCTTTTGTTTCTGAACTGAGAGATACTTCATCTGATTAAAATGCAAAATGTGCACATAATATCAGTTCACATTATTAACTTGCCCACTGGTTCACTTCCACTTGCCATGCACTAGTATTGAGAATTTAACAATCAAGAATCTGATGTGCACAGTAATTAAGAGAGCGTTTTCTTGTGTATTCCCAATCAAATGTATTTAACAGCCCCCCGCTCCCTCTTCCTCTTTTAAGCTTTAACAATAAGCACTTCAATTTATAGATATTTAATTCTCTTTCAAGCTTCCTTAATCAACCTTATTACAAATGAGGAGTTATGGAGAACAAAAGTTGCGCTAAACTCCTTGAAAGTTGAAGCATTATTATGTGGGTTCCACTACTGAAACCTCTGTGTATTTGGGCCTTGTTACTGTAGTCTTTAAGACCGCCACACACTCACAGCAAACTACCCCTCAAGAACTCACTGATTATACCCCTAACACTATACACCCAATCACTCGATAGGAAGAACAAGAATAGGAATAGAAAACAACAACAAGATACACTAGATTTTATCCTGGTTTAGTCTCATAAATGAGACCTACATCCAGACTGCCTTAGGCCCATGAAATCTCCACTATCTTGACAATTTTACAGCAATTATATGAATTAGGAAACCCTCTCTTTTCCTTAGTCTAAAACCCTAGACTACCAAGAGAGGAAACCCCAAGAGAAATACAGAATCTCTCAGCCTAGCTCACCTGCTCAACCCTTACAAGATATTCCCGAGATCTCACACTCTACAACCGAGCCCTCTTAGCCCCTATTTATAAAACATAGAGGTGGGCAAGGCAGTTACAACCAACTGCCCTAACTGACCGAGAAACTAACTAACTAACTAACTAACTGGACAGCTATAAAACAATAAGGAAATCCTTTTCATCAAGTAAACTATGCTAACAGATTTATACAAGCAGAAATCTGAGTACATAAACTAATAAAAAACAAATGTCTTCACAATTCTCCACCCATTTGAATTAGATTCTCTGCTCTTTAGCTTCTTGCACTCCTGCTCCACCTTCAATCTGATCTGGAATAAGATTCAGCTGCTTGATATGATGCTGAAGCTTTGAAACTGGAACAGCTTTAGTAAATATATCTGCAGCATTATTTTCACCTGCAACTTTGATTAGATCAACAAGTTTATTTTCAATGATATCCCTAATGAAATGATACCTAATATCTACGTGTTTTGTCCTCTCATGGTGAGCCTGGTTCTTGGATAAATGTATAGCACTTTGACTATCACACATCAAGGTGACTTTAACCTCTAAACCTAGAAGCTCTCCCACTAGCCCCTTAAGCCATATAGCCTCTTTAATTGCATCAGCAACAGTTATATATTCTGCCTCGGTAGTGGATAAAGCTACCACATGTTGGAGGCTAGACTTCCAACTAATAGAGGAATTTCACAATTTAAACACATAACCAGATGTGAACCTACGCTTATCAAGATCAGCAGCATAATCTGCATCCGAGAAGCCTAGAATACTAGGTTTTTCTCCTATCTTAGCTCCACCATAGGACAATACGTTCTTGCTAGTGCCCCTTAGGTATCTAAGCATTTATTTTACAGCCATCCAATGGGATCTACCTGGGTTTTCCATGAAACGGCTAACTACACTCATTGCATGAGCTAGATTGGGGCGGGTACACACCATTTCATACATCAGGCTGCCAACAACATTTGAGTATGGAATTTTCTCCATTTCTCTTCTCTCCACCTCATCTTTAGGGGACTGCTTTGAAGATAATTTGAAATGAGGTGCAAATGGCACACTCACTGGTTTTGAAACAGCCATATCAAGCCTAGATAGTAGCTTTTCTATATAGGATTTTTGAGATAAGAATATTTTCCTATGCTGTCTATCCCTAGAGATTTCCATCCCTAGAATCTTTTTAGCCTCACCTAGCTCCTTCATTTCAAATTCAGCCTTTAATTTCTGCTTAAGTTGCTGGATTTCTCTATGGGATTGACTTGCAATAAGCATGTCATCCACATATAGCAGTAAGTATATTGAAATGCTAGGAGATATGTGCTTATGATACACACAACAGTCATAGGAACATCTTGAATATCCTTGGGCTATCATAACAGTATCAAATTGACCATACCATTGCCTAGGCGATTGTTCGAGCCCATAGAGAGACTTTTTGAGCAAGCAAACTTTCTGCACCTTATCCTTAACTTCAAAACCTCTAGGTTGATTCATATATATCTTCTCTTCTAACTCTCCATGAAGGAAAGTTGTAGTAACATCCATCTGCTCCAATTTCAAGTCTAATTGGGCAGTGATGGCCAGCAAAACCCTTATTGATGTATGCCTTACAACTGGGGAGAAAACTTCATTGTAATCAACCCCTTGGACTTGAGTAAACCCTCTAGCAACTAGCCTAGTTTTGAATCTAGGCTTAGAATTTTCATCAGCTCCTTTTATTTTGTAGAGCCATTTGCAACTTACAATCCTTTTTCCTTTGGGTTTTTCTACCAGTTCCCAGGTTTGGTTTTTCTTAAGGGAAGATATTTATGATTTCATGGCTTCTATCCATTTTTGGAAATACTTAGATGCTATAGCTTGGTCATAGGATTGTGGCTCTTCATCAGAAATTTTGGAGGCAGTATATAAAGTATAGGCTACTAAATCTAAGTAGCCAAACCTAAGAGGTGGCCTGCGAACTCTAGGCTGTCTATCTCTAGCCACACTATACCTATTAGGGTTTGGCTGATCACCAATGCTGGAATCAGCATCACTGTCAGCCTCTTCTCCCTCATATTGAGAGGTTTCAGCATCCTGTTCTTCCTTTTGGACCTGATCATTTTGGTCCAGATCTGGTTCAGGCACTATTTCATTTATTTCAGACTCTATACCTTGAATATCTACCCTCATAGAGTCGTTCTTTCCATCTAGATCCTTCTGGGTTTCATTTGTGCTTAGACTCATGGTAGTTGACTCATCAAATGTCACATCCCTTGAGATTATTGTCCTAGGTCCTTCTTGTTCAAGGTTCCATAGTTTATATCCCTTCACATCGGTTGGGTAACCTATAAAGAGACATTTCTTAGCCCTAGGTTCAAGCTTGCCTTGCTTCACATGAGCATAGGCTAAGCACCCAAATACCCTAAGGTGGGCAAGACTGGGCTTATGGCCTGTCCATGTCTCATAAGGGGTTTGCAAATCTATGGCTTTAGATGGGGTTCGGTTGAGAATATGGGCTGCAGTAGACACTGCTTCCCCCCAGAAAATTTTTGGCAAATGTGCATGGAATAACATGAATCTTACCCTTTCTAAAATTGTCCGATTCATCCTCTCAGCCACCTTGTTTTGCTGGGGATTTTCAGGCGCTTGTAAGTACCTAATTATGCCATTTTCTTTGCACATTTCATTGAATTCCTTATTGCAGAATTCCAATCCATTATCTGTCCTAATGGTTTTAATTTTCTTGCCCATTTGAGTTTCTACCATTGTCTTCCAATTTTTAAAGGTCCCATAAGTTTGATCTTTAGTTTTTAGCACATAAACCCACAACATTCTAGAATAATCATCTATGATAGAAAGGAAATATCTAGAACCTCCATGGGTTGGGGTTTGGGCTGGTCCCCACAGATCCGAGTGTATATAATCTAAGATAGACTTAGATGAGTGAATGACAGTCTTATTAAACCTAAGTTTTGCTGCCTTTCCATAGATGCAAGACTCACATTTGGACAAAACTGAGACTTGGTTATTTTCTAGAATCCTTTGTTTAGCTAACTCCTTGAGCCCTTGCTCACTTATATGTGACATCCTTAGATGCCACAGTTTTGCCAAATCTTGGGATTTACTACTTACTGCTGCAGCCTCACCACTTAAGGTGGAGGCTTGTAAGATATAAATGCCATTCTGTAGTTTGGCTTTCATGCAGACAAGTGACCCCTTGGCCACTGCTATGGCTCCTGTCTCTCCTTTGAATTTTAGGTCATTTCTGTCTAATTCTCCAAGGGAAACCAAGTTCCTCTTGAGATCAGGCACATGCCTGACTGTTGAGAGAGTCATAACCGTGCCATCATTCATCCTTAACCTCACATCACCCACTCCTATAACCCTGCACTCATGGTCATTACCCAGCAAGACCTTACCCCCATCGATTTCTCTATAGTTTTGCAGCCAATGCCTCCTAGGGGTCATGTGGAATGAACAACCCGAATCCATCACCCAACTATTATTACCAGTCATTTCAGTGACAGTTAATGCCTTTGAACTATCATACCCAAGGTCAACTAGGTTTGCTCCACCATCAGATGTTTTCTTTTCAGCCATGTCTTTCTTTCTTTTAGGGCAATATCTCTTGATATGCCCTTCCTCCTGGCAGTAGTAACATTTAATAGGGCCCTTTCCATTTCTAGACTTAGATCTAGACTTTTCCCTTTTCCCTTTTGAGTCTTTTTTGGTACTCCTAGACCTTACGGTTAGGGCATCACTAGGGGTGGATTTTACATCCATTTTTATTCTCAATTCCTTTGAATTTAGGGCTCCTATTACATCTTCTAAAGTTAGCTTGTCCCTGCCATGTTGAAGAATGTCTACAAAGTTTTCATAAGACTTATGCAATGAATAAAGGAGAACTAGGGCTCTATCTTCATCCTCATAGTTTACTCCTATGTTCTCTAAGTCAAGACATAGCTTATTGAATTCATCTAGATGTTCTTGAAGTTTCTGATTTTCTTTCATCTTATATGTGAAGAATTTGGCCTTCAAATACAGCCTACTGGATAAAGTCTTCTTTAGGTAAAGAGACTCCAATTTCATCCAGATTTCAGTGGCTGTTTTTAATTTTGAAACTTCTCGGAGAACTTTGTCTCCAAGACTCAAGATAAGCATGCTGTATGCTTTCTTGTTAATTTCCTTATCCTCTAAAGATATGGTTTTAGGATCCTTACCTTCGGAGCTTCCCTCGGTAGTTACCTCTTGTTCGATTGCTTTTTCCAATCCGAGACTGCACAACAGGGCTTCCATTTTGATCCGCCAAAGACCAAAATCATTGCTGCCGTCGAACTTCTCCACATCATATTGAGTGGCCGATGAGGGTGCCATAATCGCCTACCAGAACTGATTCTGGTTTCTTGATAATCTTGAAAATCTTGATAGAGTTGTTGAAGATAATCCCTGGAGCTCTAATACCAGATTGTAGTCTTTAAGACCGCCACACATTCACAACAAACGACCCCTCAAGAACTCACTGATTATACCCCTAACACTATACACACAATCACTCGATAGGAAGAACAAGAATAGAAATAGAAAACAACAACAAGATACACTAGATTTGATCTTGGTTCAGTCTCATAAATGAGACCTACATCCAGACTGCCTTAGGCCCATGAAATCTCCACTATCTTGACAATTTTACAGCAATTATATGAACTAGGAAACCCTCTCTTTTCCTTAGTCTAAAATCCTAGACTACCAAGAGAGGAAACCCCAAAAGAAATACAGAATCTCTCAGCCTAGCTCACCCGCTCAACCCTTACAAGATATTCCCGAGATCTCACACTCTACAACTGAGCCCTCTCAGCCCCTATTTATAAAACATAGAGGCGGGCAAGGCAGTTACAACCAACTGTCCTAACTGACCGAGAAACTAACTAACTAACTAACTAACTAACTAACTAGACAGCTATAAAACAATAAGGAAATCCTTTTCATCAAGTAAACTATGCTAACAGATTTATACAAGCAAAAATCTAAGTACATAAACTAATCTAAAACAAATGTCTTCACAGTTACTTTGATATCTAACCAATCTGCAGACTGGAGAAAACTTCATTCCTCTTTCCGAGCAGATTGCACAATGCATGGCTTAGTACGTGACATTGATGGCATGGCTCACTTTTGATATTTGATTTATTAGACACTTTCTGGACACGAGAACAATGTTGAATTCCTTATTTGAATACTTAACAGAAACCATTCACCATTACATGTCTGCTTCTGAAGATACACATTCTTGTTTTTGTATGCTGTTGCTAAGGAACTCATGATGTTAGCATTATCTTATAGCATTTTGGTTCTTTTAGACAGAAGCATATAGTTAAAGCAGAAAAGACATCTTCCTAATAGTCATTACAAATATGCAGTATCCCTGTCTGCCTGATTACTCTTGGAGTTGCTGATCAAATACCTTGTGAACATGACAGAACATGGTGGCAATGTCCACTCATAATGGTTTACTGCTGTAATTGCTTTTGTGCAGTTCAAAATGGCTCAGGAATACTTTAAACCTGCAGAAGGTGGTGTTTTAGTAGATGTTAGCTGCGGGAGTGGTTTGTTTTCTCGGAAATTTGCCAAATCTGGGATCTATTCAAGAGTCATTGCTCTGGATTTTTCTGAGAATATGCTTCGTCAGTGTTATGATTTCATCAAGAATGATAATACAATCTTAACCACGTAAGATTTTCTTTTTTCATTTGCACCTGTACCAAAGGAACCATGACATTAGATCATCAGTGAAGTATTTTGGATCGAATAATTATCCATGTATTATCATTCGACTTCCTCCAGGCGTAGTACTGTTTTATAAGAAAGAGAAACCTGAATTGTGTCACTGTGGAATTTGCAGCAATCTTGCTCTGGTAAGGGCAGATGTTTCCAGGCTGCCCTTTACATCAGGTTCAATTGATGCTGTTCATGCTGGTGCAGCATTGCATTGTTGGCCATCTCCTTCCAATGCAGTAAGTTTTTATTTTTATTTTTTTTCCTGGATTTATCTCTACTTTAGAGTATTCTCTGTTATTTGTTGTGATACCTGCATCGTGTTTCTTTTGATCCATCCTGCAACTTTGCTTCTGATGAGCTGTGCCAGCAACACTTGCAGCAACCTGAAACGAGCAGTCATTGGTTTGGACGTCCAACTCAATACCAAATCTGTGCATTGACAGAGTCTTGGTATTGTCCAAGACTGACCGCAACTTATATTGATTTCTTTCCTGTCCACAGAACACCTACACTTAAGGGTCCGGGCCTATGGAAAGGAAGAAAAGGGCAGATTGGTTATTACTCTTGCTCATTTCTGGTGTTATTCTGTTGAAAATCTGTGCTTGGTGCCCGTCCTAATATGGTTGTTAACAGTTCCCCCTCCAACCTGAAACCTTGTTTCTGTGGTTGATGGCAATTTTCAGAGCTTTGCTTGGCCATAAGCTTCATTATGATACCAATTAGTGCATTACTAAGTCACAGTGCACATGCAAAAACAAAAATAAAACAAAACAAAAAAAGAAAAGAAAAAGAGAGATGTAGAAGAAAGAGAATATTATTCATTATACAGATTAGCTTATTGCTTCCGGGAACGTGTCCTTGCAACTACTTTATATCTGATAAGAACAGATACTACACTTGATCTTAGCCAAAAGGCCGAGAAAGGAATTAAAACTACTTTATGCCTGCTGAATGGATCATGCATGTCGAGCCGCTCCACTTGGAATCATCTTTGTTCTGTTTGATTTTCGTATGCATAGTAAATAATTGTTGAGAATCTTTGTTGCAAACCTATGCATAGTGAAAAAGGAAAAAAAAAAAAGAAAAGAAAAGAGGGAGCAAATGACACTCGTCAATATTTAGGTGGTGTATGTGGGATCTGCTATGTATTCCTCTGCTCTACTAGGCGATTTTCTAATCACGAATTTTGCAAGCTATAGTTATTTGATTGGGTTTCCGTTAAGTTAGTTGATTTATAACTTTGAGCTTTGTTGAAAATCATCAACGTCTATGTGTATTGTGTCAGATTGCTGAAATAACTCGAATACTGCGTAGTGGTGGTGTTTTTGCTGGAACTACCTTTCTTCGAATTGGTTCATCAACTCCTGAGATTTTGAGGCCTTTTGAACAGGTGATGCCCGTTTTCATCCTGTGCCGATCATTCCCATGATGTGCTCTATATGTGTAGTGTAAATTATCTTTGATTGTGATTAAACTCTCATTAACTTTATAGTTCTGATCATGCATGTTTTATTCACTCAATAAATGGATTACAAAATTAGTGGCTTCAAGTTTCTAGCTGGGAGGATATCACAAAATTTCTCATGTTGCCCATTCAAGTTTTGGGTCCCAGCGCCGGTTTTTGTGCGTCACTTAAAGAGTCATTTAATTATGTTGGCTTGGATGTGATGCCCTAGTAAAAAATTATCTACTCATCCACAAATTATTCATCTATGGAATTGTTGAATAGAAGCAAACCAATAGAGGCTTTTATGAGGCAGAGAATGACCAAGGAAAACTTGATTTAAGACCCTTGAGTAGTATATGAGTTATAAGGGTCTTATAGAAGATAAGACCATAGAAAGAAATGATTGGCAGATTAGAATTCATGTAACTGACTTCTCATGGTAGGGTAAAGGCTTGACATGTTGTCGTTGTTTGTGTAATTGCTGAATTGTTTTCACTATGTACTCTAGATTTACTCAAATTTTCTGTGGAGACTGGTCCTAATTTCTCCAGAGATTAGCCAAAAGTATTTGCGGCTTAGTTCATTGTACTATTTACAGAGATCTATAGCTTTCATTTCCTCGTTTCACTCAAAAATTTAGTATCACCGCACAGGCCGTCTCACTGTCCATGAACTTGGGCTGTTTGTCCCTGTTGCTTGGCGCATTCTCCTTTTTCAGTTGTCTGAGCAACAATGACCGGCTTACTTTTGATTGTGTGTGTTTCTCTTGCATTCACCGTATGCTGAGTTTCGACTAGCCAACCCCACCTAACGGATTAAGACTTGATATATATATATATATATATATTATTGTGAGTTTTGACCGAACGAAGTTGTCTGCTTTCTTCAGCAGAGAAGCCTGCGTGAATATAGCTATTTTGTGGAAGAGGAGATAGAGGACTTATGCAGAACTTGTGGTCTCATCAACTACACAAAGAAGGTTCAACAGTCTTTCATCATGTTCTCTGCACAGAAGCCTTAAAGAGGCTTCAAGTACCATTTTCTTGGCACCTTTTGTTGTCTTATGCCTTGTTGAATGTATGTATCCCTTTTTAAGGTTATGTTTGGAACTAGGATTTGTGGAATGAATGAAGGAAGGAAGACAACAGAAAACAAAGATTCTCCTGTACATGTAAAAAGCATGTGGTTGCATGCGCAAAATTCACATGTTAAAATCATTTTAATCATGTTTTATGTGTTCTATTTTTAATAAGAGTTTACACTAACCTTATTGGGTATAATTTTTTTTTTTCAAAAAATAGTTGTGTATTTACTGTAATATTCATATTTTAGTGTTCTATAAATAATACCAATGACTGGAAAATGATGAACAGTTATTTTAAAGCTGGTTGATTAAGGGAGATGCCCCTAGACATTGCTAATGATCAGGTTCTAATGTGAATTATGTGCTGAATTATTCAATCCATATCATATTAAATCACATTATTAAATAGTTGATCTTTTCAATCCCAAGGAAAATTTGATAAGAAAACAAAATTGCCAAGGGAAATGAACACAAAATAAAATAATTTGAATAATGGCTGCACATACCCCCTTGTTATTTTTAACAAACACAGACAAATTGACTTATGAGGGCATATTTTCGTAACAATCATTTAGTTTTTTTTATTGAAAATATAATTTTATAAACTCAAGTTATGAAAATAGTTTATTTGTAAAGTAATTAAAAATATAATAAGGTTACAAAGTGAGAAAAAAACTTTAATAGGAACTATAAAATTATTTTTTATTAATTAGAATTCGTCTTCAAATTGTCTTTAATAAATAATTATAAGTTTACACGCAAAAGACTTTGTTAATCTTTTCTAAGTAAAAAACCTTTAAAATATATATATTTAAACTCATAAATAAGATTTATCTAAAGTTTTAGAATATATCATAGCTTAGCTCTACAAGATATAATATAGGTAATTAAGTATGTGAACACAATAGATAAATAAAACGTTGCATTTGCATGACCTCGCTTATAGCAAAAATAAATAATTGAATGTTAAATTTATTTATTATTATATCTTATATTGGCTATAAATTATGGGTGGATCCATGTGTGACATGATCCTTTCATAAATTAGGAACGTAGAAGTGTTGTTGTAAAAGGACTTGGACGAGAGTGAGAGGAGGAGAGAGAAAAGGCTGCTTATTTATTTTAGTACATAAAAATAAAAATTAATATAACCATCATAGTATACACAACAAGATAATACAAAATATTAAATATTAACTATGAGCTAACATGTTGTGACATTAAATAATATTCATCCAATCCAATAACTCACTTGTTATATGAAAAAACATTCAAAATATTTTTTACAGTAATTGTTATCGTGATTGATTAGTATTCGTTCAATTCAAATAATTTATTTTACGTATGTGATCATGATCATGATCATTTTACACGTGTTATTTTATTAGTTATTTAATATAATTTTTTATTTTCTATCTAAATCAGATTAGTGGTGTTGATAAATCTACTTAATTTATAATAAATTTTTAAATAAAAATAAAAATTTATAGGATGATACAAATAATTTTCCTACCCCACACCAACACCACCTTATTCTATATGGCTTGGCGGCTGCTACAAAGATAGATAGATCTATTGGGCATCTATCCATGTCAAATTAAATTAATTTGACATGGATAGATGCCCATACCATATATCCATGTCCTAACATATATCCCATACCATGTTGAAAATGTGACATGGCATATGATAATTAATCAAGTCAAAGTAGTCCTGTTCAACTTTTGATAATTAACTTGAGGCTTGACTACTTGTCATATATATATATATATATATAGCTTGAAAATGTCAATTAAAGTTTTGAGTATCGAATTTAAACTCGAGACTTGACTGATATAATACTTCATGTGTTAATAGTAAAAAATGTTTAAATGTCTAATTTTTGAGATTAGCGTGATGGAACACATTTGGAAGTTGTTAATCATAAGCGGATTATTTGTTAGAAATTCTAAGTGTAAACTCAAATAACATAAATAAAAGAATCAAGTAATATCATGTGACAGAATTAAGTATATATATATAGCTAGGTAAATTAAATTATTAATGAGGTGGATCAAAATCATATTTTTCACTAATAACTCTATGTAAAAGTATAGAATTTTTGTGTCAAATAGCATGTAATAAGTTATGTTTTGTGTTTTTTTTTTAATTTTTACAAAATTAGTTACAAATGAAAGAATGGAGTACTGTATAATTTTCTAATTTTTTGAAACCCACTAAACGGGTTTAGGGCCTGTTTGGCCGTGCGGTCACAAGGAAAAAAGTCTCCCTTTTTTGTTAATTTTTTTTTTTTTTATAAATTTGTTATATTGCTGTGTTCAAGGAAGTAGATCTAATTTTAAGATGGATTTAAAGAAAAGAAATTCAGAAAGAAAAAATCAAGAGACCTTTAATGATGAAATAATTATTCCCCAAAGATTATCTCAGGGGACTATCCCAAAAATCTTAGGAGACCTTCCCAAAGCCTCTTCAAGATTTGAAAATGTGTCAAACTCATCTCTAATGTCTTTAGCTAAAAATTCAGAATAGATTATCTGAATGACATAGATGCTTCTCCACTTATCAACTTCAATTTATATAAATAAGAAGTGATTCTTCTAATCGAGTTAAGATTAAACTCTATTTAGATTATAATCTTCTTGTTGTTCTATATTCTTTAACGGGGATTAACTTAAGCATTGAAAAACTCATTTAGGAGACATCTCTAGCCCCTAACTATTATTTTTTCTTTCGCTGGTCTCCCAGAGAGTAGAAGTTCGAGATGAATACTTTTCTGCAACTACAAATTTATAATTGTATATATCTAGGCAACAACATATATAATTGGAAAAAATTACAAAAATGTCTTCACTAACAACAAAAGTTATTTTTCTACCAAAAAGTAGAAATAGTATTTAACTACATAAACACTTTTTGTCCATACCCTTATAATAAATGAAGCTAATTAAAGTAGGTATACTAATAAGATCATTTGATCCTACCCTTTCCAACGAGTCGAGAGCAGCCATATTCGTTGCAAAATGAATCCAGCGAGAGCAAAGTAATCACCAAAAGCGTAGAAAGAAATGTGAGAACCTTCCAGAAGGCATAAACATACTTCTTCAATAAATTGTTCACCTTCACCTTTGGCCTACTGTTGTAGTATCGGTTCACTTCTTCCACCGTCCTCTCTATCACCGACCGGTGGTCCGGTTTCCCGATCGACCGAGACATCCCATTGAAAAGATCCGCCACTTCGCCGTCTCTCAGCCGCCCCCTAATAATACCTTTTTCCCTAAGCAACCTCATGTCGTCTGCGATGTCGATGATCCCATTCATCAGATCGGTGTACAAACCTAGAACCAAATGTGACATTGATTCGGCTCTTGATGCTTCATAAGCCACCAGGTTTCTCAGGACTACTTCTGAATTGACGTTCAGAGTAATGATGGGCAAGCCAAAAGTCCCATTCTTGGAATCAAACTTGACGCTCTCGATCCCCCCAGGAGTCGTTTGGAACTTCACTCCGGCATTGCAGAGCTCCACCACCGAGGGGATTGTGATTTTCTCCACTGAGGAAACTTTGTTTTCTTCTCGAACTTCATGGGGTTCGCTCCCTTTATCGAACCCTAGTTTTTCTAAGATCCTCTCTCTACTCTTATCTGAAGGTGAAGAAACAAAAAATATTTTAAAAAACTATAATCTCTCTATGAATTTTATCGACAAATCCTCATTGAAATTTGAAACTATATATGATTTGGATTATCATGATGAACACTATATATATATATACCTTCCACAATCTTGAAAATTCTGTCAATCTTTTTACCACCAAACCTTATAGCAGAATGCCTGTTTTCTTCTCCAATATCAACAATGATCTCCACCTGTCCGCCATGCTTGCTGGGCTCGGAGCTTCGGTTCAACGATTCGCTCACGAGTAAAAAGTACATCAAATCTAGCAAATGAGCGAACTGGTAATCCTTATCAAAAGTCGTTTTTGAGATTGCGAGTGGAGAGAGGGCTTCACAGAAGCAAACCATGCTGTTGATTAGCAACTTCCTGACATCGTTGTAATCATTTTCAGAGTATGAGAACACTATTTTTGCAATCTCCCTCAGCAGGACCGTCGGAATCTGGTTCTCCAGCATCACTATATCTCTGTAAATGGCGTCTCGCGTTAGCTTCCGGCTGGGAAAATCAGCCGAGTAGAGGACGTCGAACCCTGCAACCGAACCTAAATTTTAGAAAATTAATTGAAATGACAGCAAATAATTAACCAAAATTAATAAAAAAATCAATATTGAGAATTATTATTAGATGTATTTATTTTAGATTTTTAGTTGTAATTTTGTGGTATTTTTTTTAAAAGTAAAAATAAAGTCTGATTATTTCCACCTATCCCTATTCGGTAAAAACTAAAAACTAAAATTGAAGATTGAATTAACTAAACACTAACCAAAGCAAAAAATCAAATTATAATCTTCAAATCCAAAAAAATTGAAATCTTAAGAATTTAATTTAAATTAGCCGAACCTAACCGATATTTGTCGATCCGGTTCGGATATTCAGTTTGCAGCGAGTAATGCGGAGGCGTACCATTAGCCCACTGATAAAAGATGTGGAGCAGTAACAGCCCATCAATGGCGATGATCCAGGCCAAGGTGTTGCCGTTGAGCTCAATGTACTTGTGGTGGCTGGCCCTAATGGCGGGCTCTTGCTCGTGGAGCCTGGCCACGATGTCCTTGAATTTCAGGGTTTTCCGGTGGGTTTTGAGGAACCTCTTGGCGGCGGCGATCTTGCTGCGCTCCATCTCGTAGAGGTCCGGGCGGAGATGGTGGTAGGGCCCCAGCGCCACCAGCTGGGGGCTGTAGGCGGTCGGCTTGAAGGCGCTCAGTGATTTGGGCACCTGGAAAACGCAGACCGGGATGCCGATGTCGAATTCGAGCTCCTTCTCGGAGATCTCGGAGATCTGTTCTACCCAGAGTTCCTCGCCGGAGAGAGAGTTGAAGATTCTGTCCATGGACATATTGGTTTGGTTTGGAGAGATTTGGAGAGTTTCATGCATATGGGGAAGTGTTTATATAGAGACTGGTGGAGGAGGGGAGGGAGATGGCGTGTGGTTGGCGACAATCCACATCAGATTCTCCAAACAATTATCTCTTCTTTCCCACGCGTAAATGACATTTGACATTTTTTGACAATTCCCTCGTAACCATGCATTTATATTGCGGCATCATTGTAAGTAATACCATTACGGCATTAGCAAGTAGAGAGAGTGCAGACAGCGAAACGAAAGGGTTAATGTTTTGTGTCCCCTGGGTTGTCAATAGTGAGTACGTAGTGGTCGTCCTGAGTTCTCATATCCGAATTTATTCTTTACAAAATCATTGTGAATAGACTCAAATTTACCTTTTTTATTAAAAATTGTGTAATCAAGTGACTCGAGCCCTCGCAAAAAAAGGCATCCCAAGGGTAGTTAATGTTTTGTTACTAATTCATCCATCTAAAATATTAAATATTAACTATATATGAGAAACCAGTTGCAACATTGAATAACATTCATCCAATCTAATTAACTTGCTTGTTATATAAAAAAAATTTTAAATTTTTTTACAATTAATAATCGTTATCATGCATGATTGATTTGTATTCGTTCAATTCAAATGCTTTATTTCACACATACGATCATAATCATAATAATTTTACACGTGTTATTTTGTTAGTTATTTAATATAAATTTTAATCTTCTATCTAAATCTAAGATCAATGATGGTTGATAAATCTACTTAATTCATAAGAAATTTTTAAATAAAAATAAAATATTTATAGGATGATTGTTACATTTATACAAATATAATCCTTTAAGGTAACAATGTTGCAAATAATTAAATGTTGCTTGTTCGGCTGCTATAAATATAGATAGATAGATTGGGCATCCATTCATGTCAAATTAATTAATTTTTAGGTACTTCGACCTATAATAAGACAAATTAGCCTTTTATAATTGATACCTTTTATTCGTAAGTGATCAATTCTTTTAGATAATATTGTAATCTAATCTGTACATAATTAATTTTTGATTTTATGTTGCGAAAGCACAAGTTTTTAACATATATACCATACCATGTTGAAAATGTGGCAAGCCATATGATAATTCAATTTTTGCTAATTAGCCTGAGACTTGACTACTTATCATATGTAGCGTGAAAATGTCAATTAAAGTTTAAATATCGAATCTAAATTTTAGACTTTATTGATATAATACTTCACGTGTTATATAAAAAAAAGAAGCTTAAATGTCAAATTTTTAAGATTAACGTGATGGAACACATTTGGAAGTTGTTAATCATAAGTTAATTATTTGTTAGAAATTCTAAGTATAAACTCCAATACCTTAAATAAAAAAACTAAGTAATATCATGTGACATAATTAACTATATAGTTAGGCAAATTAAATTATCTATTAGGTGGGTCAAAATCATATTTTTCACTAATAACTTTACATGATTTGACACAAATAACTTGTTATGTTGTATTTGACACAAAATATTTATATTTTACACAAAGTTGTATATATTCTATGTAAAAGTATAGAATTTTTGTGTCACATAGCATGTAATAAGTTATGTTTTGTGTTTTTTTTTTCTTTTTACAAAATTTCAAAAATATTTGTAATTTTTGAGCCACAAATGAAAGAATGGAGTATTGTATAATTTTCTAATTTTTTTAAACCCTAAAATTTTAGCGCTTCTACTTACCAATGACCTGCTACATTGTGTGTTACACGGGTTTAGGGCCTGTTTCGTAGTGCGGTCACAGGGAAAAAAATTTCCATTTTTTTTGTAAAATAAATATTTTTATAAATTTATTATATTGTTGTGTTCAAGAAAGTGGAGCTAATTTTAAGATAGATTCAAGGAAAAGAAGCCCAAAAAGAAAAACTTAGGAGCCTTTATGAAATAACTATCCCAGAAAGATTATCTTAAATACCTGTCCCATGTGAGATTAGGGATGGCAATTACAACCGAAATCATGGGGAATCGAACCGAAATCGAATCGGTCAACACGGTTAAAAACCATTTGACTGGGTAATGGTTTGATTTGGGAAAAAATTGAACACTGTTTCAATGGATATGATTTGGTTATGGTTTTCACTAAAATCAAACCAAAACCCGAATCGAAACCGAACTGAATGGTGGGTAACCGAACCAAATCAAATCCAATCGAACCAAATATATATAATATGTATAATATGTAAATATAATATATATATATATTATATACAAGCCAGTTCACCTGAGCCCACCCGAGCCAAGCCCACCCCAACCCAATTGCCTTGCTTGCAAACCCTTCTCCCTTTCTCCTCATTCCTCTCTCGACCTCGCTTTCGCTCTCTCTCACCCTCGTTGTCTCTCGCTCTCTGCCTTTCGCTCGTCCGCGCGCCCTCGCCCTCGCTGGATCTCTCTTGCTCTTGCTAGGGCTGGACCCCTACTCTCGTTCGTCCTCGTTTTTTCTCACCTTTTCTACCTCTCGCTCGTCTGCGCACCCTCGCCCTCGCTAGATCTCTCTTGCTCTCGTTACGGCTCGGCCCCTGCTCTCACTCGCCCTCACTCTCTCTCACCCTCGCTGCCTCTCGCTTGTTTGCGCGCCTTCGCCCTCGCTGGATCTTTCTTGCTCTCGCTAGGGCTCGGCCCTTGCTCTCGCTCGCCCTTGCTCTTTTTCACCCTCGCTGTCTCCTTTCTCTTGCTCGTTCGTGCACGCTTTCCAATCGCCCTCGTTCTCTGCATCTCTCTCGCTCGCCCTCGCTGGATCTCTTTTGCTCTCGCTATGGCTCGGCCTCTCTTGCTCTCGCTCGCCCTCGATCTCTCTCTCCCTCGCTGCGTCTCGCTCTCTACCTCATCTCTCTTGCTCGTCCGCGCGCCCTCGTTCTCTGCCTCTCTTTTGCTCGTCCGCTTGCTCGGCCAGTCAGCCTCGCTCGCCTTTGCTTGGTATGGTTATCTTTTTAGTTCTTTGATTCTCTCAATTGACAGCTAAAAAACTGTAGAATTTCATTTCGTTATTATGCAACTCTTTTCATTCCAAATGACAAACTTGGTATGGTTTATCTTGGTATGGTTTATCAAAGAATTTATCTTGGTATCCTGCTTCTGTTTTAGGTTTTTTTACTTGGTATGGTTTATCTTCTTTTAGATGGAGTTTGCTCATTCATTTTAGATGGATATGCATCAATTTACGAAAAAGATGTTAATGTTGTTGATGAAGGTATTAACTTTTGTTGCTAATTTTTTTTAGCTTAAATTACAATTTAATTATGCAAATATTAATTTATTGATCTTAATAATTGTAGGTTTGGAGATGTGATTTTATATTCAAGAGGTTTTGTAACTTTATGCAAGAATAAGGTAACTTTATTAGAATTTATCTTTGTTTGTTGTGAAATTATCAAAAATTTTTATGAATGCTATTTGTCTTTGTTTGTTGGTATGAATTAAACTAAAAAAACCATGGTTAAACTGAAATCGAACCGTAACCGAATGGTTTGGTTATGGTTTTAAATTTTTAAAACCAAATGGGTAATAGTTTGATTTTGGTTTTAGTAATTTAAGTTTGGTTTGGTTATGATTTTGACAAAAACCGAAACCAAATCGAACCATTGCCAACCCTATGTGAGACCTTCCCAAAACCTCTTTTAAGATTTAAAAATGTGTCAAACCCACTTTTAATGTCTTTAGCTGAAAATTCAAAATAGATTATCCAAAATACATAGATACTTCTCCACCTGTCAACTTCAACCTCTATAAATAAGAGGTGATTTCTCTGATCAAGATAAAACTAAACTATATTTAAATTATAATTGTTATAGGCAATTCTTGCATCACTCCTTATGGGCCAAGTTCGGTCCAAAGGGCTGGCCCAATCGACCAGAGCCTAAGAGGCCCGTGTAACCTCATCAAGAGAGAGCCCGTACACCGTTAAAAACTCGCAGCTCGTGAAAGGAGCTCCCCAAACGAGCTTCCTGTTAAACCTCTTGCGAGCTCTTGCCGATCGACTAATCGAGCTCTCAGTAAAACGCCCAGCCCGCCAGGCCATCAGATCGTTGGCCTAACACTTCCAGCTCGCACAAAAGGTAAAGCTGCTGCAAAGTCAGAGGTAGGGTCCATTCACTTTATCTGCAACAACCCATGCTCCTCGAGATGAAGATCCCACTTACGGTTTTGTACAAATGATAAGGACTGTTTGTCCCCCGTTATATCATCTTTTATTTCTATATGTTATTCGAATTGTAAAGCTCTCTCGATTATAAATAGGGGGCAGAGATATCATGAAAAAAGACAGAGAATAATTAGAAAACCGCCATTCTGAAGGAATAATCAGAGTGCTGGCGTGGAGTAGGTATCGTTCTGGCCGAACCACGTGAAAAATCATTAGGTGTTCTTTACTGATATCTGGAACCTCTGTTTTTTTTCTTCTTCTTACGGTGATTCCTAATTATTCATTGCGGCTCAAAAACGAATCACAGTTGACTGAAATTAAACGTTGACAATAATCTTCTTGTTCTTTTATACTATTCGATGGAGACTAATTTAAGCATATATTGGAAGGCACATACATGAGACATCCCTAACTATTGCTTCTTCTTTTGTAGGTCTTTCAGAGACTAGAAGTTCAAGGCAAATACTCTTCCGCAACTACAAATTTATTGTTGTATATATCTAGGTAACAACAGATATATTTGGCAAAAATTACAAAAATGTCTTTACTAACAACAAAAGCTATTTTTCTACCAAAAAGTAGAAATAGAAATTAGAATTTCTATTACAAACATTACATTTATAAAATAGTATTTAACTACATAAACACTTTTTTCCATACCCTTTTTAGTAATTTTATGGTCACAAAAAACACTTTTTTCTATAGTTATTCAAATACATATAACAACACAAAGTATTTTATTTAACTTTTTTTCAAAAAATAAATTGTATAAGAACAATTTTAATAATAATAAAAATTTCACAATAATACCAAATATAAATACAAAACTCACATATCAATCTGCTTGACTTTTTGTCTCCAATAAATGCTGACCTTATTTCATCATGATCTCACTTAGGATAAAAAAACGTCCAATTTATTTATATGTCTGTATTAAAAAAACAGTTGACGTTTTCTAAATGACAAAGTTTTAGTTACTTTAATTAAATCACCCATTACATGGGATGAAATCATTTCTTTTTTTATTTTGGTTGTAATTATGATTTGTTGGTTTGTGTTAAATCCTTTTATTAGTCACCATCTTTTATTAAGCTAGTCAGTAGTCGCAATCAAGCTGAAGAAAGCATTGGAGCATCCGAAGTGAGGGAGCACGCTAACAACTCTTTAATAAGAGATGTCCTTTTTGTTTGTTTTTTTCTTATCGTTATCCTAACCTACATTATTATATCATATCATATACAATAAAACAGATAAAATAATTTATATACTTGTTGTTGCTAGAACACAATAATAAATTAATCAAGTAAAAATGTCGTCGCCAAACTGTCTGAATCAGTAAAAAAAAAAAGAACTATTAGAGGGTGCATGGAAATTATCGTTCAAATACTTTAATATTTAATTCAAAAACTGAAGATGATGTAGAATTGAAGGTTGTATTGAAACTAGCACTAGAGATGTACTTTTTTTGGATGGAGGGTTTGTTTATTTAAAAAAGTGTTGTT
The DNA here is from genome assembly GCA_036245055.1 of Diospyros kaki. NCBI lineage: Eukaryota > Viridiplantae > Streptophyta > Magnoliopsida > Ericales > Ebenaceae > Diospyros > Diospyros kaki. Next base: position 36,891,789 of record BSEG01000003.1, read on the forward strand.
GCCCAAAATACAACAATAAAAATTTTACAGGGTAAAAAGGATTCGAGGTGACAAAATATTGTCTGGAAGTAGTATCAGTGTCCTGGAATAGTTGCCATAAAACAAACAGAGGAGATTTTCAGGAACAATAATGATAATGATGTCATGAAGCAATGCCAACACCTTAAAGGTATGCTCTAAAAGTACTTCAATGCCCTGAAAGTACTACAATGTTCCGAAAGTATCTCAATGCCCTAAAAATAACTTAGTGCTCTAAAAGTATGTATTGAAGATATGCTAATATCCTAAAAGTACTTCAATGCCTTGAAAATGCCTCAATGCCTTGAAACCATCTTCAATGCCCTAAAAGTAACTCAGTGCCCTGAATCCATCTTCATGCCTTGAAACAAATCCATTGAAACAATTTTTTCAAAAATCACGAAATAAGTTAGAAGGTCCATGGGGTGTTCTCCCGCAAAAACCCTCTAAGGATCAAGTTAGTGCCCGAAAAAGATTGTTCACACAATAGAAATTGATTAAGTGTTTAGAAGTTATCAAATGTGGAAAAGTCCATTTCTTGGTCCTATAGCGGGGTATTTATAGGGCTCGATTCTCGAGGATCGTCATAAGACACGTGTTCAATCATTTGGGCACTCAAAAGATGTGTTGTCCGGAATCTTATGCCCGAAAGCTCCTTGGTGCCCAAAAACACGATGAATGCAAAAGCCCATGCTTGGAACCACGCTTTGCCCGAAAATATGCTTCTTGACTAGAAGGCTATTTATGCCCTAAAACGTCCTTTGCCCAAAATCAACAAATGCTGAGAACACCCTGCTTGGAAACAACCAATGCCCGAAAACCTATTTTGCTCGAAAAGGTCTTTACGTGCTCGGAAATAAGCTTAAATGCCCAGAAATCCTTTTTTCCTAGAAAGGTCTCTACTTACCCAGAAATATGTCTAAATGCCTGAAAACCCCTTTTGCTTGGAAAGTTCTCTCTTTGCCCGAAAACATGTTTAAATGCCCAAAAACTCTCTTTTTGTTTGAAAACTCCTTTTTGCCCAAAAGGGTCTCCTTACTCGGAAACACGTTTAAATGCCCGAAAACTTCCCTTTTGCACTTGAAAACATTTTTTGGTGGGCCCATATTATCATGGTACAACAACAGGAGTATAGAACAATCTTAAATCTTCTAAGACTAAGATTCTCACAAATGATGTTCATCTTAATATTTTGAGGTCTTATTAGTATTAAAATTTTTTATAAATGATATTTATCTTTTTTAAAAAAAATTTAAAAGAATTTTTAAATATCAAAATTACTTATTTTGTACGTTATGTGAGACATTCCCCTTTTTTTAAGAGGAAATTTGATTGGTGTATTACCACTTTGGGGGGACAAGAATGGTCCTCCATCTTAAGCGTTTGGGAGAACTGTTGGTCTTCGGGTTCTTCGAATATCATGTACGTACATCTATCTCGTACGTAGCCAATCCATGAACTATTTGGGCTGCATTTTGAATTCAGTTTTTGAAGTAACTAAGAAGCCTGATATCCCTCTTCCATCAATTCACATTTCGTTTTCAACACGATAATGGTAATGGAAGAGCTAGAGCTAAATATTATTTTTAAGCCTGAAATCAACTATATATAATCTTAGTTTAATTTGTTGCGTAATTACTCTCCTCTTAATTAATTAATTAATTTTGAGCTTGAAGTCATTCATTTCTCAAGTTTCTTCTTAATCATTATAATGCAGTCACCGATCAAGACCCAATCCAAAGCCAACCCAATAACGCCGGAATAATATTTTAATACTTTTTAACTTTTAGAATTCTACTTGATTTAGGATTTTACTTCATGTTTCTACTTGATTTAGGATTCTACTTCATATTTTTAATTGATTTAGAATTCTACTTCATGTTTGATTAGAGTTTTATTTTTACTAAGATTCTAGTTAAATTTTATTTAGAATTTATTTATATTAGGATTTTAGTTGACTTTTACTTAGAATTTATTTCTATTAGGATTCTAGTTGGATTTTGTTTACAAATATTAGATGGATTTGGATTAGCCAAATACTATAAATATGGCTAGAATCTAGAGTTTGTAATCAAGTTTTCTCAATACAAATTTCAACAACCTATTTGAGTTTTCTTAGCAAAACAATCTTATTTTTGTGTCTTCTTGAAAGCCAAGTTTCTGTCATTGAAGTTTATTCTTTCAAGGGTTTATTTTGGTGTGTCTTTTTCACACCCACGCTACACGCTGCCTCAGGTGGTATCAGAGCGGTTCATCAACCAATCAGATGGCCAATTTTGAAGGTAACGGTAGCAACCAGCCTCGTGACGGTGATCAGGGGTTGTCTACGGTTTGGAGAGCAATCGAAAAATAGCGGGAAGTAATTCGTACCATCCAGCAACGATTGGAGCAAATTTACAACCAATTGGGCACCTTATTACGAGTTGATGATGACAGGAACCTGAATAATGGGGTGAATCAAGCCGGAGAGGGAAGACCACCCATTAATCATGTATTTGTTAATCCTAGAAGACCAGTGATTGAAGATAGCAATTAAAAGGATGATCTTGGTCGAGCAATAGCTAACCCTGGTGGTAGAGGGGTTAGGAGGAATGCGCATCAGCACAACCATTGGGGCAATGATGAATATAAACTAAAAGTTGATATTCCTACCTTTAGTGGAGATCTTGATATTGAGGGGTTCCTGGATTGGATCACTGAGGTTGACCGTTTTTTTGAATATATGGAGATCCCAGATAACGACAAATAAAGTTAGTGGCTTACAGATTGAAGGGCGGTGTATCTGTTTGGTGGGAACAATTGAGAGAGACGAGACTGAGGGAAGGCCGACAGCTAGTTTAGACATGGAGAGAATGAAGAAACTATTAATAGGTAGATTTTTACCCCCTGATTATAAACAATACATGTTTGAAACTTATCAAAGATGTGTACAAAGAATGAAGAGTGTAAATGAATATACCTATGAGTTTTTGCGATTGGTGAAGAGAAACCAATTATCAGAAAGTGACAATCAACAAGCAGCTCGTTACTTGAATGGATTGAAACCTGCTATTCGTGATAAAATTGGGGTTCAGATGGTTCTAAGTATGCAAAAAGCAAGGAACTTGTCTTTAAAGGCTGAGTTAATATTGAGTGAGAAAGCCCGTAATGATAACTATCATCGGTAAAGTGGGAATGAAAATAAACAAGCAGTTTTTGATAAAGGTACGTTAGTTCAGAGAACGCAACCCTCCAATCCACTTCATATAGTCAACCCTAATAAGTCTACAACATGGGGAAACATTCGAGGCACTACTTCTAATCTTCCAAAATCTCTTAATCACTATAAGAAAATGTGCGTTTAGAGATGGATTTTTGAGATGGATTTTTCCGTCTCAAATTAGAGACAGATTTAGAGACGAATTTGGAGACTGAATAATTTTGAAATGGATTTAGAGACGGAAAAAAATCCGTCTCTATTTAGAGACGAAAATAAATCTATCCCAAATTTGAGACGGAAAAAATCCTTCTAAAAAATTTAAGACGGATTTATTTCAGTCTCTAATTACATTTTAATTTTTTTTCCGTCTGTAAATCCATCTATAATTTGAGACGGAAAAAATTCGTCTCAAATTTGAGACAGATTTTGAGACAGATTTTTTTCTATCACAAATTCGAGACAATAAAAATTATCTCGAAATCCGTCTCAAATTTGAGACGATTTTAAATCAGTTCTATTTTGAGACGGATTATTTCCGTCTCAAAATCCGTCTTTAATTGAAAATTAAATATAATTATTTAATTTAAAGTCTATTGAAAGTTTATTTAAATATATGAATAATAAAATAAAAAATTTAATGAAAAGTATATTAAAAAATGTAAACTAAATATAAAATTTCTTAAAGCACACACGCTCTATTTTAATTAGTAATATTAATAATATATATACTACATTTTAATATTATAAATCTCTATAAATAAAATATATACGAAACATACACTATATTTTAAATTTTAAGGACGTAAAATAAGGGAATCAAATATTAAAAAATAATTAAATTAAAAGTTAATCAATCTATAACTTAAGATGATTAAATAATTAAAAAAATTTAAATCAATTCCAAAAAATATTAAATAATAAAATTATAGACATGCAATAATAAATATATAAATATTATTTTTTTAAAGGAATCAACCAAAAAAAAATGGTGCTACCTATGTGACTCGTGTCACATTCAGTAGATGTTCAACTAACATTTATTCATATATACTATATTCATCTCATGAATATTGCCATGTGACTCATTATACTTTAAGATTAATATTTCATGCTAATTAAAAGTAATAGTCCATGTGTCAATTTATAATCGATTTATCATATTTTTCTTTTATGAGAAATCTAAGGACTGTTTATTTATTTAAGGATGCATGATAGATTAAAAACATATTCAATTTAATCCATAAAGATTTCAATAATGTCATTTATAGTAAGATGTTGAATACCTTTAATACAAGAATTTAGACTTATTCTGATAAATTAATTTGTCACAATAGGTATGAAAATTCTGACAACATACTTATTGTGACGAAATGACACTATAATAAAATAACAGTTTAGACACAGATTTTTGAGACGGAATTTTTTGAGACAAATTTAAAGATGGAAGAGATGGGAGAAAATCATAACCTAAATAATAATAATAATAATAATAATATATCTATATTAAAAAATAGATATATATATATATACATATATCTATATTAAAAAAATATATATAAGGCAGACAGACCAGGTCGAATCTGCCTAATAAAAGGGAAGGTCAACCAGTACAGATTGGGTCAGATATAAATAGGATGGGGTCGATAGTGGGTGCCGAAAGTTCCTTGACCAATTTTACTCTCTCTCTCTCTCTCAATTTTCTTTCAATAACACCTTTCTAAATCACCGATTTATGCCATGTATATATTCGGCCGTTCGATCATTGATCCGACAACGTTTTCAGTGTGAAAGTGAACTCAATGTACAAGTAGGTAAGTCTTTCAGTTTTATCAGCACATTTTTTTCAATATATATCCATGATATATAGATATATACGTATATGTGGGGTTTGATTGTTTAGCCGGAAGTTTAAACATATGTATACAGAGATTCGATAATTGGATTTTGATGATTTTTTGGTATGCTAGTCGATGGGGGTAAGGGTGCCGAGTGCTTGCCTCTGATCGTAAAAAATGGCCAGCTACAGTGGCCGACGACAACTGACAGTGCAAACCCTCTCTTTAGAAGTTTGTGGGCTTATGTATGATTTATTTAATTATTTTATCCTTTTTGTTTTTGGTGAGTATGTTGATAGAAGAATGATTGGTGTTGAAACTCAAAATATGATCGTTTTCATAAAAATAATAGCTCTTGCAACACACTATGAAATTTAAGTCGTAATTTAGATCTAACTCAAAATTAGACTTTTAGCTAATTTTAAAAGTAAAATAATTTATTATTGAACTATTATAAAGTATATTGACTAATTTGAAAACTATTCATTCAATAAGTGTATGTTGAATATATTCATTCAATAATTAACTTAATCAGGATTTGAAAAATAAAATTGATATTTTTTTATATATTTTGAATCGATATTAAATACATATAAATTAAACTTCATTAAACAATTTCCAACCCTAATATTATTTTTCTTATATTTTTTATTTGTTATGCATTAAATTATTTTTTTGATATTTTTATTTAATATTTGTTTAAATACCAAAAAATAAAAAAATGAAAAGTTAATTTTAGATTTATAATATATCAAACTTATTTATTAGAATTATTAGATTTATAAAATAATTATATTTTTAAATAAATATTAATTTGATGCAATAATATTATTTTTCATAATTTAAATATTTTTATCCTCTATTATAATTTTAAATTATATTATTTTTATTAATTAAATAATAATTGTTTATATTTTAATAAATTATATTTTTTATTTAATATTATATATTAAAAAATATTTAATATTAATTATTATTTTTAAATTTTATATTTTAATATTAAATATTAAATATATTTCCCCCCTCCCCAGAAACCCTTCTCTTCCCTCCCCCTCTCTCTTTTTTTCTCGAAAACCCTAAGCCCTCTGCGCCTCCTTCTGGTTCTCCCTCATCTCTGGATCTCTCGCCCTCGCCTCTCTAAGCCTCCTTTTGGTTCTCCCTCATCTCTGGATCTCTCGCCCTCGCCTCTCTAAGCTCTCTCTCGGCCTTGCCTCTCCCAGCTCTCCCTTGCCCTCGCCCTCGCTCATTGGCTCGCCCTTGCCTCTCGCAGCTCTCCCTCGCCCTCGTTACTGGCTCGCCCTCGCCCTCGCGGCTCACCCTCGCCCTCACCCTAACTCTTGCCCTCGCTCACTGGCTCGCCGTCGCCCTCGATCTCACGGCTCACCCTCGCCCTCGCCCTAACTCTCCCTCGCTCACTGGCTCGCCCTCGCCCTCGCCCTCGATCTCGCGGCTCTCTCTCGCCCTAGCTCTCGCCCTCGCCGCGAGACCGAACATGTAATTTCTCTTTGGGCAAGGGTGGTAGTGATCTGACAACAACAACCATTGGTAAAGCACTAGGGCTGCGAGAAATTCAGGTGAGTGCCTCTGCTAATTATATGTGTAGGTTAAAAGTTGTTAGTGTATCTGGATATATACTCAATGCATAGATAAATCTCATTATCCCCGTTTCTGGTAAGTACTAAAAATAAAAATAGTTAACTTAATGTGAGCACACAAAGATGCATAGAACAGTGTTATATAGTTAGTCTCATGGTGAATTTTTCAAAAAAACTCATTCAAGTTCTAGTATCTTGAATTTTATGGTTGAAGTATAACATTTCTAAAGAACTAAGAACCTGTTTTTTAATCAATTATAGGTGTGGAAGGATGTTGATGGTGTTCTCACGTGTGATCCTAACATATATCCAGACGCAGAACCTGTGCCATATTTAACATTTGAAGAGGCTGCGGAGCTTGCATATTTTGGTGCACAGGTAGCTTTCTGTAGTGCTAATCCTCATACTGCGCTATCAAAAAATACCATTGCTTGTATGCATTTTTCTTGAGTAGGCTCTAGTTGTAAGTTGTGCTTGCAAGCAGCCTTTGTTTACATGCATATTTTGGCCTGTACTAGAGTGGATTTGTTGTCGAATCTTGACTGAGTGTTTCCATAAATGGATTTAGCTTCATAGTTAAATTTAGAGGTCCAAGACTCCAAGTTCACAATATGATTAATACAAAAAATGGAGTGCCTTACCAGAAAAAAAAAAAAAAAATGAAAGAGAGAGAAAAAAAGGCATTAAATTTCTGAGAACAACATTCAGTTTTAGTTGAAGAAATCCTTGGATTTGTTCATGAAAATATTTTGATCTTAACCTTTTCATAATGCTTAAATTCAACTATTTGAGAACTGCTGCTCCTAAGTTGGCCAGACTTCTGTTCTGAGAATAAAGATCCAGTTTCGTGTATTTGAACTATTGCCTGTAGAGTTCTGCTTGTGGTTAAGACTTGGGAAATGCATATTAAAAGAATTGTTGGGTTCTACTAACTTCTGGCTAAAAGGTTATCTTTTTCCTTATTGGGCATTTAATTATTCCTCAAACTATACTTGCCTTTCTCTTGTTGAAGTTACCTCCTTCTTTTGCTTATCACACGCATGTTCTTCTCTCAAATTTACAGCCTCTTTGTTCTTCTCTTTCTTGTTGTATGTAACTTTTGATGATCCCACAAATGTGTAAAGCCTTGATGCATTGTGTAAATCCTTAATGCATTGGAAGTTATTGCTTGTTTTGCTAGAGTTTTGACCGTATTGTGTAACAGCCCGCCTTCTTGGGCATGTTATGCCTTAAGAAATTTGGTCTATTTTTTTTTTTAAACATTATTTTTAAAATTCCCTAAGACCGTATCTAGTGCTAGATGAGATATCTAAGTTGAAAAATAAATGCAAAGCGGAAGCTGAATCGAACCTGCTCATGGCAATGCATAATTTAATAACTGAACATGGCATTTATTACAAGTTAATACATAAAGCGTTTGATGATGGAACAATATACATAAATCTTAAACTAATCATATTATAACATGGTACATTTACTCGCATCTTGATGTCTCATGTCACTACACATCACCACTCTCTGAATCATCTCTGCAAGTCCCGGCTGGAACATTGAATGTTCCAGGGGCGAACCCATGTTAGATGATGAATCATCTAAGTAAGGATACCAAATGCAATGTCATGAGTGTATGCAAAATCTTTCATCGTAGGTGTCAACTGCACCCCTCATGTTGCCTATCATTTTAGCGGCCACCTCTTTCGAGGCCGGGGTGTATGGGTGCACCATTGATAGGTCAGCGGTACCAGTTCGTACTCCCTACGGCCTCATATGCGTGTGATCAACAGTGTTATTATGCATGTATGCATTTCATAGTCATGTCAATGATGCAGTCTACGTGATGATTTCATATCATAGCATGCCAATATGATAAAAGCATTTACATCTATAAAATTCAAACAACATACTTACTGCTAATTTGTCTCGAACTACGTGCCAAACGGCTATCCCTTAATCTCCTTGCCCACAAGGTCCCCTACAACATAGATTTATTTTTAGAATACCATTTGCTAGTTTTTCATGATTTCTTCCATTTTTCTTTTATTCCTAAGCTTTATTTCTTCCAAAATTACATAATAATTATCTAGGCTTCATAAAAATTTACTTTCTTTTTACCAATATTCCTTAAATAATATTCTTAGTATTCTGGAATTTTTCTTGTAATTTTCTAACTTTAATTCCTAGTTTCCCTTATTTCATAATAGCTAAATATGTAATTATTACATAATAATTACCTAATCTTTCAATTTATTAAATTTCTCTTCACTAATATTTCTTAAATAACACTTATAACATTCTGAAATTTTCTTGGAATTTTCAGAATTAAAATCCTATTTTTCTTTATTTTCATAATAGAAAATATACTTAAATTACATAATAATTACCTAATATTTCATTTTATTCAATTTATTTTCACTAATATTTCTTAAATAACACTTATAATATTCTAAAATTTTCTTGGAATTTTAAGAATTAAAATCCTATTTTTCTTTATTTCCATAATAGAAAAATCTACTTAAATAATTAATAATTTTGACATTTTCAGAAAATTGTCTTACCAATATACCATAAACAACATTTCAAATTTAATAAAATTTTTTCAAAATTTTACTCTTTTTTTTTATTTTCCTGACGGGCGCATGGGTTACATGCGCTGTTTTCCTACTCGCGGGCGCGTGCAGCCACGCGCTCTTGCTGAATCGTCTTCTCCGGCGGCTTCCTCGCCGCCGCGGACTTCCCGAGCCTTCGAGCTTCGAAACGAAGCTTCTCCCCCTCTATTTTCGACCCCTTGAATCCGAATTTGCTATCAAAAACGGGAAAAAAACATTAAAAGTACCTTAACTTTCCGATCGAAGGCGCGGCTCCAGCGAATGCGCGATTGTCCGGCGATGCTTGGGTCTTCTTCTCCACTGCTCCGTTGACCTCCAAATTTTTCAGAAACGATGTCCACGACTTGAAGATCAAAACCCCACTCACCAATCTCTCAAACTCTCTCTCAATCGACCGATCTAAGCCTCGAAATTTTTGGATGGATTGGGCAGTCTTGGAGTGGCTATTTATAACCCATTTTCAACGTACTTCGCTTCCCCGTCGACGGCCACGCGTCCCAGAGGCCATACCCCGGTCATTTCAGCATTTAAATCCCCTCATTTGCCCTCAAGAAACCATTTGTAGGCGCGACCATGCTTTGGCCGCGCACTACTTTGCAAAATCCGATTTTCGGATTTTTTTTAATATATATATATATGTATATATATTTACAGTATACACGACATACATACATAAAATTATGATTTTCTTTAATTTTAAATCATATTATGATTTCATTTAATCCTTTTAATCTTAAATCATATTTATATATTTATTTATATTTTTCATAAGCACACTTTAGGTAAATTTAATTAACTAAATTAATTACATACACCTAATAAATCATTTAACATAACTTAATTAAATTTATTTAAAAAACTTAGGGTATTACATATTGGACGTTACTTGAGTGAATTGATAGTTTACTAAGTAAAAGATGAGCTTGTTAGATCCATTCTTTCTGTACTTTTACAGGTCCTGCATCCACAATCCATGAGGTCAGCAAGAGAAGGTGATATTCCTGTTAGGGTTAAGAATTCTTACAATCCTAAGGCTCCTGGTACTCTTATCACCAGAGCAAGAGATATGAGCAAGGCCAGTACCAGCATAATCTGCAGAAAACTTATTATTTTGTATGGTACTTATAATCAACTTACAACATGTGCTTTTCTGATTCCAGGCTGTACTGACTAGCATTGTCTTGAAACGGAATGTCACAATGTTGGATATTGCTAGCACCCGCATGCTTGGTCAATATGGCTTCCTAGCCAAGGTGAAGGGTCAATTACTATTTTCAGTACTTCTTGCTTTTCTGAGCTCTAATTTGCTATACATTGCATTGGCACCGTGCAGGTATTCTCAATCTTTGAAGATTTGGGAATATCAGTGGATGTTGTAGCTACTAGTGAAGTTAGTATTTCCTTGACATTGGATCCATCAAAGCTCTGGAGCAGGGAACTCATTCAGTAGGCATGCGTATGATATCTTGCTTGATTTGCAGTATTAGATTTATTATCATACTGTCTCTTATTGCTACTGTAAGCCCCGCTTCTGAATATTCCCGCTAGCATAGGATATTCGAAAGGAGGTCATCACAAAGATGATATAAAACAAACCATAATAAAACAACAACTCATTTCACTTCTAGCAGCGGAAATTTAAAATAAGATTTAATTACACTTTCAATATGTCATGACTCTAGGCTCGATGGCCATACAAAATAATAAGAGGCTCAAATGCCAATAAGATAACAAATCCTTATCACTATAATCCTCACTAAATCACTAACTAGGATCTTTGAAGCTAGGACGCGTCTCTATACATCACTATCCCTGGGCTGTAGTCTTACTGGACTCGCCCCTAATAACCGTATTTCCTTTACCTGGAATGGCAAAGAAGATCAAGTGAGCCACAAGGCTCAGCAAGTTCGAGAAACAATGAACAGTATATAGGATCCAAGAACATGATGACACCAAGAAGAGTAATCAAGGACTCCACAATTATATACAAGATTCATAATTCATGAATTATCAATTCAACTCAATATATCATGTCACCATGTATCACTATGCAAATGTGGATAAAATTTCAATGTCATTAATTCTCACAGGCTCGTAGGCCATCAATCAATACATGCAAGAGTGCATCATTTCATTATCAATATCAATTTTTCCTGGCTCTCAAGCCATAATTCAATGCATGCACAAGTGTATAAGTTTCATATAACCTCACAAATAAATATGGAGCTAACCTGCCGGGCTATGGCCACCTCGTCCCGCACCAGGTGCTCTAGGGTACCCTTTCCTTCCGCGCAAAATAATAGGTGCGCAAAGATAAATAATACAAAATATCATAACATGCACATGCTGAATGTGTACGGAATATATCATGCATTCATTTCCACACATATATATATATATATATACATATCACTAAATTTCATGTCACAAATTTTTTTGTCATACTTATACAAATAATTTATGGCCCATCCCACAATACTGGATAACTTTTTACTCACATCAAGTATGCACACGCTACAATAATTTATTCAAAAATTTATTAAATCAATTACTAAGATTTACAATTTGTTAGGTGCGTAACAAGTATTCATATATATATATATAAATATCTATTTATACATATACTTTGACTTATTAAAATTTAAGACATCACTGATCATATAAGATATATTTTTTATTATTATAATTATATATATATATAAATATGTGGATAAGGGTAAGGTGCAAAGCAGGGCGTTCAAATGGGCTTTGAATATGTCTAAATGGCTTTGAATATTTATATGAGTGGACTTAAATATTTATGTAAGTGCACTGCAATAATTTATATAGGTTTGCTTGGAACATCTAGTGGCTTGGACGTGAATGTGATTACATATATATATATATATATTTTATTTACTTGGGTGCTTCAACTAGTTATATGTATATATGTATATATAGGGCTTCCAAATGTGAACAGGGACTGGGCATGCAAACTGGGTGTGTGCATATACATGTATATATATATATATATATAAATAAACACAATTAAAGACAAACAAGAAAAAGGGTTCTGTATCAAAAATTCCCATTTACAAGAGGGAATTATTTTATGTATATATTTATATATATTATTTGGGTGGGACTTCAAATTACAGTGGGTGCGTGTGTTTACATATACATATATTATTACTTGGGTGCCTTTAACTTTGAGAGAGTATTATAACATATATATATATATATTATTTAAGTGACTTACATTTACTTTTAACTTACAGAGACTAATAAACATATATAACATATATATATATATATATATATATTATTTAAGTGCCTTACGTTTACTGTAAGTGTGCAGGGGAGGGATTTAAATAAAACAGAGAGGGAGGGAGAGAGAAGCTGCACGGACGCGCATATAGAAACATATATATGAGTATATAAATGATGGGTTGGTTAAGACAGAAACAGGGCATTCAAGATAGCTAATCGGTTATGTATATGTGTATAGATGTATATGTGGGTCACTCGGCTGGGATAATAGTGGAGCTGATCAGGTATGTATATGTATACAGATACATATGGGGGTCAAACGGCTGGGCCATCAATGGAGGCTGTTTGTATATGTGTGTGTATATATATATAGAGAGAGAGAGAGAGACAAATGGGTCACTCCGCTAGGCAACAATGGCTATTCATATATATATATATGTATATAGGTGGATTTTGTTTGGAACAGAACAAGATGGAGCCGGGCCATGCTCATATCAACTGTATATACATATATATATATATATAACATTTACTTACATCAAGGAAGAACAGACTCTTGAAAGAAATATAAGTAGGCCATTCCAGAAATAAACTTAGGAGTAATCAAACCCCATTTTGATATATCAAGGGACAGCAAGCTGCTTAGGAGCGATTTCAAAAGAAAACAATGATGCTATAACAAGAGGAAGAAGAAGAAACATTTACTTACAGAGGCAGGAAAATGGATATATCTATCTATCTATATATATATATATGTACATTTATAGTCGTCCAGGCAACGAACAATTGCTCAAGAGGAGATAAAATATACAAAGATTGAAGAATGTGAATGAGAAGGCAGAAAGAACTTGCCTGAGGTTAACTGAGCCTTCTCCTTGTTGAGCTTCAATGGCAGAGAAAGGTATACAGAGGAGATGATACCACAAGGAAGAGAAGGAGTATAAGAGGAACACAGGGAGGTGATGAAAAATGAGTAATTGAACAGTGGGGCGGCAAAAAGGGATTCGACTCTTGCACTGAAATGGAAACTTACACAATGTGTGTAAGAAAAGAGTGGTTGCAGCACCAGGTCTGCACGCCAACCTTAATTGCCCATACCCCCTTTTTTTATTTATTTATTTTTTTATTCACATAAAAATTTAAATTCTTTTACCATTGGACCTAAGCCCAACCCAACAACTATATACTCTACCTGATAAACCCATGGACTTATTAACTAATTAATTGAGGCCCATTTCATTATTTCCAATTTTATTAAAAATTATACCCATATACTTATTTTCTCGATCACATGGATCACAAAATAAAATTATACAAATCTAAAATTATTGCTATGCCATCAAAGCAGTTTACCACCAAGTATTAAAATACTTAGACCTACATTTAAAATGTCATTAAATTAATGTTAAGTATTAAAACATCTAGGCTCACTTTAGGGTCGTTACAGCTACATATTTCATCTAGCTTTACTCAGAATTATATGTTATCTGGACAGGAGCTTGATCATGTTGTGGAAGAACTTGAAAAAATATCAGTTGTGAATCTCCTGCAGAACAGATCAATCATATCTCTTATTAGCAATGTTCAGAGGTCATCGCTGATATTAGAGAAGGTACTGCTTATCAGAAAATAGGAAAAAACAATGATTTTATCAAGGTTTTGTAGAAAGAATACTGTTGCAATCATATTTGGTGTGATATTTTATGTTTTTGGTGGGATTCCACATGTCCATTCATTCAGCATTTGTCTGGATTGCCCTTTTTCTTGCAAGTAATTTTCTCCCCCTTGTTTGCTTGCAATCCTCATGCCCCTTCCCTTGGTGATATTGAATATCCATCGTCTTCAACCCCTTGTCTGTATGTATTATGGGAGATACAAAATGTCTTCTATTTCTTAGATTTCTGGGAGATACAAATGTTTTTTTTTACTCAATGATAACTCAGTAATGCTATCACACTTCTGGATCAGAAATTTTTTTGTTTAAATTTCCTGTTGAAAATGTATTTAACAATCGTTTAATTTTTCACATGTTAATTACCATATGGTTCTCATATTAACTCCTGTTTCTTGATGCATTTTATGCCAGGTATTCTGCGTTCTTCGTGCCAATGGAGTCAATGTTCGGTCTCAAGGTATTCTGCGTTCTTCTAATTTCTCTCAGATAAAGAGAAATTAAAAGCCTTGGTTACCAAAAAGACTCAATAGAAGAACACGTGTAACATATATCACAAGTGATATGTTATAAAGCATCAGCATTCTCTAATGGACACTGTACAACAGATATCAAACTAATAATACTACAGAAATTCTGAAAAACAGTGATATGCTTCTGATCTAGAAAGCCCAATCATCTCAAATTTGGGAGTGCAAACCAATATGTAATACTGTGGATATTTTACTTAAAATCAATTTTATGCCTTATGTGTTTGTAAGTGATAATTTGGATAGCTGCTTGTGTAAAATGATTACTCTGCCAAAAATTTATTTGTAGTAAACAATTAAAATTGTTTATTCTTCATATCAGAAGTCAATTTTTTTATATTTTTATTTTATCAACAGTGTTTTGTAGCATTTACATGGCTATATGAAATTTTCAATAATTATTATAAAATGATTGAAGTAATGGCCAATATGGATAGGAAAACTCATTTTTTTACTCAATGATTTAATATTATATGGACTTCTTGTATGGATTTAATATTGTATGGATTTCATATTGTGTATATCAGGTTTATATATTTATGCATGATTTATATTGTGCATATCAGGTTTATATATAAAATTTTGTAAGAATATTATTTATTTTTTTAATTAAATTTAAATTTGAGACGGATAAAATCCGTCTCCAAATTCGTCTCAAATCATCGATAATACATGCTAAAAATCCTTCTCTAAATCCGTCTCTAATATGGATAGAAATCCGTCTCTAATTCCGTCTCTAAAATGGATAGAAATCCGTCTCTAATTCCGTCTCTAAAATAGACAGAAATCTATTTCAAATTCCGACTCTAAAAATAGACAGAAATCCGTCTCAAAATCCGTCTCTAAAATAGACAGAAATCCGTCTCAAAATTCATAAAAATTCGTCTCTAAATCCATCTCTAATAGGGATCACTACAAGAAATTCGGGATTTAGCGACGGATTTTCAGCGACAGTTATTTCCTTCGCTATTTTGCGACGGAATTGCGATTATTTTTTTTTTCCACAATTAGCAACGGATTCTAGCGACGGAATATTTTCCGTCACAAAAAAAAATAATTTTAAATTTTTTTGCGATGGAAAACAAGATCCGTCGCTATTTTTAGCGATGGAAATACATTTCCATCGCTAAGTATTAATTGTAATAAAAAAATAAAAATTAATTTTTTTCTAGCGATGGAAAAAATTTCCGTTTCTATTTTTACCGACGGAACTTCTTTACCGTCGCAATATTTTAAAGTATAAAATTAATTTTAATATTAGTTTAAATAATTAAAATAAAATTTTAAATTTAATTTGTTTATTATTAAAATTTAACGACGGAAACTAGTTTTCGTCGTTAAATGTAGCAACGGAACGATATTCCGTCGCTAAACCTTAATAATAAAAAATTAAATTTAAAATTTTATTTTAGTTGTTTAATGTAATATTAAAATTAATTTTTTTATTTTAAAATTTTGCGACGAAACTTTGTTTCGTTGCTACTCTTAGCGACGGAAATTATTTTTCGTCGTTAAAATTTAATAATAATAAAAAACATAAAAATTAATTTTTATCCAATGACGGAATTATTTTTCTTTGCAAGATTTTAAATAAAAAATTAATTTTAATATTGGTTTAAATAATTAAAATAAAATTTTAAATTTAAAAAAATAAAAATAAATAAAAAATAGCGACGGATTGACTATTCCGTCGCTAACATTAATTTTTAATTTTTATTTTTTTATTTAATTAATTTATAAATATTTAAATTTAGAATGAATATTTAAATTTACATTTAACCATGAGATGAATATGAAAAAATTAATTTATATAATTTAAATGAATATATTAATATTAAAAATCATAATATTGTTAAATTCTAGCTATATCAATTAAATGTATAATAATTAATTATTTGTAATATTTATTAACTGTGTGTAAAATGTAAACAAATATTATATTTGAAATAGAAATCATAAAAATGAAAAAATATTGAGAGATTACATTATATAGAAAGGAGTCTAAGAGTTATCTTGTCAATCTCTTTCTCTTTATAAATATGAGAATTTTTTGCTAAGTTAAAAAGTTTAAAAACCATAATGAGCATGTTTTTTGTAGCTTAAAAGCTGTAATTTTTAACTTCTAACTTTAAAAAAGTGGTAATGTATTGTTTGTTAATTTTAACTTGTAGAATTATAACTTATACCTTCTACTAGATTTTAGAAGGGGTATAAGCTGACTTTTTGACAGTTAGGGTACCCCAGCTTGTACATTTTTCTGAGAAGTTGCAACAAACAAGTTCACAATTTATTTTAAGTTTTAAAAACTATAAACTAAGAAGTTATGAGGTATAATTTCTTTAATTAAACTGCAACAAATAGGGCCAATATTTGAACAACATTGTTTTTATATATTTAATAATAGTATCATATGTCACTATCTAATATAAGTGTTATATATAAAACATTAATGTTGATCAAGAAAAAAAATAAATATATCTCTTTATCATTTGTCCTATCTAATTTTGTCTTTGAATTATAGATGAAATTCAACAATCTGAAACCTATTGTGTTGATTAGATGGGTTCTGTCATTAGTATTGTTCTATTCTATAATTGAGAATCCTAAGTTTAGTTAATGTTTTTTTAAATATTATGTAGATTTCGTTTAATATAATTTTTATTTATAGAAAAATTAAATTTTTAATATAGCAAACTATTAATAAATATTTCAATATATTAATACAATAATTTAAATTATTTTATTATCACATTTTAGATAATTATAGTAAGATTTTATTTAAATTATTTAATAATAAAATTATATTTAAAATACATTATTTTTATCAATTAAATAATTATTATTATTATTTTTCTAAGTTATATTATTTTTTATATAATTAAAATATTAAAAATAAATAAATTCAATAGGCGATAATTTATTTTAATAATAAAACAATAAAAAATATATTTTTAGATAGAGACGGAATTTATTTTCTATCGTTAATTAGAGATGAAAATAAATTATGTCCCTAAAGTTTAAAATAAGAAAAATATATTAGTTTAAATTAAAAATAATAATAAATTAAATTTTGCAACAGATTTAATATTCTGTCACTACTTTTAGCGACGCAGAACAATTTTCGTCTCTAAAAAATTAAATTTTAATTGTAATTTTTTTGCTTTTCAAATATAGAGCCGGAAAGTTTTTTCCGTCACCAATTTTAAAAATAAAAAATTAAAATTTAATATTGATAATAAAAAATAAATAAAAAAATTTAGTGACGAATTGTCTGAGTTCATCGCTGATATAGAGATGAAACTTTCAATCTGTCGCAAACCTTAATTTTTATTTATTTATTTAATTAATTTATAAATATTTAAATATATAAATATTAAATTCTATAAGAAATTTAATATATTAATGTATATTTAATTAAAAACTTTTATAAATTTTTCTTTTTAATTATCTCATGTCATTAAATATTATATCTTCGTTGTTTTGTTATGCATCGTTTGACCTCTTTGTTTGTATGATAGTATATCGTTAGTTTTAAATATTTATGATTTTTAAAATTTTTAATTTTATTTTTGTTGTTTACTACTTTATTGAATCAAATCAAATTAATTAAATTCGATATAAACTCTTTGTTTGTATGACAATATATCGTTAGTTTTTAAAATGTATTATTTTTTTATTTCTAATTTTATTTTATTTTTTACTACTTTATTGAATCAAATTAATTAAAATTCAGTATAATCAAATTCATTGAATCAAATTAATAAAAATTATCAATTTTTTAAAAAATTTGCTTCTATTCAATTAATGTTTTTAAAAAAAATTAGTTTTTGTTTTCGATTATCTTTTTTAATTAAAAAAAATCGAATCGATTGGATTTTAAGACAATGATGTTTTTATGATAATAAAATGACGTCGTTTTTGGCCTATCATACAATTTTTCAGCTTGTTTGATTTTTTAGCTTATTTGGTTTATCGGTTAATTAAATTTTAATTAATTTTTTTATGTATTTGTTTGGTTTATTGAATCTGTTTAGTTTATATAATCTATATTTAGTTTTTTCTATCTAATTTAGTTTATTGGGTTTAATCTGTCAAGTCAATTTAGTTTAATTTCTCAATTCAATTTATTGATTTTTTGATTAATTTGATAATTAAACCGATCACGTTCCCCTAATAATGAAGGAATATGAAAGAGAAAATAATCAAAATTTTCTTTTAAAAAAAATTAAAGACTACTCAACATTCAAAATATATTAAGAATATTGTTACAATATTTTTAAATTTTTTTTATCTTTAATAAATTTTTTATTAAAATAGTATTTATAACATATCAAATTAATTTATTATAATTATTAGATTTATAATATAAGTATTTTTTAAATTAATATTAATTTAAAATGCAATGATTTAAATTAATTTATTATGATATTTTAAATGATTATAAAAAATTATTAATAAAATGATTTAATAATTATCATAATTTTAATAATTTTATTCATTATTATAAATTTTATTAATTATATAATAATTATTTTTTTAATTTTTTTAATAATTTATTAATGAAAGAGGCGGGGAATTATGATAATTCCCGCCTTTTTCACACATCCCCGTAAAACCCCCCATCACCCCCCCATCCCCCCTCATCCCTTCTGCCTGTAAACCCCCCCGTCTCCCTCTTTCCCTCTTCTCCCTCCTCTGCATCGCCTGCGTCCCGCCTCTTCTCCTCTCTCGTTCGATCTCGCACTCGCTCTCACCTCTCGCGGCTCGCTCACTGTCTCCCCCTCGCCCTCGCTCACTGTCTCCCCCTCGCCCTCGCTCACTGTCTCCCCCTCGCGCTCGCTCACTGTCTCCCTCTTTTCCCTCGCCCTCTCTCACTGTCTCTCTCTTCTCCCTCGCCCTCGCTCACTGTCTCCCCCTCGCCCTCGCTCACTGTCTCCCTCTTCTCCCTCGCACTCGCTCACTGTCTCCCCCACGCCACCATCGCCCCTGCTGCTTGCCGCCGTTGCCCCCCGCCACGCCGCCGCCGCCACTTCCAGAAGGTCCTCTCTCTCTCTCTCTCTGTCTATATATATATAGATTTATTTGTAATTTTCTGTATTTGGTGTTAATTTAATTTAGTGTTAGTTTAAATTAATTTAGTGTTAGTTTAGTGTAAATTAATTTAATTTAGTGTTAGTTTAATTTAATTTAGTATTAGTTTAGTGTAAATTAATTTAATTTACTGTTAGTTTAATTTAATTTAATTTAGTGTTAGTTTAGTGTAAATTTTTTTTAATTTACTGTTAGTTTAATTTAATTTAATTTAGTGTTAGTCTAGTGTAAATTAATTTAATTTAGTGTTAGTTTAATTTAATTTAATTTAGTGTTAGTTTAGTGTAAATTAATTTAATTTTGTGTTAGTTTAGTGTAAATTAATTTAATTTAGTGTTAGTTTAATTTAATTTAATTTAATTTAGCCTTAGTTTAGTGTAAATTAATTTAATTTTTTTATTTTAGTTTAATTTAATTGAATTTAGTGTTAGTTTAATTTAATTTAATTTAGTGTTAGTTTAATTTAATAAATTTTAATAGTATTATAGAATTAATACTATTAAAAATTAATACTATTCAAAAAAGCATTAAGTATGTAAATTTTAATAGTGTTATAGAATTAATACATAATTAAAAATTAAATGTAAAATTAATTAATAAATTTTAAAATATATTATAAAATTATTAAAAAAGTTTGATATATATATATTTTTAATAATTAACACTTATTTTTCTTGAATTTTCAGTCAAGTGTATATATATATAATATGTTGTATGAAAATGAAAATAAAATAAAAAATGAGTATGATATAAAATGAAAATAAAAATTTATTATTTCAAAAATAAATATGTGAATAAAATTCATGAATAAAAAAAATAAGAATTTTTTTAAATATAATTTTTAATATAAAAATAATAAAAAATAATTATTTAATTTAAAAATAAACATAAAATTTATAATATATTTAAATACATTTTTAAAAAAATAAAAATTTTGAGTGATAGACAAAAAATATTTTATCTATTTGTAGATAAAAATATATTTTTAAATTATAAAAATAGTCTTAACGTTTAAAAAACAAAAATATTTTACAAACGTGGAAATGAGAAGTTTCCGTGTACCATACCATACGCATACATATTTATGTTTACAGTGTAAGTGATTTGATGGGAGGTATTTTTATTATTTTATTATGTGTGTATAAAGTTGTGTGTGTATTAATGTATATTTGATTATGTATACAAATATGTGTGTTAATTTAGTTTAGTGTAAATTCATTTAGTGTTAATTTAATTTAGTTTAGTATAAATTTAATTTAGTGTTAATTTAATTTACTTTAATTTATGTGTACAGATATGTGTGTTAATTTAGTGTATTTGATTATGTGTATGTCTGTATCTAATTGTGTATTTGATTATGTGTATGTCTGTATCTAATTGTGTATTTGATTATGTGTATCCTATAGGGTGTAGTTCATTTATAGGAGAGATTTTGTCGAATTTTCTTTAAAAATTATATTAAATAAAAAAATAATTAATTAAATTTTTTTTAGGTATTTATTTAAATTTGTTGGAACTTAACCTTAGATTCCCGTTCGGTGACTTCCTCGATGGAGCGAGGAGATCACTGAATTGTCCAGTTGGACAGTCTGGAAATTTGGTGTCGTGTTGTGTGCCCAGCAAATACGCATTAATTTACTCATGCATGGTACGAAAATTCAGTAGCATTTCTTGTTGTTCTCCGGTTGCATATAAGAATATGTTTTGATTCATGCAATTGACTCAAATTGAGTTTAACTTGTATGAATCAACACATAATCTTTATCGTGCATCTGGAGAACTATGCTGAGATGCTGCCGAAATTTCGTATCGTGAGTAAATGCGTCCGCTAGTGGTCATATCACGATTCATTTCCGGATGGGATAGGTCCTAACCTTCAAATTTTAAGGAGGAGTTATAAGGAGTTGTTCAGTGGAATAATATTAAAACAACTCAAATAAAAAAATATTATAATTATAATTTAGTAATTTTTTATTATTTAATGGTACAGGAAAAAAATGAGATAAGATCGTCAGTGGATGTATATCAGGCGTAAAGATGATGGTTATGTTTCTACGGAATTTATCAAGGGTGTTGAGAAGTTTGTTAATTTTACTAAGAGTCAACCAGAGTGGATGGATGGAAATAAGATTAAATGTCCTTGTAATCAACCAAAGTGTAGGAACACGGCTTTTCGTGACCAGGATACCGTGACAAGTCACTTGCTCACTAAAGGTTTCGTACCGGGGTATTATGAGTGGACACTTCATGGGGAAGTTATTCCTACGGTAGATTCGGTCGATATGTCTTACTCAGCATCAACACTTGAAGCAGAGTCAAGCAACTTATTTGAGACTATGGTAATGGATGCTGCCGGGCCTGATTTCAATCCGAATATGGAGGAGGAACCTCCAAATCCGGAAGCTCAAGCATTCTATGACATGCTTAGTGCTGCAAAAAAAGAGTTATATCCTGGTTGTCAAAAGCATACGCAGTTGTTGCTTGTTTCTAGATTGCTTAGCTTTAAGTCAGAACACCATCTATCTGAGAGGGGATTTAATCAACTTTGTGAATTACTTAAGGAGGTTCTTCCTGAACCTAATACGGTGATTGATAATTTTTACAGTACTAAAAAACTGGTTCGAGGGTTGGGCTTTCCTGTTGAGAAAATTGATTGTTGTAGAAATAACTGTATGATTTTTTGGGGTGATGACAGTGATTTAACAGTCTGCAAGTTTTGTCATGAGAATCGGTACAAGCAAGTTGATCAAGCTGACAGTAGCAAACGACAAAAAACTTGTGTTCCTTATAAGAAGATGCATTATTTTCCTTTAACTCCTCGGCTTTTGAGATTGTATGCATCCAATTCAACAGCAGTAGAAATGAGGTGGCACGCAGATCATGTGGTCGAAGATGGCGTCATGCGTTATCCGTCGGATTCCCCTGCGTGGATTCATTTTAACCAGACTCATAAGGAATTTGCTGTCGAGAAAAGGAATGTTAGACTTGGTCTTTGTACTGATGGGTTTCAGCCGTTTGGTCAATCTGTGAAGCAATATTCTTGTTGGCCTGTCATTGTTACGGTGTATAATTTACCACCTTGGATGTGTATGAAGGATACAACAATGTTCTTAACAGTGCTAGTGCCAGGACCAGAGAATCCTAAGGCAAAACTTGATGTTTTCTTACAACCTCTTATTGCAGAGTTGAAACATTTGTGGGATGTTGGTGTGCATGCATATGATATCTCATTGAAACAAAATTTCCAACTGAGAGCGGCTTTGATGTGGACCATTAGTGATTTTCTTGCATATTCAATGCTCTCGGGGTATAGCAAGGCAGGAAAGCTGGCATGTCCTTATTGCACGATTCACTCGGACGCATTTTACCTGTCAAAGAGTCGAAAGATTTCATGGTTTGATAACCATCGAAAATTCTTGCACCGAGATCATCCGTGTCGACGGAATAGGTATGGATTTCGCAAAAATACTTTGGTAAAAAAAACACCACCTCTTGTACTGTCTGGACCTGAGATACTTGCTTCTTTGGACGAGTTGGGTTTAGTGAAGGTGACACAACCCAATGCTGCACAGACTAATGCGGATAACCGTCATGGTAATGGTTGGAAGAGTAAGAGCATTTTTTGGGATTTGCCTTCTTAGAAAACTCAACTTATTCGACACAATTTGGATGTTATGCATATAGAGAAAAACGTGTTCGAAAATGTGTTCAATACAGTGATGAATGTACCGGGCAAAACTAAGGACACAGTGAAGTCGAGAGAAGAGTTGAATCAATATTGTTGCCGCATTACTCAATCAACTTTTACTCTGAACAAGAAAGAAAAAGCTGTCATGTGTGCGTGGGTAAAAAATTTAAAATTTCCTGATGGGTATGTGTCGAACATGGCTAGATGTGTTGACACAAAGAAGCTTAAGTTGTTTGGGATGAAAAGTCACGATTGTCATGTGTTCATGCAAAGGTTGGTGCCCATTGCATTTCGAGAATTACTACCGCAAAAAGTATGGGAGGCATTGACTGAGTTGAGTCTTTTCTTCAAAGATTTGACATCGACCACTATTAAAAGTGAACATATGATGAAATTAGAGAACGACATCCCCATCACTTTGTGCAAGTTGGAGCTTATATTCCTTCCAAGTTTCTTTGACTCTATGGAGCATCTTCCAGTCCATTTGGCTTATGAAGCAAGGATAGTAGGTCCAGTTCAATATCGATAGATGTATCCGTTTGAAAGATACTATTTATTAGATTGATAATTTTTTTTTCCTATTTTATAATAAACATATTTATTTTGTAGTTCACTTATCTAATTACTATATACATTTTATATAGATACCTTGGAAAGTTGAAGAAAACAGTTAGAAATAAAGCTTGAGTGGAAGGCTCTATTTCTAATTCATACGTTGTGGAAGAAGCGTCATTGTTGTGTTCTCATTACTTTGAGGACCATGTTGTTACAAGGTGTAACGCCCCGTTTTCCCAGGCGCGTTATTTCTTGGGACAATTCTGGGGCGATAATTTTTTTTTCTTTCGAACTCACTAAATCGCGTCATTTATCCATCATCCCAGAATTTTCCTGCATTAATTTTATCTCTAAGGAGAGACATCATCATATACATACCTCAAACGCGGAAGCTAGAATCGAACCTGCCATCTTACTTTATGCATAAAATCATAAATCAATTCTTTACATCATCGTCTCTCGAACTTAATCCTCAACATGACTTAAAAACATAACATACGTTCTCAACTTAACATTAATACATAACATACGTTCTTACTAACATGAACCCTAAATGGGGTTATGCATCGTCATCATTGACCATAAGGTTACATAATCATCATTCATCAATCATAACTCACATCTTACATCATGGATTTTCAAAACGTTCAGATTTTAATGTAGCAGAACTTAAATACACGGGCTACATAACGTACATTCATCTCATCGTTCATTTCGTCATACACTTGGAAAGTGCCATTTCATGCCCCATTCATCCTTGTTCCTGCTACAATCTCCATCTGGAACGTTTGAATATTTCAGGGGCAAAAGCCCAATTAGATGATGAACCATCTAAGTAAGAGTACAAAAATCATTTTCGTGCATGAATGCAACATGTCTTTTCCTTTCATTTCGGTTTAAGCCGACCGTTCCTTATGCTACTCTCCATTTTTACAGCCTCCTTCCCAGGCCGAGGTGTATGGGTGCACCCTTGAAAAAGCAACGGCCCCGGCCCGTACTCTCAAACCCTTATGCGGATGCATGATCAATAATTTCATCGTGAACGCATGCACATTTCATCATCAATACATGTAAATGCAATCTATATGACATATTCATATCAAGACATGACAACATGATAAAACCGCTTACATAAAATTGGGTTTTGAAAAAAAAACAACTTACAAACCAAGTCTTTCATAAAACTAAATTCAGTTGAGAAATATCACTTACAAACAAAGCATTTTTCATAAATCCAAATTCATTTGGGTAGTACTACTTACCTCATTCACATCTCATAACATCTCGATTCACGTGCCAGGCTTCTAACGTATTCAATTCGACTCCTCAGCATACCCTGGCCATCATATTTATTCAATAACATCAAATTCTAATTTTCCTAATTTCCTCGTATCTTACCTTTATTTCTTCTTATTTTCCTCAATAATTTCTTAAACATTCTTCTCACTAAATAATTCATAAGTAAATAATTCCTAAATAAATAATAAATAATTTCTAATAATAAATAATCCCTAAATAATCTAAACTAAGTATTACTCAATTATTTTCCTCTGATTATTTCTTAATAGCAATTCCTAAAATAATTATCTCAATTTACTAAAATTTCTAGGGACTTCTGATTACCTTAACTTAGTCTCCCGGACGGCCTCAGTATGCGTGCCCTGACCTCGAAAGGCGTGTCTGACATCGATTGCCGCGCGAATCCTCGATTCTCGCTCACTACCTTGATTCCTGCACATTACCTCGCTTCCCGTGCATTTACCTCGATTTTTACACGACATCTTAATTTTCGCGGGTCGCCTCGATTTTCTTGCACCGCCTCAAAACGCGTGCCCAAACCATTTTTTGTTTCTTGCCAAAATCTCCAAAATATTAATACAACACCATTTTCTATTTTTCCAGAATTTTTCGGGATTATTTCATAATTATTTTTTTTCCCATTTTCTTTCTTTTCTTTCCTTTTCTTTTCTTTTCTTATTTTTTTTCTTCTCCTTCTACTGTTCATCTTCTTCTCCATTTCTTCACCCGCGCACAGCCACTCCAACTTCTCTTCTTCATTTTCTTTTTCTCCTTCTCCTTCTCCTTCTTTTTTTCTTTTCTTTTTCCTTTCTTTTCTTTCTTCTTCTCTTCTTCTTCTTCGCGGATTCTTCTCCCGCGCGAACAGCACCTGCGCACAGTGCCTCGCGGCTGTTGCTTCCCGCGCATCAGCACCGCCGACCTGCTGCCTTCCTCGCGCGCCACGGCCGCCACCATCGAGCACACGCGCACGGTGCGCATTGCTCCGCCCGAGTTGCTGCTTGGTTTGAGCGGCTGCCATGGCCGCAACTGTCCTATGCAACGCACACTGCTATGTGCATTCACGGCCCAACTCGGCCCAGCTCCGCCACGGCCAGCCTTCGCGTCGCCATCGCACCTTGCTGCTCAGCTGGCCTGCTCCCTCGACACTACCGCGGCCATGGCCGCACTTGAACCTTGCGGCTATGGCCACTTGCGGCTTCAATGGCACCCACGAGCCATCTCCCTCGAGCTCTCGGTCTCTCTCTCTCGAGCGCTCTCAATCTTGCTCTCCCTCTCCCTCAGCCTCACTACCTCTCGGCCAAGCTCTCGGGAGCTCACTGCCATGGCCAATTCGGCCATTGTTTTCCCTCCTCAAACTCTCTCTCTCTCTCAATATATATATATCCTTAAGAAAACTTGGGCGCTACTCTATCGGCCGAAGCTTCCTCCCGACAATCCTCTCGAAACTCAACACTTCCTCAACCCAAAATCTCAAATGAAGAACCACTGCAGACTGCCCCCCACGCCTTCACGCATGCGTATATAATACTTATATATATTTACACTAATATATATTTAATCCCTACAATTATTTTATATCACACTTGGGAATTCTTTAAATTGCAATTACACCCCTTTAACGTCCAATTAATTCGCATTGCGATACTTTAAAACCAAAATTAATAACTTTGACTTTACTTGATAAAATCGATTTCAGCCTCGAGTCCTCACGGGGCCTTTGATTATCCCGCAACCACTAAAGGGTTGATCAATACGAAAAATCGAAGCCCCCATAGGGTTCCGTTGACTTCCCAGAAGTCCTTTACGATAATTTGGTATTTCAGTCTAACATGAAGCTGCCTTTTAGCTGTACCGAAAATCGTCTCAATTTCGATTTCTTTTACTTCCATAAATTCTATCTCAGAATGCTTATCGAGATTATACCATTTTCCATAGCCAATTATACTCCGGGCATTCCCTCAAATCGACTCGATGATTTATTTCACCTCCAAACCTATTTTTCGGTATTCAAACCTTACCTAAATGACGTGGCGACCTTACGCCGAAACGGGGTTTTACATTCTCCCCTCCTTACAAAAATTTTGTCCTCGAAATTTGCCACATTCCAAATCTCATAATTCCATCCTCGAAGTTAATATTCGACTGATCCAATAACTAGAAAAGATCCTACCTTATTACCTTATTCTAAAAAATCTTGATGTAGCTCTTTACAAACGATCCTATCCCCAGGAAAACTTTACCGCCTCTAATCATCTCTTAATGACAAGACCGTTGGCACATATATCCTGTCCGAAATTCTAGAACGCCATCTCGCATTTAAAAATTAGAACTCTTGGCTAACTACATTTATCAATCCCTAGACAAACACACTTGTCAACCACGTATGCCTTTCGAACTTCTCTTTCATAACCCTATAATTTTGTTCTTGGCTACAAGTCCCAACTCAAGTTCCTATCCAAGCCAATACACGCATCACTATAATGAGCTCGCGGCTCTCATATCCACATTATTAATTTTCAATTTACTAAATCATCTAATCTATATCCTTATACATGTCACTTCTCAAAAGCCAATTTCTCACGACGCCATTTACCTTGCTTTGATAATTTTCTAATCTTAACACAAAAGTCCTTGATCTTTAACACATCTTGACTTCCATAAAAAGAATTCTCAAAGAAATATTATTTTTATTTTTTATTTTTTATTTTTTTTGACATCAACTATTTCACGTATTCTTGGATCCTCAAACCACATATCTTCTCATCACATATCCTCGAAACTAGTTATGCATCACCTTAAGTCATCATCTAATATAACCTCAAGTTTCTCCCAATTGACCACAATCATCTTCTAATCATATCGTATAGCTATTTCATCAAGAAATTTTTTCAATTTAGTAATAGATTCTATTTGTCTCCAAATCTTCCTTTAGCAATCTAACTTTTCATATCAATCAAAATCTATCAATGTCTCCCAAATTTAACAATACTAATATCCTTACATCGTGGTTGGCTTTAATCACGCTCAATCCTTAAAGCATCATCTCGTGTTTAATTCACTTGCCAACTTGCAATCTCCCAATTAGTCAATCAGACTTACTCCTTGACTCTAAATGTCTAATCGCCTCGACAATAGCACTGCTAACTTTATCCGTACCATTCTAGCCTCTTAGTCCAAACGATTTGTGACGTCATTAAAATCCAATCAAAATCTCGGGACCATTTAACCTCAAGCATCACAATAAAGATCTACTTATCTCTCATCTGCTGCCACACATAACCTTAATATTATCTCAAGGGTCTACTTTACTTCTTGATCATTTACATGAACAATGGCTTAGCTCATCATTGCTTTGGTCAATACACGACCGATCTTCTTCTTCTTTTCCAATCCTAATTTAGTAGCTAAATCATCATGACCTTTACCTATGTCTTACCAATTATCCCCGATCACGCCACATATAGCTGAACATCAAAAGATCTTATGCCATCATTGGCAATTTTAGACTCATCAATTAAGAAATAATCCTAATAAATTTTTCGGGAACACGTCATAACATTTCTCTTGTTACCTCAACTTTCTCACAGCTTTTCGCTGACCGTAAGCGCCCGGACCCTATGTCCACAAGCTCCTTATTTTTCATAACTTGTTGACATCACTTTGCGATCGTTCAGCCATACATCTTCCAATCTGCCCACCAGGGCTATCTCAGACTTACCATCTAGCCCAACAGGAGTTCCATTCTCCAAAATTGAAAATCCTAGATCTCCAATAGATCTTAATCTATTTAGAACGCGACTTTTCCTACTACAATCTGACATCTTGGCACGTCTTCCATTACCTGACTCTCTCAAGCATTTCAATTATTCTCACAACCTTCAAGACAACAATCCATTACTTATACTACTAGCTAGAGTAGGAAGCTACTTACATCACCTACGGTACTCCAATCCTTGCTGAATCATAACTTTCATCGCATAAGAGATTCAGTCTCTATTTCCTTAACGACATTACCCAAAGACCTTCCAGATCTTTTCTTGAAAAACTTTAAAGTCTCATCACAAATCCTTACATTCTCAATCCTTAGGGAATTTCCTCGAAACTTCCAAATCGATTCATCTTTGAAAATCTCTACTCAAATCACAGTACTTGGTTCCAATCATTTCCCAAAACAACCGAACCTCAAAACTTCCAAGGGCTCTTTACCAAGTGATACCTTAAAACTCAAATAACGATTCAGGTCCCCATGCAATTGCACGAGGCACAACTTCTTCACAAGTCCTTTCCTACAGGCTTCTGAATCCCAACCTCACTTGGCATATTGAATCGTAGTCATAACCTCCGTTGACCGGGTCTCCTTATCATTCCTTTTACGTTGCTATAACCTATCAAGAAACTCTTGGCTCTTAGGCATCCAATCTATTCACCGAACTAAAATTTCCACCTCACAACTCTTCGTCAAGGCCTTGAACTGACCATGCTCTACTACTTGAAACCTCGTTTACCGAGAATCCACTGACTCTCGCATTTCGATCTTTAGATCCAATCGACTTTCGTCCCACGACCATTCATGATCTCATTGCCATACTAGATACCGAGGTACTCTACCCCTCGAGCCTCGCAATAATCGTTGTGTCACCAACTCCGAAGATGACCATGAATCCAAATGCAATTCCTTAAACATGACACCCAGTCCACACTCAACCCATCTCATTTTGGGTTGATTCCCAAAGCTTCCAGCCTCGCTCAACACGCTAGGGCACACCTTGCACTCTAAACCATTGAAACTTTGACCTCATACACTACTAGGGTTCCTTGCCTCGTCTCTGCGAGTCACATTGGTTTCACATTATGACATATATTAATTTTTATACTAATTATTATTATTTGTATACAGGAGCATCTTTTGTCGTACAATAAATATGTCTCATATTATATCGACAATCTTCAAGAAACGTCTTCATAAAGAAGGTTATGTTTGGAAAGAAGTGCCTTCGGAGATAAATGGCATGTATTGGGATGAATTTACGGTATTAAATTTAAATTAATAATATATATATATTTCAACTATTAATGTAAAAATGTTTAAATTATTTAATCTTTTTTTTTTGTTTTACAGAAAATTTTTCAGTAGGATCCTGCAATTGATGCATTAGTGAGAAGAGAGTGGGCACAAAAAGCAGCGAAACGATATATCGACAACATTCGTAAGTGGCATGCCAATGGAAAACCGATCTTTGTGCCAGATGATGTTTGGGATAGCTGGATGCAGAAATGGGAACAAGATGAAGCTTTTAAGAAACGGTCTGCACAAGCATCGCTGAACCGTTTGAGTGAGATAGGTGGCCTTGGGGCTGGTCCTTCCCATCATACTGGGGGTTCTATATCTTCAGCAAAGCATAAAAGACGAATGGTGAGAAATTTAATTTATTTAATTTGTTAATATTTAAATTTTTTTTTATTAACATGGTTAATTTTATATCATTTTTTTTTAGACACATGAGTTTGGGAGAGAGCCTACACTGATTGAATTGTTTGAACGAACTCATTCTAAAAAATCTGAGGAAGGACAGATGGTGTATGTCGACAGACGTTCTTCGAGTGTCGCTGTAAGTATTTTTTAATTGTAAGTAATATCATTTTTATAATTAATATAAGTTTTAATATTCATAATTGATTTATTTTATTTTCTTCATTAAACTGTTGTAGGAAATGTATGGACAGTTGCTAGAGCAAGCAACTCAACCAAATGAAGGGTCTGAGGAGCCTCAGTAGCCAGATTGCGATCATATATTCATCCAGGCTGCTGGGGGGAAAAATAAGAAGAAGATGATTTATGGCACGGGATCTTTATCCCAATCAAAATTTTCTGACGTTGGCAGCTCATCCTCTGTCTCATCTGGTCTTAATGAAAACCCAGTTATACAAGAAATAACAGAGAAATTAAAAGTGCAGTCAGAGTAGATAAATTCGCAGGCGGAGTAGATAAATTCACAAGCAGAGCGGATAAATTCGCAGGCGGAGCAGATTAATTTGCAGGCTCATGAGCTGGGCGATGTTCGACGACAGATGTTTGAGATGCGATTCTTGATTGAACAACTTACTGCATCTACTCATGGTATTGTTCCTTCTTCTTCTTCTCAGCCATAATCAACTCATCAACCTGAGCCTAATGTTGATGATGATTTAGATGATTAGTTTTAGTAGTTATTTTTATGTAAGGATTGGTATGTAACAGACAATTATATTAGCATGTAATAGACAATTATTAGTATCTTGTTTGAATATTAATTTTTATATTATAAATATAAATTTTGGAATTTTTATATAATTTGTTTAATAAATAATTATAAATAAATTTTAAAATTAAATAATTAAATTAAAATAAAATTAAAAAATGTATAAATTTTAGCGACGGAAAAAAATTGTGTCGCTAAAATTTAAAAAAAAATTAATAGATTGCTACGGAATTATTCCGTCGCAATAAATTTTAATATATTTTATAATTTTTTTAATTTACTTCAGCGACGGAAAATTCCGTCGCTATAATTAATTTAATAAATTTCAAAAAAAAACTTAGCGACGGAATTTTTCGTCGCTACAATTAATTTTTAAAAAAATTCTAAAAATATTAGCGACGGAAACTTTCGTCGCTATATTAAATGAATAAAAAAATTCTAAACTAATAGCGACGGAAATTTTCCGTCGCTATAATTAATTTAATAAAAAATTCAAAATGTATAAATTTCTTCTCGAAAATTACCCTAATAAAAAAATTCTAAAATATAGCGACGGAATAGTCCGTCGCTAAAAAAAGAATTTCTTTTTTTTTAAAAAGAATTGCGATGGATATTTCCGTCGCAAAATTTAAAAAAAAAATAAAAAATTCATATTTTTTAATTAGCGACGGAATATTCCGTCGCTATATTTTAAATATTTTTTTAAAAAAATAATTGCTACAGAATTTTCCATCGCTAAAAAAAGAATTTCTTTTTTTTTAAAAAAATTGCGACGGATATTTCCGTCGCAGAATTTAAAAAAAATAAAAAATTCATAGTTTTTAATTAGCGACGGAATATTCGGTCGCTATATTTTAAATATTTTTTTTTAAAAAATAATAGCAACGGAATTTTCCGTCGCTAATAAAAAATAATATTAAATTTAAATTTTTTTAAAAAAATTGTGACGAAAATATTCCGTCGCAAATTTTTTAAAAAAATACACTTAGCGACGGAACTATTTCCGTCGCTAAGACGTCGCTAAAATAGCGACGGATCCGTCGCAAATAGAATTTAGCGACGCAGGATTTAGCGACGGACTATTTCCGTCGCTAAACATATTTTGCGACGGAATTTTTGATTTAGCGACGGAAATATTCCGTCGCTAAATCCCAGAATTCTTGTAGTGGATATAAATCCGTCTCTAATAAAGATATCAATCCGTCTCTAAATCCGTCTCTATTTCTGTCTGAAATAGAGATGAAAATTTTTCGTCTCAAAATCCGTCTCTATAACGGTCTCTAAATCCGTCTCAAATAGAGATGGAAATTTTCCGTCTCAAAATCCGTCTATAAATCCGTCTCAAATTTACCGATGGAAGTTTTCGCGACGGCCAAAATCCGTCTCTAAATCTGTCTCAAACTAAAATTCCGTCTCTAAATCCGTCTCAAATTGACTGTTTTCTTGTAGTGAATCCTTATGCAAAGCCTATTCTTTTAAAGTGTTTCAAGTGCAATGAGGTTGAGCATCGATCTAGTGATTGCCTAAGGAGGAAAACATTTAACATTGTAGAAAGGCAGGAGGAAGATGTTGCTGAAGAGGAAGTATATTGCGGGCCTGATGGGGAGGATGATGAAGAAGATTATGGACATGGGGAGTATACCTGTGTAGTAAGGAAATTAATACTATCTTAAAACAATGAAGGTACTACTCAACGGCATAAGCTTTTTCACACGAGGTGTACGACGAAAGGAAAATTCTTTGAGTTGATTATTGATAGTGAAAGTCAGGAGAACATCATCGGAAGAGATGTGGTGGCAAAGATGCAGTTAACTCCTAAAAAACATCCAAGCCTTTACATGATTGGATGGATCAAAGAAGTTAGTGGGATATATATGGATGAACGTTGTAGGGTGTCTTTCTCTATTGTTAAGTACTCCGACGAAATCTATTGTGATATTGTTGATATGGATACTTGCCATATTTTATTTGGGAGGCCTTGGCAATTTGATGCGGATGCTAAGCACTCGGGTAGAAAGAACACATATCAGTTTGAGAAAAAAGGTGTGCGTTATACTTTGTTACTCATAATGGAAAAGAACCAAACCGAAGCTTCTAAAGTGGAGGGGAAAAATTTTCTTACTTTTACACATAAGCACACTAAGTTTGTGAGAAAGTGTAAGGATACTTGAGAGGTTCACTTATTGGTTGCCAAGGGAGAGAACGTGAGCGAGCCACTGAAGGTGAATCAAATTCCAATGGAGGTGGAGGGATTATTGGAGGAATTTCATGATGTGATTCTTGAGGAGCTTCCTAATGAGCTACCTTCTATGAGGGATATTCAACACCACATTGACTTGATTCCTGGTGCTAGTTTGCCTAACCTACCACATTACAGGATGAGTTCTAAGGAGAATGAGATTTTGCGTGAGAAGGTAGAGGAATTGTTGAGAAAATGGCACATTCAGACTAGCATGAGTCCATCTTCAGTGCCAGCATTATTGACACAAAAGAAAGATGGGAGTTGGAGGATGTGTGTTGATAGTAGAGCCATCAACAAGATTACTATTGGGTACAAGTTTCCAATTCCTAGGCTCGATGGCATGCTTGATCAACTTGATAGAGCTGTGATTTTTACCAAAATTGATCTCAGAAGTGGTTATCATCGAATCAGAATTCGACTTGGAGGTGAGTGGAAGACAGTTTTCAAGACGAAAAATGGTTTGTTTGAGTGGTTAGTCATGCTCTTTGGACTAACCAATGCACCAAGCACTTTCATGAGACTAATGAATCAAGTATTACGCCGTTTCATTGGTAAATTCGTTGTGGTGTATTTTGATGATATTTTGATATACAGTAAATCTATTAATGAGCATGTGGAGAATATTCGAGGTGTGTTGAGTGCGTTGAGGGAAAACAAACTTTATGCTAATTTGAAGAAATGTATTTTTATGAGTGAGAGCTTGTTGTTCTTAGGCTTTGTTATAAGTAAAGAGGGCATAAAGGTAGATGAGGAAAAAATGCGAGGTATTAGAGAGCGGTCAACCCCTAAAAATGTTAGTGATGTGCAAGTTTCCATGGGTTAGCAACTTTTTATAGGCGGTTTATTAAACACTTTAGTAGTATTGTGACTCCAATTACTGAGTGTTTAAAGAAAGGAAAGTTCCATTGGGATGAACAATAAAAGCAAAGTTTCGCCTAAATAAAAGAGAAATTATGTACTGCTCCTGCCTTAACTTTACCAAGCTTTGACAAATTGTTTGAGGTTGAGTGTGATGCCAGTGGAGTGGGTATAGGTGTTGTGTTGTCCTAAGAGAAGAGATCAATTGCATTTTTCAGTGAGAAGTTGTGTGAAGCCAGAAGAAAATGATCTACTTATGATAAAGAGTTTTCTGCAATGGTGAGGCTCTTAAGACATGGGAATATTACTTGATTGCCAAAGAATTTGTTCTTTACACGATCACCAAGCTCTTAAGTACTTGATTAGCTAAAGGCAATTGATGAGTGACATGCATGCTAGATGGTCTGCTTTTATTGATAAATTTTCATATAAAATTGTGCATAAATTAGAACAACATAATTGAGTGGCAGATACTTTGAGTAAGCATGTGGATTTGATCAAGACCCTTAGTTTTGAGATTGTTGGGTTTGAGTGCTTGAAAGAATTATATGCAACAGACGACGATTTCAAACACGTGTGGGAACCATGCATGTCTCAGGAACTGTAAAGATTTGGGAAAATAATAATAATAATAATAATAATAATAATAATAATAATTCAATTTTAAAAGAAATATATATATATAAATAACAATAATAAATAAATAGAATAATATATATTTATATAAAAAAATAAAAAAACAGAAAATATAAAAGGAAATGAGGAGGCACGCTGGCAACCCCCCTTTCAAAAAATCTTCTCTCTCTCTCTCTCTCTCTTGCTCTTTCTCGCTTTTTCTCAAATTTCTATAGATTTCTCACGATCTGACCGTTCGATTTTCGATCCGATTTCATTTTCACTGATTAAGAGCCCCTAATATACAAGAAGGTAAGCGTTTTGGTTTAATCTTGATGGTTTTGTTTGTTGTTTCGTGGGAGATATGTATATAGACGTGATGTGGGTTTTGGTCGGTTGTTAATTTAAAGTCAAATCTATGGAGATCTGACCGTTGGATTTTGTTGGTTTTGGGATATGTTTGTCGGATTTCTAGAGGGTGTCAGATGGCAGTCTCAGATCGCCAAAAATCAGTGGCCACGGTGGCCGGTGGCGACTGGCAGAAGTGAGTTTTATGTTTTGTCTAAAAACTAAACCCTAGATCTACAAAAATCTAGTCATCCGATCTTTCTTATTTTTGGTTATGTTGGTCGCCTAGGTGCTGTGCACCTAGTGGTAGCCTTCGATCGTCGGAAAACGGCCGGCGGACGGCGATGGCCAGATTTCGTCTCTATGTTAGGCAAAAATTAAATTCTAGATATGCTAAGATCTAACCGTTTGATGTCTCTCATTTTGAGATATATTGATGTTCGTGGCGAGGGCTTCGATTCGGTATGCTGGTTGGCCATGTTTCACCTGCCAGCGGTGGT
Organism: Diospyros kaki; assembly: GCA_036245055.1. NCBI lineage: Eukaryota > Viridiplantae > Streptophyta > Magnoliopsida > Ericales > Ebenaceae > Diospyros > Diospyros kaki. The sequence goes on from BSEG01000003.1 coordinate 36,927,928, forward strand.
GGCTGGCGGCGACAAAATGTTGGTAGAAGGAAAAGAAAAGAAAAAGATAAAAAAAAAGAAAAGAAAAAAGGGCTTTTGGGGTTGGACAGGTCGAGTGAGGTTTTGGCCTAAGATGGTGGGGCCCGATTAGGTTATAGAATGGCCCAATGTGTTGGCCATGGTTTGATCCAATTGTGGCAGCCCTTGGGCTGACCCACTTTATTTGTTTTCCCTTCTTGTCGTTTGTCTGTGGACCTAAGATGACTTGGTTAGGTTGGTCCTACTCAGGATATCGATGTCAGTTTAATTTAGGTTCTCCTTAAATCTCTTGAAATTGGCGATGTGACTGGTGAGTTAGTTTGTTGATCGGAGATCTAAGGACGAAGCCCTATTAGATGACTCGAGGCCGAGCAAGACTGACCCCGAGTGCGTCCTAGGCTAGCCTATAATGATAAATTGGGTGTATCCCGAATCCTGATTTCTGATAGATTCATTTTATTCTGAGACTAGTACATTGCAAATCATTCTTTTAAGCCATTTATTAAATCATTAATTAATTAATTATTATGTTTTTAAAAATTTATCAATTTAGTTATAAATATAAATATATATGTATTTTGAAAAAGAGAAACTTTAAAAATATTATTTATATTAAAAGAAATCTAACTTATGGGTGAATATAGAAATATATATATTTATTATTTTTTATTGCAGCCTATTAGTGAGTGTATAGTTCCACTATACACTTACACGTAGCATGTAAGGCGAGGCATGATGATGTAGTTGATGGCTAAGCTTGACGAATTTCATGGCGCCAAATTCAAATTTTGTGCGGGCCAAGGTATAAAATAACCGATTTAGGGTGTTAGGTAATGGTTAGGATTTTCGGTAATTTTTATTACGTCGCTACTTTTATTACCCAAATGTGGCCACCCCATTCTATTTATTGTAGGTTTGGATTCCCAGGATTTTGCTTGATCTTCTCCCTAGACTTGGACTTGAGTTATCATTTCCCAGGCGAGTAGACAGAATATGTTATGTTTACCTTATTTGTGCACGTATATATTGTTCCATGCATAACTTGTACATGATTTTTATATGCGAATCACATAAAAACACTTTTAACTAAATTGTATGAAATATTTTTATCCTACTGGGAGAGATATAAGCAGAAAGATACCCTAATTGATTTCTTGTATTGAGTATGTGAAATATTGAATGATATGGTGTATTTTAGGCACCACATGAAATGATAAATGGGTATGATTTGTGCATTAAATAGAGTATCATTTGCATTATTATTATGGGACTATCTAATAGATTCCCTAGTGACTCACAACAAGAAAATATCATGGTACTGTGAGGCTTGGCATGCTAAGGCCATGAGAGACACAGATTGTATGTTTTAGCACTGCTATCACATGGGCTATGATGGTATTATAGTGTGATGATGATTTATGTGCCAATATAAGTACTTGTGTGCATATGTGTATAGGTGTTAGGCCAATTTCTACTAGTGTATCCTCAGACTCGATGCATTCATCACATATAGAGAGGTATAGGAGATTTGGGTGGTTAGATGAGCAACTTATGGGGGTTGTCTCTAGGCACTTATTTTTCCTATACTATGTTTTTCTTTGAACATCAAATTATTTAAACTTATGATACATATTCTCGTTGTCCATATTATTGTAATATTATTGTACCCATGATGTTCATCCTAGCATTTTTATTACATACTCTCCTAGTGGACATGACATACCTTATACTCGCGAGTACACAAGACTCACCCTTTTTTATTAAAATATTTTCAGGGGATTTTTTTTTTAATATTGGTCCAGCAGATCTTCTAGTATGATGTCAGACCCCGCTTTTGATTCTTGATGTGATATAGAATGCTCTGTGAAAACGTACACGTATTGTTGAGTCTGTTCTTTTGTCTTTTATTTTGTGGTGCATAATTGTGGCAAAGGCCTGAGATATGAGACTGTATATGTATTTATGATAATAGGATGATGGATATTCTTATTTTTTTTGTACAAGTGTTGTATATGAGATATTGAAATATTTTTTTGGTGGAAAGTTGATATGGTATTTTACTCCATGTTTATATATTTTGTTAGTAGTATTAATGCTTTTAGTAAATCGAGTTAGAGAAGAGGTTTACTAGTCTACGGTAGGACCGTTGGGCCTAGGGATTAGTACCAGTTATGACCATTTAGAAATTGGGTCTTGACAGTAATTGTCAGGAGATTTCTATGTGCATGATGGGTTTCTTATGAAGGGAAATTAGTTGTGCATCCCTTGCACATCCTTTCATGAGAAAATTATTTAGGATTTGCATGTGGTGGCTTAGCAGGGCATCTTGGCGGAGACAAGACCATTGAAGTTGTTATGGAAAGGTATTATTTGCCAAGAGTAAGGAGAGATGTTTCTATTATTGTGGTGAGGTGTTATATATCTCAAACAACTAAGGGGTAATCTTCTAATGCCGGTCTTTACATGCCATTGCCTGTTCCCAATGCTATTTGGGAAGATTTGTTTATAGATTTTGTGTTGGGTCTACCGCGAACCCAACAAAGTATGGATTCTATTTTTGTAGTGGTTGATAGGTTTTCCAAAATGGCGCGCTTTCTTCCATACAAGAAGACGACAGATGTAGTAGCTACAACCAAACTGTTTTTCAAGAAGATTGTTCGACTGCATGAAGTCCCTAAAACTATTACTTCGGATCTTGATACAAGGTTCTTAAGTCACTTTTGGATTACCTTGTGGAGATGTTCGATTCATGTTTGAATTTCAGTAACACAGCACTTCCCTAGACTGATGGACAGACAGAGGTGGTAAATCGTACCTTGGGAAATCTGATTCTTAGTGTTTGCAAAGACAAGCCAAGACAATGGGACCTAGTCATCACTAAAGCAAATCGAATTTGACTACAACAACGCTGTGCACAACTCAACAGGAAGATCACCATTTTTCATCGTATACCTGAAATTTCCTAATCATGCATTGGATTTGGTAAAATTGCCAAAGGTACCAGGTTTCAATGTTGTAGCTAGTGACTTAGCCGAGCATGTTCAAGTAGTTCAGGAAGATGTCAAACAAAAGTTGCACAAGACGAACAAGAAGTACAAGGCAACAACTGACAAGTATAGGAAATATAAGGTATTTGAGGTTGGAGATGAAGTCATGATATTTTTGAAGAAGGAACGGGTTATAAAGACAATCAATGACCCTATGATATTCTTGAAGAAGGAACGAGTTATACAGAACAAACTCAAGCCAAAGAAGTATGGTCCTTACAAGATTATAAAAAATATCAATGATAATGCTTATATTGTGGATTTGCCTAATCATCATATGGGCATTTCCAAAACATTCAATGTAGCTGATCTTTCTTTATATTTACCGGATGTTGAGTTGTCATACCCAGATCATAATTCGAGGACGAATTCTTCTCAAGTGGAGGTGAATGATGCGGTCACCGATCAAGACCCGACTCAAAGCTGACTCAACCACGTCGGAACAATATTTTAATACTTTTTAAGTTTTAGAATTCAACTTGATTTAGGATTCTACTTTATGTTTCTACTTGATTTAGGATTCTACTTCATGTTTCTACTTGATTTAGGATTCTATTTTATGTTTGATTAGCGTTTTATTTTTATTAGAATTCTACTTAAATTTTATTTAGGATTTATTTATATTAGAATTCTAGTTGACTTTTACTTAAGATTTATTTCTATTAGGATTCTAATTGGATTTTGTTTATAAATATTAGATGGATTTGGATTAGCCAAATACTATAAATATGTCTAGTATATAGAGTTTGTAATCAAGTTTTCATAATACAAATTTCAACAACCTATTTGGATTTTTTTAGTAAAATAGTCTTGTTTTTGTGTTTTCTTGAAAGCCATGTTTCGATTATTGAAGTTTGTTCTTTCAAGGGTTTATTTTGTTATGTCTTTTTCACACCCACGCTACACACTACGTCACATTATTATTATTCTCTTCCCTCATCTCATTAATTACTTTTTTTTTTCTTTTTCGTATTGGCGTGACTATGAGCATGCATGGGTACTGATCTAGTATATATATATATATGTATATTGGAGAGGCCATTTTATGAGCATGGCTAACTGATCAAGTATATATATTGGCCATTCTAGAATTCTCTCTCTTGCCTGCGGGATATATATATATAGATATAGATATTACTTGAGAATAAAAACTTAATGTATTAACGTATGAACACTTTGAAACAACATATATATATGACAGTACTGACAGAGAATAAATGAATGAAAGTAAGTAGGTATACTAATAAGATCATTTCTTGCTACCCTTTCCAACGAGTCGAGAGCAGCCATATTCGTTGCAAAATGAATCCAATGAGAGCAAAGTAATCACCAAAAGCGTAGAAAGAAATGTGAGAACCTTCCAGAAGGCATAAACATACTTCTTCAGTAAATTGTTCACCTTCACCTTTGGCCTACTGTTGTAGTATCGGTTCACTTCTTCAACCGCCCTCTCTATCACCGATCGGTGGTCCGGTTTCTCGATCGACCGAGACATCCCATTGAAGAGATCCGCCACTTCGCCGTCTCTCAGCCGCCCCCTGATAATACCTTTTTCCCTAAGCAACCTCACGTCGTCTGCGGTGTCGATGATCCCATTCATCAGATCGGTGTACAAACCTAGAACCAAATGTGACATTGATTCGGCTCTTGATGCTTCATAAGCCACCAGGTTTCTCAGGACTACTTCTGAATTGACGTTCAGAGTAATGACGGGCAAGCCAAAAGTCCCCTTCTTGGAATCAAACTTGACGCTCTCGATTCCCCCAGGAGTCGTTTGGAACTTTACTCCGGCATTGAAGAGCTCCACCACCGAGGGGATTGTGATTTCCCCCACCGAGGAAACCTTGTTTTCTTCTCGAACTTCATTAGGTTCGCTCCCTTTATCGATTCCTAGTTTTTCCAAGATCCTCTCTCTACTCTTATCTGAAGGTGAAGAAACAAAAACTATTTTAAAAAACTATAATCTCTCTATGAATTTTATCGACAAATCCTCATTCAAACTATATATGATTTGGATTATCATGATGAACACTATATATATATATATATACCTTCCACAGTCTTGAGAATTCTGTCAATCTTTTTACCACCAAACCCTATAGCAGCATGCCTGTTTTCTTCTCCAATATGAACAACGATCTCCACCTGTCCGCCATGCTTGCTGGGCTCGGAGCTCCGGTTCAACGAGTCGCTCACGAGTAAAAAGTACATCAAATCTAGCAAATGAGCGAACTCGTAATCCTCATCAAAAGTCGTTTTTGAGATTGCGAGTGGAGAGATTGTTTCACAGAAGCAAACCATGCTGTTGATCAGCAACTTCTTGACATCGTTGTAATCATTTTCAGAGTAGGAGAACACTATTTTTGCAATCTCCCTCAGCAGGACCGTCGGAATCTGGTTCTCCAGCATCACTATATCTCTGTAAATGGCGTCTCGTGTTAGCTTCTGGCTGGCAAAATCAGCCGAGTAGAGGACGTCGAACCCTGCAACCGAAACTAAATTTTAGAAAATTAATTGAAATGACCGCAAATAACCAAATTAATAAAAAAAGCAATATTAAGAATTATTGTTAGATGTATTTATTTTAGTTGTAATTTTGTGGTATGTTTTTAGAAGTAATAATTAAGTCTAATTATCTCAACCTATTCCTATTCGGTAAAAACTAAAAACTAAAATTGAAGATTGAATTTACTAAAAAATAACCAAAGCTAAAAATCAAATTATAATCTTCAAAACCAAAAAAAAAATTTGAAATCTTAAGAATTTAATTTAAATTAGTCGAACCTAACCGATACTTGTCTATCAGGTTCGGATATTCAGTTTGCAGCGAGTAATGCGGAGGCGTACCATTAGCCCACTGATAAAAGATGTGGAGCAGTAACAGCCCATCAATGGCGATGATCCAGGCCAAGGTGTTGCCGTTGAGCTCAATGTACTTGTGGTAGCTGGCCCTAATGGCGGGCTCTTGCTCGTGGAGCCTGACCACGATGTCCTTGAATTTCAGGGTTTTCCGGTGGGTTTTGAGGAACCTCTTGGCGGCGGCGATCTTGCTGCGCTCCATCTCGTAGAGGTCCGGGCGGAGATGGTGGTAGGGCCCCAGCGCCACCAGCTGGGGACTGTAGGCGGCCGGCTTGAAGGCGCTCAGTGACTTGGGCACCCGGAAAACGCAGACCGGGATGCCGATGTCGAATTCGGGGTCCTTCTCGGAGATCTCGGAGATCTGTTCTACCCAGAGTTCCTCGCCGGAGAGAGAGTTGAAGATTCTGTCCATGGACATATTGGTTTGGTTTGGAGAGATTTGGAGAGTTACATGCATATGGGGAAGTGTTTATATAGAGACTGAAGGAGGAGGGAAAGGAGATGGCGTGTGGTTGGCGACAATCCACATCAGATTCTCCAAACAATTATCTCTTATTTCCCACGTGTAAATGACATTTGACATTGTTTGACAATTCCCACGTAACCATACCACTACCTAGTAGAGAGGGCAGACTCTGAAACGAACGTCAAAGGGTTGGGTGAGCTTCGCTTTCAGTTATCAATTTGAATTAAAATAGTTAAAAATACACGTTTTTGGTTATTCTAAAAAATTGTATCTTAAAATTAAAAATTAAAAAATAAGTTAACTTTGAAATTTCGAAAAAATATATTTTATAATATTTTATTTAATAAATTTAATTATTCATTAAATTGAAATAGTTTAATGCTAGTATAGTATTAATAATATACACGAAGTTAGTGAATTTATAATATTTTTTTTCATTACAAAAGAAAATATTAATAAGAAATAAATTAATTTTGACAAAAAATATAAAATATAGAAATCAAAATTAAAGATAAAGCCTTGATCAATTGGTGGGAGACTTCTTTTATCGTTATAAACGAAGGGTTTGATCATCTCCCTATATACCCAAAATCATCAAAACAATTACAGTTATATTTTATATCCATAATTGTGATTGAGGTGAAGGGAGAAAAACCAGATTTCGATGTTTTGATTATCAACTAGCAATTCTTTTTACGGCTTAATTTTCTGATGGATCCAAATATGCATTTAATTATTAAACTATATAAATTATATGAATTTTACGATTTGTAAACATAATATTTAATTATATATTATTATTGAACATACAATATTATAGCTTACTTGTTGTGTCAAAGCCTGCCTTTAGAAAACTCTCTTGTATTTTTTATTTAAAGTTATGTTTTCTGTATTTTGTGTAAATTAATTTTGCAAGAAAATAAAGGAAAAAGAAGAATAGTAAGCATTGTATTAATGTTGTGTCATGGGGATTATTGAATTGGCATAGTGGGTGGCTAGAAAAAGGGATTTACCCTATCGCGCATGTTGCCAATGATGGTGCAATGTCGATGGTTGTGGGTTTATGTGTTCCTTCATAGCCATCGTTTCCTATTCTTCGCATGGCAGTGATTGTTGTTCTTTGATCGCAATTGTGATTTTTTTGATTGACTTACGTGGATGTCGGTCATGGGTCATTTTTTTTTTCAGTGGCCAACGTCAATAGTCACAAATCCTTTTCTTCATTGCCCGTGTCCTCGATAAAGGGATCTGGGTTTGCCATGGTCTATTTCTAGTCACAGATATTCTTCATCATGCGCAAATCATCACGCGTATCCGCCATGCCCAAGAATACCAATCGATCGACGACCAACAAGGAAAAGATGGAGTCAGATTTGGAAAAGGGAAAGAGATTGCAGCTGGCAGCAATGATGGTCGTGGTAAGCGCAGTTGACGACCAATAAGGAAGATCTGGAAGTGAGAGTGGAGCTCGGAAGAGAGAGAGAAGATGGAGGGTAGATGGAGTCTGATTTGTCCGAGAGAAGGAAATGGAGATGGAGTTTGGAAAAGAGGAGGCATTGCTTGAGTGATTTCAAATTTTTAGCGTATTTTGGCCTAAAACAGCCAAAACAGTTTTTTACTGTTTTGAATATTTTATAATTTTTTTTATTTTAAAAAATATATTTTTGAAAATAGTAAAGAAAACATATTTTTATTATTTTAAAAAAACTAAAAACTGAAAATTAAAAACGAGTTAAAAACAGTCAAGAGAACAAGCCCTTAATATTTTATACTAATTCTGAGACAAGGGCCTCATATAACTAAGTACCTTCAAACTTCATAAGTTGATCTTCTTTTCCAAAAAATTGTACAGTATTGAATATACTTCCCCTCTTAAGCAGCAATCGACACGCATTACTAGGTTAACTATATTTGTAGAGTTAGGAGAATCCATAAAGGGGCACCAACGAGCAGTTGAAAAAGTTAATTAGAATGCCAACTCACTTCTTTAATTAAGTTTGTCTGCAATATCAACACTTACACACGCTTTATAAAGATGTCTCGTTCGTTAAATCAAAACTATATATTCATGTGCTCTATGTTAAATTTATAATAAATAACAACAAATAAAATTAAATTATTTTTGAGAGTGCTCAAACTTTAAGGCTTTCCTCAAACCTCAGTATTCACCCTTTTTGCAACTTTGAAAAGGACTAAATCATAGGGCCAAATCCAATAGCATCCTAATATCATATTATGCAGTATTTTTTATAATATATCATATATGTATGTGTGTATATATATATATAAATACATATAGTACTGTTTACTTGTTCAAAGATTGTAAATCCATATTCCATATATATAGTACTGTTTACTTGTCCAATGATAGAAAATTCATATTCCATCTTAGAAAATTGGGTGAAAAATTTTACGTACGTAAATGATCTATAAATTAGCTGACCTGACCAGTTATATATATATAAATAATTTATATTTAAATTATCGACTAAAATACTATGTTTACTTAATGGAATATATCGCTAGAAAATTTTGAGTGATTTTGAACACCAACTCTAGTTAACCTACGTTAAGGGTTGACTCAATCGAAATATGTCAAGACATTTCATTTCAATTGTCATATCTAACTTAAAATTTTATTTGTGTCAAATAATCAATTCTAATTAGTAAAACATATATGATGTATCTTATTAAATTATATCCTCATAATATATACTTGATCTTGATCAAAATAAGTCAAAAAGCATCTTTTCCCTTTTTCACTAGGCATATAATAAGATATTCAATGAAAAAGTAACGTAGCACTGATCTTCAAATTGGATCCATTGTCTCTCTTACTATTTGATCATATTATTTTCATATCTTTAAAGCATAACTTTTCAAATGATTTTATAGAGAAAATTGAATCATGCCATCACATATTATATTTTTGTTGTTTTTACAACTTAATTTACTTATAAACTAATGCTCTGCCTCTTGATCTCCATTAAATAAATGAGTTGATCTTGCATCTAAAAAAACCCCAGAGAAACTAAATCTTCTCTGCAAAGTTGAACAACTCTTCTCAAAAAAGACTTGGAGTTGTTTTTGAATTTGAAATGCTAGAGGAAAAGATTTCAATGGTCATATTTCTCTAAAAAGTTTGTAAAGAGAGCAATTGTCTTCATTAAAGACTTATTTACAAACTTTTAGTGTTCAATCCCCCACTAATTTACTTGTCATTTATATTTTCTTGTCAATTTTTGCTTTCATTCCGTCGCTAAAAGGCTGAAAGTTTGTAAAATCCTTATTCTTGCTAATTAATTAGTTTTAAAAAGAACACACAAGGTTAATTTATTAGCACCTTCAAGCTTTGGTGCTGGATGTTTATTTGTTAATTAGTTTGTGGGTTCCGAAGCATTTTATTTTCTTTTTTCGTGACCTATAGCATTATAGTTCTGGAGGCTGGAGCATTATGATTAACTGTTAAACCACCCGGCCCCCAATTGCACTAAAAACCTAGCCAGTGGAATGAGGGAAAAATTAAGTTAGGAGTTCGTAAATCTTGTTTGGCAATATGGATATGATGTGGTTCGAGTTTTTTTTTTTTTTTTTTAATACGTAAGTAAAAGTGGTTCGAATTACATTGAGGAAAGAGGTCACACTTACCTGTTCCCATGAAACTTAGCACGAATATTGAGGCCGAAAAATTAAAAAAAATTGAGTTTTTTAGAAAAAATAAAACTAAAAACTTGAAAAATTAAATATTCCCCACAACTAAATAAGACTAACCCTTAAGGGTGCTGAAGATTTGTACTTCATGTAAAATCTCAAGGGTGCTGAAGATTTGTGAAGTAAGAAAAGTTAGTTTTATTTTCAAAACATGAAGATGTTAAAGCTAAATTTTAACGATGTCAAAGTGTAAAATTTAACCTTTCAACATTAAAAAAAAAAAAAAGTTGTAAGGATAAGACAGAATTGTAGGGCTAATAGCCTTAAATTCGACCCCAAAATTTAATTTTTTAGTACTTTAGTGAAACTACAGAATACAGCAAAATTAGTTTTACACGAGTCCCCCTATCCTCGGAAATGAGTATATTTCAATTCATACTCTTTTAGATGATGACATGATGTCACTCATTTGGCAGATTTAATCATTCATAATTTAATCATCTTGTAAAATGTATTCCTTCTTAGTTGTCGTTACTTCTGCATAAGTTTGTTTAGTTTAACTGCTCTTTCTGCATAAGTTTAGAATTTAAAGTTTTAATTTGAAATTACAAATTTTATGTTATAATTTGTTGAGAAGGTCTTTAGATATATTATTTAGTCTCATAAATTCAATCATGATATTTTTAACTAACATTTTAAAGATATATTCATAATATGTTTATTTATATAATAGAATAGATAGAGATAGAACATAGTGGATGGTGGTTTGTTACATAGAAGATTGTGTGCGAGTTTGGTTGGCCAAGAATGAGTCTGTTCTCAACAAGGAAGTGTCACCCAAGCTAAGATGAGACGATGATATTTGAATGAAAGGCAATGATGAAACAGGCAGAGACGTTACTTACATTAATATTGGATAAGAAAAATTTGGTGGCTGAAACCTTCTTCATGACTAATTATTGGATCAAATCTTTTTATTGTTGGAAACCTCCTTGACTTTATAATTAAGGGCGTGTTTGATTGAAAAAAGATTAAAAAATATTTTTTAATTAATTTCATGAAAAATAATTCTTATCTCCCTAATTATAATTCTCTTTGAAAAATGGGACAAAACTTACTTCAATGTATTGTACCATGAAATTTTTTTAAAAAAAATATTAAGTAATCAAACATACAAATATAAATTTTTTTTCATTAATATAATATTTTTTATTAAAAAAATAATTCTAATCAAACACATCCTTAAAATAAAAAAGAGTAGAAAAGCCATCTCGATCTCCTAAGCAATCTTAATTGGACCAACTAATTATGAAGGGGGTATTTAGCTGCCAGCCAATGTTCATGCATTGAAATGCTTACCCAAGTTATTTCTCGGAAAGTGACGTGGCAAACTCAAAAGCATATCGTTTTCCAATTTCCATGTAAATGAGAAAAGTAAAAGAGAATTAGATAGGCTTAGACTAGCAACCAACAACCAGAATAGGCCAGAACACGTTGAGAATTAGGCTTTGATTTAATTATAAGAAAAGTAAACAAACAAGAGAGAGAAAGAGAGAGAGAGAGAGAGAGAGAGGGAGGGGTGCATAAAATTGTTCATTTTGTTTGGTTGCCAAGAATATAATGCTACGTACGTACCCAGATTATTGCTCGAGAACTTAACCTGGCAAAACTTCATCCCGAATCCAAGGGTGGTCACGCATGACTATGAATTGATAGTGGAATTTTGTAAGGGTAGAATTTTATGAATTGAGAAAACGATATGCTTTTAAGTCTGCGACTGCAAGGTTGTAGATATGCATTCATTTACTATTTCTTTCCGACGTCATTAATCGTCGTCTTTAATTCATGCTTATTTAAAAAAATAATAATTATGCAATTTTATTTAAAAAAATTTAAGAAAACTATCATGGCACGTATGTATGTACCATGATTGTTTGCCCCCTTCGCTATTGGCATCACCGCAGCCAAACCTCCTTTTGATTATTATTTATGCTTATCCAATGAAATAACTTTTTTGAAAATGAAATAACTTTTTACTTAATTTTTATTGATTATTTTTATGTAGAGAAGGTTAAAAATAATTGTTTTTACATATATTCTATAACTACATGATTATTTATAATTAAATTATTTTTTATATTTTTTTATTTTTATACTGTAAAAGAATATTTTCGTTAATTAATTTATATTATTTCATTCTATAAAAATAAAGACGTGTCAAACATAATAATAAAATGTAATATTCATTCTATTCTTAGCTGTGCCCAGCATAGGAATGGAATAAAGTAGTCAATCCATTCTTTTTCCTTTTCCTATCACTTTCTCTTCAACTTGTACATTGAATGCAGCCTGATTGATGATTTTTTTTTTTTAATTTGTAATTGATTCATTGTTACGTACCTTTAACTTGTAAATGATAAATAGTATGTAATTTATTGTGATGTATCCATCCCAATAGGAAAAAAGAAAAAAAAAAAAGTCTAAAGAGTAGATTTTTTGCACTAGCATAAGAAGAAACATGTTATGTTAAGATACGAACTATAGTTTATCTTAAATTTAAAAACATTTGAAATTAACCTGGTATGGTGATGTAAGTGAGCCATGCTTGTTGGGCCTGTGGGCAGGGCCGGCCCTGAGATTATAGGGGCCCTAAGCTAAATTTTTTATGGGCCCTCCGACTATATTTAAAAAATAAAATTAATATAAATAAAAAAAATTATTATATAAAATTCATAATATTTTACTTTAAATTTATTTTTTTAGTATTTTTAGATAAAAAATGAATAATTAAACTATTATAATTAATTTTTTCTAGCATATATTTTTCAGTAGACATAATCGTTAATCCATTAGTGTAGATTCACTAATAATAGAGAGATATCACAAATATTGAAATATATATACAAAATTAATTGGTAATTTAAGGGCTAATAAAAAAAATTAAAAAACATAACTAATAAATCATACAACGGGGGATGATGAGGAGGAAAATGGAATTACCAAAGAAAATGCATAATTATGAAATCAATTGGATTGAGGACCTACACCTATGCAATGGATAAAAAATTGAGAATGAGTGGAACTGAGGAAGACGATAGAGTCGCGATCACTGTCAAATGCATGGAAATAGTTGTGATACAATCATATAAAGGAGAGATTGAGATTAATTAAAAGTGCATGAAATAGTTGTGAGGGGATGGATGCTACTACCAAAAACATAAGAATAGAATTGATTATTAATAAAGGAAGGTGAAAAATTGAGATTAAATAAAAATTATATTGATATTTATGGGATTAATTATTGATAAAAAAAGAGTGAGAGATTGAGATTAATTAAAAATTTACAATGGTTTAAAATAGGCATGGCCCTTAACATCTCTTTTATTTTTAATTAATTTTATTTTGTTAACTAATTTAAAATCTGAAAATTATAATGGGCATGGGCCCCTGCTGGCTGAAAATGGGCATGGGCCCCAAGCGGCTGCCTAGGCAGCCTATGCCCAGGGCCGGCCCTGCCTGTGGGCTATACCCTGCTAGTGCTAGGCTACGAACCTTCAGCAGACACAACCCCCCACCGTGTCCGGCACCTGCCACCTGATTTGTTTGAGATTTATAATTTAACTCATCTACAAGTTGATTTAAGAAACGTTTTGGGCAATGGCAGGCAGCATTACAACAAGATTAACCAGCAGCTGCCGCGGGCTGTGGCTGCGAGAAAAACGGATAACTGCAGCCGTAGACTTGGCAAAACGACTGCAAACCCATCAGCTATAGACCCACAAGCGTCACTAAAACCGCCAGAATCCGCCACGAAGCGAACACGTACTTTTTCATCATCTCGTACGAGTCCACCCTGCAAGTCCCGCTGTAATACTTTTTCAAGGTAAATCACATGAAAGTTCATAAAATTTTTGATCCTTTTTAATTTTGTCACTAAACTTTAATTTTTATAAAGTGATAATAAAAATTTTAAAATATTTTATAATATGATCCCTAAAATAATTTTTTGATAATTCTTAACTAAAATTACTGACATGATGATGACGTGACAGTGATGTAACGCTATCACGTCAATAATTTTGACGAGAAATTATTCAAAAATCACTTTAGTAATCATATTGCAAAATATTTTAAAATTTTATCATCACTTTACAAGAAATTGAAGTTTAGTAATCAAATTGAAAAAAATGTAAAAATTTTGTGACATTTGATATGATTTACCCTACTTTTTCATCTTTCTTCTAGTCACCATCGTCTGTGCAGATGTTGCAAAATTCAAAAGAAAAAGAAAAAAAAGTGATGAAATGAAATGACAATATTTATTCTATCCATCCTCACTTCACTATTAATTAGCAAAAACTGCCCAAATGTGTCTTGCATGGGGCGGTTATATGCTTCAGGTTAACTCAAGGGTGGATGCAAAATAATACGTAATTGGATTAGTTTGGTTAATGTTTTTCTTAATTTAGTTTAATTTTAAGTTTAATTCTTTAAATTAAATTGAGATCGATTTATATATATTATGAACCGTTCGGGCCCAATCTCGGCCCTCCCTCTGGGCACAATCTAGGCCTTGCACAAGTCTATCGCAACATCATTGCAATCTCCACTGACTATCCTCGCAGTTACCTCAGATGTCACCCTCATTAATGACGGATCCCAACCACATTAATGAGGGTCCTGTCGCCACTATGCTACTGCTTGGGAACCTCGACTGGCACTAAATAGTTAGTTTCATCACCTGTAAATGCACGACACATGTATGCAGAAGACACCCATCTTCCTATATCGCCAGCTCTCTTTAGAGCCAATATATGTTCTACCTTCTGACCTACTAATACACTGTCATTTCTTTACTCTCTTACTCACTCAAGCGTCAGAGTGCTTGTTGGTGCTAGCCACCTCGCTGACGGATCTATCGCCGGAACCCGCGTCCTACCGCTATGATCCCACCTCCAACCGTTTTCTTTTGATCAAGAAGGAACGTATCATATCATAGAGCTTAATTAATGTCCTAGGAAAACAGAAATGAAAGAATACAATTAATAACGGCAAAAATTAACCTATGTGAAGTTGGTAACTTTTGGATGTACAGTTTACAAATTATTAGATACACAGATAGTTTACAAAGCATATACAATAAGAAAGTATACAAAAATTTATGTATAAGTTCGACTGAGACAACCATAGCTTCTTATCATTAACCCAATTTGTTAAAATCACTTATCTCATTATATTGTTAAAATTTAAATACGATTAAATTTGAAATAAATTTAAATTCTAAATACTTATCTTATAATTAAGAAAATTATTCTAATGTAACCGCAATTCTAATAATCTCTCACTATGGTACATGGGATAATGCTCAACTCATTTTCTTATACAGGACGTCAAAGGGTGCGACTTTGATGACAATAATAAAAATACTATATCAAACAATCACCAATAACAACATAATATTACTGTAAAAAGAAATAAACAAGGACAATGTCATCTATGCCTTAGATAATAAATAATACATCTATCAAATACTTCCAATCTCTCGAGAGTAACTTTGAACAACATTTGATCATCAATCAAAATTCTTGTATTCATGACCATCACACAAATGATCGTTTGGACTATGAGTTACAAAACTTATATGATGTGGTATAAATTATATTTCCTAAAATTTGAATCATTCTATCTCTTGGTTCAACTACGTGTCCAATCATAACCTGCCTAATTGCTTTCTTGTCAATTGGGTGGCATGCTAAAGTAGAAAATTCATATTGCATCTTAGAAAATTGGGTGAAAAATTCTACGTACGTAAAGGATCTATAAATTAGCTGACCTGTCCAGTTATATATATAAAAATAATTTATATTAAAATTCTTGTAAAGAAATAATGGCAAACCCCCACTAATTTACTTGTCATTTATATTTTCTTGTCAATTTTTGCTTTCATTCCGTCGCTACAAGGCTGAAAGTTTGTAAAATCCTTATTCTTGCTAATTAATTAGTTTTAAAAAGAACACACAAGGTTAATTTGTTAGCACCTTCAAGCTTTGGTGCCGGATGTTTATTTGTTAAGGGGGTGTTTGTTAATCAAAATAAAAGAGAAAAAATGTCATATATGAGAAGCATTTCGGATGTTTGGTCTTTCTAACATATTTGTTAAATTCATCTGACCATTTCCGAAAAAATCTCACGTGACCTCTTATCTCCCCTTTTCAAGATAAATTTATTCGACCTCCCTCATCGGATAAATTTATCTGACTCTTTCAAGATAAGACTCAATTACTTATATGCTCCTTGTAGGATAGTTAATGCCATTTAATGCATTTTAAAGATATAAATTTATTAAAAAAACTTATTTATTTAAATCTTATAATTAATATTATTCAATACATTTTTAAATTGTTATATGTTTTGATAATTTTTAAAATTTAAATGGCATTATTCATTTCATAGATTTTTAAAATTTATATTTCTCTCTCTCTCTCTCTCTATATATATATATATATATATTTTATTAACTAATATAATTCATTTCACCAATTTTTAAATTATTTTATTTAATTTTATATTTTATTATCTATTATGAAAATATGTTTTAGTCATTTTTAATTATCTAGGTAGAATTATTATAATTCTAATAATAATTATTTCTACTTTTCAACTCCTTTTAAATTTATTTTTGAACATGAATTTAGAAAATAAAATATTATTTTTATTTTTTATTTTTATTTTTTTGACAATTCATATTAATCATAAAATAGTATTTTAATCATAAATTTAATAATAGGGATATTTTGGTAAAAAAAACTCTTATCTTGATATTTATTATATGCATTAACAAACACATAAAAAGAAAAAAATATAATTATCAATAGATTCCAAAAAATTTAACAAACATTCTGATAGAAATCTTGAAATGCTTTCCAGCCTTATCTTGATCATTCCATATCTTGATCCGAAATGCATTCCAACCTTATCTTGATATCTCTTATCTTGCTCATTTTAACAAACGCCCCTAATTAATTTGTGGGTTCCGAAGCATTTTCTTTTCTTTTTCGTGACCTAGAGCATTATAGTTCTGGAGGCTAGAGCATTATGATTAACTGTTAAACCACCCGACCCCCAATTGCACTAAAAACCTAGCCAGCGGAATGAGGGAAAAATTAAGTTAGGAGTTCGTAAATCTTGTTTGGCAATATGGATATGAAGTGGTTCGAGTTTTTTTTTTTTTTTTTATATACGTAAGTAAAAGTGGTTCGAATTACATTGAGGAAAGAGGAAAGAGGTCACACTTACCTGTTCCCACGAAACTTAGCATGAATATTGAGGCTGAAAAATTAAAAAAATTGAGTTTTTTTAGTAAAAAATAAAGCTAAAAACTTGAAAAATATTCCCCACAACTAAATAAGACTAACCCTTAATTATGTTTCTTGAACTTAGTATAAGTATCCAAAATTTAATAAAGCTTGCATTTTTAGCAACACATAAAAAAGGAAGTAAAAATTGACACAAAAAAGTTTAAAATTTTGATACGTATATGAGCCAATTTATATATAGAGGTTTATTTTGATAAATTTGAGATAATATGTACTTCATGTAAAATCTCAAGGGTGCTGAAGATTTGTGAAGTAAGAAAAGTTAGTTTTATTTTCAAAACATGAAGATGTTAAGCGAAATTTTAACAATGTCAAAGTATAACATTTAACCTTTCTACATTAAAAAAAAAAAAAAAACTGTAAGAATAAGAAAGAATTGTAGGGCTAATAGCCATAAATTCGACTCAAAAATTTAATTTTTAAGTACTTTAAATCATATGTCCTTAATATGATTGGTGAAACTACAAATACAACGAAATTACTTTTACCCAGGTCTCCCTATCCTCGGAAATGAGTTTATTTCAATTCATACTCTTTTAGATCACTACAACAAATTTTAGTTTTCTCTACGAAATTTTTCGTAGTTAAAAATTCAATTTTTGTAGCAAAAACTAATCAACTACGAAATTTTATTCGTAGCGTGAATCGTAGCGAAAGGCTCGTAGCTAATAGTATTTAGCTACGATTTAAGGTTTCATAGAGAATAATACACTTTTCGCTACGATCAAAGAAACGTAAAAAAATCATTAATTTTCTACTACAACATATATTGTAGCTAATTATGCCAATTTTCGTATATAATCATGCTGATTTTTGTAGTTAGTGATGCCAATTTTGTAGCAAATAACACAACTTTTACTACGAATATCAAATTGTAGAGAAAATATTTATTTTTAACTACATCAAATCGTAGCTAATCATACTAATTTTCGTAGTAAATTGATTCACATACCAATTTTTATAGAAAATTAATTTTCTCTACCAATATATTTGTAATCAAAAGTTAAATTTTTATAGTTAATTCTATATACAACTAATAAACCACTACGAGATCACTAAATTCAATTTCGTAGCAAAAAAATATAATCCCTTTTTTTGGAAATAATATTTTTCTCAAAACCTACACAAACCCTTACAATTTAGATGAAATTTAAAACACAATAAATAACTTCAAAAATTTTCAATTGATTACATAAAATAAAACTAATATCAATTACAATCTCCAACTGTTTTGAATGTGACTAAATATACTAAATGAAAATAATTAAAAATTAACACAATATGAAAATTTATCTTCAAGCATCTTTCTTCCTCTCTTCCTCTGCTATCATGCATACCAAGAACCTGGAAAACAAAAGTAAAAGAATGATCAGATAAATTAGTATAATTCATTTCTATGTGAAAGATTTTTAATAATTTAAATAAAGAAAACTAACCATACTCGTAGTTTAAAATAGCTATAATAAACTAACCATTTGGTCAAGGATGTAGGTCCATGGAGACTCTGTTCAAGGTAGCATATTGCACGGGAATTCACCACTGGAGTTTATAACTGTTGTCCATTAGAAATGATTGCTCTTTTTAACATAATTTTTCATTTCTAATTGCTGTCCATTAGAAATGCAGGCATAAATGGTTTTTATTACACAGTGATTTCTCCAGAAGGTTGGGTTTCATGTTGTGGATAATTCAACTGGTTTGTAATGACAACCAAGCTCTGATTCTAAAACATTTTGGAACAACAATAGTTAAACAAACAGATGACACATGCAATGAGTAGAAAAAAATGTCAAACCTGCTATGCATAATAGGCCTTTGAAAGTGTAAGACAAAATAAACTCAATTATAAACTCAATAAACCTAATGCAAATGAGCATCTTGATTCCTGATCTGTCCTATAAGAAAAGCATAGCAATAAATTAAATCACTTTTGCAAACAGATGCAACTACGAGTTTCCTTCACTATTTTTGTTCATTTCTAATTATACCTCATCCTCAGGGCAGTTACCATTTTGACATGAAACTGGTTTGTGATACTTAAAAACAATACATGAATATATAAATAGTAAATGATATCTCC
The DNA here is from genome assembly GCA_036245055.1 of Diospyros kaki. NCBI lineage: Eukaryota > Viridiplantae > Streptophyta > Magnoliopsida > Ericales > Ebenaceae > Diospyros > Diospyros kaki. The sequence goes on from BSEG01000003.1 coordinate 36,947,425, forward strand.
AACCACTCATTAGTCATTAAGTTATTTCTTTCTATATGTTCCTTGTAATACAATGTACATGACTGGCCTTCCCAACAGCTAGTTAAAAGTGGACCCAAGAAGACTTGAACGAGGTCTAAAGTTGGCAAAGATCACATTTTGATCCTATTTCTGCAAAGTCAAATAAGTGGCTCCTAAATTATATAAGCTATGGGGATCAAACAAAGCTTCAAAAACCTGCAAAACAATACTAGAAAATAGAAGTATTAAATATGAATTATAATTCTTCCAAAAATCCCCCATCTGATGAGGGTCAGGCTATGGATGAAGTTCAAAGCGTTAGCGTATTTGAAAAAGTTTGATTGTGTGTCTTTAAAGAACAGTATAAAAAACAGTATGATGGCATGTCAAAGAAATAAAGCCAGTAGTTAGTTTGCTTACGTACACATGATATGCAGAAACCATCCATCTAAAATTAAGCAACATGTTTCTTCACGTGCACAAACCTATTTACTTGTCTTGCATATCACGGCCTATTTGACACTTGTCTTGCAGCCATATTGGATATGCATGTCACAAGTTGCTTATAAGAGTGATCAGATCACTGTTATCAAACAGAGCTAATACACATTGAAAACAAAAACAAGACAAACTAAGACATTTAAAACCACGTAATCCCTACATCTTGGAACATAATATAACTACCTAAATTAAGGGAAAAAATCAAACATGAATTGATTCAAGGAAAAAAATCAAACAGAGGGTACATGCAGAGGTGAAACATACACATTTTATCAAACATATGGTGTGCTTGTACAACTAAAACAAAAACAATGAATCCAATCAATAAGGGAAAACCCAATTTAGGGAAAAAAAATAAAATAATCAATTCTGGACACAGATTATTACAAGGAGGAAAGGCACAAACCAGATTGATGTACGTTGACAAAAATTAAGAGATGTTCGAACTACCACTTTTGCGTGTTGAGGAACCCGTCGGAGTCGAATCTGGAGATTGTGGAGATGTTTCCAAAGGAGTCTTGGAACGGGTCACAATAAAGGGGAGGGTTTCAGAAGATTTGTCGTGGGAAGAAACGGATTTGTACAGAATCGATGTTGGGAGCGGCTTGCATAGAATCGCGATGTGGGTTTGTCTTGGGGAAGAAACAGATTCCGTTCAAAATGGTTTTGGGAGGCAAATTTGGATTTGGCAGGGATGAAGGGATTTGGATCTTCGCTCGGATTTGAAGGCTTTGGAGTGGGTCTGCACGATTTGCACAGTAAATGCAAAAATCGTAGGTTACAAGAGGCTAATTTGGAATTGGTTTGGGATGAAGCAATTTGGTGCTGGTTCTAGGATGAATGAAATTGCACAGTATATATCTTTTGGATTTGAAGGATTTGGTGGGTTTCACGAACAGTATTTTTGCGAGTTTGGAGGGAAATTTTTTAAGTTTTATTTGAGTTTTCTAAATCTATGTTTTTGGAGGAATGTTTCCCGCTTCACTTTTTTATATTTTTTAATTTTTATTATTTTTATTTAAAAAAATTAAATTTATCTTTTACCAACAATTTAATAATTTCGTAGTGAAATTTTATTTTTTTACTACGCAATTTAGAATTGTAGATAAAGTTTTCATATTGAAAAATTATATTTGATGATAAAATATTTGACTAATTTAAATTACCTACGATTTAATAATTACGTTGCAAAATATTAACTTTTGACTACGAAACTTATAGTGTAGATAAATTTTTCGTAGATAAAACTACATTTAGTGGGAAAATTTAGGCTTCTTTGAATTAACTACAATTTAATAATTTTCGTAGCAAAATGTTAACATTTTGCTACGAAAATTATTACGTAGAAAAAAAAATGTAGCGAAAAAGCTATTTTGTTGTAGTGGATGATGACATGATGTCACTTATTTGACAAATTTAATCATTCTTAATTAGCTAGCTAGCTAGATCATTTTGTAAAATGTATTCCTTTTTAATTGACGTTACTAATTCTACAAAAGTTTGTTTAGTTTAACTCCTCTTTTTGCATAAGTTTAGAATTTAAAGTTTTAATTTGAAATTACAAATTTTATGCTATAATTTGTTGAGAAGGTCTTTAGATATATTACTTAGTCTCATAAATTCAATCATGATATTTTTAACTAACATTTTAAAGATATTCATAATGTGTTTATTTATGTAATAGAATAGATAGAGAATGAGTCTGTTCTATAGAAGATTGTGTGTGAGTTTGGTTGGCCAAGAATGAGTCTGTTCTCAACAAGGAAGTGCCACCCAAGTTAAGATGAGACGATGGTACGTATTTGAATGAAAGGCAATGATGAAACAGGCAGAATTATTTTTCTTGAAAAATATTACATTAAGGAAAATTTTTTTATGTTTGCATGTTTGATTACTTAACATTTTTTATAGAAAATTTTTATAGTACAATATATTGAAGCATGTTTTGACTCATTTTCCATAGAAAATTGAAACTATGGGGGAGATGGATTTGAAAAATATTTTTCTTTTCTATTTTTTTCCAATCAAATACACCCTTACATTAATATTGGATAAGGAAAATTTGGTGGCTGAAACCTTCTTCATGACTAATTATTGGATCAAATTTTTTTATTGCTGGAAACCTCCATGACTTTATAATTAAGGGTGTGTTTGATTGGAAAAAGATGAAAAAATAAAATATTTTTTAATTTCATGAAAAACAATTCTCTACTCTCCTAGTTATAATTTTCTATGAAAAATGAGATAAAATATGCATTAATTTTTTTTATAATAAATATTAAACAACCAAACATATTAGTATGAAATTTTTTTTATTGATATGATGTTTTTTATTAAAAAATAATTCTAATCAAACACACACCCTTAAAAAAAAAAAGAGTAGAAAAGCCATCTCTTCTAACTAAATAAAGTTCGAGGTTGGATATTGGAATATGTGGGTGAGTCCGCGCCCCCAAGCAACCTTAATTGGACCAATTAATTATGAAGGGGGTATTTAGCTGCCAGCCAATGTTCATGCATTGAAATGCTTACCCAAGTTATTGCTCGGAAACTGACCTGACAAACTTAAAAGCGTATCGTTTTCCAATTTCCATGTAAATGAGAAAAGTAAAAGAGAATTAAATAGACTTAGACTAGCAACCAACGACCAGAATAGGCGAGAACACGTTCAAAATTAGGCTTTGATTTTAATTATAAGAAAAGTAAAAAAAGAAGAGAGAGAGAGAGAGAGTTTGTTTGGTTGCCAAAAATATAATGCTACGAACCTGGCAAACTTCATCCCGAATCTAAGGGTGGTATTTTATGAATTGAGAAGACGATATGCTTTCATTAATTAACTTAAAATCACAACCACACCAGTTTTATGAATCTAGGGTTATTGCTCGCATGACTATGAATTGATAGTGAAATTTTGTAAGGGTGGAATTTTATGAATTGAGAAAACGATATGCTTTTAAGTCTGCGAGAGGTTGTATGTATCCTTTTTCTATTTCTTTCCACCATCAATGGTCGTCTTTAATTCATCGCAAACCACCATCTCCCTTCGCCTTTTGTCACCAGCTATTGTAACCTTCTACCTCCCTCCCTCCGCCATCTACAACATCGCAAAAACTCACCGAAAACACCCATTTCGTGACCTTCCATCTCTTGCGGCTACATCTGCTAAAAATCGACATATCCCAACCCCTTGTCATCTGTTGTCGGCCACCACAACCGTCTGCCTCCACCGCCTGCACCACCCCAACCCAACCAACTCTCTTTCGTCGTCAAAGGTCACAGGAAACCACCCATTCCTTGACCTTCCATCTCCTGCGGCCAGATCTACTGGAAATTGGTGCATCCTAACCCCTTATTTGTCGTTGACCACCATGATAGTTTGCCTCCTTCGCTATTGGCACCAACGTAACCAAACCTCCTTTTGATTATTACTAGTTCTTCACCCATGTAATGCACAGAAAATGAATTCATAAACGGAGACATAAAAAATATATATGAACTTAAATAAATATTAGAAACACCATAATTTAATTTTATTAGATTTTAAATATCACAAGAAATGAAATTTATAATAAGATTAAATATTATAAATTCTGAAAAACTTCTTTGAATACAATGTTTATGATTGAGTTTGTTTGTTCTCCTTCTTTGTCATGTATTAGTATCTTTAAACTATTCCAACTTATAACTCTTGGTTTGTAAATAAAATACATAAAATATGTATTTAATATATTTTAATATTTATTTAATCTTTGTTTAATACATAATTAATAAATTTTATTTTTTTAATTTATTTTTTTCATTTGTAACGACTGGCTAAATTTTTTAATTATTAATTTAATTTTTTTAATTATTTACCTATTTTATATTTAATTTAAATTTAATTTTTTTATTAATTAGCGACGAAATATTCCGTCGCTAAATATATTTAATTTAATTAAATAAAAAATATAAATTTAGCGACGTGATAACCCTATCGCTAAAAAATAAAAAAATAAATTAATTAAAAAATATCAAATTTAGTGACAGGATAAGCTCTGTCATTAAAAAATAAAAATAAATTAAATAAAAAATACAAAATTTAGCGACGAGATAGCCCCCGTTGCTAAAAGAAAAAAAATAAATTAAATAAAAATAGAAAATTTTGCAAAGAGATAGCCCTGTCGTTAAAAAGTAAAAATAAATTAAATAAAAAATACCAACTTTAGCGATGGGACAGCCCCCGTGGCTAAAAAATAAAAATAAAAATAAATTAATTAAAAAATACCAAATTTAGCGACGGGGTCGCACCCGTCACTAAAAAAAAAAAATCCAAAATTCAGTGACAGGGCAACACCTATCGCTAAAAAATAAAAATAAAATAAATAAAAATGTAAAATTTAGCGACGAGGTCACACCCGTCTCTAAAAACTAAGAAGTAAAAAAAAAAAATTCAAAATTTAGCGACGGGGCAACCCCCATGGCTAAAAAATAAAAATAAAATAAATAAAAAATACAAAATTTAGCGATGGGGTCACACCCGTAGCTAAAAAATAAAAAATAAATTAAAATTTTTTAATTATTTAGCGATGAAATATTCTGTCGCTAAATTTAAAAAAAATAAATAAATTTGGCGACGGAATATTCTATCACAAATATGAATTTTTGTCTCTAATTAGCGACGGAATTGCAAATCTAAATTTTTGTCTCTAATTAGCGACAGAAAAATTTCGTCGCTAAATCCGTCACTAAATTACGAATTTTTTGTAGTGGCTGCTAGGAAGTGTGAATGTCACATTGAAAACTAAACCAATAAAAAAATAAAAGAAGAGCAAAAAATTTGTGTCTATTTTTAAATGATGTCTTATTTTAATAACAACAAAAATTTAAAATATTAATTGTCTGATTATCCCATCTGATTAATAATGGTAGTAAATAATTAATATAACTACATAGAAACTGCCCCCAATTGATTATTTCAAAAAAAATTTTGTCTACCTTTTAAATGAAGTCTCATTTTAAATAATAACAACAGAAATTTAAAATATTAATTATTTGATTAATAATGGTAGTGAATATTTAATATAATTGCATAGAAACTGCCTCCAGTTGATTATCCCAAAACATGTGACTGATAGGAAGTGTGAATGTCTCATTAAAAACTAAACCAATAAAAAACTAAAGAAGATAAAAAAAATTGTGTTTATCTTTAAATAATGTCCCATATTAAATAATAAAAGTAAAAATTTAAAATATTAATTGTCTGATTATCCCAGCTGATTAATAATGGTAGTAAATAATTAATGTAACTGCATAGAAACTTCCTCCAGTTGATTATCACAAAAAAATCGTGTCTACCTTTTAAATGAAGTTTCATTTTAAATAATAACAACAAAAATTTTAAATATTAATTGTTAAAACATGTTTTCCAGTGGAAGGAATATTACTTCCTGAAAAAGATAAAAAAAAAAAATGAAGGTTGATTTTAGACGAGAAAGTTTTGTGCAAGAATTCTGCTACTTTAATATATACTAAACTAATAAAAAAAATAGGAAGTGTGAAGATCACATTGAAAACTAAACCAATAAAAAAATAAAAGAAGAGTAAAAAAATTGCGTCTATTTTTAAAAGATATCTCATTTTAATAACAAAAGAAATTTAAAATATTAATTTTCTAATTAATAATGGTAGTAAATAATTAATGTAATTGCATAAAAATTGCCCCCAACTAATTATCCTAAAATGTGTGACTACTAGAAAATGTGAAGATCACATTGAAAACTAAATCAATAAAAAATTAAAGAAGAGCAAAAAAAATCATGTCTATCTTTAAATGACGTCACATCTTAAATAATAACAGCAGAAATTTAAAATATTAATTGTATGATTATCCCCGTTGATTAATAATGGTAGTGAATAATTAATGTAACTATATAGAAGTTGCCCCCATCTAATTATCTCAAAATAATCGTGTCTACCTTTTAAATAAAATCTCATTTTAAATAATAACAATAGAAATTTCAAATATTAATTGTAAGAACACATTTTTCAGTGGATGGAATATTACTTTCTGAAAAAGAAAAAAAAATTGAAGGCCGATTTTAAGTGGGAAAATTTTGTGCAGGAACTTTGCTACTTTAATATATATTAAGGTGCCTCCAACTAATTATTCCAAAACATGTGACTATTAGGAAGTGTGAAGGTCACATTGAAAACTATACTAATAAAAAACCAAAGAAAAGGAAAAAAATCTTGTCTACCTTTAAATGATGTCCCATCTTAAATAATAACAGTAGAAATTTAAAATATTAATTGTTTGATTATCTCAGCTAATTAATAATGATAGTGAATAATTAATGTAATTGCATAGAAGTTGCCCCCAGCTGATTATTCTAAAAAAATCGTGTTTACCTTTTAAATGAAGTCTCATTTTAAATAATACCCGAGCAACCCAACACTCATACTTCACCAATCTCTCACAAAGAAAACCCCAAGTGATACATACTTACCGTGAGACAAGATTAGAGTCGCACGTTTCTTCGTTCCTTTTAATTGTCGAGTTCACCTTTCCCGTTCTTCGATCTTGCTTCTTCGTTCTGTTCTTGCTCCTCCTTTCGCTTGAACAATTAGGGTTTCTCATGTATATGTGTGTGATAGTACAAGAGAAAAGCTTCTATTCAATATCCCCCAATCTCATTGCTTTATATACATGGGCTAATGGGCATGAATGGGAATAACAAGAAAAGGGTGCAAGACACGGGCTTGGGCTTGTTGGGCTTTAAATAAACAAGCCCAATCCAAATTATTTTGAATCACAAATATTAACAAATTCCACATTGATTCAAGAATGAATTGATAATGGACTTAACCAGAGACCCTGCAACTCTCCCAGCTACAATGGGAGCACATTAAGCAATGACAAAGGTTGCTCAAACTTATGACTCGAGACAAACTCAACTAATACATGCCTCACCATGGACAACAAGAACTTCTATCATGACTTCTATGATCAAGGCATCAGGGCTAACACTAGGACTTTTATTAGACTCGAAAATTTCTTAAAATTCCCACCTTAAGACTGACACATTTACACCTCAAACCCTACATTATTAGTTTGTTTCAGGTTCATTTAATTCTACAAGACTAGGCACACTTCAACTTCTAGACCTACATCAGATTTAAAACTTAATCCTCTTTCTTATTTGATATTCAACTAAGAATTTTCAACCCTTAAACTTCTCAAAAGATTCACTTTTCTGCCTAAGGAAAAATACCCAAATGTTTTTCAAAATATCTACCAATAAAGGAAATACACACTTAAGGCCCTAGAAAGAAAACAAGGACTTAGGGAAAACCCCACAACCAGAGAAAATGCCAAAAATGGGATTTACCCATACCACTGGCATCCATGGGATTCACCCATAACACAAGGCATCTATGAGAACCTACAACCCATAACATAACACAGGATTCATAAAACACTCTAGGTTACCAACCTATCCGAATCCAACATGCCTAACTCTCTTAACTCTTACAAAACGATTACAACGATTTAAACAAGAACACAACTCTTGCAGTATCGCAAGACAAGAAGAACTAAAACGGAGTACACAATGCTACAACCTGAGCAATCTACTAGCACTCATAGTCTCTTCTTAAACAATCTCTCACGCCCAAGCGACTTTACCTAAAGATTAGCAATACAAAGTTAAGGTTCTTACTGATCAAAAACAAAAAGACAACCACTTACACATGCTCTCCACATTAGATGATAGCACTCGATCATCTCTCCTCCTCAACTCATAGTGACTCACACAAACAGAGGGGAAAAACAAGGAGAAACGACATGCATTCAAGGGGTTTCTATCAATCGGCCAAATCGCTTTAGCTTTCTCTCTTACAGCCCTATTAACCCTATGTGCCATAATCTCTCATGCCTACACTCCGGAAATGGACAACCCTACTAATAAACAGAGACTCACCAAATACTCTAATTTATTCCATACCTTTTCCTCGTTGTTTACCTGTCTTTTCTTGCCTTTGTTCTGTCAAAGGCCTTCATCCTTTCTTTGCCACATGCTGAAGTCCCCTCTGGCCATTGAACTCTTCAAGTTCCACTTTCCTAGGTGCCATCTTTGGTTCTATTCTTACAAGGAAAACAAAAAATCCAAAAACAACATAGTATCCAAAACAAAAGACTAGTAACACAGAAAATAGACAAAAAAAAAAAAGGTAAAAATTTTGGATAGGTAATGAGTAAAATGTTCGCTGAAATCCTTATAACCCTAACTAGGTTTCACATAAAAAATTTCAAGAACATTACAAACAAATTACTATTCTCCAAATACACCGAGCAATAACAAGCAATCTATCTTACGAATCTTTCCGACAAAATCAAGTAATATATACTTACAACAGGAGGTAAACAGACTTTTATCCCCAATGAATATTGTAACTAAAACAAGAGATGATAACAACAAGGGAAGACAAACAAAGAATATACAACTGAAATGAATCGAGAAAAAATTCCAACCAGAACAGTAATAGTAAACAGATAAGAGAGAGAGGAATAAACCAAAATTAGACACTAAGGAATAATGGCTATCTCTCCAAACCTATCTTGATTTCAATTTTAAACAACTCAAGAACACAGTGAGGGTTAGGGAAAAATAAACATGCTCGCTATAACCCTAACAGAGGTTCAAGAACAACACGAAATCAAAAACCAGCCAGCAAGGAATATATAAATCCCAAAATGGTACAGGACGTCCGATACATGGATACACAATCAACCTTACCTCTCGAATACAAATGAACCCTCAAAACAACTCAACTCACAACACTCTTTACAAAGATCAGAGAATAGTAAACAGGGGTTCGCAAGAGGTGAGCCTTTCGCACAAATCAAAGAAATGAACATAAATGAATTAGGGCAAAAGGAAAACAAAGAGGATACAATCACTCTTACTGAGTCGGAATAAGTCGCGATCAACGATCTTCCCCGAACGTCGCGGCCTTCTGTTCTTTTGATCTTGGCTCCATTGATCTCGAAGCCAACTCCGGCTCTAATACCACTTGTTGAGAAATCTCCTATCTACAAACACACAGCCACAAGGCCAAGACCAAGAGAAGTACCAAGATCCAAAAATAATACAACTAAACGAAAGAAAACGAAGAACACAATGCATATACGTGTTCAGATTCGAAAGAATCCTACTCACTGCAAAGGTTTTGCCCCTAGTCAATCCACTAGAATAATCAAGGGATTTACATAATATATATACAAGATGCTCACGGCCTTCGCAAATCAGAAACAATAACAACGAATAAAGCAACAGAGTACAATGCTCAAAATACCCGAGCAACCCAACACTCATACCTCACCAATCTCTCACAAAGAAAACCCCAAGCGGCACACACTTACCATGAGACAAGATTGGAGTCGTACACTTCTTCGTTCCATTCGTTTAGTTCGGTTATTTGTGGATCTTGGTACTTCTCTTAGTCTTGGCCTTGTGACTGTGTGTTTGTTCACAGGAGATTTCTCAACAATAGGCATATAGATTTTAATTGTTTGTTGGGTTAGGATATACTTATCATAGGTATATGGATTTTATTGTTTGTTGAGTTAGGACATACTTTTTGGTATATAAATAATTCAGGTCAAGTATTTAGCATTCATGCCTATTTGTCTGCTTTTAGGTGTCTACACTTTTATCTGTTTACTTTTTAGCCTAAATGTCTTGCTTTTGGATGTAGTGACTGTTGGGTTTCTTGGATCCAAACGCAGCGAAAATTTAAAATTATTTGGATTAACCAAACTCTTTGGCTAATCTTGAAACCCAAAATAAACGGATCTAGTTTGCAAATATATAATCACTTCAAGAATATAAACTGTTGTGACCAACTTACAACAATGAATTTATAATGTGAGAAAAGCAGAATTAACTTTGATGTCCAGGAATAATCAGGGACAATGATCTGAGCATCTCGTGGCGATAATTCATTATCTGTGAATAGTACATCAGGAGGGTATTGTTGAAAGAGACGTGTACATGCTGGTTAACATTGAAAAGTCAAAGAAACGACTAGCTTCGGGTTTAACCGACTGCTTTCGGGTTAAACCGACTGCCTCTTTACTGATGTGGAGAAACAGAAGAAAACGGCTGGCTCCGGGTTAAACCGACTGCCTCCGGGTTAAACCGACTGCCTCTTTGTTGATGTGGAGAGACAGAAGAAAACGGCTGGCTCCGGGTTAAACCGACTGGCTCCGGGTTAAACCGACTATCTCCGGGTTAAACCGACTGCCTCTTTGCTGATGTCGAGAAACAGAAGAAAACGGCTGGCTCCGGGTTAAACCGACTGGCTCCAAGGAACCGACTCAACCTACAAAACGAGCAGACATGAGAGGTGCGGGAGACCCGCACAAACTCTCCGATGCTTAAATTAGTTCCTTCTTTCGAGAGAAAAATGAGCTTTTGTCTTCGGAATGAACTTACTCGATTGAGCGTTTAAGTCTCGTATTTATAGGATAGTTTGGAGGGAACAAGGTGGTCTTCATCCCGGGCTTTCGAGGAGACACGTGGCGATCATCGGGGCTTTGTAAGTAGCGGTTCGTATGAATTGAGTGTCACTCGGTTCTTCTTGAGAACCGGGAGGCACTCGGTTCTTTTGATGAACCGAGGCTATTATGATTATGACGACTATTTCCTGCTCGGGACGATAACTGTTGAATACTTCTTGAAACTCGAAAAAAGATGGCTGGGACTCGATTAGAAAAGAACCGAGAGGCACTCGAATTGTAAGAGAGAAAACCGAGTGCCACTCGGTTTTGGAGAAAACCGAGTATCACTCGGTTTTAGAGAGAACCAAGTGGCACTCGGTTCTTTGAGAACCAAGTAACACTCGGTTCTTCTCCAAAGAACCGAGTGGCATTCGGTTTTTTGGAAGAACCGAGTATCATTCGGTTCCTTCCAATTTTAATGCGCCATACGACTTTATTTCTTTGCAAAAATTTCCTTCGTTTTTCCGACATTTGTTTGGGTATATCAATTGCTCCCTACTTTTTTATCCGAATGCTCTGGATAAAAGAGTAAAATGCCATACAAATTCATTGCACAACGGCTGCTTAGCTCTTGCCATTGCTCTCAATCCTTCAATTATCGCATTGAAATTTTCTGTAGATGTGCACGTTTTTCCACATTTTTTGCTCTCTCGCACCCTATAAATAGAGGTTTGGGGAGCTCATTTTAACTCTTCATCTTCGCGAGATCAAGGTTTTTCTCTCATCTTAGCTCACATTTTCGGGGCAGTCGGTTTTAATAGCCACTCGGTTTAACCGAGTGGCTATAAGAACACAGTTGGCACTCGGTTAAACCGAGTGCCTAAATTTTTGGTGCCACTCGATTAAACCGAGTGGCTGAAACATGCTACGATTAAAACCGAGTGCCCAACGAGACGATGCTGGGCACTCGGTTAAACCGAGTGCCGAGTGCCCATTCGTTTTTTACACTTGCCTTCTCGATCATTCGGAGGTTTAATAAATTTTGGCATGGTTTCAGATTTCAAGGAAATATCAATCTTGCATATATTTTGCAACAATTTTCCACTTTCTTTTATGACTTCTAATACCTGTATTTTCTTCATCATTATATTAATTTTCTCCAATGTCTATTTTGTAGGAATTTTCTAATCCTTCAGTCTCACTTTACTGCTCTCGCTCATTCTTCTTAAAGGTAATGCTTCTTATTTCTTCATTATGGCTCGTATGAAGCATGCGGGGCCCCCCAATCCTGCTTTAATTCCGGAGAATACCCCTTCCAAACTTCGTATGAGAGATTTTTTAAAGGCTTGGAAAGCTATCGACGCGCAAACCAATTTTATGGTTAGATATCCTCGGATGGATGAGCCTGACGTCACTCAAGTGGACGAAGGATGTTTAGGAATCCATTACGCATCATTTGATTTTGGTCTTCGATTTCCCTTACCTACGTTTGTCATGGAACTGCTTCGTCATTATCAAATTGTCCCAGCTCAAATTCACCCTAATGGTTGGGCACAATTGATTGGTTTCTCTATCTTATGCCATAAAAGAGGCGTAGTTCCTTCGCTCCATCTTTTATGTGGTTTTTATCGACTTAGGAAAATTAGCAGGAATAAGCGTTTATACACCTTTCAAAAAGTGGGGGGCTTGGATCTCTTGACAGATCTTCATAACAAAGTGAACAAGTTTGAGTCGAGATGGTTTGTGGTTATCCTACCATCAAGTTGGGATGCTTCTCGAGTCTGGAATCATGAGGATACATGTGAGAGGGATTTACCTCCAGCCCAAGACATTCGCCGAGTTTATAGAAGGTTAATAAACGACCTTATGACTGAGGGTCCGGTAGAATTGTCAATCCTTCTTTCAATTGAGAATATTCAAGAGGCAGGTTGGGGGGTTCCGATGCTCGTGAATCATTCCCCTCCTCCTGTCTTCCATCATGAAGAACAAGATGACGTAGACATCTTGGAGGCTGAGGAGGAGGATGAAGAAGATATCTTTGAGCATCCATTGCATACTTTCAGCACTCTCCAGGAGGATTCTCCTGAGGGTAGCTTTTTTACTTAAACTCATGTTGTTTTCTTTTAAACATTCCTTCGGTGTTTGATTGGTTTTGCTTGTTTCGCAGATATGGATATGCTTAGGGAACTTGCTCGTCATCGACAAGATGAGGACGACAACCTAATTGCAAGGGGCAGAGGATCCCCTCGACCTTCTCGAGGAGTTAACCCATCTTCCAGTTCTCGCCCTCCTCGCGGGATCGCCTCTTCCTCGAGTTCCCGACCTTCCCAAGAGCCGGATCCTTCTTTGGACATCCACCAGACTCAAGACGTTGGCTCCCAAAGTAGGTCTCGTCCTCCTCGTCCTCGAGGGGTCGGGCGTACATCCTCATCAAGGGCTCGTGACTCTTCACGCAAGCGTCAAAGGCGTAGGGACGCTATGACTGCTCAAGAGGACCTAGACGTCCCTTTCCCTGCTGTTGAAGTACCAGTGCAAGACTTTCCTCCTCACACTCCTAGCTCCAGGGGGGTCCCAGGCTCTTCATCTCGTTTCTCCCATGATATGGAGCGGATCAACGAGGAATGTCGTAATCCAGCGATTCCTCATCATACTGACAGACGCAGATTAAGAGAGGAGCGTTCCATGGCACGCCCTCCCATTTTTCCTCCTATGGATGAATCTTCACTTGGTCCATTTATTCTTGCAAGCGGCGCAAAGGTTTTCCCCCAAGACTTTCAGATTAATCCTGGCGTTTTGGAATTAGATTCTGTCATGGATCCAGGTGTAGGGGCTCGCCTTATCTATTCTACAATTCTTCCCCGAGACGAACATCAGCATTTTAGTTCGAATTTTCCTCGCATGATGGATGAGCCCGAGCGTCAACTTGTAAATGTAAGTAAATTTTATTCAAAATTTGCCCGGTTATCCCATTCGTATCTCTAATCTGTGTTTTCTTCTTGTTCAGGCTGTTCAGGGGATCGTGGCCTCAAATGCTCATGGTCGAGCTCATTGCGAGTGGATGGAGGGTGAGCTATCTAGATGGAGGGATAGAAAGGCCAATTGGGACGGCGAACGCCAAACCCTGAAAGGAAAAATACGGCACTACGAAAGTGACGTAGAGGGGTTACATAAGCGATTGACTGAAACTCAAGCTGGTACTTCCAACCTTCATGGAGAGGTCCGAGATTTGCAAAAAGGAAAAGCTGTATTAGAGCGTGAAAAGATCGAATTGCGGAATGTTCACGAGCAGCTTCTCCAAGAGCATTCTCTGAGGCTCTCGGAGCTAAAACTTGATCGTGAAGAGTTAGCAGCAGTTAGAAAGGAAAATCTGGAGCTTAAAGATCAACAGGCCTCAGTTTGTGCTGAAGCCGTTAAGGCTTATCGTCTTTCAAAAGATTGTCAGTATAGGAAAGGTCAATATGCCACTGGATTCACTAGGTACGGATTCTACCTGGCTCGCTCATATTTGGAATCTCAACGTCCAGGGGAGACATTTCCAGAATTGGTTTTCACTAGAGAGGCAGAAAACTTTGAAGCTCCAGACTGGCGTAAATACGACCCACTTCCCTTGAGTCCTAATTCTTATCTTCAATCCCGACTTAAGGATAACTTGGAGAATTTAACGGGTCCCTGGGAACCGTTTGATTTTGGGCCTGACGATGATAGTATGATTGAGGCTCTGCAGGATTTGGGAGTTTCGGGAGATGATGCCAACCTGCCTACTATCACAACTGAGGAAGATGAGGAAGGTGAAATCCCAGACGTAGATGCTGATCATTAAGCTTAGGCCGCCAAGGTTTTTTTTTTTTTTTTTGTACTCCATCCTTCCTTTCTTTTAATGAGAAATATATTTTCATCGCCGTATTGCTTGTAATAATTCGAAAAGGGGTCGCTTGACCTCATGGTTGGATTAAACGTAGAGTATGGAAATCATCTTCCTTTATCCTAATGCCTCTTTATTGCGCTGGGGGCGAGACATAACGATTTGATTGACTATTGCCAGGTCTCGGGCAAGGTAACAAATCTTGACTTTGGATTCTATTGTCGGGCCAAAGTCGAGATAATAAGTCTTAACTTTTTACCTCATCGTCCGGCCGTGAGCAGGATAACGAGTTTTGACTTCTTCCTTGTTATTGGACCAAACGTGGGATAACAAGTCTTGATTTTCGCTCCCATTGTCGGGCCATGGGCAGGACAACGAGTTTTGACTTCTGCTTCGTTACCGGGCCAAAAGCGGGGTAACAAGTCTTGATTTTCGCTCCTATTGTTGGGCCATGGGCAGGACAACGAGTTTTGACTTCTGCTTCGTTACCGGGCCAAAAGCGGGGTAACAAGTCTTGATTTTCGCTCCCATTGTCGGGCCGTAGGCAGGACAACAAGTTTTGACTTCTGCTTCGTTACCGGGCCAAAAGTGGGGTAACAAGTCTTGATTTTCGCTCCCATTGTCGGGCCATGGGCAGGACAACGAGTTTTGACTTCTGCTTCGTTACCGGGCCAAAAGCGGGGTAACAAGTCTTGATTTTCGCTCCCATTGTCGGGCCGTAGGCAGGACAACGAGTTTTGACTTCTGCCTCGTTACCGGGCCGAAAGTGGGGTAACAAGTCTTGATTTTTACTCCCATTGGCGGGCCATAGGCAGGACAACGAGTTTTGACTTCTGCCTCGTTACCGGGCTGAAAACGGGGTAACAAGTCTTGATTTTTACTCCCATTGGCGGGCCATAGGCAGGACAACGAGTTTTGACTTCTGCCTCGTTACCGGGCCGAAAGCGGGGTAACAAGTCTTGACCTTATGCAATAAATGTGTAACTGAAAACAATTTATGTCAGTACGACGGAGAAATTAAAAGTGAACAAACATTTTCTTGTGAATCAGTTCAACACACCACACGTTTACAATGTAAATCACACTGTTACTACTGTATATATTCCTCACATCTGAGAGGGGTAGTATAGCTTGAGATGGTTTAGATTCCAAGTTTTACCCATACTTTCCCCCTGAAGGGTTCGAAGGATGCATGTGTTAGGCCCAATCAACTTTTGGATGCGGTACGGTCCTTCCCAATTGGCCCGTAGTTTTCCCTGTTCTCGAAGCGTATTAGTAATAGCTGATTTTCTAAGCACCAAGTCGTCATCTTTCAAAGGTCGACTTCTCACTCGAGAGTTATAGTAGCTGGAAATTCTCTTGTGATATGCGGCTAACCGGGTGGCTGCCTTGTCTCTTTGCTCTTCGACTAAGTCGAGATTTTCTTTTAGCAATGCAGAATTGTTAGCATCTGGATTGCCCTCATAAGCGTTTAATCTGGGAGATCCAATGGCTACTTCCACAGGAATTAGGGCTTCTGTTCCATAAACTAGATTAAACGGTGTTTCTCCTGTTGATACTCGACTTGTGGTACGATAGGCCCATAGGATGGTATGCAATTCATCAACCCACGCCCCCTTTGCTTCCTCGAGACGAGTTTTTAGACCATGCAAAATAGTGCGATTACTGGCTTCAGCTTGACCGTTAGCTTGAGGATATGCTACCGAGGCAATTCGTAGACGGATTCCTAAACCTTCGCAAAAACTCCGAAACGAATCACAGTCGAATTGTTTTCCATGATCAGTATTAATTATTCGTGGAACCCCGAATCGATAAACAACGTCTCTCCAGATCACATTTTCGACTTTCTTGGCAGTGATGGTAGCAAGCGCTTTAGCTTCAATCCATTTAGTGAAGTAATCTGTTGCCATTAGGAGGAACTTTCGTTGACCCGATGCTTGAGGAAACGGGCCTAATATATCCAAACCCCATTGAGCAAACGGTATTGGCTGAAAAATTGGTTGCAGTTCCGATATTGGAGCAGACTGTACCGGTGCATGGCGTTGGCATTTGTCACATTCTTTAACCTTCTTTAATGCATCATGTCGAAGCGTAGGCCAGAAAAAACCTGCTCGCATGATCTTTGTTGCTAAGGCCCTGGCTCCCAGATGCTCGCCACAAGCTCCACCGTGAACCTCTAATAATGTAAATTCCGCATCTTGGGGACCTAAACATTTTAGGAGCGGCATGGTGTAGGCCCGTTTGTATAGCGTCCCATCTATAATTGTGAAGTGTGCTCCCCGAGTTTTGATTTTTCTTGCTTCAACCGGATCACTTGGTAACTCTCCTTGGAGTAAATAATTGCGAATAGGTGTTCGCCAATCGTTGACCATATCAATGCACATCACTTCGTCTTCTTCTATACTGGGTTTATGAAGGACTTCTACAAAAACGGTTCTTCCGAGAGTTTCCTTAGCTGACGCCAACTTTGACAAGGCATCTGCGTGGTTATTTAGGGACCGGTTGATCTATACCAACTGAAAGTTTTGGAATAATTGTGCTAGGGCCTTGACTTTTTGTAGATATTGTGCCATTGTCGAATCCTTAGTTTCATATTGTCCATGGAATTGTTGAACAATTAGTTGAGAATCACTATGAGCTGTCAGTTCAGTCACCTCAAGTTTTCGAGCCAATTTCATCCCTGCAACTAACGCTTCATATTCGGCTACATTATTTGAACTGGGGAATGCAAATCGTAGTGAATATTCCAAAGTATCTCCTTCAGGGGGAATGAGAACTATCCCCGCCCCACTTCCTTGGGAGCTGGAAGCCCCATCTACAAACATTAACCATTCCGACCGGCTCTCAACTTCTGGTTCGCCAGCGGTTGTGCATTCAACTATAAAATCTGCTAACGCTTGTCCTTTTATGGCTTGTCTTGGCTGGAATTGTATATCATGTTCACTTAGTTCGATAGACCATTTGGTGAGTCGACCAGAACACTCTGGCTTTTGCAAGATGCTTCGGAGTGGTTGGTCTGTCCACACAATGATGGGGTGGGCCTGAAAGTATGGCCTCAACTTTCGAGCAGCATTTATCAAGGCAAAGACTACCTTCTGGGCAAAAGGATAGCGTGTTTCCGGTCCTTGTAAAACTTTACTGACATAGTATATTGGTCGATCCAATTGTCCTTCTTTCTTAATCAATACTGCACTTATTGCTCTTTCACTCACGCCCAGGTACACATATAATGTTTCCCCAGTTATCGGGCGTGTCAATAGGGGAACTTCCTTTAAGTACTCCTTTAACGCATCGAACGACTTCTGACATTGTTCCGTCCACTCAAACTTTTTTCCCGCTTTCAATGTTTGAAGGAATGGAAGTTCTCTTTCTGCTGACTTAGAGAGGAAACGCCCTAGAGCTGACATCCGACCTGTCAACCGTTGAACATCCTTAATTGAGGTCGGGGGCTCCATATCCAGTATCGCCTGAATTTTTTCGGGGTTTGCTTCAATGCCCCTCTGTGTAATCATGTACCCTAAGAATTTGCCCGACTGCACTCCAAATGCACATTTCGAGGGATTCAGTCTCATGTTGTATTGCCGAAATACTTTGAATACTTGGGATAACTTTTCCACATGTGATTCTTGTTCTAGGCTTTTTACAATCATATCATCTACATAAGCCTCCATTGTGCTGCCCAACAAGTGTTTGAAAACTTTGTTGACCATGCGTTGATAGGTAGCCTCGGCGTTCTTAAGACCAAAAGGCATGACCTTGTAGCAA
This sequence comes from Diospyros kaki, assembly GCA_036245055.1. Classification (NCBI taxonomy): domain Eukaryota; kingdom Viridiplantae; phylum Streptophyta; class Magnoliopsida; order Ericales; family Ebenaceae; genus Diospyros; species Diospyros kaki. The sequence goes on from BSEG01000003.1 coordinate 36,966,033, forward strand.
TAAGTCTCTTTTTCTGTAATGAATGAGGTTTTTTCTTGGTCTGGGGAATGCATCATTATTTGATGATATCCCGAGAATGCATCCAGAAAACTCAATAGTTGGTATCCAGACGTGTCATCTACCAGCCGATCTATTCTCGGAAGGGGGTATGAATCTTTCGGACAGGTTTTATTGAGATTTGTGAAATCCACACATACCCGCCATTTGCCATTTGACTTTTTGACCATTACCACATTCGCTAACCAGTCTGGATACAATACTTCTCGGATGAACCCAGCTTCCAATAATTTATCAATCTCTTCTTCTAGAGCTGTCAATCTGTCCGGGGCGATATTACGTTTCTTCTGGCGTATAGGTCTGAAATGAGGATCCACATTTAAATGATGACAAATTACTTCCGGATTGATACCGGGCATGTCAGCTGGTGTCCAAGCAAAGATGTCTATATTCTCTTTCAAACATGCCACTATATCATTTTTTAGCTTCTCGGGTAATTGTGAGCCGACATGCGCTTCCTTTTCTGGCTCGCTTTCACTTAACCGTATAGCCTCCAATTTCTCAACTGGTTGAGGTTTGTATACAGATTTCTTGGCGAGAGAATTTTGCATTGCCTGTTCAGTGATTGATAGAGTCTCATTCCTCCCCTTTCCCTTGGTAGAAGAGACATAGCAAGCTCGAGCTTTCCTTTGATCTCCACGCACTTGTCCCACTCCTTACGGTGTCGGGAATTTTATTAACAAGTAACATGATGAAATGACCGCTCTCATGTCGTTGAGTAAAGGGCGCCCCAAGATTACGTTATAAGCGGCTGATGAAGTTTTCACTACCATAAAGTTTGCTTGTCGGGTCACACTCTGTGGATCAGATCCCAAAGTGATTGGCAATTGTACTGCTCCAGCGACTTGTACAGCTTCTCCCGTGAAACTGTACAAAGGTGAGGAGATTAATTTCAAGCGATCATGAGAAATGTGCATCTGTTCGAAGCAATTCCAATAAATGAGATTGACCGAGCTGCCACTGTCAACCAAAATTCTCCCGATTGGGTGTTTTGCTACCACGGCTGAAATTACTACGGGATCATCATGGGGAATGGTTACATCTCCCTTATCTGCCAGCGTAAAAACGATGGGCTCTTCATCATCTTTCATCTCCATTATAGAATTTACCTGGTAAGCCTGGCGGGCATAAGCTTTTCGAGAGGCAGAGGTCATACCTGCCAAAGTTTCGCCACCAGATATAACATGTATTTCTTGGTGCGTGGGTGTGTTATCTGAAGCGGCAACTGCTCTATTGTCCTTCCCCCCATGATTTTGTTTTTCTTGTCTCTCTAGTCTTTCTTCCCTTCCCAGAGGCTCCCTATTTGCTCTTTCCTCTGCCCTTATATACTTTCGCAGATGTCCTTCTCGTATGAGAATCTCGATTTGGTTTTTAAGTTCTCGACATTGATCAGTGGAATGTCCCCGAGTTCCATGATATCTACAGTACTCTTCTTGATTTCTTCCCATGGGGTGATTAACTTTCTTTGGGAGTTTAATTAGACCTGAACCTTCCACGGCGGCCAATATCGCCGATCGCGGTTGGGTAAAACGGGCATAATGATTAAATCGGCGTCCAGAGGCGTCTGGTCTTACCTGTTTTTCTGGTTGTCTAGCAGAGTGGTCTTCACCTTCTCGATCCTTCCTTTTTTGTTCCCTATCTTCTCCACCTATCACCGTTCTCATAACCTCGGTATGGAGTATGTATCTGTTTGCCCTAGCAAATAAATCTGCCAGGGATCTTGGAGGATCCAAAGACAAAGATTCCTGAAAAGACATCAATCGTGCTCCTTGCATCATTGCAGATATGGCCATTTCAAGTGGTAAGTTTCGAATTTCAAGAGTGGCGCTTCGGAACCTGTCGACATACTGTCGTAAGGTTTCTTTAGCCCCTTGCCGAATGCTGAGGAGATGTGTCGCATCTCTTTTCTTTCGACTGTTAATTACAAAAGCTTTCACAAATTCTCTTCTCAGTTGAGCAAATGATGAAATCGATGATTCGGGCAATCCTTTGAACCATGTTCGGGCATGCCCAGTTAGGGTTAGCGAAAATGCCCGACACATAATCTTGTCTTCCCAGCCGTGGAGTATCATCAACGATTCATAATTCTCAATGTGATCATCTGGGTCGTCTTTTCCAGTGTAGCAGGTAATTTGTGGCATTTTGAATTTTTTCGGCAATGGCTTCTCCAATATACTTCGGGTGAATGGGGATTTTTTCATGGAGTGCTCTTCAGTGGCAGGGACCAATTTCTTTTGTTCCAATACTTCTTCTATCACTTTTCTCACATCGTTTTGCATACTTACTGCAGTATTGTCATCACCCCCTCTATTTCTTGGTGTTGAATTCCTCGTGGGACTTTGTTTTCCGCCTGTTGGTGTACTTGCAACAACTTCTGGTTGTCTTTCGCCCTTTAAGCTCCGCATGTCCCTTTTCTCCTTTTGATATCTCGACTTTTGTCCTTGATTTTGACGAGTGGTGGCTCTATGATCATGTAATGGTTGCTTCGTATAATTACCTCGACGAGGTGAAGGCCGAGAGTGAGTGTCAGATGCAACTCCTTGATAAGAATCAACTTCTTTGTCGTTAAGCTGAGTTTCTCTTGGCGGTACTGCTTCAGGTATAAGTCTTCTAAGAGTGGTTGGTAACACAGTACCCGGGGCCAAACTTTGGAGTACTCCGGCCATGTCTCGTAGGGCTTGCATTCCTTCGAGATGTTGTTGTCGTAATGCTTCATAGTCTGCTAAGGGGACAGTAGGAAGAACCTGATGTGACGGTCCAGGCTGATGGTGAACTTCACGTTGATTCACCAGATGATGCGAAACTGGTGGAGGTGATTGGATTTCCACTTGCAGTTGCGGATCGAATGGAGTTGATTGGAGGCTCCCTTGTTGTTGGAAACCAAGTGGAGGCCGGGGTATTCGCTTGGGATTTTGTGAACCTCGCGAATGGGGTCGAGTTTCCACGCCCTGAGAGAAAGTCCGTTGATTACCCCTGGTGCTTGCCATCAGTTACGTCTTTGAGTATGACTTTTTTGTCGAGTTTCCCACAGACGGCGCCAATTGTTGTGACCAACTTACAACAATGAATTTATAATGTGAGAAATGCAGAATTAACTTTGATGTCCAGGAATAATCAGGGACAATGATCTGAGCATCTCGTGGCGATAATTCATTATCTATGAATAGTACATCAGGAGGGTATTGTTGAAAGAGACGTGTACATGCTGGTTAACATTGAAAAGTCAAAGAAACGACTAGCTTCGGGTTTAACCGACTGCTTTCGGGTTAAACCGACTGCCTCTTTACTGATGTGGAGAAACAGAAGAAAACGGCTGGCTCCGGGTTAAACCGACTGCCTCCGGGTTAAACCGACTGCCTCTTTGTTGATGTGGAGAGACAGAAGAAAACGGCTGGCTCCGGGTTAAACCGACTGGCTCCGGGTTAAACCGACTGCCTCTTTGCTGATGTCGAGAAACAGAAGAAAACGGCTGGCTCCGGGTTAAACCGAATGGCTCCAAGGAACCGACTCAACCTACAAAACGAGCAGACGTGAGAGGTGCGGGAGACCCGCACAAACTCTCCGATGCTTAAATTAGTTCCTTCTTTCGAGAGAAAAATGAGCTTTTGTCTTCGGAATGAACTTACTCGATTGAGCGTTTAAGTCTCGTATTTATAGGATAGTTTGGAGGGAACAAGGTGGTCTTCATCCCGGGCTTTCGGGGAGACACGTGGCGATTATCAGGGCTTTGTAAGTAGCGGTTCGTATGAATTGAGTGTCACTCGGTTCTTCCTGAGAACCGGGAGGCACTCGGTTCTTTTGATTATGACGACTATTTCCTGCTCGGGACGATAACTGTTGAATACTTCTTGAAACTCGAAAAAAGATGGCTGGGACTCGATTAGAAAAGAACCGAGAGGCACTCGAATTGTAAGAGAGAAAACCGAGTGCCACTCGGTTTTGGAGAAAACCGAGTATCACTCGGTTTTAGAGAGAACCAAGTGGCACTCGGTTCTTGTGGGAATCGAGCTCGGTCTTGGAGAACCGAGTGGAACTCGGCTCTTAGAGAGAACCGAGTATCACTCGGTTCTTTGGAGGAGAACCGAGTAACACTCGGTTCTTCTCCAAAGAACCGAGTGGCATTCGGTTTTTTGGAAGAACCGAGTATCATTCGGTTCCTTCCAATTTTAATGCGCCATACGACTTTATTTCTTTGCAAAAATTTCCTTCGTTTTTCCGACATTTGTTTGGGTATATCATAAACATATAACGAAAATCAAACCTTTTGATTGTCCGATGAAGAATAGATGAATCTTTCTGCCAAAAGGTGTTATCCACCCTCTATAAGTGATCCACACCAAAGAGAAGCTTCAATTGATGTCTATAAGCATGCCCATTCGATCTCCTTGCATCAAGTATGCAAGATCTAATCAACACTTAGAGATATGGTTGGTTTTTCTCAAAAACCAACTTTCTCTCTCTAGAATACCAAAAGGGTTATGAGACAAAATGAGGGCCCTTAACAAACCCTAGTCAAACTAGGTATTTATAGTTGGCCCAACATATTATAAACATGTTGGGCCAAGGCCCAACCCAAAACCTAGTCAAACTAGGGATTTAAAGAAAACCCAAACATGTTATAAACATGTTGGACCAAGGCCCAAACCCAATTGTGGGTTTCTTACCTTGTTTTACTTTTTGCTCATTTTGTCGACATCTCATGGACTTTTTCGCGAGTGCTAGCTCGCCCTAAAAATCCACGAATTCTTATGGGCCCCAAAAACATTTTTCGGTCCCACTAAAATTTTTATGAAACTTCTCTTTGTTTGTGTGTGACCTTATAGGTTCACTATAAAAATGGCAAAGGGCAATTTATAGAATCCTACTCTTAATAAAACTCTTTGATTATGATCCTTAATTTATTTCATCACATGAGTAAAATTATTATCTTGCCCTTAGACCAAGATTGACGTCTGGCAACGTATCATGGCCCCCATATCATAATGAAATGCAAATGACACTTCTAATGAACCTTTATGTGATAAGTTTCAGTGCTATTCAATCCCTCTATCATAATGCCCCGGTATACTCTAGAAGTATGGTAAAATGTCAAACTTCTAATAACCAACACTATGTGTACGAATGTTAAGTCCACAACTCATATAGTCGAATTAATAACTCTTATTAATTCTCAACTATCTGCGTTGGCTAACGACTCCTTGAGTTGTGACTTCATCATTCACATAGGGCATATACCTTTTAAATCTTACTAAGGTCGATAGATTCCATCTTGTGTACTCACCTACCTTCGTATGATTCGGATCATATTCAATAACCACCCTATTAGGGACCCATCTTACTGGACCCCGTACAGTGGCATCAAAACATGACACTCCTTATACAAGATAATTATGGTACCTCAAGAAAAGAGATTACTAGCACCTGTCGCCACATAGAACTCCCAATTGATATTTAGTAAGAATTACCATTTGGGTGTTCTCAAGTTAGGTCATTCAGTGAATTCATTCACTAATGAACACCTACACACTTGCATTAGTGTTACCACACAAGTAGTCAATGAGATCAACTACCCTCCTCACGAGCATGCATAGTGTGTACTGGTCTTGACGGTACTATAGAGGCCCCACTCTATAGTCCTATGACCAGGAATAGTTAAAGAATGAAGCATCAGTCATTCGATCTCATTAGTATGATCTCATCATAACTCGATTGACATTGCTACACTCTTTGGGACTCATCTAAATAGTAAAATATAAAGATGAACGTATTGCCACGTAATATAAGAGAAATACAAATATTAATCAAAATATGTCCCAGATTAATTAGAAATGCAGCTAACTCACAACTCTTATGATTGGCTCCTAAGTTACAACTCTATCAGTGACAGAATTTTTTTACTGGTTTTCTTTCTTGAGTTTTGTTGTATTTACAGTAAATATATGAGATATTTTTGGGTAGGCTATCCTCCTGGCTGACTTTGGTATCTTTCTTTCTTTAGGAGTCCACTAGTTTAATTCTTGTATGAAAGAGGCTAATGAAGAGGTAAGATTGCTTGTTAGTTTGCAATGGAGATGAACTCATGTAGTTGAGCTCATTATGGAGTTCCATTCAAAATAATGACACCAAATTGGAACTTACATTATTGTTCGTTGATTTTGTTGCAATGATCTTCACCACAGGGGAAGATGCAAGGCTAATTTGTCTAGTAAAAGGGATGATTTTATGAATAACAGTGCTTTTGTTTCTGAACTGAGAGATACTTCATCTGATTAAAATGCAAAATGTGCACATAATATCAGTTCACATTATTAACTTGCCCCACTGGCCACTGGTTCACTTCCACTTGCCATGCACTAGTATTGAGAATTTAACAATCAAGAATCTGATGTGCACAGTAAGAGAACCTTTTCTTGTGTATTCCCAATCAAACGTATTTAACAATCTCCCCCCCCCCCCCCCTCTTTCTCATCTTTTAAGCTTTAACAATAAGCACTTCAATTTATAGATATTTAATTCTCTTTCAAGCTTCCTTAATCAACCTTATTACAAATGAGGAGTTATGGAGAACAAAAGTTGCGCTGAACTCCTTGAAAGTTGAAGCATTATTATGTGGGTTCCACTACTGAAACCTCTGTGTATTTGGGCCTTGTTGCTTTGATATCTAACCAATCTGCAGACTGGAGAAGACTTCATTCCTCTTTCCCAACAGATTGCACAATGCACGGCGTAGTATGTGACATTGATGGCATGGCCCACTTTTGATATTTGATTTATCAGACACTTTCTAGACACGAGAACAATGTGGAACTGCTTATTTGAATACTTAACAGAAACCATTCACCATTACATGTCTTCTTCTGAAGATACATCCTTGTTTTTGTATGCTGTTGCCAAGGAACTCATGAAGTTAGCATTATCTTATAGCATTTTGGTTCTTTTAGACAGAAGTATATAGTTAAAGCAGAAAAGACATCTTCCTAATAGTCATTACAAATATGCAATATCCCTATCTGCCTGATTACTCTTGGAGTTGCTGATCAAATACCTTGTGAACATGACAGAACATGGTGGCAATGTCCACTCATAATGGTTTATTGCTGTAATTGCTTTTGTGCAGTTCAAAATGGCTCAGGAATACTTTGGGATTTATCGGCCTTGCGTGACCACCGTTCGTGCCCTCGATTTCAACAGAAGAGGTAAATCGTAGGCGGGCCTTTAGTTCAGGAATACTTTAAACCTGCAGAAGGTGGTGTTTTAGTAGATGTTAGCTACGGGAGTGGTCTGTTTTATCGGAAATTTGCCAAATCTGGGATCCATTCAAGAGTCATTGCTCTGGATTTTTCTGAGAATATGCTTCGTCAATGTTATGATTTCATCAAGAATGATAATACAATCTTAACCACGTAAGATTTTCTTTGTTCATTTGCACCTGTACCAAAGGAACCATGTGACATTAGATCATCAGTGAAGTATTTTGGATCGAATAATTATCCATGTATTATCATTTGACTTCCTCTAGGGGTAGTACTGTTTTATGAGAAAGAAAAACCTGAATTGTGTTTCACTGTGGAATTTGCAGCAATCTTGCTCGGGTAAGGGCAGATGTTTCCAGGCTGCCCTTTACATCAGGTTCAATTGATGTTGTTCATGCTGGTGCAGCATTGCATTGTTGCATTGTTGGCCATCTCCTTCCAATGCAGTAAGTTTTTATTTTTATTTTTTTTCCTGGATTTATCTCTACTTTAGAGTATTCTCTATTATTTGTTGTGATACCTGCATCGTGTTTCTTTTGATCCATTCTAATATGGTTGTTACTGTACAGTTCCCCCTCCAACCTGAAACCTTGTTTCTGTGGTTGATAGCAATTTTCAGAGCTTTTCTTGGCCATAAGCTTCATTATGATACCAATTAGTGCGTTACTAAGTCACAGTGCACATGCAAATACAAAAATAAAAGAAAACAAAAAAAGAAAAGAAAAAGAGAGATATAGAAGAAAGAGAATATTATTCATTATACAGATTACAGATTAGCTTATTGCTTCAGGGAACGTGTCCTTGCAACTACTTTATATCTGATAAGAACAGATACTACACTTGATCTTAGCCAAAAGGCCGAGAAAGGAATTAAAACTACTTTATGCCTGCTGAACGGATCATGCATGTCGAGCCGCTCCACTTGGAATCATCTATGTTCTGTTTGATTTTCGTATGCATAGTAAATAATTGTTGAGAACCTTTGTTGCAAACCTATGCATAGTGAAAAAGGAAAAAAAAAAAAGAAAAGAAAAGAGGGAGCAAATGACACTCGTCAATATTTAGGTGGTTTATGCAGGATCTGCTATGTATTCCTTTGCTCTACTAGGCGAGATGAATTTTCTAATCACGAATTTTGCAAGCTATAGTTATTTGATTGGGTTTCCATTAAGTTAGTTGATTTATAACTTTGAGCTTTGTTGAAAATCATCAACATCTATGTGTATTGTGTCAGATTGCTGAAATAACTCGAATACTGCATAGTGGTGGTGGTGTTTTTGCTAGAACTACCTTTCTTCGAATTGGTTCATCAACTCCTGAGATTTTGAGGCCTTTTGAACAGGTGATGCCCGTTTTCATCCCGTGCCGATTACTCCCATGCACGATGTGCTCTATATGTGTAGTGTAAATTATCTTTGATTGTGATTAACCTCTCATTAACTTACAATGTCCTAACTATTACTTTTGTTATTTAGAAGCTGCAGTAAGAAAAATAATGTTATATTGAAGGTTGTGAGCAATTTCAAGCTAGAAAATTTACAAGCTTATAGTTCTGATCATGCATGTTTTATTCACTCAATAAATGGATTACAAAATTAGCGGCTTCAAGTTTCTAGCTGGGAGGATATCACAAGGTTTCTCATGTTGCCCATTCAAGTTTTGGGTGCCAGCGCCGGTTTTTGTGCGTCACTTAAGAGTCATTTAATTATGTTGGCTTGGATGTGATGCCCTAGTAAAAAATTATCTACTCATCCACAAATTATTCATCTATGGAATTGTTGAATAGAAGCCAACCAATAGAGGCTTTTATGAGGCTGAGAATGACCAAGGAAAACTTGATTTAAGACCCTTGAGTAGTATATGAATTATAAGGGTCTTATAGAAGATAATACCATAGAAAGAAATGATTGGCAGATTAGAATTCATGTAACTGACTTCTCATGGTAGGGTAAAGGCTTGACATGTTGTCGTTGTGTGTGTTTCTCTTGCATTTAGCTTATGCTGAGTTTCGAATAGCCAACCCCACATAGCGAGATTAAGGTTTGATATATATATATATATATATAATGGTGAGTTTTGACCGAACGGAGTTGTTTGCTTTCTTCAGCAGAGATTAAGGTTTCTATGTACTCTAGATTTACTCAAATTTTCCGTGGAGACTAGTCCTAATTTCTCTAGAGATTAGCCAAAAGTATTTGCGGCTTAGTTCATTGTACTATTTACAGAGATCTATAGCTTTCATTTCCTCGTTTCACTCAAACTTTTAGTATCACCGCACAGGCCGTCTCACTGTCCATGAACTTGGGTCGTTTGTCCCTGCTGCTTGACGCATTCTCCTTTTTCAGTTGTCTGAGCAACAATGACTGACTTACTTTTGATTGTGTGTGTTTCTCTTGCATTCACCGTATGCTGAGTTTCGACTAGCCAACCCCACCAAATGGATTAAGACTTGATATATATATGTATATATTATTGTTAGTTTTGACAGAACGAAGTTGTTTGCTTTCTTCAGCAGAGAAGCCTGCGTGAATATAGCTATTTTGTGGAAGAGGAGATAGAGGACTTATGTAGAACTTATGGTCTCATCAACTACACAAAGAAAGTTCAACAGTCTTTCATCATGTTCTCTACACAGAAGCCTTAAAGAGGCTTCAAGTACCATTTTATTGGCACCTTTTGTTGTCTTATGCCGTGTTGAATGTATGTATCCCTTTTTAAGGTTATGTTTGGAACTAGGATTTGTGGAATGAAGGAAGGAAGACAACAAAAACAAAGATGGATAATGCTATTCGGCCAGAAGTGATGCCCGAAGAAGTGCCACCCGATAGATATCGCGAAATTACCTCCAAAATATCGCGATATTTTCAATGAAGTGAGGGTGGTCAAAATTTCAAATTTCAAATTATTTTCTCTCTTTCTCTCTCATATTCTCTGCTTGACCCATCCCATTCAACCTTTCCTAGATATTTGGCCCAATCTCTCACTCTCTTCTCATTCTCTTCTTTCTCTTCCTCACAACCCCCTTTCTCTCTCTCTCTCTCTCATATTCTCTGCCTGACCCATGCTCCCCTTCGAAGAGGCTTGGTCCTCCCTTCCTCTTGTTAAGGCCATCTCTCTCTCTCTCTTTCTCTCCTGCGCGTCTGACCGAGCCTCCGGTCTCCCTTGGGCTCGTTCCGGCCATCTCTTGCTCTCCAACCCCTATTACAGTGTCTCCAGCATCCCTTGGCTTGATCCTTGTCCAATCTACAATGAGGTATGTCTCTAGTTTTACAAAAAATGATTTTCAACAAAGGTATATGTGAGTGTTGGGTTTGGCTTTAAGCTTAGATCTATCGAGATTTGGTTGTTGGATCTTGTTGGTTTTTGGATATGTTTCTCAATGGGCATAAGAGTGTTGGGTGGTTGCATCGGATCGCCGGAAACCACCGGCCATGGTGGTCGGTGGTGACTGGCAGTGTAACGTCCCGTAAATTGTAAATTAATTTAATTATTAATTTATTGTGTAATTTAATTTAAAGGGGATATTTATAAGTGTTGTTAATTCATAGTTATATTAATAATAATAATAATAATAAGCATAAGTATAATAATTATTATCAATCCTAAGAGTAATAATTATCAAAAGTAAAGAGATCAAGGGGTTACTGTAGGGTTCTTCATAATTAATGTATGAATTAAGGGAATGCATAGGAATTGATGGCATGCGTGAGGTGCTGGGGGCTGTTTGGCTGGCTGCTAGTTTGGTGGAAATTATTTCCAGCCAATTGAGAGCCAAACACCGCCGCATGGAGAAGGAGAGGCAGCAGTTTGCTGCCCACGTGGCGCCCCCACAGCCTTGTAATGTTTTGTTGGCTTTTAAGCCACTAATTAGCATATTTAAACAGCCCTATTAAGCAGCAATCGGTAGCCACAATAGAATTAAAGTGGAGCAGCAGAACGCGTGCGCGAGCAACGAAAAACAGAGGAAAATTGAGATTTTTTTTGAAAATCTCACTTTTAATTGCAGTCTGAGGATACCAGGTAATTCAGAGAGCTGAGTACTACATTCTATACAGTCGAAATTTCATTTAGAGCCCAATTTTGTTAATTTTGACAAATTATTGGGGTATTGCAGTTTGTATAATTTTTACCGCGTTAGGTCAAATCAAGCCTAAGGATATCTTCGTAAAGGCAAGTTCTATGTACCCTCCTCGTCGATTCTTTCGTTGTCAATTTATTTGACCTCCATTCGTTTGTTTCGGCTGTTAATAAATTATGGAATTTTAAACGGTTTGTTTTAAAATTTAATTTATTAAACTGGTCTCGAGGATTTTATTTGTTGGTTGCCTACGGGGGGTTTGTGCCCCCCTGCCTATGGGAATGATGTCGTACTCACCCAGGGTTAGGTTCTTAGTTGTTTGGGTATTATTTATGGATTTTGGTTGTTTATAGACTAGAGCGGTTGGGTATTGGGGGCAAGAGTTAACTGTTCAGTGACAGAGTGACTGTTGTACAGTCTACTTTAGGCCGTCGGCTGGTCTCTCCTATTCATTGACTGTTGACCGATGCCAAGTACTGTTGACCAGCTCTATCGTTGCATGATTATAGCATGACTGGTTACATTTTATTCTTGTTACATGGTTTGGTATGCACATGGATACGGGCTGCATGTTGGGATTTTCATGACCTGGTTATGCTTGGTCACAGACATTTTAGCTTGGTTATGTTGCATCCAACACGGGCATATGCATCGTGTGTGGTTACTATGTGGGCGGAGCATGGCCTGATGCCTGGATGTATGGGCGCCAGTGTATCACGTTGATGCTTACTACGCCATTGCATTCTTATGTGCATTGCATGGTTACTGATAGCTATTAGTTCTCGGACGGGAGGACCGTTCCGAGGGAGCTTATGGCTCGGGTGTAGGCAGTACCGACATGGACACACGAGTGACGAGAGTACCGACCCGGGACAGTGCGCACAGGTTTGTGAAGGACATTTATTGCCTTCCAAGGCAGCGGCAGGTTGGTATGGGACTTGGGTGCCAAGTGTCTTGTGTGGGCCCCAAGGACCGGTATGTGCTTTTATTATGCTGCACTATTGTGTTGTAGCGTCTCATGGCTTGTGTGTACGTGCGGGACTGTGTTTGGGGTAATCTCTTCTTCTATTTATAGCATTTCTTTTCTTATAAACTTGCTGAGTCTTGCGACTCACCTTGCTTTCCATCATTCCAGGTAAGGGTAAATCGAAGGTCGAGGGCAGAGATCACACTGCCTAGCAGCCGGTCGCATGGGTACGGTGTACAGTTAACTATCCCCATTATCTCTGATATTTTGTTAGTATTTTTGTCTCTTATTTTTGGCTGTGCCGGGTTATTTCTTGTATCTTCTATTGTTGGCACAGACGTCTGTATGTATTTATTATACTCCATGACTGCTGTTTCAGTAGGGCACTTGTGTGCGTGCATATTTGTAGTCTGTTGTTTTTCTTATGCATGTATGCTAGGATAAATTCTCGTTTCGTGTTGCATCCTCTTTTCCTTTTCGTAAGCGCTTCTGTTCGGGTAGACCGGGTGGTTGGGATATCCGGGCGGGGGTGCTTACAATGTTGGTATCAGAGCGTCGTTGAGTCAATTTGGGGGACAAATAATTGTACACCAAGGCTGTTAGGTAGAGTTAGAGTGTTAGGTCGTGTATTTAATTTCAAAATGCGTTCTAATTAATTTTGGTTATGTAGGACTCATGGACGCACGCCGTGGGCGAGGTCGCGGTCGACCGCCGACGCGAGGTAGAGGGCACCTTGTTCCTACTCCTGAGATACAGGCGACAGGTGCAAGGGATGAGAGACAGGCAGGGCCTCCGAACATGCAGGAGACATTGGCGGGTATTCTACGGGCCGTGGATGTATTGGCAGCATCTCAGTTACGTCAGGAGCGCAGTCATGATGATAGGACACCTACGGTCTAGTTGTCACATTCAGGTACGCCGGGGGCAGGGGATAGTTCCGGTGCTGCACTACTCAAGGATTTTATGGCCCTACGTCCAGCAGAGTTTAGTGGAGGCGTCGACGCGACAGAGGCCGAGGACTGGCTATTGGCAGTAGAGAAGCATTTGCGATCTATAGGCTGTGCAGAGGCCCATAGGGTTCGACTGGGGACCTTTCTGTTATGAGGAGACGCCGAGCGATGGTGGGAGACCATCAGACAACGATATGGTGATGAGGGTCCAACATAGGCACAGTTTGTTGCGGTGTTCAATGAGACTTATGTACCTGCTTGGATCAGAGAGGAGAAGGTGTTTGAATTCATTGAGTTACAGCAGGGGAGCAAGACAGTCACACAGTATGAGATTGAGTTCATGGCGTTATCTTGTTATGCTCCAGAGTTAGTGACCCCTGAGTCTCGCAGAGTCAGCAAGTTTCAGAGAGGGTTGCGACCAGAGATTCGCCACGCCATGGCTGGTATCGAGGCACCCGACTTTCCTACGGCTGTTCAGCGGGCCCACGAAGTGGAGCGGGACCGATTGGAGGCTCGATAGGACTAGTTAGTTATGAAAAGCGTAGGGAGCAGCAGTAAGAAGAGAAAATGAGATGCGGTAGTAAAAGTTCAGGGCTTCTACCATGCCGACAGTGCTGGCAGAGACACTAGGGGCAGTGCCAGGATGTACGTCGGGACGTGTGTTATCGCTGTGGTTAGTTGGGACACTTGAGGAGGGATTGTCCCCAGGGACCGAGACCAGCCACACCAGCTACAAGGCAGGATATCATTTGTTTTCGCTGTGGGTAGAGGGGTCATCGAGCGAACGTGTGTACTCAGTCAGCACAGATTGGAAGGTTACGAATTGGCGGAGTAGGGCCCAGACCAGCACAGAGACAGTCTACACTTAGGGCGTAGGGTCCAGGAGCACCATTACCTCTTCCAGCAGCACGGCGCCCAGGGCCCACAAAAAGAGCACAGATGTAGGGGAAGGCGTTCGCGGTGACAGCCGCTGAGGCAACTGAGGGTAGCGATACGGTACAAGGTATACTTTCTCTCCATAGTCATGATGTACGTGCCTTATTTGATACAGGTTCTACCCACTCTTTCATAACACCCCATCTGTTGCATAAGATCCCGATCTCATGTAACCCCTTGCCATATGATTTGTCTGTTTCAACACCGGGAGGGATGGTATTGTTGGGAAATGAGATGGTCAGGGATTGCGAGATAGGGATTCACGACCGGGTATTTTTAGGGGATCTTATTGTTTTGGCGATCCAGGATTTTGACTTACTGTTGGGTATGGATTGGCTCTCACGGCATTATGCTCGAGTTGATTGTTGGCGGAAGATGATTTTGTTTGAGTACCCGAAGAGACCAGTTGTTACATACCGGGGTGTGAAGCCAGTGGTGACTACGCCGATGATATTAGTTATGCACGCCAAAAGGCTTATACGACATGGGTGTGAAGCCCATTTTACATTTGTGACCGTGATTACTGGGGAGAAGAAGGAGTTGGCTGCCTATCTTATGGTGCGAGACTTCCCAGACTTATTTCTAGATGAGCTGCCGGGACTACCATCGCACCAGGAGATTGATTTCACAGTCAATCTGATACTAGGTACGCAGCCTATTTCCAAGACTCCTTACCGTATGGCTACTAATGAACTGAAGGAACTCAAGGTACAATTGCAAGATCTTTTGGAGAGGGGTTTTATTCGACCGAGCACCTCGCCATGGGGGGCCCCAGTATTATTTGTGCATAAGAAGGATGGGTCTATGCGATTGTGTATCGATTATAGACAGCTCAATTAGGTAACAATTAAGAATAAGTACCCCTTACCCCGTGTGGATGATTTATTGAATCAGTTGCGTGGTGCATCAATGTTTTCAAAGATAGATTTGCGGTCAGGTTATCATCAGGTGCGAGTCAGAGATAAGGATATTGCAAAGACCGCATTTCGTACATGTTATGGACATTATGAGTTTGTGGTCATGCCATTTGGGCTGACCAACGCCCCTGCAATGTTTATAGACCTGATGAATAGGGTGTTCAAGGAATATCTGGATTCTTTTGTGATAGTTTTTATTGATGACATCCTAGTCTACTCACCGAGCCCTGAGATACACGAGGTGCATCTGAGCATGGTTCTACAGAAGCTTAGGGAGGAGCAGTTGTATGCAAAATTCTCTAAATGCGAGTTTTGGCAGACCCGAGTTGTATTCTTGGGACACGTGGTCTCAGGTGAGGGTATCTCAGTAGATCTAGAGAAGACCAGAGCCGTGATAGATTGGCTGAGGCCGATGACAGTGACAGAGATTCGGAGTTTTCTTGGCCTTGCCGGGTATTATCGACTGTTCATAGAGGACTTTGCGCGGCTAGCATCACCTATAACGAAGTTGACAAGAAAATGTGTCAGATTTATTTGGGACGAGTCTTACGAGAGATCCTTCCAGGAGTTGAAGCGGCGTTTGACTTCGGCGCCAGTACTGACGATACCCAAGAGTGGTGAGTTGTTTACTGTATACAGTGATGCCTCATATACAGGGCTAGGATGCGTTTTGATGCAGGACGGTCGAGTGAATGCTTATGCGTCCAGACAGTTGAAGAAGCATGAAGAGAATTATCCTACCCATGATCTGGAATTAGCGGCCGTAGTATTTGTTTTGAAGATTTGGAAGCATTATCTTTTTGGTGAGAGAGTCTAGATATATACCGATCACAAGAGTCTCAAGTACCTCTTTTCGCAGAAGGAACTCAATATGAGACAGCGCTGTTGGTTAGAGCTACTCAAGGACTATGATTGTGAGATCCTCTATCACCCAAGTAAAGCTAATGTGGTAGCAGATGCTTTGAGCCGCCGAGGAATGTCAGTTGCAGCTATGATGGTACAAGAGTGGTTCTTACTGGTGTAGATAAGTGATCTTACTATTTCAGTGGCATCAGACAATCCTACCCTCTATTATGCTGCCATGAGTATCCATTCAGATCTAGAGGATCAGATTCACGATCGACAGCGACAGGATGTGGAGCTTGGCGAGATCATGCTTGATATGGAGAGATTTGGGTGATTGGGGTACAGCCAGAGGGACGACGATTTGCTATTGTTCCGTGGACGGATTTGTATGCCGAGTGACAGCGATATCAGGCAGAGGATCCTAGAGGAGGCTCATCGTTCTCCCTATACTATCCATCCTGGAGCGACGAAGATGTATCAGGGATTGCGACGTCAATATTGGTGGAGCGGTATGAAGAGGAGCATAGCAGAGGTTGTATCATGATGTTTGGTGTGCCAACAGGTCAAAGCTGAGCACCAAAGGCCCGCGGGATTGTTACGACCTTTAGCTGTTCCAGAATGGAAGTGGGAGCGTATAGCTATGGATTTCGTCTCGGGGTTGTCGCGATCCAGTCAGGGATTCGATTCGATATGGGTGATTATTGACCGATTGACTAAATCAGCACATTTCCTACCCGTCGAGAAAACCTATCCTATTCATCGACTGGCCGAGTTGTACATTGACGAGGTGGTGAGACTGCACGGAGTACCAGCCAGTATTGTATCAGACAGGGATCCTTGGTTCACTTCGCGATTTTGGGAGGCGTTACAAAGTGCTATGGGGACTCAGTTGACTTTCAGTACAACCTTCCATCCCCAGACTGACGGGCAGTCGGAGCGGACCATACGGACTTTGGAGGATATGCTCCGTGCCTGTGTGCTAGACTTCCATGGGAGTTGGGATGACCATCTATCGCTAGTGGAGTTTGCCTACAATAATAGCTTCTAGGCTAGTATTGGGATGGTACCTTTTGAGGCGTTGTACGGGCGACCGTGTAGATCACCATTGTGATGGACTGAGATTGGGGAGTGAGCATTGCTTGGACCGGAGTTGGTAGAGCAGATGACAGAGAAGATCCAGTTGATTTGGGCTAGGATGAAGGCAGCTCAGGACCGTCAGAAGAGTTACATAGACAGACGGCACCGGGATTTGGAGTTTGATGTGGGTGATCATGTTTTTCTTCGAGTCATGCCGATGGGGGGTGTTCGACGCTTTGGAGTATCTGGCAATTTGAGTCCTCGTTATGTGGAACCGTTCGAGATTCTGGAGCGAGTCGGATCGTTGGCCTATCGGTTAGCTTTACCCCTTCAGTTAGCCCACGTACATGATGTTTTCCATGTTTTCATGCTTCGCAAGTACATAGCAGACCCCGAGCATGTTATTGACTATCACCCACTCGTGGTGCAAGAGGACGTGTCATACACCGAGTTGCCTGCTGGCATTGTGGATCAGAAAGAGAAAGTGCTCTGCAACCGTACGATTCCCTATGTGAAAGTCCAGTGGCAGCGATATACCCTTGAGGAGGCTACTTGGGAGCTAGAGGAGGACATGAGGCGACTTCACCCTCAGTTATTTGCCTAGCCAGGTACGAATTTCGGGGACGAAATTCTTTTAAGGGGGGAGGATTTGTAACGTCTCGTAAATCGTAAATTAATTTAATTATTAATTTATTGTGTAATTTAATTTAAAGGAGATATTTATAAGTGTTGTTAATTCATAGTTATATTAATAATAATAATAATAATAATAATAATAATAATAATAATAATTATTATTATTATCAATCCTAAGAGTAATAATTATCAAAAGTAAAGAGATCAAGGGGTTGCTGTAGGGTTCTTTATAATTAATGTATGAATTAAGGGAATGCATAGGAATTGATGGCATGCGTGAGGTGCTAGGGGCTGTTTGGCTGGCTGCTAGTTTGTTGAAAATTATTTTCAGCCAATTGAGAGCCAAACGCCGCTGCATGGAGAAGGAAAGGCAGCAGTTTGCTGTCCACGTGGCGCCCCCACAGCCTTGTAATGTTTTGCTGGCTTTTAAGCCACTAATTAGCATATTTAAACAGCCCTATTGAGTAGCAATCGGCAGCCACAATAGAATTAAAGTGGAGTAGCAGAACGCGGGCGCGAGCAGCGAAAAATAGAGGAAAATTGAGATTTTTTTTGAAAATCTCACTTTTAATTGTAGTCCGAGGATACCAGGTAATTCAGAGAGCCGAGTACTACATTCTATACGGTCATAATTTCATTTAGAGTCCAATTTTGTTAATTTTGACAAATTATTGGGGTATTGCAGTTTGTATAATTTTACCGCGTTGAGTCAAATCAAGCCTAAGGATATCTTCGTAAAGGCAAGTTCTTTATGCCTTCCTCGTCGATTCTTTCGTTGTCAATTTATTTGACCTCCCTTCGTTTGTTTCGGCTGTTAATAAATTATGAAATTTTAAACGGTTTGTTTTAAAATTTAATTTATTAAACTGGTCTCGAGGATTTTATTCGTTGGTTGCCTACAGGGGGTTTATGCCCCCCTGCCTATGGGAATGATATCATACTCACCCGGGGTTAGGTTCTTAGTTGTTTGGGTATTATTTATGGATTTTAGTTGTTTATAGACTAGAGCGGTTGGGAAGTGGGGGCAAGGGCTGACTGTTCGATGACGGAGTGACTGTTGTATGGTCTACTTTAGGCCGTCGGCTGGTCTCTCCTATTCATTGACTGTTGACCGATGCCAAGCACTGTTGACCAGCTCTATCGTTGCGTGATTATAGCATGGCTGGTTACATTTTATTCTTGTTACATGGTTTGGTATGCACATGGGTACGGGCTGCATGTTGGGATTTTCATGATCTGGTTATGCTTGGTCACAGACATTCTAGCTTGGTTATGTTGCATTCAGCACAAGCATATGCATCGCGTGTGGTTTACTATGTGGGCGGAGCATGGCTTGATGCCTGGATGTATGGGCGTCAGTGTATCACTTTGATGCTTACTATGCCATTGCATTCTTATGTGCATTACATAGTTACTGGTAGCTATTAGTTCTCGAACGGGAGGACTGTTCTGAGGGAGCCTATGGCTCAGGTGTCGGGAGTACTGACACGAACACACGGGTGACCGGAGTATCGACCCGGGACAGTGCGCACAGGTTTGTGGAGGACATTTGTTGCCTTTCAGAGCAGCGGCAGGTTGGTATGGGACTTGGGTGCCAAGTGTCTTGTGTGAGCCCCAAGGACCGGTATGTGCTTTTATTATGCTACACTATTGTGTTGTAGCGTCTTATGGCTTGTGTGTACATGCGGGACTGTATTTGAGGTGATCTCTTCTTCTATTTATAACTTTTCTTTTCTTATAAACTTGCTGAGTCTTGTGACTCACCTTGCTTTCCATCATTCCAGGTATAAGTGTAAATCAAAGATCGAGGGCGGAGATCACACTACCTAGCAGCCGGTCGCGTGGGTACGGTGTACAATTAGCTGCCCCCATTATCTCTGATATTTTGTTAGTATTTTTGTCTCTTATTTTTGGCTGTGCCGGGTTATTTCTTGTATCTTCTATTGTTGGCACAGGAGTCTGTATGTATTTATTATACTCCATGACCACTGTTCCAGCGGAGCACTTGTGTGCGTGCATATTTGTAGTTTGCTTTCGTTATTATTTTTCTTATGCATCCATGCCAGGGTAAATTCCCGTTTCTTGTTGCATCCTCTTTTCCCTTCCGTAAGCGCTTCCGTTTGGGTAGACCGGGTAGTTGGGATATCCGGGTGGGGGTGCTTACAGGCAGTGTGTTTAAATGGGTTTTGGATTTGGCCGAAACTTTAAACTTAGATCTATGGAGTTTCGACCGTTTGATCTTGCTGATTTTTGGGTATGTTGGTTGATGAGCCCTTGGGTATCGGGTGGTTATCTCTGATCGCCAGAAACCACTTGCTACGGTGGCTGACAGTATATTTTTAAGTTTGGCCGAAAATTAAAACTCAGATCTACTAAAATCTAACTATTAAATTTGTCCCATTTGTTTGTATGTTAACGCTCTTGACTTGGTGTTTCTAATGGTAGGCTCTAATCGTTAGAAGATTCGGCCGGCGGTGGTCGTCGAAGGCGTTGGTGGCGACTGTTTCATGTATACATATATTTATATATTTTCTTTTCTCTTTTGTAATTATTTTAATTTATATTGTAAATGTTAATATTTAATTATAAATTTGTATTGAAAATGTTGAAGTTGATATTGAATTTATATTGAATTGGTGGTATTTGAATATTGTGAAGGTTAAAATTAAATTGAATTGGATGAAATTTAAACGTGAATAAATTAAATTAGTTTGTATTTGTTTTGTGAATTTTTAAATTAAAATTATTAAGTTTAGTTAAGAATTGATTGGTAAGTGGTTATTGCTAATTTTATTTGAATTTAGATATTTATTAATGTTTATATATATTTTAAATTTATATTAAATAAAATTTAAAAAATAATCAAATAATTTCACATGATGCATAGAGATTGAGTTGTACCTTTTTAATTTTTTTAACCAAATGGAGAAACACCACGTGAAGTACTAATTGTTCAAAAATTTGTTCATTTGAGTTTAGTTTTATTTTAATTTATCAAACAAATTATGCATTTCTCTTAATTAAAATTTTTATTTTTTTAAAAATTTTATTTAGTACTAAGATCCATAAATTATATATATATACATAATGAGTATTATTAAATCATAAAAAATATAAAATGAAAGACACTTTTTGTAAATAATGGACTTACCAACTCATTCCCCACCTTGATGGTAGAGTAAATGAAAAAAAAAATACTCCTTACAAATACTTCTTGTGTTTTGATAAATAAAAAAAATTTAATTAAAAACATATTTTCCTTGATTTAAAGTAAGAGAATTAGGAAATTATTTTTAAATTAAAAAAAAAGATTAATCCAATTGGCGGATGTGAATAATTCAGCCATGTTAAGTGACCTTTTTTTCGTACGAGTAAAGAATTTTCTTTTTAATAAAATGTATAGTACATTAAGTGTTTATTTACCGTATATTATTACATCATTTACAAAAAAATCATTTCTACTGTTAATTTTCAGATTAATAAAAATTTAAATTTAACTTCATACACATTAATAAATTTAAATTTGATATTGAGCTAATTTTAAAATATATATACACATTAATAAATATTTAAATTTAAATAAAATTAACAATAACTACATAGCATTCAATTCTTAAATAAACTTAATAATTTCAATTCAAATATTCACAAAACAAATACAAACCAATTCAATTTAATTTTAACCTTCACAATATTTAAATATCACCAATTCAATACAAATTCAATATTAACTTCAACATCTTCAAAACAAATTTATAATTAAATATTAACATTTACAATATAAATTAAAATAATTACAAAATAGAAAAGAGAATATGTAAATATATATAAATATATGTATATATGTAACCGCCACCACCAACCCCTCCAACGACCATCGCCGATCGAAGTTTCCCATGATTAGAGCCTGCCATCAGAAATACCAAGTCAAGAGAGTTAACATACAAAAAAATGGTACAAATTTAACGGTTAGATTTTAGTAGATTTGAGTTTTAATTTTCGATCAAACTTAAAAATACACTGTCAGCCACCATCGGCCACCGTAGCCGGTGGTTTCTGGTGATCAGAGATAACCACTCGATACCCAAGGCCTTGGTTTCTTTTATCTTTATATTTTATTTACATCATTTTAATTGTTAGGTATATTTTAAATATTTCTATGATAACAAATATTTATGTTAGTTATAGATTGTTTCCTTTTAATTCATATGCCAATTTTATTATCTTAGTTATTGATTGTTTCCTTTTAGCTGTCAATTTCATTTTAATATCTTTTTTATTTATATTTATTGCATGTATGTTATTGTTTACTTTATGTTTATATAATTGTATATTTTGTATATATTATTGTGTATTGTGTGTTTATTATTGATGATTTATATAAAAAATATTAAAAAACATGTAAAAAAATTAATATGTCAATCAATATTTGTAAATAAAATATTAATTAATTATAAAAAATAAAATAAATATACAATTTTTTTAAAATAGTGCTGTACGTAGTTATTTATTAAATAAATTATAATAATTTTAAATAAAAGATTAATATTTATATTTTAACTACTTTTTATTTATATTTTAAAATTAAAAATACAAATATGATGTTATAAATATTGTTGGTTAGTTAGGTATTTATTAAATACAAACTTTAAAATTGGAAATAAAATTATAATGTTATAAAATTTAATAAAAAATTTAAATAATATTTTTTTGTCAAATAAATATTAATTATATATAAAATTTTTAATAAATATATAATTTTTTTTTTGTAAAAACAGTGTTTTAAGTAATTATTTATTGAATATATTATAATGATTTTAAATAAAAACTTTAATATTTGTATTTTAATTAGTTATTATTTGTATTTTAAAATTAAAGATACAAATATAATGTTATAAATATTGTTGGTTAGTTAGGTATTTATTAAATATAAATTTTAAAATTGAAAATACAAATATAATGTTATAAAATTTAATAAAAATTTAAAATAAATATTTTTTAAAAATTTATTAATTATATATAAAAAATTTAATAAATATACAATTTATTTGTAAAAACAGTGTTTTAAATAGTTATTTATTAAATATATTATAATAATTTTAAAGAAAAAGTTAAATTTTTTTATTGAAATTTAGTTCTTATTTGTATTTTAAATTTAAAAATACAAACATAATGTTATAAATATCATTGGTTAGTTAGGTACTTATTAAATTTAAGTTTAAAAATTAGAAATATAAATATAATGTTATAAAATTTAATAAAAAATTTAAAATATACATTTTTTTAAAAAAAATATTAATTATATATAAAAAAATTTAATAAATATACAATTTTTTTGGGTAAAAACAGTGTTTTATTTAGTAGTTATTTATTAAATATATTATAATAATTTTAAATAAAATGCTTAACATTTGTATTTGAAAATTAAATTTACAAAATAATGTTATAAATATTGTTGGTTAGTTAGGTATTTATTAAATACAAGCTTTAAAATTAGAAATACAAATATAATGTTATAAAATATAATAAAAAATTTAAAATTACTTTGTAAATGAAATATGAAATATAAAATATTGATTATATAAAACAATTAATAAATATACGAATTTAAATATGTTAAAATAATAATTAAGTTAATGTTATTAAAATAATCATATTTAATGCTATAAAAATGTAATGTTTTAGAAATATTTAGATTTAATGTAATAAAAATCTAAATTTATTAAAATATTGCTATAACATTAAATATAATTGATGTTATAAAAACATTTAGATTTAATGTTATAATTAAGGACATTAGTTTTTTTCAATTTATGTGATATTGTACTTTTATTATTTTTTATTTTCAATGTAATTCTTGAAATAGATGTCAGGACATTCACCTCCCAGAACAAGCAGAGGTAGGGGTAGTAAGGGTAGGGGTAGCCGTCGATGTCATAGGGATACACCTTCTCCATATCCTTCTATTGCTGCCTCGCACTCTTCTCCTTTTGTTTCAACACATGCTGTTCCTTATACTCATTTTTTTCCCCCATTAACGCATCCACAGACTTTTATTCCCATGACTCAGTTTTCACATCCTTTTGCTGGGATGTCATATCCGGTGGGATATACTCCTATTATACCTACAACCCACCCACCTGAGCCTACACCACAATTTACCCCTTACCCGTACACCTTTATGCCGACATCGCATCCACATCCTTCGTCATTTCCACTACCACAGAATGTTAGTCCAACTCAACTTGAACCAACAGATGCAGACCAAGCTGATCATCGAACAAAATTATCTTGTAATTAGAACTGTGATAAGTGAGTATATTAATATAATGTTTGAATTCATTGATTTATTTTGTTACACACATAAATTCATGTTTTGAGTAATTTCATATCGATTTTATAGTTTTATCCCTGAAATTGGCCCACCAACTATTCTCTCAAAAATTTGGAAGAGACTCTACAATGAACCTTGGCTTCAGTGGAATGATGTTCTAGAAATAACACGATGAATGTGGCTCGAAGAATTTAGTGTTAGTGTAATTCTAATTTTTAATTATTAGTTTAATATTTTATATATATTTATTCTTTTTTATTTAACTTGTTATAAAAAATGTTCAAGTGGCAAGCTGAAAAAAGTAATCGTATATGGATTACTTGGAATAAGTCAGGTCAACGAAGTTTTAGGAGTAATTTGAATAAAGTTAAAAGCGGTGCTGATAAGGGTGACTGGATGGATCCATCCGTGCGAAGGTCATTATAAGCAAAGTGGAATGAGGATGAATACAAGAAAAAATCTGAACAAAATAAAAAGAATCGCACATCTGAGATCGGCGGGTTAGTGCACACAAGCGAATCCATTCCCTTCACTGAGACTCAAAGAAGACTGGTAATTATTTTTTCTATATCAATGTTTCAGAATTTTAATAACTTATATAGTGGTTTGTATTTTATCTTATTTATTTCATATATATTTGTCATACAGGCAAAGAAATTAAATCGCGAGCCTAATGAATTTGAAATTTTCAAGAAAACCCACACTCGAAAAAATGATCAAGGACAAGAAGTATGGGTGGAGAGATTAATTTTAAACACTGAGGCATCTTCACAATCAGCTGAGAGCGATTCGACCTCTTCACCTCCAGTTAATGAGCACCACATCTTTTATCAAGCTGTCTCTGGTAGAAATAAGAAAGGTCGTATCTACGGTCTCGGCTCTCAAGGGAAACAGTCTTACCATCTCCATCTGGTAGCACCTCTAATAGTTCATGTGGATCCATGACACAAGATTTTGAACAAATGAAACTGCAATTCACCCAGATAAATGAGGAGAATCAGCAAATGAGGCAGACGATGTCCCAAATGAATACTGAGAATGAACAGCTACGGCAACAGATGGAGGATATCCTGACATGGAGGGATCAGATGAATCAAATGATGTCCAGAGTATTCAGTAATTCAACACCTCCTAGACCATCGAGAAACTCATCGGGTGGAAATCCGTTTTGCAATGATGAGGGTAATGAGAGTGAAGATGAAGAAAATGAAAATGATGATGATGATTGTTAATTCTATTGAGGATTATTTATGATTGTAGTAATGGAATTTATGGATTTAAATTTTGTGTCCATATTTGTTATCTCACAATTTTGTTCTATTTAATTAAATAATTAAAATTTTAATTTGTATTTTTAATTAAAAGATTTCTTAATATAATTATATAAATTATAAAAATATATAAATTAAAAAATTTAATTGTTAACATTTGTAAATAGTAATATTTATGAAAATATTTATTTTTATATAAAAATTAATTTATAAAATTTTATTTATATTTCAGTTGTATTTAATTTAATTTAATTAAGCAAATTATTTTTTTAATTTTTACATTCTTACATGATTTAAAATAATTTAATTTTAATTTATAGTTTTTATTTTGTAATTATTTATTTTTTAATTTTTTAAATGATTTAAAATAATTTAATTTTATTTAAATTTTAATATATATTTTTATTTATTTAATTTAAAAAATAATTTAGTGACGCGAGCCATGTACCGCCCATCACAGAATTTTGAAAAATTAATTTAATTTTAATTTAATTTAATTCAAATTTTAATATATATATTTTTATTTTAAAAAATCATTTAGTGACGGGAGTTCCCGTCGCTGATCAGCGACGGTAATTCCCGTCACAGATTTTCAAAAAAATAATTTAATTTTTATTTAAATTTTAATATATATTTTTTTTTTTTAATTTAAAAATTAATTTAGTGACAGGCATACCCGTCACTGATCCTGTCACAGATTTTCGAAATATAATTTAATTTTTATTTAATTTTATTTAAATTTTAATATATAATTTTTTTATTTAAAAAAATCATTTAGTGATGGGAGTTCCTATTGCTGATAAGCGACGGTTATTCCCGTCACAAATTTTAAAAAATAATTTAATTTTTATTTAAATTTTAATATATATTTTTATTTTTTTAATTAAAAAATTAATTCAGTGACGGGAATACTTGTCGCTGATCAGCGACGGGTACCGCCTGTCACAGATTTTCAAAAAAATAATTTAATTTTATTAAAATTTTAATATATATTTTTATTTTTTTATTTTACAAAATAATTAGTGATAGACCCGTCACAGATCAGCAACGGGGCTTTCTGTCACTAATTTTGTGACTAAAATCTTTCGTCGTAGATTTCCGTGACTAAATTTCAACGACGCGGGTTTTAGTGACGGAATTATTCCGTCACTAAATCTGTCACTAAATTGTTTAGTGTCGGATATTCTTATTTTAGTAACGGATTTTTACGTCACTAAATTTGATTTTTCTTGTAGTGAGGGCCCATCAACCAACATACCCAAAAACCAGCAAGATCAAACGGCCGAAACTCTATAGATCTAAGCTTAAAGTTTCGGCCAAACCCAAAACCCATTTAAACACACTGCCAGTCGCCACCGGCCACCGTGGACGGTGGTTTCCAGAGATCCGAGGCAACCACCCAACACTCTTATGCCCATTGACAAACATACCCAAAAATCAACAAGATCCAACGGTCGAATCTCTAGAAATCAAAGCTTAAATCTTTGGCCAAACCCAACACTAACATATACCTTTGCTTAAAATCATTTTTTGTAAAACTAGAGACATACCTCATTGTAGATTAGACAACGATCGAGCCAAGGGATGCTGGAGACACTGTAGCAAGGGCTGGAGAGCGAGAGATGGTCGGAACGAGCCCAAGGGAGACTGGAGGCTCGGTCGGACGCGCAAGAGAGAGAGAGATGGCCTTAACAAGAGGAAGGGAGGAACAAGCCTCTTCGAAGGGGAGCATGGGTCAGGCAGAGAATATGAGAGAGAGAGAGAGAGAGAGAGAGAGAGAGAGAGAGAGAGAGAGGGCTGTGAGAGAGAGAAAGAAGAGAATGAGAAGGGAGTGAGAGATTGAGCTGGATAGGGAAGGTTGAAATGGGGTCATTTCTGTAAATTAAACTATGGGTAAAATGGTAATTCCATCTTGGGGTGGCACTTCTTCGGGCACCACTTCTGGCCTAATAGCATTATCCAACAAAGATTCTCATGTACATGTGAAAAGCATGTGGTTGCATGTGCAAAATTCACATGTTTAAATCATTTTAATCATTTTTTATATATTCTATTTTTAATAAGAGTTTACACTAACTTTATTGGCTATAATTTTTTTTTTTTCAAAAAATAGTTGTGTATTTACTATAATATTCATATTTTAGTGTTCTATAAATAATACCAATGACTGCAAGATGATGAACAGTTATTTTAAAGCTGGTTGATTAAGGGAGATGCCCCTAGACATTGCTATAATGATCAGGTTTTAATGTGAATTATGTGCTGAATTATTCAATCCATATCATATAAATCACATTGTTAAGAGTAGATCTTTTCAATCCCAAGGAAAATTTGATAAGAAAACAAAATTGCCAAGGGAAATGAACACAAAATCAAATAATTTGAATAATGGCTGCTCATACCCCCTTGTAATTTTTATAACACACAGACATTGACTTATGAGAGCATATTTTAATAGGGGTGTGCATGGTACGGTCTGGGCGATTTTTGGCCAAGAAAATGTGCCAAACTGCATATGCAGTTTGCGCCTATAATCAGACCAAGCGGTCTGATTTGGTGCAGACAAACCACACCATATAATGCGGTGCGGTTCGATACGGTTTTCATGGTTTGCTGAAACTTGGTGTTTTGTGCAATTTAGGTGCAGTTTGGTTTGGTTTGGTGCGATTTTTGGTTCCAAAATGATAACAAAAAATGATTTAAAATGGGACTGCTAGTCTGCTACAAAAAATAATCTAATTATTTTATATATTTTATTTTTTATTTTTTATTTATCTTAATTATTAATATAGTCGGGTGGTTCAGTTTGGAACCGAACCGCCAGCACCCTAAACCGCGTAAACCACGATTTGGGTATTTTTTAAACAGCACCGGACCATGTCCCAAAAAAAATCGCGCGGTCTGGTTTGGTGTAGGCAATTTTCGCGGTCTATCGATTTTTTTGAACACCCCTATATTTTAGTAACAATCATTAAGTTTTTTTTATTTAAATTATATTATTATAAACTCAAGTTAAACACTTTAATAAGAACTATAAAGTTATTCTTTGTTGATTAGAATTCGTCGTCCAATTTTCTTTAATAAATAATGATAAGTTTAATTATATGTAAAAGACTTTTCTAACCCTTTCTAAGTAAAAAATTTTTAAAATATATATTTAAATGTGTAAATAAGATTTATCTAAATTTTTAGAATAAATCATAGCTTACCTCTACAAGATGTAATATAGGTAATTAAGTATGAGAACACAATAAATCAAGATGTGACATGATGTTTCCATAAATTAGGAATATAGAAGTGTTCTTGTAAAAGGACATGACGAGCGTAAGAGGAGGAGAGAGAAAAGGCTGCTTACTTATTTTAGTACATAAAAATAAAAATTAATATAATCATCATAGTATACACAACAAGATAATATAAAATATTAAATATTAACTATGAGCTAACATGTTGCGACAATAAATAACATTAATCAACATTCATCCAATCTAATAACTTTCTTGTTATATAAAAAATCATTCAAAATATTTTTTACAGTAATCGTAATCGTTATTGATTAGTATTCATTTAATTCAAATGATTTATTTCACGCATGCGATCATGATCATAATAATTTTACACATGTCATTTTGTTAGTTAATATAATTTTTTATCTTTTATCTAAATCTAAGATTAATAGCGTTAACAAATTTACTTAATTTATAATGAATTTTTAAATGAAAATAAAAATTAATAGGATGATAGTTACATTTGTACAAATATATAATCCATTAAGGTAACAATGTTGCTTGTTCGTCAAGATTAGAATTTTCATTCCACCATTATTGAACAAACTTAGTTATTAAAAATTAAACGTCGCATCTGCAAATAATTTACTTACCCCACACCAGAACCACCTTATTCTATGGCTTGGAGCCGCCATGTCAAATTAATTAATTTTTAGTTACTTCGACCTATAATAAGACAAATTAGCCTTTTATAATTGATACCTTTCATTAGTAAGTGATCAATTCTTTTAGATAATATTGTAATCTAATCTCTACATATAATTAATTTTGGATTTTATGTTGCGAAAGCCAAGTCTTTTACATATATCCCATACCATTTTGAAAATGTGGTACGCTATATGATAACCAAGTCAAAGTAGTCCTGTTCAACTTTTGATAATTAACTCGAGACTTGACTACTTATCATATATAAAGTGAAAATGTCAATTAAAATTTAAATATCAAATCTTAATTTGAGACTTGATTGATATAATACTTCACGTGTTAATAATAAAAAAAGTTTAAATGTCAAAATTTTGAGATTGGCGTGATAGAACACATTTGGAAGTCATTAATCATAAGTTAATTATCTGTTAGAAATTCTAAGTATAAACTCAAATACTGTAAATAAAAGAACTAAGTAATATCATATGGCGTAATTAACTATATAGCTAGGTAAATTAAATTATCTATTAGGTGGGTCAAAATCATATTTTTCACTAATAACTTGACATGATTTGACACAAATAACTTGTTATGTTGTATTTGACACAAAATATTTGTATTTTACACAAATTAAGTTGTATATTCTATGTAAAAGTATAGAATTTTTGTGTCAAATAGCATGAAATAAGTTATGTTTTGTGTTTTTTTTTAATTTTTACAAAATTAGTTACAAATGAAAGAATGGAGTATTGTATAATTTTCTAAGTTTTTGAAACCCTCTAAAATTTTAGCACTTCTACCAAAGACCTGCTACATTGTTAAACGGGTTTAGAGCCTGTTTGGTCGTGCGGTCACAAGGAAAAAAGTCCCTTTTTTGTAAAAAAAAATATTTTTATAAATTTGTTATATTACTGCCTTTAAGAAAGTGGACCTAATTCTAGGATGGATTCAAGGAATAGAAGTTCAAAAAAATAAAAAGACTCAGGAGACCTTTATGAATAATTACCCCCGAGAGATTATCTCAGAGGCATCTCTTAAGTACCTTGGGAGACATTTTCAAGGCATCTTCAAGATTCAAGAATGTGTCAAACCCACCTCTAATGTCTTTAGTTGAAAATTCAGAATAAATGATCTAAATGACAAATGTTTCTCCATCTATCAACTTAATTTGACCTCTATAAATAAAAGGTGATTCCTCCAATCGAAATAAGACTATAAACTCTACTTAGATTATAATCTTTCTGTACTTCTATACTCTTCGACGAAGACTAACTTAAGCATTGGAAGGCCCATGTAGGAGACATTCCGGTCCCTAATTAACTATTGCTTCTTCTTTCGCAAGTCTCTCAAAGACTAGAAGTTTGAGGCAAATACTCTTCCACAATTACAAATTTATTATTGTATATATCTAGACAACAACATATATATTTGACAAAAATTACAAAAATGTCTTTACTAACAACAAAAGTTATTTTTCTACCCAAAAGTAGAAATAGAAATAAGAATTTCTAATGTGAAGCACAAAATAAAATTATTTTTAAACAAAATTAGCCCTAACCAACATTTAAAATTTCAAACATTACATTTATAAAATAGTATTTAACTACATAAACACTTTTGTCCATACCCTTTTTAGCAATTTTATGGTTACAGAAAACACTTTTTTCTATAGTTATTCAAATACATATAACAATACAAAGTATTTTTTATATTATCAGACTAAATATTTAACTTTTTTTCAAAAAATAAAATTTATTAAAACAATTTTAATAATAATAAAAATTTCACAATAATACCAAATATATAAATACGAAACTCACACATCAATCTGCTTGACTTTTTGTCTCCAATAAATGCTGACCTTATTTCATCATGATCTCACTTAGGATAAAAAAACGTCCAATTTATTTATATGTCATGTATTAAAAAAACAGTTGGCGTTTTCTAAATGACAAAGTTTTAGTTACTTTAATTAAATCACCCATTACATGGGTTGAAATCATTTCTTTTTTTATTCTGGTTGTAATTATGATTTGTTGGTTTGTATTAAATCCTTTTATTAGTCACTATCTTTTATTAAACTAGTCAGTAGTCGCAATCAAGTTGAAGAAAGCATTGGTGCATCCGAAGTGAAGAATCCTCACAATGGGAGTATGGGAGCACGCTCACACCTCTTTAATAAGAGATGTACTTTTTGTTTTTTTTCTGTTATCATTATCCTAACCTACATTATTTTATCATATCATATACAATAAAGCAGATAAAATAGTTGTTAACTGTTATTGCACGAGCTCAATAATGAATTAATAGAGTAAAAATGTTGTTGTTAAATTGTTTGAGTCAGTAAAAAAGAGAACTGTGAGAGGGCACAAGAAAATTATCGTTCAAATACTTTGATATTTAATTTAAATATTGAAGACAACGTAGAATTGAAAACTGTATTAAAACTAGTACCAGGGATGTAATTTTTTTTTAAATGAGAGTTTATTTATTTATAAATGTGTTGTTGTCCAAAATACAACAATAAAAATTTTGTAGAGTAAAAAGGATTCAAGGTGACAGGATATTGTCTAGAAGCAGTATTAGTGTCCTAGAACAGTCGTCATATAAAAAACGGAAGAGATTCTCGGAAACAGTAATGATAATGATGTCATAAAGTAATGCCAACGTCTTAAAGGTATGCCTTGAAAGTTGCATTGAAAGTGTGTCTTGAAAGTACTTCAATCCTCTAAAAGTGTCTCAATGTCTTGAAAATGCTTCAATGCTATGAAAGTATGCCTTGAAGGTATGCTAATACCTTCAAAGTACTTCAATGCCCTGAAAATGCCTTAATACCTTGAAACCATCTTGAATGCCCTGAAACCATCTTCAATGCTCTGAAAGTAACAGTACCCTAAATCCATCTTCATGCCTTGAAACAAATCCACTGAAGCAATGCTTCCAAAAACCACGAAATAGGTTAGAAGGTCTGCGGGGGTGTTTTCTCGCAAAGACCCTCCGATGATCAAGTTAATGCCTGGACAAAATTGTTCACACAATAGAAATTGATTCAATGTTTAGAAGTTACCAAATGTGGAAAAGTCAATTTCTTGGTCATGTAACTGAGTATTTATAGGGATCGATTCTTGAGAATCGTTAGAAGACACGTGTTCAATCATCTGGGCACTCAAGAGACGTGTTACTCGGAAGCTTATGCCCGAAATGCCCTCGGTACTCGAAAACACGATGAATGCGTGGAAGCCTATGCCTGGAACCACACCTTGCCTGGAAACATGTTTCTCGATCGAAAGGCTATTTATGCCTGAAAACGTCCTTTGCCCAAAATCAACGAATGCCAGGAACACCTTGCTCAAAAATAACCCATGTGCAAAAACTCCTTTTACCCAAAAGGGTCTTTACTTGCCCGAAAACCCCTTTTACTTGGAAGGGTCTATACTTGCCCGAAAACCCCTTTTGCCCGAAAGGGTCTCTCCTTACCCAAAAACATGTCTAAATGCCCAAAAACTCTTTTTTTGTGCTCGAAAACCTCCTTTTGCCAGAAAGAGTCTCGTTGCCTGAAAGCACGTTTAAACCTTTGGAAACTTCCCTCTTGCATCGAAAACATGTTTATGTGCCTAAAAACATTTTTTGGTGGAGCCAATTTTATCATAGTATAACAAAAGAAGTATAGAATAATTCTAAATCTGCTAAGATTAGGATTCATCTCAATATTTTGAGATGAATCCTAATCCCATAGAACAAATGACGTTCATCTCAATATTTTGAGGTCTTATTAGTATTAAATTTTTTTATAAATGATGTTTATCCTCCTTTAAAAAAAATTTTAAAAAATTTTCAAATATAAAAATTATCTAATTTAAACCTTAATTATGTGGGACTTTTCCCCCACGTTATATGGGATCCTTTCCCCTCTTTTAAGAGGAAATTTGCCTGGCGTATTCCCACTTTCGGGGCCGGGGGGGGGGGGGCGGGGGCGCTTCTGGGAGACCCGTTGGTCTCCGGGTTCTTCGGACATCATGTACGTACATCTGAACTCTTTGGGCTGCATTCTGAATTCAGTTTTAATTTGAAGTAACTGAGAAGCCTGATATATATCGCTCTTCCATCAATTCACATTTCGTCCTCAACATGATAATGGTAATGGAAGAGCTAGAGTTGAATATTCTTTTTAAGCCTGAAATCAACTATATATAATCTTAGTTTTGTTGCGTAATTACTCTCCTCTTAATTAATTAATATTGAACTTGAAGTCATTCATTTCCTCTTAAATCATTATTATTATTCTCTTCCCTCCTCTCATTAATTACTTTTTTTTTTCTTTTTTGTATTGGTGTGACTGTGAGCATGTGCATGGGTAACTGATCAAGTGTATATATATATATATATATATATATATTGGAGAGGCCATTTTATGAGCATGCATGGCTAAGTGATCAAGTATATATATTGGCTATTCTAGAATTTTCTCTCTTGCCCGCGCGCGGGATATAGATATAGATATTACTTGAGAATATATAAAAACTTAATGTATTAACGTATGAACACTTTTGGAACAACATGGCAGTACTGACAGAGAATAATTAGTAAATGAAGCATTTACACTATATATATATATATATCATGAATAAATGAATGAATTAATGAATGATCTTATTATATACTAATAAGATCATTTGTTGCTACTCTTTCCAACGAGTCGAGAGCAGCCATATTCGTTGCAAAATGACCCCAACGAGAGCAAAGTAATCACCAAAAGCATAGAAAGAAAGGTGAGAACCTTCCAGAAGGCATAAACATACTTCTTCAAGAAACTGTTCACCTTCACCTTTGGCCTACTGTTATAGTATCGGTTCACTTCTTCAACCGTCCTCTCTATCACCGACCGGTGGTCGGGTTTCCCGATCGACCGAGACATCCCATTGAAGAGATCCGCCACTTCGCCGTCTCTCAGCCGCCCCCTGATAATACCTTTTTCCCTAAGCAACCTCACGTCGTCTGCGGAGTCGATGATCCCATTCATCAGATCAGTGTACAAACCTAGAACCAAATGTGACATTGATTCGGCTCTTGATGCTTCATAAGCCACCAGGTTTCTCAGGACTACTTCTGAATTGACGTTCAGAGTAATGACGGGCAAGCCAAAAGTCCCCTTCTTGGAATCAAACTTGACGCTCTCGATCCCCCCAGGAGTCGATTGGAACTCTACTCCGGCATTGCAGAGCTCCACCACCGAGGGGATTGTGATTTCCTCCACTGAGGAAACCTTGTTTTCTTCTCGAACTTCATTGGGTTCGCTCCCTTTAGCGAACCCTAGTTTTTCCAAGATCCTCTCTCTACTCTTATCTAAAGGTGAAGAAACAAAAAATATTTTAAAAAACTATAATCTCTCTATAAATTTTATCAACAAATCCTCATTCAAACTATATATGATTTGGATTATCATGATGAACACTATATATATTTACCTGTCACAGTCTTGAGAATACTGTCAATCTTTTTACCACCAAACCCTATAGCAGCATGTCTGTTTTCTTCTCCAATATCAACAACGATCTCCACCTGTCCGTCATGCTTGCTGGGCTCGGAGCTCCGGTTCAACGATTCGCTCACGAGTAAAAAGTACATCAAATCTAGCAAATGAGCGAACTGGTAGTCCTTATCAAGAGTCGTTTTTGAGATTGCGAGTGGAGAGAGGGCTTCACAGAAGCAAACCATGCTGTTGATCAGCAACTTCCTGACATTGTTGTAATCATTTTCAGAGTATGAGAACACTATTTTTGCAATCTCCCTCAGCAGGACCGTCGGAATCTGGTTCTCCAGCATCACTATATCTCTGTAAATGGCGTCTCGCGTTAGCTTCCGGCTGGCAAAATCAGCCGAGTAGAGGACGTCGAACCCTGCAACCGAACCTAAATTTTAGAAAATTAACTGAAATGACAGCAAATAATTAACCAAAATTAATAAAAAAAAACCAATATTAAGAATTATGGTTAGATGTATTTATTTTAGTTGTAATTTTGTGGTATTTTTATAAAAGTAATAATAAAGTCTTATTATTTCAACCTATTCCTATTCGGTAACAACTAAAAACTAAAATTGAAGATTGAATTAACTTCAAAACCAAAAAAATTGAAATCTTAAAAATTTAATTTAAATTAGCCGAACCTAACCGAAATTGGTCGATCCGGTTCGGATATTCAGTTTGCAGCGAGTAATGCGGAGGCGTACCATTAGCCCACTGATAAAAGATGTGGAGCAGTAACAGCCCATCAATGGCGATGATCCAGGCCAAGGTGTTGCCGTTGAGCTCAATGTACTTGTGGTAGCTGGCCCTAATGGCGGGCTCTTGCTCGTGGAGCCTGGCCACGATGTCCTTGAATTTCAGGGTTTTCCGGTGGGTTTTGAGGAACCTCTTGGCGGCGGCGATCTTGCTGCGCTCCATCTCGTAGAGGTCCGGGCGGAGATGGTGGTAGGGCCCCAGCGCCACCAGCTGGGGGCTGTAGGCGGCCGGCTTGAAGGCGCTCAGTGATTTGGGCACCCGGAAAACGCAGACCGGGATGCCGATGTCGAATTCGAGCTCCTTCTCGGAGATCTCGGAGATCTGTTCTACCCAGTGTTCCTCGCCGGAGAGAGAGTTGAAGATTCTGTCCGTGGACATATTGGTTTGGTTTGGAGAGATTTGGAGAGTTACATGCATATGGGGAAGTGTTTATATAGAGACTGGAGGAGGAGGGAAGGGAGATGGCGTGTGGTTGGCGACAATCCACATCAGATTCTCCAAACAATTATCTCTTATTTCCCATGTGTAAATGATATTTGACATTGTTTGACAATTCCCACGTAACAATGCATTTATATTGCGGCATCATTGTAATACCATTACTACCAAGTAGAGGGGCTCATATAACTAACTACCTTCAAACTCCATAACTTGATCTTCTTTTCCAAAAAATTGTACAATATTTGTAGAGTTAGAGAATCCATAAAGGGACTCGTTCGTTAAATCAAAACTATATATTCATGTGTTCTATGTTAAATTCATAATAAATAACAACAAATAAAATTAAATTATTTTTGAGAGTACTCAAACTTTTAAGTCTTTCCTCAAACCTAAGTATTCACCCTTGTACCACTTCGAGGTATCACCTGCAAAACCAAGTTAAATGATAAAGAAAGTTCTTGGAGGCTTCGGATATACATAAATGGATAGAGTTTTGACCCACCAGAAATCCATCAGCTAGATTGCCAGCTGGCTCAATGCGTGCCGTAAGTGCCATGTATTGGGTGTTGTCGAAGTCGATGTTCGATAAACAAGGAGAAGATATATAAAATATTGTCCAAATTAGAAGTTCATTTAATTTTTTTTAATTGTTGCATTTTAAAATGGCCAGTTGGGTTAAATTTCTCATTAAAAACTATGGCAAATCATGGATTAGTGCCGTATTTTGCGACTTTGAAAAGGACTCAATCATACGGCCAAATCCAATAGCATCCTAATATCATATTATGCAGGATTTTTATAATATATCATATATGTATGTGTATATGTTTGTGTATATATATATATATATATAAATACATATTATACTGTTTACTTGTCCAAAGATAGAAAATTCATATTCCATCTT
The DNA here is from genome assembly GCA_036245055.1 of Diospyros kaki. Classification (NCBI taxonomy): domain Eukaryota; kingdom Viridiplantae; phylum Streptophyta; class Magnoliopsida; order Ericales; family Ebenaceae; genus Diospyros; species Diospyros kaki. The sequence continues at coordinate 37,002,915 of BSEG01000003.1, forward strand.
AGAAAATTGGGTGAAACATTCTACTAAAGGGCCTATACATTAGAATTAAGACCTGACCAGTTATATATATATTCATATTTCAAAACATGAAGATGTTAAACGAAATTTTAACGATGTCAAAGTGTAAAATTTAACATTTCAACATTAAAAAAAAAAAGTTGTAATAATAAGACAAGATTGTAGGGCTAATAGCCTTAAATTCGACCCAAAATTTTAATTTTTAAGTACTTTAGTGAAACTACAGAATACAGCAAAATTACTTTTACACATGTCCCCTATCCTCGGAAATGAGTATATTTCAATTCATACTCTTTTAGATGATGACATGATGTCACTCATTTGGCAGATTTAATCATTCTTAATTAGCTATCTAGATCATCTTGTAAAATGTATTCCTTCTTAGTTGTCGTTACTTTTGCATAAGTTTGTTTAGTTTAACTGCTCTTTTTGCATAACTTTAGAATTTAAAGTTTTAATTTGAAATTACAAATTTTATGTTATAATATGTTGAGAATGTCTTTAGATATATTACTTAGTCTCATAAATTCAATCATGATATTTTTAACTAACATTTTAAAGATATATTCATAATGTGTTTATTTATGTAATAGAATAGATAGAGATAGAACATAGTGGATGGTGGTTTGTTGCATAGAAGATTGTGTGCGAGTTTGGTTGGCCAAGAATGAGTCTGTTCTCAACATGGAAGTGTCACGCAAGTTTAGATGAGACGATGGTACGTATTTGAATGAAAGGCAATGATGAAACAGGCAGAGACGTTACTTACATTAATGGATAAGAAAAATTTGGTGGCTGAAACATTCTTCTTGACTAATTATTGGATCAAATTTTTTTATTGCTGGAAACCTCCTTGACTTTATAAGTAAAGTCAAAAGAGTAGAAAAGCCATCTCTTCAAACTAAATAAACTGTGTTCAAGGTTGGATACTGGAATGTCAATGTGAAGAAGGGTGAGTCGCCGCCCCCAAGTAACCTTAATTGGACCAACTAATTATGAAGGGGTATTTAGCTGCCAACCTTCATGCATTGAAATTTTCTCAGGTCTGTTTGGTTGCCTAGAATCTAATGCTTACCCTGGTTATTGCTCGGAAACTGACCTGGCAAACTTAAAAGCATATCGTTTTCCAATTTCCATGTAAATGAGAAAAGTAAAAGAGAATTAAATAGGCTTAGACTAGCAACCAACAACCAGAATAGGCCAGAACACGTTGAGAATTAGGCTTTGATTTAATTATAAGAAAAGTAAAAAAATAAGAGAGAGAGAGAGAGAGAGAGAGAGAGGGGTGAATTAAATTGTTCATTTTGTTTGGTTGCCTAGAATGTATAATTCTACGTACCCAGGTTATTGCTCGGAAACTTAACTTGGCAAACTTCATCCCGAATCTAATTAAGGGTGGTCACGAATGACTATGAATTGATAGTGGAATTTTGCAAGGGTGGAGTTTTATGAATTGAGAAAACGATATGCTTTTAAGTCTGCGAGGTTGTATGTATGTTTGCTTTTACTGTTTCTTTCCAACGTCATTCGTTGTCTTTAATTCATCGCAAACCACCATCTCCCTTCGTCTTTTGTCGCCAGCTATTGTAACCTTCTACTTTCCTCCTCCTCCGCCGTCGGCAACATCGCAAAAACTCACCGAAAACACCCATTTCGTGACCTTCCATCTCTTGCGGCTACATCTGCTAAAAATCGACGTATCCCAACCCCTTGTCATCCGCTGCCGGCCACCACGACCGTCTGCCTCCACCGCCTGCACCACCCCAACCCAACCTCCTCTGTTTCTTCGTCAAATTAAGGTCACAGGAAACCACCCATTCCTTGACCTTCCATCTCCTGCGGCCAGATCTACCCGAAACCGGTGCGTCCTAACCCCTTGTTTGCCGCCGACCACCATGATATATAGTCTGCCTCCTTCGCTATTGGCGCCACCGTAGCCAAACCTCCTTTTGATGATTATGTATGCTTATGCAATGAAAATAACATCTTTGAAAATTAAATAACTTTCTACTTAATTTTTATTGATTATTTTTACATAAAGAAGACTAAAAATAATTGTTTTTACATATATTCTATAATTACATGATCATTTAGAATTAAATATTATTTTATGAAGAAATTATTTTTATAATGTAAAAGAATATTTTCCTTAATCGATTTGTGTCATTTCATTCTATCAAAATAAAAACGTATCAAACATAATAATAAAATGTACTCGTGATTCTATTCCTGCCTGTGCCCAACATAGGAATAATGGAATAAAGTAGTCAATTCATTCTTTTTCCTTTTTCTATCACTTTCTCTACAACTGACATATTGAATGTAGCTTTATTGATAATTTTTTTTTTAAATTTGTAATTGATTCAATGTTACATACCTTTAATTTGTAAATGATAATTACTATGTAATTTATTGTGATGTATTCGTGCCAATAGGAGAAATTAAAAAAAAAATGTCTAAGAGTAGATTTTTTGAACAAATTTTACATTAATTGGTAAACTAGAGAGAGTGAGCGGTCGAGGAGTGGCTGTTTCCAGCGGCCAAAGGCGGCCATGGCCGCAAAGCAGAAGCTTCGATGCTCGGCCATGGCGGATAAGGAAGAAAAAGCTGCAAATGGGTGGCGTGGCTGGTGATGGCAGCAAGGTGCGACAGTTCTGAGGCAACTCGAGAGTGCTTGGTTGAGGCCCGGGAAGCGGCCGGCAGAGTGGGGTCGGCCATGGTAGCCATGGCTGCAACCGATTGCAACGAGGAGCAACTAGCCGTAGCTCGCGGCGATGCGTGCGTGGCGCCAGGGTCCAACGAGGCCGATACGGCTGACGCAAGGTGCTGGTGTGCTGGTGTGCTGGTGCGTTGCAGGCAGAAGAAGAGGAAGAAGAATAAGGAAGAGGAGAAAAAAGGAGAAGGAAAAAAGAAAAAATAAAGAAATAAAAGAAAAGAAAAAAATTTGAGAAAAATATCAAAAAGTCCTAAAAAAATTTTGAAAAATAGAATTTGGTGAATTATTATTATTTTGTAGATTTTGGAAAAGAAAAATTGATCAAGCACGCGTTTCGAGGATATGACACGTATATCGAGGAAGTCTGAGAGGCTAAGTTAAGGTAAGTAAAATTCCTTAGAAAATTTTAATAATTCAGGAATATTGTTTATGAATTTTCATAGTGAAATATTTGAGAAAATATTTGAAAAATATTTAGTTTGGATTTAATGATGAAAAATAGGAAGAAATAGAGTAGAAAAAGCAATAAATTATGAAAAATAGGTTTTAATATTTATTTAATCAAATACGGTGATTAGGACGCTTTGAGGCCTAAAGTTGAAGTGATTTGTGCGAATTTTGAGGTTAGTATGCAAATCTAGGTGATGCATGAATTTCGAGGTAAGACGCGAATATCGAGGTAGCCAAATAAGCTTGAGAAAGTAAGTTGTACTTCCTAACTGGATTAAGTTTTATAGAAAATGCTTGGTTTGTAAGTGGTTCAACCCAAAACTAGATTTTAAGTAAATGATTTTATCATGTTGTCATGCCTTGATATGAATATATCATGTAGATTGCATTTACATGTATTGATGATGAAATGTGCATATGTTCACGATGATATTATTGATCATGTATCGCATACAAGGGTTTGAGATATGGACTGGCACCGCTACTCTGCCAAGGGTGCACCCATACACCTCAGCTTGATAAGGAGATTGTAAAAATGGAGAGCAACAATTGGGTGCAGTCGATTCAAACTGAAATGAAATGGAAATGACATTTTGCATATTGCATTCATGCACGAAATGTGTTTATTGTTCCCTTACTTTGATGATTCATCATCTAATTTGAGTTATGTCATTGGAATATTCAAACGTTTCAGATGGAGATGGTAGCAGAAATGAGGATAAATGAGGTATGAAATTGTGCTTAACAAAGTGCATGATGAATTGAATGTATGTTATATAACTCATATATTTAAGTTCTGCTACTTTGAATTCTGAACGTTTTGAGAAATGATGATGTATAACCCTATTTAGAATTAATGTTAATAGAGAACTTATGCTATGTTTTAAGTCATTGATGAATAGCTTTGTAATGAGAAATTAAGTTTGAGAAACGATAATGTAAGAACTGAATTTCGATTAATATTAAGATGTCAGGTTCGATCCTTGTTTCTGTATTTATGTTTATGATAATTCTCTTTCGAGATAAATGTATGAAAATTTTGGAATAGATATAAAGAATGATTTGATTTAGCTTTAAGTTTGAAAATAAAAAAATTTATTATTTCAGAATTATTCCAAATTATAACGCGTCTGAAAAAGTGGGACATTACAAAGATGTCCCTAGACATTGCTAATGATCAAGTTTTAATGTCAATTATGTGCTGAATTATTCAATGCATATCATATTAAATCACATTGTTAAGAGTTGATCTCTTCAATCCCAAGGAAAATTTGATAAGAAAACAAAATTGCCAAGGGAAACGAACACAAAAATCAAATAATTCGAATAATGGCTGCTTATAATATTATATAAACTCACAGACACATTGACTTATTAGGGCATATTTTAGTAACAATCATTAAGTTTTTTTTTATTGAAATTATAATATTATAAACTCAAGTTATGAAAGTAGTCTATTTAAAAAGTAATTAGAAATATAATAATGTTACAAAATGAGAAAAAAACTTTAATAGAAATTACAAAGTTATTCTTTATTTATTAGAATTTGTCGTCAAATTTTCTTTAATAAATAATGATAAGTTTACATGCAAAAGAGTTTCCTAGCCTTTTCTAAGTAAAAAATCTTTAAAATATATATTTAAACGTGTAAATAAAATTTATCTAAATTTTTAGAATAAATCATATAGCTTACCTCTACAAGATGTAATATAGGTAATTATGTGAACACAATAAATAAATAAAACGTTGCATTTGCATGACCTCGCTTATAGCAAAAATAAATAATTGAATGTTAAATTTATTTATTATTATTTCTCATATTGGCTATAAATTATGGGTGGATCCATGTGTGACATGATCTTTCCATAAATTAGGAATGTAGAAGACTAGAAGTGTTCTTGTAAAAGGACGTGACAAGTGTGAGTGGAGGGGAGAGAAAAGGCTGCTTACTTATTTTAGTATATAAAAATGAAAATTATTATAAGCATCATAGTATACACAACAAGATAATACAAAATATTAACTAAGAGCTAACAAGTTATGACATTGAATAACATTCATCCAATCCAATAACTCACTTGTTATATTTATTTTTTGCAGTAATCGTTATCGTGATTGATTAGTATTCGTTTAATTCAAATGATTTCTTTCACGCATGCGATCATAATCATAATAATTTTATACGTGTTATTTTGTTAATTATTTAATATAATTTTTTAATTTTTATCTAAATCAGATTAGTAGCGTTCACAAATCTACTTAATTTATAATAAACTTTTAAATAAAAATAAAAATTTACAGGACGATAGTTACATTTATACAAATATATAATCCATTAAGGTAACAATGTTGCTTGTTCGTCAAGATTAGAATTTTCATTCCACCATTATTGAACAAACTTAGTTATTAAAAATTAAACGTTGCATCTACAAATAATTTTCTTACCCCACACCAACACCACCTCATTCTATGGCTTGGCGGCTGCTATAAAGATAGATAGATTGGGCATCTATCCATGTCAAATTAATTAATTTTTAGGTACTTTGACCTATAATAAGACAAATTAGCCTTTTATAATTGATACCTTTTCATTCGTAAGTCAATTCTTTTAGATAATATTGGAGTCTAATCTCTACATAATTAATTTTTTATTTTATGTTGCGAAAGCTAAAGTTTTTAACATATATCCCATACCATGTTGAAAATGTGGCCAGCCATACGATAACCAAGTCAAAGTAGCCATGTTCAACTTTTGATAATTACCTTGAGACTTTAACTACTTAAAGTAGCCATGTTCAACTTTTGATAATTACCTTGAGACTTTAACTACTTGATCATATATAGCGTGAAAGTGTCCATTAAAGTTTAAATATGGAGCTTAGTTTGAGTATTCATATGAGTAATATGTCAATTTTAATTTCATAGATTGTGAGTTCGATTTTCGTCCTATTCATGGGTTAAAGGTCCAACTAACGATTTATCTCCCTTGACGTAATCAAGAACCCGAGTACAAGGAGTTATGCAAAGATGATCATCCCAAATTTAAATATGAAATCTAAACTTAAGATTTGATTGATATAATACTTCGCGTGGTAATAATAATAAGAGTTTAAATATCAAATTTTTGAAATTAAGGTGATGGAACACATTTGGAATTTGTTAATCATAAGTTAATTATCTGTTAGAAATTCTAAGTATAAACTCAAATATCGAAAATAAAAGAATTAAGTAATATCATGTGACATAATTAACTATATACCTAGGTAAATTAAATTATCTATTAGGTGGGTCAAAATCATATTTTTCACTAATAACTTGACATGATTTTACACAAATAACTTGTTATGTTGTATTTGACACAAAATATTTGTATTTTAATTACACAAAGTTGTATATTATATGTAAAAGTATAGAATTTTTGTGTCACATAGTGTTAACACACATTTTTGTAATACCCCACATCGAATGGTAGGAAGGGTCGAGACAACTTACGCTGATGAGCCTATGCGAACTTCCTAGGGGAGTCACCCATCATTGGATTACCCCAGGTTAAGCACGCTTAACTTAGGAGTTCTTTACCTACATTCAGCCCAAAAGGTATCCTGTTGGTGTTATTTTCTTCCTTACTTATTCTTAATATATACTACCATTCTCTGAGCTCTTGGGGTATTACACACATCGTGTCATCATCATGGGGCCCACAGTTGTGGGTCAGCTCTCAACTATCACCCTTCAACGACCAGGAGTCCCACCACACTTATGAGCCCCTCAGTGGTTGCCCTCTGGGCAACCGATGTGGGATTCGTGCCTAGGGGCCAATCGGCCCCATAGCCCTCCCAGTGCAGAGGGGTGATGAACGGTACTGTCGAAGGGTTGCCACAGACGGCGCCAAATGTTAACACACATTTTTGTAACACCCCACATCAAGCGATAGGAAAGTCCGGGACAACTTACCTTGATAGGCCTATGTGAACTTCTCAGGGGGGTCACCCACCATTGGATTACCCTAGGTCAAGCACGCTTAACTTAGAAGTTCTTTGCCTACATTCAGCCCAAAAGGTATCCAACTGGTATTGTTTCATTCCTTATTTATTCTCGATATATACTACCATTTTTTAGGCTCTTGGGATATTACACACATCGTGTCATCATTATGAAATCCACAGCTGCGAGTCAGTTCTTAGCTATCACCCTTCAACAACTAAGAGTCCCCCTGTGGTTGTAGCGAGTAGTGGATGTTTTGAGTTCTCATATTCGAATTTATTCTATACATAGTTATAGGATAAACTCAAATTTATTTTTTTTATCAAAAATTATGAAACTAAGTGATGGGAGTCCTCAAAAAGGAAGGCATCCCAAGGGTTAATGTTTTGTTACTAATTCATCCAATTCAAAATATTAAATATTAACTATGAGGTAACAGTTGCAACATTGAATAACATTCATTCAATCTAATAAATTGCTTGTTATATGCAAAATATTAAAATTTTTTACAATAATCATTATCGTGTGTGATGGATTAGTATTCGTTCAATTCAAATGCTTTATTTCACGCATCCGATCATGATCATAATAATTTTACATGTATTATTTTTTTAGCTATTTAATATAAATTTTTATCTTCTATCTAAATCTAAGATCAATGAGGTTGATAAATCTACTAATTCATAAGAAATTTTTAAATAAAAATAAAAATTTATAGGATGATAGTTACATTTATACAAATATAATCGTTTAAGGAAACAATGTTGCAAATAATTAAATGTTGCTTGTTCGGCTGCTATAAATATAGATAGATTGATTGGGCATCCATCCATGTCAAATTAATTGATTTTTAGGTACTTCGACCTATAATAAGACAAATTAGCCTTTTATAATTGATACCTTTTCATTCGTAAGTCAATTCTTTTAGATAATATTGGAATCTAATCTCTACATAATTAATTTTTGATTTTATGTTGCGAAAGCTCAAGTTTTTAACATATATCCCATACCATGTTGAAAATGGGGCAAGCCATATGATAATCCAATTTTTGGTAATTAACCTGAGACTTGACTAGTTATCATATATAGCGTGAAAATATCAATTAAAGTTTAAATATCGAATCTAAATTTGAGACTTTATTGATATAATACTTCATGTGTTATATAAAAAAAAAGTTTAAATATCAAATTTTTAAGATTAACGTGATGGGACACATTTGGAAGTTGTTAATCATAAGTTAATTATTTATTAGAAATTCTAAGTATAAACTCCAATATCGTAAATAAAAAAATTAAGTAATATCATGTGACATAATTAACTATATAGCTAGGCAAATTAAATTATCTATTAGGTGGGTTAAAATCATATTTTTTACTAATAACTTGACATGATTTGACACAAATAACTTGTTATGTTGTATTTGACACAAAATATTTATATTTTACACAAAGTTGTGTATATTCTATGTAAAAGTAGAATTTTTGTGTCACATAGCATGTAATAAGTTGTGTTTTGTGTTTGTTTTTCTTTTTACAAAATTTCAAAAATATTTGTAATTTTTCAGCCACAAATGAAAGAATGGAGTATTGTATAATTTTCTAATTTTTTTAAACCCTAAAAGTTTAGCACTTCTACTTACCAATGACCTGCTACATTGTGTGTTACACGGGTTTAGGGCCTGTTTCGCAGTGCGGTCAGAAGGAAAAAAATTTCCTTTTTTTTGTAAAATAAATACTTTTATAAATTTATTATATTGTTGTGTTCAAGAAGATGGAGCTAATTTTAAGATAGATTCAAGGAAAAGATTATCCCAAAAAGATTATCTTAAATACCTGTCCCATGTGAGACCTTCCCAAAACCTCTTTTAAGATTTAAAAATGTATTAAACCCACTTTTAATGTCTTTAGCTGAAAATTCAAAATAGATTATCCGAAAGACATAGATGCTTCTCCACCTGTCAACTTCAACCTCTATAAATAAGAGGTGATTTCTCTGATCGAGATAAAACTAAACTATATTTAAATTATAATCTTCTTGTTCTTTTATACTCTTTGATATGGAGACTAATTTAAGCATATATTGGAGGCACATACATGAGACATCCCTAACTATTGCTTCTTTTTTTGTAGGTCTCTCAGAGACTAGAAATTCAAGACAAATACTCTTCCGCAATTATAAATTTATTGTTGTATATATCTAGGCAACAACAGATATATTTGGCAAAAATTACAAAAATGTCTTTACTAACAACAAAAACTATTTTTCTACCAAAAAGTAGAAATAGAAATTAGAATTTCTATTACAAAGCACAAAATAAAATTATTTTTAAACAAAATAAGCCCTAACCAACATTTAAAATTTCAAACATTACATTTATAAAATAGTATTTAACTACATAAAACACTTTTTTCCATACCCTTTTTAGTAATTTTATGGTCACAGAAAACACTCTTTTCTATAGTTATTCAAATACATATAACAACACAAAGTATTTTATTTAACTTTTTTTTTCAAAAAATATATTTTATAAGAACAATTTTAATAATAATAAAAATTTCACAATAATACCAAATATATAAATACGAAACTCACGCATCAATCTGCTTGACTTTTTGTCTCCAATAAATGCTGACCTTATTTCATCATGATCTCACTTAGGATAAAAAAACGTCCAATTTATTTATATGTCTGTATTAAAAAACAGTTGACGTTTTCTAAATGACAAAGTTTTAGTTACTTTAATTATATCACCCATTACATGGGATGAAATCATTTCTTTTTTTTATTTTGGTTGTAATTATGATTTGTTGGTTTGTATTAAATCCTTTTATTAGTCACTATCTTTTTTTTAAGCTAGTCAGTAGTCGCAATCAAGCTGAAGAAAGCATTGGAGCATCCGAAGTCAGGGAGCACGCTAACAACTCTTTAACAAGAGATGTCCTTCTTGTTCGTTTTTTTCATTATTATATCATATCTGTTACATTTTTCTGTGAAACACCAAATGTGACCCATAGGATTGGTGGCCATTTGGCAACCGTGGGCTGTCCTTTTGGGCGCCCACTGGAGGGCCAATTTGCAGCCACCTTTGGGCCAGCCCAAGTCTTATGGCTCTTGGTTTTTGTCGCATAGTCTGCAGTCGTCTCTTTTGCACGATCTTATTCAAGTCGTTGCTGCTTCTTTATTGTGTGCAATCCCAACCATTCAGTCGCAATATTTATCGCCCCTCGAGATTGATGATTCGGTGAAGTGGAAGACGAAAGAAAAGAGGGGTGCCGAGAGAGTTGTCATTGTAGAGTTTTTCTTTCTCTCCCCTTCTGTTTCTCTCTCTGTAAATGCTATACAGTTCGTCTTCCCTTTTGTGTTCCCTGGTTTTTGTTTTTGATCGAAGGTAAGCTCTTAATCTGTTAGTGATTCTGAGCCTTATTGTATAGAAAATCAGGGTTGTTTTGGTTTCGATTTCATTGTAATCAGATTTAATATATTTAGTGGAGTGAGCTCTTCTCACTAGAGCTCAAGTGGACATAACCCCTGTTTGGGGTGAACCACTATAAATCTTTTGCCTCCTATTTCGTTTATAATTTCATCAATGCTGATTTTGACTATTTGTGTGTGTGTGTGTGTGTGTGTGTGGAGATTTACTATCTTTGTTTGATTGTAACAGATCATATACAATAAAGCAGATAAAATAATTTATATACTTGTGTTGTTCGAACACAATAATAAATTAATCAAGTGAAAATGTTGTCGTCAAACTGTCTGAATCAGTAAAAAAAAAGAACCGCCAGAGGGTGCATGGAAATTATCATTCAAATACTTTGATATTTAATTCAAAAACTGAAGACGATGTAGAATTGAAGGTTGTATTGAAACTATCACTAGAGATGTACTTTTTTTGGATGGAGGGTTTGTTTATTTATAAAAGTGTTGTTGCCCAAAATACAACAATAAAAATTTTGCAGAGTGGAAAGGATTCGAGGTGACAGAATATTGTCTGGAAGCAGTATCAGTGTCTTGGAATAGTTGCCATATAAAAAACGAAGGAGATTTTCAAGAACAATAATGATAATGATGTCATGAAGCAATGCCGGCCAACACCTTAAAGGTATGCCCTGAAAGTACTTCAATGTTCCGAAAGTATCTCAATGCCCTAAAAATAACTCACTGCACTAAAAGTATGTATTGAAGATATGCTAATATCCTGAAAGTACTTCAATGGCTTGAAACCATCTTCAATGCCCTGAAAGTAACTCAGTGCCCTGAATCCATCTTCATGCCTTGAAACAAATCCATTGAAGCAATGTTGTCAAAAATCAGAAAATAAGTTAGAAGGTCCACGAGGTGTTCTCTCGCAAAAACCCTCCAAGGATCAAGTTAGTGCCCAAAAAAGATTGTTCATACAATAGAAATTGATTCAGTGTTTAGAAGTTATCAAATGTTGAAAAGTCCATTTCTTGGTCCTATAGCGGGGTATTTATAGGGCTCGATTCTCGAGGATCGTCATAAGACACGTGTTCAATCATTTGGGCGCTCAAGAGACATGTTGTCAGGAAGCTTATGCCCGAAAACTCCTTGGTGCCCAAAAACACGATGAATGCAAAAGCCCATGCTTGGAACCACGCCTTGCCCGAAAATATGCTTCTTGACCAGAAGGCTATTTATGCCCTAAAACATCCTTTGCCCAGAATCAACGAATGCTGGGAACACCTTGCTCGGAAACAACCAATGCCCGAAACCTTTTTTTGCTCGAAAGGGTCTTTACGTGCTCGGAAATATGCTTAAATGCCCAGAAACCCTATTTTCCTGGAAAGGTCTCTACTTACCCAGAAACATGTCTAAATGCCCGAAAACCCCTTTTGCCTAGAAATTTCTCTCTTTGCTTGAAAACATGTTTAAATGCCCAAAAACTCTCTTTTGTGCTCAAAAACTCCTTTTTGCCCAGAAGGGTCTCCTTACTCGGAAACACGTTTAAATGCCCGAAAACTTCCCTCTTGCACTTGAAAACATTTTTCGGTGGGCCCATTTTATCATGGTACAACAACAAGAGTATAGAACAATTTTAAATATTCTAAGACTAGGATTCTCACAAATGACGTTCATCTTAATATTTTGAGGTCTTATTAGTATTAAAATTTTTTATAAATGATATTTATCTTTTTTTAAAAAATTTTAAAAGAATTTTTAAATATCAAAATTACTTATTTTGTACGTTAGAAATTTGATTGGCGTATTACTACTTTGGGGGGACAAGAATGGTCCTCCATCATAAGCTTCTGGGTGACCCGTTGGTCTCCAGGTTCTTCGGATATCACGTACATACATCTATCTCGTACATAGCCAATCTATGAACTATTTGGGCTGCATTTTGAATTCAGTTTTTGAAGTAACTGAGAAGCCTAATATCCCTCTTCCATCAATTCACATTTCGTTTTCAACACGATAATGGTAATGGAAGAGCTAGTGAGCTAAATATTCTTTTTAAGCCTGAAATCAACTATATTTAATCTTAGTTTAATTTGTTACGTAATTACTCTTCTCTTAATTAATTAATTAATTTTGAGCTTGAAGTCATTCATTTCTCAAGTTTTTTCTTAATCATTATGATGTAGTCACCGATCAAGACCCAACCCAAAGCCAACCCGATCACGCTGGAATAATATTTTAATATTTTTTCACTTTTAGAATTTTACTTGATTTAGGATTTTACTTCATGTTTCTACTTGATTTAGAATTCTACTTCATATTTCTAATTGATTTAAAATTCTACTTCATGTTTTATTAGAGTTTTATTTTTATTAATATTCTAGTTAAATTTTATTTAAAATTTATTTCTATTAGGATTTTAGTTGACTTTTACTTAGAATTTATTTCTATTAGAATTCTAGTTGGATTTTGTTTACAAATATTAGATGGATTTGGATTAGCCAAATACTATAAATATAGCTAGAATCTAGAGTTTGTATTCAAGTTTTCTCAATACAAATTTCAACAACCTATTTGGGTTTTCTTACTAAAACAGTCTTGTTTTTGCGTCTTCTCGAAAGCCAAGCTTCTTTTATTGAAGTTTATTCTTTCAAGGGTTTATTTTGGTGTGTCTTTTTCACACTCACGTTACACGTTGCGTCAGGTGGTATCAGAGTGGTTCATCAACCAATCAAATGGCCAATCTTGAAGGTAACGGTAGAAACCAACCTCGTGACGGTGATCAAGGGTTGTTTGCAGTTTGGAGAGCAATCGAAAAATAGCGGGAAGTAACTCGTACCATCCAGCAGCGATTGGAGCAAATTCACAACCAATTGGGCACCTTATTACGAGTTGATGATGACAAAAACTTGAATAATGGGGTGAATCAAGCCGGAGCGGGAAGACCACCCATTAATCATATATTTGTTAATCCTAGAATACCAGTGATTGAAGATAGCAATTAAGAGGATGATCTTGGTCGAGCAATAGCTAACCCTGGTGGTAGAGGGGTTAGGAGGAATGCGCATCAGCACAACCATTGGGGCAATGATGAATATAAACTAAAAGTTGATATTCCTACATTTAGTGGAGTTCTTGATATTGAAGGGTTCCTAGATTGGATCACTGAGGTTAACCGTTTTTTCGAATATATGGAGATCCCAAATAACGGCAAGTAAAGTTAGTGGCTTACAGATTGAAGGGCGGTGTATCTGTTTGGTGGGAACAATTGAGAGAGACGAGACTGAGGGAAGGCCGACAGCTAGTTCAGACATGGAGATGAATGAAGAAATTGTTAACAGGTAGGTTTTTACCCCCTGATTATAAACAATACATGTTTGAAACTTATCAAAAATGTGCACAGAGAATGAAGAGTGTAAATGAATATACCTATGAGTTTTTGCGATTGGTGAAGAGAAACCAATTATCAGAAAGTGACAATCAACAAGCAGCTTGTTACTTGAATGGATTGAAACGTGCTATTCGTGATAAAATTGGGGTTCAGATGGTTCTAAGTATGCAAGAAGCAAGGAACTTGGCTTTAAAGGCTGAGTTAATGTTGAGTGAGAAAGCCCGTAATGACAACTATCATCGGTAAAGTGGGAATGAAAATAAACAAGTAGCTTTTGATAAAGGTAAGTTAGTTCAGGGAGCGCAACCCTCTAATCCACCTCATACAGTCAACCCTAATAAGGCTACAACATGGGGAAACATTCGAGGCACTACTTCTAATCTTTCAAAATCCCTTAATCCTTATGCAAAGCCTATTCCTTTAAAGTGTTTTAAGTGCAATGAGGCTGGGCATCGATTTAGTGATTGCCTAAGGAGGAAAATAATTAACATTGTAGAAAGGCAGGAGGAAGATGTTGTTGAAGATGAAGTATATTGCGGGACTGATGAGGAGGATGACGAAGAAGATTATGGACATGGGGAGTATACTTGTGTAGTGAGGAAGTTAATACTATCTGACAAGAATGAAGATACTACTCAACGACATAAGCTTTTTCACACGAGGTGTACGACGAAAGAAAACTTCTTTGAGTTGATTATTGATAGTGAAAGTCAGGAGAACATCATAGGAAGAGGTGTGGTGGCGAAGATGCAGTTAACTCCTAAAAAACATCCAAGCCCTTACATGATTGAATGGATCAAAGAAGTTGGTGGGATATATGTGGATGAACGTTGTAGGGTGTCTTTCTCTATTGTTAAGTACTCCAACGAAATCTATTGTGATATTGTTGATATGAATGCTTGCCATATTTTATTTGGGAGGCCTTGGCAATTTTATGCGAATGCTAAGCACTTGGGTAGAAAGAACACATATCAGCTTGAGAAAAAAGGTGTGCGCTATACTTTGTTACTCATAGTGGAAAAGAACCAAATCAAATCTTCTAAAATGGAGGGGCAAAATTTTCTTACTATTACACATAAGCACACTAAGTTTGTGAGGGAGTGTAAGGATACTTGAGAGGTTCACTTATTAGTTGTCAAGGGAGAGAACGTGAGCGAGCGAGCCACTGAAAGTGAATCAAATTCCAATGGAGGTGGAGGGATTGTTGGAGGAATTTCATGATGTGGTTCTTGAGGAGCTTCCTAATGAGCTACCTCCTATAAGGCATATTCAACACCACATTGACTTGATTCCTAGTGTTAGCTTGCCTAACCTACCACACTATAGGATGAGTTCTAAGGAGAATGAGATTTTGCGTGAGAAGGTAAAGGAATTGTTGAGAAAATGGCACATTCAGACTAGCATGAGTCCATCTTCAGATTATTGACACGAAAGAAAGATGGGAGTTGGAGGATGTGTGTTGATAGTAGAGCCATCAACAAGATTACTATTGGGTACAAGTTTCCAATTCCTAGGTTCGATGGCATGTTTGATCAACTTGATAGAGTTGTGATTTTTACCAAAATTGATCTCAAAAGTGGTTATCATCAAATCAGAATTCGACTTGGAGATGAGTGGAAGACAACTTTCAAGACGAAAAATGGGTTGTTTGAGTGGTTAGTCATGCTCTTTGGACTAACCAATGCACCAAGTACTTTCATGAGACTAATGAATCAAGTATTACGCCATTTCATTGGTAAATTTGTTGTGGTGTATTTTGATGATATTTTGATATACAATAAGTCTATTAATGAGCATGTGGAGAATATTCGAGATGTGTTGAGTGTGTTGAGGGAAAACAAACTTTATGCTAATTTGAAGAAATGTATTTTTATGAGTGAGAGCTTGTTGTTTTTGGGCTTTGTTATAAGTAAAAAGGGCATAAAGGTAGATGAGGAAAAAATGCGAGGTATTAGAGAGCGGTCAACCCCTAAAAATGTCAGTGATGTGCAAGTTTCTATGGGTTAGCAACTTTTTATAGACGATTTATTAAATACTTTAGTAGTATTGTGGCTCCAATTACTGAGTGTTAAAAGAAATGAAAGTTCCATTGGAGTGAAGAAAAAGAGCAAAGTTTCGCCTAAATAAAAGAGAAATTATGTACTGCTCATGCCTTAACTTTGCCAAACTTTGACAAATTGTTTTAGGTTGAGTGTGATGCGAGTGGAGTGAGTATAAGTGTTGTGTTGTCCCAAGAGAAGAGACCAATTGCATTTTTCAATGAGAAGTTGTGTGAAGCCAGAAGAAAGTGGTCTACTTATGATAAGGAGTTTTTTGCAGTGGTGAGGCTCTTAAGATATGGGAATATTACTTAATTGCCAAAGAATTTGTTCTTTACACGATCACCAAGCTCTTAAGTACTTGATTAGCCAAAGACAATTGAGGAGTGACATGCATGCTAGATAGTCTTCTTTTATTGATAAATTTTTATATAAAATTGTGCATAAATCAGAACAACATAATTGAGTGGCGGATACTTTGAGTAAGCATGTGGATTTGATCTAGACCCTTAGTTTTGAGATTGTTGGATTTGAGTACTTGAAAGAATTATATGCAACAGACGACGATTTCAAACACGTGTGAGAACAATGTATGTCTCAAGAACTGTAAAGATTTGGGAAAATAATAATAATAATAATAATAATAATTCAATTTTAAAAGAAATATATATATAAATAACAATAATAAATAAATAGAATAATATATATTTATATAAAAATAGAAAATATAAAAGGAAATGAGGAGGCGCGCTGGCAGCCCCCCTTCCAGAAAATTTTCTCTCTCTCTTTCTCGCTCTTTCTCAAATTTATATAGATTTCTCACGATCTAACCGTTCGATTTTCGATCCGACTTCATTTTCACCAATTAAGAGCCCCTGATATACAAGAAGGTAAGCGTTTTGGTTTAATCTTAATGGTTTTGTTTGTTGTTTCATGGGATGTATGTATATAAACGCGATGTGGGTTTTGGCCGGTTGTTTAAAGTTAGATCTACAGAGATCTGATCGTTGGATTTTGTTAGTTTTGGGATATGTTGGTCGGATTTCTAGAAGGTGTCAGATGGCGGTCTCAAATCGCCAAAAATTGTTGGCCACGGTGGCCGGTGGTGACTGGCAGTGAGTTTTATGTTTTGGTTATAAAAACTAAAACCTAGATCTACAAAAATCTAGCCGTCCGATCTTTCTTATTTTTGGTTGTGTTGGTCGCCTAGGTGTTATGCACCTAGTGGTAGCCTCCGATCATCAGAAAAATGGCCGGCGATGGCCAAATTTTGTCTCTATGTTAGCCGAAAATTAAATTCTAGATTTGTTAAGATTTAACCGTTTAATAGCTCTCATTTTGAGATATATCGATGCTCGTGGTGAGGGCTTCGATTTGGTATGCTGGTCGGCCATGTTTAACCGACCAACGGCGACAGAATGTTGGTAGAAGGAAAAGAAAAGAAAAAGAAAGAAAAGAAAATAAGAAAAGAAAAAGATTAAAAAAAAAGAAAAGAAAAAAGGGCTTTTGGGGTTGGACAGGTCGAGTAAGGTTTTGGCCTAAGATAGCGGGGCCCGATTGGGTTATAGAATGGCCCAATGTGTTGGCCATGGTTTAACCCAATTGTGGTAGCCCTTGAGCTAACCCACTCGATTTGTTTTCCCTTCTTGTCATTTGTCTATGGAGCTAGGATGACTCGGTTAGGTTAGTCCTACTCAGGATATCGATGTCAGTCTAATTTGGGTTCTCCTTAAATCTCTTGGAATTGGCAATGTGACTGGCGAGTTACTTTGTTGATCGGAGATCTAAGGACGAAGCCCTATTAGATGACTCGAGACCGAGCAAGACTAACCCCAAGTGTGTCCTAAGCTAGCCTATGATAATGACTTGGGTGTATCCCAAATCCTGATTTCTGATAGATTCATTTTATTCTAAAGCTAGTACATTGCAAATCATTCTTTTAAGTCATTTATTAAATCATTAATTAATTAATTATTATGTTTTTAAAAATTTATCAATTTAGTTATAAATATAAATATATATGTATTTTGAAAAAGAGAAACTTTAAAAATATTATCTATATTAAAAGAAATCTAACTTATCGGTGAATATAAAAATATATATATATTTATTATTTTTTATTGCAGCCTATTAGTGAGTGTGTAGTTCCACTATACACTTACACGTAGCATGCAAGGAGAGACATGATGATGTAGTTGATGGCTAAGCTCAACGAATTCCATGGTGCCAAAGTCAAATTTTGTGCGGGTTAAGGTATAAAATAACCGATTCAGGGTGTTAGACAATGGTTAGGATTTTCGGTAATTTTTATTACGTCGCTACTTTTATTACCCAAATGTGACCACCCCATTCTATTTATTGTAGGTTTGAATTCTCAGGATTTTACTCGATCTTCTCCCTAGACTTGGACTTGAGTTATCATTTCTCAGGCAAGTAGACAGAATATGTTATGTTTACCTTATTTGTGCACGTATATATTGTTTCATGCATAACTTGTACATGATTTTTATATGCAAATCACATAAAAACACTTTTAAATGTTTCTAAATTGTATGAAATATTTACATCCTACAAGGAGAGACATAAGCAGAAAGATACCCTAACTAATTTCTTGTCTTGAGTATGTGAAATATTGAATGATATGGTGTATTTTAGGCACCGCATGAAATGATAAATGGTTATGATTTGTGCATTAAATAGGGTATCATTAATTTGCATTATTATTAGGGGACTATCTAGTAGATTGCCTAGTGACTCACAACAGGAAAATATCAAGGTACTGTGAGGCTTGGCATGCCAAGGCAATGAGAGACACGGATTGTATGTTTTAGCACTACTAACACATGGGCTATGATGGTATTATAGTGTGATGATGATGTATGTGCTAGTATATGTACTTGTGTGCATATGTGTATAGGCGTTAGGCCAGTTTCTACTAGTGTATCCTCAGACTCGGTGCATGCATCACATATAGAAAGGTATAGGAGACTTGGGTGGTTAGGTAAACAATTTATGGGGGTTGTCTCTAGGCACCTATTTTTCTTATACTATGTTTTTCTTTGAATATCAAATTATTTAAACTTATGATATATATTCTCGTTGTTCATATTATTATAATATTATTGTACCAATGATGTTAATCCTAGCATTTTTATTACATACTCTCCTAGTAGGCATGACATACCTTATACTCACAAGTCCACAAGACTCACCCCTTTTTATTAAAATATTTTCAGGGGATTCTTCTTTTGAATATTGGTACAGCAGATCTTTTGGTATGATGTCAGACCCCGCTTTTGATTCCTGATGTGATATAGAATGCTCTGTGAAAACGTACACGTACTGTTGAGTCTGTTCTTTTGTCTTTTATTTTGTGGTGCATAATTGTGCCAAAGGCCCGAGATATAGGACTGTATATGTATTTATGACAGTAGGATGATGGATATTCTTATTTTTTTTGTGTAGCTGCTGTATATGAGATATTGAAATATTTTTTTTGTGAAAAGTTGATATGGTAGTTTACTCCATGTTTCTATATTTTATTAGTAGTATTAATGTTTTTAGCAAATTGAGCTAGAGAAGAGGCTTACTAGTCCACGGTGGGACCGCTGGGCCTAAGGATTAGTACCGGTCATGACCATTTAGAAATCGGGTCTTGACGGCAATTGTCAGGAGATTTCTATGTGCATAATGGGTTTCTTATGAAAGGAAATCAATTGTGCATCCCTTGCACATCCCTTCATGAGAAAATTATTCAGGATTTGCATGGTGGTGGCTTAATAGGGCATCTTGGCAGAGACAAGACCATTGAAGTTGTTATGGGAAGGTATTATTTGCCAAGAATAAGGAGAGATGTTTCTATTATTGTGGCGAGGTGTTATATATGCCAAGCAACTAAGGGGCAATCTTCTAATGTCGGTCTCTACATCCCATTGCTTGTTCCCAATGCTATTTGGGAAGATTTGTTTATAGATTTCATGTTGGGTCTACCGCGAACCCAACAAAGTATGGATTCTATTTTTGTAGTGGTTGATAGGTTTTCTAAGATGGCGCACTTTCTTCCATGCAATAAGACGGCAGATGCAGTAGCTACAGCCAAACTGTTTTTCAAGAAGATTGTTCGACTACATGGAGTCCCTAAAACTATTACTTTGGATCATGATACAAGGTTTTTAAGTCACTTCTGGATTACCTTATGGAGATGTTCGATTCATCTTTGAATTTCAGTAATAAAGCACATCCCCAAACTGATGGACAGACAGAGGTGGTGAATCGTACTTTGGGAAATCTGATTCATAGTGTTTGCAAAGACAAACCAAGACAATGGGACCTAGTCATGGTTAAAGCGAATCGAATTTGCCTACAACAACGTCGTGCATAACTCAACAGGAAGATCACCATTTTCCATCGTATACATGAAAGTTCCTAATCATGCATTGGATTTGGTAAAATTTTTACTTTACCGGCAATTTTACCAAATCCAATGCATGATTAGGAACTAGGTTTCAATTATGCAGCTAGTGACTTAGCCGATCACGTTCAAGCAGTTCAGGAAGATGTCAAACAAAAATTGCACAAGGTGAACAAAAAGTACAAGGCAACAACTGACAAGTATAGGAAATATAAGGTATTTGAGGTTAGAGATGAAGTTATGATATTCTTGAAAAAGGAACGGGTTATAAAGAAGATCAATGACCCTATGATATTCTTGAAGAAGGAACGAGTTATACAAAACAAACTCAAGCCAAAGAAGTATGGTCTTTACAAGATTATAAAGAAGATCAATGATAATGCTTATGTTGTGGATTTGCCTAATCATCATATGGGTATTTCGAAAACATTCAATGTAGCTGATCTTTCTTTATATTTGCCAGATGTTGAGTTGTCATACCCAGATCATAATTCGAGGACGAATTCTTCTCAAGTGAAGGTGAATGATGCGGCCACCGATCAAGACCTGGCCCAAAGCTGACTCAACCACGCCGGAACAATATTTTAATACTTTTTTACACTACAAGAAAATAGTAATTTAGAGACGGATTTTTGAGACGGATTTTTCCGTCTCAAATAGAGACGGATTTTGAGACGGATTTTAAGACGGAAAATTTTTTAGACGGATTTAGAGACGGAAAAATTCCGTCTCTAATTTGAGACGGATTTAGAGACGGAAAAAAATCCGTCTCTAATTTGAGACGGATTTAGAGACGGAATTTTTTCCGTCTCAAATTAGAGACGGATTTTCTTCCGTCTCTAAATCCGTCTCAACTTAGAGATGGAATTTTGAGACGGAATTATTTCCGTCTCTAATTAGAGACGGATTTTTTTGCATCTCTAAATCCGTCTTTAATTTGAGACGGAAAAATATTTGTTTGAAAATCCGTCTCTAATTTGAGAGACGGATATTTTTCCGTCTCTAAATCCGTTACTAATTAGAGACGGAAAAAATCCGTCTCTAATTAAAGATGGTAAAAACCGTCCAAAATGGTCTCGAATTTGTAATTAGAGACGGATTTTTTCCGTCTCTAAATCCGTCTCTAATTAGAAATTAAATATAATTATTTAATTTAAAGTCTATCGAAAGTTTATTTAAATATATAAACAATAAAAAAATATATTAAAAAATATAAACTAAATATAAAATTTTATAAAACACACTCCATTTTAATTAGTAATTAATATTAATAATATATACATTACATTTTAATATTATAAAACCCTATAAATAAAATATATACTAAACATACATTACATTTTAAATTTCACCAAATTTGAAATGGGAGAATCAAATATTAAAAAAAAATTAAATTAAAAGTTAATTAATCTAAAATTTAAGATGATTAATTAATTAAAAACACTTTTAAATCAATTCAAGAAAATGTTAAATAAAAAAATTATAGACATTCAATAATAAATATATAAATAATTTTCTAATATGAATCAACCAAAAAAAATGGTACTACCTATGCAACTCATGTCGCATTCAGTAAATGTTCAACTAACATTTATCTATATATCTATTATATTCATCTCATGAATATTGGCACGTGACTTATTATTCTTTAATATAAATATTTCATACTAATTAAAAGTAGTAGTCCATGTGTCAGTTTATAATTAATTTATCATATTTTTTTTCTGAGAAATGTAAGAACTGTCCATTTATTTAAGGATGATAGGTTAAAGACATGTTTAATTGGCCCCTATAGATTTCAACAATGCCAATCACAGTAAGGTGGTCAACACATTTATTACAATAATTTAGACTTATTCTGATAAACTAATTTGTCACAATAGGTATGAAAATTCTAACAACATACTTATTGTAACGAAATGACACTACAATAAAGCAACAATTTAGAGACAGATTTTTGAAAAAAAAAATTTTAGACAAATTTAGAGACTGAAGATATGGGAGAAAATCCATCTCTAAATAATAATAATAATAATATCTATATTAAAAAAATAGATATATATATATACACATATATCTATATTAAAAAAAAAAAAAAAGAAGTCAGGCGGATCGGGTCGGATCCGCCTACTAAAGGGGAAGGTCCCTTGCCAATCAGCCCAAATATAAATAGAATGGGGTCGATAGTGGGAGGTGAAAGTTTCTCCACCAATTTTGCTCGCTCTTTGTCTCAATTTTATCTCAAGAACACATTTCTAACTCACCTCTTTATGCCATGTATCTAGCCGTTCGATCGTCAATCTGACAACATTTTAATTATGAAAGTAAACTCGATGTACAAGTAGGTAAGTCTTTTAGTTTCATCAACACATTTTTTTCAGTATATATCCATGATATATATACTTATATGTGGGATTTGGGTATTTGGTCAGAAGTTTAAACATAGATCTACAGAGATCCGACCGTTGGATTTTGTTTATTTTTGGATATGTTGGTCGATAAGGGTAAGGGTATCGGGTGTATGATTTATTTAATTATTTTTATCCTTTTTGTTTTGTTAATTGAGTATGTTGGTAGGAGAATGAATGGTATTGAAACTCAAAAACACGAGCGTTTTCCTATAAATAATGTTGCTGACAACACATTATCAAATTTAAGTCGTAATTTAGATACTAACTCAAAATTAGATTCCTAATTCTAAAAGTAAAATAGTTTATTATTGTACTATTATAAAATTTATTGACTAATTTGAATCAAGATTAAATATTTATTTGATTACTTTTCAAGTATTATGACACTCCCAAACTTAAAATATAATAAAATATTTGATAATTTATTTTTTATTTATTTACATAATAATTTATTTGACATTTTATTTTTTATTTTTTTATTAACTTGGCAATCAATTTGAACAACTAATTTTGATGTTATCATTGAGATTTTTTCAGCTAAAAAATATAAATGGTAAATATATACATAAATGTAAAAATATTAAAGTAATATTTGATATTTAAGAAAGAATAATAATAGAAAAGTACATATATAAATGAGAACGTAAAAAATCACTTTTGTATAATTTATTATTAAAAAGTATATCTAATAATAAATTTTGTTCTTTTTTTATAAAAATTATATTTTTTTAATATTTTATAAACCAAGTTATGTGACACAGTACTTAAAAAAGTTATTAAAAATTTAATTAATAATTAATTATTTTTTAAAAAAAATTAAATCCCCAAATTCCCAATCCTTCTTTCCCTCTTTCCCTCAAATCCCTAACTCCCCCTCCTCTCTTTCTCTTTGAACTCACGCCCGACGCCTCCACCTCCGCCTCTGCTTCTGTCTTCGTCTCCTTCCTCCGGTCGTCGCCGCCGCCTTCGTCTCCCGCCTTGGGTCGTCGTCACCGGCTCCTGATCCGCCTCCAGTCATCATCGCCGCTGCATCAAGGTTTGGTTCTTCCACCACCCATTTGGATTTCCCTCCTTGTGAAAAGAAATCCTAAGGCTAAACTCCCCCCCTTTCTCTCACTCTTCCCCCGCTCTCTCTCTCTCTCTCACACTCTCTGGACTTCTGCTTCCGCCTCCGCAGGTCGTAGAGCCGCAGCGTCCACTTCGGCCTCCGCCTCCGCCAGTTGCAGCGCCTCCGCCAGTTGTAGCCTCCACTTCAGCCTTTTGTAAGTTTTTTGTTGATTTGTATATTTTGCTGCTGCTTCTTGTTGGTATTTAAGTCTAATAAGGTCCTACAGTTGAGCAACAACATATTGGATGTTGTATACAAGCAACAATTACTCTCTCAAACGAGGGTGGGTTCGTGGGTTCTTAGGTCCTACTAGTAATGCAAGTTAAATATGAGCTGTAACTTATACCGGAATGAAAGGGTCCAAGCATTTCTGGTATAGAAAATTATCAATTTTTGACCAAAACAGTATACTTGCTGCTTTCCTTGCGACTTTTTACCAAACTAATCCCAATCCCATAGTCAATGGCGTGCACACTATTTTTTTACTTTATTCTTTTTCCTTTTAGCCTCCAAAGCCATTGATTCCTGTCAACTGCACCAACCCAAATATGTATACAACTACTGTTCTCATCGTTGATGCATGGGACATTCCAGTTCTATGAGTAAATATATAAAATATTTTTTTATGGGGATAAAATTCAAGTTAGCAAATCTAGATTTGATAGAGAAGTTTAAGAAAATTAAGTTAGAAAAGTTAGTCTAAATTTGAAATAAACTTAAAGACCCGATCCTAAAGTTATTTAAGTCAAGAAGGCAAAAGGGATCCTAAAAGACTTATAGTTTACTGTCAAACTTTAGTTGATTAGTGTAAGCAACTAGTCGGCTACTTAATTTTTTAAAAAAGAACTAAAGGTTTATATATGTAAAACTTTTGTATATTAGTTTGGATCAACTAATTAGTTGACTACTATTGTTGTTTATTTTTATTTTTGACTCTAATTAATTAGAGTAATATATTAATTGACTACGACTACTTGTAATTCTTATTTTATTTTTTAGAATAATAATCAATTTTAATCGATCTAGTTATAAACACAATCCGACTGCCTAATATAGTTAAACTTAGTAACTTTATTTATTTAAACACTATCTTTGTTCTTGAAAAATTCAAATTATCTTTCTAAACGAATAATTTAAAAATATTTTATTATCATCCAAAACATGAATCAATTTGTACCCTTATAGTCAACCAAACTAATCTCAATCCTCTTTATAATTTTATTTTCCAACTATAAAAACTAAAAGGTCAAGCGGGTTGCAATTATTATTTTATAATTAAATGGTTATGTTACATTTTAAGGTATTATTATAATCTATGAATTGCCTTCATGGAGTACCAACCGAAAATATAAATAAATTAGCAGCCACAAGTCCGGTTGGCTCTATCTAGGGCCGGCGCTAGCATATCGTGAGTGGGGTGATTGACTCTACTAATTTTTTTTATTATGTATGAATTATATGGAACTTTAAGTAGATTATAGTTTGATTCGTGTCCCAACTCCCTTATTTTTATTTTTTTTAGTATGTCTAGCTTTAATCTTATTATATATATATATATATATATATGATCTTATTTTTTATTTCTTGTTTTCTTATATAATCAAAAATTTATTTCTTTATAGAATTAAATAAAGTTGGATCCTTCAACTTGAGACCTCTGGATTTGAATTAGAAAAAGAAAACAAGGGAAGAAAGAAAGAAAATTCTTAATGGGATGATAACCCCATAACCCTCTCTATCCGGAATAAAAAGTCACATTAATTAATTAATTAATTAAAGCAGACTTTTTCTTGTGGGAATACCATCAATTCATTTAGTTGAGGTAGTAGTATATATGCTTTGCAATTTATAGGAATATATCATCCTTTTTTCCTTCTTTACTCTTTTAATCTGTGTGTTTGTGTTGTCTTTTACTAATTATGAATTTGTACCACCAACCATTGGGATTGAAAATTGACAAGACAGTACTGTTGCACAATTATTGCTAAATAGCTGTTATATATAGTACTAATTTAAGTAATTACTAATTAGTACTCATTTATTCCAACAATAAGCATCCATCATCTTTAATCTTAATATGTATGGCTAATATTCTCTGAATAGTACTATATTAATCATTATTGAACACTACTAAGGTAAAAAATTAATAAATTATTATTTATCAAGACTTAATATTAAACTAATTACCATTTTTAGTTCCTTAATGCTGTATCAGATTCCTCTTCCTGTTTATGCTCTTTCAGTTTCAGCCAACCATTTATTTCTTCTTCTCCCTTACTTTTCTGATGTTGTATTGTCAATTGTTATTTGTGCGAATGATCTATCATTGTGAACATGTTGGTAATTCTCTATAAAATGAATTTTATTGTGATTTTAAACAATTTTACAAGAGGTGTAGTTCGGTTAGAGGGGAGACTCTGTTGGACTTTAAAAGGAAGTAATATTAAATAAATAATATAATTAATTAAATAATTTTTAGCAATTTAGTTAGATTTGCTGGAAGTTAGCCTTAGATTCCCGTTCGGTGACTTCCTCGATGGAGCGAGGAGGTCATTGAATTGTCCAGTTGGACAGTCTGAAAATTAGATGTCGTGTTGTGTGCCTGGCGGATACGCATTAATTTACTCATGCATGATACAGAAATTCGGTAGCATCTCACGTTGTTCTCCGGTTGCATATAGGAATATGTTCTAATTCATGCGATTGACTCAAATTGAGTGTAACTCGTATGAATCGGCACATACACCTTATCGTGCATCTGGAGAACTACGTTGAGATGCTGCCGAAATTTCGTACCATGAGTAAATGCGTTCGCTAATGGTCATATCACGACTCATTTTCAGATGGGATAGGTCCCAACCTTCAAATTTTAAGGAGGAGTTATAATTAGTGGTTCAGTGGAAAAAGAGTAAAAAAACTCAAATAAAAAAACTGTTGTAATTATCCTTGTATATATATGGCTAAGAGGCTATTATATATATTAGCCATAAGGGGTTGAGAGTTTTTATGTACACTAAGAATTGATGCGAATCTATTGCAGATCATGGACGTACGTGAGCAACGAGCATGGATGTATAATAGAGTGGAACCTAATCGTCGAGGGATAACAAATGAGTTCGTATGTGGAGTTGAGAGTTTCATACATTATGTATGTGCTCGACCACAGTTCACACGGGACGATGAGACCTTAAGGTGTCCGTGTGTTAAGTGTCGATGTAGAAAATTTCTGAGTGTCGATGATGTGAAGTTGCATCTTTATCAGAAGGGATTCATGGCCCATTACTATTACTGGACATGTCATGGGGAAGATGAGCCTCCCATGGAATCCCAGGTCCAAATGAATGCTGGTGCATATAATGAAGCACAAAGGGTTTATGAGGATAATCCAAATGTATATGATGCAATGGTGATGGATGGTACAGGTCCTTTTGTTAGAGCACATACATTGGAGAACGAAGAAGAAGAGCCCAATGTAGATGCGCAAGACTTCTATGAAATGTTGGATAATACAAGAACACCTATATATGATGGTTGCACTACTCACACCGAGCTTTCTACAGCGATGAGGATGCTTAGCATTAAGGCTGATTTCAACTTACCTGAGCAATGCTATAATGCTTGGGTGCAACTAATAAATGAGTTGATGCCCGAAGGCAACCGGATGCCCAAGGACTTTTACAGGACAAAGAAGATGGTTTCTAAGCTGGGCCTTGGGTTCCAAAAGATTGATTGCTGTGTTAATATGTGTATGCTTTATTTTAAAGATGATACTAATGCAACCGAGTGCAAGTTTTGTCATGCCCCACGATATACAAGCCGCAAGGTAGGTCCTGGGAGGCGAAAAGATGTTCCAATTAAACGGATGTGGTATTTACCTATAACACCTAGGCTCCAGAGGCTTTACGCGTCGAAGACAACAGCTGGGGAGATGAGATGGCACTATGAAAACCCACGGGAGCCAGGTGTGTTGTCCCACCCATCTGATGGAGAAGCATGGAAGCACTTTGATAATGTGCATCCTGATTTTGCTTGTGAACCACGCAATGTCAGGCTTGGGCTGTGTGCTGATGGCTTCACACCGTATGGTCAATCTGGGAAAACCTATTCATGTTGGCCTGTGATTGTCACTCCTTATAATCTTCCTCCATGGATGTGCATGCGACAAGAGTATTTGTTTCTTACAATAATCATCCCTGGTCCTCACAATCCGAAATCCAAAATAGATGTGTTCCTACAACCTCTCATAGATGAGTTGAAAATGTTATGGGATATTGGCGTGCCAACATACGATATTTCACTAAAACAAAACTTTCAAATGAGGGTTGCACTGATGTGGACTATTAATGACTTCCCAGCCTATGGTATGCTATCAGGTTGGATGACTGCGGGCAAGTTAGCATGCCCGTATTGCATGGAGAATTCAAAAGCATTCACGCTGAAGCATGGTCGGAAGATGAAATCTTTGTCTGTCATACCATTTGTTCTGGTCACTTTATGTAAAATAATCCTTGTTAGGATTTAATTCCTAACAAGGATATTTATTACATTGTTTAAAAACACCATATTTCAGTTTAAAAACATCTCTTGAGATTCTGTTAACATATTCGGTTATGCTCACAAAGATGGCAGAATTTGGACCTTAACTCCGTTGTTTTTTAATCTTTCAGCTAACTGAACGCCAATATTGTTTTATTATATATACACAGGAACTGAACTACATTGTTTAAAAACACCATAAATAATATTCCATCACTTAGAAAGCAACTTAATTTGCAACTTTGTACTAGTAGTAGGCAATTTAGAAATAATATCCATTTGAGTTTTCATTATTGATATCCAACTCAACTTGTCCACACCTTCCTTCCGAGTTGATATGATTTTATTGAGCAACATTAGTGGTGTGTCATGCTTTACCTTTGAGAGAAAGTTTCCAAGCATTATACATAGAACACCAAATAAATTTGCTCGGTCGTCATATATCCATTAACTTGAAAATCAGATTACTTTTGGTGAAAATTGTGTGAAAATTCATGCAAAAACCACCTCTTTATTTACTTGTTGATTTACTTCTTTAATTACCATTTTGTAGAAAATATAGCTATGTTGTATACTTTATGTGGTCTCTTTTTCTATGGTCTTTCTATACAAGTAGGTAGAGTTTAAAAAATACAATGCACATACAGTGATGTTCTTCAATTCATTAAAATTAATTAATGACAACTTAAAAATCATCTTAATATTTATTAACAATGAAAAGATAATACTTGTTACAAGTAAAATTCTATGTAATTTATTTTTAATATATATAAAATAAATAAATAAAACTAAACAAATTAAAATTACTAAATGATGCATTAATTTTTTTAAATAAATTAAAACATGACATAAAAAATCAACAAAAAAATATAATAAACAAATCATGTCTCTTTCAAACACGTCTTGCAATCTCTATCCCTCAGCATTATCTTTAGCCCTTCTCACGTAACATTTGCCACCAAATGAATTTCGCTCGTCACATAGTATCGATTATCCATCTTCTTTGCAAATAGGACCCCAAACTCCCTTCCCAACATTTGAATGCAAACACAACACAACAAAAAAACACATGATATTCTTTTACGATTCAAAACAAATTAGAATATGTTCTCTTTGATTTTTTCAACCCATTCTTCATTTTCAATTTTTTAAAACACTAAACGCGTGTTTCCTTACCCATTTTCAAAAATACATTTTGCAAAACACACACATTAGTGTGGATCAATTAAAACTTCTCAGATGCTCTCCAATCTCCATGCAACATCCATAGGAAAAGACAATCTTTTTGTTTTCCAAGTTGACACACCTCACACACATTCACACGTACAACATGCATTACATCCACTAAATACTTGTTATGTCTCAAATACAAAGATGCATAGTTAAAGGACCCAAACATCTTATGACAAAGCATAGATTCACTAGAGAATTTGGCATGGAAGGCAAAAAATTCCTTTTTCTTCCATTAAATAGGAAAACTTTTGTCTTTCATGCAAACAGTCAAAATTTCACATCCTTTTTTATCATAAATAGTGCAGGACCTATTGTAAAAATCAAGGAATAGTTCTTTTCAAACATTTGTCCTACACTTAATAAACTCTTACTAATTTTTGACAAATATAAAATATCAAAAATAAATTTGGTGCCTGCTGGTGTATGCACTGCAACCTCACCCTTGCCATTAACTTCAAGATAATCGCCATTGCCAATCTTCACTGTGGGATAAACTCCTCTCAATTTCTCTGAAAAATTTAGCTGGTGTGTGCAACCACTGTCCACCATCCAAGCATCCTTGCTGCAACTTATTGCATAGTAGGTAGTAAGAAACAATCTTTCCTCTGGTTGTGCTTTCTCAATGGCCTGTGCTTGGTATGTTTGTTGTGTCTGCTTGTTTTTGTTTTTACATACATTTTCAATATAACCTTGTAGACGGCATTAATTGCACATTAGGCCTAAACCAATATATATAATCTCTCAGCATGATTGTCTTTCTTGCAATGAAAACATAGGGCATACTTCTTGCTTTCACCGTCTCTATTTGCTACTCTTCTTCCTCCTTGTTTTTTCACCCCACTAGTTGATGGGGCTATGCCTTTTGTTGACCGTAAGTATGGATTAGGATAGATTAATTTAACTTTTTATTTTGTTATAATTTTGCTTTGCTTTAAATTACAGAAGAGTTGGTCTTGGCAGAGTGAATTGGAAAATCAAATAAGGATAAATTTTGAAAAGACAGCCTCTGATCGTATGACCGACCTTTTGTTTCGTGTGAGGAGGGACTTGACAAAAAAACCATCTTGGATGTGTCCTGTTGTATTTGAAGAACTCAAGGAGTATTGGAATAGTCCAGAATTTAAGAACAAATCAGAAAAGACAAAGAAAAATCGGTCTTCAGATGTTGGAGGTAGTAAGCATACTTGTGGTTCCATCCCTATGTCTGAACATAAGAAGAGACTGGTAATTTGTAAACTTTTTTATTATTTTCATTTTACTTAATTACTTAAGTATGGTTGCATTAATATTTTATTTTTTTCCTTTGCAGTCTAAGCTATTAGGTCGTCCACCTACACAGGCTGAGTTATTCATTGCGACGCACCAAAGAAAAGATCATTCAGGATTTGTTGACAGTAGATCCGAGGAAACTTATGTAAGTATATAACAGTACTTGTGTTTTATTATACTTAATTGACTTTTTGATAGTACAACTTATTCCATGTATTATATACTTGCAGGCTGACTTTCAGATGCGCCAAGCATCATCACAATCATCAGCAGTTGGGCCGACTGAAGATAATGACGTTGCTGGATAGCCCTCACAGCCAGCTTTTGATGAGGCATCATTATGGTTGGAGGTTGCAGGTGGGAAAAAGAAGGGCCGTGTGTATGGCATGGGGTCTGAAGCACATGTCATCCCTGGTTCCTATCATGTGTTGTCGCCACCGCCACCGCCACCGCTTCCACAGTCATCAATTTCACTTGCTGATCAAATTCAACAAGCTGTTAGCTGCGCTATTAGCGGCGCTATTAGCGCAGCTATAGAACCATTTAATAATCGTTTGTCAGCTATAGAAGAAAGATTTCATAACTCTTCTTCATCGTCGCCGCCTGCCAATCCCTCGGATCATTAGGAGGATCCGTCATCGCCATGGATAGATATTACATTGTATTATTTTTAGTGTTCATGGACGATGTGTTTGACTAATATTGTATGGACTTCTTGTATGGATTAAATATTATGTGGACTTCTTGCATGGATTAAATATTATGTATATTAGCTTTATATATTTATGCATGATTTATATTGTGTATATCAGGTTTATATATTTATGCATGTTTTATATTGTGTATATCAGGTTTGTGTACAGGTTTATATATAAAATTTCGTAAGAATTTTATTTATTTTTCTAATTATATTTAAATTTGAGACGGATTTTGAGATGGAAAAAATCCGTCTCTAAATCCGTCTCAAATAATCGATAATAAGTGCTCTAAATCCGTCTCTAAATCCGTCTCTAATTCCGTCTCTAAATCCGTCTCTAATTCCGTCTTTAAATCCGTCTCTAAATCCGTCTCTAATTCCGTCTCTAATTCCATCTCTAAATCCGTCTCTAATTCCGTCTCAAATTCTGTCTCTAAATCCGTCTCTAAATCCCTCTCAAATAGGCGTACAATCCGTCTCAAATTCCGTCTCTAAATCCGTCTCTAATAGGCGTACAAATCCGTCTCTAAATCCGTCTCTACTTCCGTCTCAAATAGAGACGGAAAATTTCCGTCTCAAAATCCGTCTCTATTACGGTCTCTAAATCCGTCTCTATATCCGTCTCAAATAGAGACGAAAATTTTCCGTCTGAAAATCCGTCTCAAATCCGTCTGTAAATCCGTCTCAAATTTACCGACGGGAGTTTTCGCGACGGCCAAAATCCGTCTCTAAATCCGTCTCAAACTAAAATTCCGTCTCTAAATCCGTCTCTAAATCCGTCTCAAATTGACTGTTTTCTTGTAGTGTTAGTTTTACAATTCTACTTGATTTAGAATTCTACTTTATGTTTCTACTTGATTTAGAATTCTATTTCATGTTTTTACTTGATTTAAAATTCTATTTCATGTTTGATTAGCGTTTTATTTTTATTAGAATTATATTTAAATTTTATTTAGGATTTATTTCTATTAGAATTTTAGTTGACTGGTACTTAAGATTTATTTCTATTAAGATTCTAGTTGGATTTTGTTTACAAATATTAGATGGATTTGGATTAACCAAATACTATAAATATATCTAGTATATAGAGTTTGTAATCAAGTTTTCATAATACAAATTTCAACAACTTATTTGGATTTTTTTAGTAAAATAATTTTGTTTTTGTGTTTTCTTGAAAGCCAAATTTCGATTATTGAAATTTGTTCTTTCAAGTGTTTATTTTACTATGTCTTTTTTACACCCACGCTACGCACTATGTCACATTATTATTATTCTCTTTCCTCATCTTATTAATTACTTTTTTTTTTCTTTTTCCTATTGGTGTGACTATGAGCATGCATGGGTACTGATCTAGTATATATATATATATATAGATAGATATTACTTGAGAATAAAAACTTAATGTGTTAACGTATGAACACTTTGAAACAACATATATATACACGACAGTACTGACAGAGAATAAATGAATGAAACTAAGTAGGTATACTAATAAGATCATTTCTTGCTACGCTTTCCAACGAGTCGAGAGCAGCCATATTCGTTGCAAAATGAATCCAACGAGAGCAAAGTAATCACCAAAAGCGTAGAAAGCAATGTGAGAATCTTCCAAAAGGCGTAAACATACTTCTTCAGTAAATTGTTCACTTTCACCTTTGGCCTACTATTGTAGTATCGGTTCACTTCTTCAACCGTCCTCTCTATCACCGACCGGTGGTCCGGTTTCCCGATCGACCGAGGCATCCCATTGAAGAGATCCGCCACTTCGTCGTCTCTCAGCCGCCCCCTGATAATACCTTTTTCCCTAAGCAACCTCACGTCGTCTGCAGTGTCGATGATCCCATTCATCAGATCGGTGTACAAACCTAGAACCAAATGTGACATTGATTCGGCTCTTGATGCTTCATAAGCCACCAGGTTTCTCAGGACTACTTCTGAATTGACGTTCAGAGTAATGACGGGCAAGCCAAAAGTCCCCTTCTTGGAATCAAACTTGACGCTGTCAATTCCCCCAGGAGTCGTTTGGAACTTTACTCCGGCATTGAAGAGCTCCACCACCGAGGGGATTGTGATTTCCTCCACGGAGGAAACCTTGTTTTCTTCTCGAACTTCATTGGGTTTGCTCCCTTTATCGATTCCTAGTTTTTCCAAGATCCTCTCTCTACTCTTATCTGAAGGTGGAGAAACAAAAAATATTTTAAAAAACTATAATCTCTCTATGAATTTTATCGACAAATTCTCATTCAAACTATATATGATTTGGATTATCATGATGAACACTATATATGTATATACCTTCCACAGTGTTGAGAATTCTGTCAATCTTTTTACCCCCAAACCCTATAGCAGCATGCCTGTTTTCTTCTCCAATATCAACAACGATCTCCACCTGTCCGCCATGCTTGCTGGGCTCGGAGCTCCGGTTCAACGATTCGCTCACGAGTAAAAAGTACATCAAATCTAGCAAATGAGCGAACTCGTAATCCTTATCAAAAGTCGTTTTTGAGATTGCGAGTGGAGAGAGGGCTTCACAGAAGCAAACCATGCTGTTGATCAGCAACTTCCTGACATCGTTGTAATCATTTTCAGAGTACGAGAACACTATTTTTGCAATCTCCCTCAGCAGGACCGTCGGAATCTGGTTCTCCAGCATCACTATATCTCTGTAAATGGCGTCTCGTGTTAGCTTCCGGCTGGCAAAATCAGCCGAGTAGAGGACGTCGAACCCTGCAACCGAAACTAAATTTTAGAAAATTAATTGAAATGACAGCTAATAACCAAATTAATAAAAAAAAGCAATATTAAGAATTATTGTTAGATGTATTTATTTTAGTTGTAATTTTGTGGTATTTTTTTAGAAGTAATAATTAAGTCTAATTATCTCAACCAATTCCTATTCGGGAAAACTATAAACTAAAATTGAAGATTGAATTTACTTAAAAATAACCAAAGCTAAAAATCAAATTATAATCTTCAAAACCAAAAAAAAAAATTTGAAATCTTAAGAATTTAATTTAAATTAGCCGAACCTAACCGATACTTGTCGATCCGGTTCGGATATTCAGTTTGCAGCGAGGAATGCGGAGGCGTACCATTAGCCCACTGATAAAAGATGTGGAGCAGTAACAGCCCATCAATGGCGATGATCCAGGCCAAGGTGTTGCCGTTGAGCTCGATGTACTTGTGGTAGCTGGCCCTAATGGCGGGCTCTTGCTCGTGGAGCCTGGC
This sequence comes from Diospyros kaki, assembly GCA_036245055.1. NCBI lineage: Eukaryota > Viridiplantae > Streptophyta > Magnoliopsida > Ericales > Ebenaceae > Diospyros > Diospyros kaki. The sequence continues at coordinate 37,037,827 of BSEG01000003.1, forward strand.
CACGATGTCCTTGAATTTTATGGTTTTCCGGTGGGTTTTGAGGAACCTCTTGGCGGCGGCGATCTTGCTGCGCTCCATCCCGTAGAGGTCCGGGCGGAGATGGTGGTAGGGCCCCAGCGCCACCAGCTGGGGGCTGTAGGCGGCCGGCTTGAAGGCGCTCAGTGACTTGGGCACCCGGAAAACGCAGACCGGGATGCCGATGTCGAATTCGAGCTCCTTCTCGGAGATCTCGGAGATCTGTTCTACCCAGAGTTCCTCGCCGGAGAGAGAGTTGAAGATTCTGTCCATGGACATATTGGTTTGGTTTGGTTTGGAGAGATTTGGAGAGTTACATGCATATGGGGAAGTGTTTATATAGAGACTGGAGGAGGAGGGAAAGGAGATGGCGTGTGGTTGGCGACAATCCACGTCAGATTCTCCAAACAATTATCTCTTATTTCCCACGTGTAAATGACATTTGACATTGTTTGACAATTCCCACGTAGCCTTACCATTACGTGGGAATTGTTAATTTGATTCAGTTATCAATTTGAATTAAAATAGTTAAAAATACATGTTTTTTTTGTTATTCTAAAAAATTTTATTTTAAAATTGAAAATTAAAAACTACGTTCACTTTGAAATTTTGAAAAAAAAATATTTCATAATATTTTATTTAATAAATTTAATTATTCATTAAATTGAAATAGTTTAATGCTAATATAGTATTAATAATATACACATTTTGGAGTTAGTGAATTTATAATATTTTTTTTCATTACAAAAGAAAATATAAATAAGAAATAAATTAACTTTGACAAAAAATATGAAATATAGAAATCAAAATTAAAGATAAAACCTTGATCAATTGGTGAGAGACTTCTTTTATCATTATAAACGAAGGGTTTGGTCATCTCCCTGTATACCCAAAATCATCAAAACAATTATAGTTTTATTTTATATTCATCATTACAATTGAGGTGAAGGGAGAGAAATCAGATTTCGGTGTTTTGATTATCAACTAGCAATTCTTTTTACGGCTTAATTTCTGATGGATCCAAATACGCATTTAATTATTAAATTATATGAATTTTACGATTTGTAGACATAATATTTAATTATATATTATTATTGAACATACAATATTATAGCTTACTTGTGGTGTCAAAGCTTGCCTTTAGAAAACTCTCTTGTATTTTTCATTTAAAGTTATGTTTTTGTATTTTGTGTAAATTAATTTTACAAGAAAATAAAGAAAAAAGAATAGTAAGCATTGTATCAATGTTGTTTCATGGGGATTATTTAATTGGCATAGTAGGTGGCTAGAAAAAGGGATTTACCTTATCGCGCACGTTGCCAATGATGGTGCAATGTCGGTGGTCGTGGGTTTATGTGTTCCTCCATGGCCATCGTTTCCTATTCTTCGCACGGCAGTGATTGTCGTTCTCCGACCGCGACTGTGATTTTTTTGATTGCCTTATGTGGATGTCGGTCATGGGTTATTTTTTTTTTTTCAGTGGCCGACGTCGATAGTCACAAATCCTCTTCTTCATCGCGCATGTCCCCGATAAGGGGATCTGGGTTTGCCATGGTCTATTTCTAGTCACAGATATTCTTCATCACGCGCAAATCAACACGCGTATTTGCCATGGTAGTCATTACTAGAGGTTCGGGTTTTTCCGGCGGTTAAAAAGCTGCCGGAAAAAGTAAAAAAATCGCCTGTAAAATTTTTACCGACGGTAATAACATCTGTCGGAAATACCTCCGTCGGAAAATATTATCGGCAATTGAAAACCGCCGGGAAAAAAATTTACCGACGGTTTTTTAAAAGGGCTAGTAAAAATAAGAATTCCCGGCGGTTTTTGCGAACCGCCGGAAAATTTTTAACTTTACCGGCGGTTTTAAAACCGCCAGTAATTTTATTTCACTAGCAGTTTATAGCCGCCGAAAATTTTGACTTTACCGGCGGTTATAAAACCGCCGGTAATTTTATTTCACCGGCGGTTTACTAACCGCCGGTAAAGTAAAAACTTTGCCGGCGAATTTTACAAAAATCGCCGGCAAATAGTGCGGCAACCTTTACCGGCGATTTTTTAACCGCCGGAAAAAGTGAAACGTCGCAAAAAAGCCCAAAACTGCCGGCAATACTAAAAAAAAATATTTTACAACCTACCCGAACAGTAATCAAAAACCTGTATAACAAAAAACCACCAATAACTTTAAAAGATTCACCTACTACACACAATTAAGTATAATAATTGTATACAATAGATCCATTACAATTTTAAAAGATCGTTCTTGTCTCGTCTCATTACACAATACCATTTTTGCACATACAACTCAACTCTAAACTAAAATATATCCAAATGACCTCAGATAACCCTTGATTTCACCACCATGCTGCTCCAACCAAAATTGCATATCATATTTTTTCGATCTGCATTGAAAAACAATAGATCTATAAGTATGCACATTAACTATGAAATTGCATAAAACATGTTCAAAATTGCATAACAACTATATACAAAAACACTTACATCAGAAACCTTCCATGGTATCGTAGTTTTACTGTTATTAGCATCCCTCAAGACATGCATCCCAAAAAATTGTCGAGGCAATGGATATAAAGGTTTCAGCACTTTTTGAATACTAATTTCAACAAATTCATTACCTAGCTCTACTCCCCCTACAGACTTGGTTGGATCAATGGACACAATGATTGCCTCAGTAACAATGTGACGGGGTTTTCGTCCATTCATCAAGTGAACAAATTCACTAATCTGTCATATCATACAGAATAATAAGAATTACTTAGTATATAATATTATGAGTATCGATGAGAATGATAACAAAGCAATGTGCTCTTTTATTATTTTTTCATATTAATTTGGTATCTTTTGGTATGAATTTTGCGTGACAAGAAGACAACCATTTCTTTCAAGCAACATATATTAACAATGAAGTACAAAAATTCAGCAAAAACTAACATCATTTCATTGCAATAAATTATGAGGCTTCACAGTGGAATAACAGTATACAGATCGTGTGGAATAAATTAAATGAAGGGTCCAATCCGAATACAAATTTGCAAATGAATTAGTTAACATCCTGAAAACATGGGTACGTCCTTCCTCCCCTTCTCCTGGACTAAATTCATGAGTATGTCATGAATGGGAAATTTTATTTAGAACTCGAAAATTTACTCTTCATAACTCACGTCCCATTAAAATTTTCTATAATTTTAATATACCTCTTTTACCCCACAACCCACAGTCAACCCTTTCCTCCGATCAACTCTCATTGTTGGCCATCACCTTGCATCTCTTATCACCGGCCATCACCTATATAAATATATATATACACACTCACACACACTTATATATATTTATATATACACACGCAGAGCATGGTCGCGGCCATGCAACCCAGCACACACACACATATACACTCACACGCCAATACACTCACACACCTATATAAATATATATATATATATACACACTCACACGCACTTATATATAAATACATACACACAAAGCATGGTCGCGGCCATGACAGCCGCGGCCATGCAACCCAGCACTCACACACTTATATAAATATATATATACACACTCACACACACACACTTATATAAATATATATATACACAAGTTCCATGGCCGCGGCCATGGAAACCCCCGCACCGCGAGGTGCGGGGGTTTCTGAACTCCCCGCACCTCACGGTGCGGGGAATTAAGCCTTCCCCGACTGCTGCAGTTGGGGAAGGCTGGTTTTATTTTTTTTATTTTAATTAAATTTGTTTTATTATAATAAAAAATAATATAAATAAATATATTCTAAATATATGTATTTTAAGTAATTATAAATTAAATAATTTTAAATTTTAAATCATTGTAATTAGGTGTTGAATTTTGTATACTTACAAAAATTTAAAATTAATTAATTTATCTTATTGAATTAGGTAAAGATACATATATTTAAAAAAAATTATTTTAAATGATGATAGGATTTTTAAATTTATCTTATCGAATTAGGTAGAGATATATATATTTAAAAAAATTATTTTAAATGATGATAGGATTTTTAAATATGTGTACTTTTAAGTAATTCAATAAAATAAATTGACTAATTTTAAATTTTTTTAAGTATTAAAAATTCAACACTTAATTACAATGATTTAAAATTTAAAATTAGTTAATTTATAATTACTTTAATACAGATATTTAGAATTTATTTATTATAAAACAAATTTAATTAAAATAAAAAAAATAAAATTAGCCTTCCCCGACTGATAGCAGTCGGGGAAGGCTTAATTCCTCGCACCGCGAGATGCAGAGATTTGAGAAATCTCCGCACCTCGCGGTGCGGGAGTTACAAAAAGCCCCGCGCCGCGAGGTGCGGGGCTTTGATAAATCTCCGCACCTCGAGGTGCGGGAGTTACAAAAACCCACGCACCGCGAGGTGCGGGGGTTTCCATGGCCGCGACTGCCATGGCCGCGACCATGGAACTCATGTGTATATATATATATATATATAAGTGTGTGTGAGTGTGTATATATATATGTGTGAGTGTGTATATATATATATTTATATAAGTGTGTGTGTGCTGGGTTGCATGCTGTGTGTATATATATATATATAAGTGTGTAAATGTGTATATATATATATTTATATAGGTGTGTGAGTGTATATGTGTGTGTGTGCTGGGTTGCATGGCCGCGGCCATGCTCTGCGTGTGTATATATAAATATATATAAGTATGTGTGAGTGTGTATATATATATTTATATAGGTGATGGCCGGCGATAAGAGATGCAAGGTGATGGCCGACAATGAGAGCTAATCGGAGGAGAGAGTTGGCCGTGGGTTGTGGTGTAAAAGAGGTATATTAAAATTATAGAAAATTTTGATGGGACGTGGGTTATGAAGAGTAAATTTTCGGGTTCTAAATAGAACTTCCCGTCATGAATTAGTGTGTACAATGCGTCTGCATTTCAGTCACTGTCCTGGCAAGATGTTCAAGGTAGATCTTTAATTTTCAAATTTTTGGGCACACAGGCCTCTGGAACCTGGGGTTTTTGATTTTGCTTCTTTTTGTGGAAATCAAAGTCTTCTCTCACACACACGTATATATATATATATTATGTATATAAATGTGTGTGTATGTGTATGTGTATGTGCATGTGTATGAATATGTATAGAGATGAGTCTTACAAAGCATTTGGGTTTTGCTTCTTCAGAGGCAATCAAAGTTCTCTCAAATAAACATATGCATGTGCATGCGTGTGTGAATACTTACAGAGGTTGAATCTTCCAAAGCATCTATAAACTTTAACACTCACCATAACCCAAAACCTATATATATTTTGGTTGTAATTAATGACTTCCTAGTTCAACAGTGTCTCTAGGGTCCTCTTGGGTCACCCCATTTATATCCAACACTTCTAGAAAATTTTTTAAGTTTTGGAGAGAACCGCTGGTTCAAACAACGGTTCTCTATTGAACATAGAACTGCTGGTTGAACCAGCAAATTCATGCCAAGTCCAGTCATACTGGACATCCTACTCTGCTGCCATTCCTACAGTAAAGCATTGTTTCTCCGTTTGTTAGTTTTTTTTTTTTTTTTTTTAAAGGATCGCATCAAATAATTTCATTGATTGGAAATGCCTCCTCATATATATATACACCTTCCTCCATCTCCATCTTTTAAGTCAAGTTGGTTAGGCAAAATTTTATAAGCATTTGACTTGAATTTATTGACAACTCTTTTTGCTTTTTTTTTTTTTTCAGTTAAAATATGCATCTTCAAAAATCTCTCAGACAGCGTAGGATGCGAAATCTTGAAGCAAACTCTCTTTGTCCTGATTTTTTCTTCTACTTTCTTAATCCACTGCCATGGCTCCTTTCAGTTTGGTTGTTTTTCTTTCAACTCCCATTGAAAGAAAACACAGAAATAAAATCTAAAATCTAGTTATATTTCTGCCATGAAAGTTCTACATCTTTGCTTAGCTACTCCAACTTCCAATCTTTGTTCTGAGTTATAACATGATGTCTAATTGACTAAAATTTCTAAAACAACACTGAAGTAAAAATCATCAATTTAGAGTGTTTTATTTTGGGTTGGTTTGATTGTTGAATTGTATTGGTATTTGGGTTTTAGAGCTTTGATGTTTTTGTTTGGAAATAATGATCATTGACTGATATAAACAATCAAACCAAGCCTATTAGATAGGGAGTTTTTTTTCTCAAGCAAGAAGAAGAAAATTATTTGAATCTAATTCTTTGGCTTAGGTTGTGTTATTTGGACAGGAAGTGAGGTTCCCTATATATGTTATTTGATTCAATAATATATATATTTAGTTCTACTTTCAATGTGGTGAACCTGAGTAATGAATTTTGCTTTGTTTAGCTTGAATGGTTAGGAGTCTTGAGTGATGAATTTACACTATTACACATCAACAAAAATAACCATATAAACATCCACCAAAACTTACATCTGTTCTACAACAAATATATATATTTAATATGATTGGTGAAACTACAGAATACAACGAAATTATTTTTACCCATGTTTCCTTATTTACAGAAATGAGTATATTTCAATTCATACTCTTTTAGATGATGACATGATGTCACTCATTTGACAAATTTAATCATTCTTAATTAGCTAGCTAGTTAGATCATTTTGTAAGATGTATTCCTTCTTAATTGACGTTACTAATTCTACAAAAGTTTGTTTAGTTTAACTCCTCTTTTTTTGCATAAGTTTAGAATTTAAAGTTTTAATTTGAAATTACAAATTTTATGTTATAATTTGTTGAGAGGGTCTTTAGATATATTACTTAGTCTCATAAATTCAATCATGATATTTTTAACTAACATTTTAAAGATACTCATAGTTTGTTTATTTATATAATAGAATAGATAGAGAATGAGTCTGTTCAATAGAAGATTGTGTGTGAGTTTGGTTGGCCAAGAATGAGTCTGTTCTAAATAATCATGTAGTCTATAACTACATGATTATTTAGAATTAAATATTATTTTTTAATTTTTTTTATTTTTATAATGTAAAAGAATATTTTTGTTAATTAATTTATATTATTTCATTCTATAAAAATAAAGACGTGTCAAACATAATAATAAAATGTAATATTCATTCTATTCTTAGCTGTGCCCAGCATAGGAATGGAATAAAGTAGTCAATCCATTCTTTTTCCTTCTCCTATCACTTTCTCTTCAACTAGTACATTGAATGCAGCCTGACTGATGATTTTTTTTTTTTTTTAATTTGTAATTGATTCATTGTTACGTACCTTTAACTTGTAAATGATAAATAGTATGTAATTAATTGTGATGTATCCATGCCAAAAGGAAAAACGAAAAAAAAAATGTCCAAAGAGTAGATTTTTTGCACAAATTTTACATTAATTGGTAAACTAAGTAGCATAAGAAGAAACATGTTATGTTAAGATACGAACTATAGTTTAAGCTAGAGGTGCAAAACGAGTTATGTTGGGTCAGTTCTGTTGACGGAGCGAGGATTGGTATATGGGCCACTTACTTAGGCCCCCAATTTGAATCATTTTTTTCTTAAATTTAAAAACATTTGAAATTGACCTGGCATGGTGATGTAAGTGAGCCATGCTTGTTGGGCCTGTGGGCTATACCCTGCTAGTGCTAGGCTACGAACCTTCAGCAGACACAACCCCCACCGTACGGGATTGTATCCGGCACCTGCCACCTGATTTGTTTGAGATTTATAATTTAACTCATCTACAAGTTGATTTAAGAAACGTTTTGGGCAATGGCAGGCAGCATTACAACAAGATTAACCAGCAGCTGCCGCGGGCTGTGGCTGCGAGAAAAACCGATAACTGCAGCCGTAGACTTGGCAAAACGACTGCAAACCCATCAGCTATAGACCCACAAGCGTCACTAAAACCGCCAGAATCCGCCACGAAGCGAACACGTACTTTTTCATCATCTCGTACGACTTCACCCTGCAAGTCCTGCTCTAGTATTTATCAAGGTAAATCACATCAAATATCACAAAATTTTGATATTCTTTTTAATTTGATCACTAAACTTTAATTTCTTACAAAGTGATAACAAAACTTTAAAATGTTTTACAATTTAATCATTAAACTCAATAAAAAGACAACATATGTTTTGGAGAGTATGTCAAAGGATGATTGGAAGTATATTTCATTTACAGAGCATATAACTTATAAACAGAAAAATATAATCACTCCTTCCCAATTCTAATGCTAAGAAAATGTGATCCACAATTAGTGGAATTTGACTTCTGTCTAGAAAGGAAAGTAAATATATACATATCAATTACAAAGATAATTCTCAATACTCCCCCTCAAGTTGGAGAGTGAATATCATGAAGTCCCAACTTGTCGCGAAGAATCACAAATTGATCCTTTCCTAATGCCTTCGTAAAGACATCAGCTAGTTGAAAACGTGTAGGCATATATGAAGGTTTAATCATACCAGCTTGTAACTTCTCTCGAACTATGTGGCAATCTATTTCAATGTGCTTTGTACGCTCATGGAAGACGGGATTTGCTGCAATGTGCAAAGTCGCTTGGTTGTCACAGAATAATTGTGTAGGTACTTCATGTGGAACCTTTAAGTCATGTAATATGTAACCCAACCAAGTCAATTCTACACATGTGTTTGCCATAGCTCGGTATTCGGCTTCTGCTGATGATCTAGAGACATTAGTTTGCTTCTTTGATTTCCATGAGATAAGAGAGTTTCCAAGAAAAATACAGTATCCCGTCACCGATCTTCTTGTGGCACGACATCCTCCCCAATCAGAATCGCAAAAGGCCTTTAAAGTAAGATTGTTTATGGAAGGAAATAGTAAGTCTTGTCCAGGGCTGCCTTTGATGGACTTGAGGATGCGTATAGCAGCCTCCCAAGAAGGTTTTCGAGGTTCATGCATGAATTGACTAAGAGTCCAGACAAACTAAACTATGTCAGGTCTGGTAACAGTAAGATAAATGAGCCTCCCAACCAACCTTCTGTACTTAGTGGGATCATCTAACAATATTCCATCAGTCGGAGTAAGTTTTAAGTTTTGTTCCATTGGAAACTTGTCTGGACGAGCACCTAGGAGCCCTGAGTCTTGCAAAATGTCTATTGCATATTTTCTTTGAGACATAAAAATGCCTTTCTTGGAGCGAGAAAATTCGATGCCCAAAAAATATTTCAAATCTCCAAGATCCTTGATGTGAAATCTTTCAAGAAGAAACTTTTTAAGAAATTTAATTTCTTGAAGGTAGTTTCCTGTGAGAAGTATATCATCAACATAGATCAGAATTGCAGTGAATGAAGTACCTTGGGCCTTAGTAAAAATGGAGTAGTCAGCCTTTGACTATTGATAACCAGATTTCTTAATGGTGTTAGAAAATGTGAAGAACCAGTTTCTTGACGCCTATTTGAGGCCATAAAGAGATTTGTTGAGCCGGCATACAATGTTCTCCCCCTGTCGGTGAAGACCAGGTGGAGGCACCATGTAAATTTTGTCATGTAAATCTCCATGGAGAAAGGCGTTCTGAACGTCTAACTGATGAGTAAACCAATATCGGGCAGCGGCGACAGTTAAGAGGCAACGAAGAGTAGTGAGTTTGGCCGTAGGTGAGAATGTTTCCTTGTAGTCGATGCCTTCAACTTGTGTGTAGCCTTTGGCAACAAGGCGAGCTTTATAGCGTTCAATTGTGCCATGCCATCAAACCGATACTTTATTTTGTATACCCATCTACAACCAATGGGCTTGTGACCAACAGGAAGAGGGACCAAGCTCCAGGTATTGCTATCTTGTAATGCCTGTAATTCTGTATTCATAGCTTGTTGCCAATGGGGATCAAGGATAGCTTTAGTATAAGAATGGGGCTAAGTATGACTTGTAATGTTAGCTAAAAAAGTACAATGGGAAGAAGATAGACGAGAGTATGAAAGAAAATAGGAAAGAGGATATCGAGTACCTGACTAAGAGCTTGGCGCCGAGGAAGGTTGGGTGACATAGGCTAACAAAATGTAGTCTTTATGTCAAGCTGGAGGTTGTTTGGGACGAAGGGATTGTCTGGTTGGTGGAATAGGAGGTGAAGCGATTTCAAGTAATGGTGAATGAGGTGAAATAGGTGAATCAGGTGTATTCGTGTTAGGAAGGGAAAGAGAGGGAAGCTCTGTGGTAGTATTGGTTGGGATGGGGGGATTAGATGGCCAATGGTTATCCATGTCAAGGGAAAATGATGGTTGTGTATGAGTGGGTCCTGGTGAAGGGGAAGCAAAAGGAAATATGGTTTCACAAAATGTTACATCACGACTGACAAAAAATGATTTAGTATCTAAATCATAAAGTTTGTAACCTTTTTTATTAGTAGGGTAACCAACAAAAACACAAGATTTTGCTCGAGGATCAAATTTTTGGATGGGATGAACGACTGTAGCATAACACAAACATCCAAAAACTCTTAAATGATTGAGGGAAGGTGAACGATTGTATAACATTTCAAAAGGTGATTTAGAAGATAGAAGAGGTGATGGGATGCAGTTAATTAGGTAAACAGCAGTTAAAATGCATTTGCCCCAGAAATGAATGGGTAAATGAGATTGGAAAAGCAGTGCGTGGGCAACAACAAGTATATGATGATGCTTATGCTCAACTACCCCATTTTTTTGTGGAGTGTAGACACAAGTGTGTTGATATTCAATCCTTTGAAACTGTAAGAAACTTTTTATGGGAAAAAATTCAGAACCATTGTCAACTCTGATGATTTTAATCACAGCATGAAATTGGTTTTGAGCAAAGGTAATGAATGACTGTAAAAGTTTGGGAGTTTTAGATTTATACTACATAAGAAATACCCATGTGCATCTTGTAAAATCATCCACAATAGTAAGAAAGAAACGAGCTCTTGTGTGTGTAGGAACTTTGTGGGGACCCCAAACATCACAATGTAATAACTCAAAAGGAGCACAAGTTGATATGGAACTTGAAGGAAATGGAAGTCTAGTTTGTTTAGCCATAGAACAAATAGTGCAATTATTATCAAAAGTAATGTTATGAGAAGATAATAGTGAAGAAATTAATTTAAGACGAGATGGTGAAGGATGCCCAAGATGCATGTGCCACAGATTCAAGGGTTGAGAAACTTGATGAGAGGTCGGTGTTTGTTGCAAATGGGACATGTAATAAAGACCGTCACGTTGTTCACCCGAGCCAATCATCTTCCCCGTAGCCAAGTCCTACAAGACACAGAAAGTGGGAAACAAAATGGCACAACAATTTAGAGAAGCAGTGACTTTGCTAACAGACATCAAATTTAATCGAAAAGAAGGTACACATAGAACATTGGTTAAGGTGAGGTTTGGGTTGAAAGGCACAGTGCAAGTGGAAGTTATTGAGGCTGTAGACCCAGTGGGCAAATTAATATGGGGTATTGGTGAGGATTCAATTTTTGTGAAAAGTTTGAAATCAGAAATAATGTGATCAGTGGCTCCACTATCCAAGATCCAAGAATTTGTGAATACAGAATTAATTGAGGCATTAAAAAAAGGACACAAACTTGCAGCGTTTGCGTAAGCATCATTATTACCAGTTGCGTTCATCATGGATAGCGCACGAGCAATTTGTTGAAGCTGTTCTTTGGAAAGCCCATGCGAGGAGTTGGATGATGATGCACCGTTGTCTTGCTAGGTGTCAACCTGGGAAGAGTTTGCTGCATTGACTATAGGATGGGAATTTGATCCACGCTGGTTTTGTCTGTTTCCTAGAGTTCCTACATTGTTGGAACCCCACGTGCCATTTTTAAACTTGCATCTATCTTCCGTATGTCCCCTCTTATCACAAAATTTGCAGTGAAATCTCAAAGTTCTGCAATTGTTAATTGTGTGACCTTCTCTGTTGTAGTGTTCACAGTGTTTACCTTTGGATTAATTGGAGACATTGTTTAGACGACTGTGAACTGCAGCAGCAATGGAGAGATTCTCGGCTAATTCTAACGTCATTTGTCGTTGAGTTTCCTCCTGAATCACGAGGGAATATGCCTGACGAACATTCGGAAAAGGTGACATCATGAGAATATTTGTACGAACAACATTATATGTGTCGTTGAGTCCCATAAGAAATTGCATCAGTTGGTCCTCTTCCTTTTGTTTATTATGTGCTTTCATCTGGTTGCAGGTAGGGAAAGGCCGATATGTCTCCAACTCATCCCAAAGACCTTTGAGTTTAGTAAAATATGCAGAAACTATCATTGTGCCTTGTGATAGAGAAGCCAATGACTTTTGGATTTGATATACTGCTGGTGCATTTTTTTGTGAAAACTGATCTTTGAAATCCTCCCATACCTGATGTGCTGTTTTGGCATGAATGACCCTCTGAGCAAGATCAGGTTCCACCGAGTGAGTAAGCCATGATAAAACCATGTTATTGCATTGACTCCACAAGGCATACTCTGTCGGTTTTTCCATTTCTGAAGGTGGCTCGATTGACCCATTGATAAAACCAATCTTGTCTTTGGCCGTGAGGGCATGAACCATGGACATGCTCCATGACGAATAGTTGGCTCCAATCAATTTGATTGGTGCGAGCATGTGGCTGAGATAATCAGAATGATGAATGAAATATGGGCTGGTTGAATCGGCACTGAAACTGCTACTAGAGTTTGAGGCTTTGGAATGAATTTCTCCTATTGGTGTTTGCTGTTCTTCCACCACTGTTGAAGAGATTGAGTGAAAGATCAATTATGCTCTGATACCAACTCAATAAAAAGACAACAGATGTTTTGGAGAGTATGTCAAAGGATGACTGGAAGTATATTTCATTTACAGAGCATATAACTTATATACAGAAAAATATAATCACTCCTTCCTAATTCTAATGCTAAGAAAATGTGATCCACAATTAGTGGAATTTGACTTCTGTCTAGAAAGGAAAGTAAATATAGGCATATCAATTACAAAGATAATTCTCAACAATTAAAGTGATTTTTTTATGGTTCTTAGCCGAAATTGCTGACGTGACAATAATGTGGCACTGCTACGTCAGTAATTTTGACGAGAAATTGTTCAAAAATCACTTTAGTGATCATATTGCAAAATATTTTAAAGTTTTGTTATTACTTTGTAAGGAATTGAAATTTAGTGACCAAATTAAAAAGGATGCCAAAATTTTGTGACATTTGGTGTGATTTTCCCTACTTTTTCATCTTTCTTCTCGTCACCATCATCTGTGTAGATGTTGTAAAATTCAAAGGAAAAAAAAAAAAAAAGAGATGAAATGAAATGACAATATTTATTCTATCCATCCTCTCTTCACTATTAATTAGAAAAAACTGCTCAAATGTGTCTTGCATGAGGGCCGTTATATGCTTCAGGTTAACTCAAGAGTGGATGCAAAATAATACGTAATTGGATTAGTTTGGTTAATATTTTTCTTAATTTAATTTAATTTTAAGTTTAATTCTTTAAATTAAATTGAGATCGGTTTATATATATTATGAACCATTCGAGCCCAATCTCGGCCTTCCCTCTGGGCACAATCTAGGCCCTGCACAAGTCTGTCGTAGCATCATTGCAATCCCCACTGATTATCCGCGCGACTACCTCAGATGTTACCCTCATTAATGATGGATCCCAACCACATTAATGAGAGTCTTATCGCCACTATGCTGCTGCTTGGGAACCTCCACTGGCGCTGGATAGTTAGTTTCATCACCTACAAATGCATGACGCATGCATGCAGAGAACATCCTGTAACACCCCACTTCTCGGGAGCGTTAACGTAACGTAAGATTCCGAGGATAAATTTTTTTTCAACTAAAAACTCATCACAAAAACCATTCCCCGAAGATCCCGTTACATCTTCTCAGTATATCAACTATGAACCCTTAATAAACCAAGACAGGTTCACTAACACAAAGGCGGAAGCTAGATCGAAACCTCAACAGGTCATAACCGAAACCACTTTATTTATATATAAAGTTGCACAAATGTTTTCATAACATTTTTAAAAGTAAATAACATAACTGAAAAGACATAATGTAAACTATCAACTAATCGCCGTCACTCCTCGACAATCCCTTTCCCTTTTGCACCGCTGCCTTCATTTGGAACGTTTGAATATTCCAGGGATAAAGTCCAAATTAGATGATGAATCATCTAAATGAGAGTTCAAAACACATTTTTCATGAACAATGCAAGACATGAAATAAACTAATACACCCGGTAAGCCCTAGCTCAAGAGAATTCCCACGCGCTTAACCTTACCACAGGAAAAGAGCAATCTCTCTAAAAGCTATGCCACCACACCGACTCGATGACACGACGACGCGACGCAATTCTAGCTTAAATAGGGCTGCCAACGCATCTCACCAGAATATGTTCCCACCTTAAGCATCTAGGAACTACCATACAATCCCAACTCCAAAATTTCACATGGACCACCTAGACGTCCTAGTGCAACTTCCCTGGCCAAACGGCCTTGCACGGAAATCAAAGTGGCTATCCTGACATGCACACCTAGCATCAGATACCCTTATTATTCCGTCACGCCCTTAGAGAATTACGGCTACACTATCCAGACAACATCCTAGGCTGACATCCCACATGAACAATACAGTATGGACCACCTAGTCATCCTAGTGCAACTTCCCTGACCAAACGGTCTGGCACGAAAACCAAGGCTGCTATCCTGACATGCACACCTAGCATCAGATATCCCTATTATTCTGTCACGCCCTTGGAGAATTACTGCTACACTATCCAGACAACATCCGAGGCTGACATTCCATACGTACACATAAAACTCAAGACAATGCCACATTTCACAATTCAATGCATCGTATAACAACATTTATAAAATGCAATGCACAGTTCAAAACGTTTAGGGACGAACCTCCCTCGTAAAACCAACTGTCACCGGTTACCATTTCAATGCACAAAACCATTTTGCATGAAATCACCACATGTTCAGATAGAACAAGCACAATAAATAAAGTTTGGGAGGCGAACACTCACAACTTAAAACCAAATTTTTTTGGGTTGGAACCACTCACCTTGAACGAAACTCAAAACACCTTGAATCTTGTGTCGAACCTCGACTTTTATGCAACTCCTCAAGTATTTTAACCAAACTACCTCCTTACACGTCCTCACGCGCTACCCAAGTGCTCTGCGCGTGTGATGCCTCGCGTATGCTTTAAAAACCCTCTATCCACTAAACCCGAAGCACTCTCATCTAGCACAAATGTATCACAACTTCGAATAAGAGAATCCTTAGCCTTGAGCCCCTATTTATATGTTTAAGAAACTTAGCTACCAAGAAATATATATTCTGCAATCATTTCAAATCTTTCAAAATCTTTTTCAATCATTCCAAATCTTCTAAGATTTTCTATAATCATTCCAAATCTTTTGATATCTTTAGCAATCATTCCAAAAATCTTCTAAGATTCTCTACAATCATTGTAAATCTTCTATAATCATTCCAAATCTTCTAATATCTTTTGCAATCATTCCAAAAATCTTCTAAGATTCTCTATAATCATTGTAAATCTTCTAATATCTTTTGCAATCATTCCAAAATCTTCGAAGATTTTCTACAATCATTCTAAATCTTCTAAGATCTTCTGCAATCATTGTTATCCGAATTAAATCTTATCCAAATCAAATCTTTATCCAAATCAAATCATATCTAACAAAATCTTATCCAATCAAATCTTGTCCAAATCTTATCCTTAAAGTCATCACGAGCCTTCATCTTTTCTCTAACGTCATCATGAGGTTTTATCTTATCTCTAATATCATCATGACACTTCATCCTTATCTCTTAAGTCATTTATGAGGATTTTCTTGAATCTCTCAAATGCCCCTAATAAAAAGGTTTCAAGAATTATACTTTGACCCGAACTTTTGGGTAATTGCACTTTAACCCTTTTCAACATGGTCCTCGGACTAATTTTTAATTGCATTTTAATCCCTGAAAAATAGACTAATTACGCTAATGTCCTTAATTTTTAGGTAAATTACACTTTTACCCGAACTTCAAAAATTACGATTTTACCCCTGGCTAGAAATTAAACTTTTATCTCCAACCATCCACAATCCCTTAAAACATCATATTTTCTCAAGTATTTGAATTTAAAAACCTTGAGTATTATATCCCTCACTATTATTCTATTTTCTCAACCTGGTAGATAGCTGTACCGGAAACTGTTCCCGATCCAACTTCTTTTGATGCCTAAAATCATAACTCAAATCATTCGTCAATATTATACCATTTTCCTTGGCTATATAGGGTCCGGGGTACTCCCTTCGTCTAATTCGATCGTCTAAAGCTGCGTTAGTATACCCTAAAGTCTCATTTTTCCAAAAATTTCACTTGTATCATTCATCAAATATTATTTATAACCTCAAATCATTCCCGGGTATTACACATCCCCTTCTCCTATATTAGCCAGCTCTTTTCAGAGCTAAGATATGTTCTACCTTCTGACCTACTAATACACTGTCATTTCCTTACTCTCTTACTCACTCAAGCGTCGGAGTGCTTATTGGTGCTAGCCGCCTCCCTAACGGACCCATCACCGGAACCTGCGTCCTGCCGCCGTGATCCCGCCTCCAATCGTCTTCTTTTGATTAGGAAAGAACATATTATATCATAGAGCTTAATTAATGTCCTAGGAAAACAGAAATGAAAGAATTTACAATTAATAATGGAAAAAAATAACCTATGTGAAGTTGGTAACTTTTGGATGTACAGTTTACAAATTATTGGATACACAGATAGTTTACAAAGCATATACAATAAGAAAGTATACAAAAATTTATGTATAAGTTCGACTGAGACAACCATAGCTTGTTATCATTAACCTAATTTCTTAAAATCACTTATCTCATTATATTGTTAAAATTCAAATACAAATGAATTTGAAATAAATTCATATTCTAAATACTTATCTTATAATTAAGAAAATTATTCCAATATAATCGCAACTCTAATAATCTCCTACTATGGTACATGGGATAATGCTCAACTCATTTCCATATAGAGGACGTCAAAGGGTGCGACTTTGATGACAATAATAAAAATACTATATCAAACAATCACCAATAACAACATAATACTGCTACAAAAAGAAATAAACGAGGGCAATGTCATCTATGCCTTAGATAATAAATAACACATCTATCAAATGCTTCCAATCTCTCGAGAGTAACTTTAAACAACATTTGATCTTCAATCAAAATTCTTGCACTCATGACCATCACACAAATGATCGTTCAGACTATGAGTTGCAAAACTTACATGATGTGGTATAAATTATCTTTCCTAAAATTTGAATCATTCTATCTCTTGGTTCAACCATGTGCCCAGTCATGGCCCGTCTGACTACTTTCTTACCAATTGGGTAACATGCTAAAGTAGTGTAATTGTACCGATATTTCTTGAAACAATTTTAGGTAAAAAAGGATATGTGAATAGAGTCTCACGCAGTGACAGGAAGAGAACAATCTTGTCACTTCCCTATAGCGATCGAATAAACACATGATGTATGACGTGCATGCTACGGTGGAGCTCTCACTAATCAGGGATGCCTCACTCAACACCATACAGATGTCAGCCTAGTCACCACATAGGCACTAGCATGAGTCAATCAATTTATGAGTACTCACATCCTACTATTCTCAAACTTAATATGGAATTTGAAATATATCTATATTTGAGTTCTTCAAATAAGCCTTATCTTAACCATACTAAGGCGATAATAACGACCTTGAATATCCGTCATGTATCAAGGCACTTACACTTGTTAGGTTTGTATAACAATGGCACCAATACCTAAGAGGGAGGTGAATTGGGTTATTTTAAAAAATTGGTTAAACTTTGAAAATCTCTTTGAAGAATAAGATCTTAGTGCAAGTGAGGGTTGTAGAAATGCTTGGAACAATGAATGAAATAAAAAATATAAGCAAAAGAATGGATACAATGATATATAGTGGTTCAACTTAAACCAAACTTAATCCACTACCTTAACTCCTCACTAAGGATTTTTCAACCAATTCACTATAATTCTCCCATCACTTCGGATAGGCCCTCTAGCCATAAGTTTGGAATATACAATCTCTTGCTTACTCAAGCAAGTCCTCTAGCACCAAGCTATATAGGTATTTCACTATCTTGCTTTAATAAACAAATTCTCTAGCATAACAAGCTAGGAAAAACAAGATCATGATACAAAATAATGGTTCTAAGAGTAGACACTCTTAGTTACAATATCTTTAAAAATAAATACAAGGATTGAACAAAGTAATACAAATGATAATCAAAGCCTTTAAAAAGAAAATTAAATAAAACAATGAAGTACTTGAAGAATAAACTCTTGTAAGCATGTAATGAACTCTCTTTGTTGGTTTGAATCATCCATTTGACTTGTATTTATAGTGTCTTGAGACCTCATTCACAAATCTTGCCGTTGGTAGTAAAAAAATCACTTTTGGTGAGTGAAAAAACTAGTCGTTGGAGATTCTACGACAGAAACTATTGACATTTGATGAACAACTGTCGACAGTATTGATGCAGGGGCTGTCGAGATTTAGATATAGAGAGCAAGCTTCCAAATTGTCGATATCTTACAAAGAACTGTCGACAGTTTTTCTTAAAATAACAAAATTATCGACAGATTGAAGAAAATTGTCAACATTTTACAAAAAAAACAGAAATTGTTGACAGTTTGCTAAGAAAATTTTTCAAAAAAATTATTGTAGCAAACTTACTATAGCAACGGTTAAGGTACTGTAGTGACGGTCAAAGTTACTGTAATGCCGGCTAACGGTCACTGTAGCAACTGTCCAAAAAAAATTAATTTAAAATTTTTGCTTTAAAAATTATTTTCAAAAGTGTTTTTGATACAATACTTTCAATCAAATAAAAATATATTATTCCAAATGACATCAAGAAATTTTATCACAAGATTTTTTGGCATTGGATTGTATGATGAAATCAATTTTTACTTTGGTGCTTAATAAATCATATAAAAGAAATTTTAGAGCACCAAGTTAATAAAATTTAGTAAAATAATTTCATCATCAAAAATACAATTGGATTTTTGTTATTAAAAGAGTTTAATCTATTTGTCCAATAGTTCAAAAACATTTTTGGAGATTTTGTTTGAATGAAAATAGAAGTTATTACAAATCTCCATTTCTATATATATATAGAAAATTATTGTTAATTTGGTTTTCATTTTAACAAAGTATTTGAAATTAATTTTTGTTTGAAAACTATATACTTGACTTATGACTTGAGGATCAAAAACAATTGTTGTTTTTCATCATTAATTAAAATCAAACACAAGAGTAAAACATCAACACTGACCACAAAAGTCCAAGACTAAGCTATCTTATCCTGCATACCACACAGGTGTCAGGGCGATCGTCTGCTTGAGAGGACCGATCCAAGCCTGGTGACATTCTCGAACATGTGCAACTATTTTAATATTTTCCATATCAACAACATAATGCAATATAATGAAAATAGAAAGAATATAACAAATATCTATCAAATAAGATAACAAATATCCATCAGCAAAATCAATATGAATGTCGTAAATAGTGATCAAATGTAGAATTCAAATTCTACATAGTCGCATACGCCTCACATGAGATGCAAATACATTCCTGCTAAGTGGCTTGGTCAATGGGTCAACCAACATTTCAATGCTAGGAATATAACTCAAGATCACTTACTTGTCCTTGATTAATCCTTTAATATAGTGATATCTTTTTCTTATATACTTTCCTTTATCATGGAATTTAGGGTCGCGTGCGAACTACATCGTAGCCATGTTGTCGATACGAATCTCGACAGGTTCATCAGTTTGAGCTGTTACCCCAAGCTCTCGAAGGAAAGCACTAAGCCAAGATGCATGTCTTTCAGCTTCTGAGCTAGCCACATACTCTTCTTCCACGGTCGACTGAGCAAGGCAATCTTATTTCTTCCTTCGTCAAGAAATAGAGCCTCCACAAAGAGTGAAAACTGTTGAACCAATTTACTCATATTAATTAAGTTTTGATGATTAACAAAAATAAAATTTTTAATATACAAATTATAGTATTTTTTGTGATTAATAAAAATAATATTTTTTTTTAAAATACTAATTTTAGTTTCGAATTATTTTTGATTAATTTATAAAATATTTTTCATAGCATATGTATTACCAAACATATTATATTCTATTAAAAATATTTTTATAATTTTTAGATTAATTTATAAAATATTTTTCATAGTATGTGTATTACCAAAATATTATTTTCTATTAAAAATATTTTTAGATTAATTTGTAAAATATTTTCATAGCATATGTATTATCAAAAATATTATTTTCTATTAAAAATATTTTTTTTAAATATTTTCAAGATTAATTTATTAAAAGTTTTCATAGCATGTGCATTATCAAAAATATTTTTTTAGTTCTGTATCACAAAAAAAATTTAACAAACCAGTTGCATGTCCCATGATTCAAACCCAACACCTCAAAGTTGTCCTTGCACGCGTGTGTCAACTAATCTACAAACTTCCTTAATCATATGTGTGCATATATTAATTTTAAGTTATATTTGTAAGTTTTTCAGCTTATAACGGTCAGATTTTTTACCGTTGAAAAAGTGCCCAAAATGCCTATAAATACCCCTCCAATCTCGTTTTTGAGTATCCAAGTGCTTCCATTACATATCTAAAGTAACCGAAAGCTCTCAAGCAAAGCATCCAAGCATTCAAGTGTCGGTTGATCTTGAGAGTATGGAGTAAGTGTTGGAGACACCAAACCACTATATATTTTGTGTTAATATTGTGCTTGTTTGTGTATCTATATTGCTATTACTCTCAAATAACATATATATTTATAACAAGTGTATTTTATGTATAACAAAAACTCAAGAATTTTAGAAGGGAAGAATTTGGTACAATAAGTTTTTAACACTCAATTCACCCCCCTCTTGAGTGGTCATTGCGTGTCAAGGGACCAACAAGATAATCCCTAGAGAGTCATCGTTTTTACTGCCATTCCCTCGAGTCGAGGTTTTGATGGAGACAGAGGGCCATGAACCAGCTTCCTTAGCCTTCGCCTTCGATCGTAATCTCTTAGAACAAGCTCCATCTTGTTGTAGACCACTTTTGGGCTCCTTTACTCAGCCTCTAGTAATCCTTAACTTCATCGAAGCTCACTTTCCAAGCATCTTCATCTCCCTTGCCACCAAAGGCGAATCTAAGAGCAAATCTGGGGGAGGGCAGGCCCCCAGATCCATGAGTATTTCAGCCTTCCTCCCCCGAAATGGGCCAAATCTGCCTTGCAGATCTGGGGAGTGCTGAATTTGGGAGGGGTTGTAGCCTATGCCTGCCCCCTCCTAAATCCGCCCCTGTTTGCCACCAGTTGACTTTTTCCCAACAACTGTGTTAGGGTTTAGATCCCCCAACACAATTGCGGAAACCCTCTATTGGAAATCCATCCATGTCAAATTAATTAAATTTTAGGTACTTCGACCTATAATAAGACAAATTAGTCTTTTATAATTGATACCATTCATTCGTAAGTCAAATCTTTTAGATAATATTGTAATCTAATCTCTACATAATTAATTTTGGATTTTATGTTGCTAAAGGACAAGTTTTTAACATATATACCATACCATCAAGGGTAGATTTAGTAGTGAGTTGTCTTGGGCGAGCCCAGGGCAGCTCATAACAAAATTTAAATCTATAATGTAAATTTTTTAATTTTTTAATAGTAGCCCAACCTAAATTTAATCCAGTCCACCCCCAATTTTGCCCAGTCCAGCCTAACCCACTTGTCTGGATCTGCCCCTGCATGCCATGTTGATAATGTGACAAGCCATATGATAATTCATTTTTTGTTAATTAACCTGAGACTTGACTACTTATCATATATAGCGTGAAAATGTCAATTAAAGTTTAAATATCGAATCTAAATTTGAGACTTTATTGATATAATACTTCCGTGTTAACAATAAAAAAAGGTTTAAATGTCAAATTTTTAAGATTAACGTGATGGAACACATTTGGAAGTCGTTAATCATAAGTTAATTATTTATTAGAAATTCTAAGTATAAACTCCAATACCGTAAATAAAGAAACTAAGTAATATCATGTGACATAATTAACTATATAGCTAGGCAAATTAAATTATCTAGTAGGTGGGTCAAAATCATATTTTTCACTAATAACTTGACATGATTTGACACAAATAACTTGTTATGTTGTATTTGACACAAAATATTTATATTTTACACAAAGTTGTATATATTCTATGTAAAAGTATAGAATTTTTGTGTCACATAGCATGTAATAAGTTATGTTTTGTGTTTTTTTTTCTTTTTACAAAATTTCAAAAATATTTGTAATTTTTCAGTCACAAATGAAAGAATTGAGTATTGTATAATTTTCTAATTTTTTGAAACCCTAAAATTTTTTCACTTCTACTTACCAATGACGTGCTACATTGTTACACGGGTTATTTAGGGCCTATTTTGTTGTGCGGTCACAAGGAAAAAAAATTCCCTTTTGTTGTAAAATAAATATTTTTATAAATTTGTTATATTGTTGTGTTCAAGAAAACGGAGCTAATTTTAAAATAGATTCAAGAAAAAGAAACCCAAAAAGAAAACTTAGGAGGCCTTTATGAAATAATTATCCTTGAAAGATTATCTCAAATACTTGTCTCATGTAACTTAGGAGACCTTCCCAAAACTAGGGGTGTACATTCGGTTATAATCGAATCGAATCGCCCCATTTTACCTAACCGAACCAAACTGCCCAATTGAAAATAATCAAATCGAACCGACTTGATACACTAACCGAAATAACCGAAACCAAAATAACCGATTTAAACTTTGAACTAACCGAACCGAGAACCGAACTAGAAAAATAGCCCAAAAATTGAGCCGAATTAATCAATTTAACGTTTAAACTAACCGAACCAAAAATTAAACCGAAAAATAGCCCAAAGATTTAACCGAATACATCTTGATTCAATTGCTTGACATCCTGATATATTAATTTAATTTACCTCCAAGTCAATTCCAAATACATCTTGATTTCTAACCCCCTATCATCAGCAACAGCAAACACTAAAAACTAACAAAACAGAAAACATGGGATGATTTTTGATTTTGACTCATGACAATTACAGTGGATTATTGAGTTCCTACTACACTAAGAAACCAAATTCAAATTCCTTTTCCATAGAGCATACGCTAAGGAAAACTTAATTGCTCAAAGTTAAACAAAATAGTAGCAGCAAATGATCAAACAGCAAATCATGGAAGAAAGCTAATAGAAACATCGAAGTATCTATAGGTTAAACAAACAACAAATCACAAAACACAAAACAATAACAAGTAAACAACGAACCAAATCACAAAACAGAAACAAGTTAAACAACGAATTAGCAAAGCGCATTGAAAGATTAAACAAATAGCAAGGGAAACCAACCAGATCGAACATGACAATCAAAACCACACGACGATTAAGTTGCTGAAATTGTATTATCTTCTCAAATCGATGATGGTGATACCCGCAAGATCGTTAATGGTGAAGTGAGGAGGGTGAAATGGCTTAGGGTTTGTCGTCGCGTTCGACGGGGTGAGGGGTGGGCTGGGTCTTGGACTATCAGGTGTAGGGGGGGCTGGGTGTTGGGTGGCGAAGAAGCCATCATCGACGGTAAAGGCGCTTGGGTCTGAAAGCGACAACGAGGTGAGGGTTAGCCACCAATGACCTGGGGCTAGGGTCGATGCTTCGACCACGGGTGGAAGGGGGCTGGGTCTCGGGTTATCGGGTGCAAGAGGGCTGGGTGAGGGAGAAGCCGACGAGTCGAAGACGAGATGAAAGTTGACAACGGGTTGGGGGGTGACTCGAGTGAGGTAGTCTCTCGGGTGTGCTGCGCCTGCGCAAGAACGAAGAAGAAAGGCAATGGACAGAAGTCACAGAACACATGAACTTGGTTGGAGGTAGTGCCACTACCCGAGTCGGTCGGTTCGGTTTTGTGGGCATTTTTGCCTAAATACCCGAACCAAACCGATTAACCGAAATCTTTATAAAATATTAACTAAACCCGAACCGCTCACATTGGCTAATCGAACCGATCGGTTTGGTTCGATTTAATCAGTTTAACCGAATTTATGCTCAGCCCTACCCAAAACCTCTTTAAGATTTAAAAATGTGTCAAACCTATCTCTAATGTGTTTAACTGAAAATTCAAAGTAGATGATCTGAAAGACATAGATGCTTCTCCATCTGTTAACTTCAATCTCGATAAATAAGAGGTGATTTCTCTGATCGAGATAAAACTAAACTATATTTAAATTATAATCTTCTTGTTCTTTTATACTCTTCAATGGAGACTAATTTAAGCATTAGAAGACCCATTACATGAGACATCCCTAACTATTGTTTCTTCTTTTGCAAGTCTCTCAAGGACTAGGAGTTCAAGACAAATATTCTTCCGCAACTACAAATTTATTATTGTATATATTTAGGCAAGAACAAATATATTTGGCAAAAATTACAAAAATGTCTTTACTAACAACAAAAGTTATTTTTCTACCAAAAAGTAGAAATAGAAATTAGAATTTCTATTACAAAGAAAAAAATAAAATTATTTTAAACAAAATTAGCCCTAACCAACATTTAAAATTTCAAACATTACATTTATAAAATAGTATTTAACTACAAAAACACTTTTTTCCATACCCTTTTTAGTAATTTTACGGTCACAGAAAACACTTTTTTCTATAGTTATTCAAATACATATAAACCCACAAAGTATTTTATTTAACTTTTTTTTTCAAAAAATAAATTTTATAAAAACAATTTTAATAATAATAAAAATTTCACAATAATACCAAATATAAATACGAAACTCACACATCAATCTGCTTGACTTTTTGTCTCCAAGAAATGCTGACCTTTTTTCAAGATCTCACTTAGGATAAAAAACACGTCCAATTTATTTATATGTCATGTATTAAAAAAATAGTTAAAGTTTTCTAAATGACAAAGTTTTAGTTACTTTAATTAAATCACCCATTACATGGGTTGAAATAATTTCTTTTTTTATTTTAGTTGTAACTATGATTTTTTTTCTCAAGTTTTGGTCCGACTTGAGAAATGAATGAAAATGTCATTGTTAAACTACTTGAATCAAGAAAAAAAAGAACCGTCAGAGGGCACAGGAAAATTATCGTTCAAATACTTTGATATTTAATTCAAATATTGAAAACAATGTAGAATTGAAAGTTGTATTGAAACTAACAGCAGAGATGTATTTTTTTTAGAATGAGGCTTTGTTTGTTTATAAAGGTATTGTTGCGCAAAATACAACAATAGAAATTTTGTAGAGTGGAAAGGATTCGAGGTGACAAGATATTGTCTAGAAGCAATATCAGTGTCTTAGAACAATCGTCATATCAGAAATGGAGAAGATTCCTAGGAATACGTTTAAATGCCCATAAACCCTTTTTGCTTGGAAGGGTCACTACTTGTCCGGAAACACGACTAAATGCCCGAAAACCCCTTTTGCTTGAAAGGGTCTCCCTTTACCCAAAAACACATCTAAACGCCCATAAACTCTCTTTTGCGCTAGGAAACATATCTAAATGCCCGAAAGGGTCTCCTAAACGCCCGAAAACTTCCCTCTTGCACTTAGAAACATGTTTAAGAGCCCAGAAACATTTTCTGGTGGGGCCCATTTTATCATGGTACAATAAAAGGAGTATAGAACAATCCTAAATCTCCTAAGATTAGGATTCTCAAAAATGACGTTCATCTCAATATTTTGAGGTCTTATTAGTATTAGATTTTTTTTTATAAATGATATTTATTCCTTTTAAAAAAATTTCAGATATCAAAATTATCTAATTTGTACATGTTAAGAATCCCTATGAAATAAGCACACAACCACAACTTCGGCAATACCAACAATCCAAGAAATCCAAACAAATCAAAGATACGAAAATAAACGCAACACACAAAACGAAACAGAAATTGAAGAACACATGCATGTGTTCGAATTCGAAAGAATCCTATTCATAGCAATGGTTTGGCCCCTAGTGAATTCACTAGTGATAATCAAGGGATTTGCAGCAACATATACGCATAAGATCCTCACGACAACTCACAAATCAGAAACTATAACAACAAAAAATGCAACATAATACAATGCTCAAAATACCCGAACAACCCAACAACTCATTCATGTATTAAGCCAAGAACAAAAACCTTAGTTTGTTAACCTTAAGACTCTTAGATTATACCTTTAGGCGAAAAAACCCTCTCCAACACTCCCGAATGCAGTGGAATTATAAAAATAGAAAAATGAACAACAGAAAGAGATTAATGGAATTGAAAAGATCAAACTATAAAGGAGACACAACAGATTTATCCTAACTCAAGTCAATTCAATTGGCTCTACATCCAACAGTCCAACACCCAAATCAAGCAGCTTTTATGGAGAAGAAACTGATCAGTACAAAACCCAAACCCTTTCTCAATCCTATCACTCAAGTACAATCCTTGTTCACTCTAAGAAATCCCAAGAACTCAATACACAAGCCTCAACTTCTTTAGAACAAAAGTACTCACAATAGTAACTGAGAACTTGACAAAAGAGAAGATGATCCTAGACTGTCGCCTTGCCCTCTACTTTATAGAGGAGACGAAACCCCCTATATAACTAATCAAATATGAAATATTACAGCTAGATATCAAAATTTACATTAATTACATTTTAACTTAAAAAACTCTAACTGTCTATTAGTTTCTAATTGAAAACCATCAACGCTCCCATTGAACTTCCAATCAAAAAATTGTAGGTAAACCTCAACAGTGCGTTATATGGGATCCTTTCCCCTCTTTTAAGAGGAAATTTGCCTGGCGTATTACCACTTTGGGGGGACAAGAATAGTCCTCCATCATAAGCTTTGGGAGACCCGTTGGTCTCCGAGTTCTTCGGACATCATGTACGTACATCTCGTATGTAGCCAATCTATGACCTCTTTGGGCTGCATTCTGAATTCAGTTTTTGAAGTAACTGAGAAGCCTGATGATATCGCTCTTCCATCAATTCACATTTCGTTTTCAACATGATAATGGTAATGGAAGAGCTAGAGCTAAATATTCTTTTTAAGCCTGAAATTAATATATATAATCTTACTTTAATTTGTTGCATAATTACTCTCCACTTAATTAATTAATTAATTAATTTTGAGCTTGAAGTCATTCATTTCTCAAGTTCATTCTTAATCATTAATATTCTCTTAGTCATTCTTAATTCTAGAATAGCCAATATACTGATCAGTTAGCCATGCATGCTCATAGTCATACCAATACAAAAAAGAAAAAAAAAAGTAATTAATGAGATGCGGGATATATATATATATAGATATTACTTGAGAATAAAAACTTAATGTATTAACGTATGAACACTTTTGGAACAACAGGACAGTACTGACAGAGAACAACATGATATATAGTATTTACACTATATATCATGAATAAATGAATGAATTAATGAATGAAACTAAGTAAGTATATACTAATAAGATCATTTGTTGCTACCTTTTCCAACGAGTCGAGAGCAGCCATATTCGTTGCAAAATGACTCCAACGAGAGCAAAGTAATCACCAAAAGCGTAGAAAGAAATGTGAGAACCTTCCAGAAGGCATAAACATACTTCTTCAAGAAACTGTTCACCTTCACCTTTGGCCTACTGTTGTAGTATCGGTTCACTTCTTCAACCGTCCTCTCTATCACCGACCGGTGGTCCGGTTTCCCGATCGACCGAGACATCCCATTGAAGAGATCCGCCACTTCGCCGTCTCTCAACCGCCCCCTGATAATACCTTTTTCCCTAAGCAACCTCACGTCGTCTGCGGTGTCGATGATGCCATTCATCAGATCGGTGTACAAACCTACAACCAAATGTGACATTGATTCGGCTCTTGATGCTTCATAAGCCACCAGGTTTCTCAGGACTACTTCTGAATTGACGTTCAGAGTAATGACGGGCAAGCCAAAAGTCCCCTTCTTGGAATCAAACTTGACGCACTCGATTCCCCCAGGAGTCGATTGGAACTTTACTCCGGCATTGCAGAGCTCCACAACCGAGGGGATTGTGATTTGGTCCACCGAGGAAACCTTGTTTTCTTCTCGAACTTTGTTGGGTTCGCTCCCTTTATCGAACCCTAGTTTTTCCAAGATCCTCTCTCTACTCTTATCTGAAGGTAAAGAAACAAAAATATTTTAAAAAACTATAATCTCTCTATGAATTTTATCGACAAATCCTCATTCAAACTATGATTTGGATTATCATGATGAACACTATATATACATATATATATATATACCTTCCACAGTCTTGAGAATACTGTCAATCTTTTTACCGCCAAACCCTATAGCAGCATGCCTGTTTTCTTCTCCAAAATCAACAACGATCTCCACCTGTCCGCCATGCTTGCTGGGCTCGGAGCTCCGGTTCAACGATTCGCTCACGAGTAAAAAGTACATCAAATCTAGCAAATGAGCGAACTCGTAATCCTTATCAAAAGTCGTTTTTGAGATTGCGAGTGGAGAGAGGGCTTCACAGAAGCAAACCATGCTGTTGATCAGCAACTTCCTGACATCATTGCAATCATTTTCAGAGTATGAGAACACTATTTTTGCAATCTCCCTCAGCAGGACCGCCGGAATCTGGTTCTCCAGCATCACTATATCTCTGTAAATGGCGTCTCGCGTTAGCTTCCGGCTGGCAAAATCAGCCGAGTAGAGGACGTCGAACCCTGCAACCGAACCTAAATTTTAGAAAATTAACTGAAATGACAGCAAATAATTAACCAAAATTAATAAAAAAAACCAATATTAAGAATTATGGTTAGATGTATTTATTTTAGTTGTAATTTTGTGGTATTTTTATAAAAGTAATAATAAAGTCTTATTATTTCAACCTATTCTTATTCGGTAACAACTAAAAACTAAAATTGAAGATTGAATTAACTAAAAAATAACCAAAGCTAAAAATCAAATTATAATCTTCAAAACCAAAAAAATTGAAATCTTAAAAATTTAATTTAAATTAGCCGAACCTAACCGAAATTGGTCGATCCGGTTCGGATATTCAGTTTGCAGCGAGTAATGGGGAGGCGTACCATTAGCCCACTGATAAAAGATGTGGAGCAGTAACAGCCCATCAATGGCGATGATCCAGGCCAAGGTGTTGCCGTTGAGCTCAATGTACTTGTGGTAGCTGGCCCTAATGGCGGGCTCTTGCTCGTGGAGCCTGGCCACGATGTCCTTGAATTTCAGGGTTTTCCGGTGGGTTTTGAGGAACCTCTTGGCGGCGGCGATCTTGCTGCGCTCCATCTCGTAGAGGTCCGGGCGGAGATGGTGGTAGGGACCCAGCGCCACCAGCTGGGGGCTGTAGGCGGCCGGCTTGAAGGCGCTCAGTGATTTGGGCACCCGGAAAACGCAGACCGGGATGCCGATGTCGAATTCGAGCTCCTTCTCGGAGATCTCGGAGATCTGTTCTACCCAGAGTTCCTCGCCGGAGAGAGAGTTGAAGATTCTGTCCATGGACATATTGGTTTGGTTTGGAGAGATTTGGAGAGTTACATGCATATGGGGAAGTGTTTATATAGAGACTGGAGGAGGAGGGAAGGGAGATGGCGTGCGGTTGGCGACAATCCACATCAGATTCTCCAAACAATTATCTCTTATTTCCCACGTGTAAATGACATTTGACATTGTTTGACAATTCCCACGTAACAATGCATTTATATTGCGGCATTATTGTAATACCATTACTACCAAGTAGAGGGGCTCATATAACTAACTACCTTCAAACTCCATAAGTTGATCTTCTTTTCCAAAAAATTGTACGGTATTGAATATACTTACCCTCTAAGACAGCAATGGACACGTATTATTGGGTTAACCATATATTTGTAGAGTTAGGAAAATTCATAAAGGGACACCAATGAGTCGTTGAAAAAGTTAATTAGAATACCAACTCGCTTCTTTAATTAAGTTTCTCTGCAATATCTACACTTACACACCCTTTATAAAGATGACTCCTTCATTAAATCAAAACTATATATTCATGTGTTCTATGTTAAATTCATAATAAATAACAACAAATAAAATTAAATTATTTTTGAGAGTACTCAAACTTTTAAGTCTTTCCTCAAACCTCAGTATTCTCCCTCGTACCAATTTGAGGTATCACCTGCAAAACCAAGTTAAATGATAAAGAAAGTTCTTGGAGGCTTCGGATATACATAAATGGATAGAGTTTTGACTAGCCAGAAATCCATCAGCTAGACTGCCAGCTGGCTCAATGCGTGCCGTAAGTGCCATGTATTGGGTGTTGTCGAAGTCGATGTTCGATAAACAAGGAGAAGATATATAAAATATTGTCCAAATTAGAAGTTGATTTAATTTTTTTTTTAATTGTTGCATTTTAAAATGGCCAGTTGGGTTAAATTTCTCATTAAAAACTATGGCAAATCATGGATTGGTGCCGTATTTTGCAACTTTGAAAAGGACTAAATCATACGGCCAAATCCAATAGCATCCTAATATCATATTATGCAGGATTTTTATAATATATCATATATGTATGTGTATATGTTTGTGTGTATATATATATATATAAATACATATAGTACTGTTTACTTGTCCAAAGATAGAAAATTCATATTCCATCTTAGAAGACCTGACCAGTTATTTATATATAAATAATTTATATTAAAATTCTTGTAAAGAAATAATGGCAAACCCCCACTAATTTACTTGTCATTTATATTTTTTTGTCAATTTTTGCTTTCATTCCGTCACTAAAAGGCTGAAAGTTTGTAAAATCCTTATTCTTGCTAATTAATTAGTTTTAAAAAGAACAGACAAGGTTAATTTGTTAGCACCTTCAAGCTTTGGTGCTGGATGTTTATTTGTTAATTAGTTTGTGGGTTCCGAAGCATTTTATTTTCTTTTTCGTGACCTAGAGCATTGTGTTTAGTTTTGCTTATATATAGTTCTGGAGGCTGGAGCATTATGCTTATACTGTTAAACCACCCGGCCCCCAATTGCACCAAAAACCTAGCCAGCAGAATGCGGGAAAAATTAAGAAGTTAGGAGTTCGTAAATCGTGTTTGGCAATATGGACATGAAGTGGTTCTGAGTTTTTTTTTTCTTTTTTTTTTTTCTGTATGTAAAAGTGGTTCGAATTACATTGAGGAAAGAGGAAAGAAGTCAGACTTACCCATTCCACGAAACTTCGCACGAATATTGAGTCCGAAAATTTAAAAAAATGAGTTATTCTTTTATATTTTTAGTAAAAAACAAAGCTAAAAACTTGAAAAATATTCCCCACAACTAAATTAGACGAATCCTTATGTTTCTTGAAGTTAGTATAAGTATACAAAATTTAATAAAGCTTGAATTTTTAGCAACACAGATAAAAAAAGGAAGTAAAAATTGACACAAAAAAGTTTAAAATTTTGATACATTTATGAGCCAATTTATATATAGAGGTTTATTTTGGTAAATTTGAGATAATATGTACTTCATGTAAAATCTCAAGGGTGCTGAAGATTTGTGAAGTAAGAAAAGTTAGTTTTATTTTCAAAACATTAAGATGTTAAAGCGAAATTTTAACGATGTCAAAGTGTAAAATTTAACCTTTCAACATTAAAAAAAAAAAAAAAAAGTTGTAAGAATAAGACAGGATTGTAGGGCTAATACCCTTAAATTCGACCCAAAAATTTAATTTTTAAGTACTTTAGTGAAACTACAGAATACAGCGAAATTACTTTTACAAATGTCCCCTATCCTCGGAAATGAGTATATTTCAATTCATACTCTTTTAGATGATGACATGATGTCACTCATTGGCATATTTAATCATCTTGTAAAATGTATTCCTTCTTAGTTGTCGTTACTTCTGCATAAGTTTGTTTAGTTTAACTGCTCTTTTTGCATAACTTTAGAATTTAAAGTTTTAATTTGAAATTACAAATTTTATGTTATAATTTGTTGAGAAGGTCTTTAGATATATTACTTAGTCTCATAAATTCAATCATGATATTTTTAACTAACATTTTAAAGATATATTCATAATGTGTTTATTTATGTAATAGAATAGACAGAGATAGAACATAGTGGACGGTGGCTTGTTGCATAGAAGATTGTTTGCGAGTTTGGTTGGCCAAGAATGAGTCTGTTCTCAACAAGGAAGTTTTTGAATGAAAGTTTAGATGCACGCAAGTTTAGATGAGACGATGGTACGTATTTGAATGAAAGGCAATGATGAAACAGGCAGAAGTTACTTACATTAATGGATAAGAAAAATTTGGTGGCTGAAACATTCTTCTTGACTAATTATTGGATCAAATTTTTTTATTGCTGGAAACCTCCTTGACTTTATAAGTAAAGTCAAAAGAGTAGAAAAGCCATCTCTTCAAACTAAATAAACTGTGTTCAAGGTTGGATATTGGAATGTCAATGTGAAGAAGGGTGAGTCGCCGCCCCCAACTAACCTTAATTGGACCAACTAATTATGAAGGGGTATTTAGCTGCCAACCTTCATGCATTGAAATTTTCTCAGGTCTGTTTGGTTGCCTAGAATCTAATGCTTACCCAGGTTATTGCTCGGAAACTGACCTGGCAAACTTAAAAGCATATCGTTTTCCAATTTCCATGTAAATGAGAAAAGTAAAAGAGAATTGGATAGGCTTAGACTAGCAACCAACAACCAGAATAGGCCAGAACACGTTGAGAATTAGGCTTTGATTTAATTACAGGAAAAGTAAAAAAATAAGAGAGAGAGAGGTGCATAAAATTGTTCATTTTGTTTGGTTGCCTAGAATGTATAATTCTACGTACCCAGGTTATTGCTCGGAAACTTAACTTGGCAAACTTCATGCCGAATCTAATTAAGGGTGGTCACGAATGACTATGAATTGAGAAAACGATATGCTTTTAAGTCTGCGAGGTTGTATGTATGTATGCTTTTACTGTTTCTTTCCGACGTCATTCGTTGTCTTTAATTCATCGCAAACCACCATCTCCCTTCGTCTTTTGTCGCCAGCTATTGTAACCTTCTACTTTCCTCCTCCTCCGCCGTCGGCAACATCGCAAAAACTCACCGAAAACACCCATTTCGTGACCTTCCATCTCTTGCGGCTACATCTGCTAAAAATCGACGTATCCCAACCCCTTGTCATCTGCTGCCGGCCACCACGACCGTCTGCCTCCACCGCCTGCACCACCCCAACCCAACCTCCTCTGTTTCGTCGTCAAATTAAGGTCACCGGAAACCACCCATTCCTTGACCTTCCATCTCCTGCGGCTAGATCTACCGGAAACCGGTGCGTTCTAACCCCTTGTTTGCCGCCGACCACCATGATATATAGTCTGCCTCCTTCGCTATTGGCACCACCGTAGCCAAACCTCCTTTTGATGATTATGTATGCTTGTGCAATGAAATAACATCTTTGAAAATTAAATGACTTTTTACTTAATTTTTATTGATTATTTTTACATAAAGAAGACTAAAAATAATTGTTTTTACATATATTCTATAATTACATGATTATTTAGAATTAAATATTATTTTATAAAAAAATTATTTTTATAATGTAAAAGAATATTTTCCTTAATCCATTTGTGTCATTTCATTCTATCAAAATAAAAACGTATCAAACATAATAATAAAATGTAATCGTGATTCTATTCTTGCCTGTGCCCAACATAGGAATAATGGAATAAAGTAGTCAATTCATTCTTTTTCCTTTTTCCTTTTTCTATCACTTTCTCTACAACTAGCATATTGAATGTAGCTTTATTGATAATTTTTTTTTAAAAAAAAATTGTAATTGATTCAATGTTACATACCTTTAATTTGTAAATGATAATTAGTATGTAATTTATTGTGATGTATTCGTGCCAATAGGAGAAACAAAATTAAAAAATGTCTTAAAGAGTAGATTTTTTGCATAAATTTTACATTAATTAATTGGTAAACTACCTAGCATAAGAAGAAACATATGCTATGTTAAGATAC
Organism: Diospyros kaki; assembly: GCA_036245055.1. Taxonomy (NCBI): domain Eukaryota; kingdom Viridiplantae; phylum Streptophyta; class Magnoliopsida; order Ericales; family Ebenaceae; genus Diospyros; species Diospyros kaki. Next base: position 37,071,950 of record BSEG01000003.1, read on the forward strand.
AAACTACAGTTTAAGGTAGTGGCGCAAAACGAGTTATGTCGGGTCCATTTTGTTGACGGAGCGACGATTGGTATATGGGCCACTTACTATGGGCCCATCCCAAATTGAATCATCTTAGGCTTAATATATATTTTAGTTTATGAGCTAATCAAAAAAATAACTTTAAGGATATCAACTAAATTGTGCATACTATTCATCTCTGGATAAAATAATTTTATACACTTTTAATCCCTGACTTAACCGACGTTAATTAAGAAGTTCACTTTATCTCATCACGCTGCACATCACTCCTCAGCACTGTCATATCACCATGGCTTAATGTATTTTTTAGTTCCTGGACTAATAAAAAAAATGGCTTTAAGAATATCAACTAAATTGTGCTCAATATTCATCACTAGAGAAAATAATTTTAAAACCAACGTTAACTTTGTCTCATCACGTTACCATATCACTCATAATATCCATGTGCATTGTCCATATTTTTATAAAAAAATAAAAAACAATAACTTCTCCACAGTTGGGCACCTCGACCACGGCCATGGGGAGGCTGGGTTCCTCGACCCAGCTATGGTTGGGATAGAGAACCTAATGGTTGGACGGCTGGCCGCTATGGGCATCGGCTGTTGGGGGTCAGGGAACTACAGAACCTTGGTCCCCGACCCCAAACCATTCCTCGACCGCAAGGTTTAGGGTCCCCAACACCCAATCGTTCCGAGACTATCGACAATGGCTGAATCGATGACGGGTGCAAAAGCAAGAACGATCCAGAACGAGGAAGAAGGGAGAAGGGGCAAAAAGGGATCCCTACTGTCGCCGATAGCCATGGTTGGGTGTGTGTAGACGTTGTTGTTTTTTTTTTATTTTTTATAAAAATATGGACAACATATGTGGATATTATGAGTAACGTGATAGTGACATGGTAGCGTGACGGGGCAAAGTTAATGTCGGTTAAGGTAAGAACTAAAAGTGTATAAAATTATTTTGTCCAAGAATAAATAGTAAGCAAAATTTAATTGATATCCTTAAAAGTCATTTTTTTTATTAGTCTATGGACTAAAAAATGTATTAAACCGTGGTAACGTGTCAATGACGTGGCAGCGTGACGAGGCAAAGTTAACGTCGATTAAGTCAGAAACTAAAAGTGTATAAAATTATTTTATTTAGAGATAAAGCACAATTTAGTTGATATTTTTAAATTTATTATTTTAATTAATTCAGAGGCTAAAATATGTATTAAGCCATCGTTTTAAGTTGGTTGGGCCTGTGGGCTATACCCAGTGCTAGGCTACGGACTTCACCAGACACAAGCCCCACCGTATGGGATTGTATCCGCCACCTGCCACCTGATTTGTTTGAGATTTATAATTTAACTCATATCTACAACTACAAGTTGATTAAAGAAACGTTTTGGGCAATGGCACGCAGCATTACAACAAGATTAACCAGCAGCCGCGGGCTGTGGCTGCGAGAAAAACCGATAACTGCAGCCGTAGACTTGGCAAAACGACTGCAAACCCATCAGCGATAGGCCCACAAGCGTCACTAAAACCGCCAGAATCCGCCACGAAGCGAACACGTACTTTTTCATCATCTCGTTCGACTTCACTCTGCAAGTCCCGCTGTAGTACTCGTTCACCCCGTAAATGGCGTTCGTCACGTTCGTCTCCTCCTTCGGCCTCTCCCGAAACCTGCTTATGCCATTGAAGAGCTCAGCGATTTCTTCGTCTCCCAGCTTGCTGTCTATGATCTTCAATTCCCGGAGTTGCTTCGCGTCGCTGGCGGTGTCCACCATGCCGCACATCATGTCGACGTATCGGGCGAATTCCTGGGTTCCTGAATCGTGAGTCGCTTCGAAGGCGATCAGGTTGCGGATCACGACTTCTGTGTATGATCGGAGTTTGATGGCGGAGAGGTGAAGAATGCGGGTTTTTGGGTCGAATTTGATGTCTTTGATGGGCTCCACCGGGGTGAATTTGACGCCAGCGTCGGCCAGTTCGGTCACCGACGGGATGGCGATCTTAACTACCGGGTTTTCCACGTCGATGTCGCCGGATTTTGGGGGGCATAGAAGGCCCAGAATCTGGTTCCATGGAATTGCAGATAATTGAAGCCTGATTTTTTTCTGAAGAACCCTGAACAGGCTTGTTAAGGGCAGGAAAATCTTTCCTATTCTCTCGGCGAGCTGGGGCCAGTTTCCGACGACGGTAGACACTTCTTGGGCTGCGTCGGGCAGCTCCATTTCGAAATACTGAGCGTGCTTTTCTGGGTTCGGGGAGATCCGAGTGTGCAAAGACTCTAACAGATGGATTTGTGTGTTGAAAAAGTCGGGATTTGATGAGGAGATTGTGGCCAGTTTGAGGGGAGATATTTTCTCGGTAAAGTTGGCGAAGGATCTGTACATATGGGAAAGATGATGTTGTGTATCCTCTTCGGTTGATGATAAAGTCTCGCAGAGTTCGGTGAGGAGTTTGATTGGGAACTGGTTCTCGAGCATCAGGATGTCAGCGATGATGCCACTCTTTGCAAGCTTTTTGGAGGCGTACATTAAACCGTCCGAAGCCCTCTTGCTAGGTTTGGAGGAATCCTTCCCGTCACCATCGTCTGTGCAGATGTTGCAAAATTCAAAGGAAAAAAAAAAGGGGGATGAAATGAAGTGACAATATTTGTTCTATCCATCCTCGATCTCTTCACTATTAGTTAGCAAAGACTGCTCAAATGTGTCTTGCATGAGGGCGGTTGTATGCTTCAGGTTAACTCAAGAGTGGATATTGCAAACTAAAACGTAAATGGATTAGTTTGGTTAATATTTTTCTTAATTTAATTTAATTTTAAGTTTAATTCTTTAAACTAAATTGATGAGATCGGTTTATATATATATATATATATATATATATTATATCATAGAGTTTAATGTCCTAGGAAAATCGAAATGAAAGAATTTACAAATAGTGGCAAATTAACCTACGTGACGTTGGTAATCTACGGCCATTAACTTATGGATTTACAGTTTACAAATTATTGGGTACACAGATAGGATAGTCTACAAAGCATATACAATAAGAAAGTATACAAAAATTTATGTATAAGTTCGACTTGATCTCAAATGAGACAGCCATAGCCTGTTATCATTAACCCAATTTGTTAAAACATATTTCCTAGATGTTATTGTTTTCTGTGTGCCTTAGGTATACAAGTTTTGTGATATAGAATTTGATTTTATAGTTTGAAATCAAGACCCATAACAAACATATTTAATTGGGTTTAATTAGCTCTATTTCATTTGATAATTTAAATTTACAAACTCAATTATGATTAACTAGAATCTAATGAGTTTATTACTACAGCAAAAACCAACACAATTCATAAGCACTTGTTGTACAGTCTTACCTGCTAGAGAATGGTGAGACATGAAGTCGAGCAAGAAGAGGCCATCAATGGCGATCACCGACGCCAACGTATCGCCATCGAGATCCAAGAACCTGTCATAGCACCCGCGGATGGTAATCTCAAACTTGGTCACTTTCCCAACGAAGTCATCGAAAGAAACGCCTCTTTCCCTCAAAACATTCGACAATCCGAGAAGCTTGAACCTCTCCAGCTCCAACAACTTGGGATTCATATGGTGGTATGGCCCCAAACCTATCAGCTGAGGGGCGAAGGCCTCCGGCTTGGCGGCGCTCAGCCACCTGGGCACGGCTGAGAAGCAGACACTGTGAGGGTCCAGCGGGTTCTGCAACATCTCCTTCACCATTTCTGCGAATCGTTTCCCGCCGGAGCTCGATGTGTTGAGCTCGGAGAGGATGGCGGTGACCATTTTGCTTTCAGAGAGCTTTGATGCTTTTTTATTTATTTATTTTTGGTAGCAATGGAGAAGGCTACTTGAGATATACACTTTGGTTGCATGAACTGACTAAATATATATATCTGTATATGCTGTACGGTGATAAAGATGGAGCAGCAGCTCAGGATTTTAAATTTTGTCATGATTTTGGTTAATGTTACGCGACAAGGATTTATCTCTTTAAATAAACTAAGAAGAAATCTATAATTGCATTCATCCACTTATTTTAATTAACAAGAGATTATTATTATTATCCTTTTTTAAGATATAGAGTTTACGAAAATAAATTCTTTTAATTATATTTGCGTATGAAAAATTAACATTCAGACTTGATTACAAGATTCACGATCAATAATTTACAATAATAATAACTTGTACAACAATTAGTCATATTATATTATATGAGTGAATCTTAGTGCCCCTATGATCCTATTCTAATTCATCTGCTCCATTATTATATTATAATATAACTTAAAAACCTGACTAAACTTTAATTAGGAAAACTTAAGAACTTGACTGAAAATAACATGATGAAAATATTATTTTGTTTGGGGCAAACTCAATCAGTCTCATGTTTCATGCTGCAAACTGCCAGCCGATTTAGCATTTCTTTTTATCGGGTGGGTGGATCGATGGAGAGTTTTAACATTTAATAATTAGTTAACGTAAATTCAAAGGGCAAAGACAAAGCCAAGTAATTAATTAGTTCATATAATAATATAAGAAAGATCCTAAATTCCCAATCCATCAAAATGAATTATATATATATATATATATATATTTATATTTAATACAAAGAACCCATTAATTAATTCTAATCATTTAAGTTTCAATTAACAGCGTTTATTAATTTCAAATTAATAATTTTAAAACAACCTTTACCACATAACCCCTTAATTTCGAGTTCTCAAATTCAATATATATATATATATATATATATATATCTAACAAGAATTTCTTCGTTTTTGTTTAACTTTTCTGCAAGATTTCTCAATTATATTCTTGCTATTGTTCCTTGGAATAGATCTGATAAATTATTTTCTTCTTTAATTAATTAATTACATAAGCCAATCTTAAAGTTCTTAATTACACATAATGCTGAAGTAAGATGATTTATTTTTATAATATATGATTCATCTTGTGAGCGACAACCATTTTGCATTCGATTTGATTAATTTCACCACCACTGCACCAAATGTTAAATATATGACTAGTCATTTAGCTAGAAATATGTGTGACAAAGAGTAATGTCAATCATGTAGTCCCAAGACCTAAGTTGACCTGACACATGCACTACTGTCTTAAAAATAAAAAATAACAAAAATGATGTTTGCATGGTTGCCATTTTGTTTTGGAAAATTTTAAGAACAAAAAATTGAAGTTGATGTTTAATTAATTACGAATGTATGTTGTTTATTTTCAAAAATTTTGAAAACTTTTCAAATTTATTTTTCACTAAATAACTGCATTAACTAACTAAAACATTAACAACACAGCCAACGGCTTTAGGCTTACATTTTAATAATATATATAGTCCTTGGTGTTGCAGCCGAAGGATCTAACGGGACAGGAGTAGAGACAGAATAACCAAGAACACACCAACATCCTGTTGCAGAATTTACATATATATATATATACTGATTGATTAAGCTCTGGTTTTTGTGATGATCGATATTATTATGGGTCAACGACGACTGTGGATTTTGGGTTCGAATGGTTGTGGAATTGGGGGCCTACCGTTACAGTTACACATACACATTCAGGTGGAGCATTAATTTGACATTTTGCTGGTTTTTGTAGTACTTAGTAGTCCTATTGAAGATTGAAGCAAAGTGGACTTGGTCTTGCTGCTGTGTACAGTAATATGGATGTGGGGTGGTTGCAATGCAGATTGGGGGCCTGCCTTCTTTGAACCCTACCCAGCTGTGTTGGTGGAAAGACTAGCTTAGATTTGAGGAAAGATGATATATATATATATATATACACTCTTGAAGCAAGAGGCCCTTCTGTTTGTATATATATATGCCATCTATGGGTTGGATTAATTTATTGCCATTAATTTTATCCCTAAAATGCTACACAAAACTGGCCTCTATAACACTAGAAAGAGTGTAAAATGGTTTTTCCTTTTTACTATGTTGTATTTGTTTCATGAACAACCCTAGAAGCCTTATGGATGAACACATGACCATTTATTCTTTCTGAAAATTCAAGAAATTCTGTGCCTATAAAATGGACTTCGTAACATTAATCCACTTGTACGGTTAATTTGACTCTATTCATATAATTTTTTTTATTATTTTGAATTTAATAAATAATATATATATATATATATATTAAAACTGAATCTGAATGTAGAATAAATTATACTTTCTCTATCGATGGATGGATTTCACTCTTGGCCGCGATGCTTCAAGCGTTCATTCTCCATATTTATTTACTTATTTATATTTATATATATTCATGTTTTCTATTTAACTTCAAAATTTTAATTTTTTTAATAAAAAAAACAGAATTATAATTTGTAGAATGGTTAAAAAAAATATTTATTGACAATCGTAATCCTCGTGATCGATGTTGCTAATCTTGGAACCTCCCCTGATTAATAATTAAGCAAAGAAATGACTTCACAAAATATCAACAGCAAGAGAATCCTTCTCAGCCTAGCTATTATCAAGCAAAGATGTTAGATAGGTCAAGTCCCCGTGGCTTTGCTTGGTTCTCGTACATCTGATAGCTCACCCCATCACCACCTGTAGTACGGTGTATCGGCTTGGTTCAAGAATACAAGGTCATGTCCGAAGGGCCAGCTCAAGGGGTTTTCGGGCCCGAGACGGGAATTAGTTTAGGAACCTCACTAACATTTATTGTAACGTTACATTTTTTGAGAGCGCTATAATTTAAGATAATTTTAGGATAAATTTTTTTTTAAAAAAATTATTGTTAAATTATATCATTCCTCATATATATCCCAAAATCTCTATATATTTATCATGAAAGAGAATCATCATAAACATTAAATGCAAAAACTATAATCGAACTTAACATTTTAATATTAATCATAAATCAGTTATTACATCATCATTAACTATAGGGTTATACATCATCATTCCTCAAAACGTTCAGAATTCAAAGTAGTAGAATTTAAATACATAGGTTACGTAACATACATTCAATTCGTCATTCAATTCATAATGCACTTTGTTAAATGCCGTTGTATGCCTCATTCATTCTTGTTTCTGCTACAATCTCCATCTGCAACGTTTAAATATTTCAGAGACAAAACCCGAATTAGATAATGAATCATCTAAATAAAGAAACAACAAACATTTTTTGTACATGAATGCAAAATGTCCTTTTCCATATTATTTAAGTTTGAGCCGACCGTACTTTATTGTTACTCCCCATTTTCATAGCCTTCTTACTAGGTCGAGGTGTATGGGTGCACCCTTGGAAGAGCTGTTGTCTTGGTCCATACTCTCAAACCCTTATGCGAATGTATGATCAACAATATCATCGTATACATATGTATATTTCATCATCAATACATGTAAATGCAATCTATATGAATATATTCACATCAAGACATGGCAACATGATAAAATCATTTACTAAAAATCAGGTTTTGGAAAGAACCACTTACAAACCAAACATTTTTATAAAACTAAATCTAGTTGAGAAGTACCACTTACCTTGCAAGAAGATAATTTTGCCTTTAGTATAATTTTGTCTCAAAATTCGCGTCGGACTTCCAATCGTACTAAATTATGAACTTTAACGTACCCTATGCATCATAATTATTTAAAAAAATCATATTTCTAATTTTTTTTCTAATTTTCCTAATTTCTCCCATTTCCTCATATTATTTCCTCAAGATTATGAAATAAATATTTTCTCATAAAATTTTCTCAATTTCTCTTCAAAATAATTTCTAAAATGATATTCCTAAACCCCAAAAATTTCCTCATAATTTTCAGAATCCATGTTCTATTTATTTCTCTTTTTTTCTTTTTCAAACATCTATTGCCTCAAAAATCCATAATAAATACCAAGCATGCATTTCTCTTCCAATTTCATCATTAAAAATTCTAAAATATTATTGTCATACTTTTGAAATTTTTGAAGAAATTTTCGAAGATAAGTCACCTTCCCGCGGAGCGATTCGGTATTTTTCTATACTGCGATGAAATCTCAGTTTACGTATCCAATAACGCCTTCTGCCACAAATTTTCACACGAACTATTAAACCTATCCTATAGGATTTTTCTAAGAATTTTTCAATATTTTTCTCTATATTTTCTTTTTTTCTATTTCTTTCTTTCTCTTTTTCAAATCTCTCTCTCAGTCTCAAATATTTCTTTCTTACAATCTTTTTCTTTTTAATTCAAGCTCTCTAACCTTTCAAGTTTTCTTTATTTATAGAATGTTGAATTAAGCTTAGTATAATTGTAGTGATTCACTATCTTTAATTATTTTGTCACATTTCTTAATTATTTTTCATTAAATATCACCCATAATCTTTAATTATTTGTTCACACCCGACTTTGTCTTTTACATTTCTCAATTATTTCACCCATTATCTTTGATTATTTGTCCACACCCTACTTTGTCTCCCACATTTCTCAATTATTTCATCCATTATCTTTAATTATTTTATCACATTTCTTAATTATTTTCCACTAAATCTCACCCATAATTCTTAATTATTTATCCACACCCTACTTTGTCTCCCACGTTTCTCAATTATTTCACCCATTATCTTTGATTATTTGTTCACACCATACTTTGTCTCCCACATTTCTCAATTATTTCATCCATTATCTTTAATTATTTTGTCACAATTCTTATTTTTCATTAAATTTTCCTTTGAATAGATTATTCTTTCATTTAGTTCATTAATTTTAAGCCCACTTTTTTAGCCTACTAACTCTAAGCTCATTTACTTAGCCTTTCTTTTTTTTTTTTTCAACTTAACCCACTAATTCTAAGCCCATTTACTTCAACTTAGCCCACTAATTCTAAACCCATTAATTTTCTCAATTATAATCTCTAATGGATGTCAAAAATATTTTAAATGCAAAAAAATTAATTATTATTATTCTTAAAATACAAGAATATTACATTCTCCTCTTCTTACAAAAATTTCATCCTCTAAATTTGTCATATATTCTAAATCTCAAATTTTCATCCTTGATATTAGCACCAGATTGGTTGAATAAGAAAGGAAGAACCTACCTGATTACCTATCTATGTTTCTCCATGCTTCGAAACATAAGGTTGGGTTCATAATTTCATTTTTCTTCCTTCTTCCTCTGTTCTTTTTCTCTGCGAACGCCCACCGACTGCGCATAACCCAGCCTCTGTCGCAGCCGCTGCGTCCGCCTCCGACTGACTTCTTTGGCCCCTCGCTCTTCACCACCGACTGTCGCCCCTGCGACCTCCACCTCCTGCATGCACAGTGCCCTGTCGTCACCATCTCCGGCTGTCTCCGCCACTGCTCGCAACCCTCTCCGACCACCAATCCTCTTGTCGTCGTCGCCGCGCACTGGATCTGCCAAACCACCGACAACCATCACCTAATCAGCCACCGCCCACTACTGCTCGTTGCTATTCTTCTTCAGGTCTATCATTTTTCATCATATCCTTACTTTTGCAATCTTATAATCTAGATCTTAAATAAGATCTGGTTCGATCTGATCTGCTTAGATTTATCCCATCTATCTAGGTCCTACCCATTAGATTTGTCCTTAAATCTGGTTAGATCTATCCAGTACTCAGATCCATCTAGAAATCATGTCAAGACCCAGGTTTCCATGCGGTGCCTGTAAAGTTTTGAGGAGGAGATGTACCCCATTGTATGTCTTTGCTCCTTACTTCTGCTATGAGGAAACATCTATTCATTTTACTGCAATCCATCAGTTCTTTGGTGCCAGTAATACCTCCAAAATCCTGACCCAACTTCCGATAAGTGACCAGTATGAGGCAGCCATTACACTCATTATGGAAACTTTAGCTCGGCTTTAAGATCCTGTTTTCGGCTATGTATCCCATATTTTTTTTCTCGAACAACAGGTTGTCGACTTGCAAACCCATGTAACTTTATTGCAGAATTTACTATTTACAAACTATTCTGCGTATCCTCAACCGGTTCCAAATTGGTCTCACCCACCCTTATCCAAACCCTCTTCAAGAACCTGATTTGAGCTTTACTGACATTTTTGGACTCATCTCACATGAATCACTACCCATGGATGATCCAAATCCATTCGGGAGCTCTGGTTATCCCATTATCCTAGAAAATGTCTCACTTCCTAGTTTTGTAGAGGGTGCCTCTTTATTTCACCCCGACGAAACTAGCGGTAGCTAGTGGTCTGAATATCCCATTATGCCTGAACATGCCTCACTTCCTAGTTTCCCAGAGACTACTTTTCTATTTTACCCTAGCAAAACTAGCGGTAACTAGTGGCCTGAATATTCCATTATGCCCGAACATGCCTTACTCTCTAGTTTTTCAGAGACTACTTTTCTATTTCACCCTGGCGAAACTAGTGGTAGTCAATGGCCTGAATATCCCATTATGCCCGAACATACCTTATTGCCTAGTTTTCTAGAGACTACTTTATTTCACCCTGGCGAAACTAGAAATAGCCAGTGACTTGAATATCTCATTATGCCCGAACATACCTCACTCCCTAGTTTTTCAGAGACTACTCTATTTCACCCTGGCAAAACTAACAGTAGTCAGTGGCCTGAATATCCCATTATGCCCAAACATGCCTCACTTGCTAGTTTTCCAAAGACTACTCCATTTCACCCCAGCAAAACTAGTAGTAGGCAGTGGCCTGAATATCCCATTATGTCCGAACATGCCTCACTCCCTAGTTTTTCAGAGACTACTCTATTTCACCTCCGTGAAACTAGCGGTAGCCAATGGCCTCTTCATGACGATGTCAATGAGTTTAGACTCGACATTTTCGACAGTCATTATCAGCATTGAGCATTGGCAACATTCTAGGGTTTAGCTCTCTTTTTTTTTTTTTTGTAATTGTATGGCTTGATCTTTTGTAACTATATTGAACATATGAAATGAATGTTATATTTTTGGGTACTTTATTGTCTCATTCCCTTATCTTTACCCTCGATCGCATATCAATCATAAATATCTCAGCCTTTTGCAGCTATTTAATAATTCATCAAATCAAGATAAAATATCGACTTTTAATTATCATCTTTTTAAAACCTGATAATTTACGTCCTTGGTCAAGTCACACATTGTTGATCATCAGATAATCTCAAGCTATTAATAGCAGTTTTTATTTGTCAAGAAATAATTCCAATACATCTTCCGAGAACACATCTTGGTATTTCTCTCATTACCTCAATTTTCTTATAGTTTTTTTTTTTTATCGACTACAAGTGTCTGTACCACATATTAACAGGCTTCTTATTTTCGTAAATGATTACCTTAAAGATTTCTCACAGCTATCGGAACAACAATCCATAGTCATATCACCAGCTAGTGGCACACCTCGTACTCCAGTTCATTGGAACTTGGACCCTATACAAGGTACAAACCCTATTGTGTTGTTTCAGATTTTCAGCATCTGATCATCTCCCCTGCCATCTGTTACGATGCTTCAGTCGACGGGTGTTCGCGTATTCTTTCCCGCAAGTGAACGAAATCGTAACAAGTAATATAATGATAAATAGAGTATCGTTCCCACGAGAATTAACTTTTAATCCTTACTTTAACCACTTTTAGCTTTAATAAACCACACACAATTAAAAGAATACTCAATGAAAGTTTTATATTAATTAAAACCAACTCACTAAATGGAAAACACAAAATAATTTTTTAGGTTTTTGAATGTAAAAATCTAATGCACTAGGGTTTATGAATCCACCGTAGTTCTTTAATTAGTTTAATCTTTTAGTGATCGAGTTTTATAATTCTTGCCTTGAGCTGAAAATCGATGATCCTAAGTTAATCAAAAGCCTCTTTCGATGGTCAATCAAATCTATGCTTACATATGAGATTAATTATCTCTAATTAATGTGCAAATATACAAACATGCATTTATCCACAATGATCATCAAAATAAAATTTCACAAGGCATAACGGTATCTCTACCTATTATTGAACCTTATGTAGTTTATTACCAAGTGCTAATTTATATTGAATCTCTCGAAAGCAATATAAATCACAAATACGTTCTAATGGCGGCCAAGCATCAAAACGAAATTAGTGCATAACAAACGATCAACTCGAAAGACAAAAATATAATAAAACCCAAATACTTTTAATCAAACCATCATTGAAATAGGTTTCCTCAATCACCCTAGCCACAAAGTACTTAGCCTAACATAGTTTCAACCAATGAAAGCATAATAAAAACAAAGTTCATAATGTTGGAGAGAAGAAAGAACAGAAAAATAGAACCAAACCAAAGATCTTCAAGAAAATCTCCATCTTCTTCCTAGACTTGTCATCTTTTCCTCCTCCAAAAAGCTCCTTAATCTCTCAAGAATCCTTCTTTTTATAATGCTTTTTAGGTTTTCAAAGTCGTACCCCTTAAGAGAGCCCATCTCCACTTGATTTGAAAGGAAACGAGCTCAAAACGGCCTTTTTACGAAGCTTAGAGCCTTACCGCGGAATGCTTTCCGCGATAAGGTTGTGAGCCACAGAATGAAAATCTTGTCACTGGCTTACCACATAATGCTTTCCGTGGTAAGGTCGTGAGCCACAGAATGAAAATCTTGTCACGGGCTTACCACAAAATGTTTTTCGCAGTAAGGTCGTGAGCCACAGAATACTTCTTCAACCACGGCTTTATCACGGAATACTTTATGCGATAAGGCCATGAGCCATAGAAAATAATTCTTACCACGACCCTACCACGTAATCCTTTGCATGATAGCACCGTGAGCCGTTTCTCTTTGATTTTCAATACTTCACCAATGACGTCATTCTTTTGGCTCTTTGTGACATCATTAACCTCGACCCCGAATGGACCTTTGACCTTGCCTTTGATGTTATTTTAGCTCCAAAAATGCGACATCATCATCACTTTGTGCTCCAATTGTCTTCAACACATGCTCCACATCTACATAACCATATATAGAACCAAATCAAGTAGAAATCATACTCATTGAATGTATAAATGCTAAGTTTATAAACCAAAATAAGTGTATAAAAGACACTTATCAATGGGTCTCTCATACCTTACCACAAGCCATCCATCAGCCATTTGCACTAGGTCCCTAGATCTAGACCTGTTCACTGCTAACACCAAACTCGTAGTGTTGTCACATTGCAAGGGTTACTTGTCCCGTCTCTACGAGTCACATCGGTTGCACCACTGTCAGCTCATCAATTAACGCAAATCACACACCATCATTTAGCCATCATCGGCCTCTCGTTTAACCCAATCTGTTGGATCCCTGATGTACATATCTTATTTCTGAGACACTAAATGATCTTCGAAAATCCTTATCCTTCGATCCTTAACTCATTAGCTTGGTCTTATCACATCAAACTAATTATCCATGATTCGATCATCCTTGATAATCACAATTATGCTATCTTTCCTTGTAAGAATTTTGACTAATGATCTCAAATCAACAGTCTCTATATCTCTCAAATCCATAATCATGGTTATCGAATTAACCTTACACCCAAATCATATCATCAAATCCTAATTTCAATAGCTAGATCATTTCGCTTGTACCATCTTCCATCAGGCTTTCACTATTTATTGAGAATAGTAGTCGTATACTAGAATAGTGTTTGTTCATGAATAGTACATAAGGTAAGTTCTCAGGAAACAGAGGTGGGTCACAAATGGACACACTTAAATACCAAGTCTTTCTTTAGCCAAAATTTTCCTAGACATGCACTTTTACTATACTACACTTAAATTCAGTAACCTTTAAGACATCGATCATCCATCCCTGAATCTCTAAATAGGGATTTCTAAATCTAAGTTTTCTTATAGTTCGCTATGATACCAACTATAATGCCCCATTTTCTGAGCGCGCTATAACTTAAGAAATTTTGGGATTAAAAAGAAAATTTCTTAAAAACTATTGCTAAATCATATCACTCCTCATATATATCCCAAAATCTCTATATATTTATCTCAAAAGAGAATCATCATAAACATTAAATACGGAAGGTAGAATCGAACTTAACATCTTAACATTAATCATAAATCAGTTCTTACATCCTCATTAACCATAGGGTTATATATCATCATTCCTCAAAACGTTCAGAATTCAAAGTAGCAAAACTTAAATACATGGGCTACAGCATTCAATTCATAATGCACTTTGCTAAGTGCCGTTGCATGCCTCATTCATCATCGTTTCTGCTACAATTTCCATCTGGAACGTTTGAATATTTCAGGGGCAAAGTTCGAGTTAGATGATGAATCATCTAAGTAAGGAACACAATAAATATATTTCTTGCATAGATGCAAAATGTCCTTTTTCATATCATTTCAATTTGAGCCGACCGTACCTTATTACTACTCCCTATTTTCACAACCTCTTTACCAGGCCGAGGTGTATGGGTGCACCCTTGGAAGAGCAGCAGTCACAGCCCATACTCTCAAACCCCTATGCGAATTAGGGGTGGCAATTCGTGTTGGCGGGTCGTAATCGTGTCATGTCAAGACACACGTATAACACGTGTCAGGCCAACCCGAACACGACCCGTTTAATAATCGTGTCAAATTCCTTAAACCCGAACATGACACGTTTATTAAACGTGTAACACGACACGACCCGTTTAACCTGTTTAACTAAATGTGTCGTGTCGTGTCGTGTTACCTGTTAACCTATTTAACCCGTTTAATTTAAGTGGGTCGTGTTGTGTCACGTGTTATTTAGTTTTAAACGTGTTATTTCGTGTATAATCGTGTTAACGTGTTCGGATCAACCCGTTAACACGTTTAATTAAACGTGTCATTTCATGTCTAAACGGGTTGACCCGTTTATGACCCGAACCCGATTAACCCCAACCCTAACTCACTTAACTCTGTGTCGTGTCGTGTCGTGTAATCGGGTCATGTCTAAAATTGCCAGCTCTAATGCGAATACATTATCAACAATATCATCGTGTACATATGCATATTTCACCATCAATACATGTAAATACAATCTATATGAACATATTCACATCAAGACATGGTAACATGATAAAATCATTTAATGAAAATCAGGTTTTGGGTAGAACCACTTACAAACCAAATATTTTCATAACACTAAATCCAGTTGGGAAGTACCACTTACCTTGCAAAAAGATAATTTTGCCCATAGTGTAATTTTGTCTCAAAATTCGCGTCGGACTTCCAATCGTACTCAATTATAAATCTTGACGTACCTTAGGCATCATAATTACCTAAAAAAATCAGATTTCTAATTTTTTTTCTAATTTTCCTAATTTCTCCCATTTCCTCCTATTATTTCCTCAAAATTATAAAATAAATACTTTCTCATAAAATTTTCTCAATTTCTCTTCACAATAATTCGTAAAATGATATTCCTAAGCTCCAGAAATTTTCTCATAATTTTTAGAATTCATGTTCTATTTATTTCTCATTTTTCTTTGATTTTCAAGCATTTATTTGCTCAAAAATCCATAATAAATACCAATCCTGTATTTATCTTCCAATTTCATCATAAAAAATTCTAAAATATCATTGTCATATTTTTGAAATTTTTGAAGAAATTTTTGAAGATAACTCACCTTTCCACGGAGTGATTCGGTATTCTTCTATATTGCGACGAAGTCTCGGTTTGCGTATCCAATAACGCTTTCTGCCACAAATTTTCTCACTAAACTTAACCTATAGGATTTTGCTAAGAATTTTTTTCTGTATTTTCTTTTTTTCTATTTCTTTCTTTCTCTTTTTTAAATCTCTCTTTTACTCTCAAATCTTTATTTTTTACAACCTTTCTCTTTCTAATTCAACCCCTCAAACCTTTCAAATTTTCTCTATTTATAGAAGGTTTAATTAAGCTTAATATAATTATAGTGACCCACCATCTTTAATTATTTTGTCACATTTTTTAATTATTTTTCACTAAATCTCACTCATTATTTTTAATTATTTGTCCACACCCTACTTTGTCTCCCACATTTCTCAATTATTTCACCCATTATTTTTGATTATTTGTCCACACCCTACTTTGTCTCTCACATTTCTCAATTATTTCATCCATTATCTTTAATTATTTTATCACTTTTCTTAATTATTTTCCACTAAATCTCACCCATAATCTTTAATTATTTATTCACACCCTATTTTGTCTCCCACATTTCTCAATTATTAAACCAATTATTTTTTATTATTTGTTCATACCTTACTTTGTCTCCCACATTTCTCAATTATTTCATCCATTATCTTTAATTATTTTATCACATTTCTTATTTTTCATTAAATTTTCCTTTGAATAGATTATTCTTTTATTTAGTTTATTAATTTTAAACTCACTTTCTTAGCTTACTAACTCTAAACCTATTTACTTAGTATTTCCTTTTTTTTTTTCAACTTAACCCACTAACCCTAACCCCATTTACTTTAACTTAGCCTATTAATTTTAAGCCTATTAGTTTTGGCAATTATAATCTCTAATGGATGTCAAAAATATTTTAAATGCAAAAAAATTAATTATTATTATTCTTAAAATACTAGAATATTACATTTATTGTCGTAAGGGAAGGGGCCGATAGCGATAGTCCAACAGCCAGCAGTTAGCCCGTGATTGCGATCACGTCCCGTCGACCGTCTCTCTCTCTCACACAAGCTATCTCCTCCGATCTCCATCCATCGGTTCAATCGTTGGTGGCGTCCTTCTAAGTAATAGGGTCGGTGACTTTTGAAAAAATTTTGAGGACCTTAGAGATAAGTCTTAATGGTCTATTCCTTAAACCGACCCAATATATGTAATTAATGAACCGACATGACATGACATTACATGATCTTTCAATTTGGCATGGCCTGGTTTTTAGCCTAACAGAACATGCCTATAGGCTAACTTATGGCACAGCTTATTTGACCTATTTAAATAAATTTTTTTAAAAAATTAAAAAATAATAATAATAAATCAAGTATTTACAATAATTTAAATTTTAACGTTCGTATTATATTTATTATTTACTTATTTAATCCTTACTCATGTAATGCTCTAATCTCATTAATTACAATAAATTTAAATTATACTTTTACAATTATAGATTCAATTAAAAATTTAAAAATACCATCTTGTAAACTGGAGGTTATGGTTCCAAATTATAGTTTCACTAATATTTAGATAGTTTATGAACTTATACCAACTTAAACATCAGAATATCCTCGAGAATAATTCTTTTTTAAGTGCTTTTAACATTGAGAGGAGATTAGGCATCACTCAAGGATTGGTTTTATATGAATTAATAACTCATTGTTTTCTCATAATTAAATTATATATATTTTTCATGAACTTATACTAATTTAAGCATCGGACTACTTTATTACAAATAAAATCAATAAATTTGACAACTAATTGTGAGCGAAATTATTACAAATAAAATAACAAAATATTTCTGATATTCATACTTTAAATTTCAAATTTGAAAAAATATCAACTTTCAAAATGGTTAGAAGTTTATTTAAATTTTTTAAATAAATAAAAATATGTTTGAGATATTTTTTATTTTTGGTTTATAACATAGTTTGTATTTTAAAATAATTACAAAATACTATCTTAAATATAATTTTTTTTTTTAAATTTACATGAGTCGACCTATTTGATCCAATAATCTAACCCACTAACATCAAGGCTAGCTCAACACATAGCACATCCCTTCTTAACTTGTGGTTTGACCTAACTTTTAATATGGATTCAGCTAGCGCAACGCATTTTAAAAACGAATCGAACTAAGGCACCCACTTCAAAAAAAAGGACCAAAAGGCGACACAACTTAACATGCCTATCTAATATCTCTAGTATCAAGCACCACTTTTTAAAAAGCTCCATATATTGTAGGATTAAGAATCAAAACATCCCAAGAGTACTCGAGTTTTTTTCTTTTTCACTTAATACTCAAATCTTTGGCAAATTATTTTATTGAGTTTAGAAACAAAAGTTGGTGAGTTGCCATTTCACCAAATGAAAATAAATCTCCTTACAAAATGATGTTTAATCACCGAAAAATGTAAAACGATTCTTTCTTTTTGTTGACAATTGAAAAACTTAAATTCATGTCATAATGAGAATACCATTCAACAAGTGTTATATCTTAAATTTGAAATACCTATCAGAGAGGTATTTGGATACTTAGCTAAAACCCCTTGAATGATTTTTTTTTTTTTAAACTAGTAATTTTATCTACTTTTGAAAGTGTACTACTGATTATTTTTGTAAATTTTTTTCTATAAATACTTAAATTTTAGGCATGTTTCTATTAGCTTAAAAATAATTTCAAGTATGAAATTATAATATTAACAAGAAATTTAATGTAAATATAAATATATATATTATTACAAGTATTAAGTATGTCTACAGAATTATCCCTTAATATTCTTGAAAAAGGACCAGGGGATGCTGCATAAACATAGTTTTAAGAAATAGACAGGGTAAATTGTAAAAAACACTCTTGAGATTTGGTGAAATTTTTTAATATTTAAAAAATAAAAATAAACATCCATGTTATTAAATAAAGAGATCAAATGACTAATTTACCTTTCATTTTCTTTTTTCTATGTTTATATTAAGAAATAAAAAAATTAAGAATAAACCATGTCAAAACCCTTCTTCTGTACTAGCGTTGATAATGAACCCATTTGAGTTTGAGATGTGATAAACCTATATCTTGATTTATCGTCGGACTTCATCTCGAATCTAAATTTATGTTTGAAGAAAAGAGAAAAAGGGAGAAATAAAAGATGAAATTAGAAAGAAAAATGAAGAGTAAGTGAAACATATCATGTGAACCCAGATCTAGGTTCAATGTGAACAATTAAACTCAGATTTAGATTCAAGGAAAAGATATAGAGAGAAAGAAAAAAAAAATTAGTAAGAAAGAGATAGAGGGAGACATAGTGAGTGAAACACTTTATCTCAAACTTAGGTTTTTGAAATGAACAACGAATTTGGATTTGATCAGTTTGAATAAGAAAGAGATAAGAATAATGAGAAAGAAAAAAAAAAGATGAACAAATTGTAGTCATCGTTAATTGTTGGTTGAGAAAAAGAAATAGATGGAGAATTTAAGAAGAGAAAAAGAAAAATGAGAGAATTTATATGTGATAATATTTTAGTTATTTTATAAAATTTGAGGTAGTTAAGTAATGATAAAAAAAATTACAACATAACATTAAATTTTAAAAGTATTTTTTATATTTTTTTTTAAGTATCAAGAATATTTTTTTATAATTATCTTAGACTTTAAAAATATTGTGATAAGTTTTCAAAGTAAATAATTATGCATTTATAAGAAAATGATTTGAAAATGAAAAGACCTACTGGATGCTACTTGGAAGGAGACGCCCTCACATGGTGGACCGGACACGTCGGGTTTCTAGTCCACGTCAACATCTCGGTCCTGCTTTGAATTTCCAATTCCAATTATTGGTCAACTAAAGCAGAAACGGAAAAAACAATGGGAGACTCGCCCCCAGACTCAGTTGGAGAACAATGGGGGCACACCCGGGTCGCGTGGAATCTATGGGCGGGCACTCTCTCGCCTTTTGATCGCATGCTACGTGGCACTGATCCCATTTTGCTGCTTGCTTCTCTCTCTCTCTCTCTCAACTGTTATTAGACCCACCCATCCCACGGCCCACTGATTCCCATCCTTGTTTGCCTACTTACTTACTGCCAGCCCCTCGTTTCAGCCTACTTATTGGTCACTTGAGTTTTTTTTTTTATATTTTATCAAAGATAAAAATTAAAATAGGTACAGTTTTAATTAAGAAATACAAAAAATAGCATTTTGTTTTAAGTCTAGTCTAAAAATCTAAAATGGGCTCCGAGACAATACTATAAATGAAGGGGTTGAAATGAGGGGGGCTTGCCAAATTAGAAAGCCCAGAGAGGCTCCAGCAGAGGACATTCCTCTCTCTCTCTCCTACAACAATAATGGCGGCATCTTGTCGGAGAACAAGCGGACCGGTCCTGCGCTCCCTTTCACCTACCGGAAAATTCTACGCCCCCTCGTTGCATTCTTCCTCTCCGGCTCGATCCACAAACTTCCACCGCAGGTCAGCCTCGCCAGAGAGCCTCAATCTCCACGGATCGGCTCCGGCGGTGCCTTCCGCACCGTTCTGTCTCGACCGTCCAATCTCCCAGGGGCGATCGATCTCCTTGAACCAAATGGCAAAGAAGCCAACCGGAAATCCGGAGATTCGGAAGCGGTCGTGTATGTGCTCGCCGACGACGCATCCGGGCTCGTTTCGGTGCAGTTTGCATAAGAATTTCGGGAACCAGTCGGTAACGTATCCGTCGAGTCGGCTGAATACTCGGAGGTCCGCGATGGCGAACTCACAGGTCCGAATTGGGAGCGTTGAAGGTGATCTCGTGAAGAGAGCCTTAGCGGTTCTGATTCGGCCTTCGTCTCGCCAACAACGCCGCCGCCTGCCGTTCCATCCGACACCGAGCCGGCTGTCGCTCATGTGGAAACCTGAGGCATTGTAATTATGACTGTATTGTATATTGACAATCAGCTCTTGTGTCACACGGATCTACTGAAATCCTCCGAATCTGACATAGACGGAGCTAACGAGCTCGCGGAGGCGACAGGCGATGCTGATGAAGAGAGTAGGAGTAGAAATTTAGGTCACTGACGATGACGATGGTGTCAGACCACGGCGAATTTCTGAGCAATCGGAGCGTTGAAGGCCGCTAAGGACTGATTTTTTTTTTTTTTAAATCCCTGTGATACCTTTCTTCTTCTGTGTATATATACGGAGATAATATAAAATCAGTGGCAGCCATTGAAGGCAATTAAAGCAAGCTTCAAGGCTTTTTTAATTACCGTAGAGGTTATCTTAGAAAATCCAAGCTTAAAATTCGATTGAATAAACCAAAGGTTTAAAGAGCTTCACGTAGCTTGATATCTCCATGATGAATGATGATTATCCAATCTTTAGATTCTCTTTGATATTATTTTTTTTAAAAAAATAAACTTACATATTAAAAAAACGCAATACCTTAATTAATTTAAAAAATATTTCTTAATTTTTATTATAAATTAATTAAGAATAAAATACCAAATTTGTAAAAAAAAGTGTCATTAATTGATGATTTAAAAGAAAAAAAATGATAAAATATAATTATTAATTCTAATGAGTTTCTAAACCCAAGTAGAATTTTAATTTATCTTCAAAAGTCAATCAGTTCAAAAATTAAGTAAACTTTAATTTATTTTTTAATTATAAAAGAAAATTAGTTTTCAATTTATCTTTGAATTGTACAACTGAATTAATTTTTAAATAATTAAAATTTATTTTCTTAAAAAATAAATTTTTTGATTGAATTTCTAAAACACATAATTCTTTGAATTTTCTTATTTTTTTCCTTAATAGATACAATTTTTAAACAATATATTTGTTGTTTTAATTTAAAAAATTAAAAATTACTTTGCTTTTAATTGTTATAAACTATATTTTAAAAAATTATAATATTTAAAAATCTCATCTATTGTTTCCATTTTTTTCAATTCTACAAAATTTGTGAAAGAGAAAACAAACCATCAAATACTGCTATATATATATATATACTGTTCCTATTTTTAAAATAGTAAAATTGAAAACAAATTAAAAATCTACCC
The DNA here is from genome assembly GCA_036245055.1 of Diospyros kaki. Classification (NCBI taxonomy): domain Eukaryota; kingdom Viridiplantae; phylum Streptophyta; class Magnoliopsida; order Ericales; family Ebenaceae; genus Diospyros; species Diospyros kaki. The sequence goes on from BSEG01000003.1 coordinate 37,093,606, forward strand.
AATCAGGTCTTAAGAAATTTTCTACTTCAACTTCACTAGACTTAAATAATCAGAACACTACTACCTAGCTAGCTTAAAGTCTTCACACTACCATTTGTTAAAAATAAAAATAAAAAAAATAATTGGGAGATTTTTTTATTTTTTAAAGTTTAAAAGTTAAAAATAAGAGGTTAATTTTGGGTAACAAAAAACATCATTTTATCTTCAAATAAATGAAAAACATTTGAATCCCAAATACAACTTGAATGACGTGTATGGTACAGTACAATAGAAGAAGATATTATACAATTAGTGTGGTCAGAGCAGTGGAATTCTACAGTTGGGTCATCATTGACAGACAGACCCAGTCAGTCAGATTTGAGCAACACCAATTGTCTCTTCCAAAGTCCACGCTAACTTTGACGTCCGCATTAAAAAAAGAAAAAAAAGAAAAAGAAAAAAAAAGAGACAATGCTAGATATTTATACAAAATCTTACCTACATATAATAAAACAACAAAAATACCTCTCTCCCAAATTCCCGAATTGAAACTTCCACAAAACCCGCTATCGTCGTCACCCTCGCCACGTAGCTGCCCCAACCCGTCGGCCATAGAAACCTTTGTGGCAAAGGCGACGATGATGCGGCGAGAGAATGTAGTGGTGGTTGGTGGTGGCAGGGGGTGATGACGGTGTTGCGGTTGGCATGAGGTGAGGTGATATAGCGGCGACGATCGGCACGAGACAAGGCGACACAGTAGCGATCGACAATGGTAAGGGCGACGACAACGGCGATGTGGCAATCGGTGTGAGACAAGGTGGTGAAGCGATGGGATTATGTAATAGTGGTCGGCGATTGCAAGTGAGGGAATGGAATGGATGGGTGGTTACAGGTGAGGGAATGGCAATTACAATAGTGGTCCCCAAGAGGATGGGAATGAGAGAGAGAGGAGAAATGATGCGACCATGGGAAAAAAAGATGAAGCAATTGCAAGTGAGGGCATTTTTATCATTTTGGCATCTTTCGGTCATCCCTTGTGTACAAATAGTATTTTTCTTAAAAAAAAATAGGCCAAAAACAAAGAGCATATTTTGCCCCCTCAACTTTTACTATTTTTTTTTTAATTTGAAACTCTATATTCTTCATAATTTTAAATATACCTTAAATCGTGTAAAACCACTTATTTAAGCACTTGATTAATAAGTGATACACATGTGTGCTGACATGGCATTTTTCTGATATCTTCTTAACTCTCTCTCTCTAGCATCTCCTATTTTTATGATGTCTCATCAACTCCTCCTCTCTCTCCAATTACGTCTTTTCTCTCTCTTTAGTTGCGTCTCCCCAATTCCCTCACATTCTCTCTCTCTAATGTCTCCTTAATTCCCCACTTTCTCTAACTGTTTCTCTTTTGGTGTCTCATGCATCTCTTTTGGCTATGTCTTCTCCATCATCTCCCCCCCTCTCTCTCTCTGGCTGCATCACCTAGACCCGGACCTACAGTGTGGCCCAAGAAACGGTTATCTCTAAGGCCCAAAAATTCTATCAATTTAAGAGGCTCATAAATCTGGGGATAAATTGACCATTTTGCCCCTATTTTAAAATGATAGTTTTGCCCTTGTATAAAGTCTCTCCTTCTCCAAAATTTGCAAAATGCCTAACATTTCTCTCTTTTTCTTTCTCTGGCAATCTCTCTCTCTCTCTCTCTCTCTCCCTCTTTCCCTCTCTCAAAAACACCTATGTTAATCATTACTTTTATTTATTATAGTTAAGGCTCAATAATTATTTTTTTATTTTAACACTTTTATAATGTCACAACCAATTGGGTTTGGTTCCTGCTCAACCCTAAACTCGTTATACACACACATATATATATATATTTATTAATGTTGCTAATTTAGTGTTGTCTAAAAGTTAGAATTAATTACAATACATAAATAAATTAAAATGTTATATTAGTTGATCAGACAATAGGTTAAGACACGCGCACAATAGCTAACCCTTTGGCATATACTATGTGATAAGATAGATTAAATGGATAGACTATGTTGTTTATTAAAAAAAAAAGCTTGAATAATTTGATTATGTTAACTAATTTGATTGATATTTTTGCCTTCAAAATTGTAAAAAGAGTAGTTTTTAATTGATCATTTTGATTTTTTTTTTATTTTATTCTTTGATATGGTATGAATATTTATTTATTTATTTTGATATTTTATTATAAAAAAAATAAATTTTAAATGTACACTACGATTTAGGGGCCATTTTTATATTTTTAACTTAGGGCCCCAAAATCTCAAGTACAACGTTGGCATCATCTCAAATTCAACAACGTTTCCAATCTTTTCTCTTTTTCTCTTTCTTTCTTTCTCTCTCTCTCTCTTTCTCTCTCTATATATATATCCAGCTACATCTCCTTAGCTCCCTATTTCTCTTTAGCATCTCCTCAACTCATTTTTTTTCTTCATTATCGTTTGATTATGAGGACAAGGAAGAAAATGATTTTTCACAATCAGTTATGCAAAGAGTCCAAGTAGCTCTGGTTTTGGCTTTCTTTTTCTTCCTCTTTGTTTTTTAGATCATCATTCTTTACTTTTAGCTATTTTAGTTGTCTGAGTAAGAGCTCTGTAATTTCGTCGGATAAAGAGATGGAGTTGAGAAAACGTCGCTAGAGAAAGAATGGGAAAGGAAATGTATGAGAGAGAGAAAGAGGGGGGGAATAAGATGAAGAGATGTAACCAGATAGAAGAAGGGAGACTAGAAATGTTGTCGGATCTAAGATGACATCAAGAGAGAGAGAGAGGGAATTGAGAAAACATTGTTGGAGAGAGAAAGAGATGGAGAAAGAGCTAAGAAGATAATGCCGAAGGAGATGCATTCAAAGAGAGAGAGAGAGAGAATAAAGGGAGTTCAGGAGACCGTGCTAGAGTGAAATATGGAGAGTGCTAGTGTGCATGCCTACTATTTATTGGTCAGATATTTAACTAAATAATTTTGTAAGATTTAAGAACATATTTAAAATCACAAAAAAATTAAAATTTTATTAAAAAAAACATAAAAATTCATGAACGTTTTTGGCTTTAAAAAAATATATCTTGAACAGTGTAAAATGACTTGAATATATGTTGTGGTTGTAAATATCTGAACCATGGGCACACAGCAGGAGGCACTAAAGATTCTCTCGGTAAGTCTAGCCAGCACATTCCAAATTTCAACACCACCACAAGAAAAGATAGCGGATTGATGTGCGCTTATTATTTTTAAACGAAAATAACAAACTGCCGTTCAAAACTCTATTGAGTCTTGGATAAGTCTAACCCACCCTCGTTGTACACAGATGAAACCGGAAAGGAAAGGCACACAGCACATTAACATATGGTTTATTGAATGCAAACAAACACAGTGGTAAAGAGTGAAAGTCATACCCTTTAAGGCAGGACAGGAGGCATAGACGTCTGACGTCTTAGTTAGCCTATTGGTTAAGAAACACTCTGAATCCAGATAATCAAACCGACCCTTAATGTCCGTCCGTGGTAATTGGATTTGTGTATGGCTGGTGGTCCACGTCTTGAACAACCCACATAGAACAATATCACATAAAAAAAAAACTCAGGGTTTGCGTTGCCAGTGTCATCCCACATCGGCCGAACAATGCAAGAAGCGAGTTGAGTCCAACAATAAATGGAGAGTCCAGCAGCCCATCAAAAGCATACCTTTCTCGGCCTTTTGGCTAAGATCAAGTGTAGTATCTGTTCTTATCAGTTTAATATCTGATACGTGGGCCATCGGCCCACATGATATTAAATTAATTTTTTTAGGGGGAGGGCCCACCACAGTAGCTTGCTATTGGGGTCCTCGAGCGTCGCTCTGGCGTTGCACTGCTGCCTTGGCCTGGCGCACCCCACCCAAATCAGTTTCTAATTTTTTGTGTGCTCAGGTAAGCAGAAACATATGAAGTTAGGTAAAAGAAAATTCATATTTTTAAGTAACAAATGACGGGAGAGCTTAATTTCTATTATATTGGTTTATTGTTATTTTATTATAATTTTTAACTATAATATATTTTATATCAATAATATATTTTTTTAATTTTAAAATAATTCAATTTAAATTTTAAAAAATTATGTTAGATGTTTAAATCAATTTAATTTTTTAACAACATCATGGCTATAAAGAGCTAAGGTAAATAGCATGTAGCTCAACCAATGTTTGCCTTTAAATTTAATTTGATTACATTAAACAACATATTCAACTTTTTATTTTTAAAACTAACAACACTTATTAAAAAAATATAAAAAATGCTCAATTTTTATTGTTAATGAAAAATAAAAATAAAAAAATTAACAATTCTCTCAAACGAACCTTCAAAATACTAAATTTAAATGTGTGTACATATAGTCTTTTGTCTAGGTTACAAAAATAACGGTTAAAGTATGAAAAGGTTATTCACCGTCCCCACCTCCTCCTACTCTTTTACTTTCATTAGCATTAGTGAAGTCTGAATTTTAATAGAAAATGAGATTACAATAATCTTTTTACCATATGCAAATTAATTCCTTTTGGCCTTTAATTATTTTTTATTGAATATTCACAACTTATTTTGTAATGATAAAATAATATTTACTCGAACTCCAAAATATGATGAGAATACTCTCATATTTTTTTTCCTTCCAGCTTCACTTCATGTATGGTGAATTAGTTAGAATTCGACTATGCATTAGTATGTTCCTTCGGCCTGGCAATGGTGAAACCATCACTAAACTAGAGGTTAAAAAAAAAAAATGATAAACTATCAAATTCAGGTTCACAGGATAAAAAAAAAAGAAGTTAAAAGGTAAAAGAAGAGAGAGTTGTAAGGCGGGGAACATTGCCATTTTCTCAAATATCAGGGATACATCTATTTTTTTGTAAAATCTTAAGGGTGTTAAGTGTAATTTATCCTTCTTACATTAATCATTCACAAAGTTAATGGAGAATAAAATTGTGGCATGATGATGAAAACAGAAAAGTACAAGTAGGATTTAAAATATTGGGTAATAAACTATTAACATGTGCAAAAGTTAAAGTATAATGAAATAAGTATTTTATGATGAATGTGTGGCCAACAAGCAAAAAGATAAAGTTAGAGTGACTTGTGTCAAAATAAGATGTATAAGTTAATCATTTGAAAAAGAAGTGATCTAAGAATAGAAAGCTCTTAGTTATAATGAGTTATAAAAATCTTACAAAAGATAAAGATCAAGTTACGCTTAACCAGAAAATAGGAAAAGGAAAAAATAAAACAATTAGACTAGCCAGATAAATTTATACATTGCAATGATCTCTTTATAAAGGTCATGTCTCTGTATCTTGCTAGATTCCAATGGGTCATAGATAATAGTCACTGGCTTAGCTATATTGGATAATTCCAATAAGTGGTCTAATCAAAGAAACAAATAATTCTTCCTATTAATTGTTTAATTCCTGACGCAAGAGTCACCCTCAAAGCATTTCAAGATCAGCGGCTTGTTTTTCTTCTTTATTACGGTACTGAAGCATAAGTAAGGACAAAAATGGTTAAAGAAGAGGCTAGCGTTGTGGCTGTTCCTGGCTCTGTGCCATCTATAAGAAAGGCAATCTAGCTAAAATTATTTTCAAGGAGAAACTTCTATACTCAGTAAAAATATCCAATCAAATCCAGGGTGTTCCTCCAGGAACTGATCACATTATCCCTCAAAAATTTGAATGGCAACACATAATGTTCTTAGCAATGTAGAAGAGCCAAACCATAGTGGGATAAAGGCTTAGTGTATTGTTGTTGTAGAGGAGCCAAGCCGATAGCTGGTCCCAAAGTCGAATAAAGGAGAAGGGTTGGATTAAGTAACTGACAACCAGAATAAAATTCATTGGATCAAACAACATAAATTCTTCTCCTTTTTGTTTTTGAAGAAGATGAGATGAGATGACACGCAGAGGTCATAAAATTTCAGTGCTAATCTTTAGCAAATCCATTTCCACCTTAAACACCAAGAAGGAAAGGGGTATCTAACAAGAAAGAGAGGAATGGATATATACCTCCATGCACCTGAGATCAATTTATTCGCCAGTTATACAAGTGATTGAAATTGAGTTGAATCAGCATGTGAGTGGCTCCCAGTTCTATACTCTCCGCACAAACATATACAAAAAAAAAATGTCACTGACAAATACAACAACAATAATCACAAACCTTAACTCCATTATGCAGAGTATGAAGTCTAGATCTCCAGTCATCTCTATCCATAGTTACATCTTCAGTATAATTATTATATCTTATGTCATGTTTATGGGTTTCTTACCAAGTTTTATTTGGTCATCCTCTCTCTCGTTTGCTATAAATTTGCTCTATTTCATCCACTCACCTCGAAGATATCACTGACAAATCACTTCAGAAATTCAGACCATACAATAAGCAAATCAATTATTTGGTTCACTGCCCTTCCTCCATATTCTTAAAATAAAATCCGTAGTCAGATGCCATAGTTGCTAAAAAAAGTTTTTTTTACAGTTTTGAGGTTCTTCACCTTCTTTCAGTTTTAGGCCAATTGACCAAATAACATATTTTTCAGGTAAAATCTCAAAGCCTTTGAAGAAATCAAGCATAAAAACACCTGCTTAAATTGAAGAACTATACAAATAAAAGAAGCAAAAATAGAAATGAACTCCAACTCATCCAGATTTACTTGGAAGTACAAAAGTATCATTAAGTTCACCATTAAAGGAAGAGCAAAGGACCTGCAAGCAAAATATACAAACACAAAGTTATGTTCTTTGACTTACTCGGTTCAAGTGTGAAGCAAGCACATCCCTAATCCTCTTCCCATTCTCATCCGCCTCTCCTTCAAACGAGGGAAGTTGATGGTCCCTCAAGTATTCCAAATTCTCCTCAGGCAGCGCCTCGCTACACTTGATAAGGAAATTGTGCAGCAAACAACATGTCACAATGACAAAAGGGAAAGACTCAATGCATTGCTCCTTCCACCTCTTTGATAGGAGCTTCCATCTCCCCCTAAGTTGCCCAAATGCCATCCCAACCAGCTCCATTCCGCGGCTATGAACAGAATTGAATGCCATTTCTGAGGAATTCCACACATTATCACTATCTGATTTAGCATAAGGAGTAAGCAACCAAGGCAAGAGAGGGAAACAATAGTCCCCCAAAATGTATTGGGGGATTGAATTGCCATCACTGAGCTCAAAAGCTGGCCCATTCAACAACTCCCGGGATTGAATGCCCGAAGACAGTTTCGATTGGTGGAGGATTGCTTCGGGTTTCATTGAACTCGGCCAACCGGCTGACACGTCTAAGAACCTTCCCTCTGAATCCACCAATGCCTGAACCAACAAAGCTCCATTTCCCCCCAAAGCCTCCCCTTCAATTTGAAATCGGTCAAGCCCTAAAACGCCACAACAATTGGGAAGCGAAATCCACCCAAATCCTACCACAATTCGGTTGATATCGGTTCTAAACTCGAATAAATTACCCAATTTATCAGTGATCGCCTTGCATACCACGTAGAATGCGCGGCAGGCGGTGGCGGAGTCAAGCATGAAGCGGCGGGCGACGGCCTTGTACGAGGCGTTGTGGGCCAGCCGGAAAAGGGCGGCACCGAGCGCGTAGTTCGGCGGAATCGGCGAGAGGCAGCCGAGCGAGGGGGTGAGGAGTCTGAGAAGGAGCGTGAACGAAGCTTTCGACATTCGAAACGCTTCGGCCCATCGGGCATCGTAGTCAGTGGCGCCGGTGGGGGAGAGGAAGCGGTGGAACCAGCAGGGCGGTGCGGATGCGGGAGCGGGAGGCAGAGGTAGCGGCGGCCGAGGTTTATTGAGGAGAGAGAAGAGGGTTGAGAGAGAGAGGGAGGTGGAGGAGATTAGAGATTCGATGGCTAGGGTTTGAGAGGGAAGGAGGTGGAGATCGTGTTGTGTAAGGAAGGAGTGGGCGGCGGCGGCGGCGGAGGCGGCGAGGGGTATGAGTTGGGAGAGGTCGTGGGGGTGATGGTGGTCGGGAAGGGGATTTCTCCGGCGTTTGGTTCTCTGCTTAGTGGCCGAGTTGGCCGCGGCGTTCCTGCTGGCTGCGCCGGCGGCCATTGTTGCGCTCTATAGATATCAGTGGCGCTGTTGCTTTCATTTCAGTTTTCGGGGAACTGTTTTGGATTATTTCATTTGCAAAAAAGACCCAAAAAAAAAAAAAAAACAAAGATTATTAATGTTGTGAAAATTCTATAGATGTAAAAATTCAGTCTCAAAAAAACTCAGTTTTAAGCTTTTGTTAGATTATTACGTTTTTAGGGTTATTATATCAAAATTAAAATGTAAGCTAATTTAGAAAAGAGGATCAATAATAATTAGGAATAAAAATTTTACTCGCCCCTACAATTTTTATTAATTAATAATTTAACAGAGACAAGATGATGATGATGGAGATGAACAGTTTCCGCAACATTCAATCCCCATATTTTGTTCAATTATTAGTGTGTGTTAGAAGAAGAAGAAGAAGAAGAAGAAGAAGAGCAGCAATAATCTGTGCATTATGGAAGATATGAGAAGAAGCATTCAATCGACTATTCCATCTATATTTCATCCAACAAACGTAACCAAGTTAATATAATTCTTCTTGTCTCAATACAATACTAAATTTATTTATTAAAAAATTTGTGTTTAAGCCATTTAATCTACATTCTTTTTGCTTTTTAATTTTTAATTTTTAATTTTAAGTTTTAAATTTATTTTTTATTTTTTTATTTTGATAGTCTATTTTTAAAAATTTAAAAACGCGTTCTCTTTGTCATTTTGAAAAACTATTTTTCAAAACAGAAAATAAGAAAAGACGTTTTCTTTAAAATTTTGAAAATAAGTTTTTAATAATATTTTATTCAATAAATTTGATTATTTAGTAAATTAGAAATATTTAATGTTAATATATTATTAAAAAAATATATACATTTTAAAATTAATAAATTTTGTAATATTTTTTTTATTACAACAATAAAATATGAATAAATAAATGTGGTTTAAATTTAGAGTTTGTTTTGGATAAAAATACTAAAAGTTATTTTGAGTTTTTTATATAATTTTTTTTTTGTTTTCAAAAATGTATTTTTAAAAACACCAAAGAGAACGCATTTTCATTATTTTAAAAAATTAAAAACTAAAAATAATTTAAAAATAGTAAAGAAAACGCAGCCTTAGTCTTTGCATAATCAGAAGGCACAGGGGTATTGCTTGCTCAAACACTTTAATATTTAATTCAAATTATTACACTTGGAAGAGTTAACAAAGTTTTTTTCATAAGTTTTAGCGATTTACCTTTTAGGAATGAGAGCTCATTTATTTATATAAAAACTTGAGAAATTTGTGATAATCATATGTAATATTTCAAGATTGACATAAATTTGGCTCATCTTCATCCGTTACACAATTTTCAAATATGATTTTGAAGTTATTTGTTTGTGTTTTTGTCGCTATAGGAACATTACGAGAGATGTCTCTCTAGGAGATTGTCAAATCTCTCAAACCTTCCTTTTATTGGGAGCTTGTTAGAAAGGTCTCTTGAAGACTCTTCTCCTACGAGAGTCTCATGGTCCCTTAGTAGCTTTCTCATCTATTTTTACTCTTATACTTTATCTTCAGTTTTTGGATTTATCCTTTGTGGGCTTTGTGATTAAGCTAATGTATATTTCATTTGGTGGATCCTTTTGATTCCAAGTCTTTTGTCTTGGGAGTTTTGTTCTGGGTTTTTCTCATAATTTTCTTTTAGGTCTCTCACTAAGTTTATTTAATTGGGGCTTGGTCCATACACATCAATTGCGTTTCATTCTTTTTTTCGAGTTTCCTAGAGAGAAAAATAGCTTTTGTTGTCGACTTGCCCTTTTTGGGAGACTCCTGGGTTTTTTTTTCCAATTTCTCAATTCTAGAATTTTTGTCCAGTGGACTTTATTACATTGAATCTTTGTCTATCATCCATCTGATGATTGTGATTTTCATAAGATTTGGAAAGTCTAGATTATTGCTTCCACCATCACTTCATTCTTCTAGTTTTTCCTATAAAAGGGGTGCCTCAATCAATTTTCATTTTTTACTTTTTTATAAGATGATGTGAGTGAAGCAAACTAGTATAATTGTTGCTTCTCAAGAGATACAGTTGATTCTTGGTAATAGATCTTGCTTTTTGGGAGCAAGACTTACAAGGGCTGGCATACTATATCTTTTCCTTGAGGATTATGAAATAAGAGTTCTTATGTGGATTATGAAATAAGAGTTCTTATGTGGTCAATTTTTTTTCGATTTCCAGCCTTAAATTTTCTTACCCTTTAGTACTTGCCAAGAGTTAGTAAACTCTGCAAGGACGAAGATTTTGAGGTTGAGTACATATATGGTGACAATAAAATACTATGGTGCATATTTTACAGAGTTTCCTTTCGTTTCTCGAGTGTCTATCTAGCTTTATGGCTTATTTTTGACAAGCAAAGGATAAAATTCTTTCTCACAAGCAATTGGATCAAGTGCTATTATACTGAGCACTATCTCTTTCATGCCTAAATATCAAGAAATTGCCCATATTCAAGTCGTTTTACAAGATTGATCCATCCTAACCTAAAGTTACATATTTTAGTGTTCCAAGTTGGCATCATTACAATTCAAAGTTTTGAGAGTCCAAAAGCTTATCGCCATTCTAGCCTAGTTGATGACTTGGAAAACCTCCCTAGTTGTTTGGAGCCTTATTCAAATGACCGAGGAAACCCTATGGTGATCGACATTCTCAAGGATTTGGATGCTAAGGATTCGAGTTAGTTATTAAGATCTTAGTTACTCTTCGAGGTATAAGCCATAATGTTGATATGGTAGTCCAATTTTGGAGCTCTTGCCCTGTCTTCCATGTCCTTGGTGAAGGTTCCTCCCATCCCAACTAAGTAAATTTTAAGGTTCTTTTGTTTTTTGATGATGTACTTTTTCTTTTCTTTATTGTATCCATATACTATTTTGCTATAATAAAATAATTTTCTTCTTCATCTTCTTACTTCCCTTTTTTTTTTCTTTCTAGTTGTGTCTTTTCCTTCTTGAGTTATGGTTTGCTCCTCAATCCTTTGGGAAGACTTTATTCTGTTAAAATATTCTTATACTGTTTAATTTTAATGGGTCTTCGTTTTCTATAACCCATTGATTTAATAGAAACTCATATTACATGACCCTTATTTATTTTGGTAGTATTTCAGATGATGGTCCCTAGATCATTTTCATGCATTTTTTTGCTTTCAATGCTAGGTTTGTCCCATATCATTCTTGCGCTTTGTGTTTCAAATTTCTAAATTAACTATTCTCATGCTTTTTGCACTTTTAATTATAGGTTTGTATTTGTTGCTTTGCATAACGTGTTAGTAACACATATAGCGTATAGAATTTCTTTGACACACAATTTAATAATAAAACTTTGAGTGTCTAACTCATATTTTAGCATTTAAATCATAAATCATTCAAAGACATTTATGGTTTACTTAGCTTAACACTTACACTACGTTTTTTTCTCGAGAAATGGGTATTATGCTTGTTTCTTAATCCTTTGAGAGAATTTGTTTTGTCAAAGGATTTTTGTATTTTCATTTGTTGGATAACCCCGTGTATTTAGGGCAAGTCCGTGGTTCTTTAACCCATTAGTTTGATAGAAATACAAGTGACCCTTAGATGTCTTAAACTCTCTTGAGACCAAGGTGATCCTGAGCCATGTAAAACCAGATCAAGGTTTAACCATGAGCTCTAAGGTTTTTCATGTTGGGTCTTTTAGGTCTTCGAGCTTCTAACTAAGACTAAGGCAATCTTGAGTGGAGTTAAACTAGGACAGGTTTAACCATAGGTTGCAAGGTTTTTCATGTGGGGTCCTGCAATTCTTGGTATTGCATGTATCACAATGAACCCTAGACTTCTTTTTCAAAGCATTGGTTTTTGTAGCTCATTGCATGTCTTTACAATGTAGATTCAATGTCTTAGATCATTCTCACACTTTTGAATTTCGGTTTCTAGACCGTTTTCACCTATTTTCAGCTTTTGATTTTAGGTTTTCGTGGATGATGGTTTCTAGATTGTTCTCACTTTTGTATATTCAGTTTTATGCCATTTTCATGCATTTTGCACTTTGGATTATGGGTTTTTGTGGATAACGGTTCTTGGATTGTTCTCATGCTTTTGTGTTTTTGGTTTTATGTCATTCTCACGCATTTTGTGCTTCTAATTCTAGGTTTTTGTGGGTGAGAGTTCCTAGATCATTCTCACGCTTTTGCATATTCAATTTTATGTTGTTCTTATGCATTTTATATTTATGATTCTAAGTTTGTCTATCTGTACTTTATTCTTCTCGACAAACACTAGGTCATTCTTGCGTATTTTTCGCTTTAGATGTTAAGTTTGCTTGTTCATCAATATTTTAGTCCTTTTCATGCATTTATTGTCTTGAAAAACAAAATGCACCCAAAAAAAAAGTACAATAGGATAAATTTTTTTAATTTAGATAATTTAAAATACATCATATACTAGAATATAATTTCAAATGGTTTGTATTCAATCTTTTACCTATTTTACTTCCTTGAAGCATTCGTAGTATTTAGGTATTTTTCATGAATTCCTTCATGGACCTCATCTAAATAATACTTGGTTTTTTTAAGACCTAGACATTTAGATGGTAAATTGTGCTCCCCAGACCTTTCTTGTTGGGATATTCTTTTTGCATTAGGTTATACCCCCATCCCTAGGGTAATCTGTCTAGGCTTTTGTCTACAAAATTTTCTCAATTCCTCTCCTCTAATCAAAACCTATATTTAATTCATAAACTTGTAGCTTTGTTAATAGAGTGTTTGCGAGTGCCATGGAATTGGCAAAAGACTATTCTTTTCCTCTGCAGAAGTTTTTTAGTCTTCTTGGGGAATTTGATAAGTCTTGACCCTTTGATGGCTGCTAAGATAGAGAATGACAGTTTTGTGAATGAAATATAGTTTTTGAATTGGAGTCTAGGAAGGCCATCAATTTATTTTGATTTTTCTTCCCTCTTGTTTGTCCTTTCATTAGAACCTCTTTCATTTCTCTCCTTAGCTTTTTCTTCATTTCCTCCAACTATCCTTATTACCTTAGCCTACAAAAAATATTTGTTGGCTCAAACAAACAGGTATGATAACAATGTAGGTTGAACTAGAGTGAGGGATTCTTGCAATGGTACCGAGTTTGTCCATTGAAGCATTACAACAATTGCCACTCTCACTTGTAAGTCTCGACTCTCCAATGTTGCATTTTTGAACTGATTGATATGATGTTTGAGAGTTTCCTTGCCACTTTGTTAGATGTTAAGTAAATATATAACATCTTTCTTTCTTTAGCTATTGATAATAAAGACATTAAAGAATTCTTTTTTCAGTTGCTCAAAGAATGATAGACTTTTTGGCCAAGCTATTAAACCATGTGCATGCATAAACAATCAAGGTTAAGGAGAAGGCTTGACATATGATATCATTGTCTTAGCTATCTAGTAACATCACAGACTCATAATTTTGAATGTGATTGTGGGTATTGGTTTTTCCTAAGTAGTGAGTTAGGGTTTCTTAAATTTAGGAGAAATAGGTTCCTCTATGATTTATATTCCTTTTACTCCTAAAAGGAATATTTCTCCTATGTTGGTCCTCTTCCATGAGTACTGGTTTCTTTTGTTTTAACACTCGTTCAATTATTTTCTTCATCTTCTCGACTTCATTACTACTAAAAATAGATTGATTGTCAGTTTTAAATTCCTTCTACAGGGTCGAGGGACCCTGGCTACAATTGTACCACCCTCTTCTTGATGATTTGGAGGGGTCTTTCCCATACCTCTTTCCTGGAAGGTTTTTGAGAGAGATAGGCTTCTTTGCAAGAGGACTCTCTTGTTGGTTCTAAAGGAATACCTCATTTTGTTCATTCTTTGTATATTTTTGCAAAGTAGGTGGTTGACGTGTATGAGGCATATCACTTTGTAGAAAAATCACCACTTCTTGAAGAGTCTTAGTGCTTTTTTCATGTTGTCTATGGAGGGCCTCAAATTCACTCAGAGAGATAGTGTTAAGGGGCTATCTCGGAGGCTTTAGAAGCTCCATTTTTTTTTTAGGGGGGAGGGGGAGGGGGAGGGGGGGAGGTTCTTCTGGGAGCTTTTGCCGAGAGACTCTCCTAGTGGTTTGGAGGATTTAAAATATTGACATCCAGTCTTTTGTCGAATTGTTTATTATATTGCTCACCGCTTAAGACCTTATGCAAGCCATTATGAGAGTCTTTTATGTGGCTATTTAATCAAATTCTCACTAAAAACGCCAATTGTTCTTATATGATTACAATAATAAATTTATTTATTGAAAAATTAGTCTTCAAATCGTTAGGTCTTTGCAAAATAGAAAATGATAAGAGGATATGGAACATTATTTTCGTAAACACTCCGATACATAAATCAAAACCCTAGTTTAAAAGTTAGTAGAGCTCTTTCATGGGTTTCAATAAGTTACTTTTGATGAATGAGGAATCACTTAAAGGATTTATAATAACCATCTTTGAATATTTCAGAATTGACTTGGATTTGACTCATTCTCATCCTTTACATAATTTTTGGATAGGATGTCAAAATTATCTATTTGCGCTTTTGTCATTATAGAAACAACCGATAGGATATGTTTCCAAGAGACTACCAGGTTCACCGGACCTTCTTTTCAAAGGCCTTTTATAACTCTCTCCTTTATTTTGGTGCTTATGCTTTATTTTTAACTCTTGGGTTTGTTGTTTATGGGTTTTGTGATTGGATAGATGTGTATTCATTAGGTAGATTGTTTTGACCCCAAGTCTTTTTTACTTAAGATCTCACCTAAGTCTTTCTCAAAATTTGTCACTAGATCTTTCATTAGGTATATTTAACTATGTCTTGGTCTATATATACATCAATAATAAACAACCATTACAAAAGAAATGAAAATATGTGTATTTAGTCTCTATTTGATCCAATAAACAATATAGATAGAAATATTATTAGATAAATAAGTGTTATAAAAGAAATGATATAATGTATTCAGTTCATTTTGATTCAACAAGCGCTATGAAAATAAACATAGTACCAAATAAATCAGCATCACAAGAGAAAAAACATATTCGATATGATCTAACAAACATTATACACCAAAATAATCGATATTCATTTTCCGGATATTTTCCTTTTCTACTTTCTTTTAAAAATATTATTTTTGCATTATCGTTTCGTATCATATCTGTTTCCGTATAATCTCGATACAATGAATCTAATAGCATTACAGAAGTAAATATTGCCAAATAAATAAGCATCACAAGAGAAAAAAAAATTCAATATGATCCAATAAACATTATACAAAAAAATATTCAATATATATTTTATTGATATTTTCGTTTCTACTTTCTTTTAAAAATATTACTTTTTTGTTTCTATTTTTATTTTGTATTGTAACTGTTTCTGTGCAACCTCGATACAATGAATCCAATAGCATTATAGAAATAAATATTACCAAGTAAATAAGCATCACAAGAGTAGAAAAATATTCGATATGATCCAATAAACATTTTACAACAAAACATTCGATAATCATTTCCTTGATGTTTCAATTTTATACTTTCTTTTAAAAATATTATTTCTTTATTTCATATCGTATACATATACGTTTCCGTACAACCAAATAAATAAGCGTCACAAAAGAAGAAAAATATTCAATATGATCCAATAAATATTATACAACAAGACATTTGATATTCATTTTCTCGATGTTTCAATTTTTTACTTTCTTTTAAAAATATTTTTTTTAATTTTGTATCATATACGTTTCCGTACAACCTCGATACAATGAATCTGATAGCATTACAAAAGTAAATATTACCAAATAAATAAGCGTCACAAAAGAAGAAAAATATTTGATATGATCCAATAAACGTTATACAACAAAACATTCGATATTCATTTCCCAGATGTTTCAGTTTTTTACTTTTTTTTAAAATATTATTTTTTTATTTCGTATCGTATACGTTTCCGTGCAACCTCAATACAATAAATCTAATAGCATTACAGAAGTAAATATTATTGAATAAATAAGCGTCATAAAAGAAGAAAAATATTCTATATGATCCAATAAACATTATACAACAAAACATTTGATATTCATTTTCCCGATATTTCAGTTTTTTACTTTTTTTAATTTTTTTTTATTTCGTATCGTATACGTTTTCGTGCAACCTCGATATAATGAATGTGATAATATTACTGAAGTAAACATTACTAAATAAATAAGTGTCACAAAAGAAGAAAAATATTTGATATGATCCAATAAACATTATACAACAAAACATTCGATATTCATTTTCTTGATGTTTCAGTTTTTTACTTTTTTAAAAAAATATTTTTTTTTATTTCGTATCGTATATGTTTTCGTGCAATCTCGATACAATGAATCTGATAACATTACAGAAGTAAATATTACCAAATAAATAAGCGTCACAAAAGAAGAAAAATATTCGATATGATCTAATAAACATTATACAACAAAACATTCGATATTCATTTCCCAGATGTTTCAGTTTTTTACTTTTTTTTAAATATTTTTTTTTTGATTCGTATCGTATACATTTCCGTGCAACCTCGATACAATGAATCTAATAGCATTACAGAAGTAAATATTACTGAATAAATAAGCGTCATAAAAGAAGAAAAATATTCTATATGATCCAATAAACATTATAAAACAAAACATTTGATATTCATTTTCCTGATATTTCAGTTTTTTACTTTTTTTAAAAATATTATTTTTTTTATTTCGTATCGTATACGTTTTCGTACAACCTCGATACAATGAATGTGATAACATTACTGAAGTAAACATTACTAAATAAATAAGCGTCACAAAAGAAGAAAAATATTCGATATGATCCAATAAACATTATACAACAAAACATTCGATATTCATTCCCCGATATTTCAGTTTTTTTTTTATTTTAATTTTTTTTTATTTCGTATCATATACGTTTTGATGCAACCTCGATACAATAAATCTGATAGCATTATAAAAGTAAATATTACTGAATAAATAAGCATCATAAAAGAAGAAAAATATTTGATATGATCCAATAAATATTATACAACAAAACATTCGATATTCATTTTCTCAATATTTCAATTTTTTACTTTTTTTAAAAAAATATTATTTTTTTTATTTCATATAATATACGTTTTCGTGCAATCTCGATACAATGAATCTGATAACATTACAGAAGTAAATATTACTAAATAAATAAGCATCACAAAAGAAGAAAAATATTCGATATGATCCAATAAACATTATACAACAAAACATTCGATATTCATTTCCCCGATGTTTCAATTTTTCATTTTATTTTAAAAATATATATATTTTTTATTTTGTATCGTATACGTTTCCGTGCAACCTCGATACAATGAATCTAATAGCATTACAAAGTAAATATTACTGAATAAATAAGCATCACAAAAGAAGAAAAATATTCGATATGATCCAATAAACATTATACAACAAAACATTCGATATTCATTTTCTCGATATTTCAGTTTTTTACTTTCTTTTAAAAAATATTTTTTTTTTATTTTGTATCGTATACGTTTCTGTGCAATCTCGATACAATGAATCTGATAGCATTATAGAAGTAAATATTATCGAATAAATACGCGTCACAAAAGAAGAAAAATATTCGATATGATCCAATAAATATTATACAGCAAAACATTCAATATTCATTTCCCCGATGTTTCAGTTTTTTACTTTCTTTTTAAAATATATATATATTTTTTATTTCATATCATATACGTTTCCGTGCAACCTTGATACAATGAATCTGATAGCATTACAAAAGTAAATATTACCAAATAAAAGGGTCACAAAAGAAGAAAAATATTCGATATGATCCAATAAACATTATACAACAAAACATTCGATATTCATTTCCTCAATGTTTCAGTTTTTACTTTTTTTTTTAAAAATATTATTTTTTTATTTCGTATCGTATACGTTTCCGTGCAACCTCGATACAATGAATCTAATAGCATTACAGAAGTAAATATTACCGAATAAATAAGCGTCATAAAAGAAGAAAATATTCGATATGATCCAATAAACATTATACAACAAAACATTCGATATTCATTTTCCCGATATTTCGATTTTTTACTTTTTTTAATTTTTTTTATTTCATATCGTATACGTTTTCGTGCAATCTCGATACAATGAATCTGCTAACATTACAGAAGTAAATATTACTAAATAAATATGCGTCACAAAAGAAGAAAAATATTCGATATGATTCAATAAACATTATACAACAAAACATTCGATATTCATTTCCATGATGTTTCAGTTTTTTACTTTCTTTTAAAAATATATATTTTTTTATTTCGTATCGTATACGTTTCCGTGCAAGCTCGATACAATGAATCTGATATTATTACAAAAGTAAATATTACTAAATAAATAAGCATCACAAAAGAAGAAAAATATTCGATATGATCCAATAAACATTATACAACAAAACATTCGATATTCATTTCCTCGATATTTTAGTTTTTTACTTTCTTTTAAAAAATATATTTTTTTTATTTCGTATCGTATACGTTTCCGTGTAATCTCAATACAATGAATCTGATAGCATTATAGAAGTAAATATTATCGAATAAATAAGCGTCATAAAAGAAGAAAAATATTCGATATGATCCAATAAACATTATACAACGAGACATTCAATATTCATTTCTCCGATGTTTCGGTTTTTTACATTCTTTTTAAAATATATATTTTTTTTTATTTCGTATCGTATACGTTTCCGTGCAACCTTGATACAATGAATCTAATAGCATTACAGAAGTAAATAAGCGTTACAAAAGAAGAAAAATATTCGATATAATCCAATAAATATTATACAACAAAAATATTCAATATTCATTTCCCCGATGTTTCAGTTTTTTACTTTCTTTTAATTATATTATTTTTTTCATTTCGTATCGTATACGTTTCCATATAACCTCGATATAATAAATCTGAAAGCATTACAAAAATAAATATTAGCAAATAAATAAGTATCACAAAAGAAGAAAAATATTCGATATTATCCAATAAACATTATACAACAAAATATTCAATTTGTATTTTCTTGATGTTTTTGTTTTCTATTTTTTTTAAATATTAATTTTTTTTATTTTTATTTCCATTTTGTATCGTATCCATTTTAACACAATCTTGATATAATAAATTCAATAGTATTATAAAAATAAATATTACCATATAAATAAGCATCAGAAGAGAAGAAAAATATTTAATATGATCCAAGAACAATATTTAATATGATTTAATAAATATTATACAACAAAATATTTGATATGTATTTTTTTTTAAAAAATATTATTTTTTTACTTTCATTTCCGTTTTCTATTATATCCGTTTTCGTATAGCCTCGATGCAATGAATCGGATAGGGCTAAAGAAGTAAATATTAGTAAATAAATGAGCCGTGTGGAAGTTTGGAGAGGAGCGATACAGCTGCGACCAGACTAGGAAAAGCCAGAGAAACCAAGCCAGCCTTAATCCCCAAGAAAACCCAATTCAAACTACTTTTTTTCTTCTTCTTTCCCAAGTGGCCTGCGAAGCCTTGGAGCCTTCGGTCCGTATCAGAGTCACATCCAGTAGTTACTCTCGCCAGCAAAAACACATCAAAATAAATCTCAAATTCTGTGTTTTTATCCGTTCTGTAACTAGAATTTCAGTGCGCATGGCGAAATTGAGGATTGGGGGCGCATGGTCAGGGGTTTTGGAGGTGGAATTGGAGGAATGGACGGTGGTGATGCTGAAAGAAGAAGTTGCCAAGCGGTCGGAGTGTACGGCGGCGGAGATCAACCTGATATGCGCTGGCAGGGTGTTGAAAGACGGAGATGGGGGTCAGAAGCTGAGCCAGTTGGGCGTGAAGAACAATGCCAAGATTTTGGCGACGCGTGTCTCTGCTGATGAAGGCAACGCTTTGAAGGAGGGCCTGATGGCTGAGGAGGAACGCTCTAGTCGACTTTCTCGGCTCAAGTCAGTCTCTCTCTCTCTCTCTCTCTCTCTCTCTCTCCGTGCCTGTTCATGTTTGCCGATGTTTTTGTTTGGTTTATGAGCGTTTAATTGGGATGGATTTTAGGCTTTTTGGGAAGTGATACGAGCTCTGCGCGCGCGCGCGCGCGCGTATGTCTGCGTGTGGGGTTGTATTTGTGTGTGTGTGTGTCCCTGATCATGTTTGTTGAAGTTTTGTTTGGTTCATGAGCGTTTGATTGGAATGGGGTTTCAGGCATTTGGGAAACGATCTCTCTCTCTCTCTCTCTCTGCTTGATCACGCTTGTTGAAGTTTTTCTTTGGTTGGGTTTTTAGGCTTTTTTGGCAAGTGACATGAGTTGTTTCTCGTTTTGGACTAAGCGAAAGCAGATATTTTTTGCGAATGGATTTATGTGCTTTTATATGTTCTCTGAATATCTCTTTTTGTTCTTGAGTTGTTGATTGAGGTGGGTTGTTTTTTGTTTTGGTAAACGATGGTGTGAATCCGTTGTTGCGTTAAATGGAAGCAAAAGCAGATACCTTTTAATTCTACTGAATCAGCTTGTTTCATATTTTTTTCAATGTTCGAGTGAGAAGGGGGTTTTGATAAATCATGATAACAATACTTTGTTGCACTGAATTAAAGAAAAAGGAAATATTATAGTGAACGGATTATATTTGCATAATCTTTAAAAATATTTCCCATCTCTCTCTCTCTCTCTAGTAATTCCCATTATGTTAAAAAAATGAGAGATAAATAATCCTTCTTATTTATCTTTCCATTTTTAAGTAAAATTGCTGTTCTGCTGGCATAACTGAAGCTTAAGTAGGAGTCAATTAATTTCTATGCAGTGATTGGTCCAAGCTATTAGCTGATCACGCACTCTCCTTAATCAAAAAATTAGGTCAACTCATCACCTAAAATATCCGTGATCTTAGTAATACTGACTATTTATTTACCCATTGCTCATGCTGCTCTGGCTTCCTTATACTCCCCCCACCCCCCCCCCTCCCTTCCATATCTCTTTAAAGTCATTGATGTTAAGTCTGTAACTTAGTTCCTATATATTATACACATAACTGTGGATGTTTATGTATGTCCCAAAGATGCATTTTTTCTTGTCAAATCAAAAGGTTTGCTGATATTACTAAGCTTCAAGAGAAAACATAATTGTAAAGAAAAGCTTTGTAGTTTGTACGTTGATGTAATTTGTGGTTTAGTCATTATATGTTAATTAAAATTCTAAAAAATATAAAATATTTCCTTACATGCAAAATTATCGTGACTATCTTGTTTACAGTCAAATTTGGCCAATTTTAGCTATTTGCCAAAAGACGACTATAAATGTCTTGAAGTTCTGGTCTGGCTCTAGTTTTTCATTGAATTGTGCTTCCAGGTTTTTGTAAGCAGTGTGAATTCTATGCTGAATTAATTATGGAATAGCAGATTTTAGTGCCTGCTTCATGTCTGTTTAGAAGTGCGCTTGTAGAATTGAAAGGGAAGAGGAGGGGGGGTTCCTAAATTGGGAAAACATGTTTCTGGTGATTTGATTGATAGAGTAGTTCTCGGCAATGTGATTTGAGTATTGAATTTAATAGTGTTAAAACTTACAGTTGTGGTATAGTGTAGTTTTTATTTGAGTTGGGTCCTGTATTGGAACTTAAAAGGGGGTCTAAAATGTTGAAATTTAATAAATTTTTCAAAGAATGTAGAATTGCAACCATGTTCTACTTACTCTGTCATCTTAGTAAACAATTAGAATAGCAACAACAACAATAACAATCATAAGATTTAATCCCAGTAAATGGGGTTGGCTATATGAATTCTAGACCTCTAGCCATTGTCTTATTGAACAATTACAAAAATTTAAATTAGTTCTCTATTTTTTCTTGATTCACTTAAACTGCTTATATCGTGTTTCTGCTTCCACTAGCATAGAGGCATTACTATCAAGTTCCCAGTAAGGAACCTTTCTGCTTGACTATGAGTATGATTCAACCTAATTACCCTTTGTTTTTCTTTTTATTTTGCAGTTCATAATCAAATGTCTTGAAATTGATCAGCACTTGGGTATATACTTTTTTTTTGGGGGGGAAGCCATGAGTGGTTGGGATAGCATATGGTTTGTTATAGTCAAATGGCTGTAATTTGGGAAATTCAACAGAAAGTTTTCTGAACTCTTGAGGGTTTAGAATCCTTGAATCATTTTGAGGATCAATCTACATTGATGTTTGACATGAAAAGTTTTCAATGTTCTTGCTCTTAAAATATGCTCTTCCCTGTATGTTCAAATGACATGGTGGCAGCACATTATTCACTAGTATTAGTATTATTATTGCTTTTACTTAATATCATCTATTGATCATCCAAAGTTCACTTGCTATGTACTCTTACACATTTACGTCTATCCAAATTTATGAGTGAAGTTTATTTTTCATTTATAAGATCCGATCCTAATGACAACCAGAATATTTTAAAGCTCTTTTTTTTTTTTAACTTTTACCTACCTTATATTTTTCCTTTTCTATTCCCAACTCCATGAGAATTTTAGACTAATGAAGCTTTGAATATTGATTGCCTAACCGACCTTTTTAGTCAAAAGGAAGGACTAAAAAATAATTGATTGTTGACATGTGTATAAAGAATGGATCAATGGGATGACATATGTGAGAGCAATCATGTAGCATGTATCAGTCTTTGTTTCTTTTCCCTTTCCATTTTGGGTCCACAGGCTGCAGTCACCATTCACAAGCTATATCCTTAGTGCATCTCCCTGTCCTCAGGTGAGGAAGTATATGCTCAAGGTATTGGCCTCAGCAGGCCATGCATTAGAATTTAAATGTATTACAATATTCATCTGGTGTTGTAATACCCCTGAATGTATGGATGCTTTTATTCATGTTGTCTGTAGGCTGTATTTTCTCCATTTGTGTAACTTGGTGTACTTGTGACTGGTGCATTGGCTAGAGGGGTTTGGAATGCATCTACATTTCATGAAAATGAAAGAGGGCAAAAATGAGCCTGCTAGCCTGTTATAGATTATGGGGGCATATAAGGGGCTGCAGCCAGGTTGCATGACAGATTATAGGTTGGAAGGAAGCTTGCAGGCTTGGTGGCATGCTGCATTGATGCTGCGTGCTAGGTATGCATGCAAGAAAAGGCCAAAAATGTGGCTTCAAGTCAGTTACAGGCCACAAGAATTTAAAAAAGGGGGCTAAACATGACCCCTGCAAGGCTGCACGTTAGGTTGATATAGAGGACAACATCATCATATTGTTTATTCATATTTTGTGTACTTCATTAAGCAAGCTTGCTGCCTTTTGTTTTATCCCAAGATTTATTGCTAACAGCATTAAATCAACAGGGCTGCTGTGACTGCATTGGCCGAGAGACATTCAGATGGTTCATTACCACTTGAAGATTTCAATATAGAGCTGGTAAACCAAAGTGGGGATGAAGTAAAACTGGGATCTGAGACTGATCAGAGGTATGATGTATAAATCTATACGTAATATGTTTTATTGCTAAAATACTTTTGGATTTGTGCAACTAATTTTATTTCTTAAACTCCTTTCTCTTATTTCTACTAAGGATATTTGGTGACGATTTGATAGGGCTGTAATGATGGGTCTAATGCTTCATACAAATGCTAAAAAGTTAATTGCATCTGGAAAGTATAAAGATGCATTAGAAGTGCTTGCCATGGGAGAGGTTAGTACCAGATGCCCTTTATGTGAAAAGAAGAGGGTTTTTCAGGTTCCTTAAGTTTATGGATTTTCTTGCTCATAATTCATTTTTGTAAAGGGACAATAAACAATAAGCAGTCTATATGTTACCCTGTATCTTTAGTTTGGATTTAAATAAAAAATTCAAGAATACTCCCCAGTCGTCGCCTTGCATATAACCTAGGTTCTTGCATCAAGGTTACTTCAGTTCCTCAAATAAGATGCTGAGTTGCTGATGGCCATCTATCATTATGATGTAGCTCTTGCTTTCTTGAGCACCTTTTGTTCTTCTACCATATGAAATATGGTTTTTCTCTAGCTTGAGCACCTTCATTTCATCATCTAATTTAGTCTTCTCTTGCTTGAGCACTTTTGTGTTCATCTGCCTGGAATTTCGTCAAAATTACCACAGTGCCCTGTCGCAATTGTTTCAGGTATCATTCACTTCAAAACATTTCAAAGTAGGATCAATATATTTGTCCATCTGTTGACCAGTATTTATATATATATATATATTTCGTTTTTATTAGTTACTGGTTGATAATGTAGTGAAACCATTTTGAGACGTTCTTTGCCTGGGAACTTAAATTATACTTCATGGAGTGTGTTTGTTTGTATATAATTGCAAGAGGCAATTAACCCCAGTTACTTCATTCTTTCTTGTAGGAAGCCTTTTCTCTTTGTAAATCTGAGGTCATTGAGGTGAGTGCTATGAATTTTAGAAGGATCTTTTATTTTTTCTAATAAATATATATAGTACTATGGCTGGATGCATAGTGTCTGTTTTGATATTTATTGACATATGTGAAAACTGCTTCAATATTTGCCTTAAAACATGCATTTTGTAGTGATAACCTGGGTGTTCTAAGCTGTGTTGGCATCTTCAAATTTGCTGTAGAAGTTCTCTTTTAACTTATCAGGAGAACCAAACAAGTTGACTTGGGCATCACTTTTTCTCCCATGAAAAGGTTGTTTATTGAATTAGCCAATTGGAGCTTGCCAATCTCACACAACACGAGAAGTTTATTATTTTGTGGAATGTTGAGGTGACTATTTACTTTGCATCAATAGCATCTGAAAGAAAGGATCAATCTTAGCAAGTTTTTTCAAGAACTGGCATATTTTTGCTTAAAAAAATATCAAAATCAGTGAATTCGACACAAAATTATCAAATCCCATGACCCCAACTAAAGTGTGGTCTAAAATCAGTTTGCCTGAACATGCTGGTTAAATAATTAGTGCAGTAATTAATTGATAATGAATGCGTTGTTTGTAATAATGTTTTCAAGAGGAAGCATTTTATAGTAAAATGTCTTCATTGAAGGTGTTGTCTGAAAAAACCCTTTCTTTGAAAGCATTGTTTCCATTCATTCCATGTATGAATTTCCAATGCCTTCTCTATCAATCATTGAGAGTATATTTATATCAAAATGCTAAATAAATAATTTACCTAAAAATTTTTGATCATCTATTTTTGGTTTTGGGACAAAAATTTGAACTTTATTATTTTTTTGAGGAATCAGACATATACACACAAAAAATTGTCAGATCTTCTAGTGTTTGATCTTTTTATTTATATTTTTTAACGTAAAGTCTTTTATATTAAAATAAGATGAAATGTATTTTCTAAGAAATAATATTTTACATAAAATATTTTTGAAGAAAAAGTATTTTCTAAAACAATGTGTGCAATATATTGTTTCAACGAATATATTTTATATACAAATGCAAAACTAGCATTTATATACATTTGTGAGTATATTTTATTTTGGTTTTGAATTTTTCAAAATTCAAGCTAATATGTGAAATTAAGATGAAAAATATTTTTTTACAATTTTTTTTAATATAAAATAATTCATATTAAAACAAACTGCTGCTAAATAAAAATTTGATTCCATTTTTTCCTTTGCAGTCCAGCTATGTTATAATGGGACTTGCGAATTATGAATTAGTCCCAAAAATGTTTTCCTCATTTGGGCTTTATGATATAGTGGTTCTTATTGGTTTTGTTTTTGTTCTTTTCATTCATTTTTCAGTGTAACTCTAAGTAGTTTCATCACTTCTCTTTTTGGCTTACAGCTGATTGACAATATCCCAATACTACAACTAGATACAGTGTGGTGCTACTTCATGCTTCAAGACATAGAGTTGCTCTCACAAGCAGGAATGCGCCTTTCAAAAGCTAGGCAAGGGATTGAACGTGCTCATGGGAAAGGATCTAGCCGTCTTGCACTCCTTCAAAGAGGCAGACCCGAAATTGCCTTGTGAGACTATTTCTTGATGTCGCCTGTGACTTACCATTTGGGAGTTAAATAAAAATCTTGCTATACTATGTGATTTTATTTCATTTTTATTGCTTTTCTATAGACACCTGAGGATGGAACTGTTGGAAGGAGTAGTGGCGTACCACAGTGGCCAGTTTGAAAAATCTAGGCAGGCATTAACCTCTGCACAAACTAAGTACTTCCAGGTCAGATTTCCTTTATGTTGGGAGTACAATGCTAAACACTGTAATAATGCAGGGAAAAAAATTAAGAGCTGAACATTCAGCATACTAGTTTCATTTTAAGGTTGCTAATATTCATATGGAATTCCATCTCACATGGACTTGGCCATGGGTGTTGGGTGTGTGCATTTGTTAAGTCTGGAATCATGTAGTTGTCATGACAAAGGCAAGAAATAACACCATCATATTAAGCCTTTATCCCACTATGTGGGCTACATGAATTCTAGCTGGTCAGGCATTTCTATCTATGGTTTTATCTTTTATAAGGCCCTTTATGATACCTAAGTGTCTCCCATCAATTTTTTTATATTTTTTTGGTTTTACTCTACCTTTTTTTCTAGATACTTTTTCCATTATATGCAATCTTCTTACAAGAGCCTCTACTACTACTCTTCTTCCACATGACCAACCGTTTTAATTTGAGTCTCACACATCTTATTTTAGTAGGAGCCACTTCGACCTTATTACAAACAACTTTGTTTTTAATTTTATCGCTTCTTGTATGACTGCTCATCCATCAGAATATCTTCTTCTTTGGTATGCTCATACTTTGCATATGTTGATGCTCTATTGTCCACTATTTTTGTGCCATACAACAAAGCTAATCTTATAACTATCTTAGAAAATTTTCCTTTTAGTTTTAACAGGGGGTCTGAGGGCAATTTGCCTAATAATGTCATTTGCATAGTTCTTCTGTTTAACACTTAATTCATCTACTTTGGAGATTTTCCTGTTGCATGCATCAGTCACATATCATATTCCATAGTGCAAGTGCCAAGAATCTGCCATTGATACTTCTCATATTAAGAAGAATCTATGTAACAAAACCTGCAAGGGAATTTGTTATTTCTATTTCATTCTTCTTTTATATCAAAAGGGTCAAAGGGGCTTCTACTTCCATCCTGACCTCTTTGCTGGCACCCTTGCCAGTTCTTTCCAAGATTCTTGTGATTTCTTATTTATTCAAGTTTTATTTGTTTGTTCGTTCCTTATTTATTTTATTTTATTTCATTTTAATCTATTTTGTGGCATTGCCAACTTTTGGATTCTTTTCATCGGGACTATCCTATGACTTTTATGCTATTGCTGAGAATCATTATGATTCTTTCTTTCTTTTTTTTTTACACATATCCAGCCGTTATCCCACTATGTGGGGTTGGCTACATGAATTCTAGACTTCTATGTGAGTTACATCCCAACAGATAATTTGTCTAGAATTCATATTTGGATCCGACTAGGTTTTACGCTGGCTGTCGGCTACCTAACGCAACCCTCCTCCTTTATCCGGGCTTGGGACCGGCAGTGGATAATATCCCCTGGCGGAGTAATGATGAAATGAAGTTTGAACACCATCTTCACATGGAGAAATTTCATGAGATGGTGGTGAATGAAGTTTGCATATTCTAGACTTCTTTCTTTCTTTTTTTTTTCCCCCTTCAATTTCATTTCCATCCCAACTAAACTTGGCTATATCTTCATTCAGCTTCAAGTTCCTGATGAAGCTCTATCATCGCTTGTGGGCATGGGCTTTAAAGAATCTGATGCAAAAAGGGCCCTGCGCATTAACAATCAAGATGTTCAGAGTGCTGTTGATTTTCTTGTGGATGAGAAGGCAAAACGGGCACAGAAACGGCTAGATGACATTCAGCGAAGGAAAGATATCAGGTAAGTGCTGTTGTAAGGATGCAAAATCAATGTTTATCCTTTTTCCTAAATTATGGTTTGTCATCTTTGTGCTAAAAAATTGCAGGGAGCAGAAGCGCTATGGAATGACGGCCCTTAGGAAACCAGTGCATCTTCTTAAATTGCAGGAATTAACAATAATTGGGTAAAGTGGGATGGTGGCTAAAAACACATATTATAGTGATACTTTTTTTTTTTTTCCCTTTGTTATAAGCATATTTTTGATATTGCTTGTTTATGATTGGAATGCCATGGTTCAAGTTGTGGAATCAGACTCTTTGCAAATAAAAGGTAAGGCTGCATAGAAAAACAACCCTGCCCTGACTCTTGTGGAGTAGGGAACCTTGTGCTTTGAAGATGCCTTTTATATGGTGATATTGCTGTTACGATATCTATCCCTAGGAAGGCAGGAAGGTGGTTGAGAGGTATTATCTGAAGACTTAAAATTTTGAAAGGAGCTATACTTTTAGTTTGTTAAAGTCATTGCATTATATACTTGGAGATTAATGTTTATAGTGGCCATTGCCAATATTTTTTCTCTTAATAGAAATCATCTTTTAATCTCGTATATTAGACATTAAAAAACATATTAAAATCTGGAGTACATCTTCTGTCCTGCTGACCAGGAACTTGATCTTTTGGAATTTACTTAATTGAAACTGAGCTTCTTTTGTCAATGGACCTTGAGTCTGAAGACTTAAAAAGGTTATCATGGTCCTTCTTTCCTGTGGGGGAAGTCCTACATTGGTTACATGTTGATTCACAACTTTTCAAGTGAACAGGATTGTCATTCTTGTAATCATTAGTCAGGCAGATGCCTATTCATTGTGCAGGTTTGAGAAAGAGCTTGCTGCTGAAGCACTCCGAATAAATGAGAACGACCTTGAGAAGGCTCTGAGTGCATTGACTAATCCAGAAACTAACACTGCAATTCAGGTATGTTATTGTCTGTATCAGTGTTTTTGTTTTTTCTTTCTATATTTTTGGCTTATAATCTTGGACACTCCAGTTATTTGCCTTAACTGTAGGCACTTGTTTCTCCCATTTGCAGATTGATCTTGAAACAAGGAAAAGGAATAGACAGCGTCAAAAAGTAGATGCTACTATTGAAGAGCTTGTTTCCATGGGTTTCCCTAGAGCAGCAGGTGCCTAGTACTTGCTAAATTGCCACCATTGTTTTTTTTTCATTTCATTGGTTACTAGTTTGATCCACTAGTTGAACTAAATTCCAGTAATTCCTGCCTCTCCTATTGAATACTACTGTCTCATTTCCTTTATTGCCAAATAAAAACAAGATAAGGCCTTTTTCTTCAGACAAAATCATTAAGCTACTTCCACTAACTCCTGAAGAGAGATTTTAATCAAGAATGCCTCAGGCATCAGATGCTACAATTATTTAATAATGGGTTTCAGGTAGAGCAGGAGGAACATATGTATATGTGTGCGTGTAGGTAGATTTTCGTTTTCTATAACAAATATGAGTTTCAAACAGATAAAGAGGTACCCTGTGCTTTAGAAAATATTCCGGGAGGTATTTTGTTTCTGTTTACCTCAAATGTTTTTTTCCCCACTGCTTTAGTGTTCTTATCTGACCTCCATGTTGTGGGTGCATATTGTGTTAGTGTTCTTATTTGTTCTCCATGTTGTGGGTGCATATTGTGTTGGTGCATTTATGAAAGGTGTTCAAATTGCCTATGGAAAATGTAGAAATGCACTATTAGCCTTAACATGACAGAGACTTATGAAGTATATGCGTGGATAAATGTGGTTGCAGGGCTACAATTTTTGCAGCCAACCCAACCAATTAAATTAAGGCTTGTGATTGTTGTTGTCATTAGTCTTAAAGTATCTTGTTCCTAGGACTCCCGGCAAGGCTGTATCATCTCACTTTTATTGTTGGTATTACATTTTTGTTTTCAGTTGTTGCTGCTGTCGAGGAATTTGGCACAAGAGATCGAGCGCTAAACCATCTGCTCGGGCAAGCTGACCTGCCCGCTGCAGGAGGTGGGAATGCAAGTTCTGCGGGTAGCAACATTTTGAGCAGTGAGAATGGCGTTGAAGCTACATCTGGCGTCACTGAACTCGCTAGCGGTGATGAAGCCGTTGACGGTCCAAGTCGGGTGAAAATAGAGCGGGATGTGGAGATGGAAAATGAACTCACAGGGGGACTGCAAAGCACAGATGCTTTCTCGGACTATGACATGGATGTTACTAAAGAAGGTGAAGCTATAAGTGTGTACTTGACTATGCTGGCCTCTGCAGGGAACTTTGAAAAAGGCTCATCTTCTCACTGAGAGGTAATTATCTTTTAAAGACTATTATGAACTTATACATAGCACAGTTCTCTGCTATAACTTAGAAGAACTACAGGCATTGCAGAGACAAAATCAGCTGTACAGTGAACAATGTTGGTATTGGTAAGATGGCTTTTGGAATTTCTGTTTATGACAGATAATGAATGGATTAGTTGACTTTTGAGACTAGATTTTCAAACACTAGTCAGGGTTATTTTGTGTATGTGTATGTGTGTGTGCGCGCGCGCGCGCGCATGCACAAGAATGGCAATGGATACCCTACTCTCCCAGTATGTGTCTACTAAAATTCATCTGGTAAGTAGGAGAGTTTGGGTACCAAAAATACCCATGGAGAGGGTACGAGCAAGGCATTTAAAATATATCTAGAGTATGGGTAAGGTGACACGGATAATGTCTTCTTCTATTCATCCTTTATCTCGATATAATTTTATATATATTATTTTATTATTAGGTAAAGATATTAATTTTACTTCATTATTTATTTAAAATTTTCATTTGACAAATTAAACATAATAAAAGTATTGTTCAATTTATTTATCAAGTTTGCATTTTTGTGTTTTCACGTTGCTATGTGGTATTATTGTTTTGATTTGATTTGCTTGTATTTTTTTGTATGATTTAAAATATTATTATTTAAATTTTAAGTCGTAAATTGAAATAATTTAAAATCTTGTGATTAGTATTTTTAAACTTTTTGCTTATAGTAATAAAACATTCCTTACACTAAGATTGGAATGTCTTGAAAAAGCCTATTGATTTTTGAAATATCAGATTACCATATGTACAAAAGTCCAAATTTGAACTCACAACTCTACCAAATTAGATTGAAAATTTAAATTTTAATTCTTTTAATAATTTATATCGATGATCATGTTTTTTGTAAGATTATAAATCTAACATCTTTCGGATGAAATGGTTCAAGACCAATAATATCATTCCAGCAGTTTTAAGAGAACTGCTTGAGACGTTATTATCATAAGATACAACATGACAAGCTTTAGTACTTCCATAAGATAAAACATGACAAGCTTTGATTTCACTGACTGGGATTCTTTGAAAAATAAAATAAAATAAAATAAAATAAAAGGGCACAAGGAGGATAAAAGACTAGAAAAGATCTTCAGAAAAAATAAGTAGATAACTAGACAAGATATATGCATTGGCACAAGATGGATCCTTTTCTTAAGATACAAACTTGTCCACATGGAGAAGGGCAGGGTATCTAATGATAACAAAAGCCCAATTCTAGCTAAATTAGCAAAATATATGGCATCAACGCATGAAGTATAAGTGTGAATAAAGGAAACCAATTGTCATGCTTGATTGGTATCTTGGGAAGCTCTCCTTTTGTAGCAGTTGTCCTTAAGTGATTGCGCATCTCAGTTGCTATGTTGCGTATTCGTGTGAATCAAAACTAGATGGATCTTCAACGTCTGTGACCATGGTAATTTTTTCATCTTGGATGCTGCCGTCCTCCACTTTCGATTCTTTATGATCTTTCGGGAGTGCATTACAGTTGATAGTATGCCACACCGGTCTCTCTTCTTGAAACATTCTGCAAATTCACAAGTAGCATCAGGGCAGGAGACAAAAATTGCAAGAAAACGTGTACAGTTTCTAAAGCTGTTTTCTCTTAATTCTTGTTTACTTCAATCCTAAAGAAAGTGCATCTTGTATCATACCAAACAAAAGAGTGTAACTTAACCACATACATATGAAAAAGCTTTGTCCTAGAATATATTTCCCATGCATATTTTAGCGCCCAATAGTTAGTATGCTCTCGCTTGCCCATCCCTAGTAAGAAAGCTTCCTCAAGTACATAACTAATGGTACAGTGACGGGGCAGGGACCTCAATGCCTGAATTTGTGCTGTCTGACTTATTACTAGTACAGTGATTAATAAAATAATTACATTAGTTGTACTAGACCATGCAAAATCTTCACATTTTCTTAAATTATAGCGGATGCAGTTGCAGCATTTTGCAGAATGCTTCACTCCACGGAAAAATGAAACCCAAAATTTTCCTTGTTTTGGAGTACCATCAAAACGCTGACTAGCATCAATGCGCATACCCTTTCATTACTGAAGTATCTACAGATTATTTATGTATCTACCTTCTTATGGCCAAGTGAATAGCATGTATAGTGCAAATCAGATTCTGCACAAAATAAAGCTGCAGCAAGGTCCCCATAAATTAAAGAAAAAAAACTCGGAAACATCTTGACAGTCAAACCAAATTGGCAGAATCCCCTTGTATTAAGCCCTAATTTATGCAGGTAAGAAAGGACTAAGAAAAGATAGTTTTCCATAAGCAGTTAAGTTCATGATTGAAAAGATGAAATTGGTAGCCAGAGAAATAATACCAGGAGGAACAGTCAACCTACTATTGACTTATGTGACAGATTAAAAATCCAAGGAAGAGATACTTACGGATGCTTGCAGAGCATTGGGCACTGAATTGTTAGTGCATACTTGCATGTGGATAACTCTGTAATAGAAGTAATCATTGCTCGGGGTTCTGAGCAGACAAATCTCACCTGAAAATCAACACAAGAAAATTATAGAAATTATAGGCATATACAGAAGGTAAAAGGACACATGAATTTCTCAAAATTCTCTATACCTCAGTTTCTCGAGGTTGATCTGTTAGATCACAGATGGTTCCGTTGGTATATTGATGAGAATGATATCTGCATGAACCTTATAATGCAATAATGAGATTTTATTTCTCCTTGATTCTTTATTTGAGACATGTTGCCACAATTGAGTCGGATACACAACTAGGAAAAACATACCTTTGTGATGCATCTTTTGAGCGAGGATCTTTCAGTATTGAAATATCAGATAGATTTTGGTTGTAAGCAGCAGTAGCCTCAGCGTCAAACTCACCCAAGACAAACTCTTGAACAACCTGTGGCATGATTTATTACTTGTGTCAGTGCAAACACCCAATAAAAGGATAAGAACATAGTTATGCTGCAGTCCAGCCAAACATTCTAATTCACCCTTCTCATTGTCTTGCTCCCCAACAAGCATGAACTTGCCAATTCGGAGGGCATCTTGGCTTAATATTTGAATTGAATATTGATTCTTCATTTGGCTCCAGTTTCTAAGGAAGAGAAAAGTTTAAAAAAATGAAAGTGAAGTAAGAAGGGCTGAACCTCTTAATTTCGTTTTGCCGGGCCAAGACTGAGAAGATAGATTATCATTCCTAAGGGAATTTCACGTTCGTTACTCTTAGAAAAAAAAAATGCAGAGGCCCAACTATTTAATTTCCTTATTTTCCTAAATACCTGAGAAGCAAAATAGTGCAAGGGAGGCCAGACCTCAATATGTTGCAGAGGGTTTACTAAGGAACCTAAAAGCCATAACCTTTTTTTTTT
Source organism: Diospyros kaki (assembly GCA_036245055.1). Lineage (NCBI taxonomy): Eukaryota > Viridiplantae > Streptophyta > Magnoliopsida > Ericales > Ebenaceae > Diospyros > Diospyros kaki. Next base: position 37,127,303 of record BSEG01000003.1, read on the forward strand.
AACTTGATTGTAGATGTACAAGAGTTTAATTAGTCCTTCCATGTTGTACAAGTCTGTTTTACAATATCAACCATGTGATGGAACACAATCATATCAATCATCTTCATTCACAGGCCATCCTGTGAAACTTTTTCACATGAAGATGGTGTTGGAGCTTTATCTCATTATTTCCTCACTAGAGGGTTGCATTGGAAACAATATCCAGGTAAAATTTTGTTCACATTGCTCTTTTGGATGGATTTGTATTGTCAATATGATTTTTTGAAGTCAATTGACATTATGAATGTCATGCCACTGCCCCTAACTTGGATAGGATTAGGTACAGTCGACAGTGATTATGTAAAAGTACAAAGAGTTTAAAACAAGTAAGAGACTTAAAACCAGACAACTAAACTAAAGAAATATAGGGCTCATGCACAGTGATGTAGCTACTTTACAAAATGCACACAAGACAATCACAGGAGCAAAGCAAAACCATCTACGACTAAGAACTCAGAAACTTACAACAAAAGTATGGGTTACCAACCTAGAAATTTAACACAAATTACAACGTTCATAAAATGCTTATGCCTTTCATAGAAGTATGACACTCAACTGGAAAAGTAATTAGTAACTGATAAAAATTATTTGGTAAACAACAAACTCAAATTCTGTTAAAGCTTACCTTTTCATCCTCCAGATGAACCTGCCGCAACTTCTTCTGATAACAGAACTCATATGTCCACCAACCCTCTTGCTGCATAAATATTTGGCTATCTAAATATATCAAACTATAACAAGGAAAACCATAGTAATTTGTTTAGATGAACTGAAAAAACAAAAGCAACAGGCTTTATGTGGCAAACACAAGTTCAATGATTTGCAGTATCAGAATTGAAAAACAATTTTTTGGTGCTGGACATGCTAAAGAAGTCTTGGCGATAGATCCTCACCCTGATAAAGCATCGATCTTTTAGTACTTCAAGCAGCTCATCTGGTGTCTTCAATTTAACCTGTTTCTCAGTTTCCATAATCAAGCTACTCATATTCTGTTGAGGAATTGACTTGCCATACTTTGATTCCTCAAATTTAGGCAAGTAACACTGAAACTTCTCCCCATTTTGGTTGGGCATAACCACAGACTCCTGGTCATCATCCTAAGAGTGAAAAAGGAAATTTTGTCCAAATGTTAGAACATGGCATCTACCTTTTCTTGCTTCATCTACATGAGAAACTTTTAAACAAATAGGATTCAGAGCAAAAGAAAAGATGGTTAACTAAATAAGAACACCAAAGTGATTGCTAGGTAGTTTTTAGTAACACAATTTTCACCCATGACTCCACTGCGAATCACACCTTCCACAGCTTGTAGTTCGGTGAATGCTCGATTACACAACAGCAGTTACAAAGAAAAGCTAGTAAAAGTAGCAGTCACCCATTAGGTACATCTATCACAAGGACATGTTCCCCCCCCCCCCCCACACGCACACACAAAACACTCCACACCCCGCCCTGCTTTTTAACATACATGCTTTTAGTAACTTGTATATAAGCAAGTCAAAATCCTTTCTTCTTTAAAACCCTCCATAAACATTATAGAAACTTTATCACTGACTTTTTGTAAATCTATAAACACCTTATACAAATCCTTCTGTTTATTTCTACACCTTTTTACTAGGCACCTCTAATAGGGGTATATAACTTCTATTGTTAACCTGCTAGGCATGCAACCAAATTAATATTTAAAGACTTCAGTATTTCTTCTTCACTACTTCTCAATTACTGCTCCCAAAATTACTTAGACCATTAATTTGATCCCTTTATAATCTTTAAAACCTTAAACACCTCCTTTAATTGTTGTAAATGGGTATTAGAGTGCTCTTTCTTTATTTGTTAGGTATCCTCTTGAATTCATGGATTGTATTAAATAATTATATTAACTATAACACAGCCTCTTTTTCCATACATTTTAATACTTCTATCGTGACATTATACAGTCCAATTGATTACCATTTTCCATCTTTTTTATGGCTTAGTTCACTTTTTTGAGTAACAAAGTCTGTAAAATATATAATTTGTATATTTTTCAAAATTATCAAGATGTTCAACATAATATTTGGTTCTCCACATTCATAGAAAAGTTTGAAGAAGTATTCCTTCATCTCTTATTAATCTTGTCATGATCTTGGGTATTATAGGGGCAAAGATGTAATTGAGTTACAATTATAGTTAGGGGGTATCTTTGTAATTTGGTTACAGCACATGGGTGTTGATTATTCTGTTATTTCCCTTTTTGTCTTGTAGCTTAGTTGGTTAGAGAGTTTTGTTTGGTAGCTAAGTGAGGCTATATATATATATATTGCCTCAGCTGTAGGAATGGGTATGCTGAAATTAAATTGATAATTGAATCTCTATTTCCTTTCTATTCTCTTTCTCTCTCTCTCTCTCTCCCTCGTTCTTACTATTCTCCCTCTCTTTCTCTCTATTTATGCTCTCGATCCCCTCTCTTCTCAATCTTCTCCCTCTTTCCTTCTAAATCATTCTCCCTAATCTCCCTCACTTCTTTCTGGTTCATGACAAATTGGTATCAGAGCCGTTGTTCTTCGGCTGTGGTGTGTGCAATTTTTTGATAGTCGATACTTGGCGGAAGTGATTGAGCAGAGCCTTACCATCCTCGGCCAGTCGTTAGGATTGCAGTAAGTAGTCCGTCGAAGGTGTTAACGTGGACAGCCAGTGGTTGCGATTGTCCAAGGCGAGCGGAGCCCGTCACTGGTGAAGCGGACGGCCCAGAGAGTGCGACCAAACCGGATGTCTAGTTCGACCAGACCGAGAACCTTCCTATAGGCGCGACTGGGTGTTGCGATTTTGATCGAGAATTCCAACCAGAGTTCTGTGGGGGTACTGTCGCTTTGATTGATGTCGGAAATACTAGGCGAGAGCAGTTCCTTGGTCGTCGACTCCTTCTGCTTGAGTTAATCGAGTGGCCTTCTTCGGTTGCTTCACTCCAGTGCTGTTGTGACGCTCCAGACTTGAAGGCGAAACCAACCCAAATCTCTGCGGATTCCGTTTGAGGCGAATTAAGGCTGAGCGACTTCGGGAAGCAGTGGGTGAGGTGGCGTTCATTAACCGTAAGCCACAGAAGCGGAAGAGTTGATCGATTTTCTTGGAGGCAGTCTTGCGGACTTCCGGTTGAGAAATCTGGTGAGTCTTGTTCAAAGGGGAAGGGCGATTATGGAATCACAGTGATCACCACTGTGATCCCAGCGAGTCAGGAAAACGCGGAGGAGATCTGGGGCATGGGTCGCGGCCATTGTAGGTGTTGATAGGCAGCGAGTGCAGCACTTTTCAGACTGGAATTGAGCCTTCAGCGATCAGTACAAAACCGGAAGCAGCAACGTGTGAAGACGAAGCCGCCTTTGACTCTCGATCATGAAATTCGATAAGCATGGGTTGCATTAGAGCCGTTCAACGTGTTCGAGTAGCGACAACTGAGTAATAGAGTCGATCGAAGAAGTAGTTTACGAAGTGGATTTGGCTCGAAGCGGAGGATCGGAAATTAGCAGCCCATGGTGTCGGGACTCAACAAACGAAAGGAGTGGGAAGAATTATGAGCATCTGATCCATGGCCGCTACGAGTTATTCTCGGAAATCAATTCCGAAGCGTGTAGGTTGAATATTCCGACCAGTGGTCGGTGATTGGGTAGCGGCTACACCGGCGATCTTGAAATCACCTTGAGCGAGAGGAGAAAGCGCAGCAGAGCAGCAGAGTTGATTAATTTAGTAGGCGAAGGCATAGCAGCTATTTTGGAGTCAATTGATTCTCTGGAGGCTGTTTATCCATCGCGTTAGTCAGCCTTAATTGGAAACTCAGTTGCAAATCAGAGGGCGCAGCGGTTTCGACGGATTTCATGTGGGAAGTGGACTCTTCCAGCTTATCTAGTTCATTTGTTGTTGGTGCTTGAGGCTGTTGATTAAGAATCAGCTGCAAGTGGAGAAGCTGAGCAAGTTCGGAGCTGCTGGGAGTGGATTTTTGAAGGCAAATTTGGATGGGTGACTGGAATTTGGCTGTGACTTGCAGCTCTCCTTTGCGGTAATTACGATCCGACTCCATTAAAATAGATTTTGGCTGTCAATTTTTGGGTCAAAGTGGAAAGGCACAGAGGAGTGGGTGCCCGACTCTTGAGTTGCAATTGAGGTGAGACTAGGAACTGCTACAACATGCAAAACAGAAACATGTATATAACTCCCATTCCTTGGCCATCGAAGTATGTTGTTGCTGAAAAATCGGCCATGGGTAGCAGTGCATACATGAAGCAAATGAGGTTACAATTGCAGCAGAAAAATGCTGTGCTTTCAGTTGGAATTAGACAACATGATGAGTTTGAACAGAAACCTGAAACTTGGGAAGAGAAGTGGGAGAAGGAGATTAGCCAATGGGGCAAGGGAGCGAGCAATGGGATACATGAAACACACGAGGAATTTGTTTGTAAGTTCCGCGAGAAGTTGCAGGAGTTTGCAATGATACTAAATAAGAAGTATCATTACAACTTCCCTGCTGAATACTTTGATGATTATAGAGGAAGTTTTAATAAGGAGGAGTTCCTTGGACCCAAGTGTTCTAATGAGAAGTCAAGGAGGCAGGAAGCTGATGAATCAGCCATGAAAGAGGAAGGGGATGTTATGAAAATTGCTGATTTCCAGCCATGTGACAGCATTTTCAGCAATAGCAACAATTATGGGGGTCTAGATCAAGGTGTGTGGTCCAAAGAAGGATTAAAGGAACATATTGGTTCCTTTAGAGAAGAAGAAATGATGGAGACAACCAACCAGAAAACAGAAATGGCTAGGGGTAACAAGGAATCGAGGGGCTTGGTGATAAATTCAGCTGCAGTGATTGAGAAGTTAGAAGAAGAAATAATACTCCAAGAAGCATCTACTGAAAGGCTGCAAGGAAAATTTGATGGTGTTCCAGATCAGAAGTTTGTGGAAAATGGGACAGCATTGGATCAGACAAATCAGACTAAAGGACCAGCCATCGGTGTGGATGATGTTGCTGAAGCCTTTCCTTAGATTTTCGACTTATCGAAATCTGAGGAACAATCACATTTGGAACAAAATATGGATTTGACTTGGGTTAAAATAGGCAATGAGAAGATGGAAACAGCATTAGCTGGAGGAAAACTGAAGGATAGAGCTGAAGGAGTCGAAAGGTTTGCTGAAGAAAACAAAACTATCACTGCTGTGTTGGTTTTTGCTCTTACTGGAAAAACCAAGTTGCTGTCTGCTGCCGGGTGGGATGAACCAATGGCTGATTGTACTCTTAAAGTGGAGACCAATCTTGATTGGTCAGCTATTGTAGAAGATTGGGAACACAATACTGATGTGGCTGGGTTTTGTTTTCTAGACCTTGCCTCAAATTATGTGCTGGCAGACTTTATATACTTGGTGGATAGGTGCCCTCATGACTGGTTATTCTTTCAATATGCAACTGTGGCGCACCATGGAGAAAGAAAGAAAAATCAGATAGAGAAGGTGGGCATTGGATGAAGAAGCAACGGCTAGGTGATAATAAGTTTCTTGGGGACAAGAAACATTTCAAGGGGGGAAAATTGTCATGATCTTGGGTATTATAGGGGCAAAGATGTAATTGAGTTACAATTATAGTTAGGGGGTATCTTTGTAATTTGGTTACAGCACATGGGTGTTGATTATTCTGTTATTTCCCTTTTTGTCTTGTAGCTTAGTTGGTTAGAGAGTTTTGTTTGGTAGCTAAGTGAGGCTATATATATATTGCCTCAGCTGTAGGAATGGGTATGCTGAAATTAAATTGATAATTGAATCTCTATTTCCTTTCTATTCTCTTTCTCTCTCTCTCTCTCTCCCTCGTTCTTACTATTCTCCCTCTCTTTCTCTCTGTTTATGCTCTCGATCCCCTCTCTTCTCAATCTTCTCCCTCTTTCCTTCTAAATCATTCTCCCTAATCTCCCTCACTTCTTTCTGGTTCATGACAAATCCACCTTCTAATTTTCATCTGTTATATACTTCATTTGGCACACTCCAATCTTTTTTCTTTTGCTTTAGCTAGCCTCTGTGCATTTCTTTTTCCTTGTATTTTTTTATCAAGTCGAGGATACAAATTTTCATAAGTTTTCTTTTTCTTTCATAATACCTCCTTTACCTCTTTTATAGCTAAAATGAACATATTTAGATTTTTCTTGTTAAGGGATGTATGCCAAATCTTGTAGGAAGCCCTCTTGGATCTTGATTTTTCTTTATACCTCCAACCTCCTCACTCCACTACACAATTATCCTTCTAGTTGGGAACTTTTTCCCTCAACCCTCTTACAACAATTGTTATGTTATGGTAGCCATCTCAAGAACCATTGAGAATTTAACACTACATCTAACTGTTGACACAATATCCCTATGCCATTTTTCACTGCATTCAAGCATTACAACGCATCATCAAAGGGGTTACAATGAAATAATATTTTGTCTAGAATCCACAATTAAAATATTTGGCAATTTTTACATTAAATGTTGGTTGCCTAACGCAATTCAGACTTGGGATTGGCTGGTAATCTATCAGTGTCTTGTTATTCAATTTTCATGTATGAGCTATATGAATTAATTCCAATGGCAAAGTTGCAGTTCGAAACTTGTTATAACAAAGGTTGATTACAGAAAAGACCAAGAGAAACACATTAAGAATTTTGGCACAAATGAAACAATAATAACAAATAGCATCAGCAACAGCTTAAATCTGGACTACAACTCTTCTCAAAAGAAAATATGGCAGTAGCTAACTAATATGACTCCAGTGGACATAAATGTATAAATGGAAATACTGAAAAGACTATCCATCAAATGCTACAAGATTAAGCATCCAAAAGCCAACCATATGAAACAGGAACAATACATTAACTCAGGCTGAAACACCATCAAAACTTAAAAGAATCAGAAAAGGTTACATAATGTGTCTTCTCTTTAGTGATGGCAAACTGCTCAATTAAACTTGCATCAGCCAATATCTAATACCATAAAATATAAAAATTATTATGCTTTCTTACTGGATGAAATGGTGAGTCTTCTGGATGAAATACAATTTTGTATTTTGGTTCCCGTGAGCTGCGAGTTAAGGTCCCACCTGATATCAGCAGTTAATAGAAGAGTAAGACAAACATCAATATTGCAACATCCAGAATGACCAACGAGAAAAAAAACTTTCCTATTAGGCTTTGCAAAAATAACTGCAATGAGAAAGTGAGCCCAAAATCCATTGAAAACCAGAGATTTCGTAATCAATAAAAACAAAAGTAACATAAACGTGACGATTGATAGCACATCTCATTCCCAAACCACGATAAACTGCCATGACTTTAAACAGGTGAAGTCCATTCAGGTCAAACAATACTAGAAGCATGTAGAATTAGGTCTTTGGAACCCTCCACTCTGCATATACCTTGTTCCCCACCTGTGGAAGCCTGTGCTTAATCTAGACACAATTGTTTCTCCAGCTAATGCTTCAATGGTTCTGAGACATTTACACCAACAGCTAAAGGCTAAAAACTGGGAAAAAAAACAGGCAATTCAATTTCCCAACGATTGGGTTTTTTTTTTTTTTTTTTTTTGGGGGGGGTCGGGGAGGGGGAAGTGAGGGGTGTTTCGAAACTGTGAAAGATAGGATTGTGGTATGAACAATAAGATCCTGACTACCATGCCAACATTCTATGCTTCGGTGGCAGAGCAGGCCATCAAAAGCATTCGCAACGCTCACGGTTGAAAGATCCCAAGGAGATGAAAGATCTTCATGTAGGGGCAAAAACTCCAGCACAATTCCAATAAGAGATGAAAGATCCCAAGGAGGTCCTCACTTGACTGTAATTTAAGCTAACGCACCAGCAACCATATACATATAAATATATTACACGTATGCCTATATACAATATACATAGAAAAAAATCAGAGATGCAACTATGTTATGTTAAATCTACATCATGGGAACGTTCACCAGATTTCATCACTATTTACACTCCCAGGGAACACAATGTGGCTCAACCCTAAATCTCACATCCTCCAACTTAATAAAGTTGTCACTGGAATTAAATACAAAACCGCCACCAAGACTCCATGGGCATCCATCTAAAGCCAGAAACTTCGATTAATGCTCCGTTCGGCAGTTCATAGAACTTGTAAACCCTTAAACAAACAAAAGATTTTGATTTTGAGCTGGTTGACCAGAGTTCGCAAATGTCACATAAAGCGATCAAAATCATTACTCTATTCGCCTCTCCCTCTCTATCTCTTTTTCTCGGGACACAAACAGAGAATCCGAAAATCCAAATTGTTACCTGCGGAAGAACTGAAAATCTGATCGGCCGATATTCGGTACTGGAGCAGATTGACCGTTAAAAGAAATGAGAGCAACAATACGAATCTCATCTTCACCATCCTTTGTCTCTACCAGTGAATCGGAACCCTAATTGACAGAGACGACCGCCGACGGCCTGCGACGGGGAAAGGCTTCGCTCCAAGAGCCTGTACTCAGCTTTCGCTTTGGCAGAAGGAGATGGCTTAGGAGTTTATCATCCTCTGCGGGAAGAATGACTTGCGTCTAGGACTATTGACCAACAGGAGTGAGCCGCGTCAGGAAACTGGGTTATGGTGTGAGGTGGCGGTATAATATTGGTTGATTCGACGTGGAGATTACACTGCCGAAAGACAAAGAACTTTTCAGCCCACTGCAAATGAAAGGCCCAACACTGCCTTTGCTATTGGGCTGTTTTAAGGGCCTGTTGGGATTTGTGGTAACAAAGCATGAGTTTTTTTTTTTAAAAAAAAATTAAGGTAAAATTCGCTAATCACCTGAGGTTTAGTATAATTACAGGAATCTCCTCTATTGTTTAAAAAATTATAAGATTCTCCCCTTGAGGTTTAAAATTTATATAAATCAATACTTCTATCATTAAAAATCAATACTTCTATCACTCTCCACATCTCTCTTTTTTCTTCAACAATAATAACACCAACAACGTTCTCTTGTTCTCTCTTTTTTTTTTTCTATTTTTTCTTTCTAAATCTCTTCATCTCTCTTTATCTTTCTTTTCTCTTTTTCAAATCATAATTGAAGTTTACCTGTGATGTGAAAGATCAATGTTATTTTTTATTTTATTGAAATAATATAGAGAAAGATGATAAAAGATAAAAAAAAAAATTATAAGGGTAAAATAATTATTATACCTTGATTTTAATGGGAGAGAAAGTTTCTATAATCTCTTAAACTAATTAATGAGAAAGTCATTGTAATTATGTCATATCTTAAGAATAGTTAGTGTAATTTACTCCTTTTATTAAATTTTTTGTGGTGAAGTAATAGTAGAAAGAAAAAATGAAATTATTTGTAAACAAAATGATGCCCAGTTAACATTTAAAATTACAAAAGTGATACTTAAAACAATGCATTAATTAATTACATAAACATTCTAACCATTAGAGTTGTAGCCTATTGATAGGTTGTAACCTCTTGGCTTATATATTGGTGACTCCGAGTCCAAGCTCTCGACTCTCAAGTTCAAATATTCAAATCTCCATTGTTTTCTCACAAATGGTATAATCTTAATTATTATCGAATAAAAAAACAATATAGGCATTAATTTCAGTATATTCCTAAGAAACTTTTATTATTAAAATTAATTACTTTTTCAATCATTAACCAAAACACTTATAATAATGCAATGTTTAAACCAAAGGATAAATTATTTTTCACGATAAACCCTAAACTATTGTTTCATATATATATAGAAATAATTTTCATGATAATAAAAATATTATAACAGTAGCAAATTATGGGGATTAAATTGGGGAAAATATAGTTTTGAAATATATATATACACATACACATAATTTTTATTATGACAATAATTATTATTTTTAATCATGTTTACCCAAGTAGCTAGGCATGTTTCTGTAACAGTCTCATCAGTCTTATGTTCCTTAAATTAGATAAAATATAACAAGAGACTTAAAAAAGTGAAATATATTGAGACTAATTATGAAACTCAAACTCAAAACTTCAAGGATTACTACCAACCACACCTTCCCAATGGTATTCTTCTATATATTCTACTATTAAGTTGTAGATATAAACATCTTCTATATATATTTAACAAAATATATAATATGACTAATTATAGGATGAACTTCCACATTATACTTTAAATTAGAAATATAATACTGTCTCTTGGGTTATATTCTTTAAATTTGAATTTAAGTTATAATGTGAAAAAAAAGGAGAAATATATCATTATTGAGCAATAAAATAAAATAAATTGATAAAGCAACCAATCTAATATATGATATTTATTATGTCTCCTACTTCATGAGCTCAGCTACAAATTAAAACTTTGACTAATACTTGCGAAATCAAAATAATTTAAAAGAAAAAGGCAAAATTTTAACCCTAATTAATATTCTAATAAATTCTAGACACCATTTCCTCGATGATAAGATGTATCCTAATCACTGCAATCATCTCCTCCCGTGAATGGTGCAGGTGCTGGTTGAGAAGGAAGTTCGCCATCATCATTTCCTGGCAGCGGTGCCGGTGCTGGTTGAGAAGGAAGTTCGCCATCATCATCTCCTGGCAAGGTTGCCGGTGCTCCAGGCGCCGGTGGAGAAGGAAGAGTTCCATCTCCTTCGACTGGTGCTGGAGCCGGTGCCGGAGTGTGGCTAAGACAGTGTTGCTTAAACCACAAGTTGAAGACAAGGTTCTGGTGGTGAAATTGGCTATGATAGCACTCCACTTCAACGTCCTTCGCGTTGTCGCAGCATTCATCGCTTACGATGAAATCCACCTCAAAGAAAGACCTGCGGATTTCGTAAAAGCAGGTAGTGTGACTCTTGCGAACAGCTAACCGACACCGTTCGCTAATTAAATGACGTCGTTTCGGGTGCTGGCGGTAAGGCCTGTAGTGCTCCTCCTCCTTCCGGTAATCCAGTCGTCCTTCCTCGTATGTGCTGCCGTGCACAGTGGCTGACATTGCCATGCACCCAACAAGAAGCAGCACTGTTACTAAATTACTTCTCTCCATCGTCCAAGGAGCTTAATTGAAGCCAAATCGAACAACCAAAATGCTTTGATTGATCAAATTGTGGAGACTTAGTTTGAATTTATAGAGTTTGGCAGAGAAATGATATATATATATATATATAGATTCGAATTTGTTTTAGAACTTAGCACTAAAAATTTGGATTCGTAAGCGATATATATACAAAAATCGGTAATTATCACTTGGCATGATATACTTGAGTTTAATATTTAAGTAATATAGAAAAGTTTTTTTTCATTTTTCAAAAATTTTTATGGCCACACGACTATTATCTCTTTAGGTAAAAGTGTTGATACAACTTAAAATTCTAAAACTAACATCATATCTCCAATTATATTTATTCCAATATCACGCCTATATTTATTTTATTTCAAAAATAAAACTTAACTTAGAAAGAAATTTTTAATAAAAATAAAAGTTCAGAAAGAAGATATAATTTTGTATTTATCTTTATTCTAAAAATAAAACTTAACTTGTAAAGAACTTTTAATAAAAATTAAAAAATAAAATTTCAAGAAATGATATCAGAAGCATATTTATCTTTATTCTCAAAACAAGACTTTTACTTGGAAAGGAATTTCTAATAAAAATATACAAAATTAAATTTTAAGATATGATATCATATCTATATTTACTATAACATCCCTAGATTTTGGGAGATAAATGATAATTATTAACTCCAGTACATGAGGTAATTACTAGATATTTGAGGGTTTAAGAAAAAATAATAATTTATATTGTTCTAAGGAGATGGGAAATTAAGACAATTGATTATCTTATTGGAAGTATTTATGGTTTCAATAAAGATTGTGTGTGAGTTTTAACTTGCGTTGTTGTTCTATATCATTCAATTAATCACCCTTTTATGGATTCTTTATGCACGCGGAGATTTCGGGAGACAAGCCATTATATTTATAGTTTAGGATAAATTGCAATAATCTCCCTTAAAGTTTGACATAATTGGAAGAACATGTATCACATTTTAGAAATAGCAATAACCTCTTCCATTATTAAATAAGGAGATAAAATGACAAATTTATTCTTTATTTTTTTTCATCTCTCTTTTGATTAAATATAAAAAAATAAAATAAATAAACTCACTCCGACACAAAATCCATGAGGTTCATTATCCATATCAACAATAAACTTAGTGGGTTTCACATGTGATGGACTGAGCTGGCTTCATGGCCTCTTTATTTGGCTTCGAAGATGAGTAACAGTGAGAGATAGATCAACATCGTGCCATTGACGATCGGACAAACCCAAATCTAGGTTTTATTATGGAAAAAAATGAGACAAAAAAAAAATGGAGAAATGATCAAGTTTTTGGTAGGGTTTTCCATAATATCGTTCATTAATAGGGTTTTTGGAAAAACCTCGTTGAAAACCAAATCAAACCTAAATTCGGATTCGTTTGAACATAAATTAAAGGTTTGAACAAACCTAGATCTAGATTCCATCAAACCTAAAACACAAAAAAAAAGAAAGATGTTACCATTGATTTGGGTTCAAGATCTTTAAAATTAGATCCATCTTGATTTAGGTTGAAGATTTATGTTTTGTAGCATTAGAAAAGAGAGAAAGAATGAAGGAAGGAGAAAAAGAGTTTTATCATCATCACCATCTCTATAAATCATTGCTAAGTCATTTTATTTAAATTGTCATAACTATTGTCGTCGTCTTATTATTCAAGTCATTTTAGATTTGTAATTAAAAAATCAATGTCTCAAGGAAAGAAGAGGGAAAGGAATATCATCACCACCACTATCAATTAAGATAAAGAGACAAAAAATTTTAAAATGTTGAAAGAATTTTTAAATATAAAGGTGTTTTGGTTAATTTTTAATAAATGATAGTGAATAAATTGCAACATAGCATTAAATCTCCAAAGTAGTTCTTGTATTTTTTTCAAACATTAAGGATAGTTTCTATAATTATCTTAAACCTTAGGAGTACTACATGTAATTTTTCCTTATATTTGTTTCGAAAATAAAACTTAATTTAGAAATAAATTTCTAATAAAAATAAAATTTCAAGAAAAGATATCATATATATATATATTCATTCCAAAAATAAAACTTAACATAGGAAGTAAATTATGATAAAAAAAAATAAAATTCCAAGAGAAGCGAATATTCATATTTATATTTTTATTTTAGGATTTATACTTATTTAAATCAAAAGATTACCTTTTCTAAAAAAATTCAAACAAAATTTCTCTAGATGTTGGTTTATCTTTAATTAAAAATAAATCTTTTAAACAAACTTCATATTTTTACTTATATTTTAGTTGACCGGTACTAATTTCTATTCGTATTTTCTTTAAAAGAAAAGGTTATCTAAATACTTATTTTAAAAATAAAAATAAATATTTATTTACTTTTAAACATCTTAATAAATATGAAAAATTGAACAATAAAAAATTTTCATTTAGTTGGGAAATTATTTTATAAATATTGTATCAAACATCATTACATTTTTACTGAAAGTAACAAGCTTATCAATGTATATTTTTAAACTATGAATTATTAATAGTTGTCATTATTTATTATTGATAAGTGTTAGAATTTAACATTTATTAATTATATTAAAATATTTTATCAAAATATCTAAAATTTTGAAATATAAGAACAAATATCTATTTAAGTTTAAATATTATTATCACTTGAAAGCCTAAAGAATAAAAATTTTAATTCAGATGGTGATTATTTTAAGGTAATTGTTTTAAATATATTATCTCGATATAAAAATTTTAATTAGTTGGTAATTATTTTTAAAACTAAAAGAATGTCATTTCAGGTTTATAAATATCATTAGCATATGGAAAAAAAATTTAAAAAAATAAAAATTTGCAATTAGTTGGTAATTTTTCAAAATAATTTCAATGAGATGGTAATTATGTAAATTTATTGTGTTAAAATAAAATTTTAAGAATATAATATTTCAATTAGTTAGTAATCATTTTAAAATTGCAAGAATATTTATCATGATTATTGTAACATCTCACTTTCTTGTAGGTGATATAATTTAGGAAATTTGAGATTTTTTTAATAATTACAACTTGACTTTGAAATTTTTCAAAAAAAAAAAAATTTAACCCCTTGAGATAACAACCTTAATAAAATAAAATAAAGATAGATAAATAGACTCTAAGAGGCAACGTAGTTTAAATCAAACCTAAAATGAAATATAAAACTTCAAATGAACAATATATATATATATATGTATATACATATTCAAGTTGACTTTAAATAATATATAGTTTAAATTATTCACGATACAACAAAATAAGAATACAAATTCAAAACGTTAAATATAAATATGTAAATGAATATGAAATTCTAAACAACAAATTCGTTATTTTTATGATTCGTTCGTTAACTAATACCTCTTTTTGCATATTATTCGTCACATCTACATATATATAGATTTTATAGATAAAAGTACATTTGAAAATGAATTATATGTTTCAAATACATTTTTATATAAGATACATGACATGAATAATTAATTTCAATAATTTGATAGCATCAAAATACCACATACTGCACATTAGTATCAATTTTTTAAAAATAATACTGACACATGCAGTACCATTTTTCAAAATTTTCAATTATACATATTGTTGATATATGATATACAACAATAGAATTATGTACCCAGAAATCGTCTCCAAGTTGCTTGATATATGTAAGGAAATGACCAATCAAGGAGGCTTATAGTCTTCCTTGAATAAACCCTCCAATGAAAGTTATAGAGTGCTTATTGTGGAATTATTGCATATTGCTTACCATATTTGGAAAAATGCCCCCCCTGTTTATAAGGAAGCATGATGATATAGGAGGGTATCCTAGTCATCTCAAAAATTATTTGTTGATGGTACGTATTTCTTGCAAGATCATTGGAAGAGATTTTGGAAATGATAAGTTTGTGTTTCTACTCTAGAATACCTTGAAGAGAATACCTTTGACAAAAAGTTTTCCTATTCTTTTATAAAGTTAGCTTAAGAGGTTTTCTTATACATTCTTTAGCAAAGGCATTTTCGCTCTCTTTATTAGAGTTGCTCTTTTTCAATTGTGACTTAGGTAGACCTTCGTTAATGAGAGTTGGCCTAGATCACATTAAAAATAAACCGCTTTGTATCTTAATTATAAATTAGAAAAAAAATTATATTGATGTGAGTTTAAAATTTCTTGTTTCTTATCTCATTGTATTCAAAAATATATTTCTAAGTTTTGAATATTTTTCAAGCATTTGATATTCTTCCAAATTATTCGAAACCGATTTAACCTATATCCCCTATATCTACTCAATAACTTTAATAATGTTTTTAATATAGTCAGTTACAGATATTATGACTTACAATAGTATTTTATCGATAATATTTAATTTTATGAAATTAAACATTTTAAATATAAAATTCACTTGTAAATGACTATTCCATGTGAAATTATAACTACTACTAAACATAATCTTAATTATCAAATTTTTGTTCATATACAATCAACCACTATAACAATGTCACTTTCTTAAAAATAAAAGCATACCACTTTTAATTTTAAAATATTACTAAACATTTAATTAGTTTTAAAAAATTGACTATTATCACCCAAAATCACAACTCTATAGAGATATTTCTCACATCCAAAATGAATCAGATAATTAAAATATTAAAGTTGTTTTATTAAATTAACTAAAAGAATCAGCAAAATTAACGTATTATATATATATATATATATATGTATATATCCTGGCTCACTAACAACTCAATCTAATCTAAACAAGAAATTAAAAAAAAAAAAAAAACAGAAAGAGAAAACCCAAGTTGTAATCTATTTTTTTTCTAAATTCTAAGCTAAATTCTTAAATATCAACTCTTCGTGGATTGCCTAATCGTCAAAGAAATCGCATAAATCTTCATAATCATCATCTGCTGGTGCTGGTGCTGGTGCTGGCGGCGGTGATTTAGATCCTCCATCTCCTCCAGTTGAAGGTGCTGGGGCAGGTGACGGTTGAGAAGGAACTTGACCATCGTCTCCTCTGGCTGGTGGAGGTGATGCTGGGGAAGGAACTTCACCTCCTCCATCTCCTCCAGTTGAAGGTGCTGGGGCAGGTGACGGTTGCGAAGGAACTTGACCATCGTCTCCTCCGGCTGGTGGAGGTGACGCTGGCGAAGGAACTCCATCTCCTCCAGTTGAAGGTGCTGGGGCATGTGACGGTTGAGAAGGAACTTGACCATCGTCTCCTCCGGCTGGTGGAGGTGACGCTGGGGAAGGAACTTCACCTCCTCCAGTTGAAGGTGCTGGGGCAGGTGACGGCTGAGAAGGAACTCCTCCGGCTGGTGGAGGTGACGCTTGGGAAGGAACTGTCGATGGGCAATGTTGTTTAAACAATATTTGAAGGCAATGAAAGTGCTATCAATTGCCCTGTGGAAGCACTCCTCTTGGATGTTCCTCAAATTATCACAACATTCTTTGCTCAGGACTAAATTTGGATAGAAATAAGACCTGTAAAAACACGACTCCTAATTAGGAAATGGTACAAAAAAAAAAAAAAACTACTAATTTATTTGCTTTGGGGTCACACCCATCATGCACTTTAGTCATCTGCATAAATCCATAAAAAATTAACGAAGCCAAATATATTCAAACAGCTTATATTACCAAAAAAAAAAAGAAAAAGAAACCTGCGAATCTCAGGAAGGCAAGAGTAGATATTATAAATCTCCGTCCTGCACTGCTCATAGATCGGATCTTGTCTCCGGCCACGTCGGCCAAAGGGTCTTGGCTTAATATGTGATCCCCATAAGTACGGCGCATCGTCCTCAGGTTGTCGGAATTCTTCAAGTCCATCATCCGCGGCGCCATGCACGGCGGCGACCAAGCCCATGCATGCAAGAAGAAGCAGCAAACTGGTTGTCTTCATCGTGGTGGCTGGACCTCAGCTGAAACCAAATTTTTCCCTCTCTGTTCAACTCCAAACTGGAAATGCTCTGTGGGTTGTGGAGATTTGGTTTGAATTTATAGAGTTGGGGAGGAATAGTTCGATCAAATAGGGGAGAAGCACTAACAGCGATATGTTCGAAATTATTTCAAAATTGAAAATTGGGGATTTGTTTGTGATGTATTTCAATCAAATTAAATTACTTGTTTGTTTGGGTTATCTTTTTAATGTGGTTAAGTATCATAGTCTAAATCTAATTAAAAAAAAAGTATTAATATCTAAACTATAAGAAATTTCAAAATAATTAATTTAAAAAAGAGATAAAAATGAAAAAAGTAGTGGATAAGAACAAATGTATATCTATCTATACTCTATTAATATGTTGCGATATATATATATATATATAGAGAGAGAGAGAGAGAGAGAGAGAGAGAGTTTGGCTGTCATTAATCATCCCGAAATCAAATCTTATAAGTTTTTCAAAAATTTTAAATATGGAAGGCCCTCTATCTCTATCTCTTTGTTAAGGAAAACCTTTTTCTTTTGTTTTTTTTAGATTGGATTGTTAAGGAAAAATTTGAATCCCAAGTAATACAAAAAGAAACAAATAATAATAATAATAATCAATGCATTCTTACACAATTTTTCTCTGCAACTATATATGCATTTTAATGCATTTATTTTAATTTTCAGGTTTTCTCTAAGTTGCTATATATTAATAAAATTTAAGTTATCGGAAATAGGTTGAATAAATAAATGAAAATAATATCCCATTAATTATACATAAAGAAATAAACAATAGAAACTATTGGCAGGGACAATAATTTATTTTGAAATAAAAAATTGATCAAATTTGAAGCGAATTACAATATTCAGTAAAAAGTTATCTTTTTGGTTGGGTCTATTTGAATAAGACTAAATTTAGGGGAAATATCCTTTATTATTGAGAAATTATAGTAATTTCTCTTGAGTTTAAAAAATAAGAATAATTTAGTCTACAATGTTAGATAACTATCATTTAATTTCTATTAAATACCTAAAATACCCTTAATATCTTCTCCTATCATTAAGTGAAAAAACAAAAAGAAATAATGGCTAAAAGTGAGTTATTTTACATATTTGAAAAAATTAGAGGAAACCCACCCCCACCCCCAAAGTGTCTGAAACATTGTACGTATCCTCGGGAATCGAAAAGTTTGAAAGTGTCATGTGTTATGAAAAACGTGTATTTTATATATATATATATATATAGATTTATACTTTTATTTTTATTTGATATAATCACCGACTAATGGGTCAATTTTTTAAAATTAAGATGTCATTGTTAGGGACGACTACGTCTAAGATTTAAAATTTTAAATTTTAAAAATAAAAAAATAAAATAAAATAAAATAAAATTACTTCATATATTCTATTAATAAAAAAATTATATCTAATATTGATAAAAAAAAGTAAAGAAGATGAAAGAGCAATAATAGAATCCGTTCTTTTTATTATTTTTAAGTTGTTTTTAATTTTTAGTTTTTTAAAATAGCAATAAAAAGTTATTTTTATTATTTTTATTATAAACAAATTTAAAATTTTTAAAATGTGAAAAATGTTACTGAATATATTTTTAATAATTTTAAAATAAATATTTAAAATATAAAATTAAAAATTAATTTTCAATTTCATTAGATGTATATTTTTGTACGTCAATTGTCCACGTCTGACGCGCGCGTGATCTCTTGTGGAAGTTATATTGGTCTCGAGTTTAGTTCACGCGCTAAATATGAGCGTTTGGAAGCTTCTTACGCATTTCGCAGTCCAATGATACATCACAGTGATCTAACGCTGGATCCCAAACATAGAGTCAATTCCAAGCCCCAATTATAAAACCACCCCCCCACAAGAAGACAAAATTACATTTCACACCCACAAAACCCTAGAGCTGTTCAAACAAAACCCTAATTTCCCCCCCCCCCCCTTTTCTTTATATATTTCTTTTTTCTTTTAGTTTTTCTTTTTCACTCTCGTCCGGACACCAAAGCAACCCTAACCAGAAACCACTCTCCTGTATCTCTCTCTCTGGGTACTGGTCTCGTCCTTTTCTCTTTTGAGGTCTTTTTTGTTGCCTCTTTGTTGTTTCTCTTTACATCTCTGCTTCTGGGCAGGTTTTCTGAGCTTAATTGGGTGCAATGGAGGTGGATTGGTTCAGCTCTGATGCGGCTGTTCTGGGGAAGATGATGGTTTGCTCTGCTGTGGAGACCCTTTTGACTGCTCAAAGATCTCTCGCTTGCTTTCTCATGGCGGTATATTCTTTGAACCCCTTTCTTCCTGCAAAAAGCTGAGATTTTTATGATCTGGGTACTGGTTTTTTTCCCCTGTTCTAGCTGTTAGGGCTAATTTGAGCTTTTGGGTCTCTCTTGGTTTACTCCTCTCCTGTTAACTAAGGGTTTTATTCTCTCTAGGGCTTCTTCCTATCTCCCCATTCTTCTGCCAATTTCTTTATCTCTATATTTCGTGTTTGCGAAAACCTAGGGTTTTGCTTTTACTTTGAGGTTTATTGGATCTTTTTCTTCAAATTGTTTACGTATGGGGCCTCGGGGAGTTAAATAATTTGTTTGTCTTTCTCTTTTGTGGCTACTGGAGAATTAAGGGTTGTTTAAGTGGCTTTGAGTTTGGCTTGCAGACAAAATGGTACATAACACGAGCTCACTGACCATTAGGTTTCTGTTTGCACATGGAAGACATTTCTGCTGATTTTACTTGCAATTAAACAAACCCTCGCGTGTTTATTAATGTTACAGATTCCAGCTTTGCTACTTAGGAGGCCCTATGGTGTTTCGGTTTCTAGTCTGGTTTAGTTTGAAATGGTTCAATGTCCATAGATGCCTTTGTAATGCGGTTATTGATGTCACTGATTCCTTGCCTTGCTACGTAGGAGGCCCCACAGTATTATAATGATTAATGATTCACTAAATTGGAATCCAACGTTTATTGCCTTCATCTTTTGTTCCAATGCTTATCCATTGGACCTTAGAGAGTTAAATATACTGAGAATTAAGGGTCTTTGGTGGTTTTAACTTTGGTTGCAGACAAAGAACATATTGGCTTGCTGACCAGTTAGGTATCTTTTAGCAGATGGAGAACATTCTTCCGATTTTTGCATTTAAAGAAAACCTTCCGGTTTTATAATGTGTTTCTTAACGTTACAGATTCCCACTGTTCTACTTAGGAGCCCTACAATGTTTTTTAGGTTCTGGCTTGGTTTCGTTCAAAGTGCTTTGATCCCATTGATGCTTTTAAAGTGGGTTTATTGATGTTACTGATTCCTTGCTTTGCATATAATGGCTCATTTTCCATAGATCACTTTTCCTGTTATTTCATATGGGTGACCATTCCTCTGCCCTATCTCTTGCCTGTTGGTGATGGTTGTTTCGTAAAGGGGTTCCCGCATTGTACGCAGGGAACTTCCCTGCTTTTTTGGGTCCTGGTCAATTATTTGAACTGATGTGCCTAACATGTCTTAGCCATTTTTTCATGCATGGTCCAAATTTTGTTTCACCAGTTTTATTACTCGATGAGAATATTTGGTAGTTTTTTCTGTCTCTAGCTTGATTTGATTAACTGCTTTGTCGGTATTCGCGTTGACCTGCTTAAATGTTGATAACTTTTTAAAGATTTAATATTACATTTAATTTTGAGACATCAATCTATTGCACAATGTTCCTTCGAGGGATATCTTCAACACTGATATTGTTTGATCTCTGGCCCATGATTACTAGATTGATGAGATATTAGTATATTGAGACATTAATAGATTGTTTGATCTCTGGCGGATGATTTTGTTCTTTTGTTAAAATCTGCTGAGGTTTCAGACAGGACATATGCTGAATGATACCAACATGCCACCGAAGTTGCAAGGGATTGATGAAAGGTGATTATATCTCTCTAGGTGTCTCTTGCCGCCTCCATATTGAGTCGAGAAACTGTTTCCACTAAGCAGTAGATGTAATATCATTTGCAGATTCCCAATTGACGAACTTCATAGAAGGAAACGCCCTGGTCCAGAAAACAAAGATGCTAGTGATACAGATGATGATGATGAAGACGACGAAGATGCTGATGACCAAGATGACGATGATGCAGGTGATGAAGATTTCTCTGGTGAAGAAGGTGGGGATGATGATGATGATGTGGGGAATCCTGAAGCTGATCTGGAGGCAAATGGGAATGGGGGTAGTGATGATGAGGATGACGACGACGACGATGAGGATGACGAGAATGAGGATGACGAAGATGAAGAAGAGGATGATGAGGATGAAGAGGATCAACCACCAGCTAAGAAGAGGAAGTGAAACTAGTAGTAGGTCTGGAATTAGTTTCTTTTTCCTTTTTTATTTATTTTCGTTGTCTCTTCATGCTTCGAAGTATCTAGTAGGAACTAGGACCTTTAGCTTGTTTGTCCCAATAGAATAGGAAACTTGACATCCTTGTTTGCAATGAACCTATGCTGCCTGTGATGTTCCTATTGCTATCTTGGATTCCCTTTATTGTGGAATTTAATCGCCTTGGTGGGATTTATTAATTAAGCTCCATATTTCACGTGGGAATTTGAAGATGTTTCAATGGCTGTGTTATCTGTTTATCAATTTTTGTTGCAGGGATGTGAACTTTGAGTATGGTATCGGCATGTTTGATGGTGTTCGATTGAGTGGTTTCTCTTTGTTCTTTACTCAATTCGGCTCTTCCTTGTGCCATTATTGCAGTGATTCAGGGGGAATATCCAGTCTCTGCTTGGAATAATGATCTGAACTGCTAGACATCCTTGGACTCAAGACAGAATTTACTGATTGACAGGATTAGGTCTTGTATGGGGTTTTTTCTACTTATTCATCATGTTTATATAGTGAAAGAAAACAGAAAATGGCCATTTCTGTGATCTGAAATCAAGTTGTATGTCCTAAGCTCTGTCTTCTGCATCTTGAGTCAATTTGGATATTGGAAATTATACTTGAAATTGAGCCAAACAGGCTACCTGAAAATAGCGATCCTCTGTTCCTGGATCAATCTTTTGCTAAGGGAGGAGGATCATCCAGAATTTGTCAGTCAAGAGGGGAGGAGGCAAAAAAAAAAAAAAGATCTTCCTTGGAAGTCACAGTGCGATATTAATGCTCTTTGTTTTTGGGCTTCACAGGATATGAATCGCTTAATTCACATTGTAGTAGAAAACCATTCTTCAACCCCCTTTTTCCCCTCAACAAATTATATTGATCGGAGTGACAAACTCTAGAACTGTGTAGGTCTATAGTAACAATAATTATACTATAAATTGGGTAGGTTTAATTTCGTGAACTATGCTCCTGCTAATTCTATGTTTTCCCAACAGTTGATTTTGTTCCATTATGATTTAAGAAACGTTTGATAACGACATTAAGCACTATACACCATTACTAAGACAGTAAGACTACTCTCACCAACCCTAAACAAAGGGAAGCAAATGTAGCACAAAGAGAGTAAAAACACCAGTTTCAAAACACTAATTGCCTTGCCCAACACTATATAAGCACATGCTTCACCTCCTGCATTCCCCAACATTATAATTCTCATTGCTTCAATTATGGCTCGAGTCAGCACCGCATGTTCCATTGCTCTGATTGTCACCTGTGTTTCCCTGCTTCTATCACCAGCCTTGGCAGAGCCCTTGCTAGGTCTAGGGCTTGGAGTGGCCGGAGGAGCTGGGCTTGGTGGAGGAGACTGTTTGGCTTCTATTAAGGGGTTTCAAGCCTGCGTCCAAGAGGCCGCGTCCTTTATCCCGAGCTCTCAGATTCGACTGGTAGGGCCTAAATGTTGCAGAGCCTTGGTTGACGCGAATGACAAGTGTTGGCCGAAGGCCTTGCCTTTGAACCCTTTCTTCCCAATTTTGTTTAGGATCTACTGCAACAACCAGCT
Source organism: Diospyros kaki (assembly GCA_036245055.1). Classification (NCBI taxonomy): domain Eukaryota; kingdom Viridiplantae; phylum Streptophyta; class Magnoliopsida; order Ericales; family Ebenaceae; genus Diospyros; species Diospyros kaki. The sequence continues at coordinate 37,150,267 of BSEG01000003.1, forward strand.
GCGTTTAGCGCAATCTCCACCACGACACAAGTGATCTTGCCACGCTGGTTGCTGCTGGTGGCTTGACTATCTTCTGGTGGGTAAAGTTAAAGTGGCTGTCTTCTGGGAAAAAGAAAAAGAAAAACCAAGAAAATGGTGAAGAGCTGTACTGTAGTTTTAGAGATCCTGGCTTTCATGGTTTAGTGAGGAAGCCTCCAAAGAAAATAAATAAGGAAAGTTCATTGTAGAAGATGAAAAGCATGAAACTGCCATGTTTGATGTTCCACCGTTCCGGAAATAGAACTTGATCTTTTCATTTTCATTCAATGTTTTAATTGCCGAACCGAATAAAAAAAGGGGGAATTAATTACAGAATTCAAGTCATTCTTGTCTTGCATGTGTGATTTCCACAAGAAACACTGGCATATTAGTTTTCTGACAAGTTCAGAAACTAAACCAAACAATGAAACAAAAAATTGAATTTAATTGGAATTTGACGCGAAGCTGTTTTCTGTCTAGCCTCTGGATCATCATCAAGTCCCATGGATGATGGATCCACTGTTTGAGCTTCCAAACTTCATTTGACAATGATACTTAATTTGACCCATTCCTGTATTGAGGTTACCTAATCAATTGTTTAATTTCTGGGTTGTGCTTCTGTTTCAAGCATTAATTAGTGTGCAGTGTACTCCTTTGTTTGTTAGGTTACTAAATTTATTGTTTTGTTTCTTTAGTGCTTTGAGGTCTGTTTTAAGTCTTGTGGCAGTTGAATTTTTTTTTTCAGGTTATACTCTTGTGTCTAGAATTTTTAATGTTTGATCCGACAAATTTTACATCCATTGTAAAAAGAAAACTGATAGTAACAATTGAAATAATAAAAGTCTATTACAAAAGAGGAAAATAGTAAGATGAAAGAAAATCAGATGAATAACTTAATACGACATGCACTATAATGTATAAAGATCATGTCCACTGTTATCATTGATAATTGTCCGGTCCTCAATTCCATTAACATATATATGAGATTAGAAGATGCTCTTTTATTTAAATCATCTGCACAATTTTATCTCAAATCCCTTGTTTTGTTATCACAGTAGGGTTAGATATTTATCATCTTCCACAACCACAAATGATGGCACAACCAAAGGTTCTTTGACCAGATTTAAAAATTTAAAAAAAAAAAAAAAACTTTTAGGTTATCTTTATACGTAGTTGGGTACCTCTAATCCCTGCTTTATATCTTTCTAGCTGGTTGATATATCCTGCTTTTAAGTTATATCTGTTGTATGTTTCTTGAGTAAAATTGGATGATGGCTCTGTTTTTGGATCAATCTTTTGCTTTAGAGGGGGAATGCTGCGAACCCAGAATTTGTTAGTCAGCAGAGACAGAGAAGGAAAGAGAAATCCTTCTCAGAAGCCACATCCAATATTGTTTAGGCCTGTCAACGGATTGGGCATCAATTGTAACTGATTCAATTTCGTTTTATTTTTTTAGATTTGATAGTTGATATAATTACTGAGATTTAATTCTACATTCAACTACAGATATAATGTAATAAATGATTCGAATATAAATATATCAGTTATGACTTATAGATCCGTTTAAAATAAAATATATTATATAAATATATATTATACATAAAACATACAAATATAATTAATTAAAAGATATAGGTAGACATGGCCAATCCATCTCAAATCCTTAAATTCAATACATGAAGTTGATTGTTATTATCCATCCTCTTAAACCAATTTCATTCAAAATTCAAACCCTTTCTCTTCCTCTCTCATTGAAATGATGAACTTGTCATCAATAGATTTCGTCTAGACTTAGAATGAAATTAATTTTAATACATTGCTACTTCATTACAAAATATATATTTGCTTACTTAATTTTCAAATTTAATTAGAAATATAATATAATAAATGATCTATACGAATATGAATCGCTTAATTTACATTTGGACAAAAATAAAAAAAAATCTATTCACTTGATCACTTGTCTCGTACTACTACACTATGATATATAGTTAGGAATGATATAAATATTAGAATTAAATCAATCAAGTAACATATATAAGTACAGGTTCATACAAAAATAGGTTTAATTTAGTAACTTATTCCCTATACTATTTATTCTATGTTTTTCCAATTAGTTAATTTGTATTCCATTATGAACAAAGAAACGTTAGATGGTGGCATTAAACCCCATTACTAAGAGTCTTTTCTCGCCCCTAAAATGTATGAATTGATGCTGCTTCACCAAAAACACCATTAATCAACAATTAAGAGCTTTTAAGTCTGCATTTTCGTGAGCCAAATACAACAATGTGAGAGTAAAAGCAACAGTTTCCAAATTGCCTTTTCCAACACTATATAAGTCCATGCTTCACCTCCTGCTTTCCACAACATTGTTCTTTTCACCACTTCAAACACTTGACACTAACCATCTAACCCTTAACCTATATATCCACAACAATGGCTCAAGTAAGCACCATATGTCCCATTGTTCTGATTGTATCCTATGTTTCCATGCTTCTGTCACCAACTTTGGCAGAACCCTTGCTGGGTTCAGGGCTTGGAGTGGCGGGAGGAGATGGAGGGTTTGGTGGAAGTGACTGCTTAGCTTCCATTAAGGGGCTTCAAGCTTGCCTTCAAGAGGCCGTCCCCTCTATCCCGACCTCTCAGATTCAACTGGTTGGGCCCAAATGTTGCAGAGCCTTCATTGACGCGAATAACAAGTGTTGGCCCAAGGCCTTGCCTTTGAACCCCTTCTTCCCACTTCTGGTGAGGATCTACTGCACCCCCCAGCTGCATTTAGAGTCATCTCCACCTCGACACAGATGATCGTATCATGGCGGTTGGACTATCTTTTGGTGGGTAAAATAAAAGTTGTTATGAACGAGAAATTTCGTTTTTTTCTGAAAAAAAGGGCAAAAAAGAAATGATGAAGAACTGGATGAGAGCTTAAGAGATCATGACTTTCCTTGTTTGGTGAGGAAGCCTTTGAAGAAAAGAGAGAGAGAGAGAGAGAGAGAGAGAGAGTTGATTAGTATGACAATTAGGCATGAAATTGCCATATTGTTTGATGTTCTACCATTTTAGAAATGAAATGTTTTAATTTTTTATTCTCATGCAGTGTTGAAAGAGACAAAAGTAGTTCAATTACTGAAATCAAGCCAACACCCTTAATGTGTATGTAACCCAGCAAGAAATAATGACAAATAATTAGTTAATTTTCTAACGAGTACTTCAGAAACTGAGTCCAAAAATGGGATTGAATTGGAATTGGAACAGGAATTTGCAGAGAAATAATTATTTTCTGCACTGGATCATCATCAGGCCCCATGGCCATGGATATGATGGATCCATGTTTGAGCTTGCAAATTTGATTTTGAAAGTGATACTTCGCTCCATTCCTTTATTGAAGTCACCTAATATATCAATTGATCTTTGTATTGTGCAATGTGCATGCATTCATTTGTCTGTCTGTCTCTCTGTCCGTTGTTAGGTTTCTGAATTTATTGTTTCGTTTCTTTAGTGCTTTTTGAGGTTTGTTTCGAGTCTTGTGGCAGTTTATTATATATATATATATATATATATATATATATTTGAAAGAGTGCTATATTCTTTTGTATAAATTTATAAAGGGATCAAAGTAGACCCGCTCAAGGGAACTTGTCCAATTAGTCTTGGATGAGGCGAGTTTTACTTAGAAAAACTCGATCTGCTCTGATCCAAATATAATTATGATAAATAAAATTTAAGCATTTTATATTTATAATTTAAAAATAAAAAAACTGAAATTAGAGTTAAACCTCTTATACGATCACCTTTTGTTTTCTTCCCAAAGGCCAAATAAAAAACCTCAAAACCCACTCAATCCATCATTTGAAAATGCTGTTTCGATTGCCAGATTTGTTCTTTTATAATTTTGCTAATTTTATATATTTTTTAAATAGGATATTGAATAAATTCATGAATAAACATGCCTGGTGCTATATATTTTGCTACATCATATCATATTTTTCTTATTGATTTTATTCTCATTGTTTTTTTATTTTTCTTTCAATGAGCGAGCAAAATTAAAAACTTACATAAAAAATTTGTTAAGAAATTATTGAAGTTACAAAAGAATAAATAATTCTAATTAATTTTTATTTGAAATTTATTAGGAATGAAAAAAAACCAACAAAAATAGAGTTGAAATAAATGAACATATGAGATTAGAACAAGTAAAAAAAGAATTTTTAGTTTAAACTTATCTCGTTATCATTAAATTTCGGTGTCATCCAACCGTCAACCATTAACCCTAAACAAGAATGGACTAACTAGGGAGGTGAATTAAGGGTGCTGTTGCTAATGAATCTTTCTTGGGCATCTTCAATTGTAATCTTTGGGTCTCTAATCAGTCTCATCATCTCTACCATAAACGTCCACCCAGCTCACTGCCTTCAAACTAAAGGGAAGCTAACATAATAATCAGAGCACTAGCTACTTGCCTTCTCCAACACTATATATATTTTCTTCATTACTACTACTTCAAGCACACTTCACACTAACCATCATGCATCTAGTCATTAACCTACCCACAACTACATATATAGATACATTCGATTGGTTGGGGCCTAAATGTTGCAAAGCATTGAGTGATGATGCCAACGACGAAGTGTTGGCCTGAAGGCCTCGCCCCTAAACCACCCTTTCTTCCCGTCTCTACTCAAGATCTATTATTGCTCCCGCCAATTGGGGTTTAGCACCATCTCCCCGGCCGCCTCGACAAAAATGGCTGATCTTGTCACGGTGGTTGTTCCTGTTGGTGGCGGCTTGGCTACCTTTTGATGGCTAAAATAAAAGTGTGATTATGAATGAGAAACAATTAATTAATACTTTTTATTCAGAAAAAAAAGAAAAGGAGACGAAAAAGAAAATGGGTAGAGTTGGATGAGATGTAGCTCTAGAGATCATGACCTGAGAGTTTATCAGGAGAGATATACATATGGACACCCAACATAAAAACCATAAAACTACCATGTTTGCCAAACCAATTAATCCTTTTCATTCGCAAAAAGCAAACATGGCACCATTTCCAAAATAAAATGCTTTCATCTTTTTCTTCATGCATGTTTCATTTAAACAAAAAACACAAAGCATTTATAGCTTAAAATTAACGTATATCCCGAGTAATCAAAAAAAGAAATAAGTATGAAAACAATATACAGATGCTAAAAGAAATTTTCAAAAGCTTATATGTCAAAGCTCTCTAAGCACTTGAGGACTTTTAACGCGAATGCTAACATTTATGATGCCAACACCTAACCTAAAAAATACTTGGGAAGGACACAAACAAAATTTGAAACCATCAATACATAAATATCCCTAAGCATTATAACATACATTCATGAGAATGGCAACATTTGTGATAATGACACCAATTATTTCCCAAATAATAACTTATAAAATGTCACCAGCATACTCATAAATTAAATCACTGTTTGACGTGAAAATTGACATTTGTGTTGCCAACCCCCAAATAGCAAGCGGTTCAAAACAAAGAAGTAGAAGAATATTTGACAACTAGAGACTACCAAACATGCTACAATGCTCAGTTCTACAGAGTTGAGGGAATGGTACGGTGAATAACTGTGTCTAGACAGCACATTGAATTTGATGCACTAACTGGAACACAGATACTCGTGCTCCTGAACACACCGTGCTCCTGAACACACCATGCCCTACAAAACCAAATGGCTAACAACCTGCCAAGGGCTTTTCCCACTCTACCTCATCTTTTTCCACTCCACCTCATCGCAACCCATAATACACTCGTCTCCCACCAGTGCCAAGGCAGTAGTCAACTGTTAAACAATAATTAATATAAAAAATTAAATCTCTAACAAGCGAATAAATTTATCTTTTATATTATTATTTTTTAAATTAATCTGTCACCATATTTTATGCATAATTATCTGTAAAACATATAATTATTGAAAAAGTTGGACTGATAGTGAAGTTTAAACTTCAAATCTTTACTTGCTCTTATAGCATGTCATTTTGTATAAAAGCTTAAACTTACATGAGAGGAATAGGATGTTAGTTCATATAAAGAGAAAATCTAACACTTCTAACTGTCAAACGCAATGCATGAAATCTCTATCCTACATAACCAAGGACATCCTGATAATAAAGTTTTATATGATTCAACTTCTCTAGATATTTTAAGAAGTCCTTCAATCTTTTGAAATTTTTTATGCTGATGATCAAGGAGTGATCTCTATTATAATAACTAACTCGTGAAGATCAAGAAGTGATCTCTATTATAATAACTAACTCGTGACACAAAAGATAGACGAGGGCTCTAGCTAGCCAGACATCATGGCTTTCCTCATTTGCAGAGGGCTTGATCATGTGTGGGTTTATAAAAGATGATATGTGTAAGTGTGAAACTGCTATGTTTAGAAAAGGTTAAAGCAAGATATGTCTATGTATATCTTGATAATTTATTTTCATGCACTATATATATATCCGGTCCCAAACCCGGATAAAGGAAGAGGGTTGCGTTAGGTAGTCGACAGCCAGCGTAAAACCTAATCGGATCCAAATATGAATTCTAGACAAACTATCTGTTGGGATGTAACCCACATAGAAGTCTAGAATTCATGTAGCCAACCCCACATAGTGGGATAACGGCTGGATATGTTGTTGTTTTTTGCACTATATATATACTGTTTGATTTGCTTAACAGAAAAGGTTAAAGCAAGTTAACAATTGAATTCAAGGCAGCCTAATTGTGCATATGTACGTGTGTGTGATTTGGACAAGAAACAATGACGTTTGGTTTCTGATATAAGTTTAGAAACTGATCATTCAAACAATTAATGAAACAGAATTGGATTTAATTGGAATAATTTTGCCCAGAAAACAGGCTTCTGCATGCTTCTGCTAATTCTGTGTCCCATATGGATGCATCATCCATGTGATGTATGTGGAGATATATGGATCCATATTGTTTGAGTTGAGCTTCCAAATATCATTTCACAGTGGTACTTTAATTTGGCCCATTCATATTGAAGTTACCAATCAGTTGTCTTTTCTGTTGTGCTTCAGTTTCCATCCAGCAGCCAGCATTAATTAGCGCATCAGCAATTTGTTGTTTTTTTGGTTGTTAGGTTACTGAATTTATTCTTTCGTTTCTTTAATGCTCTCTCTCTCTCTCTATAATTTAGTATGTGTTGGATAGATGTGGATAGTAAATGCACAAAGCTTGAGCCCTGACAGTAAAACTGTCACCAAGTATAAGGTTAATTTTCACCCCTCAATAAATGGTGCAAAGGCCAAGGTGGTTATCCCTCGAGATACAACAAGCTCTTCCAAAACTTTGTGTGCACTCACAAGTAAGCTCTTCCAAAACTTTGTGTGCACTCACAAGTTTTGGGGATAAAATGAGCAACAAGAGACTAGAGATGAACCCAGCAAAATAGCGACATGAGGAATGATTGAAATGGCTAATTGTTTGTGTGTGTTTCACAAGCGAAGCAAGAAGTTGGTTTTATAGGCGAGCAATGCTAACGTTGAGAGGAAATCGGTAGGTGGGGAAGACAGATTCAAACAGATAGAGTTGAGAGGAAATCGGTAGGTGGGGAAGACTGATTCAAACAGAGAAAACAAAGAAAAGGGAAATGATAGACCAGCAAGGGTGGACAGTAGATGTACGAAACTTAAAGCGTGATAGTAAGCGTCATCAAGTTTAAGAATAATTTCCACTCCTCAATAAATAGTAAAAAGGTTAAGGTGGCCATCCTTTAAGAGACAATAATCTCTTCCAAAACTCGTGTGCACTCACAAGTTTTGGAGACAAAAAGAGCAGCAAGAAGTCAAAAATAAACCCAACAAAATAGCGACAAGAGGAATGATTGAAATGGCAAATCATTTTCGTGTGTTTCACAAGCGAAGCAAGAAACTGCTTTTATAGGCGAGCAATGCTAACGTAGAGAGAAAATCGGTAGGTGAGGAAGACTTATTCAAACAGATAGAAAATAAAGAAAAGGGAAAGAATAAGAGAAAAAATGGTTAGCTGAAGATCAATTATTTCTCTAAGGATGAAGACTGGTTCAAACCTCATCCTCTGAGGTAAGGCCAGCTTAAGATAAATTATGCTCGTGAGGCCAATTCTTTCACAACTTTCATAAACCTGTACTTATAGACACAAGTACAAAAAGAAGAAGGAAAATTTTTATCCAAGCAATGTGGGACGAAAGACACTACAAATCTTTTAACACACCACTTGGTTTACAACAATATGTCCAAGCCTTTTTTTTCTTAAAATTTTTATATTTGACACAATGAATTTTATTTAAGAGAAAACGGTTGGTACTAATATCTATGACTACTAGAGTTGTAGTTTAATGATAGTAAATAACAGTGATGAGCTCATAATCTCAAGGTAGTCTCTCAAATCTCAGTTATTTCTCTATTAGATCATAATTATATAATCTTACTTACCAAAAAAAATAATATATAGCACCTGTAAGACAATTTGATAAAAGGAAAAAAAATGATAACAAAAGAGAAAATAAAACCAAAAAAAAATTATTAAAAAAAAATTAAAAAGGAATAAGAAATAATGGCTTAGTAAAAACAAAATTTGTGATTATTATTGTTAGTAACATACTTGATAATTTAGAGTTTAGGTAATTGCGTGCATTTGATAGTTGGTATCGTGTCATCACATTTGATAGTTTTTGGGTTATATTCTATTTTTCAATCTTAACAAAATATTTGCTTATAAAAACAATCAAGGGGAGCTCTTTTGTATTTATTATTATTAATTAATCTCTGGGCCTGATACTTTTGACAGTTCCAAGGCTTGGCCACTCAGCGTGCGAGGCCAACTTTCGGGTAGGCTCTCATAACTTGTTGAGCCCAATATTGAATTTGGGCCAAACTGATATTGGGCCAGCTTAGTCCTGAAAAGAGAAGGCAAAACTAGGGTTTGCTATATTGATGCTTTCTGTTGGAATATTTGTTAGTCGGGTAAGGACAAGCGTAAAGAAACAAATAAGATATTGACGTGATCAATTCAACTAACCCTAATTTTCAGAAGTCCCAATTTGTCTCTTCCAATGTCTTTTCATGATTGAACTTGAATTCACGTGTTCATGATTTGGGCTTCCAGAATGGAGAAGTGTAGCATTTTCTACCTAAAAAATAACTTTTTTAAAAAAAAAAATTAACTAAATGTTTGTTTATCAAAGGCCAACCTTAGTACGTAGAAACAGGAATGTTACTTTTTTGCAATTTTTTTTTTTTTTTTTGAGATGTGAAAACAATTTTTTTGTATGATAAGAATAAATTTGCATAAGAAAATAAAGAGGACTTTGGTGCTTGCCCAACCCCTTCATATTGAATGGTAACATAACCCAATAGCAAATTTTAACAAATAAATCAAATAAGTGTAAAGTATGTTAGGAGTCATGATTAATAACAATATCATAATCATGCATCATATTCTCATTAAATAAGGTGCTAAGGAGAGGAGATAATGATATATGATCTCCGAAATAATGACACATGATCTCTTTAATTTTCTCTCATGATAAGACACTACATGTAATGTTATCCATCATGACTTCTAATATTACTCGATAAAAATATATATATTTGGACAAGTGCACGATACACACATTAATAGAACTGCTTTGTATTAATTAGGAATGAATAGTCATAGGAAAAAAAAGGATTGCATACACATTTGATGTTAACATGGACAAAGCATTGCCTAATTTATATATGCATCCAATTTTTCATGGTCATCTAGTTTGTAATCTCTCTAATACTATATTAAAGGAAAGTTTACTAGTATCCATCAGACAGTTATTAATTTATTATAATTATATTGATAGACCATATATGTTATATGCATCTCTTATCTCAAATTTGAGTACAAGTGTTAATAGCATCAGTAAGATTTTTTTTTTTTTTTTGTAATTAAAAGATTACATGCTTGAGTTGTTAAATAATTTATTTCTTAAATCATATTAGCTAATAAGGTCTTCTTCTTTTTTTTTATCTAAAATGGGAAGATACAAACAACAGGAAGAAAAAAGAAACAGAAACAGGAAAGAAAGAAACAGCAACAATAGAGAATCAACAACATTAGCTAGAAAGGGTAATCGAATAGAAACCCTGCAATTATTGCAAGATGCCGCACATTTTATATTCATCTCTTTGGGAGCAAGTAGAAAGATGTGCTATTACTATTAGGCCAAGACAATCTACAATTGACTATGAGAAACTGGACAGAAGTTTCGTCCAGAAACTGTCGAGAGACGGATATATTAAGTTAAAATGGGCTGATAATAATCTTAATTATCAAGGATATTAGGTAATACAGTGACTCAACCACTTTGCTCTCGCAAGCAGCTTAATTAAATTCTCCTCCATAGATTTTCTGAAATTGAGGTTTCAACTTTCCCAGATGGGGTCTCTGGTTCATGTGCCAGGGTTTTGTTTTTGGGTGTTTTTCTTTGCTTTGAGCTTCATGGCTCATGGAAGGGATGCATCAGTAGCTGGAGGGTCTGTTCTGATAGATGGGAGGAGTGCCAATGCAAGAACAGACACTGATTTCATCTGTGCCACTTTGGATTGGTGGCCTCCTGACAAGTGTGATTACACTTTCTGTAGCTGGGACCATGCTTCTTTGCTCAATCTGGTATGTATATATAAATATATATATATATATTTATGTATGTTATATATCAACACATCTCTGGCAAAATTTGTGACTTTTATTTGTTGGTTGCCAGCAATTGATCAGCAGTTACCTCTTTGTAGTTTCTGTTTGTGTTTCTTCTGGTGTTTCATCTTTGCAGTTACCCCTCTATGAACTTGACCATCATCATAAGCATTTATCCAACTTGGTAGGGTCTGTATCTCTATTCATGGTTATATTGTCCCCAATCAAGTTTTCTTTAGATTTCTAACATGTCCAAACTATAAATAAGCCATTTTATCTTTAATAAGCACCGTTCTAAATCTTTTAATAAGGATAATTTCGCTTTTCATTTTATATTTTCTTGTATAATGCTCATCTCAATTATAAATAATTTCTTTGCTCAATACGATACACACATGCATGTGTACTTTTTAAGACACTAATGCTTTGTAAACTTAATCTCCATGCAAAACAGCATGCCAGTTATTTCTGGATTTTCCTGTCTGGCCATTCCTTGCAAGAAAGAAATTGATTCTTCAAGGCTTGTGGGATGCTGAGAGTAGGTGTTCTATGTAATTAACCATTAAAAGGTTTCCTTCTTTGATTGTACCTAATCTATTGAAACTTCAATTTATTAATTAAAGATATGATATCTATAACATCCTTCTTATAAACCGTCCATTGCATATCTCCCACAATTTTTCTTAGCCTATCCCCTATCTTTTCTATTAGGGTGCGTTATCAATAGGGATGACAATTTTTCTTAGCCTATCCCCTATCTTTTCTATTAGGGTGCGTTATCAATAGGGATGAAAAATGAAAGTAAAATTCATTTTTCATCCAAATTTCAAAAAATTCTATCGAATAATTTTTTTTTTATAAAATTCAAATTTCATCTTAATTAAAAAAATAAATTTTTTTCTTAAAATTAAGAAATTAGAATTCCTGAGGTGAGGTGAGAATTGACATTTCATAAAATTAAAAATTCGTCCCATTTTCCACCCCCAATCACACACACGCTTAGGTACTTTTCTATCCCATCCACTCTCCTAGTAGAACTCTATTAATTTTCTTTTCTCATGTAACAAACTCATCTTCAACAGCAGTGATTTCAACTTTATGATTAACAATCTCATTCTTAAATTTGTTGTCTTATATAACCAACACATTAATATCTTCATCCCTGTTATGCTGATATAATGAGTAAAAATAAAAGAGAAGAAATGCTTTCTGAAATTTGTTTGGTCATTCTCCTGTGCGTGCAGGATCTCAATAACAACATATTGCTAAATGCTGTAAAAGGTTTGATATCATTCACATGCCTCAGGTTCATTAATGGCAATCACTAATGTAGCAAGCCATAGAGTTACTTACCTTTAACAATGATGCAGAATTTTCACCTCTGAAGATTAGACTAGGAGGCAGTTTGCAAGACAAGGTCATCTATGAAACTGAAGATCATGAGAACCCCTGCATCCCATTTTCAAAGAACAGCTCAGAGCTCTTCAATTTCTCTGCGGGTTGCCTGCCCCTCTCCAGATGGGATGAACTCAATACCTTCTTCAACAAATCTGGGTAACACAGATTCCCTTCATGCTCGATTCTTACCTTGAACTTCATTGATTTGGCAAGCAGAAAAACTAATGCTATCGTGCATCCAGCGCTCTTGTTGTTTTCGGGCTAAATGCCCTCACCGGAAGGTCCATACAGCCCAATGGTTCTGCTGTAGGAGCCTGGGACTCCACAAATGCCGAGTCTTTAATAAGTTACACAGTCAAAAAAGGTTACAGAATCCATGGATGGGAGCTTGGTAAGGATGAAAGGATAATGGTAAATGCATCAACTGTGTCAGCTGACATAGTCAAATGACATTTTTACCCCTGCTGTAGGGTATCAACCACCTTTTAACAGCAGGGGTAAAAATGTTGCTGTATCGGCTAACAAATTCAGCTGGCACAGTCACTACATTTTTTTATCATTGTGCAGAATGAAAACCGGAGATACCTTTGCGAGCTCTGTATTTGCACTGCACTAGTTTGACATGGCATTGCCTTCCAGGAAATGAGTTGAGTGGGCGAGGAATAGGGACAAGAGTTGCAGTAGATCAGTATGCATCTGATACGATCAACCTGCAGAAGAAAGTGGAACATATTTACAATGGTATAGATCCAAAGCCACTAATTGTGGCACCTGGAGGAAATTTTGAAGCAACCTGGTACAAAGTATTCATAGATAAAACAGCCAAATCCCTAGATATTGTCACTCATCACATATACAGTCTTGGCCCAGGTACTGTAATAGTACAAAGTGAAGACTGTGAGTGGTTTGAAGTTCCTTAAGTTCTACAGTACAGGTTTATGGCAAGATCTAATTTGTTTCTTTCACAGGATCGGATGAACACCTTGTGGAAAAGATTCTCAATGCATCTTTTCTTGACCATGTTGCTGATACATTGAGCGGGCTCCAGAGCATACTCAAGACTTCTGGAACTTCAGCAACAGCATGGATAGGTGAGGCAGGAGGGGCTTACAACAGTGGCCACAACCTAGTCACCAATGCCTTTGTCTCTAGTTTCTGGTAATGCAACTACGTCTCAGTTTAGCAGCCTTACCTCATGTGCTGGGAGCCTGTTTCCAGTGATCAAATCCTTGGTTTTCTTTGGCTTCTTTTTCATTGAGTGATCTAAAATTGGACACTCCAAACAGGTATTTGGATCAGCTTGGTATGGCATCAGCCTATGATACAAAAACATACTGCAGACAGTCATTGATTGGTGGGAACTATGGTCTACTCGATACTACTACTTTTGTGCCAAATCCAGACTACTACAGGTTATACCCTCACATGCTTTCCTCTCTTTCAATTTCATCAAGTCCTGCTTAACTGCTCTTTCTTCTTCTTCCTTCATATTTGCAGTGCTCTCCTTTGGCACCGATTAATGGGAAGAAATGTTCTATCAACAAGATTCTCTGGAACAAACAAGATACGTGCATATGCTCATTGTGCAAAGGATTCTGTAAGTTAAAATCTCAACTTTGACTCTTACCCATGCAGTTAAAATTTCCATGCTATGATCTAATCCAGGTTCTTGTCCACCCTAGCAGCAAGGAATTACGTTGCTATTGATCAACCTAGACAATTCCACCACTGTTCAGACTGAAGTAGTCTTCAAAACCAAGTCTCATAATCATGGAAGAAAGATTGTTCAACTATCTAAAGGAAATAAGGCAAAAGAAATGGCAAGAGAGGAATACCATTTGACAGCGAAGGATGGCAATTTACACAGCCAGATTATGCTGCTTAATGAAAACATTTTGACCATAAATTCATCAGGGCATATACCTCCATTGGAGCCTGTATATGTAAATTCATCAAACCCCATTACTGTTGCTTCTTTCTCCATTGTGTTTGTTCACATAAAAGATGTTCTTCTCCCTGCTTGTACGTAGGTGGATGTAGATGGAACCCAAACTGATTCCATTTAGTGATTGATCAAATGAAAGTAGTATATGATACAGTATTCTCTAATTTTGCAGTTGAAGAATACAATGCAACATGAGTATTCTTGCATATCATTTATTTCTGAATTTTATTTTATTTTAGTGACAACCCAAACTAGAGTCCTCAGAAATACTTTTTCTCTCCATGAGACATCCCTTACAGAAAACTTTATCCTACTAAACAACAACAACAACAACATATCTAGCATTTATCCCACTATGTGGGGTCGGCTACATGAATTCTAGACTTCCATGTATTCTTATCTTTTGTCTTATCTTCATTTAGATCCATATACTTCATATCGAACTTTAATGTCTCTCCCAAAGTCTTCTTGGGTCTATCTCTACCTCTTTTTGTGACTAATTGTTCCATTTCATCAACTCCCCTCACAGGAGCGTCTCTTAGTCTCCTTCTCACATGACCAAACCATCTTAGTCTAGTCTCTCTCATCTTCTCCTCGATTGGCACTACTCCTACCTTATTACGAATAACTCCATTTCTAATTTTATCCTTTCTTGTATGTCCGCACATCCATCTTAACATCCTCATCTCCGCTACACTCGTCTTTTGCTCATGCTAGTATTTGACTGTCCAACATTCTGAGCCATACAGCAATTATGGGATCTAGATCAATTATGTATGAGATCTAGATCAATTTCATGAAAATGGATCATATAATTCAATAGTGACAATCTAGATCAAGATTCTGATAACTACACATGGGATCCACTTTGATTTGTCTATCCTTAACATAAGGAAGTGTTATGACAGAGTCTAGGAACAACATAAGCACAAAAAACTCATTGAGGGCAGCATACAGGCAGACAACTTATGAACAGGATCACACATTGGCCAACTGCTGGTCATGCTATCTAATGTGCAAAGAAGCATGATGCCCAACAGCCAGAAAAAAAAGAAAAAGAAGGAAGTAAGGGAAGAAAAGCAGAAGAAATAAGAATAAAGAGCAGAGAGAGAGACAATATCACTTTTATTCAAATAATCAAAGGAGAGAATTTTTTTTTAATACATCATACTCCTTATTTATAGACTACTTAAACATAATTGCGAAATCCTATCCTAACCATTGAATCATCTCAACAAAATAAATAAAAGATAAAAACCTAACTGAAAGATAACAATCTAAAACCTAAATCAAATACAATTCTAAAACCTGAACGAACTATGATAATTCAAAATACTAAATATCCTATCATACATTAAAATTTAAATTCCATATTCCTCTTCATTCTCCTCTGGCTTGAAACCAAAAAAAAAACTTCTTGCCCTTGTGTTTTGTGTAGACTCGTACTGCAAGTAATAGAGGATTGATCATCAACACCAACTTGCTCTGGATGGAGAAGAACTGTTGCTTCCATGGTCCTGTTGACTCTTGTATAACTCCAGTAGGGCAGGTTCAAACATTGGCAATTGCTCAATAGTCAATAGGAATCCAAGCGTAAGCTAAATCTGCAGGATTCACCCAATGAACAAGAAAATTTTGAATCTATCTATCTCTGGTAAAATAAATCTGCTAATGATAATGTCAATTTTATATTTGTGTGCATAGTATAAAGGTAATTGAAATTGAACTTGAGCTTATTGAGAGGAATAGAATGAGTCAACAAAAGGTTCATTGAGAGAATTAGAATAATGCAGTTTGCTAAGTGCTTTACCTAACTCAACCCATTCAATGAGTTTCATTCAATGGTCAGGTAAAGTAGGAAGGATCATTTGTAAGACAACATCTATAGGGTGCTGAAGAATGGGCGAAGGGAGAAGTGGTTTGGGAATTTCTCAGGGAAAACATCATGGGATTCTTCAATTTCCTAACAGGCTTCTTTTGAAGCATCCTGGGGAACTTCCTTAACTGCTATAACAGTTTCCCATTACATCATGCTTAGACTCTTCTTGATTAATAATTTAAAATTCCTGTTCTACTACTTCCTTGATTTTGGGGAAAGGTGGTTTGGGAATTTCTCAAGGGAAAACATCACAGGATTCTTAAATTTCCTAACAGGCTTCTTTTGAAGCATCCCGGGGAACTTCCTTAACTGCTATGACAGTTTCCCATTACCTCATGCTTAGACTCTTCTCGATTAATAATCTAAAATTCCTATTCTTCTACTACCTCCCTGATTTTGCAATCTTCAACTAAGTCATCCTGTCCTGTCCATCAATATTGTGTTTATGGTTTTTCCCTTCTAGGTGTTCTTCCTTGTCTACCCTTTTATTGTTTCACAAACTGAAAGTCAATGGCGGATGTGTAATCAAGTGACCAAATCTCTAGAGCTAGGACATAGCAATTGTAACTTAGCATTTCAGGTAGCATGCAAAGAGAAAGAGGGTCTATCAATAATTTGTGGTTCACAATAAAGGTATGTAATCAAGTTGTATGCTTCCAGTATTTTTTTTCATAAAATTGACTAATCCTTATATATGTACCATGATGTATTCATGCTAAGTGTCAATATCCCATGAGTCTTAGGATGGAAGCATACTCATCATCATGGCAAAGCTCCACTTCTTCCATGTGCCAGATAAGATGCAGTGCTTGCAACATGACAAGGGCATGGCATTTATCTAGGTGCAAACATACATATCCATACTAGGAAATCTACCTTTAGCTAATTCATCGTATGACTAAAGGGTCAATTTAATGGTGAATGTCAACAGACGTTAATGAACTGTTACTTTATTAGTATTTTGAATGCACAACAAGATACTAAAAAGAGCTTTATGCTCTCATGCTCCAAACAGTAACATGGAATACGTCATATTTCAGCTAGAATAATCTTGCCTTTGTGATGCTTTCGAAAACAGTTTTTGATCCTGGTTGTGAATCTAAACATGACACAAAGAAAGAAAGAAAAAAATTGTCAGCGTTTGGTGAAATTAACCATCAATATGACATGCTTGTGGGATGAAACTAGTCCTGAACCTTTATATTAATATTATTTCAACCACACAACTAAAAGAAACCATGATCCAGGTGTTGCCACTGTTAGTACTACCAATACACTCACAAGAACTCAACTAGTCTTAGTCCAACCCTAAAACCATACAAATCAATCATAAGAATATATTTAATGAATTCAGAAACAATAAAGTGAGTATCAAGCTCACATACCAGTAAACAAGTCCCTAATTGCTTTGAGCATTTACAGACCCTGAAGGAGGTGGCAGTGCGATGCCATTTGAAGGCAGCTTTGACAAAATTGATCTCTCCTCTGGAACCACCAGTCCCTCTGCCTGCCCAAACAATTGCTTCCTCAGAACATCATGCAAGTGCCCAAATAACTCTTTCTTCAGTGACTCGAATGCTAAGTCCAACCGCTCCAACTGTTCCAGAGCATTCTTATTGTACATAAACAACCCATAATACAAATCAAAGCTATCACTGGCTGTATTCTCTACCAGATTCAACAGAGTCTCATATCCTTTCGTGTTAATCGGCGATGTCTCTAACTTCAACTTCTCCAGAACCCTCCCCATTGTATGCGTTATAAATTGAGACCCAGCTGCGTATCGATCATGCTCTGCACATGACATTTCAACCATTCGACAACCCTCAGTTGCGAAAACGTCAAGAAATCTCTCACACCGTGAAACTCTGGATTCCTCGGACCCAATTCTGACCTTTTCATACACAAATGGAAGCCCATTCCAGCCATCTTTTGCACTCTCGGGTCCAAACATTGGATGAGTACACAGAATATCAAAATCCGAAGGTAATATTTGCAAAAACAAATTCCTAGGAAATTCTTTCACTGATAACACGTCTACAAACAATGTACTTCGCTTCAATCTTTGTAGAGGCAACGAGCGAAGGACCTGTTCGGTGGAGATTATCGAGGTGCAGACAAGAATTACCTCGGGGTGTTCCTCGCACAGGTCGTCTGCATCGGAGAAGAAGGAGACACCGAGAGTATCGGCGACGCCGGAGTAGTCCGATCGGGAATGTGCGAGGACGGTGTGGCCCTGTCGGATGAGGGTTTTGGCGAGGAATTGGCCGAAGTTGCCGAAACCGACGATGGCGATCTTCAGCTTGGTGGATTTTTGGAAACGATCGGAGATCCGAGCTTCGTAGTCGTACGGCTGCGCTGCATCGAGAGAGCGGATTGTGAGGCGGCGAAGGTTTGGTAGGCGGAGAAGAAAGCGAGGTGGTGGCAGAGGTGCGGGAGAGAGGGAGTGGCAGCGGTGAACGGTGGCGCGGAGGCAGGAGCGGACAGTGGTCGAAGGCTGGAGAGATGAGACACAGGACATAGTGGCGGCGGCGGCGGCGGAGCTACTCTGGTAGGGATTGAGCGTCGTAAGATTAAGAGATGCATAAATATGTGACGGTGGGAATGGACTCAGTGACCCCTTAAGTTGTAGTCTAATCCTAGTAAATTACATTATTGCTTCCTCTCTCAGAATGACTCCTAACGTGTAATCTCTAATTATTATTCTTCTCAGTAATTTTTTTTAATTACTTTCAAAGAAAGATAATTTTATTTTATAGATTATGTTTGAGGGGACTAATACAATTGGATAACATAATTATTATCTGATTGTACTTAACAGGAGAGGTGAAACTCATATACCCCTAATTGCCCAACAAAAGGAGCAAAATAAACAATATATACCACAAAAGTGAGAAAGGAGAAGAGTTGTTTCTATCCAAAAACTCTCAAATTGTCATTTCTAACACTACTCAATAGAAGTCGAGGTAGAATAACAATGTCATTAATAATTTTACTATTATATAAATCAATTAAATTTGTAGGTAATTATTCATATTGTTAATACACTCTATAATGAAATTTCATAAAAATTAGTCACCGATTTGAGCTTAAAAGCAAGCTTTTTGCAAAGTTCCTCAAACCATCAAAAGCTACCATTGTCTTCTTAACAGTTAACACTAATAATAATAAAAACTTTAATCCCACTAACAAAATAAATTTAAATTCTGCACGTCTGCCTTATCTCATTTCATAGTCATATTGGGTGTTTGTTTTCATATTTCTAAAATAAACCGAAAAAATTTCCCAATACACAAAAATTCCAACTTTGTGTGTCAGAAGGAGAAAGTCGTAGTTATATTTCGTTTTTCCATCATTTTTTCTATAAAAATACTATTTTTACAGCTCAACACCATAACCTTTCAGATAAAAAAAACAACCTTATTATTGTTTCAATATCTCCAAAATGAAAACCTTTTGTCATCTTCACAGTGCCACCTCTAATTCAAGCTAACATCGCGGATTCCCTACACAAATGCATGTCTTCTAAGGGGCTCAAAAAAGACTCAAAAACCAAAGGGAATGTCAACCTACAACATTGCAAGTTGCAAATATGATGGTGAATAATAAACATTAGCCTGTTCGTTTACTCAATCAAAAAATACCAAGGCTGACCCAGCTCTTCATTAGATTTGCCATTATCATCAGCAGCATCATTCAGCCCCACAATGGAAAATTGCTATCCACCAACTCAAACCTAGAGCCATACAGTTTTCATATTTTAACAAACACAAGAAACTAAATTAGTGGAGACAAATGCTAGGAGGAGACCGGAGAGAAAAGAGGTAAAGAAAGAGAATTGCTCAAGGGCCGAGAGACAGACTAGAGGAAAACTCGGTATCTCCCCCATGGCACAGTATGATCACGTTCTAGAAAATCTTGAATAACAGACCACCATGAGTGGCGAAGAAGGGTGCAAAAACAAGTGATTCGACAGCCATAAGCTTGATGAGGATGTTCAGAGATGGCCCGGATGTGTCCTTGAGTGGGTCTCCAATAGTGTCACCGATCACAGCTGCCTTGTGTGCATCAGATCCCTTAGGGCCGAGGGTTCTTGCATGCTCGGAAGCACCAGCCTATTATCCATGGTATTTCCAAAGTGTTATGGACTTAAGATGCATTACTAATAATGTCTTTGAAGCATGAAAAACGAATGTATTTGTGGCATAAATGCTTTACCTCAATATACTTCTTGGCATTATCCCAAGCACCACCAGTGTTAGAAGCAGAGATAGCAATCTGCAAATGACAGCCATGCAATAAGAGTAAGCCTATCTGCCAAAAAACATGTCAAGTATTTGTACTACTAGCCAATAGCAACCCATCTAAAAATTATATTAGTTTTCCCCATGTTTTATTTGGAATCGCTTGAGGATAAACTCATAGGCAGTTGCCGAACTTTGGGTAAATTTCAAGCCAGTCACAAAATTTTAATTTGTAACAAATTGGTCAATAAAGATGCATTTGTATCTCACAATATCACCAAGCTAACTGAAAATGTCAGGATTGAGGAATGGAAATCTGGTTGGAATAATGACATGAAATAATTTTAAGAGGGTATAAATGGTAGTTACCAAAAATGTGGTAATTTTGGGGTCATGAGCTGAGAACAGCTAGGGGGTACATTAGTAAAATGCCCTTTATTGAAGATAAGATGCATAAGACAAGTTTAACTAGTTAGGTCATGTGAGAAGAAAACTAGTGGATACTCCTATGAAGAGAGTGGATGGTACGGAAAATATTTTTAACAAAAGAGCTAGGAGAAAACCAAGAAAAACTTGGTGGGAAACTCTAGGCATGATATGTGTCATAATGGTCTTACAATAGATCTAGTCATAGTTAAAGAAGATTGACACTAAAATTCATTGAACCAACCCCATCTAGTGGATTACCACTTGCTATGCTGCATACTCACATGATTATATTTCATCAAATATTACAACAGATCCCTAATAGAAGTGTACATAAACATTTTGTGTAAAAGGAGAGTAAATATACAATTTTTATATGAAGGCAGTTAAGACGTTATAAAAAATCAATATTTAATCCATTTATATGTTTAGCAACCAATCATTTTAGTATTACCTGTACACCAGAGACAAGGGATCCGGCAAGCACACCAGATAGTGTTTCTACACCAAAAAAGATTCCGACAATGAGGGGTGTAAGCATGACAAGAGCACCAGGGGGAATCATCTCTTTGATGGAGGCATCCGTGGAGATCTTCACACAGTTGGCATAATCAGGCTTTGCAGTGCCTTCCATGAGTCCAGGGATGGTGTTGAATTGCCTCCGCACTTCCTCAACCATTTTAAGAGCTGCACTTCCCACGCTCTTCATTGTCATGGCAGAAAACCAATAAGGAAGCATTGCACCCACAATCAGTCCAATAAAAACTTTTGGTGTCAACACATCCACAGTGGAAATCTCTGCTCGGCTCACAAATGCACCAAAGAGGGCTAAGGATACAAGAGCTGCTGACCCAATTGCAAAACCCTAAAGGCCAGAGAATTATAACTTTTAGTAGAAATATTAAGTTTAGGAAACAGGCATATATGTTATAGCAATTTTCTTCTGACATGAATTCGCTACTGGGTCTACAAACACTTCCTAATGACTGAAAACAATTTTAATACATGAATACTAAACACCTAAAACAAGCATTCTTCCTTCTATATTAAAAAGGGCCTCAAATCTTCATTTCAAAGTTTATATATACACACTTCAAGAAGAACTGGAAAACTACCACACAGAACACAGTAAGAGAAGCTTCTAGAGCTGGAAGCAGCCCTATCCAGAGCCCCATAAAAAATATGGTTGCTGCTCTGAAATTGATACTACAAGCATGTCCATCAAAAGCTTAGGTCAACAAAATGGCAGACGCTATTACTACTCCCCCCCCCCCCTCTCCTCCTCCTCCTCTCTGGTAAGCCACCGATACAAATTAACTTTGTGACAGAATGTACAGACATCAACTATCTTGTGGGGAAAAGATAACAACCGGTGATGAGGGTGAAATTACTTATATACCTTTCCAATAGCAGCTGTGGTGTTTCCTGCAGCATCAAGAGCATCAGTTCTTTCCCGGATTCTGTGGCTCATGCCAGCCATCTCAGCAATGCCTCCAGCATTGTCACTGATGGGACCATATGCATCAATGGCCAAGCCGGTTGCTATGGTGCTAAGCATTCCAAGGGCAGCAACGGCAATACCATACATAGCAGCAAAGGTGAAACTAACAAAAATGCTGATGGCAATG